>CM055314.2:71728814-73101841 GCA_029255685.2 Silene conica
TAATTCCTCAGTCTAGTTGACTGATTCATGGAGTCCATGAAGGCTTTTAGCCAGGATTCACGTGCTAGCTTGGCACTTGGCATTGGGTCTTCACCAGCCATTTTAGTTTTACAGCAGCTTTAATGAACGTGTTCTACACTGAAAAGAAGATAAAACAAAACCATATAAGCAACTTATTGTTGTGATTTAAGTCTATATTAAATTGAATTTAAACTCGTAGACTCATGCATTTATATAATTGATCTCCCTCAAGAATTATATAAACGATCCCAAGACTCAATTTCCGTATATTGATAAGCCCACAGTTTGGCTAATTCCAATCGTTGGAACTCTTGGTCGATAGATTTCCGTATATCTATCTATTAGTCCATCTCAGTCACTGGAATATTATCGAGTGACCATGATGTTGAGATAAAATAAATCATCTGTTCCCACTTACCCGACGTAGAAGGGGTCATATTATGCCTACCGACGAAGAAGGGATTCATGGGAGGCTGATTTATAAAGACTAATCTCAATTTTTGGTTATACGAGGAAGACCCCATCAACTTTTATTTATCCATATTTAAGTGAACTAAAAACTAGCATTTGCGTGAATGAATTAAATAAAGTGATGGCTTTTAAATGACATGTGACATCTGTATTGTCACAGAAAACTAACGCGAGACCTCTACATGAGTCAGTTTTAAGGCATGATATAGGTGGTTTGGTTTTTAGGCGGAATATGATGCAAGCTATTATCGAAGAAAGCATAAAGGTAAATGCAATAAACGTAAATAAAAGTCCTAGTGTGGCCTATCCTACCAAAATAAACATAAAACAACTTGGAATCCACTGTTGGACCCTAGAAGCTTGTCTTGATGTTCCATCTTGGTCCTTGCAGCGGGAGTGAGCATCCGGCCTCCGTCTTGTCTTTAGTCTTCACAAAATTACTAATTTAAATTACAAAAGTAGTCCTAGATACATTCTAATTTAAATACAAAAGTAATTACATGGCAAAAACCCAAAACGGAGATTCAAGATCTCAAAATTACAAGCAAGATCGTGTCCCTTCATTACGGTGACACAATCTTCTAAGGCCACACTAAGTTACAACCGTTTGCAAAAATTAAATACGTTTTTGAAAGCATTCAAGGCATTCACAAGACGATAAATAAAATGCATCAACTAAAAACAATTTATACATGACATAATACTGTTATTATGATTAATAAATTTATACCAAACCACCTTTTAAGATTAAAATTAAGTGACTATACCGTTTTAATCACCAATTTTAACAAACATATAATCCATTATTTTAAACTGTTTTAAAACAATATGTATCAAACGAGGGTGAACCGTTTCACTAAATAATACACTATTTCCGTATATAGTACATTATTTTAAGCCATGTGAAAATAAAACATGTTATTTTCGAAAATAAAAAAAAACGAGTCTGTTACAGGGGGGGAGGTCGACCGACCTAAACTTGTGGTCGACCGACCTCCTGCCGAAAAACGGAAAAAAACTGCAACAGTAAAATCGGTCGACCGACCTATTAATTAGGTCGACCGACCAACAAGTAGTAAAAACGAATTTCAGAAAACGCAAAACGCTGCACTTTTTGAAATTAAAACAAGTTTTTACCTTTTAAACTTTGATTAAAACAAGTAAATCAAAATTAACATCAACAAGGGTTCACATATTGTTAAGAATATCGATTAATTAACAATATGTAAACAGGAATCGAAAAACAAGATCGAAAACTCATAAAGGAAACTGTTTTAAAAAAAAACAGAAAACTCACACAGGGGCGGTCGACCGACCGCTAATACTGGTCGACCGACCGACGCAGCGGCAGAAACGAGATTTTTCAAAATCTTTAAAAAAAAACTTATGAAAAACACAAAAGTAAAATTTTCATAACCTGGCTCTGATACCACTTGTGGGGAATAAAGCATGTATTCACCCTAAACTTGCAGGATTATAATGAAAAATACAGTTGTGTTTATAGTCATAAGATTAAAAAGGATAAGAAAAAGAATTCAACCTTTGGTCCTTTGTGCTTATGGCCTAAGAACAGGAATTAAAGTAAATTCCCTCCTATAACTTGCACCCAAGACTTGATTGAGATGATGCCGCGTGTGCTAGAAAATACTCTCCAATTGCCTTGCAATATGGGGAGAGCTTTTGTGAGGTCTTAGATGTGAGATCTGAGTTTTGGGAAAAAGATGTTCTCAAAACCCTAATTATGAGAATTATAAATTACCAGTAAGTGACAAAAGGAGAAAGACTCTCCTTTTGTATTACTTAGGTCGGCCGAATGGGTCTTGGGTAAGGGTGGGCTTTTTCCACTCTTACCTTATACCTTTGCGTGATTCGACCCGTTTAGCTTTAAGTTGTTCGCGGGTTTTATTTATAAATCGTAACATGTTATCAAATATTAATACAGTCGATATATTAATAATGGTCTGACAAAATACGATATTGTATAATTACCCAAATTAATATAACTGTTTATATTAATACGCGAATACTATATTTAATTAAATATAACCGTTTATATTTAATTTACGAATTAATCTTGTAATCCGTATTAGCTAAAATTATTTAATCCGTATTAAATAATAATCTCAACATCTTATTGACTAATTTATTAGTCAACACCTCTGACTAACTGTTTAGTCATATCCGGCATAAATGTGACTGTATTTTCATACCTTCACATCTCTCAAACGTGTCCTATAGGTGTGACGTATAGGGACCAGTTGATCACCGCCATCCGTATGACAATAACGTCAAACTTATCTAGCAAGCCAACCGTTATTGATAAACGTGGATCAACTGGTAATAATACAAAAGTATGCCCTTGTGATCCTTAAAGAGATTTAATAAGTCATTGTACTTAATTGTCAAGGACACCAGCCCCAACAGAGCCCACTCCTACCCAAACCCTATTTCGGCCGGCTAGTATTACAAAAGGAGGAGACTTCTCCTTTTGTCAGACTACTCTTGTTGCACTGATTAAGATAATCTCAAGGTAAAAATTAGGGTTTTGAGAGCTTTCTTCTCCCAAAACCTCAGATCTCACATCTAAAACCTAAACAGCTCTCCCAATATTGCAAGGCAGTTGGAGAGGATTTCTAGCACACGCGGCCACGTCTCATTCTAAGTCTTGGGTGCAAGTTATAGGAGGGAATTTGTGTTAATTCCTGTTCTTAGGCCTTTCGCACAAGGACCAAAGGTTGTACTTCTTTTCTTATGCTTTTTAATCTTATGACCATATTCACGATTGTATTTTTCATTATAATCCTGCAAGTTTAAGGTGAATACGCGTTTTATTCCCCACAAGTGGTATCAGAGCCTTAGGCCATGAAATTTTACAATTGTGTCTTTCATAAGATTTAAAATTTTGAAAAACCGTGCATTCTGCCTTGGCACTCGATCGAGTCTCTGTTGCACTCGATCGAGTGCCCTTGTACCAGGCCTCGTGCGTGTGATTTTAGGGTTGCAATCGATCTTGTTTTCGATTCTTATTTGCATATTGTTAATTAATCGATATTTTTAGCAATATGTGGATCTTTTGTTGTTTTTATTTTTGATTTACAAGTTTTATATCAAGATAAAAACTCGGTTTGATTTAAAAGTGCAGCGATTTGCAGTTTTTACGAGCCACTCGATCGAGCCCTGCTGCACTCGATCGAGTGACACTGACACTCGATCGAGTGCCCCTGTTGCTCGATCGAGTGCTCTCGTTTCGGGCAGTTTGTTTTCGAAAATAACTTGTTTTCTTATTTTCACATGGCTTAAAATAATATACTGTATACGGAAATAGTATATTATTTAGTGAAACGGTTCACCCTCGTTTGATACATATTGTTTTAAAACAGTTTAAAATAATGGATTATATGTTTATTAAAATTGGTGATTAAAGCGGTATAGTCACATAATTTTAATCTTAAAAGGTGGTTTGGTATAAATTTATTAATCATAATAACAGTATTATGTCATGTATAAATTTTATTTAGTTGATGCATTTTATTTATCGTCTTGTGAATGCCTTGAATGCTTTCAATAACGTATTTAATTTTGCAAACAGTTGTAACTTAGTGTGGCCTTAGAAGATTGTGTCACCGTAATGATGGGACACAGTCTTGCTTGTAATTTTGAGATCTTGAATCTCCGTATTTGGTTTTTTGCCATGTAATTACTTTTGTATTTAAATTAGAATGTATCTAGGACTACTTTTGTAATTTAAATTAGTAATTTTGTGAAGACCAAAGCAAAGACGGAGACCGGATGCTCACTCCCGCTGCAAGGACCAAGATGAAACATCAAGACAAGCTTCTAGGGTCCAACGGTGGATTCCAAGTTGTTTTATGTTTATTTTGGTAGGATAGGCCACACTAGGACTTTTATTTACGTTTATTGCATTTATCTTTATGCTTTCATCGATAATAGCTTGCATCATATTCCGCCTAAAAAAAAAAACCAAACCACCTATATCATGCCTGAAAACTGACTCATGTAGAGGTTACGCGTTAGTTTTCTGTGACAATACAGATGTCACATGTCAATTGCAAAGCCATCACTTTATTTAATTCATTCACGCATATGCTAGATATTAGTTCACTTAATATGAATAAATAAAAGTTGATGGGGTCTTCCTCGTATAACCAAAAATTGAGACTAGTCTTTATAAATCAGCCTCCCATGAATCCCTTCTTCGTCGGTAGGCATAATATGACCCCTTCTACGTCGGGTAAGTGGGAACAGATGATTTATTTTATCTCAACATCATGGTCACTCGATACTATCTAGTGACTGAGATGGACTAATAGATAGGATTTACGGAAATCTATCGACCAAGAGTTCCAACGATTGGAATTAGCCAAACTGTGGGCTTATCAATATACGGAAATTGAGTCTTGGGATCGTTTATATAATTCTTGAGGGAGATCAATTATATAAATGCATGAGTCTACGAGTTTAAATTCAATTTAATATAGACTTAAATCACAACAATGAGTTGCTTATATGGTTTTGTTTTATCTTCTTTTCAGTCTAGAACACGTTCAATTAAACTGCTGTATAACTAATGGCTGGTGAAGACCCAATGCCAAGTGCCAAGCTAGCACGTGAATCCTGGCTAAAAGCCTTCATGGACTCCATGAATCAGTCCACAAGACTGAGGAATGATGGGTCAAACTTCTCTGACTGGGAGGCAGCACTACGGAATGCTGCCATTGCTGACGGAAAGCTTAAATATTTAACTGAGCCCATTCCGGCACACCCAGGAACTGGAGCTAGAGCCAACGATGTTCGCGCTCATAGCGACTTCGTCATGGAAGCGGGTGCGATAAAGAACGTACTCATCTGTGCAATGGAATCCAATTTGCAAAGACGCTTCATAACCCATGGTGCAAACAAGATTTTCACCACGCTCACTAACGAATTCTCAAAGGCTCCGAGAATCGTTTCTTATGAGCATACCTGTCGCTTCTTTGAGGCGAAACTCCAGAAGGGCCAAGCTGTTAGCCCACATATTCTTCACATGATTGAGAATATCGAGTAACTGGAGACCCTAAACTGCAAGATCAGTGAGAACATAATCGTTGATCGTATGCTTCATTCGCTTCATGATGGGTTCGCCCTCTTTAGGGCCAACTACTACATGAACGACATGAAGAAGACTCCTCATGAGCTCCACTCCCTTCTCGTACAGACTGAGAAGGATCTAAAGTTAAGTGGGAGCATGAAGCAGGATGTTCTCATGATCGCCAGTAAGGGAAAGGGTAAAGGGAAGGCTAAAGCTCAGGGCGACCTAGCAGTAGGTAAGCCCAGGTTCAAGAAACCAGGATTTGCTAAGAGTGGGCCAGGTGAGTCGAGCAACTCACAGGGCAAGACAAAGAGCAAGGATACAAGCATGGAATGTCACCATTGCCACAAGACTGGGCAATGGAGGCGCTCATGCCCCGTGTATCGCGAGGACATTAAGGCAGGCCGTGTTACTCCTGTTGGTATGTCTTCTTCTTCTTTTATTCACATAATTGAGATTAACCATGCAAGTTGCGGAACTTGGGTACTTGATACTGGTTGTGGTTCTCATCTATGTAATCATGTGCAGCGCCTCCGAAACCAAGAACCCCTAATCAAGGGTGAGGTGGACCTGCGTGTCGGGAATGGAGCACGCGTTGCTGCAGTCTCGAAGGGAACATACGTGATCCAGCTTCCAAGTGGATTCGAGTTATTTTATATAACTGTTATTATGTTCCTAGTTTGTCCAAAAACATTATTTCAGTTTCTGCACTTGACAAACTCGGCTTTTCATTTGTAATAGAGAATAATAGCTGTATTTTCTCCTTACACAATATGATTTATGGCAAGGCAGTTTCCATGAATGGGATTTATGTTTTAGATCAAACTACCGAGATATTACATGTGAATAATAAAAGATTAAAGGTAGGTGACAAAGATCAAACTTACCTATGGCATTGTCGCATGGGACACATAAATGAGAAACGCGTGAAACAGCTCATACAGAATGGAGCTATCTCGCCCTTTGATTTCGAATCATATGGCACGTGTGAATCATGTCTCATCGGCAAAATGACTCGTATTTCCTTCAAAGGTGTTGGAATGCGCGCTACCGACCTATTAGGACTCATACATACGGACGTATGTGGCCCTATGTCGATCAACGCACGAGAAGGCTATAGGTATTTCATCACTTTCACGGATGATTTGAGTAGATATGGCTATGTCTACTTGATGAAACATAAAAGTGAATCCTTTGACAAGTTCAAAGAATACCAGAATCGGGTACAGAACCAGCTGGGTAGAAAGATTAAAGCACTACGTTCGGATCGTGGTGGTGAGTATCTTTCACACGAGTTTGATCAACACCTTAAAGACTGTGGCATCGTGCTACAGTTGACTCCACCGGGAACACCACAATTAAATGGTGTGTCCGAACGGAGAAATCGAACTCTACTCGATATGGTTCGATCCATGATGAGTCACACCGTTGTGCCTGATTCATTATGGGGCTATGCTCTTTTGTCGGCCGCTCTAATACTTAACCGAAGTCCGTCTAAAGCTGTTGACAAGACTCCATACGAATTATGGAAGGGAACGGTCCCTAACTTGTCCTTTATTCGGGTTTGGGGCTGCGAGGCTTATGTCAAGTGGAGACACGAGGATAAGCTCGGCCCGCGATCGGTCAAGACATACTTTATAGGCTATCCAAAGGGAACTTTTGGTCATTACTTCTACTCGCCTACCGAACAACGTGTTTTTGTTGCGGCTAGTGCGACGTTCTTAGAGAGAATTTCTAGAGAACAAGTCGAGTAATAGAACCTTCGAGTTATCGGAGGTTCAAGAACCAACTACCGAGCAACCATTGGAGGAAACAGTTCCTTCAACCGAGGCTGCGGTAGATATCCCTGAGGAACCTAGGAGGTCGGGAAGAGTCTCTATTCCACCGGACAGATACATTGGTATGGTCGAGGAACATGATACAGATGACGTCTTACTCCTAGAGGGTAATGAACCCAAAACCTATAAAGGTGCCATGACTAGTTCTGACTCAAAGCTATGGCTAGAAGCCTTGCAATCCGAGATGGACTCCATGTATGAGAACAACGTGTGGGATCTTGTGGACCTACCTGCAAAGGTACCTCCCCTTCAATGCAAATGGCTTTACAAGATAAAGCATGCCGTGGAAGGACAACAAGATATCCACAAGGCTAGACTAGTTGCTAAAGGTTTCACTCAAGTGCCAGGATTGCACTATGATGAGATCTTTGCACCCGTAGTCATGCTACGTTCCATTTGGATTATCTTAGCGATCGCCGCATTTCATGATTATGAAATATGGCAAATGGACGTTAAAACCGCCTTCTTATACGGTTATTTGGAGGAAGAGTTGTACATGGTACAACCCGAGGGTTTTATCGATCCAGCACATCCTAAGAAAGTTTGCAAGCTTAAGCGTTCCATCTATGGACTTAAGCAAGCATCGCGGAGTTGGAATCATCGCTTCGACCAAGTGATAAAAGAGAATGGGTTCATTCGATCAGTCGAGGAACCATGTCTCTATATCAAGTCGAGTGGGAGCAAGATTGTATTCCTAGTACTGTATGTCGATGACATACTCTTGATTGGGAATGACATACCTCTCTTATCTTCGGTTAAAGCATGGTTGAAAAACCATTTCCAGATGAAAGATCTGGGAGAGGCACAAAGAATTTTGGGCATCCGTATCTACAGGGATAGATCACGACGGATGTTGTCTCTCAGTCAGGAGTCTTATATAGATAAGATTCTGGAGAGATTCAGCATGACGAACTCCAAGAAGGGGTTCCTTCCTATGACTCCTGGGCTTCACTTGAGCAAGACTCAAGAAGCTAAGTCATTGGAAGAGAAAGAGCGCATGAGTCGGATTCCTTATGCTTCGGCAATAGGATCGATCATGTATGCCATGATATGCACACGTCCTGACGTTGCATATGCATTGAGTATGACAAGTCGATTCCAAGCTCATCCAGGTGAACAACACTGGATGGCCGTGAAAAACATTCTTAAGTACCTACGGAGGACTAAAGATTGGGGATTGACTTACGGAGGCGACTCAACGCTCTGCGCCACGGGTTACGCAGATGCTAGCTTCCAAACGGATCGAGATGACTCGAAATCTCAGTCTGGATTCGTTTTTACTCTTAATGGCGCTGCTGTCAGCTGGAAAAGTTCTAAACAGAGTGTTACAGCAGATTCTACGACTGAGTCCGAGTACTATGCCGCCTCGGAAGCAGCTAAGGAAGCAATATGGATGCGTCAATTCTTACAAGGACTCTCGGTAGTGCCTAGTTCGAATGACCCAATCACCGTTTATTGTGACAATAGCGGTGCCATCTTCCAAGCTAAGGAGCATAAGTCTAGCAGCAAGGCTAGACATGTACAACGGAAAGCTCATCTAATCAGAGATTACGTGGAACAAAAGGAGATTTTCATTGATAAGATCGCTACGGATGACAACATAGCTGATCCTCTCACAAAAGCATTACCACGTGATAAGCATGAAGGGCACATTCATTCCATGGGAATTGGATGTGTTCCTAAGTTGTAGTACTCTTTTATGAATTCATGTAATAATTCATTTTCTCGTGTACTCTATTCAACCTTATTGTTATGATATATAATGTTTTGTTTCTCATGTGGAATTGTACGCCAATTTTGAACACCACAAAGTGAACTGATTAACATTACATCGTTTTGGTCCTTGATTACCCACTTGAGCTGATAACTCAGGTAATCATTTTGTGACGTTGGTTGATGGTGGGTTCAACGAGCCATAAGTCACGCGGCTGACTGACCAATCACAAAGGCGAGTTTATACGGATATCTCGTAGGACACCCCGTGACATCGTTATGGAGTCCTAAATGTTTTATAACATTGGGTGCCAGGTCGTGGATAGGACCTCCATAGTGTTCCTTAGAGTCGAGTCTTTTGACCTTCAACTGTCTCTTGAGATTAAGACAGATTTTGGGTAACTTTGGTTTCTTTCCCACGGTCACCGTAACAGGGGCCAAGAGGATTTTTTCTGGGTTATTTCATGCTGGGCGATATCGGCAGGATTCGAGTTGAGGGAAATATCCAAACCCTTATCAGGATTTTATCATTTCTCAGGGCCACTCGAGGAGTAGTAACTGAAATGCATGGCCATGCTCGAATACAGATTCGTTTTATCAGTTAAGTTACTCTCTAGTCGGGGAAACCACTCTTGATACAGATCGCTTGTGAGATACGACCTTTGCGAATGCGGATTTGCAAATTGTCTTACATTGAGTGGGAGAAATTTTAAAAGGATATGAGAATCGGTTATCGCACCTACACTTGTACGGACAAGTGGGAGTTTGTTGGAGCTTGTGTCCTCCACATGTAGTGTGATAACGTCATTGAACATACCCTTGTACGGACAAGTGGGAGATTGTTGGGGCTGGTGTCCTTGACAATTAAGTACAATGACTTATTAAATCTCTTTAAGGATCACAAGGGCATACTTCAGTATTATTACCAGTTGATCCACGTTTATCAATAACGGTTGGCTTGCTAGATAAGTTTGACGTTATTGTCATACGGATGGCGGTGGTCAACTGGTCCCTATACGTCACACCTATAGGACACGTTTGAGAGATGTGAAGGTATGAAAATACAGTCACATTTTGCCGGATATGACTAAACAGTTAGTTAGAGGTATTGACTACTAAATTAGTCAATAAGATGTTGAGATTATTACTTAATACGGATTAAATAATTTTAGCTAATACGGATTACATGATCAAATTCGTAAATTAAATATAAACAGTTATATTTAATTAAATATTGTATTCGCGAATTAATATAAACAGTTATATTAATTTAGGTAATTATACAATATCGTATTTTATCAGACCATTATTAATATATCGACTGTATTAATAACTGATAACATGTTACGATTTATAAATAAAACCCGCGGACAACTTATAGCTAATTGGGTCGAATCACGCATTGGGATAAGGTAAGAGTGGAGAGCCCACTCCTACCCAAACCCTATTTCGGCCGGCTAGTATTACAAAAGGAGGAGACTTCTCCTTTTGTCAGACTACTCTTGTTGCACTGATTAAGATAATCTCAAGGTAAAAATTATGGTTTTGAGAGCTTTCTTCTCCCAAAACCTCAAATCTCACATCTAAAACCTAAACAGCTCTCCCAATATTGCAAGGCAGTTGGAGAGGATTTCTAGCACACGCGGCCACGTCTCATTCTAAGTCTTGGGTGCAAGTTATAGGAGGGAATTTGTGTTAATTCCTGTTCTTAGGCCTTTCGCACAAGGACCAAAGTTTGTACTTCTTTTCTTATGCTTTTTAATCTTATGACCATATTCACGATTGTATTTTTCATTATAATCCTGCAAGTTTAGGGTGAATTCGCGTTTTATTCCCCACACGACTGGGCTAGCTGGTCGGTCGACCCACTCGCGTTCGTATTCTGTTTCGTTTTAATTTTTAGACTATAATAACCTACAATGAGACTGGAAGGAGACTTGTAGGAGGTCTAAAAATCAAAAGTTACTCCATCCTATTAATTAAATCATTTGTTTCCAAAAATATTTATTAGTCAATTTGGTTATTATTTGTCGACAATTTTTTCACTTTTTTTTTCTTTACTATTTTTAAATAAGTTTTTTGTTTTAATTTTATAAGTTATTTAAATAAATAATTGGTTATCATAAACAAATTACTTATTTTTCTAAATTCTGACACATTTTTGTTCTATAATTAGCAAATTACTGAATATTTATTGAAGTTGATGTATTTTGGATTTGATCAATTTTGTAATTGAGCAATAATACTATGAACAATTGAGAGAAAACAAGTCTCAAATGCTTTCTAATTAATTCGTACGTAGATCATGGGCACTGAAAATGAGGAATGAAAAACTTGATTTTGACTTGTTGAGTTTTAACCACAGAGCGACACATAAGATCTGTACGTGGTTGTTACTTTAATAAATAAGATAAAAACGAATAATATGTTTTTTTTCTTGCGATATTTTATGAAAATACTTTAGCATCTTTTTCCATCACCCTAGTGTCCTTTACATAAAGTGTTTGAGGTTGCCTCGACAATAATGCGTTCACATATTTAAATCTCATTTGAATGAAACACAATTGAGAATGTCACTCTTTTAAAGTCGACTGATCAACATTTATCGATAATGATTGGCTGTCTAGAGTTTGACATTATCGTCATATGATGGTGGTGATCAGTTGATCCTTTAAGGTCATATCTTTAGGGAAGTCCGTCTCAATAGAATATTTAATTGATCGTATATGGATATGGATTAATTAATACCTCGAAATTGGAAATGATTTTACGTGACGTGTATTATTATAATGGGATAATAATAATAATTGTCAAAGTGATAAAAATTGTTTTATTACTTGGTTTTATTTAATTGTTTAGGAAACGATTAAATCGGGAATGAATACGGTCAATCATAAATTACAATTAGTTGTAATAAAATTATGATTACACATTTTTATAAGATAGTAATTATGAATTACTAGTGGAATTATTTAAATGATATGAATTTGTAAATTATGAATTTTAAAGAGTTAAAATTGCATAATTAACAAATTGTTTCATGTATGTGTAACGTGACATGTATGACATGTTACAATTTAACACAATTGACAAAAATAAAATGGAGCCCATTTTGTGCCTTTGGACCGTGTAATGCATGTGCGTATAAGGTGATAGTGTGTCATCTTAAAACACAACCATTACTAATCTTACAAAGCTAGCATGTGTCTAAGAGCTATGTGTAAGACTAAGTATCATGCATTGGCTTGAAAAATAAGGGGCATGCATAGGCCATTTGGCCTTGATATGGCCGGCCCTCCATGAAGAAATAAGAGGTTGATTTCCTCTCATTTTTTATCATGCAATTCATTCATTCTTTACTAGTTTTTGTAGAGACAAAAACTCTTATACATCTCTCTGGAAAATAGTTTCTAAAGAAATAAAAATCATTTCTAAAATTAATAATATTATTGTAATATTATTATTATTATTTCTAGGTTACTAAGTTTAATTTTCTAGTAACAAAATTGATTTTGGTTTTGAGATTGGGTCCTTGATACGAACTTTTGGAGACGGTTTTATTTTAGATCGTTAGTAAGGGTAAACGGTTTTTTAAGACTCGATTAATAGGAGATTAATTGAGTATAAACCATCTAAAGCAATTTAAGGACATTTCTTTCATCTTATGTAACCATTATGCATGCATAAGATCTAGTTAAGTTTTATGACTAAACATAAATAATTAAACTCATATGAGATATGAGTTAATAATCTGAAATTTGATTTCTAACAAGTGATATCAGAGCATTACGGTTGTTGCATGCATGATCAGATTCATATTTTTCGTGTTAATGAGATTAACACATATAATTCGAAAATTTGTGTTTTATAAAGATAAATCACGTAATCTTTTTGCATGTTAAATTTTTTTATCCTAAAATGGTTTTAGGTCATAAAAATAATTTTATGTATATTTATTGTTCATTTTTAATATTTATTTGTATTTTTGAAGTTTAAATCGGTTTTAAACATCATTTTATGGGAAAAATAGTAAAACTTAGTTTATGGCCGTGATTTTTGGATATGTTCTCACATGCATATTTTATATGTTGTATATAAAATTTCGTAACAAAATAAGTTATTATGCACGGATTATGAATTTTATGAGATAAATTGACATAATATGAGTAACAATGGGTATATAATCTAACCTTGAAAATTTTATGAGATATCACATGCAATTTACAGTGCATATGTAAATTTTCAGATCTAAACATCTACTTTTGCATGATTAATGATTTTGAGAGTAAAACTCATATTAAAAGTGACTAAATTCGACTTTAATAGTTAGAGTTGGAATTCGGATATGAAATTTTTACACAATGCCACATGAAATATTTACATAATGTATGTGAATGTTGAGAATTTCTTATCTCGTGGTGCATGATTTATGATTTTAATGGTTAAAATCGACTAAATAGTGACTAATTGTGTTAAAAATAGTTAATCTCAATTTTATGGCATGAAATTTTACCCATAGATGTATTATATGATAGGTACATCAGATCCAAAATTTGTATGTCAAAAAATTTCTGGTTTTATGATTATTAATTTTTATGAGATAATTGTTAATAATTGAATTTTGGAGTCATAAAATTAAAAATTCGAGCCTGTCCTGAAATTTTTGGTCTTTTCCAGACTCTAAAAGGTATTTTAGGAAGACTAAAAATTTATTGTTATTTTATTGCAAGTTTTTATAATTAATTTGGATTTTTGGACATAAAACATGTATTTTTCGATTTATTTGAGAAATAAAATAATTATTTTGCATTCTGCCATTTTTATAAGGTTATGGAATTTTGGTAATTTCCGGAGTATTTTAAAAAATCTAAATTTTGAATTTCGAATTTGTATTGACTCGTTTGGCCATTTTCCTTTATTTTTCCGTAAATACTAATAAATTGACAAACAATAAAGTAAAATCGAGTTGAATCATGATCAAAATTAGTAAGGACTAAATTTTAATATCTGAAAGTGTTTGAATAATTAACTTGGACATCAATGAGATTTATGTAATTTTGGTTATTTTAAAAGTTAAAATCACGCATACCCGTAAAACTGCAAACTTACTTGTATGCGATATTTGCTCGAGTTAGGCGATTTGCATTAAAAATTGGCATAGGCATATATTGCATTTTATTTAATATGAATGCCATATTTGGGTTGTTTTATATAATTTGGTATTATGTAATTTTTCTTAGTATGACCTTAGTTTTAATCAATATTACCCGTAATGTAAGGGAATATTGATTCGGTTGTAATTTATGTGATCTCGTATCACCGACTTGTAATTTAATAGATTTAAATTTAGTTTTTTAATAGAATATTTCTATTATTTTATTGTAATTCCGGAGATTCTAAAAGACGGTGACATTCGAAAAGGTGTTTCGACAAGACGGTGTTTTCTTGGAAGACGTGCTTTTGAAGTTCAAGGGACCAAGGAGTTGGTTTCTGAATTTGTAATAGTTAATAAGATTTTCTATTATTAGGAAGACCATATTAGGGCTTTATTGCTTTGTTGCTTTAATTTTGCTTTATTTATATGTTTGCATGCATAGCCAAATCGTCATAACATGCATTTTAAATAATCGTTAAAAACGACCAATTAAGATTATTGAGTTCGCCGATTAATTCACTTAAAGGTGATAAATAATAAATTGACAAGACCTCTATATTATTAAAACAATTGAGATTAGCCTTACCCACGAGCTTCTATTTCGTGGGGTGATGCTAGTCCAGTGGGCAGTACGAACCCCATTACGTAGGATAATTGGGAAGATGAGGTGTATTAAGTCTAGTGGGCGGATCGCATCTCGATGCACTAGAAATTTGGTTTGTACTCAAAGAAAGTGTAGAGGACCAATGGTCAATGTGTTCCGGGCTAAGATGAATAAATAATGATTTTTCATCGACCGAGAGTTCTAATGTAAAACCGGTTAAAAGTTAACCCACCAAACCATATTATTGAGTCGGAGTTCCAGTGGTTCACGATCTTGGTGGTATAGGGTTTGGGTCTTGGAATCATTTTTAATATTGGATAGAGGTCATTTTATAGATGCTTTAACTTGTTGAAATATTTACAAGTTGAATCAAAATGATGAATGTTTATTTATTTTCCCTATTTTGTTGTTTAATTATTGTTCATTCTCACTCCTATATAATATCATTTGATTGTAACCAATATCTCCGCTAAACATCTTATGCTATATCGACAATAGAATCTCTTTCTCCTCACTTGAACCGTGTCATTGGTTATGGACAAGGTCCGTAGAAATTATTCTATTCCAATAGAATTTGATAGGAATGAAGGTCCTATACAAATATACGATTAACATCTTAAAATTCCTATCAAACCATTATGATTTCTTATAAAGAAACTGTAACATTTCGCTTTGTGGGTACTCGTATAAGTGCTACTTGTGATCGTTTCAAGCTTGTTATGTGTTTCCTTATCGTTACGGGATGGCGAACTTCGGGACGAAGTTCATTTTAAGGAGGGAAGACTGTAATACCCCGTATTTTAGCCTCGGTCAACGGCAGTCAAACCATATTTTATACAAGTATTTCAGATGGAATGTTTATAAAGTATTTTACATAAACCGTTATTATTTTATAAATCGTATTCTACGATTATTTCGTATTTCATAATTATTTTATATTTGATAATTATTTCATAAAATGACATTTCATCTGTATTCCTTTAATTTTGATAATATATTTATAATTTTATATTTATTCCGCAAATATACTTGTTTTATTATTTTTATATAAGTGCTAATAATTTTATATCCTTATAAATTATTTAATTAATAATTACCAATACTAAAGTACATAATTTGATTATTATAAATAATTTATGCGTACTCGTTTATTTTAAGTTACGAGTCGGGAACAGAGTGTAAGACCTTGAGAAACGTGATGGATTTGGGATGGAATAGATATTGAGAACCGTGACACCAAGACTATGTAAACCCTAATACTCCACACCTCACCCACACACACACATCGACATGCTACTCAAAACAAAAACCCTAATCATCTTCACACCTCTGCCTGCCTCCCTACTGTTGGGGCCGGTGTCCTTGACAATTAAGTACATTGACTTACTAAATCTCTTTAAGGATCACAAGGGCATACTTCAGTATTTTTATCAGTTGATCCACGTTTATCAATAACGGTTGGCTTGCTAGATAAGTTTGACGTTATTGTCATACGGATGGCGGTGATCAACTGGTCCCTATACGTCACACCTATAGGACACGTTTGAGAGATGTGAAGGTATGAAAATACAGTCACATTTATGCCAGATACGACTAAACAGTTAGTCAGAGGTATTGACTATTAAATTAGTCAATAAGATGTTGAGATTATTATTTAATACGGATTAAATAATTTTAGCTAACACGGATTACATGATTAATTCATAAATAAAATATAAACGGTTATATTTAATTAAATATTGTATTCGCGTATTAATATAAACAGTTATATTAATTTGGGTAACTATACAATATCGTAATTTTATCAGACCATTATTAATACATCGACTGCATTAATATCTGATAACACGTGTACGATTTATAAATAAAACCCGCGAATAATATTTAGCTAATCGGGTCGAATCACGCAAAGGTATAAGGTAAGAGTGGGAAAAGCCCACTCTCACCTCAACCCGTTCGGCCGACCCAATCACTACATAAGGAGAGTCCTTCTCCTTTTGTCAGGTTACTGCTTCTTTGATTGTTTTACTGATTAAACACATCTCAAGGAAATTAGGGTTTTGAGAACTGCCTTTTCCCAAAACCCAAATCTCACATCTAAAACCTCACAAAACTCTCCCCATATTGCAAGGCAATTGGAGAGCCTTTCTAGCACACGCGGCATCATCTCATTCAAGTCTTGGGTGCAAGTTATAGGAGGGAATTTACTTTAATTCCTGTTCTTAGGCCTATTCAAGCAAGGACCCAAGGTTGTATTCTTTTTCATGTTTTTATTAACTTATGACCATAATCTCAACTGTAAAATTCGTTATAATCTTTCACGTTTAGGGCCAATACATGCTATATTCCCTACAAGTGGTATCAGAGCCAAGGCCACGAAATTTTACTTTTGTGTTTTTCATAAGTTTTAATTTAAAATATTTGAAAATCGTTTCTGTCTGCCGTGTGGGTCGGTCGACCCATTATTGCGGTCGGTCGACCACTTCCCGCGTAGGGTTTTTGTTTTTCGGCAGTTTCTCTTTTGCGTTTTCAGAAACTCGGTTTCTTGTTTTGTGGTCGGTCGACCTGGTTAATAGGTCGGTCGACCATTCCGCTGTTACAAAAAAAAAAAAAAAAAAAAAAAATTCGCCAGTAGGTCGGTCGACCCCATGTTGAGGTCGGTAGACCACTTCCCTGTAGCAGTCGTTTTATTTTTCCCGAAAATAACTTGTTTTTATTTTCCCATGGCCTTAAGTAATATACTGTATACGGAAATAGTATATTATTTTTGTGAAACGGTTCACTCTCGCATGATACATATTATTTTAAAACGGTTTAAGATAATGGATTATAAACTTATTAAAATTAAAGTGGTTAAAACGGTATAATCACATAATTTTAATCCCGTAAAGGTGGTTTGGTATAATTTGTTAAATCATAATAACAGTATTATGTCATGTATGAATTTTAATTTTAGTTGATGCATTTTATTTATCGTCTTGTTGAATGCCTTTTGAATGCTTTCTATAACGTATTTAATTTTCAAACGGTTGTAACTTAGTGTGGCCTTAGAAGATTGTGTCACTGTAATGATGGGACACAGTCTTGCTTGTAATTTTGAGATCTTGAATCTCCGTTTTGGGTTTTTGCCAAGTAATTACTTTTGTATTTAAATTAGAATGTAAATAGGGTTATATTTGTAATTTAAATTAGTAATTTTGTGAAGACCAAAACGGAGACCGGATGCTCACTCCCGCTGTAAAGACCAAGATGGAACATCAAGACAAGCTTCTAGGGTCCAACGGTGGATTCCAAAGTTGTTTTTATGTTTATTTTGGTAGGATAGGCCACACTAGGACTTTTTATTTACGTTTATTGCATTTATTTTATGCTTTCATCGATAATAGCTTGCATCATATTCCGCCTAAAACCAAACCACCTATAACTTGCCTGAAAACTGACTCATTTAGAGGTTACGCGTTAGTTTTCTGTGACAATACAGATGTCACATGTCAATTGCAAAGCCATCACTTTATTTCATTCATTCACGCATATGCTAGATATTAGTTCACTTAAAATGGATAAATAAAAGTTGATGGGGTCTTCCTCGTATAACCAAAAATTGAGAATAGTCTTTATAAATCAGACTCCCATGAATCCCTTCTTCCTCGGTAGGCATAATATGACCCCTTCTACGTCGGGTAAGTGGGAACAGATGATTTATTTTATCTCAACATCATGGTCACTCGATACTATCTAGCGACTGAGATGGACTAATAGATAGGATTTACGGAAATCTATCGACCAAGAGTTCCAACAGTGGAATTAGCCAAGCTGTGGGCTTATCAATATACGGAAATTGAGTCTTGGGATCGTTTATATAATTCTTGAGGGAGATCAATTATATAAATGCATGAGTCTACAAGTTTAAATACAATTTAATATAGACTTAAATCACAACAATGAGTTGCTTATATGGTTCTGTTTTATCTTCTTTTTAGTGTAGAACACGTTCAATTAAACTGCTGTATTACTAATGGCTGGTGAAAACCCAATGCCAAGTGCCAAGCTAGCACGTGAATCCTGGCTAAAAGCCTTCATGGACTCCATGAATCAGTCTACTAGACTGAGGAATGATAGGTCAAACTTCTCTGACTGGGAGGCAGCACTACGGAATGCTGCCATTGCTGACGGAAAGCTCAAGTACTTAACTGAGCCCATTCCGGCACACCCAGGAACTGGAGCTAGAGCTAACGAAGTTCGCGCTCATAGCGACTTCGTCATGGAAGCGGGTGCGATAAAGAACGTACTCATCTATGCAATGGAATCCAATTTGCAAAGACGCTTCATAACCCATGGTGCAAACAAGATTTTCACCACGCTCACTAACGAATTCTCAAAAGCTCCGAGAAGCGTTTCTTATGAGCATACCTGTCGCTTCTTTGAGGCGAAACTCCAGAAGGGCCAAGCGGTTAGCCCACATATTCTCAACATTATTGAGAATATCGAGAAACTGGAGGCCCTAAACTGCAAGATCAGTGAGAACATAATCGTTGATCGAATGGTTCATTCGCTTCATGATGGGTTCACCCTCTTTAGGGCCAACTATTACATGAACGACATGAAGAAGACTCCTCATGAGCTCCACTCCCTTCTCGTACAGACCGAGAAGGATCTGAAATTAAGTGGGAGCGTGAAGCAGGATGTTCTCATGATCTCCAGCAAGGGTAAGGGTAAGGGAAAAGCTAAAGCTCAGGGCGACCTAACAGTAGGCAAACCCAAGTTTAAGAAGTCAGGATTTACCAAGAGTGGGCCAGGTGAGTCAAGCAACTCACAGGGCAAAACAAAGAGTAAGGATACAAGCATGGAATGCCACCATTACCACAATACTAGGCATTGGAGGCGCTCATGCCTCGTGTATCGTGAGGACATTAAGGCAGGCCGCGTTACTCCTGTTGTTATGTCTTCTTCTTCTTTTATTCACATGATTGAGATTAACCATGCAAGTTACGGAACTTGGGTACTAGATACTGGTTGTGGTTCTCATCTATGTAATCATGTGCAGGGCCTCCGAAACCAAGAACCCCTCATCAAGGGTAAGGTTGACCTGCGTGTCGGGAATGGAGCACGTGTTGCTGCAGTCTCGAGGGGAACATACGTGATCCAGCTTCCAAGTGGATTCGAGTTATCTTTATATAACTGTTATTATGTTCCTTGTTTATCCAAAAACATTATTTCAGTTTTTGCGCTTGACAAACTTGGTTTTTCATTTGTAATAGAAAATAACAGTTGTATTTTCTCATTACACAATATGATTTATGGCAAGGCAGTTTCCATGAATGGAATTTATGTTTTAGATCAAACCACTGAAATATAACATGTGAATAATAAGAGATTAAAGGTAGGTGACAAGGATCAAACTTACCTATGGCATTGTCGTATGGGACATATAAATGAGAAACGCGTAAAGCAGCTCATACAGAATGGAGCTATCTCGGCCTTTGATTTCGAATCATATGACACGTGTGAATCATGTCTCATCGGCAAGATGACTCGTATTTCCTTCAAAGGTGTTGGAATGCGCGCTGCAGACCTATTAGGACTCATACATACGGACGTATGTGGCCCTATGTCGATCAACGCACGAAAAGGCTATAGGTATTTCATCACTTTCACGGATGATTTGAGTAGATATGGCTATGTCTACTTGATGAAACATAAAAGTGAATCCTTTGACAAGTTCAAAGAATACCAGAATCGGGTACAGAACCAACTGGGAAGAAAGATTAAAGCACTACGTTCTGATCGTGGTGGTGAATATCTTTCACACGAGTTTGATCAACACCTTAAAGACCGTGGTATCGTTCTACAGTTGACTCCACCTGGAACACCACAATTAAATGGTGTGTCCGAACGGAGAAATCGAACTCTACTTGATATGGTTCGATCCATGATGAGTCACACCGTTGTGCCTGATTCATTGTGGGGCTATACTCTTTTGTCGGCCGCTCTAATACTTAACCAAAGTCCGTCTAAAGCTGTTGACAAGACTCCATATGAACTATGGAAGGGAACGGTCCCTAACTTGTCCTTTATTCGGGTTTGGGGCTGCGAGGCTTATGTCAAGTGGAGACACGAGGATAAGCTCGGCCCGCGATCGGTCAAGACATACTTTATAGGCTATCCAAAGGGAACTTTTGGTCATTACTTCTACTCGCCAACCGAACAACGTGTTTTTGTTGCGGCTAGTGCGACGTTCTTAGAGAAAGAATTTCTCGAGAACAAGTCGAGTAATAGAACCTTCGATTTATCGGAGGTTCTAGAACCAACTACCGAGCAACCATTGGAGGAAACAGATCCTTCAACCGAGGCTGCGGTAGATATTCCTGAGGAACCTAGGAGGTCGGGAAGAATCTCCATTCCTCCGGACAGATACATTGGTATGGTCGAGGAACATGATATGGATGACGTCTTACTCCTAGAGGGTAATGAACCCTCAACCTATAAAGGTGCCATGACCAGTTCTGACTCAAAGCTATGGCTAGAAGCCATGCAATCCGAGATGGACTCCATGTATGAGAACAACGTGTGGGATCTTGTGGACCTACCTACAAAGGTACGTCCCCTTCAATGCAAATGGCTTTACAAAATAGAACATGCCGTGGAAGGTAAACAAGATATCCATAAGGCAAGACTAGTTGCTAAAGGTTTCACCCAAGTGTCAGGCTTGCACTACGATGAGATCTTTGCACCCGTAGTCATGCTACGTTCCATTCGGATTATCTTAGCGATCGCCGCATTTCATGACTATGAAATATGGCAGATGGACGTTAAAACCGCCTTCTTAAACGGTTATTTGGAGGAAGAGTTGTACATGGTACAACCCGAGGGTTTTATTGATCCAGCACATCCTAAGAAGGTTTGCAAGCTTAAGCGTTCCATCTATGGACTTAAGCAAGCATCACGGAGTTGGAATCATCGCTTCGACCAAGTGATAAAAGAGAATGGCTTCATTCGATCAGTCGAGGAACCATGTCTCTATATCAAGTCGAGTGGGAGCAAGATTGTCTTCCTAGTACTGTATGTCGATGACATACTCTTCATTGGGAATGACATACCTCTCCTTTCTTCGGTTAAAGCATGGTTGAAAAACCGTTTCCAGATGAAAGATCTGGGAGAGGCACAAAGAATTTTGGGCATCCGTATCTACAGGGATAGATCACGACGGATGTTGTCTCTCAGTCAGGAGTCTTACATAGATAAGATTCTAGAGAGATTCAGCATGACGAACTCCAAGAAAGGGTTCCTTCCTATGACTACTGGGCTTCACTTGAGCAAGGCTCAAGAAGCTAAGACATTGGAAGAGAAGGAGCGCATGAGTCGGATTCCTTATACTTCGGCAATAGGATCGATCATGTATGCCATGATATGCACACGTCCAGACGTTGTATATGCATTGAGTATGACAAGCCGATTCCAAGCTCATCCAGGTGAACAACACTGGATGGCCGTGAAAAACATTCTTAAGTACCTACGGAGGACTATAGATTGGGGATTGACTAACAGAGGCGACTCGACGCTCTGCGCCACGGGTTACGCAGATGCTAGCTTCCAAACGGATCAAGATGACTCGAAATCTCAGTCTGGATTCGTTTTTACTCTTAATGGCGCTGCTGTCAGCTGGAAAAGTTCTAAACAGAATGTTACAGCAAATTCTACAACTGAGTCCGCGTAAAAGGAGATATTCATTGATAAGATCGCTACGGATGACAACATAGCTGATCCTCTCTCAAAAAGCATTACCACGTGATAAGCATGAAGGTCACATTAATTCCATGGGAATCAGATGTGTTCCTAAGTTGTAGTACTCTTTTATGAATTCATGTAATAATTCATTTTCTCTTGTACTTTATTCAACCTCATTGTTATGATATATAAAGTTTTGTTTTTCATGTGGAATTGTACGCCAATTTTGAACACCACAAAGTGAACTGATTAACATTACATCGATTTAGTCCTTGATTACCCACTTGAGCTGATAACTCAGGTAATCATTTTGTGACGTTGGTTGATGGTGGGTTCAACGAGCCGTAAGTCACATGGCTGACTGACCAATCACAAAGGCGAGTTATATGGATATCTCGTAGGACACCCCGTGACAACGTTATGGAGTCCTAAATGTTTTATAACATTGGGTGCCAGGTCGTGGATAGGATCTCCATAGTGTTCCTTAGAATCGAGTCTTTTGACTTTCAACTGTCTCTTGAGATTAATGCAGATGTTGGGTAACTTTGGTTTCTTTTCCACGGTCATCGTAACAGGGGCCAAGAGGGTTTTTTCTGGGTTATTTCATGCTGCGCGATATCGGTAGGATTCGAGTTGAGGGAAATATCCAAACCCTTATCAGGATTTTATCATTTCTCAGGGCCACTCGAGGAGTAGTAACTGAAATGCATGGCCATGCTCGAATACAGATTCGGTTTATCAGTTAAGTTACTCTCTAGTCGGGGAAACCACTCTTGATACAGATCGCTTGTGAGATACGACCTTTGCGAATGCGGATTTGCAAATTGTCTTACATTGAGTGGGAGAAATTTTAAAAGGATATGAGAATCGGTTATCGCACCTACACTTGTACGGACAAGTGGGAGTTTGTTGGAGCTTGTGTCCTCCACATGTAGTGTGATAACGTCATTGCACATACCCTTGTACGGACAAGTGGGAGATTGTTGGGGCTGGTGTCCTTGACAATTAAGTACAATGACTTCCTAAATCTCTTTAAGGATCACATGGGCATACTTCAGTATTTTTATCAGTTGATCCACGTTTATCAATAACGGTTGGCTTGCTAGATAAGTTTGACGTTATTGTCATACGGATGACGGTGATCAACTGGTCCCTATACGTCACAGCTATAGGACACGTTTGAGAGATGTGAAGGTATGAAAATACAGTCACATTTATGCCGGATACGACTAAACAGTTAGTCAGAGGTATTGACTATTAAATTAGTCAATAAGATGTTGAGATTATTATTTAATACGAATTAAATAATTTTAGCTAACACGGATTACATGATTAATTCGTAAATTAAATATAAACGGTTATATTTAATTAAATATTGTATTCGCGTATTAATATAAACAGATATATTAATTTGGGTAACTATAAAATATCGTAATTTTATCAGACCATTATTAATACATCGACTGCATTAATATCTGATAACACGTGTACAATTTATAAATAAAACCCGCGAATAATATTTAGCTAATCGGGTCGAATCACGCAAAGGTATAAGGTAAGAGTGGGAAAAGCCCACTCTCACCTCAACCCGTTCGGCCGACCCAATCACTACATAAGGAGAGTCCTTCTCCTTTTGTCAGGTTACTGCTTCTTTGATTGTTTTACTAATTAAACACATCTCAAGGAAATTACGGTTTTGAGAACTGCCTTTTCCCAAAACCCAGATCTCACATCTAAAACCTCACAAAACTCTCCCCATATTGCAAGGCAATTGGAGAGCCTTTCTAGCACACGCGGTATCATCTCATTCAAGTCTTGGGTGCAAGTTATAGGAGGGAATTTACTTTAATTCCTGTTCTTAGGCCTATTCAAGCAAGGACCCAAGGTTGTATTCTTTTTCATGTTTTTATTAACTTATGACCATAATCTCAACTGTAAAATTCGTTATAATCCTTCACGTTTAGGGCGAATACATGCTATATTCCCCACACCTACTCCATCTACATCAGAAAACCCTAGCCTGACTGTCGTGGGGATTAGAGAGGAATGAAGGAGAAACAATAGCAATCCAATCACCATCGTTTTCGTTCTTCACGCAGCAGAGATTTGTAAGTAGTTATCATACCCTTCTAGACCATTGTTTTGCATGTTTCTTGGTTGTATGTAAACCTTGTAATGCCCATAACATGTTCATCATCTTCGACTCACCATAGGTCCACCGTGGTGGTTGCAGTAAACCCCTATTTTGTCGGCTGTAATCACGTTTTATATACCCTGTTTATGCGTGTTGTTCTATTTCGATAGTTGTTGCTTATTCGTTTGTGTTTTAGGTTTAATTCTTGTCATGGGTTATGGGTGATGATATTAGTAGGTTTATAGGTTGTTTTGGTGGTTGTAGGGGGGCGGGGTCTGGTGGTCGGAGCACCACCATAAAGGGTGTCGTGAAATTCGTGCAAAAATAGGGGAGTCGTGGTACGGCGTGTTTGGAGTGGCTGTTTTAGAGGTATGATGGGTGTCGAAGCCCGGTGCTAGGCAGTAGAGGGTAGAGGGTGACGCAAGGTGTCAAGACTGGTGGTTGGTTGGGGTGATGGTGGTGATAACAGGTGGCTAAGAGGCGGGTTACAGTGGGTGTCAGTCACGGGTTCAGAGTTCGGGGTTGTGACCAATGTCCTAGGCTGCTGGAGTCGAGTCAGGGGTGGTGATGAGTGTCAGTGGGTGCGCCATAGTGCGGTGGTGGCGACCACCGTGTCGTGGTGGTGATTCGGGTAGTGTGAAGTGTCGAAGGGGGCTAAGTGTAGGGGCTGGCAAGGGGTTTGTTAAGGAGGCTGTTGCGGCATGTGTCGTGGAAAATTTGTGGGTCTGATGGGTTATTATTCTTAGTATTAGTCATATTATATTATATTATTAGTATGGTATATGTGTCAATAGTTCGTTTTCTATGTTCGGTTATTTAATTGAAGTTAGTTATAAAAGTAATAAAGATGGGTTAGTCAAGTTAATTGAAGTAGTTGGGTTTAATACGGTCTCGTTATGCGTAATATATTATTTAAATAGTTAATTTAAATAATTGATATATTATATTAATTTGCGTTATTGTATTAGTTAGTGATTACATATATTATACTTGTTAGGTGACGATGTTGAAGTGGCATAATTTTGTGTACTTGCTGGCTTGCTATTGGATCATATTGCTATCCAGGTAGGATACACTGGCACTATACTCTATGAAGTGTTATGAATTGATGTTTACTCTGTGATGTGTTATAAATGGATGTTGTCTTGTATATTATGGATGCAAGTATGAGTTATATGAGCATGGTACTTAATGGTTATTTATTTTAGTGTTGCATTCATGAGCATGGCATATGCATTGGTTACTGAGAAAGATATGGATCAGCTATTGTTCTGATATAAAGCCCAAAGTAGTTCTGCAGACCAGGCCTGGTGTCTTATCAGCTATTGAGTTGGTGTTCGGCGACGGCCGATTATAGTCTGACGGAAGGTTTGGTATGGCTGGGTGTTACGGGTTTGAGAATGAGATTGAGAATGAGCTCGAGCATATCATGGCATTTGCATATCATATTTGTTGCATTATTTATTTTTGTGTTATCCTACTCAACCGCGAGGTTGACAGTGTATTCATATTCACCTAATATGATCCGGAATGAGGAGTAGAGTTTTCAGGTCAAAGACAGATGGACTAGGAAGTGGGACTTGGAGAGAGACATGGATTGGACTTACTTAGCTATAGTTCACATAGTCTCACTTGTAATAGTTCACTTGTTATCATTTCAGTTGTTTTAAGAGTTTTGGTTTTGGACGTCTTTTGACGTGCACTATTTACTCTATATGGGCTGAGAGGAATCGCAGACTGTTTGAAGGCCGGCCCAAATCAAGTGCTGTTTTGATCCGTGATATTATCTATCATGTTAATTCTCGAATGTATCATTACTCTTATGGGCTTGATGAGGCTTTCATTTTGAGTCATTTGCTGTAGCCTACACTGGGTTTACAGTTACCAGTTTTTTCACATTGTATACTTTGTATGCAATGTTTTTCTGGTTTTCTGATTGTATCTTTGGATAGGTCAGATTTTTTTTCCTTTTTTAAGGTTTTTTAGAAAGGGAGTCGCATTGGCTTCCTTTGTAGTTAGTCTCGGGGTCTTGTAACTTTCACTCATATTTAATGATATAAGATCCTTTGCTTTCTGCAAAAAAAAAAAAATAATAAGAAGAAGAAGAAGAAGAAGAACAACAACAACAACAACAACAATAATAACAATAATAATAATAATAATAACAACAACAACAATAATAATATTAATAATAATATTAATAATAACAATAATAACAACAACAATAATAATAATAGTTAACTTAAATTAAAATAAAGTTAATTAAGTTCGCATTTTATAAATTCGGTTCAGTTCAGATCCTATAAGTTCAGATCCTATAAGTTCAGTTCAGTTCAGATCAGTTCAGTTCCTATAAGTTCAGTTCAGTTCCTATAAGTTCAGTTCAGTTCAGTTCCTATAAGTTCAGTTCAGTTAAGTTCAGTTCAGATCCTATAAGTTCAGTTCAGTTCAGTTCAGATCCTATAAGTTCAGTTCAGTGCAGTTCAGTTCAGTATTCTCCCTATTCTAATTAAACAATGCCAAACGAAATATAATACTCTAGATATTGACTCAAAACCGTGATTTCCTATATAGATTATCTGAAACCTCATTTGTCCAAAATTTCAAATCATTTATTCCCCACATTTTGAAATCAACCTTCCCGCCATACTCGATAAATCTCCCGTCTTTAGCTCTTTCCCATTTCACTCACTATGACGTTATAAGTGCAAAATGATTATGTATTACTACTATTTTGACTCAAAATTTGTAGACCTAACGACTAATTATATTTAAATTTACCTAATTTCTTAAAAGATAACATTTAAGAAATCTTGTTTTTTCCTCTTTTTATTCATCAATTGTAAATTTTAATCATTTTTCGTATTTTTAGTAACTTTTCACTCTTTTCAAATTTTACTCTTTACTTTGTAGATCTGGACTTTTTCCAAATCAAAATTATTATTTTTAATTATTTTATTTTTTTTAAGTGTTTTTTAATGAGATAATTTTAGTATTTTTTAGTTCAAATATTTTTTTCATTCTTTTAAATAATCATATAAATTTCAAAGTATTTCTCATAATTAATTTTGGTTAATTGGAGATCTAAAAATCAAAAGTTACTCCATCCTATTAATTAAATCATTTGTTTCCAAAAATATTTATTAGTCAATTTGGTTATTATTTGTCGACAATTTTTTCACTTTTTTTTTCTTTACTATTTTTAAATAAGTTTTTTGTTTTAATTTTATAAGTTATTTAAATAAATAATTGGTTATCATAAACAAATTACTTATTTTTCTAAATTCTGACACATTTTTGTTCTATAATTAGCAAATTACTGAATATTTATTGAAGTTGATGTATTTTGGATTTGATCAATTTTGTAATTGAGCAATAATACTATGAACAATTGAGAGAAAACAAGTCTCAAATGCTTTCTAATTAATTCGTACGTAGATCATGGGCACTGAAAATGAGGAATGAAAAACTTGATTTTGACTTGTTGAGTTTTAACCACAGAGCGACACATAATATCTGTACGTGGTTGTTACTTTAATAAATAAGATAAAAACGAATAATATGTTTTTTTTCTTGCGATATTTTATGAAAATACTTTAGCATCTTTTTCCATCACCCTAGTGTCCTTTACATAAAGTGTTTGAGGTTGCCTCGACAATAATGCGTTCACATATTTAAATCTCATTTGAATGAAACACAATTGAGAATGTCACTCTTTTAAAGTCGACTGATCAACATTTATCGATAATGATTGGCTGTCTAGAGTTTGACATTATCGTCATATGATGGTGGTGATCAGTTGATCCTTTAAGGTCATATCTTTAGGGAAGTCCGTCTCAATAGAATATTTAATTGATCGTATATGGATATGGATTAATTAATACCTCGAAATTGGAAATGATTTTACGTGACGTGTATTATTATAATGGGATAATAATAATAATTGTCAAAGTGATAAAAATTGTTTTATTACTTGGTTTTATTTAATTGTTTAGGAAACGATTAAATCGGGAATGAATACGGTCAATCATAAATTACAATTAGTTGTAATAAAATTATGATTACACATTTTTATAAGATAGTAATTATGAATTACTAGTGGAATTATTTAAATGATATGAATTTGTAAATTATGAATTTTAAAGAGTTAAAATTGCATAATTAACAAATTGTTTCATGTATGTGTAACGTGACATGTATGACATGTTACAATTTAACACAATTGACAAAAATAAAATGGAGCCCATTTTGTGCCTTTGGACCGTGTAATGCATGTGCGTATAAGGTGATAGTGTGTCATCTTAAAACACAACCATTACTAATCTTACAAAGCTAGCATGTGTCTAAGAGCTATGTGTAAGACTAAGTATCATGCATTGGCTTGAAAAATAAGGGGCATGCATAGGCCATTTGGCCTTGATATGGCCGGCCCTCCATGAAGAAATAAGAGGTTGATTTCCTCTCATTTTTTATCATGCAATTCATTCATTCTTTACTAGTTTTTGTAGAGACAAAAACTCTTATACATCTCTCTGGAAAATAGTTTCTAAAGAAATAAAAATCATTTCTAAAATTAATAATATTATTGTAATATTATTATTATTATTTCTAGGTTACTAAGTTTAATTTTCTAGTAACAAAATTGATTTTGGTTTTGAGATTGGGTCCTTGATACGAACTTTTGGAGACGGTTTTATTTTAGATCGTTAGTAAGGGTAAACGGTTTTTGAAGACTCGATTAATAGGAGATTAATTGAGTATAAACCATCTAAAGCAATTTAAGGACATTTCTTTCATCTTATGTAACCATTATGCATGCATAAGATCTAGTTAAGTTTTATGACTAAACATAAATAATTAAACTCATATGAGATATGAGTTAATAATCTGAAATTAGATTTCTAACAAGTGATATCAGAGCATTACGGTTGTTGCATGCATGATCAGATTCATATTTTTCGTGTTAATGAGATTAACACATATAATTCGAAAATTTGTGTTTTATAAAGATAAATCACGTAATCTTTTTGCATGTTAAAGTTTTTTATCCTAATATGGTTTTAGGTCATAAAAATAATTTTATGTATATTTATTGTTCATTTTTAATATTTATTTGTATTTTAGAAGTTTAAATCGGGTTTTAAACATCATTTTATGGGAAACATAGTAAAACTTAGTTTATGGCCGTGATTTTTGGATATGTTCTCACATGCATATTTTATATGTTGTATATAAAATTTCGTAACAAAATAAGTTATTATGCACGGATTATGAATTTTATGAGATAAATTGACATAATATGAGTAAAAATGGGTATATAATCTAACCTTGAAAATTTTATGAGATATCACATGCAATTTACAGTGCATATGTAAATTTTCAGATCTAAACATCTACTTTTGCATGATTAATGATTTTGAGAGTAAAACTCATATTAAAAGTGACTAAATTCGACTTTAATAGTTAGAGTTGGAATTCGGATATGAAATTTTTACACAATGTCACATGAAATATTTACATAATGCATGTGAATGTTGAGAATTTCTTATCTCGTGGTGCATGATTTATGATTTTAATGGTTAAAATCGACTAAATAGTGACTAATTGTGTTAAAAATAGTTAATCTCAATTTTATGGCATGAAATTTTACCCATAGATGTATTATATGATAGGTACATCAGATCCAAAATTTGTATGTCAAAAAATTTCTGGTTTTATGATTATTAATTTTTATGAGATAATTGTTAATAATTGAATTTTGGAGTCATAAAATTAAAAATTCGAGCCTGTCCTGAAATTTTTGGTCTTTTCCAGACTCTAAAAGGTATTTTAGGAAGACTAAAAATTTATTGTTATTTTATTGAAAGTTTTTATAATAAATTTGGATTTTTGGACATAAAACATGTATTTTTCGATTTATTTGAGAAATAAAATAATTATTTTGCATTCTGCCATTTTTATAAGGTTATGGAATTTTGGTAATTTCCGGAATATTTTAAAAAATTTAAATTTTGAATTTCGAATTTGTATTGACTCGTTTGGCCATTTTCCTTTATTTTTCCGTAAATACTAATAAATTGACAAACAATAAAGTAAAATCGAGTTGAATCATGATTAAAATTAGTAAGGACTAAATTTTAATATCTGAGCCCGCAAGGGTGGAGTCTAGTGGTTAAAACTTGGGCCACATTCCCAAGGGTCTCAGGTTCAAGCCTCACCAAGAGCGATCTTGGGGGGTAAATTGGCTTGAGGCTATGCCTTCTAGATTTCGAGTCTGTCACCCCGTAAAAAAAGGTGGTTAACCTAGTGTACGTGGTTTGCAGGCTATCACGTATGCTCGGGGGTTTACCCAGTGCGCACCAAAGGTAGCGGCTGCGGGTTCCCACGTCATTCAAAAAAAAAAAAAAAAAAAAAAAAAAAAACTTAATATCTGAAAGTGTTTGAATAATTAACTTGGACATCAATGAGATTTATGTAATTTTGGTTATTTTAAAAGTTAAAATCACGCATACCCGTAAAACTGCAAACTTACTTGTATGCGATATTTGCTCGAGTTAGGCGATTTGCATTAAAAATTGGCATAGGCATATATTGCATTTTATTTAATATGAATGCCATATTTGGGTTGTTTTATATAATTTGGTATTATGTAATTTTTCTTAGTATAACCTTAGTTTTAATCAATATTACCCGTAATGTAAGGGAATATTGATTCGGTTGTAATTTATGTGATCTCGTATCACCGACTTGTAATTTAATAGATTTAAATTTAGTTTTTTAATAGAATATTTCTATTATTTTATTGTAATTCCGGAGATTCTAAAAGACGGTGACATTCGAAAAGGTGTTTCGACAAGACGGTGTTTTCTTGGAAGACGTGCTTTTGAAGTTCAAGGGACCAAGGAGTTGGTTTCTGAATTTGTAATAGTTAATAAGATTTTCTATTATTAGGAAGACCATATTAGGGCTTTATTGCTTTGTTGCTTTAATTTTGCTTTATTTATATGTTTGCATGCATAGCCAAATCGTCATAACATGCATTTTAAATAATCGTTAAAAACGACCAATTAAGATTATTGAGTTCGCCGATTAATTCACTTAAAGGTGATAAATAATAAATTGACAAGACCTCTATATTATTAAAACAATTGAGATTAGCCTTACCCACGAGCTTCTATTTCGTGGGGTGATGCTAGTCCAGTGGGCAGTACGAACCCCATTACGTAGGATAATTGGGAAGATGAGGTGTATTAAGTCTAGTGGGCGGATCGCATCTCGATGCACTAGAAATTTGGTTTGTACTCAAAGAAAGTGTAGAGGACCAATGGTCAATGTGTTCCGGGCTAAGATGAATAAATAATGATTTTTCATCGACCGAGAGTTCTAATGTAAAACCGGTTAAAAGTTAACCCACCAAACCATATTATTGAGTCGGAGTTCCAGTGGTTCACGATCTTGGTGGTATAGGGTTTGGGTCTTGGAATCATTTTTAATATTGGATAGAGGTCATTTTATAGATGCTTTAACTTGTTGAAATATTTACAAGTTGAATCAAAATGATGAATGTTTATTTATTTTCCCTATTTTGTTGTTTAATTATTGTTCATTCTCACTCCTATATAATATCATTTGATTGTAACCAATATCTCCGCTAAACATCTTATGCTATATCGACAATAGAATCTCTTTCTCCTCACTTGAACCGTGTCATTGGTTATGGACAAGGTCCGTAGAAATTATTCTATTCCAATAGAATTTGATAGGAATGAAGGTCCTATACAAATATACGATTAACATCTTAAAATTCCTATCAAACCATTATGATTTCTTATAAAGAAACTGTAACATTTCGCTTTGTGGGTACTCGTATAAGTGCTACTTGTGATCGTTTCAAGCTTGTTATGTGTTTCCTTATCGTTACGGGATGGCGAACTTCGGGACGAAGTTCATTTTAAGGAGGGAAGACTGTAATACCCCGTATTTTAGCCTCGGTCAACGGCAGTCAAACCATATTTTATACAAGTATTTCAGATGGAATGTTTATAAAGTATTTTACATAAACCGTTATTATTTTATAAATCGTATTCTACGATTATTTCGTATTTCATAATTATTTTATATTTGATAATTATTTCATAAAATGACATTTCATCTGTATTCCTTTAATTTTGATAATATATTTATAATTAAATATATTTATAATTTTATATTTATTCCGCAAATATACTTGTTTTATTATTTTTATATAAGTGCTAATAATTTTATATCCTTATAAATTATTTAATTAATAATTACCAATACTAAAGTACATAATTTAATTATTATAAATAATTTATGCGTACTCGTTTATTTTAAGTTACGAGTCGGGAACAGAGTGTAAGACCTTGAGAAACGTGATGGATTTGGGATGGAATAGATATTGAGAACCGTGACACCAAGACTATGTAAACCCTAATACTCCACACCTCACCCACACACACACATCGACATGCTACTCAAAACAAAAACCCTAATCATCTTCACACCTCTGCCTGCCTCCCTACTGTTGGGGCTGGTGTCCTTGACAATTAAGTACAATGACTTACTAAATCTCTTTAAGGATCACAAGGGCATACTTCAGTATTTTTATCAGTTGATCCACGTTTATCAATAACGGTTGGCTTGCTAGATAGGTTTGACGTTATTGTCATACGGATGGCGGTGATCAACTGGTCCCTATACGTTTGAGAGATGTGAAGGTATGAAAATACAGTCACATTTATGCCAGATACGACTAAACAGTTAGTCAGAGGTATTGACTATTAAATTAGTCAATAAGATGTTGAGATTATTATTTAATACGGATTAAATAATTTTAGCTAACACGGATTAATGATTAATTCGTAAATTAAATATAAACGGTTATATTTAATTAAATATTGTATTCGCGTATTAATATAAACAGTTATATTAATTTGGGTAACTATACAATATCGTAATTTTATCAGACCATTATTAATACATCGACTGCATTAATATCTGATAACACGTGTACGATTTATAAATAAAACCCGCGAATAATATTTAGCTAATCGGGTCGAATCACGCAAAGGTATAAGGTAAGAGTGGGAAAAGCCCACTCTCACCTCAACCCGTTCGGCCGACCCAATCACTACATAAGGAGAGTCCTTCTCCTTTTGTCAGGTTACTGCTTCTTTGATTGTTTTACTGATTAAACACATCTCAAGGAAATTAGGGTTTTGAGAACTGCCTTTTCCCAAAACCCAGATCTCACATCTAAAACCTCACAAAACTCTCCCCATATTGCAAGGCAATTGGAGAGCCTTTCTAGCACACGCGGCATCATCTCATTCAAGTCTTGGGTGCAAGTTATAGGAGGGAATTTACTTTAATTCCTGTTCTTAGGCCTATTCAAGCAAGGACCCAAGGTTGTATTCTTTTTCATGTTTTTATTAACTTATGACCATAATCTCAACTGTAAAATTCGTTATAATCCTTCACGTTTAGGGCGAATACATGCTATATTCCCCACAAGTGGTATCAGAGACAAGGCCACGAAATTTTACTTTTGTGTTTTTCATAAGTTTTAATTTAAAATATTTGAAAATCGTTTCTGTCTGCCGTGTGGGTCGGTTGACCCATTATTGCGGTCGGTCGACCACCTCCCGCGTAGGGTTTCTGTTTTTCGGCAGTTTCTCTTTTGCGTTTTCAGAAACTCGGTTTCTTGTCTTACGGTCGGTCGACCTGGTTAATAGGTCGGTCGACCATTCTGCTGTTACAAAAAAATAAAAATAATTTCGTCAGTAGGTCGGTCGACCCCATGTTGAGGTCGGTAGACCACTTCCCTGTAACAGTCGTTTTATTTTTCCCGAAAATAACTTGTTTTTATTTTCCCATGGCCTTAAGTAATATACTGTATACGGAAATAGTATATTATTTTTGTGAAACGGTTCACTCTCGCATGATACATATTATTTTAAAACGGTTTAAGATAATGGATTATAAACTTATTAAAATTAAAATGGTTAAAACGGTATAATCACATAATTTTAATCCCGTAAAGGTGGTTTGGTAAAATTTGTTAAATCATAATAACAGTATTATGTCATGTATGAATTTTAATTTTAGTTGATGCATTTTATTTATCGTCTTGTGGAATGCCTTTTGAATGCTTTCTATAACGTATTTAATTTTCAAACGGTTGTAACTTAGTGTGGCCTTAGAAGATTGTGTCACCGTAATGATGGGACACAGTCTTGCTTGTAATTTTGAGATCTTGAATCTCTGTTTTGGGTTTTTGCCATGTAATTACTTTTGTATTTAAATTAGAATGTAAATAAGGTTATATTTGTAATTTAAATTAGTAATTTTGTGAAGACCAAAACGGAGACCGGATGCTCACTCCCGCTGTAAAGACCAAGATGGAACATCAAGACAAGCTTCTAGGGTCCAACGGTGGATTCCAACGTTGTTTTTATGTTTATTTTGGTAGGATAGGCCACACTAAGACTTTTTATTTACGTTTATTGCATTTATTTTATGCTTTCATCGATAATAGCTTGCATCATATTCCGCCTAAAACCAAACCACCTATAACATGCCTGAAAACTGACTCATGTAGAGGTTACGCGTTAGTTTTCTGTGACAATACAGATGTCACATGTCAATTGCAAAGCCATCACTTTATTTCATTCATTCACGCATATGCTAGATATTAGTTCACTTAAAATGGATAAATAAAAGTTGATGGGGTCTTCCTCGTATAACCAAAAATTGAGAATAGTCTTTATAAATCAGACTCCCATGAATCCCTTCTTCCTCGGTAGGCATAATATGACCCCTTCTACGTCGGGTAAGTGGGAACAGATGATTTATTTTATCTCAACATCATGGTCACTCGATACTATCTAGCGACTGAGATGGACTAATAGATAGGATTTACGGAAATCTATCGACCAAGAGTTCCAACAGTGGAATTAGCCAAGCTGTGGGCTTATCAATATACGGAAATTGAGTCTTGGGATCGTTTATATAATTCTTGAGGGAGATCAATTATAAAAATGCATGAGTCTACAAGTTTAAATACAATTTAATATAGACTTAAATCACAACAATGAGTTGCTTATATGGTTCTGTTTTATCTTCTTTTCAGTGTAGAACACGTTCAATTAAACTGCTGTATTACTAATGGCTGGTGAAGACCCAATGCCAAGTGCCAAGCTAGCACGTGAATCCTGGCTAAAAGCCTTCATGGACTCCATGAATCAGTCTACTAGACTGAGGAATGATGGGTCAAACTTCTCTGACTGGGAGGCAGCACTACGGAATGCTGCCATTGCTGACGGAAAGCTCAAGTACTTAACTGAGCCCATTCCGGCACACCCAGGAACTGGAGCTAGAGCTAACGAAGTTCGCGCTCATAGCGACTTCGTCATGGAAGCGGGTGCGATAAAGAACGTACTCATCTATGCAATGGAATCCAATTTGCAAAGACGCTTCATAACCCATGGTGCAAACAAGATTTTCACCACGCTCACTAACGAATTCTCAAAAGCTCCGAGAATCGTTTCTTATGAGCATACCTGTCGCTTCTTTGAGGCAAAACTCCAGAAGGGCCAAGCGGTTAGCCCACATATTCCCAACATGATTGAGAATATCGAGAAACTGGAGGCCCTAAACTGCAAGATCAGTGAGAACATAATCGTTGATCGAATATTTCATTCGCTTCATGATGGGTTCGTCCTCTTTAGGGCCAACTATTACATGAACGACATGAAGAAGACTCCTCATGAGCTCCCTTCTCGTACAGACCGAGAAGGATCTGAAATTAAGTGGGAGCGTGAAGCAGGATGTTCTCATGATCTCCAGCAAGGGTAAGGGTAAGGGAAAAGCTAAAGCTCAGGGCGACCTAACAGTAGGCAAGCCCAAGTTTAAGAAGTCAGGATTTACCAAGAGTGGGCCAGGTGAGTCAAGCAACTCACAGGGCAAAACAAAGAGCAAGGATACAAGCATGGAATGCCACCATTGCCACAGGACTAGGCATTGGAGGCGCTCATGCCCCGTGTATCGTGAGGACATTAAGGCAGGCCGCGTTACTCCTGTTGGTATGTCTTCTTCTTCTTTTATTCACATGATTGAGATTAACCATGCAAGTTACGGAACTTGGGTATTAGATACTGGTTGTGGTTCTCATCTATGTAATCATGTGCAGGGCCTCCGAAACCAAGAACCCCTCATCAAGGGTAAGGTTGACCTGCGTGTCGGGAAAGGAGCACGTGTTGCTGCAGTCTTGAGGGGAACATATGTGATCCAGCTTCAAAGTGGATTTGAGTTATCTTTATATAACTGTTATTATGTTCCTTGTTTGTCCAGAAACATTATTTCAGTTTCTGCGCTTGACAAACTTGGTTTTTCATTTGTAATAGAAAATAACAGTTGTATTTTCTCATTACACAATATGATTTATGGCAAGGCAGTTTCCATGAATGAAATTTATGTTTTAGATCAAACCACTGAAATATTACATGTGAATAATAAGAGATTAAAGGTAGGTGACAAGGATCAAACTTACCTATGGCATTGTCGTATGGGACATAGAAATGAGAAACGCGTAAAACAGCTCATACAGAATGGAGCTATCTTGGCCTTTGATTTCGAATCATATGGCACGTGTGAATCATGTCTCATCGGCAAGATGACTCATATTTCCTTCAAAGGTGTTGGAATGCGCGCTGCAGACCTATTAGGACTCATACATACGGACGTATGTGGCCCTATGTCGATCAACGCACGAGAAGGCTATAGGTATTTCATCACTTTCACGGATGATTTGAGTAGATATGGCTATGTCTACTTGATGAAACATAAAAGTGAATCCTTTGACAAGTTCAAAGAATACCAGAATCGGGTACAGAACCAACTGGGAAGAAAGATTAAAGCACTACGTTCTGATCGTGGTGGTGAATATCTTTCACACGAGTTTGATCAACACCTTAAAGACCGTGGTATCGTTCTACAGTTGACTCCACCTGGAACACCACAATTAAATGGTGTGTCCGAACGGAGAAATCGAACTCTACTTGATATGGTTTGATCCATGATGAGTCACACCGTTGTGCCTGATTCATTGTGGGGCTATGCTCTTTTGTCGGCCGCTCTAATACTTAACCAAAGTCCGTCTAAAGCTGTTGACAAGACTCCATATGAACTATGGAAGGAAACGGTCCCTAACTTGTCCTTTATTCGGGTTTGGTGCTGCGAGGCTTATGTCAAGTGGAGACACGAGGATAAGCTCGGCCCGCGATCGGTCAAGACATACTTTATAGGCTATCCAAAGGGAACTTTTGGTCATTACTTCTACTCGCTAACCGAACAACGTGTTTTGTTGCGGCTAGTGCGACGTTCTTAGAGAAAGAATTTCTCGAGAACAAGTCGAGTAATAGAACCTTCGATTTATCGGAGGTTCAAGAACCAACTACCGAGCAACCATTGGAGGAAACAGTTCCTTCAACCGAGGCTGCGGTAGATATTCCTGAGGAACCTAGGAGGTCGGGAAGAGTCTCCATTCCTCCGGACAGATACATTGGTATGGTCGAGGAACATGATATGGATGACGTCTTACTCCTAGAGGGTAATGAACCCTCAACCTATAAAGGTGCCATGACCAGTTCTGACTCAAAGCTATGGCTAGAAGCCATGCAATCCGAGATGGACTCCATGTTTGAGAACAACGTGTGGGATCTTGTGGACCTACCTACAAAGGTACGTCCCCTTCAATGCAAATGGCTTTACAAAATAGAGCATGCCGTGGAAGGTAAACAAGATATCCATAAGGCAAGACTAGTTGCTAAAGGTTTCACCCAAGTGCTAAAATTGCACTACGATGAGATCTTTGCACCCGTAGTCATGCTACGTTCCATTCGGATTATCTTAGCGATCGCCGCATTTCATGACTATGAAATATGGCAGATGGACGTTAAAACCGCCTTCTTAAACGGTTATTTGGAGGAAGAGTTGTACATGGTACAACCCGAGGGTTTTATTGATCCAGCACATCCTAAGAAGGTTTGCAAGCTTAAACGTTCCATCTATGGACTTAAGCAAGCATCACGGAGTTGGAATCATCGCTTCGACCAAGTGATAAAAGAGAATGGCTTCATTCGATCAGTCGAGGAACCATGTCTCTATATCAAGTCGAGTGAGAGCAAGATTGTCTTCCTAGTACTGTATGTCGATGACATACTCTTGATTGGGAATGACATACCTCTCCTTTCTTCGGTTAAAGCATGGTTGAAAAACAATTTCCAGATGAAAGATCTGGGAGAGGCACAAAGAATTTTGGGCATCCGTATCTACAGGGATAGATCACGACGGATGTTGTCTCTCAGTCAGGAGTCTTACATAGATAAGATTCTAGAGAGATTCAGCATGACGAACTCCAAGAAAGGGTTCCTTCCTATGACTACTGGGCTTCACTTGAGCAAGGCTCAAGAAGCTAAGACATTGGAAGAGAAGGAGCGTATGAGTCGGATTCCTTATGCTTCGGCAATAGGATCGATCATGTATGCCATGATATGCACACGTCCAGACGTTGCATATGCATTGAGTATGACAAGCCGATTCCAAGCTCATCCAGGTGAACAACACTGGATGGCGTGAAAAACATTCTTAAGTACCTACGGAGGACTAAAGATTGGGGATTGACTAACAGAGGCGACTCGACGCTCTGCGCCACGGGTTACGCAGATGCTAGCTTCCAAACGGATCAAGATGACTCGAAATCTCAGTCTGGATTCGTTTTTACTCTTAATGGCGCTGCTGTCAGCTGGAAAAGTTCTAAATAGAGTGTTACAGCAAATTCTACAACTGAGTCCGCGTAAAAGGAGATATTCATTGATAAGATCGCTACGGATGACAACATAGCTGATCCTCTATCAAAAAGCATTACCACGTGATAAGCATGAAGGTCACATTAATTCCATGGGAATCAGATGTGTTCCTAAGTTGTAGTACTCTTTTATGAATTCATGTAATAATTCATTTTCTCGTGTACTCTATTCAACCTCATTGTTATGATATATAATGTTTTGTTTTTCATGTGGAATTGTACGCCAATTTTGAACACCACAAAGTGAACTGATTAACATTACATCGATTTAGTCCTTGATTACCCACTTGAGCTGATAACTCAGGTAATCATTTTGTGACGTTGGTTGATGGTGGGTTCAACGAGCCATAAGTCACACGGCTGACTGACCAATCACAAAGGCGAGTTATATGGATATCTCGTAGGACACCCCGTGACAACGTTATGGAGTCCTAAATGTTTTATAACATTGGGTGCCAGGTCGTGGATAGGACCTCCATAGTGGTCCTTAGAGTCGAGTCTTTTGACTTTCAACTGTCTCTTGAGATTAAGGCAGATTTTGGGTAACTTTGGTTTCTTTCCCACGGTCATCGTAACAGGGGCCAAGAGGGTTTTTTCTGGGTTATTTCATGTTGCGCGATATCGGTAGGATTCGAGTTGAGGGAAATATCCAAACCCTTATCAGGATTTTATCATTTCTCAGGGCCACTCGAGGAGTAGTAACTGAAATGCATGGCCATGCTCGAATACAGATTCGTTTTATCAGTTAAGTTACTCTCTAGTCGGGGAAACCACTCTTGATACAGATCGCTTGTGAGATACGACCTTTGCGAATGCGGATTTGCAAATTGTCTTACATTGAGTGGGAGAAATTTTAAAAGGATATGAGAATCGGTTATCGCACCTACACTTGTACGGACAAGTGGGAGTTTGTTGGAGCTTGTGTCCTCCACATGTACTGTAATAACGTCATTGCACATACCCTTGTACGGACAAGTGGGAGACTGTTGGGGCTGGTGTCCTTGACAATTAAGTACAATGACTTACTAAATCTCTTTAAGGATCACAAGGGCATACTTCAGTATTTTTATCAGTTGATCCACGTTTATCAATAACGGTTGGCTTGCTAGATAAGTTTGACGTTATTGTCATACGGATGACGGTGATCAACTGGTCCCTATACGTCACAGCTATAGGACACGTTTGAGAGATGTGAAGGTATGAAAATACAGTCACATTTATGCCAGATACGACTAAACAGTTAGTCAGAGGTATTGACTATTAAATTAGTCAATAAGATGTTGAGATTATTATTTAATACGAATTAAATAATTTTAGCTAACACGGATTACATGATTAATTCGTAAATTAAATATAAACGGTTATATTTAATTAAATATTGTATTCGCGTATTAATATAAACAGTTATATTAATTTGGGTAACTATACAATATTGTAATTTTATCAGACCATTATTAATACATCGACTGCATTAATATCTGATAACACGTGTACGATTTATAAATAAAACCCGCGAATAATATTTAGCTAATCGGGTCGAATCACGCAAAGGTATAAGGTAAGAGTGGGAAAAGCCCACTCTCACCTCAACCCGTTCGGCCGACCCAATCACTACATAAGGAGAGTCCTTATCCTTTCTTTGATTGTTTTACTAATTAAACACATCTCAAGGAAATTAGGGTTTTGAGAACTGCCTTTTCCCAAAACCCAGATCTCACATCTAAAACCTCACAAAACTCTCCCCATATTGCAAGGCAATTGGGGAACCTTTCTAGCACACGCGGCATCATCTCATTCAAGTCTTGGGTGCAAGTTATAGGAGGGAATTTACTTTAATTCCTATTCTTAGGCCTATTCAATCAAGGACCCAAGGTTGTATTCTTATTCATGTTTTTATTAACTTATGACCATAATCTCAACTGTAAAATTTGTTATAATCCTTCACGTTTAGGGCGAATACATGCTATATTCCCCACACCTACTCCATCTACATCAGAAAACCCTAGCCTGACTGTCGTGGGGATTAGAGAGGAACGAAGGAGAAACAATAGCAATCCAATCACCATCGTTTTCGTTCTTCACGCAGCAGAGATTTGTAAGTAGTTATCGTACCCTTCTAGACCATTGTTTTGCATGTTTCTTGGTTGTATGTAAACCTTGTAATGCCCATAACATGTTCATCATCTTCGACTCACCATAGGTCCACCGTGGTGGTTGCAGTAAACCCCTATTTTGTCGGCTGTAATCACGTTTTATATACCCTGTTTATGCGTGTTGTTCTATTTCAATAGTTGTTGCTTATTCGTTTGTGTTTTAGGTTTAATTATTGTCATGGGTTATGGGTGATGATATTAGTAGGTTTATAGGTTGTTTTGGTGGTTGTAGGGGGGTGTCTGGTGGTCGGAGCACCACCATAAAGGGTGTCGTGAAATTCGTGCAAAAATAGGGGAGTCGTGGTACGGCGTGTTTGGAGTGGCTGTTTTAGAGGTATGATGGGTGTCGAAGCCCGGTGCTAGACAGCAGAGGGTAGAGGGTGACGCAAGGTGTCAAGACTGGTGGTTGGTTGGGGTGATGGTGGTGATAACAGGTGGCTAAGAGGCGGGTTACAGTGGGTGTCAGTCACGGGTTCAGAGTTCGGGGTTGTGACCAATGTCCTAGGCTGCTGGAGTCGAGTCAGGGGTGGTGATGAGTGTCAGTGGGTGCGCCATAGTGCGGTGGTGGCGACCACCGTGTTGTGGTGGTGATTCGGGTAGTGTGAAGTGTCGAAGGGGGCTAAGTGTAGGGGCTGGCAAGGGGTTTGTTAAGGAGTCTGTTGCGGCATGTGTCGTGGAAAATTTGTGGGTCTGATGGGTTATTATTCTTAGTATTAGTCATATTATATTATATTATTAGTATGGTATATGTGTCAATAGTTCGTTTTCTATGTTCGGTTATTTAATTGAAGTTAGTTATAAAAGTAATAAAGATGGGTTAGTCAAGTTAATTGAAGTAGTCGGGTTTAATACGGTCTCGTTATGCGTAATATATTATTTAAATAGTTAATTTAAATAATTGATATATTATATTAATTTGCGTTATTGTATTAGTTAGTGATTACATATATTATACTTGTTAGGTGACGATGTTGAAGTGGCATAATTTTGTGTACTTGCTGGCTTGCTATTGGATCATATTGCTATCCAGGTAGGATACACTGGCACTATACTCTATGAAGTGTTATGAATTGATGTTTACTCTGTGATGTGTTATAAATGGATGTTGTCTTGTATATTATGGATGCAAGTATGAGTTATATGAGCATGGTACTTAATGGTTATTTATTTTAGTGTTGCATTCATGAGCATGGCATATGCATTGGTTACTGAGAAAGATATGGATCAGATATTGTTCTGATATAAAGCCCAAAGTAGTTCTGCAGACCAGGCCTGGTGTCTTATCAGCTATTGAGTTGGTGTTCGGCGACGGCCGATTATAGTCTGACGGGAGGTTTGGTATGGCTGGGTGTTACGGGTTTGAGAATGAAATTGAGAATGAGCTCGAGCATATCATGGCATTTGCATATCATATTTGTTGCATTATTTATTTTTGTGTTATCCTACTCAACCGCGAGGTTGACAGTGTATTCATATTCACCTACTATGATCCGGAATGAGGAGTAGACTTTTCAGGTCAAAGGCAGATGGACTAGGAAGTGGGACTTGGAGAGAGACATGGATTGGACTTACTTAGCTATAGTTCACATAGTCTCACTTGTAATAGTTCACTTGTTATCATTTCAGTTGTTTTAAGAGTTTTGGTTTTGGACTATACTTTGTATCAGTTTTCAGTTTAACATTTAATAACTTAAAGTACTGTAGTTCTTTCACTGTGATTATCTACTACCTTGGTTTAACCAAGAAGGTAACAGTCCTATTTGCTCTAGAAGTCCTAGTACAGGCTCCTAAGTAAATGGGGGTGTTGCAGAAACTTAAATAGAAGTGATTATCAGTCAAAACGTGTTGATTAATTCTTCTATGCATACATGGTTCAAAAGTCTTGTTGCTCAAATTAATAACTTGTTATCTAAAGCTTAAAGGTTAATAACATGACGAAGTTAATATAAATTGGTAAATTGATTTATGAAAATCATTATAACTAAATATCGCCACACTGGAAAGAAATTAAACCCTATGAGGGATTAATTTTGAATTAATTGAAGAAACTGTCTTCTTCAAGTAAGAATTCTTGAAGTGAGTGGGAGCTATGAGAAGACCGAATTTATCTTAAGTAGTTAATGAAAGAATAAGAACGAACTGATCAGAATAAACCTTTAATCGAGACGCCGTGTAAGACACTGCCCTAAATCAGTAAGACCCCCACACAGGTGCTCCTTGGTTCGTGGTCACCGATTCCAGGGTTAACGCCTCCTTCCGCACAATGGTGCACTCCACAGACGGAAGTGGGAACTGCTCTCAAATAACCAGAAATATATATGTAATAGAGATGAAGGAGAAGTTTTATTGTAGTTTTTTCTGATTGTGAAAAGCTCGGGAAAGACCAGAATTTATAGGTGTAGGAGATGCTCTTAACAGTCAAAAAAATCTGAGGGATTTATGACCATTAAAGCGTAGAATAAATTGTATTAAATCAGAAAATTAATTTGTGATTTTATGATGATTAAATTCCCAACGACTAGAATTCTAACAGCTAGAATCCGAGGACTTAGCTAGTTTGGACTCGGAGGAAAAATATAGCCCCACCACACCGCGCACGTGTCACGAACCCGAACCGGACGGACGAACGGCGGCGGCGCGCGCGTGGGGAAACTTGGGCCTCTCCACTATTATCTAGTTAACACTAGATAACATGCTTCCATATATAAAGTAGGAACCCCCCATTATTCTACCAATGTGGGACAAAGTTCTTACTTAAAGTTTGGAGCAACCTCCTACTCCAACAATTCCCTACTTGGTCCAAACTTAAGTTTAACAAAAGAAGAGTAAAGAAAGAAAAAAGGAAAAAATGTGATCAGGTGAACATTGTCTTGAACCTGACAATAAGAACAGATGAGAACAGTTCCCTCGAGTAACATATGGCCCAAACCCTGTCTCATGATTGCATTATAGAATTAGCCCACATCTAATCTCACAGGAGGTGGCCAACACTCCACAATCACGTACGTAGGTGAGTCCATCAAGTGTGTACTACACACACCACTCAAACCTTTGAGGTATGGAACTCAATAAGGACTACCACCTGTCCAACCTTACATAGTAGTAATTAAACCTGCTAAAAGGGATAAACTGAATAACATCCTTTATTCTTTATAATAGATAACATACAAGCAATGCTTGACGATTTCGTTTGACCGCATTGAATCTGATTTACCATATTCGGTATCCATCGTTGAAACACTACGTAGGTGGGCTCAATCCCATCTTTTTAGCAGTTTCTGAAACTAGTTTCCTGTTTAAAGCTTTTGTCAAAGGATCGGCAATATTACTTTCCGACCTTACACAATCCAAGGAAATAACCCTAAACTTGATCAAGTTACAAACAATATTATGCCTCAGTCGTATATGTCTACTCTTGCCATTGTAGGCCTTATTCTTGGCTACATGAATGCCAGCTTGCGAGTCACAATGTAGTGGAACGGATTGCACAGGCTTGGGCCAAAGAGGAATGTCCGCTACCATACTTCTCAACCATTCAGCTTCTCGACCAGCCAATTCGAGAGCTATAAATTCAGATTCCATTGTTGATCTCGCAATACATGTTTGCTTGGATGATCTCCGAGACACTGCTGCTCCTGCTAAAGTGAAAACATAACCACTGGTAAAGTGTATATCATTACTCTTCGAGATCCAGTTAGCATCACAATATCCTTCTAAGATAGGAGGATAATCACAATAAGATAAACCAAAATCAGCAGTACCTTTTACATATCTAAGCAAACGGACCAAAGCACCCCAATGATCATGACCAGGATTATGAGTATATCTACTCAATCTTCCAACACAATAAGCAATATCGGGACGGGGTGAACACATAAGATATATGACACTACGAAGAATCTTTGCATAACCAGATTGATCTACACTATCAGATAAATTCTTCTTTAAGTGTAAACTTACATCGAAAGGTGTCCTAGCAGGCTCAATATCAAAGTAACCAAACTTCTTCAAAATTTTCTCAACATAATGAGCCTGACTAAGACAAAACCCTTTACTAGTCTTCAAGACTCTTAAACCAAGAATGACATCAACCTCACCCATGTCTTTCATTTCAAACGAATACTTAAGCATGTTCTTGGTAGAATTAATAACATCTAATGATGTCCCAAAGATAAGCAAATCATCAACATATAGAGTTATTATAACACTATCACTGGCATTAGACTTCATATAGATACATGTATCCGCATCACTAGTTTTAAAACCAAGAGAAACAATCACACTATAAAACTTTTCATACCATTGTTTCGGTGCCTGTTTAAGTCCATACAATGATTTAACAAGATTACAAACTTTATGTTCTTGACCAGGCACCATAAAACCATCAGGTTGATCCATATAAATCTCTTCATCGAGATCACCATTTAAAAACGCAGTTTTCACATCCATCTGATGCACAAGCAAGTTATACATGGAAGCAATAGCAAACATCACTCTAATGGAAGCAATCTTAGTGACCGGAGAATAGGTGTCAAAATAGTCTAATCCAGACTTCTGAGTGAAACCCTTAGCCACCAACCTGGCTTTAAATTTATCGATAGTCCCATCAGCTTTGAGTTTCTTCCTGAACACCCATTTACACCCTATAGGCTTACAACCACGAGGTAAGTCAACAATTTCCCAAGTGTGGTTAGGCATTATAGACTCAATCTCACTGTCAATGGCCTCTTTCCACAAAGCAGCATCAACCGATCTCATAGCCTCATCATAGGTCTTAGGGTCATCCTCCACAATATACATTCCAACTAACTTATCATCTAGATCCCCCTCTGTAACAAAATCAGGCCCAAAGGATTTCTCAACTCTCGGTCTCTTACTCCTTCTAGGCTCAAATGGTTGTTCACTAGATGTATCAAGATGGAGTGAAGGATTACCAACATTATCCTCAAGGGAAAAGACATCTAAAGGAGAAACAGATTCCAAGGGAGGTTTCAAAGGAAAGATGTCCTCAAAGAAAACAACGTCTCTAGACTCAATGATTGAACCATAAAACCCCGAACCTACATCCTTAGTCATGAACCTATAGGCTGCACTATTGGTAGCATAACCCACAAAGATAGAATCAACGGTTTTAGGTCCTATTTTGTCTCTTTTAAACGCAGGTAAGGCAACTTTGGCTAAACATCCCCAAACCTTTAAAAACCTCAAATTAGGTGGATAACCCTTCCAAATCTCATAAGGTGTTACATCAAGTTTCTTATGAGGTACACGGTTTAAAACATGACATGCAGATAAAATAGCTTCCCCCCACATAAAATCGGATAACCCAGAAGATAATAACATGGCACTCATCATATCCTTTAAAGTTCGATTTTTCCTCTCGGCTATACCATTCTGTTCTGGAGTATAAGGGGCTGAAAACTCATGTATAATACCGTTTTTCTGACAATATTCCACCAAAAAATCAGATTTATATTCTCCACCATGATCAGACTTTACTCGTTTAATCTTCCTATCTAGTTGATTCTCAACCTCTGCTTTATAAATCAGAAACATGTTTTCAGCTTCACTTTTATTCCTCAAAAGATAAACTTTGGTATATCTAGAACAATAATCCACAAAGGTCATATAATATCTCTTACCACCTTTACTCTCACAACTTTTATAATCAGCCAAGTCGGTGTGAATAAGTTCTAACAACTCAGTTTGTCTTTTGGTCACTTCCTTAAAAGGTTTCTTAGAGTGCTTTGCTTCCACGCATACTTGACATTTATCCATGTCGTAAGAAATCAGATTAGGCAATAAGTTCATTGTTTTCATGCGTTTAATGGATTTAGTGTTAACATGTCCAAGTCTAGAATGCCAAATGTCAATGGATTCAACGATGTAAGCAGAAGAAGTAGATGCATTCATTTCAACATCAAGAACAAAAAGACCACCATTACAAAAACCTTTGCCAACAAACTGACCATTCTTAGACATGACTAACTTATCGGATTCAAAAGTGAGTTTAAGACCAGCCTTATTAAGTAAAGCACCAGAAATTAAATTTCTACGCATATCAGGCACATAGAGCACATTATCAAGAGCTAAAGTTTTGCCAGAAGTGAGTTTCAGGTGCACCTTGCCAATGTCGAGGACTGGAACTTTGCTGGAATTTCCGACATACACGACCTCTTTTTCATCAACATCTTTAATCTCCTTGTAAAGATCCTTGTTGGTGCAAATATGGCGTGTAGCTCCTGTATCAACAATCCATTCCACCAAGTTTCCAACCAGATTAATTTGAGACACCATTGCTGCAATTATATCATCACCCTCACTTGAACCTTCAACGACATTAGCTTGTGGTTTGTTGAAGTTGTTATTTTTGTAACCACCACGTTGATTGTTATTTTTCTTTTGGAATTTCTGCCCATGTGCATTATTGCGGTTTCCATGCTTTTATTGGTTCAACTCATATGCTTTCTTAGCATTGCACTTGAAAGCTGGTTGTCCAGGCTTGTCATACCACCAACAATTTCCTGTCATTACCTTATTTGTGTTGTCAGAATTTTGTGGCTTCTTGTACTGATCATAGCTCCTCTTGTTTGTACCTGTATTATTCATGTACTCAACAACATTAGCTTTAACAGTGTTAGTAGCATTAGTCCTAGCACGATCCTGACTCCTTGTTGCATCCTCGATCTTGATATGACCAATTAGTTCCTGCAACTTCATATTCTTCTTCTTATGCCTCAAATGCTTCTTATACTCATCCCAACTAGGAGAAGGCAACTTCTCAATAAGAGCATTAGCCTGCATATACTCACATAACACCATCCCTTCTCCAAGAATTTCAGAAACGAGCATATTTTCGTACTCATGTATTTGATCAATAATTGGTTTCCTATCCTTAATCTCAAATTTTAACCACCTTGCTACCGCATACTTCTTAGTGCCAAAATCATCAAACCCGTATTTGGTTTCCAAAGCATCCCAAATTCCATTTGCAGTTTTAGTTTTGCAATAGATATCAAAAAGACTATCAACCATATAGTGTAACATGACACCTCTAACAGTTATGTTATTTTTTGCAATTTTGTTGTCGGGTTTGACAGTTTCAGATGAACTAGACTCCTCAGATTGTGATTCTTGAAACAAAACATAGTCTATTTCATATTGAGAAAAATAGAACAATATTTTTTCAGACCATCTTTTATAATTTTTTCCATCTAAAAGTTCCATTTTTGAGAGGTCTGGAACGATTTTGTGTTGCATATTGAAATGGTTAACAGAATTATTAGGATTGAGATTGGCGGTAACAATTTCTCAGTTGACATTAGAATTATCAGAATTAGTAGATGGATTTGTCATTGTGAAAAAATATAGAAACAAAATATATAACAGAGATTAGAAAGTTCAGTTACTGATTTAGATTGAAAGAATAAGAACGAACTGATCAGAATAAACCTTTAATCGAGACGCCGTGTAAGACACTGCCCTAAATCAGTAAGACCCCCACACAGGCGCTCCTTGGGTTCCGTGGTCACCGATTCCAGGGTTAACGCCTCCTTCCGCACAATGGTGCACTCCACGGACGGAAGTGGGAACTGCTCTCAAATAACCAGAAATATATATGTAATAGAGATGAAGGAGAAGTTTTGTTGTAGTTTTTTCTGATTGTGAAAAGCTCGGGAAAGACCAGAATTTATAGGTGTAGGGGATGCTCTTAACAGTCATAAAATCTGAGGGATTTATGACCATTAAAGCGTAGAATAAATTGTATTAAATCAGAAAATTAATTTGTGATTTTATGATGATTAAATTCCCAACGACTAGAATTCTAACAGCTAGAATCCGAGGACTTAGTTTGGACTCGGAGCAAAAATATAGCCCCACCGCGCACGTGTCACGAACACGAACCCGAACCCGAACCGAACCGGACGGACGGAGGGCGGCAGCGCGCGCGTTGGGAGACTTGGGCCTCTCCACTATTATCTAGTTACACACTAGATAACATGCTTCCATATATAAAGTAGGAAACCCCCCACTATTCTACCAATGTGGGACAAAGTTCTTACTTAAAGTTTGGAGCAACCTCCTACTCCAACAGTTAAGTATAGAACGAGGTTTGAAAGAAAATCGTGTATGACACAAATTTAAGATGCAACTCCTAATTGTAAAGTCTAAAATGTTGGTAGTATGACTCCAACATAATTCTTAGGAAATACTTATGACAATAAGCTTTCATTCTACAGTATCACATTGTTTGCATATAAGTGCAAATTGGTGATTCACGTTAGTAATTTCCATTTTCATATGATTGAAGTAGTGTAAAGAAATGACAAAACCTACTATTCTAAATGGGTAATTAGAGGACGAAGTGTTAATAACACTGATGTGTGCATTTGTTATAGACTTTTTAGTCCCATTTTGGCACACATTTCCATATAAATAGGTGATTTATTATCACTTTATGCCCCGCATATGCTACTTTGTGTTTGTATTGCTGTTTTGCAGTATTGGACCGAAATGTAGCGGAAACCGAGCTTTTTCTACCTCAAGTGTTGCATTTTGGTAGATGATGGAAGAAACAAAGACGGTTGTGCGTTCATAGAGAAGCGTGAGGAGTGTTATCAACCACCAAAGGAACAAAGTCAAGAAAATCGACCACTTTAAGGCCAATCGAAGACCCTGTCGAGGAGAAAAAGCCTTGATCGAGCTGTCCTGTGCTCGATCGAGAAGAATCAAGGGTTCCAAGGTCTCGATCGATAGCTATGTTGATCGATCGAGCAGTTTTGCGAGAGAAGAGATCGATCAAGAACTGTGCCTCTCTCGATCGACCATTTTGGATGAGGTTTCTCTCGATCGAGGAACATTTTCTCTCGATCGAGAGTTTTATCGCTGTCTCTTCATTTTCTCGAGAGTTTACAGCAGTTTAGTTTTCATTCTCTATTTAAGAACTCGTTTATGAGTTCATTAGGTTATCTTTTATCTTATCGTTTTACAGAACTCTCATTTCTACTCTTAGCCGTCACTATTCTGTTTAATACAAATTCTCTTTTAGTTTAGTGTTCTTCCTTTTCAAACTTGAGGATTATATCGCTCTTGTTCTTTAGCCGGAATCTTTGATCGTAATCCTTCTTCTTAATCCTTTTTATACTGTTATTGCTCTTGTTGAAAATCCGTTTCTTCTGTTTTGCTCTCGTCTTCGTTTGCTTCATTTCGCGCGCTTTGTGACTCTGTTTCTATGCTTGTTTTCGTTCCCTGCTTCTCTTTCATTCATTGAGTTTCGCTACTGTTTCCCCTTTGCTTATCACCCATGTTAACTGTTGGGCTGGTGTCCTTGACAGTTAGTACAATGACTTATTAAATTTCTTAAAGGATCACAAGGGCATACTTTGGTATTATTATCAGTTGATCCACGTTTATCAATAACGGTTGGCTTGTTAGATAAGTTTGACGTTATTGTCATACGGATGGCAGTGATCAACTGGTCTGTCCCTATACGTCACACCTATAGGACACGTTTGAGAGATGTGAAGGTATGAAAATACAGTCACATTTATGCTGAATACGACTAAACAGTTAGTCAGAGGTATTGACTATTAAATTAGTAATGAGATTTTGAGATAATTATTTAATACGGATTAAATAATTTTAGCTAATACGGATTACATGATTAATTCGTAAATTAAATATAAACGGTTATATTTAATTAAATATTGAATTCGTGTATTAATATAAGCAGTTATATTAATTGAGCTAATTATACAATATCGTAATTTTTATCAGACCATTATTAATGTATCGACTGCTTTAATATCTGATAACATGTATACGATTTATAATTAAAACCCGCGAATTATATTTTTAACTTTAGGGTCGAATCACGCAAGAGAATAAGGTAAGAGTGGAAAGCCCACTCTCACCCTTTGACCTATTTCGGCCGACCAAGTGTTACAAAAGGAGAAAAACTCCCCTTTTGTTAGACTACTAGAACTGGTAATTCTCTTTTACAAGAATTAGGGTTTTTGAGAACAGTTTTTCCCAAAACCTAGATCTCACATCTTAAAACTCACAAAAACTCTCCCCATATTGCAAGGCAATTGGAGAGCATTTTTAGCACACGCGACATCATCTCAGACGGGTCTTGGGTGCAAGTTATAGGAGGGAATTTCTATTAATTCCTGTTCTTAGGCCATTCGCGCAAAGGACCTAAGGTTGTACTCTCTACCTTTTGTTTATGTTTTTCATCTTATGACTATTTTCACATGTAAAATTTTCGTTATAATCCTGTAAATTTAGGGTGAATATACGGAAATTCCCCACATTATCATATAATTTTACCCTTGTTTCATTCTGTTCTTAATCTCATATAGTTACTACCTTTTCTAGTCGTTTAGCCTCGATTTCGGTGCTCTAAATCGCGCCCCTGCTTCCCTTTTAAAGTCTCGAAAATCGTGTCCTTTGCTCACTGTTTCTCGTCTTTCTCGTTCCCTTTGACACTAATTTATCCTTTATGTTTTCATCATTTTATCATCATGTCACATGTTAATATGCGTTTTGTTTTCGTATTCATTTACGTCATGAGTAGCTAACTTGCTTAATATGCTGGGATGAAGGAACTTGTGTCTATTGCATGATAGGTGGTAATCGGGATAGGTAATTTACGGTAGGAATTATCGTTAAGAAATATAATTTTTGTTTGGTTGAGTGAGTGCACACATGAGACAATTCGTTTAGTTAAACCCCGACCTAGACCGGAAGGTTGGAAGGGTAAGACTTGCTTAATTATTTTAATTAGTTTTTGTGAGGGAGGAAGTTAAGCAAAAACGACCTTAGGGAGACTTAAGACCGGAAGGTATAGTCGGGTTTGAGACGTGACTGTAATGACCCAGCCTTTCCTACCAATAAACTGACCAACCAAGTTACACCGATAATCCATATGACACAATGACCCGAGTTCCCAACATATTTTCCTTTCTCTTGATTTAATTCTGTTGGAGTAAGTGTCCTCCACAATATTGCGAATACATTATTAAATCTCATAAAGGAAATATTTGGGAAAGAAGCTAACGTTTCAGTCAGTTGGTCCACGTATATCAGTAACGGTTGGCTAGCTAGAGTTTGACGTTACTGTCGTAAGACGGCGATGAACAACTGATCCCTTTCGGTCACACCTATAGGGAAAAGAACCAACAAAAGCTAGGTATTTGTATAAGATACAGTATAACTAGTTACTTAAATTATGACTAAGAGATTAGTCTAAAAGTGATAATATAAAAACGTATATAATATAGAGCTAAGAATTATTGTTCTTTTATATGATAATTGAATAATAAGGTTTTTATGATATTTATATAAGATAAAATATATTGTGAGTTAATAATTAAATGTTAATTCATTAAGTGGGAATTATCAATAATAATTGATTAGTGTTAATTTAATATATTGGCAAAGAATTAGGCAAAGTATAATTATGCTAAAATACTTATAAAGAGTTATAAGATTAGCAAATAAGGGTTCATTGTGACTAATTATATTTGATATAATTATCATTCATACTACTTAAAAGTTAAGTATGTCATTTAGTTAATCCATTAATTTAATAGTTAGATGGACTAATTAGTGCTAAATGGGCTCAAATCGTTCATGGACCGTTTGTGAGAATTTTGGGCACAAACTTTTTGGACCCCAATAAGACCCAAAATGGGCCATAAATCAGCCCATTAAGGGCCCTGAACCATCCAACTCATGGACTAATATCCATAAATTGGTTTGTGGACAAATGCTCTAATAAGAGCATTATTTTATCATAAAACTTTGCCTAACCTTCTCCACTTAAGTTGCCTATATATACCCTTCATTAGACTCTCATTTGACAATAATAATCAACTCCAAAAGCTCAAAATACTAACACAAAAATCAGATCTAAAACCCCACAAATCATATAATATAAGAGGAAGAACAATTTTGTTGTTCTTGTTTTAGCTCCAATATTATCACATAATATTAAGTAGTAATACTAATATTCACTAGTTCATTAATATTAGTATTAGTTGGTATATAATCCTTGGGTGGATCAAGGAAGGAGGTGATCTAGTTTGATCATTGAGAAGCTCCTAATCTCAACCTTGAAAAGGTCGGTTTTTTCATATTTCCGGTTTTTGTTTTATAGCTAGTTCTATATGCATGGCTAGGTCCTTTAGTCCACTAAATATGTTTAGTGGAATCATTAGGGAAGTCCTTAGGGGCTAGGATCCTAACAAGTGGTGTCAGAGCCATTAGTTCATGCATGTATTACTCGGCCGTAAAACTGGGTCTATCTTTCGACCGCGAGCTAAAATTTGTGACCAAATGATGTTTGATCACAAATTTATGGTTAGTTTTGATCATTCTATGATCTTTATTTTACTATAGTTGTAATTTTATTTTAAAATTTATTGCTTTATTTTTTTCTTCGAACTACCACCCAATTTATGTTGGGAAATGTATCCTCAACAATAGTGCGATCACGTCAATGATAATTATCATTGTCAAATCTTATGATAAGAATATGCAAGGGATGATCCGATATTATATATAGTCAACTGACCAACATTAATCGGTAATGATTGACTGACTAGAGTTTGACATTATTGTCGTATGACGGTGGTGGTCAGTTGATCCATTTAGGTCACACCTATAGGACAATCCCTTTAATTTATATATTGATCAATTGTATACGATATGAATTGATCAAATTCCTTAAAATTGAATATCGAGAAATTAGAGGTTGAATCTTAATGTCAGATTTATATTTGAAATTGAAATGTGTCGATTGTAGAACAGTAATCGATATTTTGGAAATATCAAAATTAGAACATGAATGTTTCGTGGTTATAACAAACGTTGTATATCGTATTGACGATTATTATAATAACCATATATTGGGACGGTAATTACGAATTACTAAAATATTTTGTTAAATATGATTTAATTAATTTAGAAATAATATTTATATGATAAATATATTTTAAATTAATACAATTGAATTATGTCACACAAGATATTACATATTACACAATTGTAGAAATTACATTTGTAAAATGAAGGTCCATTTTACAAAGTGTAAACCGTGTAAATGTAATGTTGTAAGATAATATTATGTGATAATTTCTCTTATAAACATAATCATTTAGTTAGGGTTTTGATGTGACCTAACCCTAAGCACATGGGTAAGACAAAAGGAATAAAACTCTTCCCCATGAGCCCATGCACACGGTTCACACTCAACCCCCACTCCCTCTATATATGTGACTTGCTCACATAACCATCATCTAACCCTAATGCTTCATGATTCTCTAGTGTGAGAAAATAATCATAAAACCTCTAAATATTATTACATAATATTTTGATACTATAATAGTTGTAGTATTCTTTAGTAGACTAATAAAATTAGTTTACGGTTTTAAGGAGAACCGATATCCGTCACCTAGCTCTGTTCGCATTTCGGTGATTAAGGGCGAGTCTTGGGTGCATCGTAAATGAGGCAATCTACCTTGGTTGCTCCGTGGAGGATCATCCTTAGCTTTCTTGGACCGATTGTAAGAATTCGATTCGTTATACTTCCGCAATTTTATTAGCATGCATAAAGATCTAAACAAAATAAAGAATTAATTTTGTAAAATAAATTAGTATTAATAATTTATTAATTAGGTTAGTATGACCGTTTAACCTTCAAGTGGTATCAGAGCATTCGGTTGCTTGCATGCAACTCGATTTTACGATTTTTGCGAGTAATATGATTAAAATTAAAAATGTAAAATAATTAGTACATATAAGATATGCATGAAATTATTAATGCATGTATATTTTCTGGTCTTAAAAAAGTTTTAGGTCATTATGAATGTATTATGGAATTATATTGTTCATATTTATAAGTAATAGTTAATTTTATTGTTTAAATCGGTTAAAAATGTTTTATTTATGGGAAAAATAGCAATTTAAACTTTCTGGCTGAGATTTTTATATATGTTCTCACATTCATTTAACATATTATGAATATGTAATTTTCGAAATTATTTGAGTTTTTATGCATGGTTTATGAAATTTAAGTGTTGAATTGTCATAAAATGAGATAAAAATGGGTTTATATATTTAGATTGTGAATTTAGTTACGAAAATTTTTGGAGATGTCACATGCAATATTCAATATATATATTAAATTTCCAGAAGTTTTTTCTTTTATATTGCATGAATATTGATTTTTATGGTAAAAATCGAGATATTAGTGACATAAATTCAACTTAAATAGTTTGGGTTTGAATTTCGCCATGAAAAGTTAATACAGTGTCTTATATATTATTTCTAGCATGCATATAAATTTTGAGCTTTTTATTTCTAATTTTGCATGAGAAATGATTTTAATAGTTAAAATCTTGTAATATATGGCATAAATTGTTAAAAATAGTAAAAGTTGCTAAAAGGGCCGGAAAAATTAACCCATATTAGTCATATTAGATATGTTCATCATCATATTTTTCTTGGCTGCCAAAAGTTTCTGGATTTTTAATTTTTAATTTTTAAAAGTTAAAGTTAAAAATTGAAATGTAAGAGTCACAAAATGATTATTTCGGTCCTTGAACAGTTGTTATACTGATTTTTTCTGTCCATTTCAGTCCTTTGATCGAGTGTCTTGGAATATGTAAAAAATTTATTAGTATTTTATTGCATTATTTATAAGGTAAATTTGAATTTCCGTTTAAATATGCATGTTTATACGTATTATTTCGAAATAAATAGTTTATTTCGGTAATATTAATGTTTTTAAGATCTGAAATTTTAAGAAAATTTTCAGAATGTTCAAAATTCGAAATTTGAATTTTTCGAAATGTTTTATGACTCAATTGATTTTTATTTTGTTTTTCCCGTAAAACCGATAATAACTCGAACAATATAATAATATATAAGTTAAATCATGTTCAAAATTTGAGAAAGACTAAATTTTGAAACCTAAATGAGTTAAGATGTTTAAATTAATCGTGAATATTGATTGACATAATGTTAAGTGATTTTAAAATGTTAAAATCACGCTACTCCATAAAACCGTGTTATTGTGATATCGATATTTAAATTATGTTTAAATAGGACGCTTTGGCTTAGGATTGACATGTTAGTTGCATATTAATAAGAATTGCATATTTATTTAATTATTTATGAATGTCATAATTTAATTTACGTAATTTGGAATTATGTATTTTGCTTAGTATGGCCTTAGATATTTAATCGGTATTTCCCGTAATGTAAGGGGTTATCGATTCGGTTGTAATTAAATGTAATCTCGTATCACTTTATTTTATTGCTTTATTTTATTTTATAATGTATAAAATAGATAGAAAATTTATAATTTTTGTAATTCCGGAGGTCCCTGAAGACGGTGCCTTTCGGAAAGGAGTTCCGACCAAGTCGGAGTTTGCCTTGGGACGCGTGTCGCGTGTGAAGTTCAAGGGACCAAGGAGTTGGTTTCCGAATTTGTATTTTTCATTTAAATTTTCTTTTTTAGGAAGGCCATACTAGGATTTATTTATGTTTTTAAGTTTTTATGCTTTTATGCTTTATATGTTTGCATGCATAGCCAAATCGTCAATCCATATCATGCATTTTCATCGATTTTATCGACCGTGTCAATTAACTTATCGATAATTCACCGAATTAGTTCACTTAAAGGAGATAGATAATAAATTGACAAGATCTCTTACGTTATTTAAAAATTGAGACATAGCCTTACCAAAGAGTAAAAAACCCACGAAGTACTTTCTTCACAAGGGAGTGGACTAGGCTAAACCGGGGTGCTAACTTGTTACGTTGGAGAAGTGGGGTAATATGATTACAATCGCGAAATTTTGTCGATCTCAACGAAGGTATTCGAGCCACCGTAGTGGTAGTAAGTTCGGGCTAAAGATAATACTTAATGTAATTTTATCGACCGGGAGTTCTAAAAGTAGAATCGATTAAGGAGTTAACCCACCGAATTATATTAATGAGGGATGTATCGGCTAAACCGTGCCCGAGTTAGTATGGATTTGGGTCTCGGGATCATTTACTTAATTGGGTAAGAGATCATTAAGTAGATGTTTAACTTGTTTAAAATTTAAAAATTTAATTAATAAAACGATAATTGTGTTTTAATTCCTTTATTTCATTTGTAGTTCTTTTCAACAACAATCATCAATGGCTAATAACACTCTACCTCTCACAAACGTATCATGGCTTCGATCATTCATGGATCGTTGCAAGCTTGAGAAGCATGGCGCCAATTTTAAGGATTGGGACGCCCAATTGGTTTTGGCCGCGGAAGGTGACGATAAGACTCGTTACCTAACCATAGCCGCTCCTCCCACTCCCGCCGCTCGTGCATCGGAGGCGACTCGCGAGGCCTATGAGACCTACATGAAAGAGTCGCATGCTCTTAAGAACGTGCTTATATTCTCCATGGAGCCGGATCTCCAAAGGAGAATGATTAAGCTAGCCACGGCTAATGATATTTACACTAGAATTGCGACCATGTTTTCGCAAGCTCCTAGGGTAATCCAATATGAGGCGGCCTCCGCCTTCTTTGATTTAACCTTAAAGGAATGTCAAAGGATTAGTCCTCATGTGCTCAAAATGGTTGAGCTAGCCGAAACCTTGAAGCTTCAAGGGGTGAATGTTCCCGACTCTCTTATTATTGACAGAATTCTTCACTCCCTCAACAAAGTGAAAACGTATGTTCAGTTCCGGGTGAACTTCAACATGCGTAATCAAGAAACCTCTTTGGAAGAATTGTATAAGATGCTCGTTTAAGCGGAAAGGGATATCAGACTTAATGAAAGTTCCACGAAGGATGTGCTCAACATCGAGAAAAAGAGCAAGGGAAAGTTTAAGGGGAAGGCTAACAAAGGCAAAAGTGTCAAAGCCTTCAAGCCCACGTCTCCTAAGGAGAAGACCTTTTCGAAAGGTGCTTCTTCGCCGTCTTCAAAAGTTGAAGACAAGTGCCATTATTGCACTAAGATGGGGCGTTGGAAGCGGAATTGCCCAAAGTATCTCAATGACCTCAAAGCCGGAAGGGTTCTTGCAGTAGGTAATAATTCTCTATTAATTCATGTTATTTTGTCAACTTTTGTATGTTGATACAAGTTGTTGATTCTTACCCCTTTCATAATTGTTTTTAAGGGGCTCCCTCCAAGGATAAAGGCAAGGAGAAAGAGAAGGAAGCTTGAAGTTCCTTCCATGGATGGCTAGGGTAGCATCCGAAGATTGAAGACATGAAGAGCGTGGCTCTAATTTTCATTTTGATGTCTTCTTTCATTTTGCATTTTAATTTTAAGAACACTTTATTTCTTGTATGACAAGGATCTTGTTAATCCAAACAATGGTTGTAATATTGGTGACTTGGTTTTCAACCCAAGTCATGTATTTTGTTCTTAATCAATATGTTGTTTTTAAAATGCATTGTGTGGTACATAACATGAGTTGATTCGATCTTCATAGATCGTAATAAAGTACCTTGAATGGTTCACTGTATGCTAAGATATGATAAGATCATAATAAAGTAATTTGATTTACTTAAAACGAGAATTACACCCCGTAAAATACATCAAACTCAAATATGAGAACATTAGTTCATTATAAGATGATCACCTTAAATGAATGAGAGTACTAATGTCTCACTCCTCATATAACCAACTATCCAAAACATTGTTAACGGGCGAAATTGCTATCCTTCTAAGAAAACGGTTATTTTAAAGGATAGAGTGGGAAAAATATTACGCCCGCAAACCAATGGAATAAATATGGGATCTTAGAGAAGAGTCCTATATGGGGTCCTTCATAAGAACCCTAAATGATTGGATAGAAGAAACTACGAGAGGACACAGAAGAAACTACACGAGGATACAAAAGGAAATGTTCCTTATGTCATTAGTTCCTAGAAAGGACAAAAGGAACCATGTGTATAAACGGTAGGAAAAACATTTCCATGAAGTTAATGTTTCTGATTTTATAAGATAATAGAGGAGAAATCGTCTCCCGTCCTCTTGATGATAGTATTTCTTGTTCAAAAGGAATATAGAGGAGAAATCATGTCCTGATGCTTTCCAAAGGGAACGAGGACGAAAAATGAAATGTTCATAATGAGTTGAGAAGATGTTAATTGAGTAGTTGCTAAACACTACTATGAAGATAGTGGGAGTTATTTAACTATAAAGATAGTGATACGAAATGCAGTGGGAGAAAAGTCATTAGAAATTGAACCTACCATTAAGAGAGAATGGTGATTCTTTAAATGTAAAGAATAAGAGGTTTTCAATTCTAGATGAGTAAATACGTTAAGAATCATAAGTGAGTTTATTATATGATAATGAAACGTCACCTATTGATCTACAAGGTTGGATAAATTATTCATGTCGATGAATAAAGAATCTCCTAGATATGAAAGTGTTGATTCATATGACCTTGATTACATGACAAAATGTTGAAACAAAAACCTTATTTTGATATAAGTTCTCAAGGAGAACTAGTGGATCTGATCTAGGTAAACTACAATATGAATTCTAGTACAATGTGACTTTGTATGTGAGAACAACATGTCACAAGTTATATGATAACAGTGGGAGCTTCCTTCAGGTAAGGAGACTCGATTCTAGTATGAGGACTAGAAATGTACTTGAATAATATCATATTATACGAGATAATATAAGTCAGAAGGAAACTGATATTTGTAGGTTTGGATGATGCAAACCATTAATACAAATTGATGTATGAGCATAAAAGATTGTTTATGTGGAACAGTAATATCGTATTGACTGTTCGCACATAACGATCACTCTTATCGTTTGAGTTATCATTAACTCACTATTTATATACTTTGTCAAATCCAAATGGGTTGTAAGAGACAATTTTGAACCCCAAAAGTGAACTGGATTAACTTAGTATAGCCCATAGTCGCTTGTATGAGGTGACGTCTCGAAACGACTAGAGTGTGAGGCGATTGATGGCAAGTTAAAATGTCATAGAGTCATAAGGGATGACTAGTCGATCACATAGGCAGACTCTAGGAGACACTATGTCGGGCAATAAGTGACCGCTTAAAGAGTTCTGGAAATTTTATATTAGCCTGGTCGTGGCGAGAGCTACTATATTATTCTCATGAGTCGATTGTTAGACTAGAAACTGTTCGCCCAAGTTACCACAGTTTTCAAATTGACTTTGATTTTTGCTCTACGATCATCCGTTAAAAGGGGTCAAATGGACATTTATTGGGCCATGATGAACTGTGTTAGTCGGAGGGAACAGTAGGATAGGAATTGTCCAGTCCCTTGTTAGGGTTATCTTAAATCTCAGGGCCACTCGAGGAGAAGTTTAACTGAAAATGCGTGGCCACGCTCGGAAGGTATCTATAGTAGATAATTCCGGTCAAAGCAATTCAATCTCCAGATCGAGGAAACCGCTCAAGATATGATCAAATGCAAGTACGACCTGCAAGACACCTTGCATTGAGTGGGAGATGATGTAATAGGACAAGAGAATCGGTGACGCACACTTGTCGAGGACAAGTGGGAGATTGTTAGGAAATGTGTCCTCAACAATAGTGCGATCACGTCAATGATAATTATCATTGTCAAATCTTATCATAAGAATATGGAAGGGATGATCCGATATTATATATAGCCAACTGACCAACATTAATCGGTAATGATTGGCTGACTAGAGTTTGACATTATTGTCGTATGACGCTGGTGGTCAGTTGATCCCTTTAGGTCACACCTATAGGACAATCCCCTTAATTTATATATTGATCAATTGTATACGATATAAATTGATCAAATTCCTTAAAATTGAATATCGAGAAATCAGAGGTTGAATCTTAATGTAAGATTTATATTTGAAATTGAAATGTGTCGATTGTCAAATAGTAATCGATATTTTTGAAATATCAAAATTAGAACATGAATGGTTCGTGGTTATAACAAACGTTGTATATCGTATTGACGATTATTATAATAACCATATATTGGGACGGTAATTACGAATTACTAAAATAATTTGTTAAATATGATTTAATTAATTTAGAAATAATATTTATAGGATAAATATATTTTAAATTAATACAATTGAATTATGTTACACAAGATGTTACATATTACACAATTGTACAAATTACATTTGTAAAATGAAGGTCCATTTTACAAAGTGTAAACCGTGTAAATGTAATGTTGTAATAAGAGAATATTATGTGATAATTTATCTTATAAACATAATAATTTGGTTAGGGTTTAGATGTGACCTAACCCTAAGCACATGGGTAAGACAAAAGGAATAAAACCCTTCCCCATGAGCCCATGCACACGGTTCACACTCAACCCCCACTCCCTCTATATATGTGACTTGCTCACATAACCATCATCTAACCCTAATGCTTCATGATTCTCTAGTGTGAGAAAATAATCATAAAACCTCTAAATATTATTACATAATATTTTGATACTATAATAATTGTAGTATTCTTTAGTAGACTAATAAAATTAGTTTACGATTTTATGGAGAACCGATTTCCGTCACCTAGCTCGTGTTCGCATTTCGGTGATTAAGGGCGGGTCTTGGGTGCATCGTAAAGGAGGCAATCTACCTTGGTTGCTCTGTGGAGGATCATCCTTAGCTTTCTTGACCGATTGTAAGAATTCGATGCGTTGTATTTCCGCAATTTTATTAGCATGCATAAAGATCTAAACAAATTAAAGAATTAATTTTGTAAAATAAATTAGTATGACTAATTTAGTAACTAGTTTTGGAGCCCGTGAAAATCACGGGATCATTAATAATTTACTGTGTTTAAGTGTTTAATTTGTGAATAACTTATACGGAGTATTCACTCTCTCTCAATCATTTGTTTAAAACGAACACGACCGAGGGAGCGGTATTTTAAAATAAATGTTTAATGTAATTCAATTTTTGATTCAGGAGGACAGACAAACCAAAATGTGAATAACTTGGTTGTTTTGAAACGACCATCTAAAAATTGCATTGAAATTTATTTTTTACTCCATTAAAGAAGTCACCCTTCCATATATGAACAAATTGCATTGAAATTTTTTTTCTACTCCATATGCAGTTAAAAACCTCCTAATTTCGACATTTATATGCAAATTTTTATTACTAATTCTCTCAAAAGTTTACGAATCAAAGCAAAATAAAAAATATGGTACATAAATAAAGAGTATATATAATAATGATGAAAGAAAAGTTAAAAGGTCATTTCATTAACACATGAAATAATGGATAAATAAATAAGGTAAATTATGAGAAGAGATCAATTACAATTTCTTTTTTTTTATACCTTCTATTTTTTTTAGTTTTTTTTTTTAACTTATACTGTATTTTTTAGTTTTCTTAAATTGGTAATCCATGTCATTTTTCTTACCATGTCACATAAAAGTTGTCACGCCACAATTAAACTTGTCATGTCACATTTTTTAGGTTAGACTTTTAATACAATTTTTATAGATTTGGGACAAAGTAAGAGAGTAAAGTAAAAATGAAAACTTTATAGGTAAACTCTAATAATAATTATTAGTGGTAAACATCTATCGGAATCACGCAAAAAATAAAGATTTATTATTTATATCCAATTCCAAATACAGATTATTAAAATTCGATCATTCATCCAAAAGTATAATCAAAACAATATTATTATACGAAATATTAACATTTCCTAATTAATGAGAAATAAAATATAAACAAATCATTTAGAAGATAACATTTATCCAAAAAACATTGTGAGTTATAGAATAATATATCTGATGGAAAGCAAAAAAATGATTTAAAGGCTTGAAAGCATTGGAATTTGAACAACAAATTGGAGAAAAAAAATCGGTTTCTAACTAATTATTAATCGTGCATATTTTTATTATGAATATATTTATAACACTATGATATAATAAAATTGACATATGTGCATCGTACTTTATGTAAAACCCCTCGCGAAAGCGGAAATATAAACACATAAAAGTACCAAAATTGCAGCGGAATTAAAACTTTTAAAGATAAAACATGCGAGAAGTCTTAGACTGAAACGTAAACTGAAACTAAAACCAAAAAGATAAGTAACAGTACTAAGTATCAAACTGAAACATAAAGTAAATACATCAGCCGGGGATGGCACATCCCTACCGGCACCAAAACAAGAACAACAAAAGTCCAAGAGTCTAGCTAAGCGTAAACGGGTAAGTCAACTGATGAATGGATCATCACTCGCTAGCTCTCCTGCAACCCCGATCTCCAACCCTGCATGTACCTACATACATGAAAACATGTACGCCACAATCAGTGGGGAGTGACTAGAGTTCTCCTAGCCACCTTTTGTGACAACACGCAACACATAAAACAATACAGAATACTCCAACATATATCGACATGTGAAGCATAAACAACTCATCATCTGATCTCTTACTATTATGCGATTACCATGCACGGCTCTCAACTAACTTCATAAACCGATAAGAAGGAGAGCCGGTTTCCCTACTGGTTACCCAGTCGGGGGGTCTTTCAATCTAATCATTTATGAAACCGAACTAAGAGTCATCCAATGTCTTGGATGATTTAACCACGACTCATATAACAACTATAACATACTAGGCATATCTGACACTGTACCATCGTCAAGGCAAGCAGATACAAAACAGCAAGTACAAAGGTTCAGAGGCGACATCTTAACGCATAACCTAGGTACTAAATAAATCAGCAAGTATAAAGGTTCAGAGGCGACACCTTAACGCATAACCCTAATACCAAATTCACATCATCAAGCAAGGACTCAGAGGCGAAAACTCAACGCATGGACCGGCTATCACTGAACATTAGACTCAGAGGCGAAAACTCAACGCATGGACTAACATTCAATTCACTAACACAAGTAAGGAACTCAGAGGCGAAAACTCAACGCATGGACCCCTACTACATCACAAGATACTAGACTCAGAGGCGAAAACTCAACGCATGTTCTAGCACCAAACACCTGCACTCCGGGTAAGGTATGACAACCTGACCGCCCCGTCGTGCAGTTGCTCTACTCGTCAGACTCAGAGGCCAGCTTAAGGCATGTCCTGACGCGATCACACATACATGTCTGGACTCAGAGGCGAAAACTCAACGCATGTCCCAGACACAACAAACAAACATGTATAGAACTCAGAGGCGAAAACTCAACGCATGGCTCCATACACGACAAACAAACTACGTATTAAGTTCAGAGGCGACACCTTAACGCATAACTTAATACGCATCAAAACAATATCATTCAAGTCTATGAACTACTCTATAGTTCTACCTTTAACTTCTAATCAACATTCGATCGACCTCGAGAACTAAGATGAGGGAGAGCCGGTTTCCCTTTCGGTTGCCCGACCGGGGGGTCTCTATCCTCACTATATTCCCGAACCCAATATAATGTTGCCCATCCTCCGGGGACCTCAAATACATGTCAAAGGCACACAAAACAAGTTTCAAGTAAAACCGATAAACCGTTTGAAAGTTACGATCAAATTACGAAAAACTCAAAATAGCCTACAGGGGTCCCCAGCCGGTCGGCAGGCAGCCGGTCGGCCGGCTGGTGACCACCTCAGCCTCTTCTTTCTTTTCTGAAACAAAACACGAACTCCCAGCCGGTCGGCAGGCAGCCGGTCGGCCGGCTGGGAACTCAGCCTCCTTAAAAACTTGAAAATACGCAACGACAAAAACGCACTCCCAGCCGGCTGGCAGGCGGCCGGTCTGCCGGCTGGGACTACCCTTAAGTTTTCCAAACTACAAAAATACAACACAACGCACTCCCAGCCGGCTGGCAGGCGGTCGGTCTGCCGGCTGGGAGACCTATTTCCTATGGTCTCAAAGTCTCGCGTAAAACACAAAAATCCCAAGAAACGCTCTCAGCCGGTCGACCGGCGGCCGGTCGGTCGACCGGCTCAGAGAGCCTGTCGCTGAAAATCGCAATTTCTCAACTTCCCAAAACTTCATAAATCGACATGTAAACTTCAGAAATTACTACAAGCATGATTTGCCCAACATCATACACATCTAATATCACTATCTTATCAGCATACAATCCCCATAACAATCCTCAAGTGGAAATAACAAGTATCCGTCGCAATTTAGGAAAAACTGAAAATGCAATAAGGAACACATAACCACATCTTGGATCATAAATTCTTCACATATTATACATCCTAATCATGATACTAAGTCCAATAATCATAGAACTTGAATAAAATCAGAAGAACAACATCAAAATCACCAAGCATGCTAATATACACAATAAAGGCCGAGTTTCTCATTATCGTCACCTTTAAGCTATTTCCGGCAAACGATCCTCCTCTACAACGTAAGTGTCCACGTCGGGATTGTCGAGACCAACTCCTACAACAAAGAAAACGATTTAAAAACACTAAAAACGAGTTGAAGGCAAAACAGCCTATTTTTCGAAGTCGATAAAATGAAAAACGAAAGTGATGGATGTCTTGGAAATCGAACGAGGATTCCGAAAATGTACTTACTTTTGCGATTCGATGAACGGATGATGAAGATCTTTGCAAAAGAAGGAAGGGTTTTATGGAGGTTTGAGAAATGTTAAGTTTGCAGGAAGAATGAAATGTTGAAGGCAATTATGTCGACATAAGGGTTTATAAAAGAACAAGTGAGTCGTCCTTTCCGAATAGATGAAACGGGTTCAAATATTGAAACGGATATGGAAGTGAATACTTGAGTCGGATGTTTAACTATGCCAAGTTGTATTCGTCTTGAGAACTGGAGGTTCTTAAGACGGATCTTATTTATTAAATTAGAGTCTTTCAAAATAAATTACTAAAGTATTATTTTTATTACTTAAAATACTTAAAATGCTTAAATTAGATTTTACGAAAATACGGGATGTTACACTTTAACACTTTGACTAAGCAATTTGATTTCTAACCTGTTTGACAAAATAAAAATAGAACATAAGTGTTACAAAGGAGCCAACGTGTATGAAAGATTGAAAGACAATAATGTAACATGTCAATAACTTATTAAAGATTTTTGTTACCTTTCGATGTTTCAAATACACCATTGCAGAAAGAAAAAAAAAATCGGCAAAAATAAAAGAGTCATTCAAATCAAGAAAATATCTATAAAGAAGATCCATAACTATTATTTTCAATCTCGTGTATATTCATATGTGAGTATGTCAACCCTGTAATACTCCATATTTTATTTATTTATTTATTTATTTATTTATTTATTTTATATTTAATAATTTTAACGTGTTTATAGCTATTTCGATATTCGTATTCAAATAATTGATTTATCGAACAAGAGTTTTATATTTCACATGTGTTAAGGGGTCGGATTCACCGTTAGTAGTAAACCGTGTTTAAGTAAATACTTTGGGCCTCGTTTTCCGTGTCACTAAATCTCAGCCCACTCCACATCTCACTTCGACATCTTAAACACCCCAACACAACTCTTGTACAAAAGTCCCTGCCGCCTTATAAGAAACTCTCTAAACCCTAAATCTAACCCATCGACACCCAATCTCTCACTCTCAAAACGCTGCCTCACATCCCAGGGTTGAAGGGAAGGGCCTTACACGGTGGTTGCAGGGGCCTAGAGTTGCTCGAATACTCCAGAAAGTAGGTACACTCAACACAGTTTTCATTTCCTTTCTGTTTTGTCTCGGGAACCCAATGAGAGTAATTGAAGAGTGGGGTAGACTATATAGTGAACCAGTTATACTGTACTAACGCTTTCACAGAAGAAGAATGAGGTAAGTAATATGTGAGTTATGAATAATGATGTGTGTTGGAACGCTATGTGTGATATGAAATGTGGATCAATCCGGATGATGGAATTGAAATTTGAGGAGTTTTAGTGGTGTAATGGTTGAACTATGGTTAGAGTAATGAGATCATAACATGTTGGTGCATGGAATGTTCATAGGGTGTATGGTTATTAAGTGACTATCGTAGCTATGTAATATATTGGTTGGTATTTGGATATGAAAGATCAGACTCAGATTGTTATAGTAATCCATGGATAGTGATATGCGGAATGTGCTACCCTAAGCCATGAATGTATATAGTTATGTGTTGCGTATATCGTACTTCAAATTTCTTGCCTATTATACGCATTTAAATTCGTTATGAAGACAGGCATCAATAAGGGATACGTAGTAGTCCCTAGGTTATATTTCCGTTTTGGATGAGTTGTGATTGTGCGATGGGAGGGACTAATTTATTTTGAAACACATGTACAACTATCAAGCTAATTAGTTGATCTTATTTCAGTTTCGAAACCTTTACTGTATTTTGATGTCAACTACAATTGAAATGAGGAATGAATGTTAATATGGTACAGAGTGATGTCTATGTTTCAAATGATTGTCAATGTGTTTGGAATAAGAAAGGTTGAGTGTGGATATAGTAATGTGTAGTTGCAAAGGAACCAAAATTTTAATAATTTTTCAGAATGTTGTCTGGTTTGTACGGGCTGTCATTTTATACGTGCTCCATAATTGTGTATAAAAATTTTATGCATGATAACCTTTTGAGTTGGTTTTACAATGCTTTTGATTTCACGATAATAGGAGTTATATTTGAGAGAAATAAATCTTTTAGTTGACAGTGGTCAGATTGTTACTGTCCGGTTCTGTTTTGACCCATGTTTTTTTTTTTGTGATAGAAGTCATTTGAAACGTGTTTACTTTATGTACAATTCCAACTCCACTGTTTAAAATATTCTTTCACGTTTCCCAAAATGTTAAGCTATGTAAGAACTTATCGAGTTGTTTAATTGTGATTGTTTTGCAAGCTGTCAAATATTCCGATGAATTGTTGTAAAAGTTCCTGTCCAAACCAATTAAGTTGTGAGTTATGTAAATCTTATATAAAAGTTTAATCAAATGTGAACTATGCGTTGTGACCATGTGATATCCTGATAAAGCATTAGTAACATGAATAGTAGGCATATGATATGAAAGTGAACCTTATTATATGATAATGTCATCTTGTCCATTCTATATAAAATAGTTTCAAGTATACCAACACTCTTACTTTCTAATGATATGACCTCAAAATAATGATGTATTGTTCGTATGTGATGTTAAAATCATAATTTTCAGAGAAGGGTCTTGACAAGTGGTAGACTAAAATTTGAATGGTAAACCTATTAGCATGATATAGCAATCTAATTGTTATAAGTAGTGGTGATTATTTTGAACGCTGTGAATCGTGTTGATGTTCTTTCATATATTTGTGGTATGTCGTTGTCTAGTTCACCGGGCTAATAATCTTTATAACACCTTCATGCATGTTGTTATGTCACCAATTGAATTGCATTTGATATGTTTAAAATCTGATCCTAATTTATTGAGTTATTAACTGGTTGACATGTGATTTATGAAAATATTAGTCATGTGAATTCGTTTACTTTTATCGCTAAATTTTCATAATTTATGAGCTACAATTTACAAGGATAGTGTTTTAGTAAATGAGGGTCAGAATGTCTCCGTGTGGTCTTGTTTCGATCTATAGCTTGTAAAATTGTCTTTTGATTCATGTTTATAAGTTGCCACAAATTACCGCTTCAATGTTTTCAAAGGTTCAAAATGTTTCCGAGTGATGATTATTCATGATAACACGTGATGTTTTGATAATTATTGTGATTATTGGCAACATAACAAATTCTGGAGCTACGTGATGACGAAATTCTGCCCTGATGTTTAATTGTTGCATATTATATAAACCCCTTAATCTGCAAGACATATATTTACCAGTTTCATGATAAATGGTGTAATGTGAGGGGATGAGGTATGTAGCTAAGTGGTTTTAACCTATTGATATCTAGGAAGGTTAAACGGTCTTGTCACTCGATGATTTATGTATACCTTGTGAGATATGTCAATGCTTCAAGTTTAATTACGTTAACTAATGTTGCTCTGTGTATTTTATAAAACATGATTTGGTTCTACAATACGTTTATGAATATGAAATGTTTTAAATTGTCACTTATGACATGCGAGTGGCTGATTGTCTACACTAGTGGAAATAGGCTGAGTTTGAGTTAAAATTTCAAGGGCACGTAAGTGTTGGCTATTCTGGTTTTGTTTAGCTGCATAACATGATTCTATCAATCTTATTAATTTAGTCTTGTACGGGATATATGTACATGTATTCATTGATTTGCCGAAGCCTAGATGTTCCAATCTTGATTCAAGCTTGACATGTATGATGACTAATTATGTGTTGGTAATTATTGAGAAGTGGTTATTGTGAAGGTTGTTGAATGTATAGTAGTATCCATATGTTATGAGCCATCGATTGTGTTTTTACTGTGAGCATTTGGCTAGCCTGCAGATGGAAATTGTCTTGCAATATATGAATATTGGTATTAGTGTGGTTGTGTTGCAAATGAACATGAGTATTTCTGGGTTGAGAATCTTTATAATGCTTGTTTAAGACTGAAGCCGGGTATACGGATTGCTGGGGATTGATATTTTGGATTGTGTAGGATTGGTCGTACATTTTCTTTTATCGTTCTCTTTGACCTTACTTGTGGGTGAGTAGCTTAAAGATCGTACTTTAAGTGCTGAGCACGGTTCTGTGAACCTTGACAATATTGATACTGATATTGAGATGGGAATTGAGATTGGGTGCTATTTTTGAGTTATGGGGCCTTTGTGCCAAGTTATGTTTATGGTCTAGAGTGACCATGGTTATTGAGTTATATTTTATGAGTTCGAAATCGATAATTGGGATGAATATAGGGTTCCGCGGGTTATTCCGCCAGTTCACTCACCCCTTGCATTTGGTCTTAGGTTCGACGATGAGAATATGATACTTGATTACTTGGAGTAAGATTTTGGGAGATAACATAATGAGTAAGATAGAGTAGTGAGCTGGAATTCTATAATAAGGTTACGAGGACGTAACTATGTTTTAAGGAGGGAAGGATTGTAAAATCTCAATGATTTTATGATATGGCTAGTTGTTATGACATGGCTAATTGATATGACGTGATTAATTGAATATACTTGATAACCCTGCTACTTCTGTTATGCACTATATCGTGTTTCGGGTGTATGTTAAACTTTGGGGACAAAGTTTTATTAAGGGGGATGGGATGTAACATCTCATGGTTCGTAAGTGTTATTTGTGATTGTTCATGCTTGCTGCGTGTTTCTTTACCGTTTTGGGGTGGTGAACTTCGGGACGAAGTTCATTTTAAGGAGAGAAGACTGTAATACCTCGTACTTTTTATATATTGTTATAATTCATAATTATTTTGACGAGATTTGAACGTTATATTCGATAATTAATTTATCGAATAAGTGGCGATATATTTTATATTGTTTTTATTGTGTCGAGTATGCGAATTAAGAGTTTATTGGGTTTTAAGCAAAGTACGGAGTCGGGAGTGTAAACAGGGGCGAACTTCGGGACGAAGTTCATTTTTAAGGAGGGAAGACTGTAATACTCCATATTTTATTTATTTATTTATTTATTTATTTATTTATTTTATATTTAATAATTTTGACGTGTTTATAGCTATTTCGATATTCGTATTCAAACAATTGATTTATCGAACAAGAGTTTTATATTTCACATGTGTTAAGGGGTCGGATTCACCATTAGTAGTAAACCGTGTTTAAGTAAATACTTTGGGCCTCGTTTTCCGTGTCACTAAATCTCAGCCCACTCCACATCTCACTTCGACATCTTAAACACCCCAACACAACTCTTGTACAAAAGTCCCTGCCGCCTTATAAGAAACTCTCTAAACCCTAAATCTAACCCATCGACACCCAATCTCTCACTCTCAAAACGCTGCCTCACATCCCAGGGTTAAAGGGAAGGGCCTTACACGGTGGTTGAAGGGGCCTAGGGTTGCTCGAATACTCCAGAAAGTAGGTACACTCAACACAGTTTTCATTTCCTTCTGTTTGTCTCCCCGTTTGAATCAATAATTATAATCATAGAATTCATGCTATAGGTTCTGATCTTTGCATAAAGTTAATCTATGATGTGTAGTGAATATATTTTGATCGTAGGGATGACATATTTGACAATCTAGGGCCGTCATATAAGGTGTTTTGTAGACGGGTCAGGCTGATTCCTTCGTTTTTCCAAAACAGAGTATTTTCGTATGAATGTTAAACTGTAATTCGAGGGAGTTTCTGTTTATGTTTGATATGGGTGTTTGAGTATTGGGTTAGGAGGTAGTCCGGAGGTTTATATGGTGGTAAGCACGGTGGTTGTAGGTGGTTCACTACGGTTTTATAGCAGTTTTGGTCAAGGGGGTTCATTCACGGGTTTCTGGGTCAGGTGGTGATGCTGGGTTTGTCGCGGGTTTGCTGCCGGTTGTTAAGGTGTCGGCGACCACCACTGACTTCCCTGGAACCACCGTGTCTCAGAGGTGAGCCTGGTGGTGCCACGGGTGAAGCTAGTGGTGGTGGTTGGTGCCAAGGATGGTGGTTATCAAGGGTGTCACAACAGGTCTGGTATGTATGTCGCGGGTTTGGTCTGTTGCGTTCGATTGCCGTAGTGTTTGCGTGAGTCTATTTTTGGTTGATTGTGTCATAATCATTCCACTACTAACCATAATCATGATAATCATTAGTATGAATCATGCTAAGTTATAATTATTATTATTATTATTATTATTATTATTATTATTCTTAATATTATTAATGTTAATAATATTATTATCCATTATGCTTGTTGTTAATTATATTATTGTTGTTGTTTTGTATTGGTTAGAATAGTATATTAAATAGTTTATTAAGTTGTACAATTGAAGGTTCTTATAAGTCGGAAAGTTTCCATTTTAAGAAAGTTGCTATTTCGGGAAAGTTTCCATTTTGGGAAACTTTCCACTTTTAGAAGGTTGCTATTTATAGTAGGGTACCTTGTGATATATATGGGGATTTGGGAAGTTATTAATTCGTTACGAATACATGTTTAGGTAGCGGTTTTCGTGTGGAACATTCTAGCGAGCTTTGGATTTGTCTGCGCTTCTGCAAGTTGAGGTAGGGGAATACCGTATGCCTGTTGATGAGTTATTTGATTATTAATCGTTGTTAACAATGTTCATCTTATTATATTGAATGATTGATATATTGCTTTATTTGATTGAATAATTCTGTGACACGATACGATGTTACGAATAATGGGTCTTGTGATATGGAGCGGAGTATATTGGGTCTTGTGATATGGAGCGGAGTATATTGGGTCTTGTGATATGGAGCGGAGTATATTGGGTCTTGTGACTGGTGTGGAGTATATTGGGTCTTGTGATTGGTGTGGAGGTAATGGGTATTGTGATCGGTGCGGAGTTTATTTGGTGTTGGATCGGTGCGGAGTTTATTTGGCGTTGGATCGGTGCGGAGTATATTATATTGTTGTCTTATTTATCTTTCTACTCAACCTCGTGGTTGACCCTGTGTATTCGTGTGACACCTGTGATGATCCGTGATGGGGAGCAGTTTGACAGGAAAGATGGTGCTGTGGGAGCATGGGATGGCGTGAGCACTTGGATGGACCGACTTAGATGTAGATCACATGCTATGTAGTTATCAGTTGCACCTTAGTTCCGCTGACTAGTTTTTCTTGTAACAACAAAGTTTAAATTTTATCAGTTTTTACATATGGTATTTTGGTTTGATTTACTTTGTTATTCACTACCTCGGATATTCCGAGATGATAACAGCTCAATTTACTGGGGATGTCTTGCTAAAGGCTCCTTAATAAATCGGGGTGTTACAAACCCCATGTAATATTAATGTACACACAAAAATAATAATTGATAAGATTCTAATTGACTCAAAACATAATAAAAATAAAAAGAGAATAATTAACTTAGTTCTCAGCGTATACTTTACCTAGAAATTTTTTGACTAAATAAAGTTGAAAATTCAATAACCTCCTGCAAAATTAATATAAACACACACAAAAAATACTAATAAGATTCTAAGTGATTCAAAACATAATAAAAATAATAAGCGAATAATTAATGTAGTTCTCTAGGTATACTTCGCCTACCAATATTTCTACTAAAGATGAAAATTCATTCTCCTGGAATATTAAAACAAACAAAAAAATAATAACTAATAAGATTCTAATTAATTCAAAACATAGTAAAAAAACGAAATAACTAATTTACTTTTCTATGTATACTTTAGTGCTAATTTTTTGAATAAAGTTGAAATTAGGGTTGTTATAATAGTTACATATGAAATTATTTGCAACTAATTCTCTCAAAATTTTATGAATAGAACGAAGATAAAAAAGAATATGGAATATATAAACTGGGTATATATAGTAATACAAAATCTTATTTGCAACGGCACTATCCGTCGCAAGCTTGTGACGGATACCGTTTTCTCTCACAAAATATCCACTTTTTCTCTCTCTCCAACACTATTCATGTGGTCCCTTTTCTCCACTAACTAATTTTGTATCCATTTTATCTCACAAAATATCCGTCACAAATGGTAACCCGTCGCAAGCAAGACTTATTAAGTAAGTAAATGTCAAGAAAGTTAAAAGGTTATTTCATTAAATAAAGGAAATAATGGTTAATTAATAAAGGTAAATCAATAAAAAAAATTACGAGAGGAGATCAATGGTTATTTTTTTGTGTTTAAAGCTTATATTTTTTAATTTCTTAACTTATATTTTTTTTTCTTAAATTGATAATTCATGTCACTTTTTTTTGCCATGTCACATTTAAAGTTATCATGTCACATTTAATTTTGCCATGCCACACTTTTTAGGCTACGCTTTTAATTATATTTTATAGATAATTTTTTTTAAGATAAACACTTTATAAATAGCTTATTTTGGCACATGACGATAAAAAATACTTAATTTAGCGTTTTAATTATATTGTATAAGTATAGTATTTATACAATATATATTTCACTGATTACGGAGTAAATTTGTTAATTTTTATATTGCAAAATAACTATAATATTTTCGATAAGACGTTGAATAAATTCTATAAATTATTATAGCCAAAAGAAAGGTTAAAAGTGTATTAGAAGCTATTAACTTCAGTTAATAATTTTACTTTTTAATATTTTTTAGAGTGTAAAATATAATAATAATTAAAATGTTTTAGTTTTAGATAAATACGTTGTAAATAGCTTATCTTTACACGCAAGTACACAACGCTAAAAAAGTTAGTGTAATAATTAACCTTTAAATTATATTGTATAGATAGATGTATATAATAAATCATTATAGCAAAACAAAATAGTTGCATGATGTAAATTTAAAGTGATGTGTTTTTTTATTTGGGGATTAACTTATTCTAACAATACACACATAAATTTTAAATTTAGCATGCATTTTGATTTATTAATTGCACATAAGTGTTACAAAGGAGACCAACGTGTATGAAAGATGGAAAGACAATAATGTAACATGTCAATAACTTATTAACGATTTTTGTTACCTTTCGATGTTTCAAATACACCATTGCAGAAAGAAAGAAAAAATCGGCAAAAATAAAAGAGTCATTCAAATCAAGAAAATATCTATAAAGAAGATCCATAACTATTATTTTCAATCTCGTGTATTGTTATTTATATGTGAGTATGTCAACCCCATATAATATTAATATACACACAAAAATAATAATTGATAAGATTCTAATTGACTCAAAACATAATAAAAATAAAAAGAGAATAATTAACTTAGTTTTCAGCGTATACTTTACCTAGAAATTTTTTGACTAAATAAAGTTGAAAATTCAATAACCTCCTGCAATATTAATATAAACACACACAAAAAATACTAATAAGATTCTAAGTGATTCAAAACATAATAAAAATAATAAGCGAATAATTAATGTAGTTCTCTAGGTATACTTCGCCTACCAATATTTTGACTAAAGATGAAAATTCATTCTTCTGCAATATTAAAACAAACAAAAATAATAATAACTAATAAGATTCTAATTAATTCAAAACATAGTTAAAAAACGAAATAAATAATTTACTTTTCTATGTATACTTTAGTGCTAATTTTTTGAATAAAGTTGAAATTAGGGTTGTTATAATAGTTACATATGAAATTATTTGCAACTAATTCTCTCAAAATTTTATGAATAGAACGAAGATAAAAAAGAATATGGAATATATAAACTGGGTATATATAGTAAATGACAAGAAAGTTAAAAGGTTATTTCATTAAATAAAGGAAATAATGGTTAATTAATAATGGTAAATCAATAACAAAAATTACGAGAGGAGATCAATGGTTATTTTTTTTTGTTTAAAGCTTATATTTTTTAATTTCTTAACTTATATTTTTTTTTTCTTAAATTGATAATCCATGTCACTTTTTTTTTGCCATGTCACATTTAATTTTGCCATGCCACACTTTTTAGGCTACCCTTTTAATTATATTTTATAGATAATTTTTTTTAAGATAAACACTTTATAAATAGCTTTTTTGGCACATGACGATAAAAAATACTTAATTTGGCGTTTTAATTATATTGTATAAGTATAGTATTTATACAATATATATTTCACTGATTACGGAGTAAATTTGTTAATTTTTATATTCCAAAATAACTATAATATTTTCGATAAGACGTTGAATAAATTCTATAAATTATTATAGCCAAAAGAAAGGTTAAAAGTGTATTAGAAGCTATTAACTTCAGTTAATAATTTTACCTTTTAATATTTGTTTAGAGTGTGAAATATAATAATAATTAAAATGTTTTAGTTTTAGTTAAATACTTTGTAAATAGCTTATCTTTACACGCAAGTACACACCGCTAAAAAAGTTAGTGTAATAATTAACCTTTAAATTATATTGTATAGATAGATGTATATAATTTAATCATTATAGCAAAACAAAATAGTTGCATGATGTAAATTTAAAGTGATGTGTTTTTTTATTTGGGATTAACTTATTCTAACAATAAACACATAAATTTTAAATTTAGCATGCATTTTGATTTATTAATTGTTGTTAAATTTATTAAAAATTAAGAGTCTAAACTTTATTCGTTATTATGCTATTTAAAAACTTGGTATGAATTAAATGCTTGAAAATTCATTAGCTTTTTTTTATTTTTTATTTTTTAAATAATGATGTTATAGTATTTAAAAACATGATATACATTTAATGCTTGTAGATTTATTAGTTTTTTTATTTTTTATTTTTTAAATAATGATGATGATGTGGCTTGCTAGAATTCCTCAAAAGTGAAATGGTGAAATGTGGTGCTTTGTTTAGCCTTTTTATTTTTTTGACTAAATAAAGTTGAAAATTCAATAACCTCCTGCAATATTAATATAAACACACACAAAAAATACTAATAAGATTCTAAGTGATTCAAAACATAATAAAAATAATAAGCGAATAATTAATGTAGTTCTCTAGGTATACTTCGCCTACCAATATTTTGACTAAAGATGAAAATTCATTCTTCTGCAATATTAAAACAAACAAAAATAATAATAACTAATAAGATTCTAATTAATTCAAAACATAGTCAAAAAACGAAATAACTAATTTACTTTTCTATGTATACTTTAGTGCTAATTTTTTGAATAAAGTTGAAATTATGGTTGTTATAATAGTTACATATGAAATTATTTGCAACTAATTCTCTCAAAATTTTATGAATAGAACGAAGATAAAAAAGAATATGGAATATATAAACTGGGTATATATAGTAAATGACAAGAAAGTTAAAAGGTTATTTCATTAAATAAAGGAAATAATGGTTAATTAATAATGGTAAATCAATAACAAAAATTACGAGAGGAGATCAATGGTTATTTTTTTGTGTTTAAAGCTTATATTTTTTAATTTCTTAACTTATATTTTTTTTTTCTTAAATTGATAATCCATGTCACTTTTTTTTTGCCATGTCACATTTAATTTTGTCATGACACACTTTTTAGGCTACCCTTTTAATTATATTTTATAGATAATTTTTTTTAAGATAAACACTTTATAAATAGCTTTTTTGGCACATGACGATAAAAAATACTTAATTTGGCGTTTTAATTATATTGTATAAGTATAGTATTTATACAATATATATTTCACTGATTACGGAGTAAATTTGTTAATTTTTATATTCCAAAATAACTATAATATTTTCGATAAGACGTTGAATAAATTCTATAAATTATTATAGCCAAAAGAAAGGTTAAAAGTGTATTAGAAGCTATTAACTTCAGTTAATAATTTTACCTTTTAATATTTGTTTAGAGTGTGAAATATAATAATAATTAAAATGTTTTAGTTTTAGTTAAATACTTTGTAAATAGCTTATCTTTACACGCAAGTACACACCGCTAAAAAAGTTAGTGTAATAATTAACCTTTAAATTATATTGTATAGATAGATGTATATAATTTAATCATTATAGCAAAACAAAATAGTTGCATGATGTAAATTTAAAGTGATGTGTTTTTTTATTTGGGATTAACTTATTCTAACAATAAACACATAAATTGTAAAACCCCTCGCGAAAGCGGAAATATAAAACATACAAAGTACTAGAAATGCAGCGGAATTAAAACTTTTTAACATAACTAACATGCGAGGTGAATTAAAAACTGTAACTGAAAGTAAAATATATATACAAACAGCCTGGGATGGTACATCCCTACAGGCACTCGAACTGAAATGTAAACTAAGTCTAGCTAACGTAAACGTGTGAGTCAATCGATGAATAGGATCATCGCTCGCTAGCTCCATGCAACCCTCTGCCAACCACCTGTCATGTACCTACATACATGTAAACATGTACGCCACAATCAGTGGGGAGTGACTAGAGTTCTCCTAACCACCTTTTGTAACGACACGTAACAAGTAAAGCAATACAACATACTCCAACATATATATAAACATGTGAAGTATAAACATCTCATCAACTGATATCCAACTCTCATGCGTTTACATATGCACGGCTCTCAACCAACTTCATAAACCGTTAGGAAGGAGAGCCGGTTTCCCTACTGGTTACCCAGTCGGGGGGTCTTTCAATCCAACTATTTATGAAACCGAACTAAGAGTCACCCAATGCCTTGGATGATCAAACCACAACTCAAATGAACAATCATTAACTCATCATTATCAACATCTATCCGACACGTACCAACTCAAGGCAAGCAGATAAATTCAGCAAGTATAAGGTTCAGCGGTCAACTTAAGACATAACCTATACCATAACAATCATTCAGCAAGTGTAAAGGTTCAGCGGTCAACTTAAGACATAACCCTAACACCAAATCAATCATTCAGCAAGCAAGGACTCAGAGGCCAACTTAAGGCATAGACCCGCCAATCAGCAAGATACTAGACTCAGCGGCCAACTTAAGGCATAGACTAGCATCCAAAAGCAAAGGACTCAGAGGCCAACTTAAGGCATGTCCCTTCACCACATCACAAGGTACTAGACTCAGAGGCCAACTTAAGGCATGTCCTAGCACCAAACAACCGCACTCTGGGCAAGGTGCCAATACCTTAGCTACCCCGTTGTGCAGCTGCTCTACTCGTCAGACTCAGAGGCCAACTTAAGGCATGTTCCAACGCGATCACAATCAAACATGTCTGGGCTCAGAGGCCAACTTAAGGCATATCCCAGACACGACAAACATACACATATAGGGCTCAGAGGCCAGCTTAAGGCATATCCCCATATATGGCAAACAACTCACGTATTAAGTTCAGAGGCCAGCTTAAGGCATAACTTAATACGCATCAATACAATATCAATCAAAATCCATGAACTAATCTATAGTTCTACTTTTCTTATCCTCTAATCAACACTTAATTGATCCCGGGAACTAAGTTGAGGGAGAGCCGGTTTCCCTTTCGGTTACCCGACCGGGGGGTCTCTATCCTCTCTCCATTCCCGAACCCAATATAGTGTCGCCCCTCCTCCGGGGACCTCAAACACACATTCAAGTATAAGGGAAAGGCCAATTCGATTAAGTTAAACTTAACCAACTACTATACATTAAAATATCTTAGTCCGATGAGAAATATTAACGGACACTTAAGAACTAACTAATTTTAGACAAGTCCCTAATTACTTATTAAATCTTACTTAGCTAAAATATATTTTACTAAGTATTTGATTACGTTCCAATTAACCGGTTCAACCGATAAAGGAAATAAACACGATTTACACTAAATTAAACTTCACATTATATTACCTATATTTTATACGGGAAATCGACTAACTAAAGAAATTATTTCGACATGCTTCTAATAAGACCGTAACCCATTACTAATTCGTAACGATTTCTAACGTATAAAATTTAAACGTGAACAAGCTAGCAAGCACGTACGTAAACTAATTAATAAAATAATAAAATAATAATAAAATAATAATATAATAATAATAAATTATACAAATGTTGGTAAACAATAGTAGTAATAATATTACAGAGCATTAGTCGTGAAATAATGTAGCAGCAACTCAGCAACATAACGCAGCAAGCAGAGAAGTTACTATGACAGTGTAATAGCGCACGCAACAATATACAGAAGTTCAGTGTCGAGGAAACAACAATGCAACATCAGACAATACGAAACTATGTAGCAGCAGAGCAATAACCGTAAGCACGATACAACAGTACCAAACAACAATAACCACTGCAACAAAGATGAATTAACAAGCTATTTAACTCCGAAATTAACATACGACAAACAGAACGTATTTTTGATATAATTAACTTGTAAAATTTCAGAAATCAAGTTACCCAAGTATATCTCAAACACGATTTTTGAACAAACTTTGTATTCGTCTTAAGAACTTAAAATCTGAAAAATGAACAATACTAGCATATGAACATCTAAAACTTCAATCAAACCATGTGATGAACATATAAAACACATTCCTAACATAAACCTCATCAACAATACAAAAATTAGAAACTTTAAGCAAGAACAAAACACAAAGAATGCTATTTTAACAAAAAGGCCGAGTTTCTCATTATCGTCACCTCAAAAGCGATTATGCTCCAAATTCTCCTTCAATAACAAAGATATCAACTTTAGGATCCTCTAGTCCAGCCCTTACAACAAAAGAAACGGGTTTTATAAGCTTAAAACGGAATTTACCCAAAACAGCATCTTTTTCGAGTTCGACGAAATTGAAATTGAAAGAGATAGAAAGCTTGGAAATCTCGCAAGGATTCCGAAAATGTAAGACTTACCGCGATTCGAGTTCGGGAAGGCCTTGAAATGTCGATTTTAAGCTTGGAAGGAAAAGGAGAAATGGAGAAAATGAAAAGCAGTAGAATGGGTTTGTGAAGATGAAGTATGTCGACACATAGGGTTTAAGGTGGGGTATAAGTAGTCCTTTTTCTTATTTTGAGTCGGGTCACTTATTTGAGAACGGGTTTTGAGTCGGGTTTGATTTAAGCCAAGTTATTAACATCTTAAGAACTTTAAGGATATTTTTAAGACGGATCTTAACGGAAATCTTAAAAATAAATTTACGATTTATTGTTAAAATATTATCATATTCCGTAAATTAATTTAAATCCTTAAAATATTATTTACGAAAAAGCGGGATGTTACATAAATTTTAAATTTAGCATGCATTTTGATTTATTAATTGTTGTTAAATTTATTAAAAATTAAGAGTCTAAACTTTATTCGTTATTATGCTATTTAAAAACTTGGTATGAATTAAATGCTTGAAAATTCATTAGCTTTTTTTTATTTTTTATTTTTTAAATAATGATGTTATGGTATTTAAAAACATGATATGCATTTAATGCTTGTAAATTTATTAGTTTTTTTATTTTTTATTTTTTAAATAATGATGATGATGTGGCTTGCTAGAATTCCTCAAAAGTGAAATGGTGAAATGTGGTGCTTTGTTTAGCCTTTTTATTTTTTTGACTAAATAAAGTTGAAAATTCAATAACCTCCTGCAATATTAATATAAACACACACAAAAAATACTAATAAGATTCTAAGTGATTCAAAACATAATAAAAATAATAAGCGAATAATTAATGTAGTTCTCTAGGTATACTTCGCCTACCAATATTTTGACTAAAGATGAAAATTCATTCTTCTGCAATATTAAAACAAACAAAAATAATAATAACTAATAATATTCTAATTAATTCAAAACATAGGTAAAAAACGAAATAACTAATTTACTTTTCTATGTATACTTTAGTGCTAATTTTTTGAATAAAGTTGAAATGAGGGTTGTTATAATAGTTACATATGAAATTATTTGCAACTAATTCTCTCAAAATTTTATGAATAGAACGAAGATAAAAAAGAATATGGAATATATAAACTGGGTATATATAGTAAATGACAAGAAAGTTAAAAGGTTATTTCATTAAATAAAGGAAATAATGGTTAATTAATAATGGTAAATCAATAACAAAAATTACGAGAGGAGATCAATGGTTATTTTTTTGTGTTTAAAGCTTATATTTTTTAATTTCTTCACTTATATTTTTTTTTTTCTTAAATTGATTATCCATGTCACTTTTTTTTTGCCATGTCACATTTAATTTTGCCATGCCACACTTTTTAGGCTACCCTTTTAATTATATTTTATAGATAATTTTTTTTAAGATAAACACTTTATAAATAGCTTTTTTGGCACATGACGATAAAAAATACTTAATTTGGCGTTTTAATTATATTGTATAAGTATAGTATTTATACAATATATATTTCACTGATTACGGAGTAAATTTGTTAATTTTTATATTCCAAAATAACTATAATATTTTCGATAAGACGTTGAATAAATTCTATAAATTATTATAGCCAAAAGAAAGGTTAAAAGTGTATTAGAAGCTATTAACTTCAGTTAATAATTTTACCTTTTAATATTTGTTTAGAGTGTGAAATATAATAATAATTAAAATGTTTTAGTTTTAGTTAAATACTTTGTAAATAGCTTATCTTTACACGCAAGTACACACCGCTAAAAAAGTTAGTGTAATAATTAACCTTTAAATTATATTGTATAGATAGATGTATATAATTTAATCATTATAGCAAAACAAAATAGTTGCATGATGTAAATTTAAAGTGATGTGTTTTTTTATTTGGGATTAACTTATTCTAACAATAAACACATAAATTTTAAATTTAGCATGCATTTTGATTTATTAATTGCTGTTAAATTTATTAAAAATTAAGAGTCTAAACTTTATTCGTTATTATGCTATTTAAAAACTTGGTATGAATTAAATGCTTGAAAATTCATTAGCTTTTTTTTATTTTTTATTTTTTAAATAATGATGTTATGGTATTTAAAAACATGATATGCATTTAATGCTTGTAAATTTATTAGTTTTTTTATTTTTTATTTTTTAAATAATGATGATGATGTGGCTTGCTAGAATTCCTCAAAAGTGAAATGGTGAAATGTGGTGCTTTGTTTAGCCTTTTTATTTTTTTGACTAAATAAAGTTGAAAATTCAATAACCTCCTGCAATATTAATATAAACACACACAAAAAATACTAATAAGATTCTAAGTGATTCAAAACATAATAAAAATAATAAGCGAATAATTAATGTAGTTCTCTAGGTATACTTCGCCTACCAATATTTTGACTAAAGATGAAAATTCATTCTTCTGCAATATTAAAACAAACAAAAATAATAATAACTAATAAGATTCTAATTAATTCAAAACATAGTCAAAAAACGAAATAACTAATTTACTTTTCTATGTATACTTTAGTGCTAATTTTTTGAATAAAGTTGAAATTAGGGTTGTTATAATAGTTACATATGAAATTATTTGCAACTAATTCTCTCAAAATTTTATGAATAGAACGAAGATAAAAAAGAATATGGAATATATAAACTGGGTATATATAGTAAATGACAAGAAAGTTAAAAGGTTATTTCATTAAATAAAGGAAATAATGGTTAATTAATAATGGTAAATCAATAACAAAAATTACGAGAGGAGATCAATGGTTATTTTTTTGTGTTTAAAGCTTATATTTTTTAATTTCTTAACTTATATTTTTTTTTTCTTAAATTGATTATCCATGTCACTTTTTTTTTGCCATGTCACATTTAATTTTGCCATGCCACACTTTTTAGGCTACCCTTTTAATTATATTTTATAGATAATTTTTTTTAAGATAAACACTTTATAAATAGCTTTTTTGGCACATGACGATAAAAAATACTTAATTTGGCGTTTTAATTATATTGTATAAGTATAGTATTTATACAATATATATTTCACTGATTACGGAGTAAATTTGTTAATTTTTATATTCCAAAATAACTATAATATTTTCGATAAGACGTTGAATAAATTCTATAAATTATTATAGCCAAAAGAAAGGTTAAAAGTGTATTAGAAGTTATTAACTTCAGTTAATAATTTTACCTTTTAATATTTGTTTAGAGTGTGAAATATAATAATAATTAAAATGTTTTAGTTTTAGTTAAATACTTTGTAAATAGCTTATCTTTACACGCAAGTACACACCGCTAAAAAAGTTAGTGTAATAATTAACCTTTAAATTATATTGTATAGATAGATGTATATAATTTAATCATTATAGCAAAACAAAATAGTTGCATGATGTAAATTTAAAGTGATGTGTTTTTTTATTTGGGATTAACTTATTCTAACAATAAACACATAAATTTTAAATTTAGCATGCATTTTGATTTATTAATTGCTGTTAAATTTATTAAAAATTAAGAGTCTAAACTTTATTCGTTATTATGCTATTTAAAAACTTGGTATGAATTAAATGCTTGAAAATTCATTAGCTTTTTTTTATTTTTTATTTTTTAAATAATGATGTTATGGTATTTAAAAACATGATATGCATTTAATGCTTGTAAATTTATTAGTTTTTTTATTTTTTATTTTTTAAATAATGATGATGATGTGGCTTGCTAGAATTCCTCAAAAGTGAAATGGTGAAATGTGGTGCTTTGTTTAGCCTTTTTATTTTTTTGACTAAATAAAGTTGAAAATTCAATAACCTCCTGCAATATTAATATAAACACACACAAAAAATACTAATAAGATTCTAAGTGATTCAAAACATAATAAAAATAATAAGCGAATAATTAATGTAGTTCTCTAGGTATACTTCGCCTACCAATATTTTGACTAAAGATGAAAATTCATTCTTCTGCAATATTAAAACAAACAAAAATAATAATAACTAATAATATTCTAATTAATTCAAAACATAGTTAAAAAACGAAATAACTAATTTACTTTTCTATGTATACTTTAGTGCTAATTTTTTGAATAAAGTTGAAATGAGGGTTGTTATAATAGTTACATATGAAATTATTTGCAACTAATTCTCTCAAAATTTTATGAATAGAACGAAGATAAAAAAGAATATGGAATATATAAACTGGGTATATATAGTAAATGACAAGAAAGTTAAAAGGTTATTTCATTAAATAAAGGAAATAATGGTTAATTAATAATGGTAAATCAATAACAAAAATTACGAGAGGAGATCAATGGTTATTTTTTTGTGTTTAAAGCTTATATTTTTTAATTTCTTCACTTATATTTTTTTTTTTCTTAAATTGATTATCCATGTCACTTTTTTTTTGCCATGTCACATTTAATTTTGCCATGCCACACTTTTTAGGCTACCCTTTTAATTATATTTTATAGATAATTTTTTTTAAGATAAACACTTTATAAATAGCTTTTTTGGCACATGACGATAAAAAATACTTAATTTGGCGTTTTAATTATATTGTATAAGTATAGTATTTATACAATATATATTTCACTGATTACGGAGTAAATTTGTTAATTTTTATATTCCAAAATAACTATAATATTTTCGATAAGACGTTGAATAAATTCTATAAATTATTATAGCCAAAAGAAAGGTTAAAAGTGTATTAGAAGCTATTAACTTCAGTTAATAATTTTACCTTTTAATATTTGTTTAGAGTGTGAAATATAATAATAATTAAAATGTTTTAGTTTTAGTTAAATACTTTGTAAATAGCTTATCTTTACACGCAAGTACACACCGCTAAAAAAGTTAGTGTAATAATTAACCTTTAAATTATATTGTATAGATAGATGTATATAATTTAATCATTATAGCAAAACAAAATAGTTGCATGATGTAAATTTAAAGTGATGTGTTTTTTTATTTGGGATTAACTTATTCTAACAATAAACACATAAATTTTAAATTTAGCATGCATTTTGATTTATTAATTGCTGTTAAATTTATTAAAAATTAAGAGTCTAAACTTTATTCGTTATTATGCTATTTAAAAACTTGGTATGAATTAAATGCTTGAAAATTCATTAGCTTTTTTTTATTTTTTATTTTTTAAATAATGATGTTATGGTATTTAAAAACATGATATGCATTTAATGCTTGTAAATTTATTAGTTTTTTTATTTTTTATTTTTTAAATAATGATGATGATGTGGCTTGCTAGAATTCCTCAAAAGTGAAATGGTGAAATGTGGTGCTTTGTTTAGCCTTTTTATTTTTTTGACTAAATAAAGTTGAAAATTCAATAACCTCGTGCAATATTAATATAAACACACACAAAAAATACTAATAAGATTCTAAGTGATTCAAAACATAATAAAAATAATAAGCGAATAATTAATGTAGTTCTCTAGGTATACTTCGCCTACCAATATTTTGACTAAAGATGAAAATTCATTCTTCTGCAATATTAAAACAAACAAAAATAATAATAACTAATAAGATTCTAATTAATTCAAAACATAGTCAAAAAACGAAATAACTAATTTACTTTTCTATGTATACTTTAGTGCTAATTTTTTGAATAAAGTTGAAATTAGGGTTGTTATAATAGTTACATATGAAATTATTTGCAACTAATTCTCTCAAAATTTTATGAATAGAACGAAGATAAAAAAGAATATGGAATATATAAACTGGGTATATATAGTAAATGACAAGAAAGTTAAAAGGTTATTTCATTAAATAAAGGAAATAATGGTTAATTAATAATGGTAAATCAATAACAAAAATTACGAGAGGAGATCAATGGTTATTTTTTTGTGTTTAAAGCTTATATTTTTTAATTTCTTAACTTATATTTTTTTTTTCTTAAATTGATTATCCATGTCACTTTTTTTTTGCCATGTCACATTTAATTTTGCCATGCCACACTTTTTAGGCTACCCTTTTAATTATATTTTATAGATAATTTTTTTTAAGATAAACACTTTATAAATAGCTTTTTTGGCACATGACGATAAAAAATACTTAATTTGGCGTTTTAATTATATTGTATAAGTATAGTATTTATACAATATATATTTCACTGATTACGGAGTAAATTTGTTAATTTTTATATTCCAAAATAAGTATAATATTTTCGATAAGACGTTGAATAAATTCTATAAATTATTATAGCCAAAAGAAAGGTTAAAAGTGTATTAGAAGTTATTAACTTCAGTTAATAATTTTACCTTTTAATATTTGTTTAGAGTGTGAAATATAATAATAATTAAAATGTTTTAGTTTTAGTTAAATACTTTGTAAATAGCTTATCTTTACACGCAAGTACACACCGCTAAAAAAGTTAGTGTAATAATTAACCTTTAAATTATATTGTATAGATAGATGTATATAATTTAATCATTATAGCAAAACAAAATAGTTGCATGATGTAAATTTAAAGTGATGTGTTTTTTTATTTGGGATTAACTTATTCTAACAATAAACACATAAATTTTAAATTTAGCATGCATTTTGATTTATTAATTGCTGTTAAATTTATTAAAAATTAAGAGTCTAAACTTTATTCGTTATTATGCTATTTAAAAACTTGGTATGAATTAAATGCTTGAAAATTCATTAGCTTTTTTTTATTTTTTATTTTTTAAATAATGATGTTATGGTATTTAAAAACATGATATGCATTTAATGCTTGTAAATTTATTAGTTTTTTTATTTTTTATTTTTTAAATAATGATGATGATGTGGCTTGCTAGAATTCCTCAAAAGTGAAATGGTGAAATGTGGTGCTTTGTTTAGCCTTTTTATTTTTTTGACTAAATAAAGTTGAAAATTCAATAACCTCCTGCAATATTAATATAAACACACACAAAAAATACTAATAAGATTCTAAGTGATTCAAAACATAATAAAAATAATAAGCGAATAATTAATGTAGTTCTCTAGGTATACTTCGCCTACCAATATTTTGACTAAAGATGAAAATTCATTCTTCTGCAATATTAAAACAAACAAAAATAATAATAACTAATAATATTCTAATTAATTCAAAACATAGTTAAAAAACGAAATAACTAATTTACTTTTCTATGTATACTTTAGTGCTAATTTTTTGAATAAAGTTGAAATGAGGGTTGTTATAATAGTTACATATGAAATTATTTGCAACTAATTCTCTCAAAATTTTATGAATAGAACGAAGATAAAAAAGAATATGGAATATATAAACTGGGTATATATAGTAAATGACAAGAAAGTTAAAAGGTTATTTCATTAAATAAAGGAAATAATGGTTAATTAATAATGGTAAATCAATAACAAAAATTACGAGAGGAGATCAATGGTTATTTTTTTGTGTTTAAAGCTTATATTTTTTAATTTCTTAACTTATATTTTTTTTTTCTTAAATTGATTATCCATGTCACTTTTTTTTTGCCATGTCACATTTAATTTTGCCATGCCACACTTTTTAGGCTACCCTTTTAATTATATTTTATAGATAATTTTTTTTAAGATAAACACTTTATAAATAGCTTTTTTGGCACATGACGATAAAAAATACTTAATTTGGCGTTTTAATTATATTGTATAAGTATAGTATTTATACAATATATATTTCACTGATTACGGAGTAAATTTGTTAATTTTTATATTCCAAAATAACTATAATATTTTCGATAAGACGTTGAATAAATTCTATAAATTATTATAGCCAAAAGAAAGGTTAAAAGTGTATTAGAAGCTATTAACTTCAGTTAATAATTTTACCTTTTAATATTTGTTTAGAGTGTGAAATATAATAATAATTAAAATGTTTTAGTTTTAGTTAAATACTTTGTAAATAGCTTATCTTTACACGCAAGTACACACCGCTAAAAAAGTTAGTGTAATAATTAACCTTTAAATTATATTGTATAGATAGATGTATATAATTTAATCATTATAGCAAAACAAAATAGTTGCATGATGTAAATTTAAAGTGATGTGTTTTTTTATTTGGGATTAACTTATTCTAACAATAAACACATAAATTTTAAATTTAGCATGCATTTTGATTTATTAATTGCTGTTAAATTTATTAAAAATTAAGAGTCTAAACTTTATTCGTTATTATGCTATTTAAAAACTTGGTATGAATTAAATGCTTGAAAATTCATTAGCTTTTTTTTATTTTTTATTTTTTAAATAATGATGTTATGGTATTTAAAAACATGATATGCATTTAATGCTTGTAAATTTATTAGTTTTTTTATTTTTTATTTTTTAAATAATGATGATGATGTGGCTTGCTAGAATTCCTCAAAAGTGAAATGGTGAAATGTGGTGCTTTGTTTAGCCTTTTTATTTTTTTGACTAAATAAAGTTGAAAATTCAATAACCTCCTGCAATATTAATATAAACACACACAAAAAATACTAATAAGATTCTAAGTGATTCAAAACATAATAAAAATAATAAGCGAATAATTAATGTAGTTCTCTAGGTATACTTCGCCTACCAATATTTTGACTAAAGATGAAAATTCATTCTTCTGCAATATTAAAACAAACAAAAATAATAATAACTAATAAGATTCTAATTAATTCAAAACATAGTCAAAAAACGAAATAACTAATTTACTTTTCTATGTATACTTTAGTGCTAATTTTTTGAATAAAGTTGAAATTAGGGTTGTTATAATAGTTACATATGAAATTATTTGCAACTAATTCTCTCAAAATTTTATGAATAGAACGAAGATAAAAAAGAATATGGAATATATAAACTGGGTATATATAGTAAATGACAAGAAAGTTAAAAGGTTATTTCATTAAATAAAGGAAATAATGGTTAATTAATAATGGTAAATCAATAACAAAAATTACGAGAGGAGATCAATGGTTATTTTTTTGTGTTTAAAGCTTATATTTTTTAATTTCTTAACTTATATTTTTTTTTTCTTAAATTGATTATCCATGTCACTTTTTTTTTGCCATGTCACATTTAATTTTGCCATGCCACACTTTTTAGGCTACCCTTTTAATTATATTTTATAGATAATTTTTTTTAAGATAAACACTTTATAAATAGCTTTTTTGGCACATGACGATAAAAAATACTTAATTTGGCGTTTTAATTATATTGTATAAGTATAGTATTTATACAATATATATTTCACTGATTACGGAGTAAATTTGTTAATTTTTATATTCCAAAATAACTATAATATTTTCGATAAGACGTTGAATAAATTCTATAAATTATTATAGCCAAAAGAAAGGTTAAAAGTGTATTAGAAGTTATTAACTTCAGTTAATAATTTTACCTTTTAATATTTGTTTAGAGTGTGAAATATAATAATAATTAAAATGTTTTAGTTTTAGTTAAATACTTTGTAAATAGCTTATCTTTACACGCAAGTACACACCGCTAAAAAAGTTAGTGTAATAATTAACCTTTAAATTATATTGTATAGATAGATGTATATAATTTAATCATTATAGCAAAACAAAATAGTTGCATGATGTAAATTTAAAGTGATGTGTTTTTTTATTTGGGATTAACTTATTCTAACAATAAACACATAAATTTTAAATTTAGCATGCATTTTGATTTATTAATTGCTGTTAAATTTATTAAAAATTAAGAGTCTAAACTTTATTCGTTATTATGCTATTTAAAAACTTGGTATGAATTAAATGCTTGAAAATTCATTAGCTTTTTTTTATTTTTTATTTTTTAAATAATGATGTTATGGTATTTAAAAACATGATATGCATTTAATGCTTGTAAATTTATTAGTTTTTTTATTTTTTATTTTTTAAATAATGATGATGATGTGGCTTGCTAGAATTCCTCAAAAGTGAAATGGTGAAATGTGGTGCTTTGTTTAGCCTTTTTATTTTTTTGACTAAATAAAGTTGAAAATTCAATAACCTCCTGCAATATTAATATAAACACACACAAAAAATACTAATAAGATTCTAAGTGATTCAAAACATAATAAAAATAATAAGCGAATAATTAATGTAGTTCTCTAGGTATACTTCGCCTACCAATATTTTGACTAAAGATGAAAATTCATTCTTCTGCAATATTAAAACAAACAAAAATAATAATAACTAATAATATTCTAATTAATTCAAAACATAGTTAAAAAACGAAATAACTAATTTACTTTTCTATGTATACTTTAGTGCTAATTTTTTGAATAAAGTTGAAATGAGGGTTGTTATAATAGTTACATATGAAATTATTTGCAACTAATTCTCTCAAAATTTTATGAATAGAACGAAGATAAAAAAGAATATGGAATATATAAACTGGGTATATATAGTAAATGACAAGAAAGTTAAAAGGTTATTTCATTAAATAAAGGAAATAATGGTTAATTAATAATGGTAAATCAATAACAAAAATTACGAGAGGAGATCAATGGTTATTTTTTTGTGTTTAAAGCTTATATTTTTTAATTTCTTAACTTATATTTTTTTTTTCTTAAATTGATTATCCATGTCACTTTTTTTTTGCCATGTCACATTTAATTTTGCCATGCCACACTTTTTAGGCTACCCTTTTAATTATATTTTATAGATAATTTTTTTTAAGATAAACACTTTATAAATAGCTTTTTTGGCACATGACGATAAAAAATACTTAATTTGGCGTTTTAATTATATTGTATAAGTATAGTATTTATACAATATATATTTCACTGATTACGGAGTAAATTTGTTAATTTTTATATTCCAAAATAACTATAATATTTTCGATAAGACGTTGAATAAATTCTATAAATTATTATAGCCAAAAGAAAGGTTAAAAGTGTATTAGAAGCTATTAACTTCAGTTAATAATTTTACCTTTTAATATTTGTTTAGAGTGTGAAATATAATAATAATTAAAATGTTTTAGTTTTAGTTAAATACTTTGTAAATAGCTTATCTTTACACGCAAGTACACACCGCTAAAAAAGTTAGTGTAATAATTAACCTTTAAATTATATTGTATAGATAGATGTATATAATTTAATCATTATAGCAAAACAAAATAGTTGCATGATGTAAATTTAAAGTGATGTGTTTTTTTATTTGGGATTAACTTATTCTAACAATAAACACATAAATTTTAAATTTAGCATGCATTTTGATTTATTAATTGCTGTTAAATTTATTAAAAATTAAGAGTCTAAACTTTATTCGTTATTATGCTATTTAAAAACTTGGTATGAATTAAATGCTTGAAAATTCATTAGCTTTTTTTTATTTTTTATTTTTTAAATAATGATGTTATGGTATTTAAAAACATGATATGCATTTAATGCTTGTAAATTTATTAGTTTTTTTATTTTTTATTTTTTAAATAATGATGATGATGTGGCTTGCTAGAATTCCTCAAAAGTGAAATGGTGAAATGTGGTGCTTTGTTTAGCCTTTTTATTTTTTTGACTAAATAAAGTTGAAAATTCAATAACCTCCTGCAATATTAATATAAACACACACAAAAAATACTAATAAGATTCTAAGTGATTCAAAACATAATAAAAATAATAAGCGAATAATTAATGTAGTTCTCTAGGTATACTTCGCCTACCAATATTTTGACTAAAGATGAAAATTCATTCTTCTGCAATATTAAAACAAACAAAAATAATAATAACTAATAATATTCTAATTAATTCAAAACATAGTTAAAAAACGAAATAACTAATTTACTTTTCTATGTATACTTTAGTGCTAATTTTTTGAATAAAGTTGAAATGAGGGTTGTTATAATAGTTACATATGAAATTATTTGCAACTAATTCTCTCAAAATTTTATGAATAGAACGAAGATAAAAAAGAATATGGAATATATAAACTGGGTATATATAGTAAATGACAAGAAAGTTAAAAGGTTATTTCATTAAATAAAGGAAATAATGGTTAATTAATAATGGTAAATCAATAACAAAAATTACGAGAGGAGATCAATGGTTATTTTTTTGTGTTTAAAGCTTATATTTTTTAATTTCTTAACTTATATTTTTTTTTTCTTAAATTGATTATCCATGTCACTTTTTTTTTGCCATGTCACATTTAATTTTGCCATGCCACACTTTTTAGGCTACCCTTTTAATTATATTTTATAGATAATTTTTTTTAAGATAAACACTTTATAAATAGCTTTTTTGGCACATGACGATAAAAAATACTTAATTTGGCGTTTTAATTATATTGTATAAGTATAGTATTTATACAATATATATTTCACTGATTACGGAGTAAATTTGTTAATTTTTATATTCCAAAATAACTATAATATTTTCGATAAGACGTTGAATAAATTCTATAAATTATTATAGCCAAAAGAAAGGTTAAAAGTGTATTAGAAGCTATTAACTTCAGTTAATAATTTTACCTTTTAATATTTGTTTAGAGTGTGAAATATAATAATAATTAAAATGTTTTAGTTTTAGTTAAATACTTTGTAAATAGCTTATCTTTACACGCAAGTACACACCGCTAAAAAAGTTAGTGTAATAATTAACCTTTAAATTATATTGTATAGATAGATGTATATAATTTAATCATTATAGCAAAACAAAATAGTTGCATGATGTAAATTTAAAGTGATGTGTTTTTTTATTTGGGATTAACTTATTCTAACAATAAACACATAAATTTTAAATTTAGCATGCATTTTGATTTATTAATTGCTGTTAAATTTATTAAAAATTAAGAGTCTAAACTTTATTCGTTATTATGCTATTTAAAAACTTGGTATGAATTAAATGCTTGAAAATTCATTAGCTTTTTTTTATTTTTTATTTTTTAAATAATGATGTTATGGTATTTAAAAACATGATATGCATTTAATGCTTGTAAATTTATTAGTTTTTTTATTTTTTATTTTTTAAATAATGATGATGATGTGGCTTGCTAGAATTCCTCAAAAGTGAAATGGTGAAATGTGGTGCTTTGTTTAGCCTTTTTATTTTTTTGACTAAATAAAGTTGAAAATTCAATAACCTCGTGCAATATTAATATAAACACACACAAAAAATACTAATAAGATTCTAAGTGATTCAAAACATAATAAAAATAATAAGCGAATAATTAATGTAGTTCTCTAGGTATACTTCGCCTACCAATATTTTGACTAAAGATGAAAATTCATTCTTCTGCAATATTAAAACAAACAAAAATAATAATAACTAATAAGATTCTAATTAATTCAAAACATAGTCAAAAAACGAAATAACTAATTTACTTTTCTATGTATACTTTAGTGCTAATTTTTTGAATAAAGTTGAAATTAGGGTTGTTATAATAGTTACATATGAAATTATTTGCAACTAATTCTCTCAAAATTTTATGAATAGAACGAAGATAAAAAAGAATATGGAATATATAAACTGGGTATATATAGTAAATGACAAGAAAGTTAAAAGGTTATTTCATTAAATAAAGGAAATAATGGTTAATTAATAATGGTAAATCAATAACAAAAATTACGAGAGGAGATCAATGGTTATTTTTTTGTGTTTAAAGCTTATATTTTTTAATTTCTTAACTTATATTTTTTTTTTCTTAAATTGATAATCCATGTCACTTTTTTTTTGCCATGTCACATTTAATTTTGTCATGCCACACTTTTTAGGCTACCCTTTTAATTATATTTTATAGATAATTTTTTTTAAGATAAACACTTTATAAATAGCTTTTTTGGCACATGACGATAAAAAATACTTAATTTGGCGTTTTAATTATATTGTATAAGTATAGTATTTATACAATATATATTTCACTGATTACGGAGTAAATTTGTTAATTTTTATATTCCAAAATAACTATAATATTTTCGATAAGACGTTGAATAAATTCTATAAATTATTATAGCCAAAAGAAAGGTTAAAAGTGTATTAGAAGCTATTAACTTCAGTTAATAATTTTACCTTTTAATATTTGTTTAGAGTGTGAAATATAATAATAATTAAAATGTTTTAGTTTTAGTTAAATACTTTGTAAATAGCTTATCTTTACACGCAAGTACACACCGCTAAAAAAGTTAGTGTAATAATTAACCTTTAAATTATATTGTATAGATAGATGTATATAATTTAATCATTATAGCAAAACAAAATAGTTGCATGATGTAAATTTAAAGTGATGTGTTTTTTTATTTGGGATTAACTTATTCTAACAATAAACACATAAATTTTAAATTTAGCATGCATTTTGATTTATTAATTGCTGTTAAATTTATTAAAAATTAAGAGTCTAAACTTTATTCGTTATTATGCTATTTAAAAACTTGGTATGAATTAAATGCTTGAAAATTCATTAGCTTTTTTTTATTTTTTATTTTTTAAATAATGATGTTATGGTATTTAAAAACATGATATGCATTTAATGCTTGTAAATTTATTAGTTTTTTTATTTTTTATTTTTTAAATAATGATGATGATGTGGCTTGCTAGAATTCCTCAAAAGTGAAATGGTGAAATGTGGTGCTTTGTTTAGCCTTTTTATTTTTTTGACTAAATAAAGTTGAAAATTCAATAACCTCCTGCAATATTAATATAAACACACACAAAAAATACTAATAAGATTCTAAGTGATTCAAAACATAATAAAAATAATAAGCGAATAATTAATGTAGTTCTCTAGGTATACTTCGCCTACCAATATTTTGACTAAAGATGAAAATTCATTCTTCTGCAATATTAAAACAAACAAAAATAATAATAACTAATAATATTCTAATTAATTCAAAACATAGTTAAAAAACGAAATAACTAATTTACTTTTCTAGGTATACTTTAGTGCTAATTTTTTGAATAAAGTTGAAATGAGGGTTGTTATAATAGTTACATATGAAATTATTTGCAACTAATTCTCTCAAAATTTTATGAATAGAACGAAGATAAAAAAGAATATGGAATATATAAACTGGGTATATATAGTAAATGACAAGAAAGTTAAAAGGTTATTTGATTAAATAAAGGAAATAATGGTGAATTAATAATGGTAAATCAATAACAAAAATTACGAGAGGAGATCAATGGTTATTTTTTTGTGTTTAAAGCTTATATTTTTTAATTTCTTAACTTATATTTTTTTTTTCTTAAATTGATTATCCATGTCACTTTTTTTTTGCCATGTCACATTTAATTTTGCCATGCCACACTTTTTAGGCTACCCTTTTAATTATATTTTATAGATAATTTTTTTTAAGATAAACACTTTATAAATAGCTTTTTTGGCACATGACGATAAAAAATACTTAATTTGGCGTTTTAATTATATTGTATAAGTATAGTATTTATACAATATATATTTCACTGATTACGGAGTAAATTTGTTAATTTTTATATTCCAAAATAACTATAATATTTTCGATAAGACGTTGAATAAATTCTATAAATTATTATAGCCAAAAGAAAGGTTAAAAGTGTATTAGAAGCTATTAACTTCAGTTAATAATTTTACCTTTTAATATTTGTTTAGAGTGTGAAATATAATAATAATTAAAATGTTTTAGTTTTAGTTAAATACTTTGTAAATAGCTTATCTTTACATGCAAGTACACACCGCTAAAAAAGTTAGTGTAATAATTAACCTTTAAATTATATTGTATAGATAGATGTATATAATTTAATCATTATAGCAAAACAAAATAGTTGCATGAGGTAAATTTAAAGTGATGTGTTTTTTTATTTGGGATTAACTTATTCAAACAATAAACACATAAATTTTAAATTTAGCATGCATTTTGATTTATTAATTGCTGTTAAATTTATTAAAAATTAAGAGTCTAAACTTTATTCGTTATTATGCTATTTAAAAACTTGGTATGAATTAAATGCTTGAAAATTCATTAGCTTTTTTTTATTTTTTATTTTTTAAATAATGATGTTATGGTATTTAAAAACATGATATGCATTTAATGCTTGTAAATTTATTAGTTTTTTTTATTTTTTATTTTTTAAATAATGATGATGATGTGGCTTGCTAGAATTCCTCAAAAGTGAAATGGTGAAATGTGGTGCTTTGTTTAGCCTTTTTATTTTTTTGACTAAATAAAGTTGAAAATTCAATAACCTCCTGCAATATTAATATAAACACATACAAAAAATACTAATAAGATTCTAAGTGATTCAAAACATAATAAAAATAATAAGCGAATAATTAATGTAGTTCTCTAGGTATACTTCGCCTACCAATATTTTGACTAAAGATGAAAATTCATTCTTCTGCAATATTAAAACAAACAAAAATAATAATAACTAATAAGATTCTAATTAATTCAAAACATAGTCAAAAAACGAAATAACTAATTTACTTTTCTATGTATACTTTAGTGCTAATTTTTTGAATAAAGTTGAAATTAGGGTTGTTATAATAGTTACATATGAAATTATTTGCAACTAATTCTCTCAAAATTTTATGAATAGAACGAAGATAAAAAAGAATATGGAATATATAAACTGGGTATATATAGTAAATGACAAGAAAGTTAAAAGGTTATTTCATTAAATAAAGGAAATAATGGTGAATTAATAATGGTAAATCAATAACAAAAATTACGAGAGGAGATCAATGGTTATTTTTTTGTGTTTAAAGCTTATATTTTTTAATTTCTTAACTTATATTTTTTTTTTCTTAAATTGATTATCCATGTCACTTTTTTTTTGCCATGTCACATTTAATTTTGCCATGCCACACTTTTTAGGCTACCCTTTTAATTATATTTTATAGATAATTTTTTTTAAGATAAACACTTTATAAATAGCTTTTTTGGCACATGACGATAAAAAATACTTAATTTGGCGTTTTAATTATATTGTATAAGTATAGTATTTATACAATATATATTTCACTGATTACGGAGTAAATTTGTTAATTTTTATATTCCAAAATAACTATAATATTTTCGATAAGACGTTGAATAAATTCTATAAATTATTATAGCCAAAAGAAAGGTTAAAAGTGTATTAGAAGCTATTAACTTCAGTTAATAATTTTACCTTTTAATATTTGTTTAAAGTGTGAAATATAATAATAATTAAAATGTTTTAGTTTTAGTTAAATACTTTGTAAATAGCTTATCTTTACACGCAAGTACACACCGCTAAAAAAGTTAGTGTAATAATTAACCTTTAAATTATATTGTATAGATAGATGTATATAATTTAATCATTATAGCAAAACAAAATAGTTGCATGATGTAAATTTAAAGTGATGTGTTTTTTTATTTGGGATTAACTTATTCTAACAATAAACACATAAATTTTAAATTTAGCATGCATTTTGATTTATTAATTGCTGTTAAATTTATTAAAAATTAAGAGTCTAAACTTTATTCGTTATTATGCTATTTAAAAACTTGGTATGAATTAAATGCTTGAAAATTCATTAGCTTTTTTTTATTTTTTATTTTTTAAATAATGATGTTATGGTATTTAAAAACATGATATGCATTTAATGCTTGTAAATTTATTAGTTTTTTTTATTTTTTATTTTTTAAATAATGATGATGATGTGGCTTGCTAGAATTCTTCAAAAGTGAAATGGTGAAATGTGGTGCTTTGTTTAGCCTTTTTATTTTTTTGACTAAATAAAGTTGAAAATTCAATAACCTCCTGCAATATTAATATAAACACATACAAAAAATACTAATAAGATTCTAAGTGATTCAAAACATAATAAAAATAATAAGCGAATAATTAATGTAGTTCTCTAGGTATACTTCGCCTACCAATATTTTGACTAAAGATGAAAATTCATTCTTCTGCAATATTAAAACAAACAAAAATAATAATAACTAATAAGATTCTAATTAATTCAAAACATAGTCAAAAAACGAAATAACTAATTTACTTTTCTATGTATACTTTAGTGCTAATTTTTTGAATAAAGTTGAAATTAGGGTTGTTATAATAGTTACATATGAAATTATTTGCAACTAATTCTCTCAAAATTTTATGAATAGAACGAAGATAAAAAAGAATATGGAATATATAAACTGGGTATATATAGTAAATGACAAGAAAGTTAAAAGGTTATTTCATTAAATAAAGGAAATAATGGTTAATTAATAATGGTAAATCAATAACAAAAATTACGAGAGGAGATCAATGGTTATTTTTTTGTGTTTAAAGCTTATATTTTTTAATTTCTTAACTTATATTTTTTTTTTCTTAAATTGATAATCCATGTCACTTTTTTTTTGCCATGTCACATTTAATTTTGTCATGCCACACTTTTTAGGCTACCCTTTTAATTATATTTTATAGATAATTTTTTTTAAGATAAACACTTTATAAATAGCTTTTTTGGCACATGACGATAAAAAATACTTAATTTGGCGTTTTAATTATATTGTATAAGTATAGTATTTATACAATATATATTTCACTGATTACGGAGTAAATTTGTTAATTTTTATATTCCAAAATAACTATAATATTTTCGATAAGACGTTGAATAAATTCTATAAACTATTATAGCCAAAAGAAAGGTTAAAAGTGTATTAGAAGCTATTAACTTCAGTTAATAATTTTACCTTTTAATATTTGTTTAGAGTGTGAAATATAATAATAATTAAAATGTTTTAGTTTTAGTTAAATACTTTGTAAATAGCTTATCTTTACACGCAAGTACACACCGCTAAAAAAGTTAGTGTAATAATTAACCTTTAAATTATATTGTATAGATAGATGTATATAATTTAATCATTATAGCAAAACAAAATAGTTGCATGATGTAAATTTAAAGTGATGTGTTTTTTTATTTGGGATTAACTTATTCTAACAATAAACACATAAATTTTAAATTTAGCATGCATTTTGATTTATTAATTGCTGTTAAATTTATTAAAAATTAAGAGTCTAAACTTTATTCGTTATTATGCTATTTAAAAACTTGGTATGAATTAAATGCTTGAAAATTCATTAGCTTTTTTTTATTTTTTATTTTTTAAATAATGATGTTATGGTATTTAAAAACATGATATGCATTTAATGCTTGTAAATTTATTAGTTTTTTTATTTTTTATTTTTTAAATAATGATGATGATGTGGCTTGCTAGAATTCCTCAAAAGTGAAATGGTGAAATGTGGTGCTTTGTTTAGCCTTTTTATTTTTTTGACTAAATAAAGTTGAAAATTCAATAACCTCCTGCAATATTAATATAAACACACACAAAAAATACTAATAAGATTCTAAGTGATTCAAAACATAATAAAAATAATAAGCGAATAATTAATGTAGTTCTCTAGGTATACTTCGCCTACCAATATTTTGACTAAAGATGAAAATTCATTCTTCTGCAATATTAAAACAAACAAAAATAATAATAACTAATAAGATTCTAATTAATTCAAAACATAGTCAAAAAACGAAATAACTAATTTACTTTTCTATGTATACTTTAGTGCTAATTTTTTGAATAAAGTTGAAATTAGGGTTGTTATAATAGTTACATATGAAATTATTTGCAACTAATTCTCTCAAAATTTTATGAATAGAACGAAGATAAAAAAGAATATGGAATATATAAACTGGGTATATATAGTAAATGACAAGAAAGTTAAAAGGTTATTTCATTAAATAAAGGAAATAATGGTTAATTAATAATGGTAAATCAATAACAAAAATTACGAGAGGAGATCAATGGTTATTTTTTTGTGTTTAAAGCTTATATTTTTTAATTTCTTAACTTATATTTTTTTTTTCTTAAATTGATAATCCATGTCACTTTTTTTTTGCCATGTCACATTTAATTTTGTCATGCCACACTTTTTAGGCTACCCTTTTAATTATATTTTATAGATAATTTTTTTTAAGATAAACACTTTATAAATAGCTTTTTTGGCACATGACGATAAAAAATACTTAATTTGGCGTTTTAATTATATTGTATAAGTATAGTATTTATACAATATATATTTCACTGATTACGGAGTAAATTTGTTAATTTTTATATTCCAAAATAACTATAATATTTTCGATAAGACGTTGAATAAATTCTATAAACTATTATAGCCAAAAGAAAGGTTAAAAGTGTATTAGAAGCTATTAACTTCAGTTAATAATTTTACCTTTTAATATTTGTTTAGAGTGTGAAATATAATAATAATTAAAATGTTTTAGTTTTAGTTAAATACTTTGTAAATAGCTTATCTTTACACGCAAGTACACACCGCTAAAAAAGTTAGTGTAATAATTAACCTTTAAATTATATTGTATAGATAGATGTATATAATTTAATCATTATAGCAAAACAAAATAGTTGCATGATGTAAATTTAAAGTGATGTGTTTTTTTATTTGGGATTAACTTATTCTAACAATAAACACATAAATTTTATATTTAGCATGCATTTTGATTTATTAATTGCTGTTAAATTTATTAAAAATTAAGAGTCTAAACTTTATTCGTTATTATGCTATTTAAAAACTTGGTATGAATTAAATGCTTGAAAATTCATTAGCTTTTTTTTATTTTTTATTTTTTAAATAATGATGTTATGGTATTTAAAAACATGATATGCATTTAATGCTTGTAAATTTATTAGTTTTTTTATTTTTTATTTTTTAAATAATGATGATGATGTGGCTTGCTAGAATTCCTCAAAAGTGAAATGGTGAAATGTGGTGCTTTGTTTAGCCTTTTTATTTTTTTGACTAAATAAAGTTGAAAATTCAATAACCTCCTGCAATATTAATATAAACACACACAAAAAATACTAATAAGATTCTAAGTGATTCAAAACATAATAAAAATAATAAGCGAATAATTAATGTAGTTCTCTAGGTATACTTCGCCTACCAATATTTTGACTAAAGATGAAAATTCATTCTTCTGCAATATTAAAACAAACAAAAATAATAATAACTAATAAGATTCTAATTAATTCAAAACATAGTCAAAAAACGAAATAACTAATTTACTTTTCTATGTATACTTTAGTGCTAATTTTTTGAATAAAGTTGAAATTAGGGTTGTTATAATAGTTACATATGAAATTATTTGCAACTAATTCTCTCAAAATTTTATGAATAGAACGAAGATAAAAAAGAATATGGAATATATAAACTGGGTATATATAGTAAATGACAAGAAAGTTAAAAGGTTATTTCATTAAATAAAGGAAATAATGGTTAATTAATAATGGTAAATCAATAACAAAAATTACGAGAGGAGATCAATGGTTATTTTTTTGTGTTTAAAGCTTATATTTTTTAATTTCTTAACTTATATTTTTTTTTTCTTAAATTGATAATCCATGTCACTTTTTTTTTGCCATGTCACATTTAATTTTGTCATGCCACACTTTTTAGGCTACCCTTTTAATTATATTTTATAGATAATTTTTTTTAAGATAAACACTTTATAAATAGCTTTTTTGGCACATGACGATAAAAAATACTTAATTTGGCGTTTTAATTATATTGTATAAGTATAGTATTTATACAATATATATTTCACTGATTACGGAGTAAATTTGTTAATTTTTATATTCCAAAATAACTATAATATTTTCGATAAGACGTTGAATAAATTCTATAAACTATTATAGCCAAAAGAAAGGTTAAAAGTGTATTAGAAGCTATTAACTTCAGTTAATAATTTTACCTTTTAATATTTGTTTAGAGTGTGAAATATAATAATAATTAAAATGTTTTAGTTTTAGTTAAATACTTTGTAAATAGCTTATCTTTACACGCAAGTACACACCGCTAAAAAAGTTAGTGTAATAATTAACCTTTAAATTATATTGTATAGATAGATGTATATAATTTAATCATTATAGCAAAACAAAATAGTTGCATGATGTAAATTTAAAGTGATGTGTTTTTTTATTTGGGATTAACTTATTCTAACAATAAACACATAAATTTTAAATTTAGCATGCATTTTGATTTATTAATTGCTGTTAAATTTATTAAAAATTAAGAGTCTAAACTTTATTCGTTATTATGCTATTTAAAAACTTGGTATGAATTAAATGCTTGAAAATTCATTAGCTTTTTTTTATTTTTTATTTTTTAAATAATGATGTTATGGTATTTAAAAACATGATATGCATTTAATGCTTGTAAATTTATTAGTTTTTTTATTTTTTATTTTTTAAATAATGATGATGATGTGGCTTGCTAGAATTCCTCAAAAGTGAAATGGTGAAATGTGGTGCTTTGTTTAGCCTTTTTATTTTTTTGACTAAATAAAGTTGAAAATTCAATAACCTCCTGCAATATTAATATAAACACACACAAAAAATACTAATAAGATTCTAAGTGATTCAAAACATAATAAAAATAATAAGCGAATAATTAATGTAGTTCTCTAGGTATACTTCGCCTACCAATATTTTGACTAAAGATGAAAATTCATTCTTCTGCAATATTAAAACAAACAAAAATAATAATAACTAATAAGATTCTAATTAATTCAAAACATAGTCAAAAAACGAAATAACTAATTTACTTTTCTATGTATACTTTAGTGCTAATTTTTTGAATAAAGTTGAAATTAGGGTTGTTATAATAGTTACATATGAAATTATTTGCAACTAATTCTCTCAAAATTTTATGAATAGAACGAAGATAAAAAAGAATATGGAATATATAAACTGGGTATATATAGTAAATGACAAGAAAGTTAAAAGGTTATTTCATTAAATAAAGGAAATAATGGTTAATTAATAATGGTAAATCAATAACAAAAATTACGAGAGGAGATCAATGGTTATTTTTTTGTGTTTAAAGCTTATATTTTTTAATTTCTTAACTTATATTTTTTTTTTCTTAAATTGATAATCCATGTCACTTTTTTTTTGCCATGTCACATTTAATTTTGTCATGCCACACTTTTTAGGCTACCCTTTTAATTATATTTTATAGATAATTTTTTTTAAGATAAACACTTTATAAATAGCTTTTTTGGCACATGACGATAAAAAATACTTAATTTGGCGTTTTAATTATATTGTATAAGTATAGTATTTATACAATATATATTTCACTGATTACGGAGTAAATTTGTTAATTTTTATATTCCAAAATAACTATAATATTTTCGATAAGACGTTGAATAAATTCTATAAACTATTATAGCCAAAAGAAAGGTTAAAAGTGTATTAGAAGCTATTAACTTCAGTTAATAATTTTACCTTTTAATATTTGTTTAGAGTGTGAAATATAATAATAATTAAAATGTTTTAGTTTTAGTTAAATACTTTGTAAATAGCTTATCTTTACACGCAAGTACACACCGCTAAAAAAGTTAGTGTAATAATTAACCTTTAAATTATATTGTATAGATAGATGTATATAATTTAATCATTATAGCAAAACAAAATAGTTGCATGATGTAAATTTAAAGTGATGTGTTTTTTTATTTGGGATTAACTTATTCTAACAATAAACACATAAATTTTAAATTTAGCATGCATTTTGATTTATTAATTGCTGTTAAATTTATTAAAAATTAAGAGTCTAAACTTTATTCGTTATTATGCTATTTAAAAACTTGGTATGAATTAAATGCTTGAAAATTCATTAGCTTTTTTTTATTTTTTATTTTTTAAATAATGATGTTATGGTATTTAAAAACATGATATGCATTTAATGCTTGTAAATTTATTAGTTTTTTTATTTTTTATTTTTTAAATAATGATGATGATGTGGCTTGCTAGAATTCCTCAAAAGTGAAATGGTGAAATGTGGTGCTTTGTTTAGCCTTTTTATTTTTTTGACTAAATAAAGTTGAAAATTCAATAACCTCCTGCAATATTAATATAAACACACACAAAAAATACTAATAAGATTCTAAGTGATTCAAAACATAATAAAAATAATAAGCGAATAATTAATGTAGTTCTCTAGGTATACTTCGCCTACCAATATTTTGACTAAAGATGAAAATTCATTCTTCTGCAATATTAAAACAAACAAAAATAATAATAACTAATAAGATTCTAATTAATTCAAAACATAGTCAAAAAACGAAATAACTAATTTACTTTTCTATGTATACTTTAGTGCTAATTTTTTGAATAAAGTTGAAATTAGGGTTGTTATAATAGTTACATATGAAATTATTTGCAACTAATTCTCTCAAAATTTTATGAATAGAACGAAGATAAAAAAGAATATGGAATATATAAACTGGGTATATATAGTAAATGACAAGAAAGTTAAAAGGTTATTTCATTAAATAAAGGAAATAATGGTTAATTAATAATGGTAAATCAATAACAAAAATTACGAGAGGAGATCAATGGTTATTTTTTTGTGTTTAAAGCTTATATTTTTTAATTTCTTAACTTATATTTTTTTTTTCTTAAATTGATAATCCATGTCACTTTTTTTTTGCCATGTCACATTTAATTTTGTCATGCCACACTTTTTAGGCTACCCTTTTAATTATATTTTATAGATAATTTTTTTTAAGATAAACACTTTATAAATAGCTTTTTTGGCACATGACGATAAAAAATACTTAATTTGGCGTTTTAATTATATTGTATAAGTATAGTATTTATACAATATATATTTCACTGATTACGGAGTAAATTTGTTAATTTTTATATTCCAAAATAACTATAATATTTTCGATAAGACGTTGAATAAATTCTATAAACTATTATAGCCAAAAGAAAGGTTAAAAGTGTATTAGAAGCTATTAACTTCAGTTAATAATTTTACCTTTTAATATTTGTTTAGAGTGTGAAATATAATAATAATTAAAATGTTTTAGTTTTAGTTAAATACTTTGTAAATAGCTTATCTTTACACGCAAGTACACACCGCTAAAAAAGTTAGTGTAATAATTAACCTTTAAATTATATTGTATAGATAGATGTATATAATTTAATCATTATAGCAAAACAAAATAGTTGCATGATGTAAATTTAAAGTGATGTGTTTTTTTATTTGGGATTAACTTATTCTAACAATAAACACATAAATTTTATATTTAGCATGCATTTTGATTTATTAATTGCTGTTAAATTTATTAAAAATTAAGAGTCTAAACTTTATTCGTTATTATGCTATTTAAAAACTTGGTATGAATTAAATGCTTGAAAATTCATTAGCTTTTTTTTATTTTTTATTTTTTAAATAATGATGTTATGGTATTTAAAAACATGATATGCATTTAATGCTTGTAAATTTATTAGTTTTTTTATTTTTTATTTTTTAAATAATGATGATGATGTGGCTTGCTAGAATTCCTCAAAAGTGAAATGGTGAAATGTGGTGCTTTGTTTAGCCTTTTTATTTTTTTGACTAAATAAAGTTGAAAATTCAATAACCTCCTGCAATATTAATATAAACACACACAAAAAATACTAATAAGATTCTAAGTGATTCAAAACATAATAAAAATAATAAGCGAATAATTAATGTAGTTCTCTAGGTATACTTCGCCTACCAATATTTTGACTAAAGATGAAAATTCATTCTTCTGCAATATTAAAACAAACAAAAATAATAATAACTAATAAGATTCTAATTAATTCAAAACATAGTCAAAAAACGAAATAACTAATTTACTTTTCTATGTATACTTTAGTGCTAATTTTTTGAATAAAGTTGAAATTAGGGTTGTTATAATAGTTACATATGAAATTATTTGCAACTAATTCTCTCAAAATTTTATGAATAGAACGAAGATAAAAAAGAATATGGAATATATAAACTGGGTATATATAGTAAATGACAAGAAAGTTAAAAGGTTATTTCATTAAATAAAGGAAATAATGGTTAATTAATAATGGTAAATCAATAACAAAAATTACGAGAGGAGATCAATGGTTATTTTTTTGTGTTTAAAGCTTATATTTTTTAATTTCTTAACTTATATTTTTTTTTTCTTAAATTGATAATCCATGTCACTTTTTTTTTGCCATGTCACATTTAATTTTGTCATGCCACACTTTTTAGGCTACCCTTTTAATTATATTTTATAGATAATTTTTTTTAAGATAAACACTTTATAAATAGCTTTTTTGGCACATGACGATAAAAAATACTTAATTTGGCGTTTTAATTATATTGTATAAGTATAGTATTTATACAATATATATTTCACTGATTACGGAGTAAATTTGTTAATTTTTATATTCCAAAATAACTATAATATTTTCGATAAGACGTTGAATAAATTCTATAAATTATTATAGCCAAAAGAAAGGTTAAAAGTGTATTAGAAGCTATTAACTTCAGTTAATAATTTTACCTTTTAATATTTGTTTAGAGTGTGAAATATAATAATAATTAAAATGTTTTAGTTTTAGTTAAATACTTTGTAAATAGCTTATCTTTACACGCAAGTACACACCGCTAAAAAAGTTAGTGTAATAATTAACCTTTAAATTATATTGTATAGATAGATGTATATAATTTAATCATTATAGCAAAACAAAATAGTTGCATGATGTAAATTTAAAGTGATGTGTTTTTTTATTTGGGATTAACTTATTCTAACAATAAACACATAAATTTTAAATTTAGCATGCATTTTGATTTATTAATTGCTGTTAAATTTATTAAAAATTAAGAGTCTAAACTTTATTCGTTATTATGCTATTTAAAAACTTGGTATGAATTAAATGCTTGAAAATTCATTAGCTTTTTTTTATTTTTTATTTTTTAAATAATGATGTTATGGTATTTAAAAACATGATATGCATTTAATGCTTGTAAATTTATTAGTTTTTTTATTTTTTATTTTTTAAATAATGATGATGATGTGGCTTGCTAGAATTCCTCAAAAGTGAAATGGTGAAATGTGGTGCTTTGTTTAGCCTTTTTATTTTTTTGACTAAATAAAGTTGAAAATTCAATAACCTCCTGCAATATTAATATAAACACACACAAAAAATACTAATAAGATTCTAAGTGATTCAAAACATAATAAAAATAATAAGCGAATAATTAATGTAGTTCTCTAGGTATACTTCGCCTACCAATATTTTGACTAAAGATGAAAATTCATTCTTCTGCAATATTAAAACAAACAAAAATAATAATAACTAATAAGATTCTAATTAATTCAAAACATAGTCAAAAAACGAAATAACTAATTTACTTTTCTATGTATACTTTAGTGCTAATTTTTTGAATAAAGTTGAAATTAGGGTTGTTATAATAGTTACATATGAAATTATTTGCAACTAATTCTCTCAAAATTTTATGAATAGAACGAAGATAAAAAAGAATATGGAATATATAAACTGGGTATATATAGTAAATGACAAGAAAGTTAAAAGGTTATTTCATTAAATAAAGGAAATAATGGTTAATTAATAATGGTAAATCAATAACAAAAATTACGAGAGGAGATCAATGGTTATTTTTTTGTGTTTAAAGCTTATATTTTTTAATTTCTTAACTTATATTTTTTTTTTCTTAAATTGATAATCCATGTCACTTTTTTTTTGCCATGTCACATTTAATTTTGTCATGCCACACTTTTTAGGCTACCCTTTTAATTATATTTTATAGATAATTTTTTTTAAGATAAACACTTTATAAATAGCTTTTTTGGCACATGACGATAAAAAATACTTAATTTGGCGTTTTAATTATATTGTATAAGTATAGTATTTATACAATATATATTTCACTGATTACGGAGTAAATTTGTTAATTTTTATATTCCAAAATAACTATAATATTTTCGATAAGACGTTGAATAAATTCTATAAACTATTATAGCCAAAAGAAAGGTTAAAAGTGTATTAGAAGCTATTAACTTCAGTTAATAATTTTACCTTTTAATATTTGTTTAGAGTGTGAAATATAATAATAATTAAAATGTTTTAGTTTTAGTTAAATACTTTGTAAATAGCTTATCTTTACACGCAAGTACACACCGCTAAAAAAGTTAGTGTAATAATTAACCTTTAAATTATATTGTATAGATAGATGTATATAATTTAATCATTATAGCAAAACAAAATAGTTGCATGATGTAAATTTAAAGTGATGTGTTTTTTTATTTGGGATTAACTTATTCTAACAATAAACACATAAATTTTATATTTAGCATGCATTTTGATTTATTAATTGCTGTTAAATTTATTAAAAATTAAGAGTCTAAACTTTATTCGTTATTATGCTATTTAAAAACTTGGTATGAATTAAATGCTTGAAAATTCATTAGCTTTTTTTTATTTTTTATTTTTTAAATAATGATGTTATGGTATTTAAAAACATGATATGCATTTAATGCTTGTAAATTTATTAGTTTTTTTATTTTTTATTTTTTAAATAATGATGATGATGTGGCTTGCTAGAATTCCTCAAAAGTGAAATGGTGAAATGTGGTGCTTTGTTTAGCCTTTTTATTTTTTTGACTAAATAAAGTTGAAAATTCAATAACCTCCTGCAATATTAATATAAACACACACAAAAAATACTAATAAGATTCTAAGTGATTCAAAACATAATAAAAATAATAAGCGAATAATTAATGTAGTTCTCTAGGTATACTTCGCCTACCAATATTTTGACTAAAGATGAAAATTCATTCTTCTGCAATATTAAAACAAACAAAAATAATAATAACTAATAAGATTCTAATTAATTCAAAACATAGTCAAAAAACGAAATAACTAATTTACTTTTCTATGTATACTTTAGTGCTAATTTTTTGAATAAAGTTGAAATTAGGGTTGTTATAATAGTTACATATGAAATTATTTGCAACTAATTCTCTCAAAATTTTATGAATAGAACGAAGATAAAAAAGAATATGGAATATATAAACTGGGTATATATAGTAAATGACAAGAAAGTTAAAAGGTTATTTCATTAAATAAAGGAAATAATGGTTAATTAATAATGGTAAATCAATAACAAAAATTACGAGAGGAGATCAATGGTTATTTTTTTGTGTTTAAAGCTTATATTTTTTAATTTCTTAACTTATATTTTTTTTTTCTTAAATTGATAATCCATGTCACTTTTTTTTTGCCATGTCACATTTAATTTTGTCATGCCACACTTTTTAGGCTACCCTTTTAATTATATTTTATAGATAATTTTTTTTAAGATAAACACTTTATAAATAGCTTTTTTGGCACATGACGATAAAAAATACTTAATTTGGCGTTTTAATTATATTGTATAAGTATAGTATTTATACAATATATATTTCACTGATTACGGAGTAAATTTGTTAATTTTTATATTCCAAAATAACTATAATATTTTCGATAAGACGTTGAATAAATTCTATAAACTATTATAGCCAAAAGAAAGGTTAAAAGTGTATTAGAAGCTATTAACTTCAGTTAATAATTTTACCTTTTAATATTTGTTTAGAGTGTGAAATATAATAATAATTAAAATGTTTTAGTTTTAGTTAAATACTTTGTAAATAGCTTATCTTTACACGCAAGTACACACCGCTAAAAAAGTTAGTGTAATAATTAACCTTTAAATTATATTGTATAGATAGATGTATATAATTTAATCATTATAGCAAAACAAAATAGTTGCATGATGTAAATTTAAAGTGATGTGTTTTTTTATTTGGGATTAACTTATTCTAACAATAAACACATAAATTTTATATTTAGCATGCATTTTGATTTATTAATTGCTGTTAAATTTATTAAAAATTAAGAGTCTAAACTTTATTCGTTATTATGCTATTTAAAAACTTGGTATGAATTAAATGCTTGAAAATTCATTAGCTTTTTTTTATTTTTTATTTTTTAAATAATGATGTTATGGTATTTAAAAACATGATATGCATTTAATGCTTGTAAATTTATTAGTTTTTTTATTTTTTATTTTTTAAATAATGATGATGATGTGGCTTGCTAGAATTCCTCAAAAGTGAAATGGTGAAATGTGGTGCTTTGTTTAGCCTTTTTATTTTTTTGACTAAATAAAGTTGAAAATTCAATAACCTCCTGCAATATTAATATAAACACACACAAAAAATACTAATAAGATTCTAAGTGATTCAAAACATAATAAAAATAATAAGCGAATAATTAATGTAGTTCTCTAGGTATACTTCGCCTACCAATATTTTGACTAAAGATGAAAATTCATTCTTCTGCAATATTAAAACAAACAAAAATAATAATAACTAATAAGATTCTAATTAATTCAAAACATAGTCAAAAAACGAAATAACTAATTTACTTTTCTATGTATACTTTAGTGCTAATTTTTTGAATAAAGTTGAAATTAGGGTTGTTATAATAGTTACATATGAAATTATTTGCAACTAATTCTCTCAAAATTTTATGAATAGAACGAAGATAAAAAAGAATATGGAATATATAAACTGGGTATATATAGTAAATGACAAGAAAGTTAAAAGGTTATTTCATTAAATAAAGGAAATAATGGTTAATTAATAATGGTAAATCAATAACAAAAATTACGAGAGGAGATCAATGGTTATTTTTTTGTGTTTAAAGCTTATATTTTTTAATTTCTTAACTTATATTTTTTTTTTCTTAAATTGATAATCCATGTCACTTTTTTTTGCCATGTCACATTTAATTTTGTCATGCCACACTTTTTAGGCTACCCTTTTAATTATATTTTATAGATAATTTTTTTTAAGATAAACACTTTATAAATAGCTTTTTTGGCACATGACGATAAAAAATACTTAATTTGGCGTTTTAATTATATTGTATAAGTATAGTATTTATACAATATATATTTCACTGATTACGGAGTAAATTTGTTAATTTTTATATTCCAAAATAACTATAATATTTTCGATAAGACGTTGAATAAATTCTATAAACTATTATAGCCAAAAGAAAGGTTAAAAGTGTATTAGAAGCTATTAACTTCAGTTAATAATTTTACCTTTTAATATTTGTTTAGAGTGTGAAATATAATAATAATTAAAATGTTTTAGTTTTAGTTAAATACTTTGTAAATAGCTTATCTTTACACGCAAGTACACACCGCTAAAAAAGTTAGTGTAATAATTAACCTTTAAATTATATTGTATAGATAGATGTATATAATTTAATCATTATAGCAAAACAAAATAGTTGCATGATGTAAATTTAAAGTGATGTGTTTTTTTATTTGGGATTAACTTATTCTAACAATAAACACATAAATTTTATATTTAGCATGCATTTTGATTTATTAATTGCTGTTAAATTTATTAAAAATTAAGAGTCTAAACTTTATTCGTTATTATGCTATTTAAAAACTTGGTATGAATTAAATGCTTGAAAATTCATTAGCTTTTTTTTATTTTTTATTTTTTAAATAATGATGTTATGGTATTTAAAAACATGATATGCATTTAATGCTTGTAAATTTATTAGTTTTTTTATTTTTTATTTTTTAAATAATGATGATGATGTGGCTTGCTAGAATTCCTCAAAAGTGAAATGGTGAAATGTGGTGCTTTGTTTAGCCTTTTTATTTTTTTGACTAAATAAAGTTGAAAATTCAATAACCTCCTGCAATATTAATATAAACACACACAAAAAATACTAATAAGATTCTAAGTGATTCAAAACATAATAAAAATAATAAGCGAATAATTAATGTAGTTCTCTAGGTATACTTCGCCTACCAATATTTTGACTAAAGATGAAAATTCATTCTTCTGCAATATTAAAACAAACAAAAATAATAATAACTAATAAGATTCTAATTAATTCAAAACATAGTCAAAAAACGAAATAACTAATTTACTTTTCTATGTATACTTTAGTGCTAATTTTTTGAATAAAGTTGAAATTAGGGTTGTTATAATAGTTACATATGAAATTATTTGCAACTAATTCTCTCAAAATTTTATGAATAGAACGAAGATAAAAAAGAATATGGAATATATAAACTGGGTATATATAGTAAATGACAAGAAAGTTAAAAGGTTATTTCATTAAATAAAGGAAATAATGGTTAATTAATAATGGTAAATCAATAACAAAAATTACGAGAGGAGATCAATGGTTATTTTTTTGTGTTTAAAGCTTATATTTTTTAATTTCTTAACTTATATTTTTTTTTTCTTAAATTGATAATCCATGTCACTTTTTTTTGCCATGTCACATTTAATTTTGTCATGCCACACTTTTTAGGCTACCCTTTTAATTATATTTTATAGATAATTTTTTTTAAGATAAACACTTTATAAATAGCTTTTTTGGCACATGACGATAAAAAATACTTAATTTGGCGTTTTAATTATATTGTATAAGTATAGTATTTATACAATATATATTTCACTGATTACGGAGTAAATTTGTTAATTTTTATATTCCAAAATAACTATAATATTTTCGATAAGACGTTGAATAAATTCTATAAACTATTATAGCCAAAAGAAAGGTTAAAAGTGTATTAGAAGCTATTAACTTCAGTTAATAATTTTACCTTTTAATATTTGTTTAGAGTGTGAAATATAATAATAATTAAAATGTTTTAGTTTTAGTTAAATACTTTGTAAATAGCTTATCTTTACACGCAAGTACACACCGCTAAAAAAGTTAGTGTAATAATTAACCTTTAAATTATATTGTATAGATAGATGTATATAATTTAATCATTATAGCAAAACAAAATAGTTGCATGATGTAAATTTAAAGTGATGTGTTTTTTTATTTGGGATTAACTTATTCTAACAATAAACACATAAATTTTATATTTAGCATGCATTTTGATTTATTAATTGCTGTTAAATTTATTAAAAATTAAGAGTCTAAACTTTATTCGTTATTATGCTATTTAAAAACTTGGTATGAATTAAATGCTTGAAAATTCATTAGCTTTTTTTTATTTTTTATTTTTTAAATAATGATGTTATGGTATTTAAAAACATGATATGCATTTAATGCTTGTAAATTTATTAGTTTTTTTATTTTTTATTTTTTAAATAATGATGATGATGTGGCTTGCTAGAATTCCTCAAAAGTGAAATGGTGAAATGTGGTGCTTTGTTTAGCCTTTTTATTTTTTTGACTAAATAAAGTTGAAAATTCAATAACCTCCTGCAATATTAATATAAACACACACAAAAAATACTAATAAGATTCTAAGTGATTCAAAACATAATAAAAATAATAAGCGAATAATTAATGTAGTTCTCTAGGTATACTTCGCCTACCAATATTTTGACTAAAGATGAAAATTCATTCTTCTGCAATATTAAAACAAACAAAAATAATAATAACTAATAATATTCTAATTAATTCAAAACATAGTTAAAAAACGAAATAACTAATTTACTTTTCTATGTATACTTTAGTGCTAATTTTTTGAATAAAGTTGAAATGAGGGTTGTTATAATAGTTACATATGAAATTATTTGCAACTAATTCTCTCAAAATTTTATGAATAGAACGAAGATAAAAAAGAATATGGAATATATAAACTGGGTATATATAGTAAATGACAAGAAAGTTAAAAGGTTATTTCATTAAATAAAGGAAATAATGGTTAATTAATAATGGTAAATCAATAACAAAAATTACGAGAGGAGATCAATGGTTATTTTTTTGTGTTTAAAGCTTATATTTTTTAATTTCTTAACTTATATTTTTTTTTTCTTAAATTGATTATCCATGTCACTTTTTTTTTGCCATGTCACATTTAATTTTGCCATGCCACACTTTTTAGGCTACCCTTTTAATTATATTTTATAGATAATTTTTTTTAAGATAAACACTTTATAAATAGCTTTTTTGGCACATGACGATAAAAAATACTTAATTTGGCGTTTTAATTATATTGTATAAGTATAGTATTTATACAATATATATTTCACTGATTACGGAGTAAATTTTTTAATTTTTATATTCCAAAATAACTATAATATTTTCGATAAGACGTTGAATAAATTCTATAAATTATTATAGCCAAAAGAAAGGTTAAAAGTGTATTAGAAGCTATTAACTTCAGTTAATAATTTTACCTTTTAATATTTGTTTAGAGTGTGAAATATAATAATAATTAAAATGTTTTAGTTTTAGTTAAATACTTTGTAAATAGCTTATCTTTACACGCAAGTACACACCGCTAAAAAAGTTAGTGTAATAATTAACCTTTAAATTATATTGTATAGATAGATGTATATAATTTAATCATTATAGCAAAACAAAATAGTTGCATGATGTAAATTTAAAGTGATGTGTTTTTTTATTTGGGATTAACTTATTCTAACAATAAACACATAAATTTTAAATTTAGCATGCATTTTGATTTATTAATTGCTGTTAAATTTATTAAAAATTAAGAGTCTAAACTTTATTCGTTATTATGCTATTTAAAAACTTGGTATGAATTAAATGCTTGAAAATTCATTAGCTTTTTTTTATTTTTTATTTTTTAAATAATGATGTTATGGTATTTAAAAACATGATATGCATTTAATGCTTGTAAATTTATTAGTTTTTTTATTTTTTATTTTTTAAATAATGATGATGATGTGGCTTGCTAGAATTCCTCAAAAGTGAAATGGTGAAATGTGGTGCTTTGTTTAGCCTTTTTATTTTTTTGACTAAATAAAGTTGAAAATTCAATAACCTCCTGCAATATTAATATAAACACACACAAAAAATACTAATAAGATTCTAAGTGATTCAAAACATAATAAAAATAATAAGCGAATAATTAATGTAGTTCTCTAGGTATACTTCGCCTACCAATATTTTGACTAAAGATGAAAATTCATTCTTCTGCAATATTAAAACAAACAAAAATAATAATAACTAATAAGATTCTAATTAATTCAAAACATAGTCAAAAAACGAAATAACTAATTTACTTTTCTATGTATACTTTAGTGCTAATTTTTTGAATAAAGTTGAAATTAGGGTTGTTATAATAGTTACATATGAAATTATTTGCAACTAATTCTCTCAAAATTTTATGAATAGAACGAAGATAAAAAAGAATATGGAATATATAAACTGGGTATATATAGTAAATGACAAGAAAGTTAAAAGGTTATTTCATTAAATAAAGGAAATAATGGTTAATTAATAATGGTAAATCAATAACAAAAATTACGAGAGGAGATCAATGGTTATTTTTTTGTGTTTAAAGCTTATATTTTTTAATTTCTTAACTTATATTTTTTTTTTCTTAAATTGATAATCCATGTCACTTTTTTTTGCCATGTCACATTTAATTTTGTCATGCCACACTTTTTAGGCTACCCTTTTAATTATATTTTATAGATAATTTTTTTTAAGATAAACACTTTATAAATAGCTTTTTTGGCACATGACGATAAAAAATACTTAATTTGGCGTTTTAATTATATTGTATAAGTATAGTATTTATACAATATATATTTCACTGATTACGGAGTAAATTTGTTAATTTTTATATTCCAAAATAACTATAATATTTTCGATAAGACGTTGAATAAATTCTATAAACTATTATAGCCAAAAGAAAGGTTAAAAGTGTATTAGAAGCTATTAACTTCAGTTAATAATTTTACCTTTTAATATTTGTTTAGAGTGTGAAATATAATAATAATTAAAATGTTTTAGTTTTAGTTAAATACTTTGTAAATAGCTTATCTTTACACGCAAGTACACACCGCTAAAAAAGTTAGTGTAATAATTAACCTTTAAATTATATTGTATAGATAGATGTATATAATTTAATCATTATAGCAAAACAAAATAGTTGCATGATGTAAATTTAAAGTGATGTGTTTTTTTATTTGGGATTAACTTATTCTAACAATAAACACATAAATTTTATATTTAGCATGCATTTTGATTTATTAATTGCTGTTAAATTTATTAAAAATTAAGAGTCTAAACTTTATTCGTTATTATGCTATTTAAAAACTTGGTATGAATTAAATGCTTGAAAATTCATTAGCTTTTTTTTATTTTTTATTTTTTAAATAATGATGTTATGGTATTTAAAAACATGATATGCATTTAATGCTTGTAAATTTATTAGTTTTTTTATTTTTTATTTTTTAAATAATGATGATGATGTGGCTTGCTAGAATTCCTCAAAAGTGAAATGGTGAAATGTGGTGCTTTGTTTAGCCTTTTTATTTTTTTGACTAAATAAAGTTGAAAATTCAATAACCTCCTGCAATATTAATATAAACACACACAAAAAATACTAATAAGATTCTAAGTGATTCAAAACATAATAAAAATAATAAGCGAATAATTAATGTAGTTCTCTAGGTATACTTCGCCTACCAATATTTTGACTAAAGATGAAAATTCATTCTTCTGCAATATTAAAACAAACAAAAATAATAATAACTAATAATATTCTAATTAATTCAAAACATAGTTAAAAAACGAAATAACTAATTTACTTTTCTATGTATACTTTAGTGCTAATTTTTTGAATAAAGTTGAAATGAGGGTTGTTATAATAGTTACATATGAAATTATTTGCAACTAATTCTCTCAAAATTTTATGAATAGAACGAAGATAAAAAAGAATATGGAATATATAAACTGGGTATATATAGTAAATGACAAGAAAGTTAAAAGGTTATTTCATTAAATAAAGGAAATAATGGTTAATTAATAATGGTAAATCAATAACAAAAATTACGAGAGGAGATCAATGGTTATTTTTTTGTGTTTAAAGCTTATATTTTTTAATTTCTTAACTTATATTTTTTTTTTCTTAAATTGATTATCCATGTCACTTTTTTTTTGCCATGTCACATTTAATTTTGCCATGCCACACTTTTTAGGCTACCCTTTTAATTATATTTTATAGATAATTTTTTTTAAGATAAACACTTTATAAATAGCTTTTTTGGCACATGACGATAAAAAATACTTAATTTGGCGTTTTAATTATATTGTATAAGTATAGTATTTATACAATATATATTTCACTGATTACGGAGTAAATTTGTTAATTTTTATATTCCAAAATAACTATAATATTTTCGATAAGACGTTGAATAAATTCTATAAATTATTATAGCCAAAAGAAAGGTTAAAAGTGTATTAGAAGCTATTAACTTCAGTTAATAATTTTACCTTTTAATATTTGTTTAGAGTGTGAAATATAATAATAATTAAAATGTTTTAGTTTTAGTTAAATACTTTGTAAATAGCTTATCTTTACACGCAAGTACACACCGCTAAAAAAGTTAGTGTAATAATTAACCTTTAAATTATATTGTATAGATAGATGTATATAATTTAATCATTATAGCAAAACAAAATAGTTGCATGATGTAAATTTAAAGTGATGTGTTTTTTTATTTGGGATTAACTTATTCTAACAATAAACACATAAATTTTAAATTTAGCATGCATTTTGATTTATTAATTGCTGTTAAATTTATTAAAAATTAAGAGTCTAAACTTTATTCGTTATTATGCTATTTAAAAACTTGGTATGAATTAAATGCTTGAAAATTCATTAGCTTTTTTTTATTTTTTATTTTTTAAATAATGATGTTATGGTATTTAAAAACATGATATGCATTTAATGCTTGTAAATTTATTAGTTTTTTTATTTTTTATTTTTTAAATAATGATGATGATGTGGCTTGCTAGAATTCCTCAAAAGTGAAATGGTGAAATGTGGTGCTTTGTTTAGCCTTTTTATTTTTTTGACTAAATAAAGTTGAAAATTCAATAACCTCCTGCAATATTAATATAAACACACACAAAAAATACTAATAAGATTCTAAGTGATTCAAAACATAATAAAAATAATAAGCGAATAATTAATGTAGTTCTCTAGGTATACTTCGCCTACCAATATTTTGACTAAAGATGAAAATTCATTCTTCTGCAATATTAAAACAAACAAAAATAATAATAACTAATAAGATTCTAATTAATTCAAAACATAGTCAAAAAACGAAATAACTAATTTACTTTTCTATGTATACTTTAGTGCTAATTTTTTGAATAAAGTTGAAATTAGGGTTGTTATAATAGTTACATATGAAATTATTTGCAACTAATTCTCTCAAAATTTTATGAATAGAACGAAGATAAAAAAGAATATGGAATATATAAACTGGGTATATATAGTAAATGACAAGAAAGTTAAAAGGTTATTTCATTAAATAAAGGAAATAATGGTTAATTAATAATGGTAAATCAATAACAAAAATTACGAGAGGAGATCAATGGTTATTTTTTTGTGTTTAAAGCTTATATTTTTTAATTTCTTAACTTATATTTTTTTTTTCTTAAATTGATAATCCATGTCACTTTTTTTTTGCCATGTCACATTTAATTTTGTCATGCCACACTTTTTAGGCTACCCTTTTAATTATATTTTATAGATAATTTTTTTTAAGATAAACACTTTATAAATAGCTTTTTTGGCACATGACGATAAAAAATACTTAATTTGGCGTTTTAATTATATTGTATAAGTATAGTATTTATACAATATATATTTCACTGATTACGGAGTAAATTTGTTAATTTTTATATTCCAAAATAACTATAATATTTTCGATAAGACGTTGAATAAATTCTATAAACTATTATAGCCAAAAGAAAGGTTAAAAGTGTATTAGAAGCTATTAACTTCAGTTAATAATTTTACCTTTTAATATTTGTTTAGAGTGTGAAATATAATAATAATTAAAATGTTTTAGTTTTAGTTAAATACTTTGTAAATAGCTTATCTTTACACGCAAGTACACACCGCTAAAAAAGTTAGTGTAATAATTAACCTTTAAATTATATTGTATAGATAGATGTATATAATTTAATCATTATAGCAAAACAAAATAGTTGCATGATGTAAATTTAAAGTGATGTGTTTTTTTATTTGGGATTAACTTATTCTAACAATAAACACATAAATTTTAAATTTAGCATGCATTTTGATTTATTAATTGCTGTTAAATTTATTAAAAATTAAGAGTCTAAACTTTATTCGTTATTATGCTATTTAAAAACTTGGTATGAATTAAATGCTTGAAAATTCATTAGCTTTTTTTTATTTTTTATTTTTTAAATAATGATGTTATGGTATTTAAAAACATGATATGCATTTAATGCTTGTAAATTTATTAGTTTTTTTATTTTTTATTTTTTAAATAATGATGATGATGTGGCTTGCTAGAATTCCTCAAAAGTGAAATGGTGAAATGTGGTGCTTTGTTTAGCCTTTTTATTTTTTTGACTAAATAAAGTTGAAAATTCAATAACCTCCTGCAATATTAATATAAACACACACAAAAAATACTAATAAGATTCTAAGTGATTCAAAACATAATAAAAATAATAAGCGAATAATTAATGTAGTTCTCTAGGTATACTTCGCCTACCAATATTTTGACTAAAGATGAAAATTCATTCTTCTGCAATATTAAAACAAACAAAAATAATAATAACTAATAAGATTCTAATTAATTCAAAACATAGTCAAAAAACGAAATAACTAATTTACTTTTCTATGTATACTTTAGTGCTAATTTTTTGAATAAAGTTGAAATTAGGGTTGTTATAATAGTTACATATGAAATTATTTGCAACTAATTCTCTCAAAATTTTATGAATAGAACGAAGATAAAAAAGAATATGGAATATATAAACTGGGTATATATAGTAAATGACAAGAAAGTTAAAAGGTTATTTCATTAAATAAAGGAAATAATGGTTAATTAATAATGGTAAATCAATAACAAAAATTACGAGAGGAGATCAATGGTTATTTTTTTGTGTTTAAAGCTTATATTTTTTAATTTCTTAACTTATATTTTTTTTTTCTTAAATTGATAATCCATGTCACTTTTTTTTTGCCATGTCACATTTAATTTTGTCATGCCACACTTTTTAGGCTACCCTTTTAATTATATTTTATAGATAATTTTTTTTAAGATAAACACTTTATAAATAGCTTTTTTGGCACATGACGATAAAAAATACTTAATTTGGCGTTTTAATTATATTGTATAAGTATAGTATTTATACAATATATATTTCACTGATTACGGAGTAAATTTGTTAATTTTTATATTCCAAAATAACTATAATATTTTCGATAAGACGTTGAATAAATTCTATAAATTATTATAGCCAAAAGAAAGGTTAAAAGTGTATTAGAAGCTATTAACTTCAGTTAATAATTTTACCTTTTAATATTTGTTTAGAGTGTGAAATATAATAATAATTAAAATGTTTTAGTTTTAGTTAAATACTTTGTAAATAGCTTATCTTTACACGCAAGTACACACCGCTAAAAAAGTTAGTGTAATAATTAACCTTTAAATTATATTGTATAGATAGATGTATATAATTTAATCATTATAGCAAAACAAAATAGTTGCATGATGTAAATTTAAAGTGATGTGTTTTTTTTATTTGGGATTAACTTATTCTAACAATAAACACATAAATTTTAAATTTAGCATGCATTTTGATTTATTAATTGCTGTTAAATTTATTAAAAATTAAGAGTCTAAACTTTATTCGTTATTATGCTATTTAAATACTTGGTATGAATTAAATGCTTGAAAATTCATTAGCTTTTTTTTATTTTTTATTTTTTAAATAATGATGTTATGGTATTTAAAAACATGATATGCATTTAATGCTTGTAAATTTATTAGTTTTTTTTATTTTTTATTTTTTAAATAATGATGATGATGTGGCTTGCTAGAATTCCTCAAAAGTGAAATGGTGAAATGTGGTGCTTTGTTTAGCCTTTTTATGTTATATATAGATTAGGTTGGTATGACCATGTAACCTTCAATTTATTGGGGTCGAGTTCGTTGCGAATTACCACCCAATTTATTGGGGTCGAATTCGGTTTTTATTATTATTATGGGACATGGACCGGAATACTAAAATTAAGTTTTGGTAATTTTCATAAGAGTTATGAAAGTTTTGGTAAACAATCGTAATAGTTACGACAAAAGCGATAAAAAGTGATAATTTTGATCAATTTATGCTAAGCAATTCGAGTAAATTAGTGATGACTAATTTTGTTACTCTAAATCAGTTTAGAAACTTGGTGTAAGCTCAAAAATGGTTTGAGTATTGATCCAATTTTTAAAATGGTTAAAAACTTGGTAAATTTTAAGATAAAAATCATAAAATTGAAAGACAAATAATATTGGTAAATTGGCATGTTATTTTATATAATTAAATTATATTTTGCATGCATTTATTTTTTAAATGAGGTTCATTTATGTATAATTCTAGTATGGCCTAATATTATCGGCATTTAGGACCCGTAATGAAAGGGTATGCCGAACGGTTTGTATTATAATGCGATTTCGAATCGCCAATTGTAATTTAATTAATTTTATTTTAGAATTATATGTATAATAGGATTATATATGTAATTTGCAATATCAAGACCGGCGTTCCAAAATTAAGACAGTGCCATTTGGAAGGAGTTCCAAAAGAAGACTCGCTTTAGGGGCTAAAGGAGTTAGCTTCCAATTTGTAATATGATAGTTTACTAGATTAGCTAAATGGCCATACTAGGTAATTAATGGTTGCTTGTATATTTGTATGCTTACTTACATTTGAACATGTCAAACTACCAATATAACCAATCGTAAATCGTTATTGTCAATTTACGATTATCTATAATTCACCTACTTATTCACTTTAAAGGGAATTGATAATTAATTGACAGGATCTCTCACATTATTAAAATTGAGATTAGCCTTTTCAATTAGTAAGACCTATAAATCCCTTGTTCGTCGGGAGTACACTAACCTTGGTGAGGTATAACCCTTCTACCTCGGTTAAAAAGGGTAATAAATGATATTACCCCTGAAAATTGATTGGACTCAACAAGATATAGAGACAAGGCTTGTATCTTGGGGCTAGGAGACGGATTTAGAGAAATCTATCGATCGAGAGTTCTAAGAGTTGAACCAGTAAACAATGACTCACCGAATTTATTTAAAAGAGGGATGTATCGGCCTTCCCGTGCCCAAACTTAAATAACGTCGGGTCTCCGAATCATTTATATAATTTAGTAAGAGATCATTATATAAATGTCTTTATGCATATTACATCATTTATGTTATAAATGCTTTCTAATTTCTTTTTTTTCGTTTGTAGTTGATTTAATTTGCAATGACTTCATCTACTCAACCTGAATCTATTTCTGCTCCACTTTCTAAAAAATCATGGCTCCACTCTTTTATGGATAGAGTATCCTTAAAAATGGGAGTCTGGCCTCCGCAACTCTGTCATAGCTGATGGCAAGTTACGGTATATAGTAGACCCTTCTGCTCCCGAACCAAGCACTAGAGCAACTTCTGCTGTTAGGGACTCCTTTAAAGAGTACCGAAGCGAGTCAAGTTCAGTTAAGAATGTAATGATCTATGCAATGGCACCATCACTCCAAAGGAGGTTAATAAACCTTAACGATCATCAAATATTCACGAGGTTTACGACCATGTTTTCACAAGCCCCTAGAATTTTGAAGTACGATGCTGCAGTCCGTTTCTTTGAGGCTCGCCTCGGGAAAGGACAATCTGTGAGCAACCCCGTGCTAAAAATGATTGAATACGTGGAAAATCTAGAGCGGCTCGGTAACCCAATCCCTCAAGAGATCACGGTGGACCGAGTACTCCACTCTTTGCATGATGGTTTCACCCAATTTAGGGTGAACTACAATATGCACAACATGGCAAAAAGTCTCCATGAGTTACATTCTCAGCTCGTACAAGCTGAGAAAGATATGCAAGCGAGTGGGAGCGGTAGGAGAGACGTTCTAAACATATCAGCTAAAGGGAAGGGGAAGTTTAAAAGGCCGGCTAGTAAGGGTAAGAAACCCGCCTTTAATAAGGGTAAGGGAAAGGTAGGTGTGACCACGCACCCAACCCAAACCCAAACAAGGGCCGGCTTCCGATCAGCCTTATTTCTACAGCTCAACTCTTGGGCATTGGAAACGCAATTACCCAAAATACCTGGAAGATAAAAACGCTGGTTGTGTGATAACATCAGGTAAAAGTTCTTCCAACATCTATATGATTGATTTAAATAGTGCTAGTCAAAGTGTTTGGGTATTTGATACTGGATGTGGATCTCATCTTTGTAATCATTTACAGGGATTGAGAAACGTGCGTCCACTAGCCACACTGGAGATTGATCTGCATGTCGGCAACGGAGCAAAGGTTGCAGTTGTTTCTGTTGGAATTTATGTATTAGCTTTACCCTCGGATTTAGAACTGTACTTAAAAAAATGCTATTATGTACCTTGTTTAAATAAAAATATAATATCAATCTCTGTGTTAGACACATAAGGTTTTTCTTTTGTAATAAAGAATAATACATGTACTTTTTCATCAGATGATTTCGTTTATGGCCAAGCTATATCAATAGGTGGCCTTTATATTCTTGATACAACTCATGAAATCAATCAAATAGAAACCAAAAGGCCAAAAGGCTCAAATTAGGTGGCCCTGATCTGACTTACATATGGCATTGTCGTTTAAGACATATAAATGACAAACGCATTAAGAAACTGATGTCAACTGGTATTCTTAAGCCATTTAACTTTGAATCTTATGGCATATGCGAGTCTTGCCTTTTAGGCAAGATGACTCGTGCTCCTTTTTCTGGAAAGGGAACCCGAGCCAATGATCTATTAGGCCTAATACATACTTATCTATGTGGCCCAATATCAATCACAGCCAGAGGTGGTTATAGCTATTTCATTACCTTTACCGATGATTTAAATAGATATGGTTATGTCTATTTAATAAGGACAAAAGCTGAAGCCTTTGAAAAGTTCAAACAGTTTCAAAATGAAGTAGAAAATCAATTAAATAGAAAGATCAAACCTTTACCTTATTTTCTCTCAATCGAAGTCCGACTAAAGCAGCTGATAAGACTCTATATGAAATATGGAAAGGAAAGGTTCCTAATATGTCATTTCTTAGAATTTGGGGTTGTGATGCTTATGTTAAGAGTAAGTCTGACGACAAGCTAGCACCAAGATCTGAGAAATGCATAATTGTAGGTTATCCAAAGGAAACTCGTGGCTATTATTTCTACAACCGGCATGAGAACAAAGTATTTGTGGCTCGTGAGGCTGTCTTTCTAGAAAGAGTTTATTTCTAGAAGACAGAGTGGGAAAAAAATTGAACTCGATGAAATTCAAGAGCCACAAACTGAGGAATTGACAACGCAGGAAAATGTTCCTTCAACGTCAGAACCAATGCTTCCTTTAGTGCCTAGGAGGTCAGGTAGAGTAAGTCATCCGCCTGATAAATTCTTAGGTGCTATAATGGACGATGGTAACTACTCTATATTACTTTTGGAAAGTAATGAGCCTGCAACCTACAAGGCAGCTGTTTCTGGTCCCAACTCAAAGCAATGGTTAGAGGCCATGAGATCTGAAATGGATTCCATGTTCGAAAATCAAGTTCGGAACTTGGTCGACTTACCTGGAGAAGTGAGACCTCTTCAGTGTAAGTGGATTTATAAGATAAAAATCGGACTAGATGGAAAACCTAGTGTTTTCAAAGCTAGGCTGGTGGCCAAAGGTTTTTCTCATATTCATGGTTTGCACTATGATGACACCTTTGCCCCAGTAGCCATGCTTAGATCCATTCGGATAATCTTAGCGATTGCCACATTTCATAACTACGAAATTTGGCAGATGGACGTCAAAACTGCCTTCCCGAATGGGTTTCTGGAAGAGGAAGTGTATATGACACAACCTGAGGGTTTTGTTGACCTTAAAAATCCTAAGAAAGTTTGCAAGCTTAAAAGATCCATTTATGGTCTTAAGCAGGCATCGAGGACTTCGAATCACAGATTTGATCATGTAATTAAAAAAACGGATTTTCTCGAAGTATCGAGGAACCATGTCTGTATCTAAAGTTTAGGGGGATCATGGTAGTATTCCTAGTCTTATATGTAGATGACATATTGCTCATACGGAGTGATATACCGATGTTAACTTCTGTAAAGGAGTGGCTAGGACGTCATTTCCAAATGAAAGACATAGGAGAAGCAAACGCATCTTAGGTATCCAGATTTATAGAGATAGATCTAGGAGGATACTAGCATTGAGTCAGGAGTCTTATATTGATAAGATTCTTACTCGGTTCAGCATGTAGAACTCTAAAAGAGGTTTCCTACCTATGGGTCATGGGATCACTCTTAGTAAGTCACAGTGTCCCACTAATCCACATGATGTTAAACGCATGAAGTCGATTCCGTATACTTCAGCAGTGGGATCTATCATGTATGCAATGATGTGCACTCGCCCTGACGTGCCGTATTCTTTAAGTATGACAAGTCGCTACCAAGAAAATCCCGGTGATAGTCACTAGATAGCAGTAAAGAATATCCTTAAGTACTTAAGAAGGACTAAAGATCAATTCTTGGTTTTTGGAGATAATACTGAGCTAACTATAAAGGGTTATACGGATGCTAGTTTCCAGACTGATAGGGATGATTTGAAATCCCAGTCTGGTTATGTTTTTATGATGAATAGAGGTGCGGTTTGCTGGAAGAGTTCCAAACAGACCGTGATTGCAGATTCTACGACTGAAGCTGAGTACATAGCTGCATCAGAAGCTGCAAAGGAGGCAGTATGGATTCGACAGTTTTTGGAGGGCCTAAGAGTAGTTCCTTCAGTCGAAGGTCCTATCCCGATTTTCTGTGATAACAGCGGAACTGTTTTCCAGGCTAGAGAGCCTAAATCTAGTAATAAATCTAGACATGTACTTAGAAAGCTTCATCTAATTAGAGATTATGTAGAACATAAAGAAATTTTGATATGTAAGGTTGGGACAAATGATAATATTGCTGATCCTTTAACCAAACCCCTACCACAAGTAAAACATAATGGTCATGTAGTATCAATTGGTGTAAAGAGGGTTCCAGATTTGTATTAGATATATGATATATGATTATTTCGAATTTTCATATATAAAGCATTATAACTTATTTATTAGTTTAGAACTATATAATGCTTTGTTTTTCCTAATGGGTTGTTGAGACAATATTGAGCCCTATTGAAGTGAACAAGAATTATTTAGTATATAGCCCCTAGTTACTTTATGAGGAAAAATCTCAGAGTAACTAGTTTGTAAGTCGATTTATGGCGGGCTCAATAGCCATTGGGTCATGAAAATGACTAGTCGATTACTTTGGCAGACTGTTAGACACTATGCTGGGAAGTGACCATTTGTCAAAATCCTATTGTTGCCTGGTCGCGGCAAGGATTTTTTTGTTTTATTCCCTTGAGTCAATTATTTGGACTATTGACTATTTGTCATAGTTAGTACAGTTTTCGAGTGACTTTGGTTTATATCCTACCCCATACCATAAAAGGAGGTTACAGGGTATATTCTGGGTCATGGTGATCTATGACTGAACGAAAACTTATAGTGTGACAGGAATTGTCCACCCACATTTGGCTTCAATATCTCAGGGCCACTTGAGGAGTAGTGACTAGAAATGCGTGGCCACGCTCGGAAAAGATCTATGGTAGATTTTTCAATTAAACAGTTACTCTCTGGATCGAGAAAACCACTCATGATTTATTCAAGTGCAAGTGCGACCTAAAAGGCATCTTGCATTGAGTGGGAGATTAACAGGCAAGAGAATTGGTATCGCAACACTTGTGGGGACAAGTGGGAGATTATTGGAGTAAGTGTCCACCACAATATTGCGAATACATTATTAAATCTCATAAAGGAAATATTTGGGAAAGAAGCTAACGTTTCAGTCGGTTGGTCCACGTATATAAGTAACGGTTGGCTAGCTAGAGTTTGACGTTATTGTCGTAAGACGGCGGTGACCAACTGATCCTTGCGGTCACACCTATAGGGAAAAGAACCAACAAAAGCTAGGTATTTGTATAAGATACAGTATAACTAGTTACTTAAAGTATGACTAAGAGATTAGTCTAAAAGTGATAATATAAAAACGTATATGATACAGAGCTAAGAATTATTTTTCTTTTATATGATAATTGAATAATAAGGTTTTTATGATATTTATATAGGATAAAATATATAGTGAGTTAATAATTAAATGTTAATTCATTAAGTGGGAATTATCACTAATAATTGATTAGTGTTAATTCAATATATTGGCAAAGAATTAGGCAAAGTATAATTAGGCTAAAATACTTATAAAGAGTTATAAGATTAGCAAATAAGGGTTCATTGTGACTAATTATATTTGATATAATTATCATTCATACTACTTAAAAGTTAAGTATGTCATTTAGTTAATCCATTAATTTAATAGTTAGATGGACTAATTAGTGCTAAATGGGCTCAAATCGTTCATGGACCGTTTGTGAGAATTTTGGGCACAAACTTTTTGGACCCAAATAAGACCCAAAATGGGCCATAAATACGCCCATTAAGGGCCATGAACCATCCAACTCATGGACTAATATCCATAAATTGGTTTGTGGACAAATGCTCTAATAAGAGCATTATTTTATCATAAAACTTTGTCTACCCTTCTCCACTAAAGTTGCCTATATATACCCTTCATTAGACTCTTATTTGAGACTAATAATAAACTCCAAAAGCTCAAAATACTAACACAAAAACCAGATCTAAAAACCTCACAAAAATCGTATAATATAAGAGGAAGAACAATTGTGTTGTTCTTGTTTTAGCTCCAATATTATCACATAATATTAAGTAGTAATACTAATATTCACTAGTTCATTAATATTAGTATTATTTGGTATATAATCCTTGGGTGGATTAAGGAAGGACGTGATCTAGTTTGATCATTAAGAAGCTCCTAATCTCAACCTTGAAAAGGTCGGTTTTTTCATATTTTCGGTTTTTGTTTTATAGCTAGTTCTATATGCATGACTAGGTCCTTTAGTCCACTAAATATGTTTAGTGACATCATTAGGGGAGTCCTTAGGGGCTAGGATCCTAACAAATTCGTATTCCTTCCGTGTTTGCTATCTTTTTCTTAGACCTTTTTCTCATCCTTTATCTCATAGTTTAGTTAACAACTTTTTAAACCCCCAATTGTGACCCACAGTTAAAGACTAATAGTTGACAGTTAGCCTCCCTGAAGAATCGACCCTATTTTGCCACTAGCTTAGGTTAGTAGTTCATTAGATTTATTTGTGGTGTCTACAACGACAGGCATCAAATTTTGGCGCCGTTGTCGGGGAGGCAACATTGTTTTCTGTTTAAGTTTTTATCTGTTTTCGTCTTAAGGAATTTTAATTCCTTAAGACCGTTCTAATTGTTCTCTTTCAGTTGTGTATGCACAGGTTTCAAAGGGGAGAATTAGTAGAGCCCGATCCCGAACCTGAGAGAACTTTCTTGCGCAGAAGGAGAGAACTGGAAAGAATTCGTCGGGAGGAAGACTTGAGTACCCCTGACAGAGAGAGTGAAAATAACTTTGAGGAAAATATCATAGTTGAACCCATCCTTCAATCAAAATGCCAAACATTGCCAGCCATGCCGAGTCCACCCCTGAATTTATTCCCAAGGGGTTTAGTTTAGATACCAATGAGGACGGTCAAACTTTTGACTTCAGACCTTCCTACATTAATATGGTTGAACGTAACCAATATAGGGGAGTTGCGGGGATCCGAGAAAACACATGGAGAGGTTTGCTGACTATTGTTCTTCCATTCTAGCCACTAGGGGTGTAACCCAGGATAGGATTTAGGAAGCCCTTTTTCCTTTTTCACTAACTGATAACGGTCGTGAGTGGTTGTCAGATTTAGATAGAGTAGCAGTTGGGATAACAGATTGGACCTCCTTAGCCTTAGCCTTCTACAAAAAATACTTCCCACCTCAAAGGACAAATGCCTTGAGAACACAAATCACCAACTTCAAACAAAAACCGTCTGAGAACCTAAGTGAGGCATGAGATAGATTCAAAGGTTATGTGAGAGTTGTTCCCCACCACGGTTTCAAACCATGGTTTATCTGCAACCAGTTCTATAACGGTCTTTATGATGATCATTGTGTCATACTCGACTCTGCCGCGAATGGAAGGTTCCAAAGAGAGGTTGATGATAACAAAGGTTGGAGTCTAATTGAGGAAATGGCTACACACACTGCAGAATATGGTAATCCAAGAAGCGGAACAAGAACCGTGGCCAACATTGAGACTGACGGTTTGGAGGCAAAGTTCGATAAACTTTTTGCCAAGATAGAGAGATTGGAGTGTGGAAGTTCCGGGAACCGTCAAACGGTTCATGTGTTGCAAAGGGAGGAACCCGTTCTATGTGAGAGATGTGGCGAACCAGGCCATGTAGCTGTTGATTGCTTTGCTGATAAAGAGCAAGTGTTCTCCTTCCAGCAATATCGTCAGGGAGGTTATAACCATGGGTACGTCCACCCCAATTTGAGGTGGACGAGTCAAAACGTCCTAAATCCAACCCTTCCACCGCAACAACAACAACAACAAGCCTACGTGCCGCTGCACAAACAACAATTTCCTAAGGCCCCTCAATTTCCTAACTTGCAGCATGGGAGTTTCTCATCTGGAGGAATTTCCGAGATTGGTGAGCTAAAAACAATGATCCAATCATTGGCTACACAAATGTCCAAATCTGACCAAGCCAACAACGCAACTATCAAATCCTTGAGTCGCAGATAGCCCAACTTGCTGCAAATCAATCCGTAAGACAACCGGAACATTTGTCTTCCCAATCCGAGAAGAGAAAAGAAACCCGCAACATGGTGACCCTAAGGTCTAGAAATACATATTCTGTTGGCAAAGCTATTGATCCTACTGTTTTGGTTGACGTTTTAGGTACGAAAAATAAGAAAAGAGTTGCTGATGCTGTTGACGTTCTCGATCGATAGGATTCCGCCTCTCGATCGAGAGGTTTTGATGAAGAACTACTCGATCGAGAACAATCACCTTCTTGATCGAGTAACCTGTCTGAAGGAAGTGTTTGACCGAACACTATGGAGGAAGAAACTGCTCGATCGAGAAAGGAAGAAGGTCGATCGAGCAGTTTGGAAGCTGATGATGGTCGATCGAGCAGCTTGGAAGCTGATGATGTTCGATCGAGAGGTCTAGAGGCTGAAAAGTCTCGATCGAGACCTCCCAACCATAGGATGATGAACAATGAATTGATCCGTGATACACATAAACCCAATTCTAATGAGCACGTTCCTTTCCCGGGACGTTTGAGAAAAGCAAAAAAGACAGAGCCGGAGTTCGCTCGATTCGGTCAACTTGTTCAAGTCTTGAACGTACACATTCCTTTCCTTAACTTGGTTAAAAAGGTACCATCTTATCTCAAGTTCATGAAGGATATCTTATTGCGTAAGCGTTCAGTGGGTGAAATAGAGACCGTCACGTTTTCTGAGGAGTGCTCCGCACACCTTCAACACCGAACCCCGACCAAACTGTCTGACCCGGGTAGTTTCTCTATACCATGCGACATCGGACTACACTTTATTGATAGGGCTTTATGTGATTTAGGCGCTAGTGTTAGCGTTATGCAATTGTCCTTAGCTAAGAGGTTTGGATTCACACAGTTTCACTGCACTAATATGTCAGTTCAGATGGCCGACAGATCGTTGACTCGACCTTTAGGAGTACTAGAGGATATTCCGGTAAAAATTGGACGTTTCTTTATACCAATCGAGTTTGTTGTACTCGATATACCTGAAGACTCGTATACTCCTATCATTCTAGGACGACCATTTTTACATACGGCCCAAGCTATTGTGGATGTTGGGTTGCGCACATTGACTCTTAGTGTCGGGGGTGAGGAACTCATTTTTGCTCAACCTGTGACCCATAAAGGACCCATGCGCATCCTAGAGTGTAATGTCATTCATGCCTTAGATTTCGACCCAACTCCTATGGATGAGCCCCCACGTGTCATTAATCTTCCTGCTCCACTAACACCTTTGCCTCGTGTTGAGAGCAAGAAAAAGGTCTGTATTTCTGTGTTTAAATGTACAGGACCAGCTTGGGGAGCCCTAGCACTTGAGCTAGGCTCGCAGAACGAGAAAAGCATAGCGACTTTGTTTAAGGAGTACAAGGAGGAACGGAAATCTGAGAGCGAATCACCGGTTTGGCGTAGGAAAGTGGATGTCAACAAAGCTGAAAATATCTCGTCACATTAAAGGCCTAAGGATGGCCAATAATATTTCATGGAACATTAGCCGGGTTTGCAACCTCGTGCCAGTTGTAATAGACAATTTTTATTCTTTGGATTTGTGTTTTTGGACTTATTTGGATTTGTTTTTGTTAGGACATCCGTACTTAGACACTAGTGGCTAGCTTAGACTCTTTTGGTAGATTCGAAGCAAATTTTGTGATTTTTGGGATTGTATTTGAGCTTTTTGCAGGTAAATTAAAGCCGCACCCAACAGAAACACATCAAAGCGCGTGCCCAGCTGAAAAAATGCTCGACCGAGAGGATTATTCTTCTCGATCTCGCATTTTGGAGAAAAGAAGTTCTCAATCGAGGGATTTATTCCTCGATTGAGAGAAAGGGAGATCGAAGGTCAGACTTCTCTCGATCGAGAAGTCACTGTTCTCGATCGAGGAAATTTCAGGTAAGAAGTTCTCGATCGAAAGGAAATTTCTCTCGATCGAGAACCTTATCGGGCTATAAATGAAATTTTTCACCCTTTTGTCTTCATTTCCCTCGATCGAAAGTTTTAGTTCTTCCCTAATTTTTTCGATTTTTCGGCCACATCTGCAATTTAGCTACTTTTTGCCCAATTAAATCACTACATTGTTTTACCCATAATCTAGTTACTTCATTTTCATCAAAAGCCTTTTGAAAAAACCCATTTTCATGTTCAATTTGTGGTTTCGGCAATTTAGGGTTTTTCGATTCGAAATTTCGAATATTTGGTTTTTGCTCTGATTCATTGCAGATTATTGGGTATTCACATCATCAAGAAAGTATTCCTTCTCTCCTTTTCCTTATTTAACACCCCCATTCCCATTATTTTTGAATTTTCGGGTGTTAGGTTTAGGGAGCTTGGAATTCGAATTTTAAATGCTCATTTCGGTTTTCTTTACTTGATTGATTGTAGTTATGGACCCCGTTAACAACACCCCTGCTCCCGAAATTAATGTCGAGGCTATCATCTCGAATGTCGTGCAAGATATAACAGAGCAACACTCTGTTGCTAGTACCGAGCTTGTAGAGCAGCCTCATGTTGCCACCACTGATGTTGCGACGATGTCCAGTGATACCGTCCTTGTTCCTGGGGATGAGGTCGTTGTTGCTAGGGCACTTTCTGCCGAGGGTACTGTTACTTCTCATGCAACTTCTGGTGCCCCTGTTTTGGTGGAGGATGCGGAGTCGGAGTCGGAGAGTGACCGTCGGCGCCCTGTGTTTTCTTTACTTGTTGCGGGTGCGACCCCAAGGTATCCTAACCCTCGTCTAGCACCTCCATTTCGTCGTCCTCAGCCTACCACTACCACCACTACTCATAGACCTCCTGTGTCCACCATTCTGAGCTCTACTACTGTTTCCACTAAGCTTGCTACTATTCCTGGGGCCATTACTGCCGAGCCCCGTACTTCAGAGGCCGTTGCTGTTACGCCTCATGTTGCTGAGCCCACCTCATCGAGGGCTATTGTTACTACGGGAGGGACAGGCCTCGCTCCTATGCCTAAAGGGCCCGAGGTATGTTTCATTTCCGCAGATCACCGCACTAGGTTATCTGCTCTTTTATCTGTTCCTCTCATGTTGGAGTAAATGTCCGCCACAGTGTGTGATTATTTGAATAAATATTTTACAGGATCACACAGGTATACTTAGTATATTAATCAGTTGGTTAACGTTTATCGGTAACGATTGGCTCACTAATAGTTTGACGTTACTGTCATATGATGGCGATAATCAGTTGATCCCTAAAGGTCACACCTATAGATCAGTGCTGAGAAATGTGATTATATATTGATATAATTACGTGAATGCTAAACTTAGCTAAATGTAGTTAAGTAGATGATAAACATTTAATAATAATAAGGAGAAATGAATTAAATGTTAATTCTAATAAATATATATAAAATTATATTTATTAATTATATTTTAATATATGATATTTTAGAATAATATAATTGGGTTAATTAATTATAAAATAATTAATTAATGTTCTCCGGGAATTATAATTGTACACCAAAAATTATTAAAATATGTATGATATTTTAAGGAAATCTGGAATAAGGAAACTAGCTTAGAATATTATAATATAAGGAGGTTTCCTAATAGAAGTACAATACCAACACAAACCAAAACCCTATAAGTAGGGATTCGGCCGTGTGGTACAAGGGACGGAAAAAAAAAAGTTGTTTTCTCCCTTGTTCTCTTTGATCAGTTTATCATCTTAAAATCCCAAAACAAATCCTCTAAAATAATTAATAGTAATTTGAGAGGAGCTTTGAAGGGATCTTTCTCCGTCATCTTGGGTGCAATCTCAGGAGAACTTCTACCTTGAAGTTTGGGTTTATACTAAGTTGTTTTTAGGCCGATCTCATATAAGACTAAAGGTTATTTCTATATTCTTGACTGTTTAAATCTTGCAATTGAGGTTTTATTGAATCGTTTTTGATATAATCCTTGGCAGTATTAATATGATTAATACTTTTATAAGTAATTTAAGAAATTATTTCCTACACCTCACCCAGACCCGTTTCCGCGCGCGTATTGAACTAGACACTCTAGGCATTTTTGAGGAGGTTTGTAGTTTATTGAACGGGACGGGGATGTCAGGTTTGATAGGGATGGGGGAGCTTACATTAGATCGACCTACTTACGCGTTCTTTAGCTCCTTCACCTTTGACCCTGACCGCTATAGTCAAGACCACAGTCGCCCTTGCATTTATTTTCGACTCCCGAATGAGTCGCATGACTGGACCTTGGGGCAGTTTGGGGAGGCATTAGGCCTCGTTAGTGATGGACTTATAGAGCCTCCTAGGAAGCTTGTACCTCAGCTATGGGCTGCCCTTTCTCATACGTCGTTCTCTTCTCGGAAGGGAGCCCATGTCCATGCCCCTGCCCCTCGTTACTTTCTCCGACTCTTAGGAGAGACACTTTTTGGGAGACCTGAGCCCAATAACATCACCAACACTGAGTTCGCGATTTTGGCTGGGTACCTGAACATTGATTCACGTACCTCGTTTGTTCTTAACATTTCTTACTTAGTCGCTCAGTATTGGGGTGGTATTGGGACGAAGGTCAAGACTGTCGTGGTCTGTGGCGGATTGGTCACTAGGATCCTCCGTCGCCTTTACCCTGCCTACCTTGAGACTACTAGATTGGTGGGAGAGATTGGTCGTCTCGACATTGAGGCCATGCATGTTTTTAGGTGGTTAGATGGCATGACGTGGAAGATTTGTGGTTTCTCGTCCGTTGCCTTACCTTGCTCCACGCTTCCTCGTCACCTACCGCTCCCCTGTCAAGGGAGCAAGACTGACTTCGATGACCTACCACCTCACCTTCACCACTGCACCCCCTCTCCTTCTAGCAAGAAGAAGAAGCGCGAGATTGGGCAGTCTTCCCAGTCTCCGACTCCGACCCCGACTCAGGCTGGACAAACGTCCACGTCCACGTCCGCACCCACGTCCACGCCCGCGTCTACCTTCATGCCTACACCATCACTCACCCCCACTCCCACTCCCACTACCACTACCACTCACACACCTACACCTACCCCAACTCCTACTTCTTCTGGGATGGTTTATCCTCCCAATTTTGTTTTACCTCCTGCCCTTGAGGCGCCTGCGGTCTCAGACCAAGGGCGTCGTGATCCCGTGCTTGATGCGATCTGCAGGTACCTTACTGAGATGCGCCGAAAATATGTTTTGGCCTTGTTCCCTGTTTATGAGGATTACATCCGCACATCACGTCCCCTTCCAGAGGGCTGGGTTCATCCCTATTTCTACCGATACCCAGAAGGTAGGTACCCTTCCTCCTCTTCATCTGAAGAGGAGAGGGAGGAGACACCGGTAGAGAGGGAGGTTCGGCTACGTGCAGAGGCAGCAGCGAGGCGAGCTACTAGAGAGGAGAAGCAGGATCCCACATATAGAGAGGAGGAGGCGCCTAGTGGTGATGATTAGGGCTCCCCTAGTTTGGTGCTAGTTTGGGGAAGCCGATTTTGTGAGTACCGTTCTTTTTCTTCCATCTTTTTAGTTTTTATTTTCTATTTTTAGGAACATGTATTAGGTTGTTAACCCTTATCCCTTGCTTGTTGGTTTTTGTGTTGTGAAGACAACGAGGGCGTTGTCTGTTTTGGTTTGGGGAGGGTATGCATCCTTTTGCGTCTGCATTTGCATCTAAGTTTTGCATTCACGTTTATTACTTTCATGTAAATTTCAAAAATTTGGAAATTTAAAAAAAAAATCATGTTTACTTTTGCATCTATTCGAGTCGGATTGAAGTATTTCGGTGATGATAAAGCTTTTTATAGTCACATATATGCCATGCCATGCCATTTCAATCTATGTCTAGCAAGTTTTGAGCGTTATCTCAAATTTTGTCGTGGATTTTATGTTATATTTGTGTGATGGAGCATAAACAAAATTAGGATTAATTTAGTAAACATGTCATTCGTGTCGGGTTTGTGTTTAAAGAGCTCAACCCAAACTCGACCCAATTAAATATCGTGTCGTGTTCGTTTGGATCCACTTACATAAATGGGTCATTAAACATCAACCCAAAACCTATAATTTCGTGTCGGATTCGTATCGTGTCATTATTTGCAACCTCTAACTAGAACACAAAATTTGGTTTGGTCAACCCATACTGTTGAGTAGTTTTATCTACACAAAACTGGTATAGTCATTGTATATATATGCACATGCACCAAATTACCAAATATTGAACTATTTTTACGGCTCTTTTCACCAAACCAAAACTCAATTAAACTAGTGAGTAATGAAGGGACCAAGGGTTGTAATCAACAACACCACCACCCACAAGGATCGACTTCAACACAACCAACCCAAAGGAGAACAACAAATCCAATTTACCCAAATAATTTACCAAAGGTAAAACCAGCAGTAATGAATAGAAATAATGAACAATATTGAAAGAACAAAAGACGTAAATAACACAAACAATTTATACGTGGAAAACCCCTTCCGTGTGAAGGATAAAAACCACGGGACTTATACGGAGTCCACCCCTTCTTCTCTTATTATAATAAAATTGAGGGTATAAGAAACCAAATTTTAGTCTACAAAGGCTTCAAGACCCACCAACAACATCATACATAAGAGCTTATGAATAAGAGAGCAAAAGTGAAAATATCACCCGGAAAACAGATTCTGTCCAGCAGCGATTACAGACAAACCAGAGCTCAGAACGACGATCCCAACGGTCAGAATGTGGCCTTGGATGTCAGGAACAATCTGGGAAATATTTAGGACGATCCAACGGTTCAAACTCCGGAAATCGTAATTTTACTAAAGGTTGTCCTCCCAGAAAATAGCTGAACTTCTTCCTCCCTCTCTTTCTTCTTTTTCTTTTCTTGTTTTGTGTATTGTGTGTTATGTTGTGAGTTGTGTCATCCACACAAAGTGGGTTGCTTCTCTTATACAAAAGTAACAAAGAAGTTTCTCTTAGAAGCTTCCACAAACCCATAAGATTGTGGGCCTAAAAACCATAACACAAAATCAAAACGGGATGGACCAATAACAAGTAAGACTAATAAAATTTTGAAATAGTTGGACTCAAGAAAGGATAAAGCGGATTTAAGCCTTGTTTGATGCATATACAAACACTATACCCACACACCATTCTTTATTATTACAAGGAGCTAGGGATGGCAACGGGACGGATCTGGACCGGGTCCAGTAGGATCAAGATCCAGATCCGCATTGTATACCCTGGATCCAGATCCGATCCAGATCCAACGGGTCCAAATATGTGAGATCCAGATCCGGATCCAACGGATCCGGGTCGAACCCGGGTCCGTTACGGGACCAAGTTTCTAATCCCCACATTATAAAAAACGAAAAAAACTCATGCGTCATAACACTATTGATATCCATTTTCCGAAATACAATAAAAAGGAGAAGTAGCTAGTAGCGTGACACTTATTTTCAACCAAATATTACAAGTAGTAATTATAATGACCAAGTAATCCAAACACAACTCAAGAAATAAAATAACTAAGACATAAAACTTCATATTTTTACTTTGAAAACGGATCCAGAAACATATCTGGATCCTTCAGGGTCTGCGTAGGAGGATCCAGATCCAGATCCGTTTTAAAAGTAGTAGATCCAGATCCGACCCGGATCCAACGGGTCTGAAAAAATAGGATCCAGATCCAGTCCATCAGGGTCGGGTCTTACGGATCTGGATCAGATCCAGAATCCATTGTCATCCCTACAAGGAGTTTTGTTTGTGACTGTGAATAGTCGCAGCCACACCTTTAAAATCAACATCGAAAGTCTTCGAGTACTCTGTTGGTCTCAAATTCGCAAAATCGAGCAGAATATAATCCAACTTATTCAGGGAGCGCTACTTCGCTAGCGATCATAATATGGACATAGTAGACTAGTAGTCCTTTTTTTTTTTTTTTTTTTTTTTTTGTCGGATGTTTATGGTTTACTTATACAATTGACTTGGCAAGTGCATGAGCAGACCTATTTAAAAACCTAGGACAGTGACTTAATGAGAAGCAATGACAACTACTAATAATACTAAGTAGAAATTTGTCTGCTGACGAAATATCCTTGTCCACTTTTCCGCATCCATTAGCCTGAAGGACCAAATTGAGACAGTCTGAGGTAGCATCTAAGTGGTGAAAGCCACTATTGATGGCGTCCTTGCAGGCAGAGACTAAAGCTATCGCTTCTGCATGAATCGGTGAGATGGCCCAAAAATGGGAAACTCCATATTTGATATTTTGTCCTTGATTATCCCTCAAAATCCATCCTGCCGAGGCTGTACCACCTGGTTTCCACGATGCATCACACTTGATTCTCACAGAGTCAGTACATAACACAGAACCAATAATATTAACCGGGAAGTGTTGTGTAATTTTCTCCGTCGTGGTCATAAAATCTGGAGAAATGAATTGTTTAGATGCCTGGACCCTCTTTTGGCTCTCGCTTTTAATATTCTGAATATTATCAGAGGCTAGCAAGTGAATTCTATTTAAGATCGCCGAGGGATTGAGAGCAGTACCATTAAAAATACCATCATTTCGAACACACCAAACAGTCCATAAGGTTGCCACGAAGTTTGAGATGAGGAATAGGTGTTCCTGTTGCTTGAGCAAAAAAGAAAACCAGTTTGCAATCCATTCCTGAACTGAAAGATGGGCAACATTTGTTGTTCTAATACTAAGAGGCGAGAGAAACCACAGATTGGAAGCCGCAGGGCAATCTCTTAACAGGTGATCCAAAGTTTCTGGGATATCCTTGTCTCGGCAATAATGGCACATGCCATTTGAAGGTCCATTTCGCTTGGATAAAGCAATAGCGCATGGTAAGGTGAAGGTCATAACTTTCCACAGGAACAATTTCCACTTGAAAGGCACTTGTAAAGTCCATATCTGCTTCCATTTGAAATTATGTGGGAGATTTGTTCTTCTAAACGCATCCTTAGTTGAAGCATGGTGTATCCACCATCTGTCAAAGAAACTGGAATAGCCACTCTTAACTGAGTAGTTGCCGTCCTTTGAAGCATTCCAAATCATCTTGTCAATATCGTCAACAAAAGGCTGAGGGATGGGTAAGATGAGATTCATGGCCTCTGAAACACCAAGGTCAATAATCTTTTGAGAATCCCATTGTCCATTGTAGACTAGTAGTCCTAAACTCTCAACTTTCGCGTCACAGAAACTCATTGCTCCCATCTTTATACTTTATGTTCTACTGAGTACTGAGTACTGACTACTGACTACTGAATAGATTATTTTCTTCTTATCTTGGTCCAGAAATTTAGCATGCTTATGTGAGTTATGTCATCATAGATCTTTTGACTTTTGATTAGCATTTTTTAAATAAAAATAGACAAATACTTAACCGTAAAATATGAATGTTGAGATTCTTAACCCGAAAAAAATTCAAAGTTGAGGTCCTTATATCATTATCTCACCTTTTACTCTTATTGAAATTGATAAATCTGAACCCGTTGTTGATATTCGAGACTTTTTTAAAAATTTATTAGTATTTAAACATTTTTCACGACTTCAATAATAGAAGCAAAATAAATTGAACATCTGGCCCATTAGCTCAGTTGATTAGAGCGTCGTGCTAATAACGGGAAGGTCGCAGATTCGAGACCTGCATGGGCCATTTTTCCTCTTTCGAATTGAGTGTTTATATAGAGTTTTTGATGCAGAAAACAAACTTTTCTTATTTGCCATTTTTTCTCTTTCGGCTTGAGTGTTTATATAGAGTTTTTGATGCAGAAACCAAACTTTTTTTTATTTTTTCCCGGTAGAAACAACATCAGTGAGCCTATGAAACTACTGTTACAGCCTCGGCCTTGACCTCTAATAAGGATTAGAAACAACATCGGTGAGCCTATGAAACTAATGAGTTTTTTATGCAGAAACCAAACTTTCTTAATTTTTTCTAGTAGAAACAGCATCAGTGAACCTATGACACTATTGTTACGACCTCGTTCTCAACCTCAAATAACAATTAATATCGAGGAGCACACGATAACTATGATTCCTCTAAACTTAATTGCAGATGGTCGACTCATGGTAGATGAAATCAGGACTGCAATAACTCCAACAACAAAGACATCTACCATGATATATCAATCCCTGGTTGTACACCATAAAATCCTCATCTTTCTTCGTCATTACCTTTTCTATTTCCTCCTTTTCGCCAACCTATCAATGCAACAACCTATATCAATATAATGTGTGTATAATTCAGGGGACGTGCTTTTTCACATACATATTTTACTCTTTTACATAAGAATTTTACCACATTACCCTTATCATTTTTTATCATTCACACAATTAATTTTCTCCCTCTTCTCTCACCCCCTTAAACACAAAGTAATCGACATACCAACCAATTCTTCCGTTCACCACTCCTTCCGTCACCAACCCCGTTCACCGGCCCCGCGCCACCTTCCCCTGCTCCGACTTCAATTCCCCACCTCTGTTCCCCTTGTCCGGCACCCCCCTACGCTGACATTCCATAGCCGCGCCCCCGCCGCGCCCCCTCTTCACGCGCCCCTACCCCTGCTGCAATTGTTACTAAAGTGCTAAGAAGAAGCACTACTTGCTAGATTCCGGTGTACCCAGGAAAAAGAATTAAGGAGGACCCTGCCCCGCTTGTTGTCCCTATAGTCCCGTTCCATTTTTCCTTGCCTCAACCCCTTTAAATCCCTAATTGTAGAAGTTGTTGCGTGCCGTCATGCTTTAGCCCTGCTTAGATTGACCATCAGACGAGCTCTTCCCCCAACCTTTTCCCCTTCGTAGTTCCCCAACCCTGCACCCCCTCGCCATACGCCGACCTCCCCTTCCCTACACTCCCTCCCCCTGTGTCGCACCTCTGCCCCCCTTCCTCGCATCTCCACCCCTACTCCCGTCTTCCACAGATCTAGTTTATTTTTATTTTTACTTTTCTAAAATGTTTTTTTATTAATTAATTAATTTCTAGTTTTCTGTATTTGTTTATTTTTTAAAAATTAATTGGTAATCTTATTTTATTTTTTTCCTTATTCATTGGTAATTTTATTTTATTTTTTTCGCAATTAATAATGATAATTTAGTTTAAACGAAATTGTAGGATGGTGACTATAATTATTATTGTTATTTTTTATTATTATTTTCATATTATTATTATTATTGTAAAAGTTTGTAATAACTAAGTAAGTAGAGAATTAGAATTCATTTTTAAAGTGTTTATAGTAATTAAAATCAATATTATGACAAATATAAGTATGTAAGAATTGTTTTATTTATGTTAAGAAAGGAGAGAGAATTGTTCTGTTTATGTTTAAGGAAAAGGGTATGGTTTGGAAATTTTATGAAAAAATGTATGTGAAAGAGTAAAATTCGTATGTGAAAAAGTAATTCCGATAATTTAGTGTGGAAGGTAACATAAATTGTACTCCGTAGCTTTTATCGCTAATTGCAAAGTCAAGAGGAAAACAAGACGCCATACTTTGACTCAAACATTTCAATCTCAAACCCAATACCAATGCAATGCTAACTCTTAGAACTTTCACTGTAACCCCAACGATGATAACTCAAGTACGGTGGAGGCGGGTTTGCAAATATGGCGTAGGATTTCAAATTTAGAGTTGGTTTAATTTGTATAACTTGCTACATAATTGAAACAATGCTACAATGCTGTGTAGGTTGCGTGAGTAAAATGTGTAGAAAATTTAGGTTTTAGGGTTTAGACTTGGGTTGTGTTTGACTCTTAGTCTGTAATTCCTTCGCCTAAGCCGTCATCCTCATGCTTCCACATTGTCACCACAAACAACCCCCTATCCTCCCATACACCAACATATATATATTGATATAAGGGTTGTTTGGTTCAACAAATCGAAATGAAATTGAATGGACTTTTATAAAAATGATAATATAAAGGTATGATAACCAAATAAACGAAAAGATAGCCAAAGAAATTACATGATCAAAATCTAAGTTATTTCAAAAGAAATAAAGATGAGAGAAAAAGAAAATAAGACGTTGTAAAAGACGAGCAAATGTTCAGGCCCCTTTCATCTTGGCTGTCAAAGGGGATTTATTGGACGCACGATAGAATGAAAGTAACCCTCCTTTAAAGACAACTAACATACAAAGCCCCATGAATGCGTAATACATGTGCAGCAATTTATCTGTCGCCTTGCCTGACCCTACAAGCTCTGATATTATTGCAACCTGAGACGCAATAGAAATATAGAATCATCCCATTTTAGTAAATACACCTTTTTTAATACCGTATATTCATTTCAACAAAATGCATATAATAAATAGTTCATATATTCATTTCAATTTTGAGATATACAGACCGCGTGTTATATATAAGACAAAAAACAAAATGCATTAAGGATAATACATAGTTTGTATATTCATTAAGGATATAATAAATAGTTTGTCTCATCTATGCAAGTAGGATAGTATTTAACTCGCTTTATCCTTAAAATGAATACTCATCTTAGAAGACCTATTGGTAATAAAATTTTGAGAAATACACTCTTTAAGTTATTATTAATAACTTAAAACGAATATTCATCTTAGAAGCTAGACCTATTGGTAGTAAAAATATTGAGAAATACACTCTTTAAGTTATTATTAACATATAGATATTCTTTTTAAAGTTAAAATGAGTCAAAGTATATCCCATTGTTTAGATAAATAGGACAAGTTATTTTACTAATCTTTGTATATGATGCATTTAACTCATTTTGTTATTTGACCTATTTTCATTATCATGGATATCTCACTTGTTTATTTCAATATAAGAAATATAGCCTAACTAATTTTACGCCCGTGCAAAAAAAAGCACGGATTTAATTTTATTAAATTATAAAAAAATCAATAAGAAGGTGAATAATAAAAATATGATTTTAGCATCGCAATTATATCGATGTAAAAACTAAAGAGAATTTATAAACGTAATCTGCTTGACATTATAAAAATACACAAATTTTTATTTAGAATGACACTATTGGTTTAAGTTTAGACATGTCAAGTATACATATGTATGATGAATAAGACAAAACAAAAACAATATGACTGGCGAAAATAAAATATTTGTCGAGGAGTGATACTAACTTGTTTTAAATTTAATACGGATAGTAACCGATAAAAAAAAATTTGAAAATTATACATACGTTTTAAATCCTAAATACCTACCCATAGTAATAAATGAAAATTATTACTAGGTCGTCACTCTTTCGTAAAAATTCCGACCATATAATATAATCCCTATTTTTTATATTCATTTAAGATGGAATACATATTTCGTTGATTTCCAGTATTAGAATGTTTTAATTTTCACCGATTTATGTGTTACTATTATATTTGGTATTCAAATTATGTTTGTGTTTTATACTCATTGCCACTTAATATAATTATTTTTGTTGTTCCATGTTAAAGTAATATTGAAATTTTTTTAAATCTTGGAATATACTCCATAAAATCTAGGTGTTGTAATCATATTATTATATTTAACCTGTGCTTTTAAATATGTAAAATTAGTGAACTTATTATCAACGATCATCAAATATCTGACTTGCGGTTAAAATTAAAGTTAATACTTTGGATGATAAACAATGAAATTTATTGGAGGAGTTCACATTTCCTTGTTTGATTATAGATTGTAACTTATTCAATTAATTAAGAGTAAATAAAATTTTACTCCCTTTAAAATCAGCGTTATTAAATTTACTCCCTTTTGAAATTTATTTTTAAAATTATTCTCTTAAGTTGCATTTTTTTGCTAAAATTACTCCCATAAATTGCAATTTATAAATCGATATGAGTTGAATTATTTCATCTGTTTTTAAACCCCTTTACATTTGTCTTCATATTTATACCTTTCAAAGTATAGATTGACTTAGCCACAAACAGAATAAGTTCAAAAATAGAAGAAATAAGTCACTAAAAGTGGAGTTTGGGAGCAATTTTAGTAAAAATGCAACTTATAGGAGTAATTTTAGGAAAAAAAAATATAAAAGGGTAATTTTATAAATTTTGATTTTAAAAGGGAGTAAAATCTAAATTACTCACTAGTTAATGAAAGTAGGGATTTATTTAATTGATAAAAGTCTAAGAGAAGATAATAATGTATAAAGAACATAGTAAACCATACTCTAATTAAATAATTTTGTCTTCCTAATTTTCAGTAACCAATAAGAACCTTTTAAATATTCCTAATTTTCTCTTCCTAATTTTGCCTCGAGACCTAATTTCAAACTCTATAAAAATTTTAACCCCACAATTTTTAAGAACGACAAATGTTTTCATGTGATAAAATTATTATATTATTTTTTAACCAATAGGTAGCTAGTTTAACCAATAGTCATTCTAAAAATATTTTAATGAATGAGTGCACTTAAACTGATAAAATTAATGGTATGTTTAGCTAAAATTGGTCAACAATATGGGTTGACCCGACCAACTCGTACTTCCGGGCCTTTTATTCAACCTGCACAACAACCCGTATTTGTATCGGGTTGGACCCAAATTCCTTAAAGAAGAGGCGAGGCTCTGCCTGTCGACGTCCGTGAACTAGATTAAGGCTAGCTAGGCCAAGCATGAGCCACGGCGGTCCTACTCATGACACATTATGATGATATTGGGTTAGCCATGCTTGGGCAGGCAATGTGTGTATAAACTCATAGTCTCTCAACGAGAAATCATTTTTTCAAAGTTTTTGTAATCATGGTGAAAACAATAATAATATAATGCCGAAATAGTTGAAATAAAATAAGAGCATTGAATAGTTTACCATAGATGTAACCAAGAAAACTCCATGGATGAAGCAAGTAGTCTTGAACCAAGGCTTGTTAGAAAGAATGCCGAATATATTGATAATAGAGAAGGGTGTCATAAGAAGAAGTTCCATCCAAGCAAGACCTACAATAAAACTAGGTTTATCGACAACCAAGTAATCTCCAACTTCAGCAATATAGCATGGACCAAAATGTAGCAAAAATTTGGGATGATATTGGTGTGGTATACAAATCAAGGCATCATATAATGGACCCCCTGTTGCTTTTATTATGAAAAATACAAACAATATTGTGTCCACTATTTTCATTGCAATACCCATTTTTTACTAAAACTATCTGATGTGTTTTTTTTGAGTGAATTTTATGTCTATCAAACTGTCTCTATATATATAGGAGGAGATTCTCCAAACTCAAATGGGTCGTTATATATTAGTACTAGGGAGTAGGGCTAATCTCACATACATTTTTTTGCCTCGTTTACTTGCCGTCTACTTTATTATTCCGATTATTATTCATTTAAATTAGGTATATTTGACATCTTCACAATTAATTAATAATTATTATATAAGACTGTTTTATAAAATAAGACGGTACGGTCTTTTAAACAAGTGTTCGATGGTAATATGGATTATGGAGAAATAAATAGAAGACTGCTTATATACAGAGACACAGAGTATAACATTATTTTAATTTAATTTGCAAGTTTAATGATTCATAAGATGGTCAAGCGGTCAACTCCATTTGTATCTAAAATTAAGAGCTCTTAATTCGATTTCACGGTAGAGTACACTGAACGCACGGTATTCAAGTTGTTAAGAATCACTCCCCGTAAAACTGTCCCATTTGAATTCGAAACGCCCAAAGTTACGCTTCGGATGGTTTGGTTCAACTCAAGGATGTAGCTGTCAAAATTGTCGCTCGTAAAACTTACTTAAGTTATTACTCCGTACTAGTTTTACACCCGTGCAAAAAATGCACGGGTTTAATTTTATTAAATTGAAAAAAATAATAAAAAGGTAAATATATTAATAAAATATTATTTTATTATCACAGTTATATGATTTTAAACTTAAGACGAACCGTAGTCGATAAAGATATATATAGATTTTAAAATTATACTTACGATTTGAATTCTAAGTTCCTAACCATCGTAATAAACCCAAACTATTTTTTTTATGGACATTTAAGATGGAGTTACATATTTTTGATGATTTTCATCTCACAACAATTTTAATTTGTTGATTTTCAATATTTGAATACTTTAATTTCCAATCTATATATTATTATTATTATTGTTGTTATATTTGGTATTTATTTTTTGTTCCCGTTTTATACTCATCATCTGTCAATTTAATCATTTTAGTTGCTGCATGTTAAAGTAATATTAAAAACTTCTTAAATCTTGGAATATACTCTATGTAAAGTATAGACGTCTCAATCATATTATTATTACTATATTTAATTTATGCTTTTAATTTATGTAAAAATAGTTAACTTATTTGATCATCAAAGATTTAATTTTTACAGTTGAAATTGAAGTTAGGACTTTGAAAGATATCATAGTTCTTTGTGTGATTATAAGTTGTAACTTATTTAATTAATGTAGGTAGCGAAGAGAATAAATTGATGAAAAGTTGAGGGAACGTAGTTAATTGTGCATAAAGAACATGATGGATGCTACTCTAATTAAATTTTTTTCTCTTCTTAATTTTGATCGACCAATAACAGCCATTTAAAAGTTATTGGTTTAATAATAAAGGGATTTATGTTATTTATTAGATTTCCAGATTTTTTTTGAAGTGAAATAATTTAGTTATTTAGAATTCCATATTTTTAGTTAAACTGAAATTAAATTCAACAAAAAGATTTTCCGTTATTTAGATTGAAATTTGCAGTGCTGATTTTTCGTGCTGATTTTCAGTTTATTTCGAGTTTATTTTATTAGTATTATCATAAGAAAATTTAACAAATATAATCATAACTATCACTCTTCTTCTCAAAATAATCTCAACTATCAATATTCCCGCAATAATCTCAACTTCCATACTACCCTTCTCAAAATAGTGTAGTGTCACTCGTAAGTCTTCAGAAAAGTTATGATTATTGCGAGAATATTAATAGTTGTGATTATTTTGAGAAAGGTGTTACGAAAGTTAAGATTATTGCGGGAATATTGATAGTTGAGATTATTTTGAGAAGAAGAGTGATAGTTAATTGAGATTATATTTGTTAAATTTTCCATTATCATAAATATGCAACCCGATTCTTATTAATAAACATAATATTATTAACAGTAACATTCAGAATATGCAATAATTAATGTGCTTTATGATATGATTATTAAAATAGTTTAGGATTTACGTGCCTTTAATAATGAGTAATTTGGTCCTGTTTTTAATTTTGATAGGGAGTATTAATTCTAGATTTTTCGAGTTTATATTGTTAGTATATTAGTATTAGTATTAATATGCAACCCAGTATTGATTAATAAACGGAAGTCATTTTGATTTTAATAAGATATATTTTGTTATGGACTAAGGAGCATCTGCAACGGTTTCGTATATTTTCCAACATACAGGTTTTTTACCGTTTCATATTTTTTCCAATATACAGGATTTTTAGATTGAAATTTGAATTTTATTACGACATTGGCGAAATGTAATCATTTCGAAGTATATTGGACCGTTATATATATATATATATATATATATATATATATATATATATATATATATATATATATATATATATATATATATATATATATATATATATATATATCGTATTTTACCTTGTCTGGTATCCTAATTTGTATTTGATTTGATTGGAAAATATAATGTCATTTATTTTTTTGACTGTAAATAATTTTCTTGTATGTAATTTCTCGTTTACATATTTACATTCTGCATTGCTGTTTTTTAACGATCGAAATTTGAATTTTATTATGACAATGGCGAAATGTAATCATTTGATGTATATTGGACCGTTATATATCGTATTTTATTAGACCGTTATATACCGTTATTTATATTTTCGATTAACAAATTTGATCATATCGTATTTTATATGTAAATCATATAACATTATTACTAATTTTACATAATATAGATATGGAATAAGGAAATTGATTTCGAAATTAGTTATTAATCATAAAGAAATTAATACTACAATCAATTATGGAATGAGTAATGAGGAAAGATAAAAATTAAATTGAATTTAGCTGAGAGGCAAATTAATTCATTGTAAAAGTTAGTGGGTCTTCTTTTTTCCTTATTTTAAGGAGTCAAAGAGAGTGAGTTAAAAGTTATTGCTTTTATAGAGAGAGATTTGTCATCGTTGATGTTCATATAAGAAATATAGAACTATGTTATAATTTTAAGAATTACAATATGGAAATATCGTGATGATATCGGAATAAACTATAGATCTAAATATAATTTTTAGATATTCTATATTTATTTAATTCTAATTTCAGAATAATTTATATTTGATGAAATTTCATAATTATACTTAAATAGTTTGAATATTTCATTTTAAAAGCTTTCTTAGTTTGTAAACGATTTCAATTAATTAAGTAATTATATTGTAACGATTTAATTATAACGTTCGGAAAACTTAGATGTCTTCTGTGTAAAATGTAATTTACGTGTTCAATTGATTTCGAGATGTAATAATTATAAAATTAGCGAGCTTCTGATATTTGGGCCAATTCCGACTCTTAAATGAAACCCATCTCAAACTCAATTCTTGTAATAATTTCCGACTAAAAAACGGTTCTTATATAAAAAGGATTCACAATCAGTTATCCTCAAGCACTCAAACCCTATCTTATTTTTCCACCATTGTTAACATCGTAAACAATTCACTAAATTCAACGTCATTTCTTCGTTTCTCAACGGTTTCGAACAATTTTTGCGTCGTTCTCTTTATCTCGTCGTCGCTGTCATTTCGAGGTAATAAATTACAGCTCTTGTGCATCTCGAAATTCCTGCCATTCAAACCCATTTTCGTATTTCCTTCTTAAGTTTCGTTTTTGTTTGTATAGGTCGTAAGTTGGTTGATTTCGAGTTTGGTTTTGCGATAAATCGAGGTTTCAATTGCGAAAAAAAGTAATTGTGAGAGGTTACTCGACTTATGTTGTTGTTTATGTTTGATAATTGTGAAGTCAATTTGAGGTGGTTGTGTTCGTTGTATGTTATTAGTGCCAGGGCCGGCTTTTAGAGTGTGCGGGCCGCGCGGTCGCATAGGGCCCGATTTTTTGGGACCCAATGAAGTTAAATTAAGAATATATTCCCTCCTACCCACAACTAGTGTTCCATTATGGAGAAATGACTAAATTTATCAAATATTAGTTGTTTAATATTTTGGTTGAGTAGGGCTATGTAGATTGAAGAGGAGTGTTATGATTTGTATAAAGTAACTATGTTGATTAAGCTTCTAATGACTCCCTCTCTTTGTTAACCCAAATTTGTTTCCCTCCCTTTACTGTTTCACTTAAGTTGTTAATTTAACCGTTGTTTTTCATTCTTACACATTGTTTTGCGTAAACGGCAAATTACATCTTCCGGATTAATTAATAACAGTACATTTAATTACATAAATTACATTACATAAAATAAAATACATAAACTGAAAGACGGGCTTCAGAATAGCTTCGATTTCCATCATTTTTTTGTTCGTTAGCCCAAAAGAGATGTCTCATTAGGGGCAACTTAACTCACATGTCAGTCCAAAACAGTAAACCCAATCTCATCTAATTCTGAAATTAGTCCCAAAATTACAATTTGGAGCCAAAATAATAGAAACAGATGAAAGTATGGCGCCAAAATAAAATTCTAAAAAGAGTGCAAAATTCTTGGTGCTATTAATAGAAGTACCTATTTATGCTCAGTCATTCAAGAGCAAACAGCCAAAAACACCTTTCAAATAAAAAGCTTGCCAATAAATCCACAAAACATCATTCAATGAGGAAAAATCTTACCAACTTAGAAAGATCGAAAATAAATGAAACACTATTAGAACACAGTATTAATAGAAAGCCAATCAAGCTATGGTATGATTAATGAATTGACAGCAAGGTTCATGGTGGACAGAAGGACTGCTAGTAGGATATGGAAGATAGCTGAAGCACAGAGAACAGCAGACAGAATTGTAGATGTCAGCAAAAAAAAAATGGTGGCACACATGCTGGGAGGGCTGCCTTAGATAAGGAGAAGATCAAATCAATTGATCTACTAAAGAGGACTGCACAACAAGATCTTGCAGACAACCTAGGAGCAAGTCAATCTACTGTTTCAAGATGGGTAATATCTAAGAAAATATGATTAATTGATAGAAATACTCCGAACTATGAGTGAACTGCTCAAAATACTTTAAACTTTATTTTAACTACCAATATAACCAACTAATGCCCTCATTCGCTTTGAATAGAATTTGTTGTTTTGTTAACGTATTGTAACATGTTTTAATGGTGTCATTCGTTGAATAGATTAACAGAGAAGTAAAAAAGAGAAAGACGGGTTAAAGAAAGGTTAGAACTTTCTTCAGTTATTTAGCAAGTAACAAATCATATATTATAATAAAAGCGAATGAGAGCATTAGTTGGTTATATTGGTAGTTAAAATAGAGTTTGGAGTATTTTGAGCAGGACACCCATAGTTCAGAGTATTCTTATCAATTAATCCAAGAAAATAAGGCACACACAAATGCATTAAAGCCAAGTTTAAATGATAATAACAAACTTGCTAGAATACTTTTCTGTCTACAACATTTAGAGTATAATCAATTAACCAAGACAATAGTATTCAAAGGTGACAGACATAAAGTTCACATGGATGAGAAATGGTTTGCTAAAAGTAAACCTTCTACTAGGTTTTATATGGACAAAGGTGAAACAAATTCCCACGGGTATGTACAGTCTAAGAATTTCATAGAGAAAGTCATGTTCATGTGTGTTGTAGCTATACCAGAGTACGGGTCAGATTGTCAAATTCTGTTTGATGGAAAGATAGGTATTTGGCTATTTGTTGTGTAAGTACCAGCAAAAAGAAATTCCAAAAACAAAGCGGCATGCACATTAATTAGAAACCAAATGTATAGAGTCAATAAATAAGAAAGTAACCGAGGAGATGGTGTTAAACTGTGTCTTGTCTGCAATAAAGGCTAATTGGCCTAATAGTAGGAGTAAACATGTGGTCATTCAACAAGATAATGCTCATCCACATTTTACAAATGATGATCCTGATTTCAAATCAATGACAACATCAGATGGATGAAGGATTGAAATGACTTATTAAACACCCAATTCAACGGACTTGAATGTCTTAGATTTGGGCTTTTTAGGTCAATTCAATCTCTTCAACAAAAGAAAAAAAACAATGAAATTGGATGGATTAATACAGAACACAGTTACTGCATATGAAGAACAAGATGCATTGAAACTCAAGTACGTATGGTTAACATTACAATCATGTGTGCTCGAAATAATGGAAAAAAGGGCGGTATAAATTATTTTGTACCACACATGCACAAAGATCGTCTAGCAGCTGAAGGATTACTTCCTGAATACCTTAATGCTAACATTAATTTAGTGAAGGAATGCATAAGATATGTACAGAATGTTGGGGATGCAGCCAGTATAAGTGACTTAGTTTATTCATTAAGCAATTTATCAGAGAATGCGGAGAACGTAACAAGCACCAGTGGAACCAGTAATGAACCAATAGGTGATATTGAACCTGTTGGCACCATTACTAAAGCACCAACTGGGTCAAATAACTCGACAATGGAGACGGAGATGCCCATGTTGTGGGGAATATAACATGTATTCGCCCTTAAATTGCAGGATTATAAAGAAAAATTACATATGCGAATTATGGTCATAAGATAAAAACAACAAGAATAAGAGTACAACCTTAGGTCCTTGCGCGATTGGCCTAAGAACAGGAATTAAAGTAAATTCCCTCCTATAACTTGCACCCAAGACTTTGATTGAGACGATGTCGCGTGTGCTAGAAAATACTCTCCAATTGCCTTGCAATATGGGGAGAGCTTTTGTGAGTTTTGATGTGAGATCTGAGTTTTTTGGAGAAGGATGCTCTCAAAAACCCTAATTATGAGAATAATAAAATACCAGTAGTTGACAAAAGGAGAATTACTCTCCTTTTGTAACCTACTCGGCCGAAACTTAGAGTAGGGTAAGAGTGGGCTTTTCACTCTTACCTTATTCTAATTCGTGATTCGATCCGTTTTGTTAAAATACAATTCGCGGGATTAAATTATAAATTGTATACGCGTTATCAGATATTAATGTAGTCGATACATTAATAATGGTCTGATAAAAATACGATATTGTATAATTAGGTTAATTAATATAACTATTTATATTAATACGCGAATTCAATATTTAATTAAATATAACCGTTTATATTTAATTTACGAATTAATCATGTAATCCGTATTAGCTAAAATTATTTAATCCGTATTAAATAATAATCTCAACATCTTATTGACTAATTTAATATTCAATACCTCTGACTAACTGTTTAGTCGTATCCGGCATAAATGTAACTGTATTTTCATACCTTTACATCTCTTAAACGTGTCCTATAGGTGTGACGTATAGAGACCAGTTGATCACCGCCATCCGTATGACAATAACGTCAAACTTATCTAGCAAGCCAACCGTTATTGATAAACGTGGATCAACTGATAATAATACTAAAGTATGCCCTTGTGATCCTTAAAGAGATTTAATAAGTCATTGTACTAACTGTCAAGGATACCAGCCCCAACAATCTCCCACTTGTCCGTACAAGTGTATGTCCAATGACGTTATCGCACTACATGTGGAGGACACAAGCTCCAACAAACTCCCACTTGTCTGTACAAGTGTATGTTCGATAACCGATTCTCATATCCTTTTAAAATTTCTCCCACTCAATGTAAGAAAATTTGAAAATCCGTATCCGCAAAGGTCGTATCTCACAATCGATCTGTATCAAGAGTGGTTTCCCCGACTAGAGAGTAACTTAACTGATAAAACGAATCTGTATTCGAGCATGGTCATGCATTTCAGTTACTACTCCTCGAGTGGCCCCGAGAAATGATAAAATCTTGATAAGGGTTTGGATATTTCCATCAACTCGAATCCTGCAGATGTAAACTCAGCATGAAATAACCCAGAAAAAATCCTCTTGGCCCCTGTTACGGAAGACCGTGGGAAAGAAACCAAAGTTACCCAAAATCCGCCTTAATCTAAAGAGATAGTTGAAAGTCAAAAGACTCGACTCTAAGGAACACTATGGAGGTCCTATCCACGACCTGACACCCAATGTTGTAAAACATTTAGGACTCCATAACGTTGTCACGGGGTGTCCTACGAGATATCCGTATAACTCGCCTTTGTGATTGGTCAGTCAACTGTTTGACTTATGGCTCGTTGAACCCACCATCAACCAACGTCACAAAATGATTACCTGAGTTATCAGCTCAAGTGGGTAATCAAGGACCAAAACAATGTAATGTTAATCAGTTCACTTTGTGGTGTTCAAAATTGGCGTTCAATTCCACATGAAAAACAAAACATTAAATATCATAACAATGAGGTTGTAATAGAGTACACAAGAAAATGAATTATAACATGAATTCATAAAAGAGTACTACAACTTAGGAACACATCTAATTCCCATGGAATTAATGTGCCCCTCATGCTTATCACGTGGTAATGCTTTAGTGAGAGGATCAGCTATGTTGTCATCCGTAGCGATCTTATCAATAAATATCTCCTTTTGCTCCACGTAATCTCTGATTAGATGAGCTTTCCGCTGTACATGTCTAGCTTTGTTGCTAGACTTATGCTCTTTAGCTTGGAAGATGGCACCTTTATTGTCACAATAAACGGTGATCGGGTTATTCGAACTAGGCACTACTGATAGTCCTTGTAAGAATTGACGCATCCATATTGCTTCCTTAGCTGCTTTCGAAGCAGCATAGTACTCGGACTCAGTTGTAGAATCTGCTGTAACACTTTGTTTAGAACTTTTCCAGCTGACAGCAGCGCCATTAAGAGTAAAAATGAATCCAGACTGAGATTTCGAGTCGTCTCGATCCGTTTGGAAGCTAGCATCTGCGTAACCCGTGGCGCAGAGCGTCGTGTCGCCTCCATAAGTCAATCCCCAATCTTTAGTCCTTCGTAGGTACTTAAGAATGTTTTTCACGGCCATCCAGTGTTGTTCACCTGGATGAGCTTGGAATCGGCTTGTCATACTCAATGCATATGCAACGTTTGGACGTGTGCATATCATGGCATACATGATCGATCCTATAGCCGAAGCATAAGGAATCCGACTCATGCGCTCTTTCTCTTCCTATGTCTTAGCTTCTTGAGACTTACTCAAGTGAAGCCCAGTAGCCTTAGGAAGGAACCCTTTCTTGTAGTTCGTCATGCTGAATCTCTCTAGAATCTTATCTATGTAAGACTCCTGACTGAGAGACAACATCCGTCGTGATCTATCCCTGTAGATAAGGATGCCCAAAATTATTTGTGCCTCTCCCAGATCTTTCATCTGGAAATTGTTTTTCAACCATGCTTTAACCGAAGATAGGAGAGGTATGTCATTCTCAATCAAGAGTATGTCATCAACATACAATACTAGGAAAACAATCTTGCTCCCACTCGACTTGATATAGAGACATGGTTCCTCGACTGATCGAATGAACCCATTCTCTTTTATCACTTGGTCGAAGCGATGATTCCAACTCCGTGATGCTTGCTTAAGTCCATAGATGGAACGCTTAAGCTTGCAAACCTTCTTAGGATGTTCTGGATCAATAAAACCCTCGGGTTGTACCATGTACAAATCTTCCTCCAAATAACCGTTTAAGAAGGCGGTTTTAACATCCATTTGCCAGATTTCATAGTCATGAAATGCGGCGATCGCTAAGATAATCCGAATGGAACGCAGCATGACTACGGGTGCAAAGATCTCATCGTAGTGCAAGCCTGGCACTTGGGTGAAAACTTTAGCAACTAGTCTTGCCTTGTGGATATCTTGTTGTCCTTCCACGGCATGCTTTATCTTGTAAAGCCATTTGCATTGAAGGGGGCGTACCTTTGCAGGTAGGTCCACAAGATCTCACACGTTGTTCTCATACATGGAGTCCATCTCGGATTGCATGGCTTCTAGCCATAGCTTTGAGTCAGAACTAGTCATGGCACCTTTATAGGTTGTGGGTTCATTGCCCTCTAGGAGTAAGACGTCATCTATGTCATGTTCCTCGACCATACCAATGTATCTGTCTGGAGGAATAGAGACCCTTCCTGACCTCCTAGGTTCCTCAGGAATATCTACCGCAACCGAGGTTGAAGGAACTGTTTCCTCCAATGGTTGCTCGGTAGTTGGTTCTTGAATCTCCGACAGATCGAAGGTTCTATTACTCGACTTGTTCTCGAGAAATTCTTTCTCTAAGAATGTCGCACTAGCCGCAACAAAAACACGTTGTTCGGTTGGCGAGTAGAAGTAATGACCAAAGGTTCCTTTTGGATAGCCTATAAAGTATGTATTGACCGATCGCGGGCCGAGCTTATCCTCGTGTCTCCACTTGACATAAGCCTCGCAGCCCCAAACCCGAATAAAGGACAAGTTAGGGACCGTTCCCTTCCATAACTCGTATGGGGTCTTGTCAATAGCTTTAGACGGACTTCGGTTAAGTATTAGAGCGGCTGACAAAAAAGCATAGCCCCACAATGAATCAGGCAAAACGGTGTGACTCATCATGGATCGAACCATGTCTAGTAGAGTTCGATTTCTCCGTTCGGACACACCATTTAATTGTAGTGTTCCAGGTGGAGTCAACCGTAGAACGATGCCACGGTTTTTAAGGTGTTGATCAAACTCGTGAGAAAGATACTCGCCACCACGATCAGATCGTAGTGCTTTAATCTTTCTTCCCAGTTGGTTCTGTACCCGATTCTGGTATTCTTTGAACTTGTCAAAGGATTCACTTTTATGTTTCATTAAGTAGACATAGCCATATCTACTCAAATCATCCGTGAAAGTGATGGAATACCGATAGCCTTCTCGTGCTTTGATCGACATAGGGCCACATACATCCGTATGTATGAGTCCTAATAGGTCGGCAGCGCGCATTCCAACACCTTTGAAGGAAATACGAGTCATCTTACCGATGAGACATGATTCACACGTGCCATATGATTCGAAATCAAAGGCCGAGATAGCTCTGTTCTATATGAGCTGTTTTACGCGTTTCTCATTTATATGTCCCATACGGCAGTGCCATAGGTAAGTTTGATCTTTGTCACCAACCTTTAATCTCTTGTTATTCACGTGTAATATTTCGGTGGTTTGATCTAAAACATAAATTCCATTCATGGAAACTGCCTTGCCATAAATCATATTGTGTAACGAGAAAATACAGCTATTATTCTCTATTACAAATGAAAAACCGAGTTTGTCAAGTGCAGAAACAGAAATAATGTTTTTGGATAAACTAGGAACATAATAACAGTTATACAAAGATAACTCAAATCCACTTGGAAGCTGGATCACGTATGTTCCCCTCGAGACTACAGCAACTCGTGCTCTATTCCCGACACGAAGGTCAACCTCACCCTTGATGAGGGGCTGTTGGTTTCGGAGGCCCTGCACATGATTACATAGATGAGAACCACAACCAGTATCTAGTACCCAAGTTCCGTAACTTGCATGGTTAATCTCAATCATGTGAATAAAAGAAGATGAAGAAGACATACCAACAGGAGTAACGCGGCCTGCCTTAATGTCCTCACGATACACGGGGCACATGCGCCTCCAATGCCCAGTCTTGTGGCAATGGTGGCATTCCATGCTAGTATCCTTACTCTTTGTCTTGCCCTGTGAGTTGCTCGACTCACCGGGCTCACTCTTAGCAAATCCTGGTTTCTTGAACTTAGGCTTACCTACCGCTAGGTCGCCTTGAGCTTTAGCTTTCCCCTTATCTTTACCCTTATTGGAGATCATGAGAACATCCTGCTTCACGCTCCCACTTAATTTCAGATCCTTCTCGGTCTGTACGAGAAGGGAGTGGAGCTCATGAGGAGTCTTCTTCATGTCGTTCATGTAATAGTTGGCCCTAAAGAGGGCGAACCCATCATGAAGCGAATGAAGCATTCGATCAACGATTATGTTCTCACTGATCTTACAGTTTAGGGCCTCCAGTTTCTCGATATTCTCAATCATGTTGAGAATATGTGGGCTAACAGCTTGGCCCTTTTGGAGTTTCGCTTCAAAGAAGCGACAGGTATGCTCATAAGAAACGATTCTCGGAGCTTTCGAGAACTCGTTAGTGAGCGTGGTGAAAATCTTGTTTGCACCATGGGAGATGAAGCGTCTTTGCAAATTGGATTTCATTGCATAGATCAATACGTTCTTTATCCCACCCGCTTCCATGACGATGTCGCTATGAGTGCGAACTTCGTTAGCTCTAGCTCCAGTTCCTGGGTGTGCCGGAATAGGCTCAGTCAAGTACTTGAGCTTTCCGTCAGCAATGGCAGCATTCCGTAATGTTGCCTCCCGGTCAGAGAAGTTTGACCCATCATTCCTCAGTCTAGTAGACTGATTCATGGAGTCCATGAAGGCTTTAAGCCAGGATTCTCGTGCTAGCTTGGCACTTGGCATTGGGTCTTCACCAGCCATTTGTTATTTAGCAGTATTTATTTGATCGTGTTCTACACTGAAAAGAAGATAAAAGCAATGACACCCGTCGTTGAGGGGTGCCAAAGATAAGATTTATAAAACCTCAGCTTAAACTCAAATAGGATAAGTCAAGGGTCGAACCACAGAGAGACAGGGTAAATTATGTTTGTAAATTTAAAGTCTATTGCAAGTAACCAAAAAAAAGGGGGGTTTTGATTTGAGATTTAAACTAACAACTAAGGTAGCAAACTAACAAGAAAATTAAAACAAGATAAAAAGGAGATTAGGAACTTTGGTTCCCCATGGTCAAAACAAGTCAATGAAGGGTAAAATAATCAAATAACACAATCCCAAGGAACAAAGAATAAACCTTTTGGTCAATATTCTACCCAATCCTTACGGTCTTAGGGTTCCTAGAAAAGCACTAAACTTTCGTTCAAGGGCGATCCCAAAGTTGTTGTTAAACTAATCCTAGTAATCTTTCAATCCTAAGGATTAGTTCACCAACAACAATGGGGGATTGGTAATTTAATCATCAAACTTATCAAAGTCAAGTCTTTATCATGGTTCCCCTTATTCCCAATCACAAGAATTAGCTATGCATACTTTTAATTATGGAACTAACAATTACTAAGAAAATTAAAGAGATGAACATAATTAAAGATGACAATAAAAGGGTAAACATGAAATAAGAAATAACAACAATATGAATAACAAGATTGAATTAAAAGGAAAGATTAATTATAGCAAACTTACAACTTGAATGAAAAATCTAAGAACAAAGATAAAAGTTTGGTACCAAAATCTAACAATGGAGTTCTTCAAACATAGAGTGCTTGGTAAAATAAAAGAGGTTCTTTCTAAGGAATATCTTGCTTCATAAAATTGCTTAACCTCATTGAAGAGTCTAGGTCTCCTTAAATAAGAATTATTACAAGATTAGGAAAAATAGAAAATAAGAAAACAGAAGTCCCGAAACAGCTGGTGGTCGGTCGACCTATATTATTGGTCGGTCGACCGATTCTGGCGATGCGGGTTTATTTCATGCGAATTTGGGCTTCTGTGAACTGGGCCTCTTTGCGAACTGGACATCGGTCGGTCGACCTATATTGCAGGTCGGTCGACCGCTTCTCGTTCTTTTCAGCTTTGATCTGGCCCGATAACAATACTTGAATGCACCATCCGGATCCTTGCTCCATATTAGTACTCAAAACAGCTTCCTAAAGGCAAATAAGGCTTGGTTTTGCTCACTTCCGCGTATTCCTACATATAAAACATAGAAATGCCAAAGTAAACCGTTTCGGGAGAAAAAGCAACTAAAAGTCACGAAAGTGTAAGAAAATACGTGCCAAAAGAGTAAATAAAATGCATTAAATAGGCACGTATCAAACTCCCCAAACCAAACCTTGCTTGTCCTCAAGCAAGCACTAAGACTCAAAAGAAAATAAAACTTCTAATGGAACGGATTTCATACTTTTCACAACCAAACACAACACTATGCTTAGCCAATTTAATGCATCCTTCAACTATAATCAAACATAATGTCAAGAGCAAAACGAATTAAACGTGTTGGAAAAGCATGCTAAAATTTCAACCTTGCAAGACTCATTCTAATTGGACTCTCGCGGTACGCTCGAGACACTCATGAAAGCAAAGGGTCAAATGTATATGTGAAAGATAAGAAGATAAATAAAAGTAAGGACTCTCACCTATCTACGACCCGTAAGAACATGCCTGCAATCTAACATGAATAGAATCTCTACAACCGTACATATGCATTCCCGCACTAGATAACCATGACACATGCCGAGGCAAATTTGGAATTGTGAGGCTAAAGGTAAGAAGGGGCTTAAAATAAGTTATGGGAAGAAGGGTTAAACCGAGCTAACAACCGTCTATCCATACTATAAGATCACTTCTTATTGTTTGCTTTTTCTTTCATACATGCCAATGCTCAAAGTTTTGGAGCAAAAATCACAAATCTTCCAACTTTTTCTTTTTCTTTTTTTTTTTTCTTTTTTTTTTTCAGAAAAACTAACCTATCCAATGGTCCTGGTCGACCGACCGGGGAAACTGGTCGACCGACCAGCCTTGAAAACAGGCTTTTTCGTTTTTTTTTTAGCAGTTTTTTTTTTTTTTTTTTTTTTTTTTTTTTTTTTTTTTTCATTCTCCCAAAATTAAAATTTATCAATGAAGCATAAACCAAAGGATGGCAAGAAAAACAGTCCCATCACTAATTTACTAGCTCGGCTAGGGTAGGCAATTTTTAGAATGTAGCAAATGGGTAAAAGAATTCAATTTGGCTATGTGGGGATAATGGGAATAATGAGAAAGGGGTACCTCTACCACATGTGTCAACAAACCACAACCCGAATGCATACAAGTATTAAGAAGACAAAAATCATGTTTATGCATATTGATGTAACATGCCTCAAGAGGAGAAACTACTCACAAACCTATATGAAATCGGTCATGGATGTCACCGATTTATTAAGCTCTAATCCTTAGAATATGTAGTAGCTTGCCAAGAAGAGAGTCAAGTCTAATAATTTAGCATGAAATCAACAAAAACTCGTAGATAATGCAAAAGACTAGCTTGAAAATTTTTTGAAAAATGCAAGGCAAAGCAATAAATGATATGTGAGGCATAACTTGTATTTATCCGTTCCGACTCGACCTAAAAACTTAAGACAGAGAAGAATGCGCGACAGGGAAGAACACGCGACAAGAGAGGATGAAAACAAGAAAAACACCTAAAGGAAGGAAAAACAAAAGACACAAAAACAATTGCATACTCACAAAGGAGTATGCAAACACCCTCCCCAAACCAAAACGCACAATGTCCCCATTGTGCTCATCAGCATACAACCACAGCATAGGGATGGGGGTAGGCGAAAAAGAAGCAAACAAAGAAAGGAAAAGGAAAAAGATTAAAAACTACAAAAAGAGTCTAAAGAGGAAGAAGGGGAAAACTGGAAATCTAGAGAGGAAAATTGGAAATCTAAGGGAGGAAAACACTTACAAAGGAAATGTGGACCTCCCCAAACCGAGCCAAGCAAGGGGGACCTCCCCAAACCGAACCCCAAAGAGGGTAAGGTTAAGCATGTCCCTAGCCCTCTGAGTCGTAAAACGACTCAGGGCTCTCCTCTCCTTCCTCCTCATCGCCATCCTCCTCAGACCCTACTCCTGTTCCTGAGGCAGAGCCTGAAGCTTCACCGTGGTCACGACCGCCTGCGAGAGGTGTGTACCAGGTGGGGTGAGTCCATGGGCCGGTTGGGAGCCTACCTTGTGTGGCATACTCCCTGTAAACCGGGTATTGGAAGAGACTATCGTTCAGCTGTTTTTGGCTGAACTGCCTGCAAAGACTCGCCATCATTTGTGGCATAGATCTGTCATCAACAAAAGGAGGAACATAAACATTAGGAGGAGCAGTAAAATCAGATGGGTACCCCGTCCCAGATGTGGTATGGTGGCCACCGGGAGCAGGGGCCCTGAAGCCTCTAGCGGTGCCTCCCCTAAGTGGGAGGCGGTAAGACGGGAGTAATGGTCGGGGCTCCCCTACAACATTCGAAAGGGGAAGCATAGTGGGAGCCATGGTGATGGGGATGCGGTCACTGAGATAGGTGTCTATCTTCCAATAATCTCTCCTGTTTACCCAACGCACGGACCTGACATAAGCCATGTCCATGTACCGGGAGAGAGGGTCGACCGCATCCTCATAGCGAGGGAACTGGGGTACAAAAGAGCGGGCTAATCGGGTGACTAGCCCACCACAGACAATAGTAGTCAAGGAAGTTCCCTCGCCCACCGACACAAAATGAGAGGCGACCAAATAAGCAGTGTTGTAAAACTGCTGACCCGTACGTCTGATGTTAAGATAACCAGACAAAATGGAGAGCTCAATGTTGTTAACATTTTGAGACTCTTTGCGGCCGAAAATAGTGTTGGCCAACAGACGCAAAAAATAACGGGGGGTGGGAAGGTGGATGGTACTGTTTTTCTTCTTCACATCGCTGGAATCAGAAATACAGGACCACATATCAGAATACGACCCCGTGGGGTCATCAGTAAGACCCTCAGAAGACAAACCCAAAATTTGAGCAAATTGGGTTAAAGTTAAAGCATATGTTTCATTGAACATGCGAAAAGAGATGCAAAAATTATCATAGCCGGAGCGAAGTGCCCCTGAATCAAAGGTGAAGGAGGAAAAGAACTCAAGAGTGAGAAGGCGGTAGGTGATCTCGTCCATGGTGACGAGTCCTGCAAACCCGGTCCCAATGAGCAAAGATACTACCTCGTCGTGGCATCCCAAAGCATGCAAGGCTGGAACAGAAAGGAAACGGGTTGCCACTACCACGCAGTAGGCGGTGAGATGGAGGAATCGGGCCTTCTGGGCTGGAGTGCTGAAAGTGATTTGCGGATAGTTTGGTAAACTATCCGTGTCTTGCACCGCCAAACCTCGCGTCCTAGAGACACGTCCTCTAGAAGTGCTTGTACCCGAAGTGCGTGCGCGCTTCCCACCTTGATCGCGGCTAGACATCGTAAAGCTTGAAGATGGAAAATGAAAGAAAGTAAGTAAATTGGTGAAGGAGGAAGGTGGGTGAATAGTTTTTAGGGTTTTAAGAGAGAAGGGGAAAGCTGGGAAGGTGAAGGAGTGAAAGCAATTATTGCATTTTCAAAACACAACAGACCCGTGACATTTGACTCTGAAAAATAAAACCGTAAAAAAAACCGTGGTCGGTCGACCAGAAAAGTCGGTCGGTCGACCATCGTCCTTTTACCTGCTTTGCAATTTTACTTACTCTGCCAGAAAAATTGCATAAAGTTGTCAGTTTGGTCGGTCGACCTAATAACTCGGTCGGTCGACCACTGTACTGACGGATTCTCTTTTTCTTTCACTTTTCTGCAGAGATTTCAATTTCCACCAGAGGATAAAACGAAAAATAAGAAAGAAAACGTAAATTTAAACTAAAGCACGGGTTGCCTCCCGTGTAGCGCTGGTTTAAGAGGTCCCGCACGACCTGTTACCTTCTAAGGAGCATCCTAAAAAGGGTCGAAGTAAGAAACTTCGACTTTTCCGACAAATTCATTTTCTCCTCGGAAGTGCTTCACATATTGGCCATTGACTTTGAACCTCTCACCAGATGAGGTTTCTAATTCGATTGATCCGAATTTTGAGACAGCTGTGATGGTGTAGGGTCCGCTCCACCTGGATTTCAGCTTACCAGGAAAAAGACGAATACGAGCATTAAAAAGCAATACCCTATCACCTACCTGAAAATCACGTCTAATGATTCTTTTGTCATGCCAGCGCTTTGTTTTCTCCTTGTAAATCCTGGCATTGTCATAGGCTAACAACCTGAATTCTTCTAACTCGTTGAGCTGCAATAAACGTTTCTCACGGGAAAGATTAGGGTCTAAATTAAGATCACAAATAGCCCACCAAGACTTACGTTCTAACTCAACTGGTAAATGACAAGTTTTACCATAAATCAATCGGAATGGTGACATTCCTATTGGGGTTTTGAACGCGGTTCTATAGGCCCATAAAACATCATCAAGTTTTAGGCTCCAATCTTTCCTAGACTTAGAAACTACCTTGGCTAGGGTCTCCTTGAGTTCTCTGTTAGAGATCTCAACTTGACCACTCACTACAAAAAAATACTGCCATTGCGACGGATTTTTTGCGACGGACAGGAAATCCGTCGCAAAATTAGTTTTGCGACGGATTTCGCGACGGATTTTTAGTTTGCGACGGAATTTGCGACGGACCTGAATTTCCCAGACCCGCGAAATGAAAGTCAAATGGCGGGAAGGTTTGCGACGGAAAATCCGTCGCAAATATAAACTTTTGCGACGGAAATTCCGTCGCAAACATATTGACCAGACTTGCCCAAAAGTTGGTCAAGGTCAAATGTTGACCAGATTTGCGACGGAAGTTCCGTCGCAGGAGTCAATATTTGCGACGGAAATTCCGTCGCAAATCTGGTCAAGATTTGACCTTGACCAGATTTGCGACGGAAATTCCGTCGCAAAATTCCGTCGCAAAGTTTTTTAAATACAGACCCGCGGATCTCATTTTTCCCCCAAATCGATTTCACAATTAAAAAAAAAAAACCCTAAGGCGATCTATCGGCGATTCATCACCACACCACCCACCCAACCACCCTACCCTACCTCCCCCGCCGGAGCCGCCGTCGCCGGAGCCTCCCAACCGCCCCTCCTTCTTCCTCTCCTTCTCCTTCTCCTTCCTTCCTTTTCCTTCCTCCTCCGCCCCTCCTTCCTCCTCGCCGCCCCTCCTTCCTCCGGCCAACCGCCCCTCCTTCCTCCTCCACCTGCCACCTCACCGCCACTTCTTTCTTTCTTATGTATGTATACTAATTTTATTAATATACCGTCTTAATTTTTTTTGTTTAATCCGTCGCAAAATTCCGTCGCAAATTCCGTACTATTGTTTTTTTATTGTTATTAGGAATAGTTAGTTTAGTTTAATTGTTATTTGATTAGTTTAGTTAGTATTGTTAGGTGGTTAGTAATATTAGGTTAGTAGCTAATTTCGTCCCAAATCCGTCGCATATTGTTGTTAAGATGTTTAGGAGGTTTGTTTTTTGATATAAAATTTGCATTGTTGTTGATTGTTAGTGTTGTTGATTTGTTTAGAATATTCTTGAATAGTACCCGTTCAATAATTACACATTAAGTGTAATTGTTGAATAGTCCCCGTTTTGGGACTGTCTTTGAATCTTTCATGCCATTTAGGTAGTAAACATTCTTATATTTTCTTGATTGTAATGAAACAAAAATTGGGCAACACTTCCTTATTGTTCTCCAAATACATTCTATATAATGTATTTGGAGAACAATAGGGAAGTGCTGCCCAATTTTTGTCTCATTACAATCAAGAATATATAAGAGTGTTTACTAATGGTGTGAAAGATTCAAAGATGGGTTTAGGCTGGAGAGATAAGGACCCCAGACCAATATATGTAAATTGTTTTTTTTTGCAGGTTGGTGTTTGTGTTGGTGTTGGTGTTGGTGTTGGTGTTGGTGTTGGTGTTAGTGTTGCTGTTGGTAGTTGTAGTTGTAGTTGTTGTTGTTGTTGTTGTTGTTGTTAGTTGTTGTTATATATATGTAGTTGTTATTTAATTGTTGTTGTTAATTAATTGTTGTTGTTGTTAATAAGTTGTTAACTAGTTTTTGTTGTTAGTTGTTGTTATATATATATATGTAGTTGTTGTTATTTAATTGTTGTTGTTAATTAGTTGTTGTTATTGTTTGTTAAAATATGTAGATTTACTATGAAGAGATTAGAAAGAAAATGGATGTATGAAAGGTTGGATTCTAGGAAAAAAATAAGGCAGGATTTCGTAATTGGTGTTAATGAATTCATTAACTATGTTAAGCAACAAGACGAATACGTTAGGAATAGAGAAATTAGGTGTCCATGTTCTAAGTGTAAGAATACAAAGTATTTAGTTGAGCAAGATGTACGGAAACACCTTGGTTTGAGAGGGTTTTGTGATAACTACTACGATTGGGTGTGTCACGGAGAGAAATTCTCCGTTGAGGAAGAGGGAAGCTCATCAATGCACTCCGACAATCCTTATAGAGATATGGTGGAAGATGCGTTACGCGATAGCATTGATCAAATTAGGGAAGATGCTCTAAACGCCGAGGTGGTCGATGAATCTCCAAATCCTAATGTATTAGCTTTTTTCCAAATGCTAAAACATGCCGAACAACCTCTTTATGTAGGAAGTCGTATGACATTGCTACAGTCGGCTTCAAGGTTGATCACTTTAAAATGTGAATTCAACTTAGCTGAAAAATGTGTAGATGGTTTTGCGTCATATATCGGAGATATGATTCCTGAAAATAATCTTATGACGCGTAACTACTACGAAACCAAAAAAGTTCTTAAAGCTCTTCAACTTCCCCATCAGAAGATAGATGCCTGCTCGGTAGGATGTATGCTTTTCTGGATGGACGACGCTCACCTTGATAAGTGCAGAAAATGTGGTACGAATAGGTACAAATTAGAGAAAAATGCAAATGGCAAAAGAGTTCCCGAAAAGTTCTTAACTTATTTTCCATTAGGACCACGGTTGCAACGCTTTTATGCCACAAAGCACATCGCGGGCGAAATGCGTTGGCATTATGAAAACCCTCGTGTTAGTGGAACAATGTCTCATCCAAGTGACGGGGAGGCTTGGAAACAGTTTGACCGGCTGCATCCTGATTTTGCATCTGAGCCTAGGAATGTCCGTCTTGGACTTTGCACTGATGGTTTCGCACCGTTTAGTCAATTCGGGAAGCAATATTCATGTTGGCCGGTGATACTTACTCCATACAATTTACCACCCTGGCTCTGTATGAAAAGACAGTTTATGCTCTTAACATTACTTATTCCCGGTCCCCACAATCCAAAGAAAAACCTTGATGTCTATTTGCAGCCTCTTATTCACGAGTTGAAGCAATTATGGGAGACGGGGATCTTAACCTATGACGTTTCCCTGAAGCAAAACTTTGATCTTAGAGCCGCACTCCTATGGACGATAAACGACTTTCCTGCATATGGCATGTTATCTGGTTGGACAACTCAAGGTGAGCATGCATGTCCATATTGTATGAAAAATGAGACTAAGTCAATTTGGCTACAACATGGGAAAAAATGGAGTTGGTTTGATTGTCATCGACAGTTTTTAGACAGGAATCATGTTTTTCGTAACGATAAGGTGCATTTTAGAAAAGGGAAAGTTGAGCACGATGTTGCTGCGAAGAGGTTAACAGGCAATGAAGTATGGGATTGTGTCAAACATCTACCGAAAATTGTGGATGGATCTGAACGTGATCTGAATTTGCTTAAAGGGAAACGGATTGGGTGGTGGAAACAAAGCATCTTTTGGGAGCTTCCCTATTGGAGCACGCTACTAATTCGACATAACCTTGATGTCATGCATATTGAGAAAAATTTCTTCGAGCAAATAATTAACACCGTCATGGACGTGAAAGGAAAAACAAAATTAAACTCAAATGCAGAGAAAGACATGTTACTTCTTTGTTCGAGTAGAAGAAAAGGGGATTCGGTCGTTTTGAAAAAGGAACAAAAGAAGGTCCTATGTGAATGGGTATACAAACTGAAGTTTCCCGACGGTTATGCTTCAGATTTGAGAAGGTGTGTCGATATGAATGAATTGAAGATACACGGTTTGAAAAGTCATGATTGTCACGTCTTCATGGAGCGATTACTCCCAGTTGCTTTGAGACATCTTCTTCCAAAAAATGAGTGGAATGCCATAACTGAAATTAGTCAGTTTTTCAGAGATTTGTGTACTTCATCAGTACAGATTGAAAAAATTACAAGTCTCGAAAATAACATTGCGGAGATTATCTGCAAATTAGAGAAAATCCTTCCACCTTCTTTTTTCAACTCAATGGAACACCTACCTATTCATTTGCCCTATGAAGTAAAAGTGGGTGGTCCTGTGCAATATAGGTGGATGTATCCTTTCGAGAGGTAATATCATCCTTATTCAATTCTTTATATTACATAATACATATTTTTCATCATATTTTTCATTCTAAATTCATTTGTTTGTAGGTTTTTGAATCATTTGAAAAAGAAAATCAAAAATAAAGCTCATGTTGAAGGGTCTATATGTAATGCATATTTAATTGAGGAAATAGCAAATTTCTGTTCCCTATACTTTGAAGATCATATAGACACCAAGGCAAAGGACCTTGACGTTGGTTCAAAAAAGCCGACACAATCTAACTTGCCTGAGATATTTCAAGATCATGATGGCACAACTTCTGGAAAATGTCGTGAAAGGTTTTTAGAGGATAACGAATATGAGCGTGCACACCTCTACGTTTTATCGAACTGCGATTCTGATGAATTGAAACGAAACGAAGTGTAAGTGGTGAATCTAAATTCTTATACTTGAATTCATAATTATTAGTTGTTCAAAAATTAATAATTCCCCTAATTTGAATATAGGTTGTTTGAAAATTTTATCATGAGAGAACATCCTGAATGTGTCGTAGACAATGATGTTTGGGAAAAATATGAAACAAGATTTCCCAGATGGTTTAGATCTCAGGTTACTAATATAGAAGATCCAGTTCTAATTGCCTTAGCAAATGGTCCCTCAAGAAGAGTCAGAACATGGAAACGTTATTCCATCAACGGCTACAAATTTCGAGCTTTCATTCAAGGAAAAGATTTGGAAAAGTGCACAATTAACAATGGAGTTTGTGTGAGTTCCACTGAAGGAGCTGACTACTATGGGACCCTTGACGAAATTGTTGAAATGACTTATACAGGCCCACAAAGCACTTACAAAGTCATTTTGTTCAAATGTAGTTGGCTAGATAACTCCGAAAGAGGCATGCAAGTGCATAAGGAATATAAGCTTGTGGATGTTAACCGGAGTAGAAAATTTGCAAAGTACGACCCATTTGTGTTGGCATATCAAGTGGAACAAGTCTACTATAGTCCTTATCCAGGTATAAAAAGGGATCAAAGTCAATGGTCAGCGGTATTCAAAACCAAGGCTAGATCACATGTCGATGCCCCCGTTGATGAATCTTTCTTTCAAGAAAATGTTACTAATGGTGAAACAATACTGTCACCAATTGAAGTAGAAGAAGAAGATGAAGATGAAATTGTGGAGGAACCAGAATACATTCAAATTGTGACAGTGAGGCAACATGAGGATGAGGACGAGGACGAGGACGAGGTTGAGAATGAGGATGAGGATGAGGATGAGTATGAGGATGAGGATGAGGATGAAGATGAAGATATTATAGATTCTCTTTGTAAGGATGTAGGAATAAATTGTTCAAGTGGTGATGATGATGATGATTAGGACTACTATCTATTAGATTCGATAATCTTGTATTTGTTGAAATTATTGTAGATGCCGTATGGCTTAATGTCAATGAAATTATCTTATTAATCTTATTATTCAAGTTTTTAATTACGTAAAGCTTTTCTTTCTAATTGTTGCTATATTAGTTTGATAATAATATGCCGGGCGGAAGACGACGAGGTAGTGGTAGTCGTCAGCCTGAGGGAGGACGATCGGGAGCTAATGATGATGAGGACGAGATTGTTCCACCTGAGCCTCAGCCGCCTACACATCGAATACACCTCGATCCGACTGATTACGAAGGCGCCAAGTGGTAAGTATCTTATTTGTTTACGGATAATTGATTATATATACGTATATATTGATTATAATATGATTACTTGTTGACTATTTTTTTTTCACATTTAACTCTTTTTCAGGTTCAGTGACAAAGACGTTTCTACTCTTATAACACAGACCATTATTTGCAACTACAAGGAGTATGCGCCCAACTGGTCAGAAGCGTCGGATTACATTAAGGAAGAGTGGTGGAATTGGTTTGAGGTATTTATTAACTGTTTACTACCTATTTCCGTTTTATTATTTATTACCTATTTATTGTTTCATATTTATTTAACTATTTTTTTTCTTGAAACAGAAAAAAGTTACCTTTCACCCTCGTGATAGAGCAGCGGTTAGGTCGGCGTGGGAAGACATGATGAAAGACCGCCTTCGCAAAAGAATCCACTACGCTATGCAGAAACCAACGGAGAAAAGGCCGCACTGGATACCCTTGGATATTTTTGAACAACTGAAGGGTAGAAAAGAAGATCCAAAATTCCAAGAGAAATCCGACAAAAACAAGAACAACCGGATGTCGGGAAGTACCGAAAAAGGCAAGGCCTTAGGTACTCACATAATGGGTCGTAAAAACACCCTACAGATGATGGATGAAATGGTAATTGTTTAGTTTTTACTTCATTTTTCTTGTCTTCAATAATTTTCACCCTTTGACAATATTGAATGTTTTTTCAACAAGTGTCGTTGGATTTAAATTGCAGGCTGGAGAAGATGGGAGGGATGTACCATCGGCCTTGAAGTTGCTTGAGAGGACAAAAAAGAATGCCAAGAAGGGTTGGCTATCAACGAAACCCAAAGCACTATTTGTAAGTTAACAGAAACTTTTCTTTATATTTTAGTAATTTGGTTTACTAATTAATTAACGTATACTAATAACATTTTATTTTTGTTTTGTAGGAAAAAGTCTTTTCAAGAAAGAACAAAATGATAAGTGAAGGGATCCCGGAGCAAGATATCGACGACAACGAGATCTACTTCGAAGAAGTAGGCGGTTTCAACAAGAAAGGGTTGATACTCGGTATGGGAAATGCAGCCCCAGTCATTTACGAGCGTCGTCGCCACTCAAGTGCTGGGACCCAGTCACAATACACCCCAGGTTTGTATTTTATAGTTTATTAAAATTTAAGACTAACCAATTATTTAACCGTTTACTAAATGAATATAATATCATGTTTGACTATTCATTGCAGGTATCCTCGGCAAAGTTCTTCGAGAGAATGCTCAGCTAAGACAAAACGAGCTCGAGACATCCCAAAGGCTGAAGGCAATTGAAGAATACTTAAGTCAACAGGGGGCGCAGTTCACTACTCAGAGCTGCAACCCGGGAGGCTTTTCTCAGCCGAGACGCGACTTTGACGATGATGGCGGCGACAATGCTAGGGCGGCCAGTCATTTCGCCACCCCACAGCCCACCGACACGACCGTTAGATAGATTTCATTAGGTTGTTTAGTTGATGTACCGCGGACTATGTTTAGTTTTGAGTTGGATTATCATTTGTAAAACTTTCTTATTAGTTATGAAAAGAGATATTAAAAACCCTTGTCTCCGACAAGTTTTTGTTGCTGGGTCGTTTTTCTGAAATTGCAGGTTTACAGATCATGCAAAAGGGAAAAAATGAATCATTTCAATGGAAATGGGGAGCTGGAAAAACGGCTGAAACCGGAAAATCACACAGGTATTTGCGACGGAAATGTCTCAATTTGCGACGGACATTCCGTCGCAAACCTTGACCGGAAGTCAAGGTCAGTCAAGGTTTGCGACGGAAAATCCGTCGCAAATGGGCCTCTTTGCGACGGATTTTCCGTCGCAAACCTTGACTGACTATGACCAGAAGTCAAGGTCAATCAAGATTTGCGACGGAAAATCCGTCGCAAATGGTCCTGTTTGCGACGGATTTTCCGTCGCAAATCTTGATTGACCTTGACTTCTGGTCAAGGTCAATCCGTCGCAAAATGTGGTCAATCCGTCGCAAAAAAGTTGCGACGGAAAAATCCGTCGCAAATTAACTTTTTGCGACAAAAATATGGGACAGACGCAGTCCGTCGCAAATCCGTCGCAAAAACATCATTTGCGACGGATTTCACCCTTTTTGCGACGGAAAATTCCGTCGCAAACAGAGCATTGTTTTGTAGTGACTAGTCTGAGGGTGATAAGCTAAACCCCTACGGTGTTGGACACCGAATTTATTTAACAAGTCACCTAAGCGTTTCTCCTTAAAATGCATACCTCCATCACTTATGACAACCCTAGGGACACCAAAACGAGGAAATATGATTTTTTTAAACATCTTAATTACAGCCTTTGCATCACAATGGGGAGTAGCAATAGCTTCTACCCATTTAGACACATAATCAACAGCCACAATAATATACCTGTTACCTTGACTACTAGGAAAAGGTCCTTGATAATCAATGCCCCAGACATCAAAAATTTCTACCTCTAAAATACCAACTTGTGGCATCTCATGTCTTTTTGAGACATTCCCAGTTCTTTGACAGGCATCACAGTTACCTACAAAATTCTTACAGTCAGCATGTAAAGTAGGCCAATAAAAACCAGACTGCAATACCTTGGCCACGGTCCTAGATGGACCGTGGTGACCACCATATGCAGAAGAGTGACATGCTTCCAGAATGTCCTTCACCTCCCATTGGGGGACGCATCTCCGGATAAGTCCATCTCCGCATTCTTTAAAAACATAAGGGTCATCCCAAAAATACTGTTTTGCATCGAACATAAATCTCTTCTTTTGTTGCCAAGACAACTCAGGAGGGATTTTACCTGTAACAGCAAAATTAGCATAATCAGCATACCAAGGAGGGGGATAAGAACCTGAACTATTAATGATAAATAAACTCTCATCAGGAAACGAATCATCAATAGGTAAAGAATCTTCCCCATCAGTCAGCTGCAGGCGAGATAGGTGGTCAGCTACCACGTTTTCCGCGCCCTTTTTGTCCCTAATCTCAATGTCAAACTCTTGGAGAAGGAGTATCCACCTTAAAAGTCTTGGCTTTGAATCCTTCTTTTGAAAAAGACCTTTTAAGGCTGCATGGTCAGTATAGACAATTACCTTATTACCTACTAAATATGACCTGAATTTTTCTAAGGCAAATATGACAGCTAGCATCTCCTTCTCGGTGGTGAAATAGTTGACTTGAGTCTCATCCAGGGTGCGACTCGCATAGTATATAGCATTAAGAGCCTTGTTCTTCCTTTGACCAAGCACAACACCCAGAGCATAATCACTAGCATCGCACATGATCTCAAATGGGAGATCCCAATCTGGTGGCTGGATGATTGGTGCTGAGATCAAAGCTTCCTTCAACCTGTTAAAAGCTGAAAGGCACTCATCAGAAAAATCAAAGATGGCATCTTTAAGAAGCAATTGTGTAAGTGGTTTAGCAATTTTAGAGAAGTCCTTAATGAAACGCCTGTAAAAACCTGCGTGTCCTAAGAAACTTCTCACCCCTTTGACGTTAACAGGAGGGGGTAATTGCTCAATCACCTGCACCTTTGCTTTATCTACATGTATACCTTTGTCTGAAATTAGATGCCCTAACACTACCCCTTCAGTAACCATAAAATGACACTTCTCCCAGTTTAAGACAAGGTTTACATCAATACATCGCTGCAAGACTTTATCAAGATTAGCTAAGCATTGATCAAAAGCATTACCGTAAACAGAGAAATCATCCATAAATACTTCCATAATGTTTTCTATAAAGTCTGAAAAGATACCCATCATACACCTTTGAAAAGTAGCAGGAGCATTGCATAACCCAAAAGGCATCCTGCGATAAGCAAAAACACCCTGTGGACATGTAAAAGTAGTCTTACTCTGATCATCAGGATGGATGAGAATCTGGAAGAAACCTGAATAACCGTCTAGAAAACAGAAGAATTTATTAGAAGCCAGTCTTTCAGTCATTTGGTCAACAAAAGGAAGGGGGAAATGGTCTTTCTTGGTGGCGGCATTTAACTGTCTATAATCAATGCACATCCGCCACCCTGTTACAACTCTAGTTGGTATTAACTCATTTTTATCATTCTTAACCACTGTGGTCCCTCCTTTCTTAGGAACCACCTGAACTGGGCTAACCCACTTAGAGTTTCCAACCGGATAGATAATACCTGCATCAAGAAGCTTCATAACCTCAGCCATAACCACATCCTGCATCTTAGGATTCAACTTACGCTGTCCCTATCTATAAGGCTTATGCCCTTCCTCTAAATCTATTCTGTGCATACAAACATCAGGGCTTATACCCTTAATATCATCCAAAGAATAACCTAGAGCTTTTCTATTCTTTTTAAGAACAGTCATTAAGGCAGAAAGTTGGTCAAGACTAAGTTTAGAGCTAACAATCGCAGGGTACTGTTCAGTATCATCTAGGAAAACATATTTAAGATTAGGAGGAAGTGGCTTACGCTCTGGTGCTTTTACCTCAACTGCCTGAACAGAATTAGTATCTATAGAATAGCACATGTTTACCAGACTTGCATTAGCTAGGCTTATGAGCTTCTCATTCTCTTCTTCAGTGAGCTCATATTCCTCTTCCTCTTCTTCTATCAAATCCAGCTCTTCAGCATCCTCAGCTGGAGTACCTGCACACTTATCCAAAATCGTCAGATCATCTAAGGGATCCTTGGTCAAGGATTCCCTCCAATTAAGGATAACATTCCTGTCTACAATATCGATGGAACAACAAGTATCATCAGTAGGAATAGTTGCCTTATGGGCAAGACTAAACTCGATAGTGTCATCCCCAATCTCTAAAGTAATGGTCCCGCGTTTGACATCTATTACAGCCCCAGCTGTGTGTAAAAATGGTCTACCTAAAATAATAGGTATTTGACTATCCTCAGCAATGTCTAAAACAACGAAATCCACAGGAATAAAGAACTTTCCCACTTTTACTGGGACATCCTCCAAGACCCCTAGTGGTCTTTGGGTTGATCTATCAGCCATCTGTACGGTAATATTGGTGACTTTAAGTCTACCTAAACCAAGTCTTTCACATACAGAATAAGGTATGACACTGACACTAGCCCCTAGATCGCAAAGGGCTTTCCCTATTACATGATTACCTATGGTACAAGGGATGGAAAAACTACATGGGTCTTTTAACTTGGGTGCTATATTATCTTGTGAAAGAACATAACATTCTTCCACAAAAGCAACAGCACCGTCGTCTTGAAAGTTCTTCTTACGACTTAAAATATCTTTCATGAATTTAGCATAAGAAGGTACCTGGGTAATTAAGTCAGTGAAAGGGATGGTTACCTCAAGATTCTTTACCATCTCTAAAAACTTACCAAACTTCCGATCCTCTTTTGAATTTTTCAGTCTTTCAGGATAAGGAATGGTGACTTTAGCCATAGGATCAGCAACCTTTGGCTTTTTCAACTGTAAAATTTCGGTAAGGCCTTGAATGAAGGAAGGATCCAGCGATTCCGGAGTCAAAACAGCACTCTGCTCAGGAACGTCGGTCGGTCGACCAGTAGCAGTGGTCGGTCGACCAGAGTCTGCAACATCCGAATTTTTCTTTTTTTCAGAATCTGATCTCACGTCAGGAACTGCGGTCGATCGACCTACAGTAGCGGTCGGTCGACCTCCTACTCTTTTGACGGGATCAGATTCTTTGGTCGGAATCTCGGCTGGATCATCCTCTTGAGTTGATTCTTCACAAACACGGCCACTCCTTAGATTTATGGCGTTCAGCGTCTCCATGGGTCCCTCACAACTAGCTGGAGAGCTAGTCCTTTGGTTGGCTATGTTTATCAAGTGATCTTCAAAAACTTTTGAGGAGGTATAGTGAGCCTCACTCATCTTCAAAACTGCCGTGGTTAAAACATCAACAAGAGCTCTTAATTTCTCAATTTCACCCGTGTTGTCGACCGTAGTAACTAGGTTCGCACTTTCAAGCTTTAGCTGGGTTGCCTCAAGCTTTTCAAAACGGGCTTCAACTGTTGTCTCAAGAGCCATCACTCTATTCATCTCCACATTCAGCCTTCTTGAATTCCCACGTGAACCCTTAAAAGTAGCCCTATGCACCGCCATGTCTTCAATGGTTTTCCAACCCTTCATATGGTCGGTGTTATTCTGGAATCTTCCATTGGCGGCCACATCAAGAACCATCTTATAGTCATCATAAAGAGAGTTGTAAAAACAGTTACATAGGTCCCATTGTTGAAGGTTATGGTGAGGGATAGAACGGACCAATTTCTTGAATCGATCCCATGCTTCACAAAATCCTTCATCAGGTCCCTGTTGAAAGTTACGGATTTGGTTTCTCAAGTCCTCGGCTTTTGCAAGAGGGAAGTATTTCTTGTAAAAGGCCAATGCCAAGGAAGTCCAATCCGTAATCTTCTCACTTGTCCTGTCAAGGTACCGGTACCATTCTTGCGCGTCTTCTTTTAATGAGAACAGGAACATCGTTGCCAGCACCTCGTCTCTAGTTACCCATTCAGGTAGGGGTATGGAGCAACAATAATCCGTAAAGGTTATAACATGCTTGATTGGATCTTCATCGGGTAGACCAGAAAATTGACTCTGTTCCACCAAAGAAACATGATTTGGGCGGAGTTCAAAGGAGCCAGTGGTGGGGGTAGGCAAGGTGAATCCTTTCGGTACATCTTGAGCCTTTGGCTGTAGGAAGTTATAAATAGAATCCATAAAGAGAGTACTCAAGCCTTCCTCTCAAAAAACCTGTCTTCTAAACAAAACTAGAAGAAAAGGTGAGAACGGTCTTAAGGAACCTAAGTTCCTTAAGACAAGAAAAAAAAAATAAACTAAAAATTAACAAACAAAATTATACCGTCTCCCCGGCAACGGCGCCAAAATTTGACACCCGTCGTTGAGGGGTGCCAAAGATAAGATTTATAAAACCTCAGGTTAAACTCAGATAGGATAAGTCAAGGGTCGAACCACAGAGAGACAGGGTAAATTATGTTTGTAAATTTAAAGTCTATTGCAAGTAACCAAAAAAAAGGGGGGTTTTGATTTGAGATTTAAACTAACAACTAAGGTAGCAAACTAACAAGAAAATTAAAACAAGATAAAAAGGAGATTAGGAACTTTGGTTCCCCATGGTCAAAACAAGTCAATGAAGGGTAAAATAATCAAATAACACAATCCCAAGGAACAAAGAATAAACCTTTTGGTCAATATTCTACCCAATCCTTACGGTCTTAGGGTTCCTAGAAAAGCACTAAACTTTCGTTCAAGGGCGATCCCAAAGTTGTTGTTAAACTAATCCTAGTAATCTTTCAATCCTAAGGATTAGTTCACCAACAACAATGGGGGATTGGTAATTTAATCATCAAACTTATCAAAGTCAAGTCTTTATCATGGTTCCCCTTATTCCCAATCACAAGAATTAGCTATGCATACTTTTAATTATGGAACTAACAATTACTAAGAAAATTAAAGAGATGAACATAATTAAAGATGACAATAAAAGGGTAAACATGAAATAAGAAATAACAACAATATGAATAACAAGATTGAATTAAAAGGAAAGATTAATTATAGCAAACTTACAACTTGAATGAAAAATCTAAGAACAAAGATAAAAGTTTGGTACCAAAATCTAACAATGGAGTTCTTCAAACATAGAGTGCTTGGTAAAATAAAAGAGGTTCTTTCTAAGGAATATCTTGCTTCATAAAATTGCTTAACCTCATTGAAGAGTCTAGGTCTCCTTAAATAAGAATTATTACAAGATTAGGAAAAATAGAAAATAAGAAAACAGAAGTCCCGAAACAGCTGGTGGTCGGTCGACCTATATTATCGGTCGGTCGACCGATTCTGGCGATGCGGGTTTATTTCATGCGAATTTGGGCTTCTGTGAACTGGGCCTCTTTGCGAACTGGACATCGGTCGGTCGACCTATATTGCAGGTCGGTCGACCGCTTCTCGTTCTTTTCAGCTTTGATCTGGCCCGATAACAATACTTGAATGCACCATCCGGATCCTTGCTCCATATTAGTACTCAAAACAGCTTCCTAAAGGCAAATAAGGCTTGGTTTTGCTCACTTCCGCGTATTCCTACATATAAAACATAGAAATGCCAAAGTAAACCGTTTCGGGAGAAAAAGCAACTAAAAGTCACGAAAGTGTAAGAAAATACGTGCCAAAAGAGTAAATAAAATGCATAAAATAGGCACGTATCAAGCAAAACCATATAAGCATCTCATCGTTGTGATTTAAGTCTATTTTAAATTGTATTTAAACTCGTAGACTCATGCATTTATATAATTGATCTCCCTCAAGAATTATATAAATGATCCTAAGACTCAATTTCCGTAAATTGATAAGCCCACAGCTTGGCTAATTCCACCGTTGGAACTCTTGGTCGATAGATTTCCGTAAATCTCATCGTTTAGTCCATCATAGTCGCTAGATAGTATCTAGTGACCACAATGTTGAGATAAAATAAATCATCTGTTCCCACTTACCCGACGTAGAAGGGGTCATATTATGCCTACCGACGAAGAAGGGATTCATGGGAGTCTGATTTATAAAGACTTGTCTCAATTTTTTGTTTATACGAGGAAGACCCCATCAACTTATATTTATCCATTTTAAGTGAACTAAAATCTAGCATTTACGTGAATGAATGAAATAAAGTGATGGCTTTGTATGTGACACGTGACATCTGACATCTGTATGTCACAGAAAACTAACGCGTAACCTCTACATGAGTCAGTTTTCAGGCATGTTATAGGTGGTTTGGTTTTAGGCGGAATATGATGCAAGCTATTATCGATGAAAGCATAAAAGAAATGCAATAAACGTAAATAAAAGTCCTAGTGTGGCCTATCCTACCAAAATAAACATAAAAACAATTTGGAATCCACCGTTGGACCCTAGAAGCTTGTCTTGATGTTCCATCTTGGTCTTTGCAGCGGGAGTGAGCATCCGGTTTCCGTCTTTAGTCTTCACAAAATTACTAATTTAAATTACAAGAGTAAGCCTATTTACATTCTAATTTAAATACAAAAGTACTTACATGGCAAAAACCAAAACGGAGATACAAGATCTCAAAAATACAAACAAGACCGTGTTCCATCATTACGGTAACACAATCATCTAAGGCCACACTAAGTTACAACCGTTTGCAAAAATTAAGTACGTTATAGAAAGCATTCATAAGCATTCACAAGACGATAAATAAAATGCATCAACTAAAAATAAATTCATTCATGACATAATACCGTTATTATGTTTAACAAATTTTACCAAACCACCTTACGAGATTAAAATTACGTGATTATACCGTTTTAATCACATTAATCTTAATGATAATTATAATCCATTATCTTAAACCGTTTTAAAATAATTTGTATCATACGAGAGTGAACCGTTTCACAAAAGTTAATATACTATTTCCGTATATAGTATATTACTATAGGCCAAGAGAAAATAAAATAAAATTATTTTCAAAGAAAACTGCCAGAAGCAAAAACACTCGATCGAGCAACAGAGGCACTCGATCGAGTAACAGTGTCACTCGATCGAGTGCAGCAGGGCTCGATCGAGTGACTGGTTAAAAGCATAAACGCTGCACTTTTAAAACCAAAACATGTATTTATCCTTGAATTAATGCGTGTGAATCAACAATAAACAACAACAAAAGATTCACATATTGCTAAAAATATCGATTAATTAACAATATGTAAATTAAAATCGAAAACAAGATCGATTACTCACAAAAGGCACACGGCCGAAGCAGGGTACGGAGGCACTCGATCGAGTGACTGCAAGGCTCGATCGAGTGCTATGTTAAAAGTTCCGATTTTTCTTAAGAAAAACTTATGAAAGACACAAATGTAAAATTTTCGTGGCCTTGGCTCTAATACCACTTGTGGGGAATATAACATGTATTTGCCCTTAAATTGCAGGATTATAACAAAAAATTACATATGCGAATTATGGTCATAAGATAAAAACAACAAGAATAAGAGTACAACCTTAGGTCCTTGCGCGATTGGCCTAAGAACAGGAATTAAAGTAAATTCCCTCCTATAACTTGCACCCAAGACTTTGATTGAGACGATGCCGCGTGTTCTAGAAAATACTCTCCAATTGCCTTGCAATATGGGGAGAGCTTTTGTGAGTTTTGATGTGAGATCTGAGTTTTTGGGAGAAGGATGCTCTCAAAAACCCTAATTATGAGAATAATAAAATACCAGTAGTTGACAAAAGGAGAATTACTCTCCTTTTGTAACCTACTCGGCCGAAACTTAGAGTAGGGTAAGAGGGGGCTTTCCACTCTTACCTTATTCTAATTCGTGATTCGGTCCGTTTTGCTAAAATACAATTCGCGGGATTAAATTATAAATTGTATACGCGTTATCAGATATTAATGTAGTCGATACATTAATAATGGTCTGATAAAAATGCGATATTGTATAATTAGGTTAATTAATATAACTATTTATATTAATACGCGAATTCAATATTTAATTAAATATAACCGTTTATATTTAATTTACGAATTAATCATGTAATCCGTATTAGCTAAAATTATTTAATCCGTATTAAATAATAATCTCAACATCTTATCGACTAATTTAATAGTCAATACCTCTGCCTAACTGTTTAGTCGTATCCGGCATAAATGTGACTGTATTTTCATACCTTCACATCTCTCAAATGTGTCCTATAAGTGTGACGTATAGGGACCAGTTGATCACCGTCATCCGTATGAAAATAACGTCAGACTTATCTAGCAAGCCAACCGTTATTGATAAACGTGGATCAACTGATAATGATACTAAAGTATGCTCTTGTGATCCTTAAAGAGATTTAATAAGCCATTGTACTAACTGTCAAGGACACCAGCCCCAACACCTGTTAGTCAGATAAGTCATTGGTTACAAGAGTGTTGTGTTGATGACTGAATATGGTAGTAAAGACTAATCATTTTATTGGTGAAACATATTGACAAGTGCATACAAGTTAAGCATAAGCTATAGCAGCAGACAAGTTTTGGCAGAGAAGTTAAGCATAAGCATCAGCAAACAAGTTAAGCATTAGAATAACTACCAACAACAGACAACTTTTTGCAGACAAGTTAAGCATGGTAATAAGCAGACAAGTTAAGCATTAGAACTTTGCAACTCTTTTGTAATTCTCAGTGGCACTCAAAGATAATATGTTCAAACTTATGCAATTGAGTTTAATTAGCAAATGTAAACAAACTCTTCAACATTGTTGACCATACACAGCCTCATCACTACAGACAGTGGTGGCATTGTCTATGGCCAACAATGTTGCAGGGAATCAATAACCCTCAACATTAGAGATAATCGGGTTTTGCAAAATGATGAACTTATATTTTAAAAAAACACCGTTATCATCATTAGTCCATCATATTTAAAATAAAGCAAAGTCAGAGATTTAGAAACAACCTTCGAAGAACAAGCAGCATTAAATACAGAAAGATTCATCATCCTTTGTTTCATTAAAACCAGGCCAATACTTAGCCACCTCCTTCATAAACCAAGATCGAATAACTGGATTATTTCGAATAGCAACCGGATCTAAGTTAGATTCTGAACAACAAACAATCTCAGGCACACATGCAAACTCAGACTTCATCTCCGTTGTACTCAACTCAACCTCGTATTCCATTAAAACCCCAAACTCAGGACAGTATTTCACCAGATCTTTCATAAAACTCAATCTACTCTCTAGACTCTTACGACAGGCTCACCAAATTTCTCCCTTCCTCTTCGTATCTTCTTCCTTCCTTCTCCTTTCCACACATGCAGCAACTTCATATGATCCAACATCAAATCCCTCAGACTTCACCTCTGTCTCATCATCCATCTCGTCTTCACCAAGATAGAACTCCTCATATCGCTTCTCCATAGCACGGATATCAACTTGACCGGAAAATACAACCTTATTTTCCATTTGTTTTTCTTTTTTCGCAACAAATATCACGATTTTATACGATTTTGGAGAGTTCATTTTTACAAAACAATGGCGAAGAGAGTTGAACAGACCAGAAGAGAAGAATAGAGGACATGCTACGGTAGAGAGAAGAAGAGAGAAGAAGAGAGAGGTTGCAAGAGAAAAGAAGAGAGAAGGTGGCGGGAGTGATTAGGGTTTTGTTGTGGTTATAAGTGGCGGGAGGGATTAAGGTAATTAGGGTTAGTGGGATGGACCCTATAAACAAGTTTAGTGGATGTTAAATAAGGTTAGTGGACCCGGTAGTTAGACTAATTATGTTAGGTAATGGGTGGATGGGTAATAAATAAAAGTCCATAAGGGTAGAATGGTAAAAAACTTACTAAATATGGACGATGGGACACTTTGACGAATAGACGGAAATAGACAATTAGACATTTGCTATGTGTAGGAGGGAGTATATCAATTAGTGAGGCTAATAATCATGAAATGTAGAATGGCATGGTGATTTAGCTTGTATCTATATATGCATGCATCCCAGGTTCGATTCTCCATAACTATGGGTTTTATTTCATTTAAAACTATTTACTTCTTTTTCTTAACACTTTCTTTTTCTAATATGCAAATTTGTCTACAAAAAATATACAGTAGTATAGAACATTTACGTTATACATGTATAGTAGTATGAAAGAAATAAATTATAAACATTTCCGAATGTTAAAAAATAAATCTTATCACAAAATAACATTTTTGTACAAGTATTAACGTAAAGGGTTAAGCACATTATTGCTTGTATAAGCCAAGTTCGGGTTATAAGTATTTGAAAATATACCCGGCGGATAAGAACTGTGTCTAATAGATTGAAAAGCATTTACCTCCGTAATAGTAGCATGACATTGAGTGGCGTAATGACCCACACCTCTACAACCTTTACCAACAGTGATTTGGTTAGTGGAAGACACGACATTGAGTTGATGAACGAAGTTTTGAACATCTCGGTCCGCCAATTGTTGTTGGAGTAAAGCAATTTGAGCCAACAAAACTGAGTTAGATGGGAAATCTTGTTTAGCTTTAACGGGTAAACCTTGAGAATTGACGTATTGCGCATCATGGATTCCCATGGAATCGATCCTGGCATGAGCAATATCCGTGTCAATTTGATCAAACCGCCCATTGTTGGCGGAATCGAGAATCCTCCGGGACTCGGCACAACATCCATTATAATGTTATAGCTCGAAACCAAGGGTCAAACCCATGATGTGGGCATTACCTTTGCAACTCCTTATACCTTCCCCACGCTTCATATAATAAGCTCTTAAGAGATTGTTGACGAAATACGATGATTTGGCTCCTCAAAGTTTGTGTTTTCTCCGGTGAAAAAAACATTTGATAAAACACAAGAGACAATGTCTCCCAATTCACGATTTCCAAGCGGTGCGATCAAGACTATTAATCTATAGTTTTGCCTTGTCCTTCAAGAAGAAAGAGAAAAGTATATTTCCCTAATTTGGGTTTGAGTGACGCCCGTTTGCCTGATCATGGAGCAATTTTCGTAAAAGTTTTGTAGATGCAATTGGGATCCTCCAAAGGAATCCCCCAAAATTTCTTTCAATCCACAAGGCTAATGTAATCCGGCTTGATCTCGAATTCCGGCGCGGTAATTTGAGTGGTGGTGATACCGGCTGAAATCATAGCCGTGTTAGGCTTGGAGTAACCGGAAAGTTCCACCCATCTTTTTTTATTGGAGATGGTGAAGGTGGTGGATATGATTATAAACAAGAAACCTCTCCTTATTCAAGAGCTTGAAGATCATCTAAGTAAAACTTTCTTGAAGTTTCAACTTGCACGGGAGATGCGGCTTCCTTTACTTCTTTCCAAAAACGCCGTCTTCTACGAAAGGTTTTCTCGGGATCGGAATATGGTGAAAGTAATTCTCCATGTCGAGAAGACCTAGGCATAAGACCAACAATCTAGAGAAATTCGTAAGTAACGGTCTCAAAGAACAAGTGTTCCTTAAGACAAAAGAAAACAAGATAGAACTCGGCAAATTTTAACGCAATAAAACCGTTTCCCCGGCAACAGCGCCAAAATTTGATAGGCTTTGTAGTACACCTAGCAAAGATAAATACCCTAAACAAAAATAAGTGTAGTAACAGGGATCGAACAAAAGGAAACGGGAATTACGCTATGAAATGCTATGAGATAGTTTCTATCAAGGTCGATTACGATTTGGTTTGGTTGATTGTTTGGTTTAATTTGTAAATAACAATGATAAAAAGCATCTAGGGATTTCGGGTCAATATGTAAATATTATAAATGCATATATGATAAACATGAGATAAATTAACATTGTTCAATTGTTTAGGTTCTAAGACATCCACCTTACGATATTAGTGTCAACCATAGACCGGGTTATAACTGCCTCTCGACTTTTGCTAGATCGTCATAGAATCACGTGCTTAGCCTAATATGATGTCGTGCCTTTCGACGTATAGAACGAATTAACAAACTTAATCATTGTTTATAGCCTTAAACATAGATTAATCTAAACAAAGCAAGCATGTGATATAAGCAGCATGAACAAAATAATATCATCAACGAGTTATGCCATTTTGCAAATACTTTTATTCATGTTTTCCCTAGTGCCTGGGCTAGAGTATTTAGCTACTCATATTAAAATGTAAACTAAGACAAAATGATGTAATAAACATAAAGAAAATATTAAGAAAACTTAAAGGAAGAAATACGATTACCGAATGGAAGAGATAAGGACTTGAAAACAAAGAACAAATTTTAACCAAAGGAAATGCTTGAATTAAACTTGGAAATTCTTACGAAGGAAAGATTAACCAAATGTAAACTAATGATAAATTCTAAACTAAAATATACCAGAATTATAATGAGAAATTATGTGAACTAAGCTAAGAAAACGTATATAGAAGTGTGTAAAATACGTCACTCAACACCTTCTATTTATAGTAAAATAGGAGGTGAAACGTAAAGAAAGTCAAAATGCCAAATGGAGGTCAACCCCGATCGGGAGCGCGGCGTTCCGGGGTATTCCTCTTAATTCCCCTCTTATACACAACGATAATTCAATGTTAGCATTTAACCTCCTCTTTAATCACCCGGTATTGAATCTTTAGAGGAATCTGTGAGAGCATACAAGGCTAGATATTTTCTTGATTACTTGGTTAATACTCTTGATCAATTGTTTACACATTGACTTGTTGACTTTTCATTTCTTTACATTTTGTAATGCACATGGAAACTTGATTAATTCTTCAACATTTGAAAATTTCTTCTAATCTTCTATTCTTGCATGTTTCAACATAACTTCTACTTAGCTTTTGTTCTCGATAGTTTCATAATTGATGGAAAAAGCTTCTAATCGCTTAGATTTTTGCAAAATGTAACAAACACGATCAAAACACTAGAAAGCGATATTAGCTCACAAAAATACTAATTAAGGTGGAAATAATTAAGTAAAAGTGAGTTAACAAGAGGGGTTAAATTATATATAAATTGGTCTTATCATAAATTATTGAGAAAATTGTTGATTACAGCCTTATTAAACCACTTTTTGAAACTTACAGCCTTATTAAATTTTTTTTGAAACTTATAGCCATAATATTACTTCTGGTCAAAACTTACAGCCATAATGTTATCTCCGACGGAAAACCACAGCCAAAATGGATTTTTCGTGACTTAAGATGAATTTTTCGGACTAAAATACCCTTCCCCTTCCCCTTCCCCTTCCCCTTCCCCTTCCCATTCCCCCTTCTATTATCTATAGTCTCCAACCTTTCTCTCCCTAAATCAGATTCCAAACATCCATATTTCCATTCTCTTTTCTAACTCTTAATTTGTTCAACAACTTCTCTAATTCACTCCTTTTTTTCAAAATCTATCCTAATTCTACATTGGAGTATGTCCAATTTCTGTTAAAATTAAGCTTATAAATTTTCCCCCAAATTCAAAAAAACTAGGGTTTTCTTCAATTTTAGCAACATGTCTTCAAATTGGTCTGAGAGTAGTTGTTCCCCTTGTAGACGCGTATGCTATTGTCGTAACCCATCTGTTGTTTTGACTTCATGGACGAATAATAACCCGGGTAGGAGGTTTCAAGCTTGTGCTACATATAACAAAATTACGAAGGTGCGTGACTGCAAGTTTTTCGAGTGGATTGATGGTAATCCCAGTAACTGGCAAAGGGATGTTGTCAATCAAATAATGTTTGAGAAAACGCTCTTGAAAAATGAGGTGCGTCTACTGAAATCTGAGGTTCAAATACTTAAAGAAGAGAAGAAAATGTTGAAGATGGAGTTGGACAATCTGAAAGTTGCATCAGATGTGAAGAAGCTGAATGTCAAGGATAGATTTCATGTCATTTCTTTTTTTATTAAGGTTATTGTGACAACAATAATCATCTTACTTGTATTCAAGTTCGTGTAGTACGTGTAGGTTTCATTATGTATTGACGGTGTTGCAATTGAACTTGTATTGATGAATTTGTATTGTAATATGCACCAAAAATGAAAGAAATTGTTCTGAAATCCGGTTTCATTGCATTACAATTAAAACTTGTCCAAAATTACATAGCAAACATGGAACTTGTTCTGAAAATTGAACTACAAATGTTGGATCATATTGAAAATTGAACTTTGTTTCTTCTTTCTTAAATAGAAACCTAAACAAAAAAACATTAAACAGCTAAACAGAAAGTTTTCTTGGTTAATTATTTTCCATAGCCCAGCTTGGCTCATCTATTGTGCTTCCTTTGTGTGCTTGGGACTTGAGAAGTATGGGCAGCCATGTATGCCTCCTTCATAGCCTGTCTTCTTTGAACTTTGTTTCTTCTTTCTTGTGCCCATTCTGTGTTCACCAGTGGTCTGCCACCTCCATTACTAGGACCTTCTGGTTGAGCTGCTGGGTTCTTGCAAGTCCTCTTGTAGTGTCCTAATCCACCACAGTTACTGCACTTATTGTATCTCTTTGGCCTCTTCACTTGGTTTGTATCTGTTTCACCAGCCTCCTTCCTCCTCTTCTTTGAAGGTCTACCAGGCATCCTCCTCTCATGTGGTGGCAGTGGTTCAGGCATCCCAATTTTCTCCTACTGCTTTGAACCAGGCATATAGGTGCAACAATAGGGGCATATGCTGCCTCATACTTAGCCTTGGAGTAGGCTTCATCTATGAAATCTTCAACATTAAGCCTTTGCTTTAATATAGAGGAAACAACATGTTGATGAGCTCCATTTTGGTCATCATTTTCTTTATATATTCTTCATTTTCGGTCCTGAATCGACCTCGTTTTGCGTGCCTTTGATTGTTTTTACGCCCGTTACCTCGTCTATTCCTATTTGTTTCACATTTTGTAGGTATTACGGCGGGGGCGAAGAAACGGGAGCAAACGGGACGATTTTGGTGCGATTTATGAAGAATCATGAAGGAATTGTGAAGAGTCCATTCTCAGGCCCTCCCAGCCGGTCCCCAACCGGTGGCCGGTAGGCCGGCTTGGAGCCTTGGCTCAAGATTTTGACAAAAACGTGAAGAAACATTCCAGTGCCTAAAATCAGCCTCCCAGCCGGTTCCCAGCCGGCAGCCGGTAGGCCGGCTGGGGATCATGTCATGCCTTAGTTATTTTGAAGAAATAATGAAGAAGTCAGATTGAAGAAATAGGGCTCCCAGCCGGTGGACAACCGGCAGCCGGTCCACCGGCTGAGGGGACCTGTACAAGCTGAATATTGAAGAAGAAATCAGAAGTGAGCTAAAGGCCTCCCAGCCGGTGCCAGACCGGCAGCCGGCCGGTCGGCTGGGAAGCATGGCCAAGTGGAAAATTCTTTCAGAAGTCCATATTTAGACTCTCAGCCGGTCCCAGACCGGCAGCCGGTCGACCGGCTGGGAGTCGCTTTTCAGAAATTCGCGCACTATATAAACCCGCACTTAGTCTATTATTTGAGACGTTACTTTTGCACGCTTTTCTAGGGTTTTTCACTGCTCCATTAGTTCATACTTAGACACAAAAACTCTCTTAAACATTTTAATCCTCTTTAGATCTTAGTTTAATCTTTCAATCCTTGTTAATCTTTCCTTAGTAATCTACTTAGTCTTGTTCTTGAGCAATTGTAAGAGGATATTTTGGGTTGTAATTTGAAGGGTTTGAAAGGATTCTTCATCTTGTTATCCAAGTTGCCTCCTTTTCCTTTGCTATTGGTATAATCCTCCTAATCTCTACTTAGTTTTTACATTTATTTAAGTTTCTTTTGAATCAATTGTTTACCCTTTACTTGTTCATGATGGTTAGTATTTGTTTATGTCTTACTCACATGTTTTCCCTTGCCATGAGTGAGTAGTCCCTTTACTAGGGTTAGGGGTGAACTTGGGTAGTTGATATTGATGTTTGTTGTTTAGGGTTAGGGTTTTGGTTTCGTTTTTGTTAGGTTTTCAATGTATGCATGCTAGATGTTTGATGAAATGCCTCAACGACGGTTGGGCATGATTCTCATTGTTGTTTGCCGTAGACGATAGTCTAGGACCTTCATAGGCATGTGTATATGTTAGGTTGACCTTGTTTGTAGCGAAAGCTAGAATAGGACTCGACCTTAGGTTAGTCAAATCGAAAGACGAGACGGACCTAGACCTAACATAGATGAGACCACCTACCCCTATACATGTTTGATATCGACTACCCTAGCAACCCCCGAAACCCTAGTCGCTTTAATCATCTATTTCATTTCAATTTACTTGCTTTAGTAGTTAATTAGTCTTTTCAATCACCAACCTATTACCCCGACTCTTGCTTAAATTAGAACGTAACTATACAACTATCCCCACCGTCTTTGCGAACGATAACCCTATTATAATACTTAATTTGGGTTTTTATAAATGTGTTTGATGCGTGGGAACCGACGACTAAATCGCGCGCATCAAAATGGCGCCGTTGCCGGGGACGGTGTTAGAAGTTGTGTAGTTTAGTTTTAGTTTTAGTCTTGAGTTAGTTGAGCTTGTTTTGTTTTGATCAAAGATTTGGTAGTTAATTGTAGAGTGGTTGCTATATTGCTCACCCTAGTGTTTAACAAACACTAGGACGACTAATTTGTTTGCTAAGTTTTATGCCTAGGGGTGACTCTAACTCTTTGTTGTCAACTTCTGAACCGGAGAGGCTCTTTCGGGCCTTAAGGAGGAAGACCATTGCAAGGGTAAGAATTGCGTCCCAAGCATCTACTAGCCATAACAACCCCTCTTCATCCGGACCACCAAGTCCCAATCAAAGCAATCCTAGCCCAACATCCGACAATTTTGATAACCCGTTTTATCAATCACCACACGTTCCAAATCACCATCAAATTCATATAATGGCCGCTCTTCGTGATCATAACCGGCCCAATCACAATGACACCACCAATCCAATCAACTTTGGTACTCTCGTCCCTCAAAATTTTGAAATACACCCTTCGCAAATGAGTTCTATCGAAAAGAATGCCTTTAGTGGGGCTTCTCACGAAGATGCTCATGGGCACTTGAGAAAATTCAAGGGTAAAGTCGCAATGATAAATAAAACGGGAGTACCCGAGGAGACATTAAGGCTTATGCTTTTCCCCTATTCCTTAACCGACAAGGCGGATAGGTGGTTAAATGTGCATGCTCCAAACACATTCACCACTTGGGACGACTTGGCAACGGCCTTCCTTGCCAAGTACTATCCGTCCTCTAAGACCGCGATGCTCCGGAATGAGATAACTCAATTTCAGCAAGACGAGGGAGAATCTTTGGGAGAAGCTTGGGATAGATATCAAGATTTGCTTGCTAAGTGCCCACACCACGGGATACCGACTTGGTACACGACCCAAACCTTTTTTCAGACTCTTCTCCCACGAACGAAAGAAATGGTTAATGCATCGGCGGGGGGTAGCTTTGACCACTTGCCGCATGAGGAGGGAACGGAGCTAATCAAAAAGATCGTTGATTCGGAGGAAAATTATGGTACTAGGGGGAATGTCTTGAGAAAGAGTAGCAAGTATCCTAGTGAGCACCTTTCCAACTCAAAGGCGAACGAGGAAACCAATGCCAAGTTGGACATGTTAACCAAGAAATTGGAAGAATTGACTAAGGGCTCCACTAGCAAAGAAACCAAGAGCAATGTCCCGGGGATGTACCAAGTAAATAGTGTTGCCACATGTGATTTGTGCGGAGGAAATGGGCACACATTTGAAGTTTGTGCAAACAACTCAATTGAGGGAAGTGGAAGTGAGGAAGAATTGTATGCTTTCCAAGCATTCAATAATCCTAGAGGCCAAAATACTTTCAACCCCAATTCAAACTACTATCATCAAGGGATTAGAGGTAGTCCTTATATGATTTACAAAAGCACCAATGTCTTGAATCCTCATCAAATTCAACAACCTCAAGTGCAAAACCCCCCCGGTTTTCAACCAAAGGGTGGAAACTTCAACCCGAGGAACAATTTCAACAACAACAATTTCTACCAAGGCAACCAATCTAATCAAGTCAATCAAGGCTTTCAACAAAGTTTCAATGACCCGAACTTTAATCCAAATTTCCAAAACAACCAAAACCCACAAAATTTCAATGCAAATTTCAATAACAACAACCAAAACCACAACCAACAAAATTTCCACAATCAACCCCCATTCCAAAACAATTTCAACAACCATAACCCACAACAAAACTTCCACAACAACAATTTCAACAATCAAAATCTCAATGACCAAAATTTCAACCAAAAATTTCCTAACCACCACCAAAACCCAAACTTCAACAATCAAGGACCCAAAACAAATCAACAAAGTGGGGGTGCAAGGAATGACTACGGGTTCCCCTTGCCCCTTACCAACACACCTCATCAAGATCTCTCAAGTGACTCTCAAGTTGGAGAGTTGCTTAAACTTGTGAAAGGCATGCAAGCGACACATAATCAAGAAATGATGAATTTGAAGATGGCAAATCAAAAAGAGATCCGGGAGATGGAGGCTAGAGTTGCTTCACAAGCCTTAGCCAACCCACAAAGGCCACCGGGTGGCTTTCTTGCCCAAGGTCAAAGCTCCCGGGATGCTTCAAAACCACATGGTGTCAATGCTATTATGACAAGCAAACAAGAGCAACCTATGCTTGAGAAGAGAGATGATGAAGGAGGGTCCTAGGTAGAGCAAGTTATGACGGTATTTGGAAGTGGAAGTGGGGAATGTGTTGAGGAGGAGGTGATGGTGATGGTGCCCAACACTCTTCCGGATGATTGTAATGAGGCCGACATTGATGATCTAAACTTTGTCATGCAACAAGTCTTGAACATTCCAAAGAAGAATTGTGATGGAGGCCCGAGTGCCAAAGGGAAAGAAGTTCATGTGATAGAAGAAGAGGACCATGGATATGTGGAGAGCCTCATGGAGAGAAAAATGTGCGAATTCTTTCGTAAAATCACCAAGGGGGACCCTCGTTGAAATGAGTTGATCAAACTTGTTGAAGAAGTAGAGGCCACAATCCCCTCCACCCAAGCAAAGAGGGAAGTCAATGCCATTTCATTAGTGGCGAAAAAGATTCCAAGAGATTTGCCAATTAAGTTAGGAGACCCGGGGAGCTTCTCTATTCAATGCTCCGTAGGAGGAAGAAACATTGAGCACGCCTTGTGCGATCTTGGAGCAAGTGTGAGTGTTATCCCACTTGCCATAGCAAAAAGATTGAACATTAAGCACTTGTCCCCTCCTATAACGGACATCACTCTTGCCGACGGGACGGTTAGACCTACTATTGGGGTCCTTGAAGATGCGGTGGTCAAGGTGGGATCGCTTTCCATCCCCACCGACTTTATGGTCGTCGATATTCCGGTCGGTGAAAGCTCTTTTGTTATTCTTGGGAGGCCCTTCTTGGCCACCGGAGGAGCAATCATTGACGTGAAAAGAGGTAGGCTAACCTTTCAAGTTGAAGATGAGTTGTGTGAATTTGTGCTCCCAGATGCTCCGGACAAGTACCTCGAGGATAGACACAAAACCGTGAACTTGATTGCTACAATGGGGAAAGTTGAGCCTTCGGTGAAATTTGATGAAAAGGGTCCCTAAGAAAATATCAAGCTTAACTATTGTGAGCCATTTTGTGAGAAAGTGGAAAAACCCGTTGACAAGAAAGAAGAAGTTAATTCAAGTAGTTTCTTCAAAGGCCCCGAAAGTGGAAGGGGGGTGTTGAAGGAGCTTCTTTTGAAAAGGAATGTTAAAATTCGAGAACCGGGATTGAACAAGATGGAAACCCGAAGTGCAAGCAAGGTCGAGTGCCCGGCCGAGGCTTTTGACCTTTTCTTAAGGTCCCTAGCTAGCATGGACGAGGTTTCAACCTACAAGACTTGATGATTGATAATGAAAGGTTTGGTGGAGTCACTTAATAACCACCGGTTGTAAGTATTAGTTTCCTTTAGTTCATCTAGATTGCATGTTAGTTTCATGGTTAGTTCGGTTTTTAGTTTAATTTTTAGCTTGCATAAGATATTTGGATATGTTTGTTGCTTGTTTATGGGTAATTCATGAGCATAGTCGGAGGATTATAGGCAAAACCGTTGTTGGCAAAGTTGATTTTTATGTTCAAATTAAATTATTTCTCGAAATTGTGTACAGGTGCTCCCAGCCGGCCCACCGGCCGACGGTACCATACCGGCTGGGAGGACCTGGACACATTTCTGTTTTTGATAGTTTATTTGGGCAGATTTCAGATTTTACATCCCCAGCCTGTACCAAACCGGCAGCCGGTCAGCCGGCTGAGAAGACGAATACTTGTTCAAAAATCAAAAATTCAAGAAGGCTTGATTCCCAGCCGGCAGGCCGGCAGCCGGCCCACCGGCTGAGAATCATGAGTTGTGAACCAAGTGTGAAGAAAAAGCAAAGGAGAAGGATCCCAAGCCGGTCGGCCGGCAGCCGGTCCGCCGGCTGGGAGTTTTTGTAAGTGAAGAAAGTGAAGCAAAGAAGGCTCCCCAGCCGGTCGGCCGGCAGCCGGCCCGCCGGCTCGGAGCTTTTGTGAGTGAGTTTGAAGAAGAAGAGAAGACGGAGGAGATTTGAAGACTGATTTTAAGCCGGTCCGCCGGCTCAGAATCAAAGCCCTTAGACAAATTTTCGAAAAATCGAAAAAATTCCTAACCCTAACTCTCAGCCGGTCGGCCGGCGGCCGGTCCCGAACCGGCTGAGAGGCCCTTGTCGCGTTAATAAAAACACAAAACCACCTCATTTCTTCCTCATTTCCCTTCATTTCTTCCACTCTCTTCCTTATTTCCTCCTCTCCTTTTCATCCCTTACCTTCAAAAACACCCCACAAACTCAACCAAACTCTCTCCAAATCAAAACCCCCTTCATTCCCTCATCACCTCTCCTTCAAATAGCCATGTCAGGAAGAACAGAAAGGCGACCCAAATCAAGGCACGACCCTATGGTGGAGCAAGAAGTTCAGAATGTGATGGATAGTAGCAACATTGGCCCGGATCCTTGCTTTCCCGGACTCACCTTTGCTACAATTCAGCAAAAAGGTAATTTCACCTATTTTAAGAATCGCCCCCTTCACCCAACTAGGTTTATTGATAGAGCCGGTTTGAGGGAAATAGGGATTGAGAAAATAACCGCGGCTCTTTTTGACGGTATGAATATGAAAGCTTTGTATGAAACAAAACCGGTTCACACATCTCCCCGGTTAACTTGGGAATTTTTGAGTTCTTTGGTAGTGACTAAGAACCGAACCTTGGGAAAAGTTGCCTTCTTAGAGTTCCGATTGATGAATAAGGAACATCGTCTCACATTAGAGGAATTTGCCTTAATTTTTGGGCTCGACGGAAAATTGCCCATTAAGCCTCCGGAGGGCTTTAATACCGAACTCATTTGGACAGCCATCACCGGTCTTGTAAGTGATAAAAACAAAAAGAAACCGGCTAATAGGGTGCATTTGGCACCGATTAGGATATGGCATAGGTTCATGGGGTGGACCGTTTTCTCTAGGGATGAATCGCATAATTTCACTACTACGGAGCTCGAGATACTTGGTTGTTATTTGGTTGGTGGCCCGAAACTAAACATTGCTCACCATATGGCTTCACTTGAGTAGGTTGGCATCCCAACCTCAGCTTACTACCCCCATTTGTGTTGGGGGGATGGTCACTTTGATTGCCAGTAACCGTTGTCAGAGGCACTTCACTGTTGACTACATTCAAGGTGAGAACGTGTTATCTCGCCGATACTTACAGGAGGCTTTGGGGTGGATCAAGTATAACCCCAGTGATCGTAATGAGTATTGGCAGATTCGCGTAGACAATAAGTTCAGGAACTCGGTGCCCTTGCCTAACACCGAGAGGATGAGAGTTGTCCCCGGGAACACCTCCTACTTCCTTGATATAGAGGTGGACCCCGAGGAGCTCCCTCCCGACCAGCGTGCTCCGAGAGTTTACACCAGAGATAGAGTCGGTGCCACTCCTTCCGACCTCCAGTTTGAGCCATTTCAGGAGCCCCCTATTACCATGTCCCAGTTCCAGAGTGGTCCCTCGTACTTCCAGGGATCTACCTCCGCCTCCGGTTCATCTTCATCTTCATGCCCCCAAGAGCTTATAGATTTCATGTCCCGGGTTGAATTGGGAATGAAGAAAGCGGCGGACTTAGCAGACGAGCGCCAAGCATTGGCCGATGAGCGTCACAGGGATGTGACCTATAGGCTTGATTACCTCTACCATGATCAAGCCTATGGGACATTTCCGAGTTATGATCGGTCCGTCCGCGAGAGTTATCATCATCCGGCCGGTGGCCGCCCATCTTACTACATGCCTCCTGATAGGGGTTATGTGCCTCCCGAGGGTCATTTTTGCGGGGAGATTAACGTCGCCCCGGGTTATTTTTCAAACCCGATCTTTCCCCCCAACTTCCGGGGAAATGCGGATTCGGGCCCTCCGAGGCATTCATCCTTCCATGGTGGGTTTAGTGATGCGGGGAGCTAGTGGGTCACATGCCTCCCCCTTCCGTGATGTTATGATCAACCCGAGCGACTATATGCAAGTGGATGGGAATGATGATGATGGAAGCGGTAATGACGGTTTTGAGTCCGAGGATCACTTTGATCAATGACCACCTTTGGAGGTGGTAGGTTGGTGATGATTATGCTCCCCATGGAAAAATCCAAAGCAAGTAACTCCCTTAATCCAAATTTCGATTTAGTTTGCATTTCCTTTCTAGCATGCGTTTAGAGTAGTTAGTTTAGTTTAGTTAGTTTGTTTTAGTTTTCTTTTCATGTTTTCACATCATTAGTTTAGATGCATATAGTTGCATTCATGTAAATGCATTAGATTTATATTTTTGTATCATATTGTCACATGTAGTTTGCATACATGTAGATTAGAGCATTTAGTTTAGTTTTTAGTTTTTCATCTTCTTTTGTCTCTTTTTGTTTTTATTGCCTTCATAAAAATCAAAAATCCAAAAAAAATTGAAAAACCAAAAACTTTCAAAAATATGTTCTTTATTTTCCGGTTTTCCTCCTCACATTATGCATATAAATAAGTGTGGGGACCACCTTGTGAGACCGTGTTAGACCTTGACTCGACCTAAGACCGACCTTAGCTACTCAAATGTGAGGATAGAGCCTCCTTTTTAGTCGGTCCATCAAACCGACTCAGTTTAGGATCGTGAGTAGTCCTCCTTACGTGGTGTGTTATGTTTATACGCATAAGAATGGCGCTCGTTCCTTATTTCCGTGATTTATGTTCATGTGCATGTGAGACAACTTTTGTTCCAAATAAATCAACTCCACATTTGCCAAATTAGCCTTGTTTTGACCCTTGCATCTTATTTCCCTTTTGTTTAACCACTTTGAGCCTTAACCTTTTCATTTGGCCTAAACTACTAAATGAACTACATCCCAAAAACATCCTTCCTTGATCAAGAATGGTTGCTTTTATGGTGATTTGTTAGTGGTAGAGTCGGGAATTTAGATGCCGGTTGGTGGCTTCTTCCGTTGTGGTCGTTACTTTGTGTTTATTTGGTGTTTGGGAGTTTGAAAAAGAAAAGAAAAGAAAAAATGAAAAAAGAAAGAAAATAGAAAATCAAAGAAAAAAGTTGAAAAAGTCTTGAAAAATCCAAAAAGAAAAATGTAAATACGTGTTTTGAATGAGAAAAATGCTAGCAACAAGTCCCTTCCATCAAGGGGACTTAGAAAAAGCCGTTGCTGCAATAACGCGGTCTTTTGATGTTTTTGCACGCGTGCCGGGTTTACACATTTTTTGCATGAGATTTGATTTTCAAGTCGTGTGTTAGGGTGTAGACGTTGTTCGGTGTTTCTAATAATGACCGCGTTGTATAAGTTTGTGATGGGTCCGATTTTTCCAAAGTAAGTGGGGTTTATGCAATTTTTGCTTGGTTTTGCAAAAACCAAAGTTAGGGCATAGACGTTTCTTAGTTGTTGTAATAAGGTGTTGTGTTGACTATGGCGATCATTCTTGTTTTTGAACCTCAAATCCCAGAACGGTGCTTGCACCAAACCATTTTCACCCAACCCAAGCCCCGTTACATCCTTACGGTTGTTCTCATCATGTGCATTTGCATTTTTCGTTGATTTTTGGATGGAGTACCATTCTAGATTGCGGGCATGCTTCGCAAGTTGAGGTAGGTGAGTGATTTTGGTTACTTTTTGTCACAAAAATCGCCCCCCTTTCTTTCCTTGTGTGTTGAGTGTCACCCGTGAGAGTCGGTACTTAGGGTTCTTTTATCGGTTATGGGTCTTGCATGGAGTCGAATCATTTGAGTGTCGTGTCATTCTTGGAAGTATAGCTTAGTACTTCCGTTTGCCCGCCTTGAATTAGTTTCTTGGTCTTTGGTGATGTCATTCTTGGTTGCTTGAGCTTGATTTAGGGGTTTGACACCTTGGTTAGACTTTGAGTCGGCATCCTCCGCTATAGACCTCCTTTGTTTTGTTTTTCAAAACCCCGCTTGAATGAGGCGAGCGGTTTTCTTTTCCTTTTTCCGATGCATGTTGCTTGTCTATACGTGTTATGTTTTTACTTGTTTGCATCAAAAGTTTTGTAGCAAGACCTTACTTGCCTTGCAATAGGGCATCCTCCCTCATGAATGTCAAATTGTGAGTTGAAAGGGCTACGGGTGTAGCTAAACCCGATTCGGCTTATAGTTAGCTTAGTTAGTTGTTTCTTTGTTTTCTAATAAGGGTTATGTAGTCGCTTGATCTCTTACTCGAGGACGAGTAAGGTTTAAGTGTGGGGAATTCTGATGAGCTCCATTTTGGTCATCATTTTCTTTATATATTCTTCATTTTCGGTCCCGAATCGACCTCGTTTTGCGTGCCTTTGATTGTTATTACGCCCGTTACCTCGTCTATTCCTATTTGTTTCACATTTTGTAGGTATTACGGCGGGGGGCGAAGAAACGGGAGCAAACGGGACGATTTTGGTGCGATTTATGAAGAATCATGAAGGAATTGTGAAGAGTCCATTCTCAGGCCCTCCCAGCCGGTCCCCAACCGGCGGCCGGTAGGCCGGCTTGGAGCCTTGGCTCAAGATTTTGACAAAAACGTGAAGAAACATTCCAGTGCCTAAAATCAGCCTCCCAGCCGGCAGCCGGTAGGCCGGCTGGGGATCATGTCATGCCTTAGTTATTTTGAAGAAATAATGAAGAAGTCAGATTGAAGAAATAGGGCTCCCAGCCGGTGGACAACCGGCAGCCGGTCCACCGGCTGAGGGGACCTGTACAAGCTGAATATTGAAGAAGAAATCAGAAGTGAGCTAAAGGCCTCCCAGCCGGTGCCAGACCGGCAGCCGGCCGGTCGGCTGGGAATCATGGCCAAGTGGAAAATTCTTTCAGAAGTCCATATTTAGACTCTCAGCCGGTCGACCGGCTGGGAGTCGCTTTTCAGAAATTCGCGCACTATATAAACCCGCACTTAGTCTATTATTTGAGACGTTACTTTTGCACGCTTTTCTAGGGTTTTTCACTGCTCCATTAGTTCATACTTAGACACAAAAACTCTCTTAAACATTTTAATCCTCTTTAGATCTTAGTTTAATCTTTCAATCCTTGTTAATCTTTCCTTAGTAATCTACTTAGTCTTGTTCTTGAGCAATTGTAAGAGGATATTTTGGGTTGTAATTTGAAGGGTTTGAAAGGATTCTTCATCTTGTTATCCAAGTTGCCTCCTTTTCCTTTGCTATTGGTATAATCCTCCAATCTCTACTTAGTTTTTACATTTATTTAAGTTTCTTTTGAATCAATTGTTTACCCTTTACTTGTTCATGATGGTTAGTATTTGTTTATGTCTTACTCACATGTTTTCCCTTGCCATGAGTGAGTAGTCCCTTTACTAGGGTTAGGGGTGAACTTGGGTAGTTGATATTGATGTTTGTTGTTTAGGGTTAGGGTTTTGGTTTCGTTTTTGTTAGGTTTTCAATGTATGCATGCTAGATGTTTGATGAAATGCCTCAACGACGGTTGGGCATGATTCTCATTGTTGTTTGCCGTAGACGATAGTCTAGGACCTTCATAGGCATGTGTATATGTTAGGTTGACCTTGTTTGTAGCGAAAGCTAGAATAGGACTCGACCTTAGGTTAGTCAAATCGAAAGACGAGACGGACCTAGACCTAACATAGATGAGACCACCTACCCCTATACATGTTTGATATCGACTACCCTAGCAACCCCCGACACCCTAGTCGCTTTAATCATCTATTTCATTTCAATTTACTTGCTTTAGTAGTTAATTAGTCTTTTCAATCACCAACCTATTACCCTGACTCTTGCTTAAATTAGAACGTAACTATACAACTATCCCCACCGTCTTCGCGAACGATAACCCTATTATACTACTTAATTTGGGTTTTTATAAATGTGTTTGATGCGTGAGAACCGACGACTAAATCGCGCGCATCACATGTATACATGGCAGTCCAGTGAGGTCCCAATGACGACAAGTACATGTTTTTTGTTGTATATTAACACTATGAACTTCTCCCTTATATTCAACCTCAAACAATTTTGTTGTTGCACGTTCAACCAAGCAAAACCGAGACTCTTCTATAACCTTCTTAGTGTACTTTATGGCATAAGGCATGAACTTGCCCTGATATTTCTTTACTCCCTCCCTTTTTTCAAAGTTCCTCTTCATCACATATCTCCGCATCCACTCCATGTGGGTAAGGATAGGCTTGTCCCTTACCTCTCTCAAGACATTGTTAAATGACTCACATAAGTTGTTAAGGAGCATATTCGACTTACTGTTAGTGGAAAATGCATGTCTTGACCAAGCACTTGGTGGAATGTTATTCAACCATTGATGAGCATAGTTGGATAACAACTCCATTCCTTTCATTTGATTTTTAAATTCAGCCTACATAAAAAACAAGAAACAACTGAGTATAGATTTAACTGGCAGAAGCATTTTGTTTTAAGTCATAGGTGTTTAAATTCAGCCTACATAAAAAACAAGAAACAAATGATGGGAGATGATCTAACCTCTGTTGTTGCCTTTGCTGCTGACCAGAAAGTTTCTTTGTACACTTCCCCAGACCATGTAAGCTTAAAGTTAGACCACATGTGCCTCACACAATATCTAACTTCAGCTTTTGGCACCACCCTACTTACTGCATCAAGCAATCCCTTCTGCCTGTCTGAAATAAATGTCAGACCTTCCCCTTCCACCTTGCCTAAATCAGTAGATAGTAACTCAAGGAACCAATACCAAGAGTCCCTGTTTTCAACCTCTACTACTGCCCATGCTATAGGATACAAGTTATGGTTCCCATCTTGGTCCACTGCAAGAAGACACATCCCTGGGTATGCTCCTTTCAAGTGACAGCCATCAACTCCCAACAATAGCCTACAACCAACTAGGAACCCCTCTTTACAAGCTTGCAGACAGACATACAACCTCTTGAAAACAACTAGAGGTCTTTCAATGCCCTCACATTTAACTGAACATGTACTACCAGGGTTATACTTAGTTAAAGCAGCAACATAGTCCCAAACCTTGGCATATTGATCTTTCTGATTGCCATATATGATCAATTTTTCCCTACATCTGGCCCACCAACACTTATCATAGCTAACCTCAACTCCCAAGTCCTTTAGAACATGATCCTTGAATTTTTTCAGTTTCCAGTCCATGTTTGTCCTCCAAAATTCAATATACTTTTCACACAGGAATTTGGAACTCACTTTTCTATTATGGGTTCTAAAACTACATGTGTGGTCAAGGTTTTGTGTTCTAATTTGGAAACTGTCACCCATGTCTACTTTAGTAGCATGAACCTTGAAATTACAGTTCCAACCACTTTCACATTTACACTCCCCAAACCCAAGTTTAGATCTCTTAGAATTCCACTCACAACCACACCTTTGGACACAGTAAGCAGTCAATCTTAAGCTAGAATTGTGAGAGTACCAAAAATCATAGCCATTTTGCACAGAATGATAAATAAGAGCTTTTCGAAGTACCTTATTACTTAGGAATATCAAGTCAACCTTCAAAGCAATAGGTTTGCTGAAATCAGTGTCTGCATTAAAGACTTGAAAAGAACTTGTCTCATCATCTGAACCATGTATGCTATGCAGTTCCTCTGAATTACACTCAACATCATCACCAGCATCAACATTTAAATCATCCACATCTCTAATAGAGGGATGTCTGTCATCCTCAACTCCCAAACTTTTCTGTACTCTCTCTAATATATCATCACTAGACTCACAGTCATTGTTTAAAAACAAATCGTCTTCATAATCAGGATCTGACACACCATCATCACTGAGCTCACTCTCACTCTTCTCTGAATCACTGAACTCACCAACTGCTGGTTTTTCAGCCACTGCCTTTCTTGTCACCCTCTTTCCAATTCCTTTCTTTCTAACAGCTACTGATTTAACCCTGCTCCCTTTCTTTTTGTCAGTGACATCAATCTTCTCCTTTCCTTTGGCCTTTGCCTTGCCCTTACCAATGCTAACACCCTTTTCCTTGTCACTCACAACCCTTTTGCCTTACCATCAGCCCCCTTATTTGGCTCACTCACAACTACTTCCTCAACCACTTCATTTGGCACTTCAATATTCAGTTTTCTTCTAGCTAACAGTTTGTTAGGTCTTCCCCCAAGATCTATAGGAAGTTCAGGGAATTTTTCTTTTATTTGTTGTGGAGATTGTAAGATAATATGTTGGTGGTTGGGATTTATTTGTTGTGGTGGAGAATCTCCGATTTGGTCAGAATTTATTGCAGAATTGTTGTATAAATGCATGTATGTGCTGGTTTGTGTATTGGTCAAAGTAGCAGGCTGGGAACTTTGCTGGGACTGGGAGTTTTGTTTGGGCAGGGATTTTTGTTGGGGTTGTGATTCTTCATGGGCTACTGAGGTGGGCTTTGTGTTTGATGGGCCAATATTATCCAATTGGGTCAGTGAGATGGGCTGAGTAGGTATTGGATGGTCAGATTTCTTGCTAATGTATATGTTAGCAAATCCAGTCTGATCTTTGTGTCCAACCACAGTACAATATCAGCATCACTTGCTATCAAATGGTTTTGTTCTGGTGAATGCCTATCATTGCTAAAATATGACATTTCTAAACCATTGATATCTTCATCATACCATTTCTCTCAAATACTACTCAAAAACTCCATATTCAGCCTAGTATGCCAAATTCCACAATTTAATTCAACAGCACCACCCTTATATTCTAATCTACCCTTCCTAATCACAAATTTCCCAGAATGATTTACACGAATGTGGGTTATCAATGGAAAATATGGGGCCCCTACATATTTACATAACAAAATACAGTAATTAAAAACTTATATGCAGTAAAAATACCAAATTTAAGCTAAATATAGAGAACAAAATCATCATCAAAATTACATGCAATAATGAAACAGTAACTTACAGCAACCATAAAACAAAGTTAAAAACAAAATTCTGGGTATAAACCCTAAATCTAATTCAACCAGTTCAACTAATTCAATAATTTGGGAATAATTTCGACATAACACTAACATCATCAACAATAACAAATTGAAGATAAATTTAAGAGAAATTACTGGAAAAATACTTACCCTTTGCCTTAGAGTCATGAGATGAAGGCACGATTCTTTTGCTCATGATCAAATTGCGTAATCTTCAACTAGAATGATGGATTCCACTGCAAAATTACGGTAAAAATAGGCGAAATTTGGGGGAAATCTGGGAGAGGAGGAAAGGGAGAGGGTTTTGGGGTAAATGGGTAGGTAAATCAAAGGTCAAAGTGAAAAGGTAATTTTTTGTCAAATTTGGCCGGAAAATTGGTTTTGAGTCAATTTTCAAAGAAAACTAATATTATGACTATAAGTTTCAAAAAAAATTTAATAAGGCTGTAAGTTTCAAAAAGTGGTTTTAATAAGGCTGTAATCAACAATTTTCTCTAAATTATATTACGTATTATGTCATGTTGTAAAATTGAGATAAATGTTATATTTTGTAATTGAACACTTTTAGAATTAAACATTAAACAATATAAACAATAAACAATTACAGGGTGAATAATAAAGAGTGTTATTAATTAATTCGTATATAGTTAGTAATTCTTAAAATCAGTGGAAACAACTACCTTGGACATATTATCTTTCAACTACACTGACACGTCAGCTCCGTTGATGTTCTTTTAATAAATAGGATGTCTTATAAAACGATTCTCCTTTTCCATGAAAGATTTACTATTAGTCAGAGGTTTGCTATCATCATAAGAATATGTTACGTATTAGTATAATTTAATCAAAAAGCCTTTATTTTTTTCTAAAGTAAAAAGTAGAAGTTAGTAGGGATTGAACACGGAACTTACAAGCATGATTATATTGAGTAGTAGTTTCGAATGTATTTCCTTTAGTTTTGTTTGAAGAAAATTTAACGAGGCTGCTCATGGTATTACCCCCTACGTGCCCGTTAGTTTCTCAACCCGGGTTTGGGTGATTATTTACTCTGATGCAATTGCTGGTGTAGTAGCTTCTGACTTTGGTTCAGATTACATAAATCAATAATAAACTCGTTTTTTTCCCTAACAAAAACATATTAAACCCGATCATATACACCTTACCCGGGCCATAGCCCATGTTAGCCCGGCAATGGCTACGTCATTTGTTCAACCTAGGGTCGTTTGGTTCAAGATGAAAGAATAGAACAAAATGGGGTATGATATTATAGTATGGTATTCCAATTTAGAATTATTTGTTTCGAGATGAAAGTTTGAAACTAACTAATTCTCTACTCTAAGATATAGGGTTGTTTGGTTTGCTTTGTTTAAGCTTCTCTCTTTACTAATTCTCTACTCTAAGACCATGTTTATCAGTCGTTCCTGCAGCCTTATCTAGACCGAGTTCCTGCATTAAAAATACTAATATATACTCTTTAACCTACTTACTAGACCTAGTTCCTGATTTTGTTATTTTATCAAGCCCTGGTTAGACCTAGAAATTCCGACAATAGTTTTGGTTAAATTGGAATCACGTATGGGGACCACATGCAAATACTAAGTTCCTAAACATGTTTCAACAGGTCTATTTCAGATCATTTGGAACGGAACTAGTTCCTATAATTTATTTTACTTTTCTTTTTTGCTAAAAGGTAAGTAATTATCATTCATAAAGCGCATTTACAACCTATTCTAAGCAACTCAAGGGTTGCTTGGCCAAAACAGCTCTTAACTTCAAAACTATGCTTATACTCATCTAAATTTTATCTTAACCAACCAAGCTACATCATTTTGAGACATTCTAACAATTCTATTCTGCTGGAATTTCATTCTGATATCCTCCTATATCTGCTGCATAAGGATAAAAGGTCTTTGTGCAGCAGATATAGAAGGATATCAGAATGAAATTCCAGCAGAATAGAATTGTTAGAATGTCTCAAAATGATGTAGCTTGGTTAGTTAAGATAAAATTTAGACGAGCATAAGCATAGTTTTACTTTACTTTTTTACTTTAATTAATTTTTATCTTTATTCAATACTTAGCCCTTGTTAGACCTACCTATAAACGTAGTCTAAGATATATTTATCTTTTGACATGCACCTTGCGCCTAAGGGCGAAGCTAGACTAAGATAATGACCTTCGCCTAGTTCTACTTCATCTCATTAATATTTGTTTTCATGTGATTATTAAGTTACATTTTTTTTCATGTGATTATTAAGTTATACATTGTTATTCAATAAACGATAGCCTTACTAATGATAATATAAACACGGTTTTACTATAAATTATGGCGAGCTTATAATTAATAAAGCAACCAACGAATCTAGATAAATAAGGAAATTGTGAAAGCTATGAGGAAATCCTTATACAGATTGATCCAAGGACGTATTGTGGCCTGTTGGTAGCAATGTGGCATGAAATACTTATCACTATGCAATTACGGATAATGATGTTTGTTATTACTACATTTATTACTAATTTTTGAAAGCCTCGCCCAAGCACTTTTTAGCGGTTAGGTCGGCCCAAGTCCAATTTGATCAACTCAAGAACGAAAAGAGTTCAAATCGACGAGAGAAAAGTGGGGTATAAGATACAAAGGTTTGGAATAAAATTAGAATTTATTAAGTATCTAACTCTATTCCAAAATCACCGAACCAAATACGTGGATAAACTCAATACATTTCATTTCACAATAGCCAACCAAACACCCCATTAGTGCTAAGTGGGCTATTATTTCACCTATCTAGCTATAAAATCTTATTAAAAGGCTAAGCTAAAACGCCAATTAAAAGCCATGTCATCCATAAATTAATGTCACGTCAGATTACAAAAAAGCCACCTTGCAATATCTAAAATCCATGTCAAAACTTCAACACAAATTGCATTTTCCTATGTGGCGTATCCAATAAAAAACAAAAAGGAATAAACTCTTATTTAATTTCATTTACAAATCTAGGTTTTAATTGCTTATTTTATAATTTTGTTGTTACTTATTTCACTACTACCTTTCATCTACCCTAATTATGGATTTCACATAACCACTCCATTTCCTAATTTTAATATTTAAATTTCTCCCATCTCTCTAAATCAATTTAAGTACCTCGTAGTGTTTTGTTTATATAATTGTTGTATTTCACTAGAGATATGCATAATATGCACCCTACCTCATCCTTCTAAATCTACCTTTTACATATATTCACATGATGACATGAAAAAATGATTTATGTTTACATGTCGTGAATTTTGTAGAGATATATTTGTGTTTTTGCTTGATTTGTTATTTCTTTCTGTAAATTAAATTTTAGTTTCTATTTGTGATTGTGCAGGACCAAGATTGAGCATCATGGTTTTCTTTAAGATTTATTGCTCATTCATATTCTACTACTTCGTAAGTCACTCTTTTTGTTATTTTGTTATTTTTGTTAATGAGGGCTTTATTTTGTTATTAATGTACGTACAATAACATCTGACCTCCAAAAAAGCTACCACGCACCAAGAAACAACAGTTTATGGCGTGGATAATATATTGTAGATTTAAATGTTTTTTTTTTGAATATTTTATGTCTAATGCTCTTTTTTCCTTTGTAAATAATACAAAATCTAAACAACTTTAATTGTAATTGATTACATTTTACTTGAGAAAAATTAGACCATCGATTTTAAGTTTTTGGGTTGTACATTTTAACGTTGGGCATATTTTAAATAGGTTCATTTAAATTGTTAGGATGTAGATTCTATTGTATGTGTTTCCTCTTAATCATTTGACTTCATTATCGTTAAATAAATCATTGAATTTGATTTTCCTTCAATTTTGATTACTCCATATGTTTCGTTTAATTGTTTACCTTTAGTTTTGCCTTAAAGATCAAGACAAGAGGAGTGAACCAATTATTAGAATCAAAAGAGAAATAATTGACCGAGATATTTCAAAATGAAATAGGTAAACAAATGATTGGAATGAATGAGTATAATTTTAACAATTTAAAATTAAGAAAATAAAGTTTGTGAAATATTTCGTCTAAATGACGTGATAACACGTGATATTGGTAAGACGCGGATTTGGGGTACTTCTTAATACAAAATTTGCGCGATAATAATAGTACCCATCCCATCCAATAAGTTTTTTTACATTTTTATTTTTTGTAAGAAATATTTTAATCCATCTTCATTAAACAAAATGAAAATATCACTTTATTTTGTAGATCAGTTAGTCTTTTAAATAAAGATAAAACATTTTCACTATTAAACAAAATGAAGATATCATTTTATTTTGTTGATAGGTGGGTTAACTATAAAATCACATAAACCTCTTAATCTACATAAAAAATTTATAAAACTATGTAAGAAAATATATAAAATCTAATTAAAAGGATAACTAAAATAATGTGACATGACATATTTTTAATGTGACATAGTGTATTAATGTGACATGATTATCAATTTATTATTAAATGACATTAATTTAAATTTGTATCTATAAAGTAATTTAATTTAATAAATTTAATTCACTTATTTATAATATTAAAGGATATTATATTAGTATTAAAAATATTTTGGATATTAAATATATAGTTTTTCCAAAATTTATATAAACCTCACAAATTTACATCAAAGTTTCATAATTTATAATTAATATTGACATTTTAGTTGATTTTTTTTTGTAATAAAACATGTTAATAAAATTCATAATTCATAATTAAAATTGACATTTTAATTGAAATTTTTGTAGTAGAACATGTTAATAATTAATTAAAGCTCTTCATATTATTTAACCTCCACCATTTTTATTAACATTTTTCCTATTTAATGATTTTTTTTAATTAAACATGCTATTAAATTGATTAAAACTCTTCATAATACTTAACACCCGCTAAATTAATTAAAGTTTTTCATATTTAATTAATTTTGTAATATAATATGTTAATAAATTTTTTAATAATTTTCTATACTATATAGCTAAAGGGTAACTTAACACATTTAATTTTTCGCTATGTAGCATTATCATAATTAAATTATATAAGTATTTAATTTAATTCCACATATCATAACATTTAATTTAATTCCATATGGCATTTCATACCCATTAATTTCAATTTATTTTAATTGATTATTTAATTTAATAATTTATACTATTGAAATAAAAGGATAGTTTAGAATATTGATAATTTGATTTCATATGGCATTTTAACCCCTCATTAATATCTATTCCTTTTTCTTGATTATTTAATTATATTTAAAATATAACATAAATGTAATAATAATTGTCTCTATAAATATATAATTAAATATAATTAAAAATAATTTAAACTATTTACCATCATTCACATATCATATTATTATTTCATAAGATAACTTCTTAAGCCGCCCCCATGCAAAGTATATATTTTGAAAAAGGAATAAATAATAGTAATAATAATAATAATTAAACAAACTTTTTACATTCTATTTCTCTTTGCTGCATATTTTATGTCTATATAAAATTTAATAATAATGAGATATATATAAATCTAATTAAAAGGCAAGCTAAACTTTTTGTTATGATCGACTGTCACCCACATATCCTATTTTAATTTCATAAAATAAAATCATAAATTAGGCTCATGTAAAGTGTATTTTGTAGAAAAAATTAAAAAAATTAACAATAATCTTATCTATAAATGTAGTTAAAAGGTAAGTCAAACTATCATTATCATCCACAAGTCATATTTTGATTTCATAATATAAAATATGAAACCACTCTTATGTAAAGTTGATTTTGTAAAAACAAAAATATAATAATAATTAAACAAACCTTATACATTCAATTTCTCATTATTGGCCCATATTTATGTCTATATTAAATTTCATAATAACAAAAAAATAATATTCAAAATTCATTAACATTAATTGATATTTATATATATATTAAATTTGATACTATTTAAAAAGAGGATGCTCAATAGTCATAGAACGCATCCTCAATTATTTATATATTTTTATTGGAAGGCAAAATTTGTAAGCCCAGTTTTTTGTTATTTTTATCCTTAGTAGAATTATATGTATCCCTTATCTTTCTTATCATTCTATTCACATCAAGTTAATTGTATTAAGGTTTTAAATTATTAACTAATTTGTTTATTTTTTATGTAACTTACATTGAGTTATGAAATGTTTGTCACATTTCAATTTCATCGTATGTATTTGTTTTATTCTCATTAAGGGGTTAAATCAAGATTTGTAGTGTTTGAGTCTTTAAAGGTAAATTTACTTACATCTCTATGACTTGATTCTCATTCTCTATTTCTTTCACTATTTACGAGGATAATTAAGTTTACTAACGATGATATTGCATAAAACAAATTTCACTATTGTTGGTTATTTTGCAATAATTATTGAGTTCCTTTTGTTTATATAGAGATAGACGATTTATTGGAGAAACAAGACTACATCAAAAAGTAAAATACAAAGATTGCTTAACCAATTATAAATTATAGATTAACTACAACACTGACGACATTAACATGAAAGATTAATAGTTTTTTGTTATTTTTTTCACATGTATTTTGGTATTATTGTTTTTCTTCCATTATTTTGCCTTTGAAAAAATAGCACTCTTCACCTACCGATTTATTTGATTTTTCCGACTCTGGTCTTTATATTAACATGTCGATGTTAATAATTTCAATACACGTACGTTCCATCATGAATTATTCATGAGGTGATATGCGTGTTTGATATTTTATAAATCCAATTACTATAAACACTAAAACATTACACTATGAAATAAAGTTGTTGCTTTAAAATTCTATTTTTTGTTGTATTAGCTTCAATTTTTGGGGAGTATGAAATGTTGGTTTTGTCATAACATTTCTACTCGTGTGTTCAATGTTATTTTCAAAATTGTTGATGAAATTTTAATATCTAATTTGCGAGGGTGCTCTATCTTTGGGATCTTTGTTTGTTAATATAGTTTTGTATAATTTTATCATACGAATACCTATATTATTAATTTATTTTAACTTGCATTGAGTTACTTTAATTTTGCAGGGTATTTTATAAATTAGTATCCACTATACATCACTATAATTTCTACTACCTCTGTTCTTTTTTAATTGTCATTCTCACTTTTCGAGACACTCACTTCTCTCTTCAATATCTCTCAAAATATATAACTAAATATATTGAAATGTAGACTCATATTAAAGCTCTATTCGTAAAAAGTTTTATGGTGTGATTAATAAATTGTTGACAAAAAACTAATTAGCTTTATATAAATAACCCTTAAAACATGACAACCGTAAGTTGAGTTGATCTTAATATATTATGATATTAAATCACTAAAATATCACATTAGAAATTGAACATTTCGTGAATTTCACGGGTTCTAAAACTAGTTTTAAGTTTAAAACGAATACATTTGTGATGAATACAGTGATGCAACATAGATGAGCGAGATGCCTGTGATTTATTGGGAACTAAACACATAGGTCATAGAGAGCCAATATGGAAAACGCGACATTTTTGCACAGTCAATGCAGCCCCTCACAACAGGACGTTTAAAACGCTACATAAGGGAGTAACCTTTTTCCTCAAATTACTTACAAAAATTCATAGATTTTGTATAACAAACAACAAATATTGAAATAATACTCCAACAAATTGCACCCCATCTGGACGATTACACTCCTCGGACCACAGAGTTATACACATTAGATGTTCCACACAAAATGACAACAATAGCTTGTGTTCAATTACAAAGACAAGGACATTGAAAATCTCCACATACCGGCTGTTACACTCCAGCTCCACAGTTTTAGTGGCCATACTTCTGAAACTCCCATTCACTGTTGTCTGATACAACAATCACAAGGCATTGGTTTCCACGAAAAAATTGAACAAAAAGGCCAACAAAAATGATCGAAAAATGTGGTGCATTTACATACCTAGAGGGCACACTTGACGGGTTTTAAGCCACCTGCTAATGCAGTGAAAATGAAATGCATGATTGCACACTCCTGCAAACACAAGTTTTATTCTAGTGAAAATCGACATTATGCAGAAATTCCAACAATCTTTTGATGGATACTATCAAACTATTTTTAATTTGGTATCAAATTACACAAGGACAGATCAATATAAGGGAAATTCAAAACTCATACTATTGTCCAGAATACCTTCATCTTAATCACTAGGTTAAGACCTCAGGTATCTTCGAAAAATTAAAATGTCTAATTAGTGCAACTCAGAAGCTTAAAACAAATGAAAAAAGTATACACGCTAGTGTAACGCAAAAGGTTAAATTCAAAAGGGAAACACGTAAAAAAAATATCCCATATACATGAAAAAAGATTTCACAAGCTCAAAAGAAGTACAGCACCCTTAAGAGCAACACTAAAACTTTTATAAATTGTCTCTATATCTGCTCAAAAAATGGCTTTCTAAATCTGTAAATCTTACATATGGAATGACCGAGAGACCAAGCTATAAAGGCATTTGCAGCATAAAACTCAGCTGGCTACAAAGGAGGAAGTTTGCAGAGTACGAACTATAAAACCTACCTATTAGCATTGAAATTGAAGATTACGCACATAAGGATGCAATAGTACATGTAGGTCTCTTCAGCTCATCCATCTAAACTTCTAGACTGATAGTATTGCTCAACCATTTGCTGCAGCTTCACCAACTAATTTGCCCACATCTAAGATAAATCACAAGTCTGAGCTACCGACTTAGATTAAAAGGTGCAAGGCGCAACGAGTTAAATATATTCATTGCCATCATAAAATTTCATTTTTTCTATTATTGCCATCATAGAATATTTTTTTCTATTAGTGCCCCTCTAAAATTTGTTTTACTTCCCTCAATGCCATTTCATATCTGCTTTACCTGCTATAGAAGGTTACCAAACATTATTAGACTTAATTAAGTTCAACAAGTCTTATTTGCGACATGTATATCTGTCACAAGTTTGCGACGAGTCAAATACTAGTCACGTAGGTAGATAAGACAAAGCAGTTTGCTACTCACAATGCATTATGCTTTTGTCTTATATATCTCTCATGATTAATACTTGACCCGTCGCAAGCTTGCGGCGGATATGCTCGTCAATCAGTTGAGTTATGAATTGAAAAGGAATTGACGCAGGTTAGGGGCTTTGTTTAATATTGTACGCAAAAATCACCATGGTACTGCCGTGTAATTTACACGGCACCATCACTTGGTGTGATTTTTCTCTTTTTCTTTTTTTCTCTTTATTTTTTCTTTTTTTTATCATTTTTTTACTTTTTTACGATAAAACAAAATATTTTTTTACTAAAGTTAATATAAGGGCAAATTTGGAATAAACTAAAAAAGAGGGGGCGTAACAAGTAAAACGGGGGCATGATATAGCAAATCCCTTTAGTTTACCGGCTAAGTAGGTAAAAAGTCACCTAATGGCAATCAAATAAGTAAAATACATTATAGAGGGGCAATAATAGAAAAAATTAATTCATAATGGCATGTTTAGAAAAAAAAAGTATATAATAGTGGCAATGAGAGTTTCAAATTCAAGGCGCAACGAGGTGAGGAGGTCTCGAGACAACAAATCGCGTGCCAAAGCAATTTGTATTCTAGGAATCTAGGTGATGTCTCGTGTAATATTTCCCTTTTCTGGTTTTGAAAGATGATTTAACATATAAAGGAGTCAACATTAAGGATAATGTGCCAAAGGGAAGCACATAATAAAGGAAATAGAAGAAAGAAATGTCAAGATTTCATAGTATCCATCTCCTTGATTGTGCTTATCCATAAAGCACACTTAAGACAGCGCACTATGGTGCTCGATGAGTGCTTTTTCAAAGTAAGGCAGCCGGGAAAAGGTGCGGTCGCCAGGAATGTGACGAATTAGCAAATTAAAAATAAGAACTGCTGCCGAAATGGCAAATAAAAAGTAAGAATTGGTTATTCTACTCTATTACGCCCTAAAATGAAAGCCGAAGATAAGTTTATAACTTCATCTTTTTGGGTTTTCGTACTCTGATTGCATCATTCGGTTAAGTCCAAACATAATTTGTTTAAAACACAGAAGTTGTTTAAAATAAGAGGGTCAGAGGCTACCCATTTGTTTAAAACACAGAAGTTGTTTTTGGATTAACCATAACATAATTGCACCGTGATTCGCATCAACCAGCTGCTACTTGTACTGAAGGGAAGTGTGGGTAGTTGCCTCCATTAACTAAAAATCAATATTGGACATGCGAACCGGCCTATACTCTACAGCCTCTATTATAAGTAATTAAAAGCTTCAGAGCCCGTATTGGAAACAGCACATAATGACTCCTCAAGTCCTGCCATTGATCAAACACATGGAAGCGCACTCCCTGTTTGAGCAACATTCAATACTATATGAGCGACTTGTACCTTGTTTCCTCACTCCCAGGATCAACACTCAACGTTATTGGTACGAAATCTGTAAGCTAGCACTTCTATGTGGAGATGAAGAAAAAGAATACTTGAATGACAAAATTAAAGAAAATACCAAGAGTCTCATACGATCAATAACGAATTTGAACCTACATGTAAAACATAATATGCAGAATTATGTGTAAACCTATAAAAACCAACACATATGACAAACTGGAAAAAAAATAACACCAGTAATAAGTGCATAAATAACAGGTTAAGACTTGAGATTTAAGAAGAGAATGAGCAAAGAGTGTACCCCAACATCTGTTACTAGTAGGAGAAAAATCTGAAACCTATATTACTGCCACACAGTTACACATCACATGGATGAAGCATAATGTGTAACACTGGAACGCGTGCATATTCTTCATAACCAACCCTCTCTATACCTCCCCTCAGTAGAATTAGTTTCCACATTTTTCCAATAGCACTACCCACATCAACGCATAATACACTACGATGTTGTAATCTTGTTATCTCCAACCACAAAACCAACAACACCAACCCAATGCCTCAAACGCTCCCACCCATGTTGAAGATAGGGAAGGATCAGCAGTTACCTCTTTTCTTAAAACACAAAGATTAATCATAATGAAATTGTGTCATGCTGTCATGATTTGCATCATCCGGCTGTATTAAAGAGAGGTGTGGGCAGGTGCCTTAAATCAAGGCTAGATATGAAAACCAACCTCTATACCACATCCCCTATCCCGAGTAACTAGGCTTAAGAGTCCATAATAGCCAGTCCATAATAGCCAGTGAACATAATGACTCCTAAAGTACTGGCATTGATCAAACACAAGGAAACACAAGCACCATTTGATCAACATTCAATACTCTACTACGAGACTAGTACCTTGTCCTCTCACTCCTAGGTCACACAACAGCCAACGTTATTGGTAAGAAATCTGTACTCACACTTCTATGTGAAGATTTTTAACAATTTTAAACCTACATCTAAAACATAATATGCCTAATTATGCATAAACCTATAAAACCATACACATGTGACAAAGTCAGAGGACAAAAATACAACAGCTAAAATAAGGTTCTTTATCTAAATAACAGGTTACGAAGAAGAACGAGAAGAAGCGAAGAGCATACCCCAAGCAACAGTACACTCCTCACTAGTAGCACTAGCCTGATTAGCTTGACACTCAATGCCTAATCAAACACCAAAAAATACAATTAACAACCTTCATTAACAAATTAACCACAATAATTACATCAATTTTCATCCACGAAATCGAATCGAAAAAATTACTACTTACAGAGATCCATGATGTGATTCCTACAGATAGCACAATTATCGACAACAATATCTGCGCAACAAAATCAATCACAAACGAAAAAACAACAATCAGACGAAAACACAATCGTAAAAACCTTAAGGTTAGTGTTTTACGATAAAATAAATAATTAGGTTTACGAAAAATGGGGAAAAAGTATACCCCAAGCCCAAAGAGCAACGGCGTTCCACTTCTTGATCTCGAAACGCTTGTTTTTCTTGGAAGAAGAGGAGGACGAGGAGGCGATGGCGGTGGAAGAAGAAGGTCCGGTAGGATTTGAACCTTCGTCGGCGGGAACCATGGTTACGTCTGTATCCATTGAAGCCATCTTCTCTTTCCTGTTTTTTGAATGCGGGAGGAAATGAAGATGTTTAAGGAAACTTGGAGGGGAAAATATATTTCTAATTTTCTATGGATTTGTGAAGGGTGGTCTTATGGTTAGTCAGTCCATTGTGTACTCTTTGGGTTGTTACTATGTTCTTGATTTGGGCTTCATGGTTTTGGTTTTGGGGAGTGGGTTCTTCGGACGCGAATTGTTGTAAGCGACGGTTTTATGTATAACATCGTTTTATTATACTTAGACTGGGTAAACAAAATGTTTAGGGTAAGATTATTTACGGTCTTGAGATAAGACTCTGTTAAATCTTAAGACAACACTCTCGCAACTTTACCATTAATCTACTCGAAAAGATAATAATGGGAGACATGAATGACAATTAAATAGTAGCCTAAATAAAGGAATGGTGTAAAATATAAGCTTTAAGTTTATGGTGTAAATTAAATGATGTGATTGGCATATGCTTGTAATATTCTACCTAGCTTGTACTATAAATAGAGGAGCTTGGTGCTTGCCATAAGCAAGCTGAGTCTAAGAGTATTCTCTCACAAAAAACTCTCTCTTGTAAAATATTCATCTCCTTATAATATAAGCTTTCCTCTATTACTAAATAACTCTACACTAATATTGTTAAGTTAAATAATCATATATTGATCCTGCATAACCTCCTTTGTGGTTTAGGGTTTAGGGTTTAGGGTTTACCTACACTATGTGTCCGTAAATTTGGTATCAGAGCCATGGCAGAATAAGTTTTGGCTCGTATCCTCCTACGAAATTTTAATAAATAATGAGCAATCTCCTACACAATGTTTAAATGGAAAGTATGCTCTATGGTTGCCACTTAGTGGATCTTCCACAACAGAAATCCATATTAAACATATGAAAAAGATTATGAAAAAATAATACTATGGTGTTCTATGTGCTTGGTACCTTGAGGTGGAAATTAATGATTGAATGAATCACGCGGTTTTATGGCCATATGAACCCAAGGATTATCTTCTCATATTCTTGGTACTTCATGTTTAAAAAGGGGAGATAACTCATTTTCTTAAAGAATTTTCAAAGGATGGATAAGAAATAAAGTGACTCTGTTATGGTCTCTGGTCCATTATCACAAAAGTGGAAAACGCAACAAATATTCTACCATGCTCTCCATCCTCTTCAAATTATAGAAAATCTAATGCTAGTAAAATAGACTACCTCTATGAAATAGAATATATGAGTGAAGATAGTAAAGTCCCTATTACTCAACTTCCTTTGTTAAATCCATAAAAAGCCTTCACAAAACCAAGTTCATTATCACTTCTTGGTCGGCTTGCGTTTGTTCTTGGACTTACCATGAACAACCATAGCAACAGCAGGCGAGGAAGGACGTAACACCTTTTGGCGCTCTACTTCCATTTCCACATGTTTAGCAAGCTCAACAAAAGTTGTCACATTTTCACTGTGGGCCATGAGAAGCTTAAAATTCTTCCACTCCTTAGTGTCAGAAGGAAGAGAGCGAATCACATTCACTATCTACTCCTCATTAGGCACATCACGGCCTGCAGCCTTAAGGTCTCGTATCAAGGCATTCAGAATACACAAATGTTCAGTGACATTGTGTTTGGGATCAATAACATAATCCATCCACTTCAGATTCAAAGCACGTAGCCTCGTTGCTGATGTCTGACCAAATGCGACCTTTAGCTTATCCCACAAGTCTTTGGCAGTGAGACACATCTCAAACTCCCCAATAAGCTCATTATGCATGCAATACAACATAGTATATCAGACAGAACGATCCTTTTTTACCCAATTCTCATAGATTCCCAAGTTTTCCTTATACTTGGGAGCATCTGTAAGATTCGCAGGTTCCACATGTTTTGCAACAACAGTGGTCAAGGTATCTAAAACCTCGTGTTGGTTAAGAAGATGCTGAATCTTCCTACGCCAGATGTCATAGTTAGTGCCATCTAGTTTCTCAGATGTGGACAAATCACCAATCATATACTTAGCCATCTACAAGTATATATATAAAAAATGGACATTAGGCACGATTCTTAAAAAATTAACTTACTAGAAATATCATTTACTTATGTCTCATGTTCAAAAATTTTGCTTACCTCATAATCATCACATAATGACATAAACGATAATATATCTTTATTTAATTTTACTACAATAAATTTATGATGAAACTAATTCAACTATTCATAAATTTTAGCCAAACAAATTAGCATTCTATTAAATCACAGAGATAAAAGAGTGCAAAACAATTTTACATTGTCATTATAATTTTAATTGAAAAGTATTCACAATATAATAAGATTCACTTACAAAACTAATTCGTAATACATGAAAATTACGCAAGATTATAAAATAATATTATTACGGAATCAAAAGACGAGAACAATAAAATACATAATTTACAGTTCAGTAATCATGCATAAAAAAAATAAGACGACATGCATGCTATGATAATATACTGATATATAACTGACTAACATTGATTAGTCCAACTTTATATGTATGAAAAAGTACACACAGTAAAACTTCATAAACAATTAATATTTTTTACATATATCACATGTAAAGTGTAAACACAATGACCCACCACCTTGTAAAACAAGTACATATTTTAAAAGTGATATTGAAAAGAGGCTGCATAAGTCTCATCCAAAACAAAAACTACCTATCTTCCTTGTAAAAAAAATGAAACGACAACCATTGTCATTCCTCCATTGTCTCATATATCCACTACTTCAAAAAAAAAGTTGCAGTTCTTAATATTCGATTGAATTAGACACCGCTCACTGTCACATAGTCGACATAAGCATGGAACATATTACCCAACCCCATCATGAACTACTAGTTCTATCACTTAGATCAGTACCGGAAAAAAATTGAGCCGCCTATGATTGGTTGTAGTGCGTGACACACACACGCACATTAGTTCGGCATCAAATACTGTTCCGTGACACACACGAAGCTTGGTCGAGAGAAGGAATTACAGGCGACCGAACTTACGACCGAAGAAGGTAATATTTTAACATTATGAGATTACTTACTAAACTAAAGCCAGGGATGTAAATAGATGATATGCATATGAAAAATTATTACAAAACGTGTGAATCAATATATACAAAAACAACATAAGAATTTATATATCAGTAAAAGTATGAACCAAAATATTAGCAGAAATCAATCAGAGGCATACGGTTAACATGATTAATTAAAAAAACAATTTTTTTTGATGCAAATCGGGACTGAGACTAGGCATAACCCGGCTCTGATACCACTGTAGGAGAATAATCGGTACTGACCTTATTCGGTACTCGTATTGATAGTGCTGCTCTCCGTCCACGACTCCGATAACCCGGTAGTATTCACACCCCAAATCCAAAAGCACACTTAGTAATGGAAGCTTTAATGTGTAGTTTATATTGTAAGAGCATCAATAACCATGGAAAAAAATGGGTTATTCTACATGGTAACCTTGTATTTTTTCAAATTCTACACGGTAACCCTACTTTTCAGAGATCACACATGGTAACCCTCAACATTATTAATATGTATTGCCGTGACCCTTAATTATTTTTCCGTTAATTTTGTCCGTTAATTATGTAACGTGGCAAATTGAATTTTGAGATTTTCTATAAGGTAACCCTATATTTCTAAAAATTTTACAACATAACCTTTGTTTTTCTACAAATCACATGTGTATAAAAACATAATCCCTTAATTAATCTTAATTTCGCAATTTTGCTTGATTAAACCTAAATTGTCAAATTTACCCTCATTACCATTCAATAGACCGAGTTTTGAATAAAAAAACATCAATAAAAACCTTGTTCGATAACAAAAACTTCCCAATAAAAAATTCTAAATACCATAGATAGTAAAAGTACTATATATTGAACATTATAATAATCAATCCCAAATTTAATTCATAACATTAATCTAATTAATTTTTTTTATACCTCAACAAATATACGAAAACAAAAAATGTTGTAAATGCAATAATGATTTTAATTGTTCGACTATTCATACACTAGAGTTGGGTACAATTGAGGAGTAGAGACTCATTTGTAAACATTAAGCTTAATAGTGGATTTCTTTGTTAATTATTGAACCCGATTTTTGGAGATTTATGGTAATGTACTTTGAAGAGATGATATGGAGAGGTTACATTCTTTTGAGTAATCGAGTGAAAAACGTGTTAATAATAATAAATTGAGAAAATAACAGAGTATTTTTAAAATTATTTCTTTTGTTAAAAACAAATAGAGTTATTTTGTAGGATAAAAGAAAACAGGGGGTTACCTTTTAGAAAATCTCAAAATTCAATTGGCCACGTCACTTACTTAACGGGCAAATCTGACGGAAAAAAGTTAAGGGTCACGACAATACATATTAACAAAGTTGAGGGTTACCATGTGTGTTCACTAAAAAGTAGGGTTACCATGTAGAATTCAAAAAAATATAGGGTTACCATGTAAAATAACTCAAAAAAATTTCTTCATCCTTCATTATGGAGAAAAAGTAGTCTCCAAGGGGTGAATTACAATGGAGAAAATCTCCATTTCCATGGAGAATTTGGTGGAGCTCCATGATTGTGGAGAAAAACATGGAGAAAAAAAGGAAGGGAAGTAGGACCTTGTGTGTGTAAATGTTTAATATTTTGCTGTTGAAAAAGTGTGGAAAGTGTAGTAGTGTGAATTATTTGATGTGAGTTTGCTCAATTATTTGAGAAAAACGGCTAGTTACAAACGGATCTTTTTTTTAATTTTCTCCACATTTCAAATCTATCCTATTTTTTGTATAAATTACAATGCTCTATGCTCATATTTTCTTTCAAGACCAACTTTATAATTTACAAAATGAGTAATAATAATGAAAATAATAATAATAACAATAATAATCCATTTTTACTAAGTCAGTATGAGCCAACATATTTGCAGCGTCTTGCATTTCAAAATATGTCAAAAAATTATCTGAACAATCGTCCTCCCAATTTCCAAGGACCGATTGTTACGCAAAATCCGTTATTTAATTCACAAAGTAACCCATCTTCTAAATATTCCAGGGTAAACTCGTACATATTTGCACCAAATCCTCATTTTGGTAGTAATGAGCAGATGAGTTATGAAAGTGATCATGTCACTCGTCTGTCACGAGATGAAAATATTATTGCTGTCCAAAACGAGTTTGTTGAGGACTCTACCGCCATAAGGCAACCAAATGATGGGAGCATCGTAAATCATAAAAAAGTTTGGTCAGACGTTGAAGATAGGGCTTTCATATCATCATCACTACTACAAAAAGGGGAAACGAGGACGGTTGAAAACCGTCCTAAAACATGAAAGGAACCATCCTAAATTCCCCCGTCCTCGTTGCCTAAGAGGACGGTTGAAAAAAAGTCAAACCGTCCTCTTTGTATATATCAAAGAGGACGGTTGTTATTAGAACCGTCTTCTTTGAATATATCAAAGAGGACGGTTGCATATAGAACCGTCTTCTTTGATATATATGAAAGAGGACGGTTGCATTTAGAACCGTCTTCTTTGATATTTTGAAGGAGGACGGTTGGAGTTTTGAACCGTCTTGTTTTGAACATATTCATATAATTTTAAAAGGTGAATTTTAGGACGCTTATGAACAAAACCGTCCTGTATAGCCAATTTTTTGGGCGCCAATTTAAAATAATTATCGCAAGCCATTTCAAATGCTCGCACAATTACCGCAAGCAATTTAAAACCGTCCTGTATAGCCAATTAACACAGCAGTAGTCACATACCCCACATGGCAGCAATAAGACAACAACACAGTACCAAACGACTATACAAACCACAAGCACATACCCCGCTACCAATTAACTCAACTGTTATTATATAACGCACAAAAGAACGAATTTTTGACAACAATGTTGTTTCATTAACTTAAATATATCATCTCCTACATTTCGGAAAAAGCAATAAGTTTGTTTCTATAAAATACGAACTATAATATAAGTTCAACACAACTTACAAAATTTGAAGCTATCTAGATAGAAATCGTTGGTATACTTTAAACGCTGCCTTCAAATACTTGCGCCGTAAACTGCAATACATATGATGCACAAATGTCTCGCACCTCGTCAATTTGATCAACTGAATATGTCTTTGGTGCTTTAAACATGAACTATACATAGAAACAAAAGACACAATTACAATCATTTACACAAGGCGTGTAATTTATATCAAAATAAGTAAATATTGCGGCCAAAAAACAATAAAGCACGTACACTTGGCAAAGCTGTCAAATGTTAATAGTAAATCAGCTGTTAGGTAAATTATTGTTACTCCATAGTTCAGAATTCAGATTCGTATATGGGTAATAAATTTAAATGACAGTTTGTTCATACTTACTGATAGGTCGGTCATAAAGGGAAACAAACTAGAAATAACTCATAAGTATCTGAGAAAAATGGCCTTCTGTAGTCTTTAACTATTTCTGAAGTTCAGGCAAGTATGCAAGTTTGGCACGTTGAAACTGATATTACATGAGAAATTTTTAGTAGAGCTCCTTATCAATGCTGGGTACTTCTAAAGAATAAGTTACACTCTAGCTTAGTGATGTAGCTATGACTAGGGATGAAAGCCTTCAATATCGCTGAGATTGTGACTCCCTTTATGACAAAAATATAAAAGAATCTGGGAGAAGAAAAGAAACCAGTTGTAGTGAAAATGTATCTGATAAATGAGAAGCTGAAGATGATCCAGTTTTGTAGTTCCAGAATCAGAAATCGATGACAATGCTGTAAGAAGCCAGAAAAAGGAAATATAGCTGGTCAAACAGGAAAAAATCTACAGAAGAAAAGTTAACTAACAGACAGATTGTGCTAGATCTGGAACTATGGCAGTAGTACTATTAAACTGATACATTGACAAACCAACCAAGGAAAACTGTTTTCACTCCCCTCCCTTTCCCTCCAAGTCCTTCAGGCTCAATCCAAACAAGGTTATTTGCTGAATGTGTATTCCTATCTAGACCACTAAGTTGATTTGTCGATAATTATACAAGTCAAGCTGAGACATTTTACTTATGAATCCGCTATATTAGCTTTATGTCTAGCAAGGGCCTAGCAACCATTATAATAGTAATTTATAAATATTAACCTAGTCTGACAAGCTTCATAATCAAGGGCTTATGAATTAATCAATTCAAGATGATTAACTAGTAACTTTGTTATTTCGCACCTAACATAATATATAAGTCTTAAACTAAGTATTCCTACTAGATAAATGGTATTACTCATACCTAAGTGATAATAAAATCTTACCATTAAACTAGTTAACTAAGTAAATGACTTGAATACTATAACATCGAAATTTCCTACTTGTGATACTAATTAACTAGGTAAATAAGTGTCTAGTGATCATTACAATTGTACCCACCAACTAAAACCATTATAACAACATAAACCTTGGCATAACCCATTACCAATTCGTAACGATTTCTAACTTATTATATTTGAACGTAAACAAGCTAGCAAGCACGTACGTAACTAATTAATTCAAGCAGGCTAACAAGCACGTACGTAAAATAATAATAAAATAATAATATAATAATAAACGATTATAGTTTAGTCTGACTATACTTAGCATTTCTAATAATTAATAGTAGATAGTATGTAGTGGGAGCGTAAAGTAGTATAATTAGTGTAGAGTAAGGGTAGTAAAAGTAGCAAACAATTATGCACATGAGCAATAACCGTAGTAGTAGCCAATAGCGCAGATCAGCAACAATTAAAAACATACAGCAGCAGTACTAACTACTACCTATCCACGCAGAAGCCATCAACCACAAGCAGTATAAATGACAGTAGGTAGAGCAGTGCAGCTATGTACACGCTATTCTTTCTTTAGTAAAGGAAGTTCTTCTATTATATACGAGATGTACAGCAGTTCAGTAGCAATGACACTACGCAAACAACCGTAAGACAACAATAACAAGACGCAACAGCGGGAATAGAACGCACACAGCAGTAGCTTTAACGCAGGAGCAGTAACAATTTGGGCAATAGTCTACAGTAGCCCGGAATGTAGCAATTTGTACAGAAGTAGGATGCAAAAATAATAGCATTCACGACACAGGAAAAGAGCAGAGGGTAGACGTATAATAATAGCCATTTCAGCAACATTTATGACGATATAAAAAAAAGGCAGTAACCAGTGCAAACAACAGACATAAACAACGGAGAACGGAGGTATACGACAACAAATTAATAACCCAGAACATAGTATTCACAACAACTTCCATTTCAACTCAACAAACAACATACAAAAACCTATCTAACTACACAATACTTTTACAATACTACACAAAAACCTAATTTCATACAAAAGCCTCAATTTTCAAATCAACTCCTAAATCCGTAAGATACAAAAATTACTTTAATGATTTTACTTTGAAAACAGATGAATTTAAAATTATTGAAAATTAAACTAATTACTAAAGTATTTAATTATCAATAAAACGATTTAGGCGACAAGAAAAGTGCATTGATACAAAATTACCTGATTCTAGGTGGCTACAATTGAATAAAAATGGTGAGATTGGTTGTGCAAATGCAAGGAGCCAAGTATTTGGGCAAGGACGCTGATGAGAGAAGGAGAAGTGAGATGATGACGACGGCGATGCAGCGAGGGAGTGTGAGCGGTGTTATAAGAACAAAGGCGAATGGTTGACGGTGTGCTTTGTGAGATTGAAATGAAAAGGAAACTACAGGAAGTTTATTTAATTAACAACTAAGAGGAGGGTTATAAATACAACCGTCTTCGTTGTATTTAAAAGAGGACGGTTATAAATACAACCGTCTTCGTTGTATTTATAAGAGGACGGTTCACATACACAACCGTCTTCTTTTTAAATAAGAGGACGATTTAATTGACCAACCGTCCTCATTACGTTTATAAAGAGGACGCTTTTTTTGTTAACCGTCCTATTTATAATACCACTAACGGCGCCAGTCTTATTTGCTTGATAGAGGACGGTCTCCTCCCCAACCGTCCTCTAAGAGGCGTCCTCTTATCCTAGATTTGTAGTAGTGCATATATTCGAGTGTCAACTGATGGATCAATAGGAACGGGCCAACGGGCCCCTAAATTTTGGTGGAGAGTGAAGAAACTATTTGAGGAGGCGCGAATTACGAACCCTGGTGCAATCAAAGCGCGCAATGTCGACATGCTTACTAATCGGTGGCCCCGAATTTCAGCTGGTGTACAGAAATGGGTGGGTCACTATGAAACGGCGAGAAGAAGGGCTACAAGCGAAACGAATGAGAATGACATTATATTTGAGGCTCGTGTGATAGTCGGAAAGTATGCTGCCTTTGAGAGGCAATGATATTTTCTTAACCAATACTCGAGATGGGAAACGATTATTCGCGAGCAACAAACACCACAACCAGCGGAGGAAACACAAGTTAACACAACAACTTCTGATAGCAGCGGGAAAATGAGTCTGGGTAATGACGAAGACGAAGAACAAAATGGAATCAAAGGTCCAAGCATCCGTCCACCGGGAATGAAGGCGCAAAAGCGGAAGGAGGGGAAGTCTAAAATTGTTGATGAAGAAAAGGATATTGTTGTCAAGCAAATCCAAGATATTAGTAGTATAATGAAGAAAAAGGTGCTAGATTCTGAGAGGAGAACCGAGGCAGAAATAAGTAATCAAAAATGGATGCAAAAGATGAATTTATATGAACATTTATGTCAGATGAACAACTTAAGTGAAGCCGAGGAGGAGCGGAAGAACCAACTGTTCCTAGAACTCAATGATATCTAGACTTGAGTTTAATTTAAATTTTATGTATTAAGGTAATGTCATGTATTTCAATGTATTTCAATGTATTAAGGTAATGTCATGTCATGTATTTCAATGTAGTTTAATTTGAATTTTATGTACTAAGGTAATGTCATGTATTTCAATGTAGTTTAATTTGAATTTTATGTATTACATTTGAGTGATTAAAATTATGTGATGTAATATTTGACTTATTCAAGAAATGTGATGTAATATATGATGAGTCATTATTTTATTCCAACGACTATATTTCCAACAGCTATATTTCCAACGGCTATATTTCCAACAACTATATTTTCACCTTCTATAAATATCCCTTATAATGTAAAATAACTCATACACTCACAAATCTACTTCTACATTATAACCTAAACACCAACTCTTTACTTTTCACCTTTATTATAAAATTATGGTTTCTTCATCTGACGACTTAGAGGAGGATACTGCGGTTTGTCTTTCACTTATATCTTTATGGAGACGTTTACGGAAAAAACACAAAGCTCGTAAATATCGACCTCACAAGAGGTGTCGATGATGCATGCCATTTCTATAATCTTTTTAGACTTCTTTTGCATGCATTTCTATGCTCTCTTGCTAGTAGTTTACTACTTTTAGCCCCGAATTGATTACCTACTTTGAGCCCTCTTGTATTAATTGCAGGAATATACTCGGAAGTATGTACTCGGAGCCGAATTTTGTCTTCAAGGTTGCATTTAGAAGGTCAGGAGAAGTGAACCACTCTTTGTAGCAGTCCAGGGAAGCGTGTTTTGAAGTCAACCGTCCAAGAAAGAGCTCAATTCAGTCAATCGACCATTTTTGGTCGATTACTAGGTTGATCGACCGGTGTTTTAGTCGATCGACCACTTTTGGTCGATAAGGAAGTCGATCGACCAGATGCTAAGTCGATCGACCAGTTGTTTTTGCCCGAAGCCCAAGATTAACCTAAGCCCATTAGGTTATCAGTTTGGAGTCAGACTAATCTCGTTTTAAAGGCAACTTTTCAGTGTTTTTTAGTTTATCTTTTATCTTTTTACTTTTTTAGACTGTACTCTCAAAACTTGTAGTCAGTTAATCTTTCCTTAGCATTTTCTAGCTTTTAAGAATTCTACTTTGCCACTTACTATCGGTAATTTAATTTCCTTTGTTCTTTTTATTCTCATTTCTTTACTCTTTGCTTTCTATAGTTTTACCTTGCATTTTTATTATCTCGCGATCATGTACTCCCTTTTCATTAGTTATTCTATCTCAATCGTTCCCTCTATTATGTGTAGCTAATTCTCTTGACTAGGATATAGGTGATCCAATGATAATGTGACGAAGTTCGTTTAGGTTAGACCGGTTGTTGGTAGTTTGTCTCTGTTGTTAATTATGACTTTTATTTGTGTTTAATTAGTTAAGTCGACGTAGCTAATTATTCGTATGGTAAACCCCGACCTAAGATTGAAAGCCTGGTGAGGGTTAGACCTGTCATAAACATTAGAGTGCGCTAATAAGTTGCGAGAGCCCGTTAGAAGTATTCTAGGGCGAATAGCGATCCGGGAGGACCTTTTCACTACCCCTTAGATTTCCACTTGCGACCGATCCATGACCTAGACTTGACCGTTACATTGTCATTGGTGAACCGACTATCCTGGTTCTTTTTCCTTCATATTTTCTTTAGACTCTATTGCTTGACTCCTTCTCTTTTCTCTTACCTTCACTACTCCTAGTTAGACCAAACAAACAAACAAACAAAACCCCCAAATCTGGTTACCTTGACGAACTTTAGTTTAGTATTTAGAATTCATATTTGTCTCCCTGTGGATACGATCTCGACTTCCTTGCTACATTAGTTAGGCCAGTTGGTTATCTTTGATAGGGTTGCGACAACCGTGTCAGTCGAATTGAGAGAAACCGATACGATGGCTACAATCAACTTTACAATGACTACTTTGCCCCGCAACCCACATTCCTGATAAGGTGTTTCGTCGTCGTTTCCACATGCGAAAACACATATTCCTTCATGTGTTAGAAGGCGTGAAAGCATATAATCCTTATTTCCACCAATTACCGGATGCTACAGGGAGATTGGGCATTACAAATTTGCAGAAATGTACTATTGCAATTCGCTTGCTAGCTTATGGAGAGGCTACTGATAGAGTTGACGAGTACCTGAGGCTTAGCGAAAGCACGACAAGGATTGCACTTCACGAATTCACAGAAGCAGTAATAGCTCAATTCGGAGACGTGTACATTAGGAATCTGACACCTGAAGACTTAAAAGAATTACTACGAGTCAACAAGAGAAGAGGATTCCCCGGTATGATCGGTTCAATCGATTGTATGCATTGGAGTTGGAAAAATTGTCTAACTGCATGGAAAGGTCAATATCAAGGAGGGGATGGATTTGCGACAGTGGTTTTGGAAGTAGTAGCTTCACAAGATTGGTGGATATGGCACTACTTTTTCGGCCTTCTAGGTACCCTCAATGACGTGAGTGTACTTTACCAATCTCATATATTTGATGATTTGCTAAACGGGAGAGCTCCCGTTGTCGAGTATGTCATTAATGAACGTCGGTATGACACCCCGTATATTTATCCGAATTGGTCTGCGCTTATGAAATCAATTCCACTACCACAAACTCTGAAAGAATGCCTATTTGCGGAGCAACAAGAAAGTGTTCGAAAGGATGTAGAGCGTGCTTTTGGGGTGTTACAAGCAAGGTGGGCCATCCTTCGACATCCTGCTTTGACTTGGGACAAGGAAATTCTTTCAAAGATTATGAAAACTTGCATCATATTGCATAACATGATTGTAAAAGATGAGAGACATTCGTATCCGTCGTATGACAATCTAAATGAATACAATGACGAATCAGATGATGATGTGATAACTGTTGAAGAATCTCAACATTCTATAGGGTATGTCAATGGAGTGCAACAATATATTGATAAACGGACTCACTTGGAAGATAGATCCATTAATTTATCACTTAGAATTGTTTTAATGGAACATATTTGGCAGAACAAGGAGCGTCGGGAAAATAGCGCTTAAGATCAATTTCTAGTACTTTATGTGATTTATTAAGTAATTGACATTTATGTTTGAATTCGAATGTAGTTGTTTGACTAAATTGACTGAGTCGTTATTTTGTTGTATTTTGAATTCACAATTTCTTTATTTAAATTACCAACGACTATATTGTCATTATTACCAACGACTATAATGTCCCCAACTCTCTATTTAAACTGATATTTGGAACTCATAATTCCTCACATCCTACAATTTCTCTATTTAAATTACCCGGAAATGAATTTCTGGGATGATAAAGTCAGGGAGTATCAAAGAGACATGGACATGATAAAAGATCATGCTTATAACTTTGTTGCTCGTTTGAATATAGTCATGCCACAAACGATATACATGAATATGTTACATTTTTCACCACCATTACCAATGTTGATCTCAATCATTTCCGGAGACGCAGATACTGTGTTAAGTCCACCTGTTTTGAACAATGCAACAATAGGTAATATTATATTGCTATTTTAATTAATTATAGAATGTTAAATGGTATTTTACATGAATATGTTAAATATTTTGTATTGCGTTTTTTCAGATACTTATCTTTCGAAAGGCGGAGAACATCGCAAATTAAGGAAAGAAGTCGTCGAAATTATTCGACGTTAGTTCAACATCATGTATCCGAAAACTCTATATATATGATCTACTATCGGGAGATGGAAGATTTTTCATTTCACGTGAGCGTCTCCATTATTATGACGTGTACAATGAGTTTACCATGGAGGAAAAGCTCGAATATTTACACGACCAAAACTTACCAGCAGACCGCCTTAATTACCCTTCTAACGATAATGTTTCATCTGGTGATGATTCTGATTATGACATCTGATGATGATGCTTCTCACCGGAAGTAATATGTTTATGTACCCTATCATTGTTGTGTACTAATGTTTCCGTTTATTATAATGGTCGTACATACTCTTTTGTTCAGGTCATTATTCAATTATTTGCTTAATAAAAGTAATGCTAGAACGTTTTAAATTTCGTAATTGTGGTTTGTCCCGTAAATTTAATTACATGTAGAATTATATTAATTATCAAAAATAATATAAAGTAAAAGATAATTGGAGTATGAGTGGGTAGATAGATAAAAATGATAAGTAGGAAAAAAGTGGGTCTTATAATGGAGAGAATTATGGAGAAAAATAGTATCCATTATAATTGAAAATAATTGGGTGGAGAAAAATAGATGGAGTTAAAGAGATGGAGAGAAAAGATGGAGAAAAACTCATCCATTGTTAATCATGGTCTAACAGTTTCTCAATTTATAGTGCGGATTACCGCATCTATTTTAGGCGAGAATGATATGCAGAATAATAGGATATCACTTTATCCTTATTTACTCAAATCACAGCATGTATTTTAGGCGAGAATTATGTGCAGCATAATAGGATATAATTGTATCCTTAATTATTCATAATCAAGCTATAATACAGCTACAAGTTTAAAAAATAAAATAGATATCATCCTAAAATTCAGTTTGAGGGCACCATAGTTAATTAGTCCCTCCGACAAGGCAGCGGAATGTCGTTTTTAGGCCTCAAGAGCGTGAGGCGGCTCTGATACCATGATAATAATATGGGGAAGAGATAATTGCAAAGTAATTGTATTATTAATTGTGTTATCTTAATAGTTATACAAGATGTAATTTATATAGTAGAACGAGATCACAACTTGATGAAACTAAATATTCTAATAATAGCTAATATATTATTCTATATTATTACAAGATATGTCGATATCTCAACACTTTATCAATTTGTATATGTATTGGTTTGTTTATTTTTAATTAAAAAACGTACCTTATCCTCCTCACAAATCATGAATATTTTTATTATTAAATTATTTTCACTCAAACTTGCTTGCAAAAAAGGTAGGTTATAGAAAGATTTTTTATGAATTTTATGATGGGATATATTTCTTAAGAAACTTTCTGAATTTTATAACCTGAAGTTATAATTTTTGGATATTCGGTCAAACTTGTACCGAAAAATATTTTTTTAAAGAATATTAATATTACTAAAAGTTATCTTTTGACAATTCAACGAAATGTATAGGGTCGATATGGTACATACATGTAATGAGGTACTAAATTCCGGTACCACTTTTACATGCACAATAGAGGAAGAAACGTATAGGGTGGACATGATATCTATAACCCTTATAAATGTGCATAAACCCTCATAAGGGTGAACAGTAGAGCAGTGCTCTCGTGCGTCAAGCGTGATGAATAGTTGAGGGTTTGTCTTCTTCTGTGTCCTTTTTACTCTGTTTTACACTCTTCTTCTCTGTATCCTCCTATACTTCCATACTTTATCCCATACTTCCTCCTCCTTTTTTTCTACCAACAGCAAACTTATCAAAATAATCCTGATTTTACTACCCAGATTATTCAACTACTTCTTATGATCCTAATTCTATTCATCCATTTGGTGTTCCTGTTTCTGCTAATTCCCAACAAATTCCACCCTCTATTTCTCATGATTATTACTATCAACCTCCTCCAACTCATCCCTATTTTCAGGTATTTGTTTCATTCAACGTTTTGATTTTCTTGCTTATTTTCCATGTTGTTTTTGGTATTTTGGGATGAATTTATAGCATTAATGTTCTTAAATCCATGGGTATTTACAGGTATTTGTTTTGTGGCAATGTCGTTTTGTTTGATCGTGTCGTTGGGTTTGTTCCAAGTTTTGATCTTGATGAATGATTTCAACTTGATACTTGGTGGAGAACTGACGTATACAATGGAACTAGATTTGATACTTCTATTCATACAGTCAGTGAGTCAGATACTTGGATATGAGCACTTTATTTATCTACATTCAAAATTTTGGGTGGCTTGTTGTTTTGCTTGGTTTAGTTGAAATGATAATGTGGGTACTCATTATTTTCATGTATTCGTACATCTTGCTATTTTCTATGTTGTTTTTGGTATTTTGGGATGAATTTATAGCATTAATCTTCTTAAATCCATGGGTATTTACAGGTATTTGTTTTGTGACAATGTCGTTTTGTTTGATCGATCGTGTCGTTGGGTTTGTTCCAAGTTTTGATCTTGATGAATGATTTCAACTTGATACTTGGTGGAGAACTGACGTATACAATGGAACTAGATTTGATACTTATACAATGGAACTGACGTATACATGAAATTGTAATAGAACAAGCTGTCAGAACAAGCATGACAAGTATCAACTACCAATTGTTTCATGTATGGTTACCCAATTTGCACATACATTGTGTTCGTATTATAATGTACTGCGATGGTTTATTAAATCCATCATATTACGGTATGGAGAATTGCGAAATCGAGTTTGTTCTTATTTCCTTTTTCCTAATATCCCCTTACATTGGTCGAGTTTAATGTTAGGCTCTTTTCAGCGATGAGAATTGGTGTCAAGCTCCATTCATATTTGATCGAGTTCTGTGTTTTCCTATGTCTACCTTCAAGAGCTCGAGCAAACGTTGGTTTCTGCCTTTCTTACTATAGACAGGTCTAAAACTTTAAGGTCCCAGCTGAGTGTATGAATTTTATTGTTTGGGTTTTTGGACTTCAGTATTGGAAGGACTCAATATAGGTGATCAACTTCATATTCCGAATAATAGAAAATAAAAAATTTGTGTGAATTCTTTTTCTTAGTGGATAGATTGGGTGCCATATGCTTCCACATTGTAGGCTTGGTGCTTAATTAAGTCACAATCCTTTACTTTGATGCAGTAACATACAAGAGTTTGGAGGTGTTAAATATGTGGAATATATGCTCTCAGTATGCAACCATGAAACTCTCATGGAACTGTCATTGGGAGGATACTGTGGTAGCCCATTTTACCTGCGTCATGCTACGAGATTTATCATTTAAATGATGCATAAATTTGATGCTAAGGTTGTTGATTGATCTATGTAATAAATCTAATGTTGTCTGCTACAACTGTTTCTTACAACATTTCAGAAGTTGCAGTTGATGAATTTTGTAACTTGCAGGGGATTATTAGTAACGCTGCCCATTGAGTTATGACCAAGGCGTTGATGCCATAACTTAAGTGTGATCAACGTAAGGAAGTTCGGAGGGCTAGGTTACAGGTATGTACTTTATTTTTGTGTGTGAAACAATTTTGTGATGACAATAGGCATGTATACCATAGAGTATCACAAATGCGGGAAATTCATACTCAAAAAATCAGGCAATGTCACCTCTTTTACAAGTGGCGAGCTATGCTGTTTTATACGCAAGCCCAGTTCTCTCAAATGCACCTGTTGGAATCCCACCATCGGTTGGTCCTAGAATGCCGATCTATCCTCCTGGTGTTGCAGGGCTCGGACAACAGATATATTATGGCCAAGGTCCACCTGCTATGATGCAACCCCAGGTAGCTCCTTTTTTCCCTTTTTTATCAACTGATTTGTCGAATCTTTAAGCTGGCCTAAATTGTAATATAAATCTCAAGCACCATCAGTTTTACATGATTGGACAGCCATTAGTTGGTACTCGCAAGGTAAAGACTTGACTTTAGAGTCAGGAACATTCTGCTGCAAACAATTACTATTTTTTTGTCCAGTGTTTCATTATGATATTGGTTTGCGTAATACAGGAAGCTACAAATGAGATTGGCATAATGGGAGCAGTGTACTTAGGGGTCTGAAGAGTGCACAGGTTGTTCCGGGGCCTGATTTGCTCGTTATACAAGCAACAGTTTATGAGGTAGTGGCTGTTCCAGAGGCAGTGGCAGTTAGCCAAAGTGCGGGAGAGTATATACAACAGAACTACTAGAAAGAAATAAATGTCTCCTGCAGTGATTGGAAATGCTGGGCAGTGCCCCGTACTGGACATAAGCCCACCTTTCAGGGAGACAGACGACAAGCAATGCATATGTCCCGCTTCAAATATTCCCAAATATTTGGACCTTGAACCATCTCTTGCAATGAATTGGCTGGAAATCTGTTGGGATGATTTGTATCTCAAAGAGGGAGTAGGTGCTGGTAAGTTCTAGCTTGTTATTTTTGCTATTTTATAGTACGCATTTGCAGCATCATTGATATTAAAAGAATCATAACTGTCCGTCTTTGACACGTGCTTATGAATCAACATCTATCAGGTTCTTTTGGCACTGTGCACAGGGCTGAATGACATGGATTGGTTAGTGCCTCCAACCTGATACCTTTATTTAACTCTTGTCTTGTCGTGAATTGATGAAGGCTCCTCCCATCAACATAGGATCTAACCACTTATGCGCTCATACTATAGACTAAATTGTAGGCTTCAACATAGATTGGTTTACTCTACTCGTGTTGGTGCTTATGGATGAATTTGATTTTCTTTGTGCAGCCAGAGAAGGTAAAATTTGATCTTAGGTTGGGCCAAAGTAAGCCCCTTTATGAAGTATTCAAAGCTATCCCTTGAATCCTTAGACTGGCCACAGTTAAGCGAGGCTCGAAAACGGATTGTTAAAAGTAAGACTCCTAAATTATCTTTTTTTATTGTCGATTTAGTACCTGAACTTGATGCACATATGCTGGAAAGTGTGGAAATCAGGTAAAGGTATCCATGAGAACACGGATTGAAGATTGATTGCAATTGTACTTCATGTCGTACATTTTGAAATGTAGTTAATTGTGATAAACTGCCTGTTTTTGATATGTTAATGTTTGTATATTGTGCTGATTTGTGAATTGCATTGTTTTTTTTGCTGGAGTAGGGACAGGACAATAGCCAAGCAATTCGATGAATCTATCATATAATTCATCATTAGGAGGACAAGGCCAGGCGGGTATGGCGGAAATGCTGTGTATGGAAGTGGTGGAGGGTGTGGTGGTGGATCATATTATGGAACTGGGCCACATTCGGGTGGGTATGGAGGTTTTGGTGGTTTAGGAAATGCGGCATGAAGTGTAGCCAGTGGAGGAGCTGGCCGTAGTGGGTATGGTAGCATACTGTCACGGCACCGAATTCTGGTTGAATGCCATCCGGAGGTGGGTATTCAGATGGTGGCCATTATGGTATTTCTTCTGGTGGGTACCCAAGTCAGCCATATCACCATACTGGGGAATCTCCAGCACCCTAGGTTCCTTCTGCCGGTGCCGGGGGGTATCCTAATCCTCCGCCCTACTTTTGAGGTATATGTCTTAACTCCTTTCTAAGCTTTAGACTTCTTGTTTGTTCGATGATCTGATTTTCAGACTTCTTGTTTGCTCTATTAAGTGTCTGCAATCTTGTTGCTTGCTATGTATGTGAGTATTCTGCAGGCATTATGAATGTTTTGTTTGCTACATCTTCAATGGGTGGTCGTCATTTTTGATACCTCTATGGCTATTCTTCTAAGATGCTTCCTGAGTTATATTTGAGCAGGGATAGTTTGTTAATATCTACCTTCCTGAATGTTTTATTGTCACTCCTCTACTCCTTTGTTCTCATGCTGTTTTTGAAACCCGCGGTTTCATATGCTTTGTTTCATTGTTTGAACAAGACTGTTTGAAATGTATCTCAACATAGTAGAGTTTAATGGAACCTGTTGAATTTGTTTCATCCTCTTCACATATTATCATTTTTTTTATTTCATTGTGATTTTTTGCTGGTTTGCTGTGGTATAATTCTGATGTAGTAGCTTCATGTTGAAGCTTCATTTATTGGTATACGAAATCATAGGTTTCGTAGTTAATGGATAAAGTCATGTACTGATCTGATTGTTGTTACCGTCAAGATAAAAATTTCATGAGGTCGTCCGCCTAGTTGATTTTTGTATGTATAGCTTCCATTTGCTTAAGTGAATTGCCATGATTTGCGCATATGAATGTTACTCCTTTATGTTCTTTTGCAATTGCATCACTTTCCTTCCTGATCAAATTAATGGAATAGAAGTAACATTCAGCATTCCTATTTTACTCCTACTAATCGTTTACTACGCATATCCTCTTAACTATTTGAGCCAAAAAACAAATGAGCAATTCCAAAATATATAAATGTGATTCATTATGTGTCCGAGCCAGTTCGGAGGAGTAAAACTCGTTATTTAGGCACAAGACAGCCAATTGGTAGCAGTTATTCTTTGAGTTACTGGTGTCGATGGGTATCTGGTTAGGGTTTGTTAGAAAATGGGTAGTTTTCATATGATATAAACATGAGGCTGTCGTTTAGGTGATACAACCATGCGGCTATCCATTTTTGTTTTCTGCAATTTCATTGGCCGCTTGGGTGGAGGTGCTGTGTGTGAATACACCATCAGGTAATTTTGGTAGCGGTTTTCATTACATCTGTTGTTTTGTGGGCATGGGAGTATTCATTATATTATGGAAAGAAATTTCGAGGTTTTGGGTTTGTTACGTTAGAAGAAATACATTGTGGCGTGAGGAGCTTCATCTACAACTCAAACAACAATGACGGGTAAATTCTCAATCTTCTTCAGTAATAAAAATTTCTCTCGATGTTTTTTGTGTTTGATATCTTATGAGATTTGTTCGATTATTTCAATTTTATACAATCGCACAACTGTTAATCATAAATTTAATTTGTTAATTAGATGAAATTAAGTAGACCCGAATGTTAAATTAGCTTGTTTATGCTGGGATTGTTGAAATTATAGGAAATTTAGTTTCTTGTTAATCAAAGTGATTACGTTTGAGCAGTGGCGTAACCAGTATTTGAAGTTATCGGTCGGAAATTTTGGACGGGGGCGAACTACTAATGATATAGAGTAAAGTAGGAAATAAAACTGAAGAATTTTAATCACACATTGCAAATTTTCATTGTTCAATGGCTGACCGCTCCTGTTATCCCCTGCTTGGTTTCGTCACTGCCTTTGAGCAATTGGGACTCTTATTTGCTTCAAATTCAGCTTTGGTTGACTTATTTATAATCTGTTTAATTGAGCTCATTAATTAATTTTTTGTGGTGGTGATTTTAGACAAACTCGTGATATTGATGCACTTTCTTTATGCTGTTAATTATTGTCAGACTTGACCTATGATAAGGTTCCCTTAGAGTGGAACACTTCGTGATTTAATTGTTGGAGGAAGTGTCCTCGACAATAGTGTGTTGACGTAATTAAAACTCATTTGAATGAAACACAACTGGGAGTGTTACTCTTTTAAAGTCGACTGATCAACATTTATCGATAATGATTGGCTGTCTAGAGTTTGACATTATCGTCATATGATGGTGGTGATCAGTTGATCCCTTAAGGTCATATCTTTAGGGAATTCCGTCTCAATGGAATAATTAATTAATATTGTATTAGATACAACTTAATTAATAACTAGAAATTTTGGAAATAATTTTATATGACGAATATTTTTATAATGGGATTATAATAATAAAAGGTCAAAGTAATAAAAACGTTTTATTACTCGGTTTTATTTATTCGTTTGGAAAACGATTAAATTGAGAATGAATACGGTTGATCATAAAATTACAAAGAGTTGTAATTAAATTATGGCATTACATTTTTGTACAATAATAATTTCGAAATTATTAGTGTATTTATTTAAATGTAATAAATTTGTAAATTATGAATTTTAATAGTTAAAATTGCACAATTAACAAATTGGATCATGTGTTATGGAACATATGTGACATGTTACATTTTAACACAATTGACAAAGATAAAATGGGTCCATATTAGACCCATTTTCAGCCGTGTAGTATAGTGTGGATGGAGGTTGTGTGTGCAATGTGATTGTGTGTGTAAGTGAATGTGTAAGAGTGTAAGGAATATTGTATGCATTGTGTAAGAACATAATGGCCATGCATTGGCTCTTGTGGGATTGATTTGGCCGGCCATGAGGCTTGCTAGGCAAGCTCATGTGCTTATATAATCACCACTTACAACACTCATCAATTGCTAGTCTCTTTGGTTGTTTTTCAACACACATCTCCCATAAACACTACAACTCCATTCTCCCATTTTTAGTAAAATAGTTTTTACTAAGAAAATAATTATTTCCTATACTAATAATATTAAGAGTAATATTATTATTAATTCTAGTATACTTGTACTAATTTTCTAGTAACAAAATTAGTATTAGTTTGAGATCGGGTCCTTGATACGCACCTTTAGGAGACGATTTTTATTAGATCGTTACAAAAGGATTTCGGGTTTTTGAAGACTCAAATAATAGGTGATTATTGAGTATAAACCTTCTAAAGCCAATGTAAGGACTAGCTATCACATCTTATGATATCATCATGCATGCATAAGATCTATTTAAGTTTTTATGACTAAACTTAAAGAAACAAAACTCACATTAGATATGAGTTTATTATCGGAACTTAGTTTCCAACAAGTGGTATCAGAGCATTACGGTTGTTGCATGCATGATCGGATTCATGTTTTATGTTAAAATCGGATTAACATATATATTTCGAATTTTCGAAATATTTTGGATTTTTTATGATAAATCACAAAATAAATTTGCATGTTAAAGTTTCTGTTTCTAAAATGGTTTTAGGACATAAAAATAATTTTATGGATTTTTATTGTTCATTTTTATATTTATTTGTATATTTTGTAGTTTAAAACGGTTTTAAACAACAATTAATGGGAAAAATAGTTAGAAATAGTTTCTGGCCGAGATTTTTTGATATGTTCTCACATGCATATTTAATATATTGTATATGATTTTTCGTAAGAAATGGAGTTAATATGCATGGATTATGAATTTTATGAGATAAATAGTCATAATATGAGTAAAAATGGGTATATAAGGTTATATTTTGAATTTGACCTTAAAAATTTTATGAGAAGTCACATGCAATATATAAAATACCTGTATAAAGTTTCGGATTATTGGACTTGTATTGCATGATTAATGATTTTTATAGTAAAAATCGGATTAATAGTGACTCAAATTCGACTTTAATAGTTATAGTTGGAATTTTGCCATAAAACTTTAACACAATGTCACATGCAATATTTACAGAAGGTATGTAATTTTTGAGAATTTATTCTCAAGTGATGCATGTTTTATGATTTTAATAGTTGAAATCGGCTATATAATGACTTATTGTGTTAAAAATAGTTAATCTTAATATTATGGCATAAAATTTTACCCCTGGATGTCTTATATAATAGGAACATCAGATCCATAAGATGGATATCAAAAAGTTTCTGTTTTTATATTATTAATTTTGATGAGTTAATTAGCTAATAATCATGATTTATGAGTTATGTATTTTAGGATGACTAAAAATTTATAGCAATTTATTGCAAGTTTTTATAATTTAAATCGGATTTTTAACCATAAAAACGGCTTTTATAGGATTTATTTAAGAAATAAACCATATATATTTGCAAAAGACCATTTTAATAATTTCTGAATTTTTAGAAAATTTCCAGAAAGTTTAAAATTTTTGAATTTTAAATTTCGAATTTTATTGACTCATTTGGCCATATTTTGTTTATTTTTCCCGAAAATACAAGTAATTTATGAACAATAATGCAAAATCAAGTTAGATCATGATCAAATATTTGTAGAGACTAAACATTGATTCCTAAAGTAAGTTAGGATGATTAACTTGGACATAAATTAGATTTATGTAATTTTGATGATTTTAATAGTTAAAATCGCACATATCCGTAAAAACCGTAAACAAATATGAGATATTTGCTCCCATAAGGCGATTTGGCATTAAAAATTGAGCATGTGCATACATATTTTATTATTGCATTTTATTTAATATGAATGTCATATTTTGAATGGTATTTATATAATTTGGAATTATGTAATTTTCTTAGTATGACCTTAGTTTTAATCAATATTACCCGTAATGAAAGGGAATATTGATTCGGTTGTAATTTATGTGATCTCGTATCACGGGTTTGTAATTTAATTTATTTTTCAGTTTTACAATAGAATAGTTGTATTATTTTATTGTAATTCCGGAGATCCAAAAGACGGTGCCATACGGAAAGGAGTTCCGACAAGACAGTGTTTTCTTGGATGGCGTGCCAATGAAGTTCAAGGGACCATAGAGTTGGTTTCCGAATTTGTAATAGTTAATTAGTTTTTACTATTACTAGGAAGGCCATACTAGGATTTTATTGCTTTATTGCTTTTATTTTTGCATTTTTAATATGTTTGCATGCATAGCCAAATCGCCATAAACATGCATATTAGTTTAGATCGTTAAAAACGACCGTGTCAATTATAATTATCGAGTTCACCGATTTAATTTACTTAAAGGAGATAGATAATAAATTGACAAGACCTCTATATTAAACAAAACAATTGAGAATTAGCCTTACCAAATAGTAGAACCCATGAGCTTCTATTTCGTGGGGTGGTGCTAGTCCAGTGGGCAGCACGAACCCCATTACGTAGGATAAGTGGGGCAATGAGGTGGATTCGGTCCAGTGGGCGGATCGCATCTCGATGCAATTGAAATTTGGTTTGTACTCAACGGAAGTGTAGAGGACCAGTGGTCAATGTGTTCCGGGCTAAGATGAATAAATTATGATTTGTCATCAACCAAGAGTTCTATGGTAGAACCGGTTTATTTTTACCCACCAAACCATATCACTGGGTCGGAGTTCCAGTGGTTCACGATTTCGGGGGTATGGGTTTGGGTCTTGGAATCATTTATAAAATTGGATAGAGGTCATTTTATAGATGCATTAACTTGATAAATATGTTTACAAGTTAAAATTAAAACAATTAGCATTTAATTTCTTCATATGTTTGAAATTTTGTAGTCAATTTTTCATATCAATATCAATCATGACTACTTCCACTACTACAAACACTTCATGGTTACGTTCCTTCATGGATCGTTGTAAGCTAGAAAAGAATGGGGCAAACTTTGCCGATTGGGATGCCCAACTATTGTTAACGGCAGAGGGAGACGGTAAGACCGAATTCCTCATTGAAGAATCACCTCCTGAACCTGCAGAAAATGCCACCGCCGCAGCAAGACGACCCTATGATACTTATCAGAAGGAGTCTGCGGCAATCAAAAATGTTTTGATCTTCTCGATGGAGCCAGAACTCCAAAGGAGTGCCATAAAGATTGGCACGGCCTATGAGATCTACTCCAGGCTTGTGACAATGTTCTCAAAGGCTTCGAGAATTGTCCAGTACGAGGCGGCATCGGCCTTCTTTGATCTCAACCTTAAGGAAGGGCAAAAGGCTAGCCCACATGTGCTCAAGTTAATTGAGCATGTAGAAACCCTAAGGATGAATCAAGTGGACATTCCTAAAGAACTAGTGATTGACAGAATCCTCCACTCCTTGTCTAAGGTGAAAACTTATGTACAATTCCGGGTGAATTTCAACATGAGGAACCAAGACATCTCTCTCGATGAATTGCACAATATGATCGTGCAAGCTGAAAGGGATAGGGGCCTAAATGTTAGTGCCCCTAAGGATGTGCTCAACATTAATGTTAAGAGCAAAGGAAAGTTCAAAAGAAAGGGTAAGGCAAAGGGGAAGCAACCTTCCAAAGGTTCAAAGAAAGTGTCTTCTGAGGCAAGCACCTCCAATTCCAAGAAGAGCCCTCATTAAGGGGCCAAATGCTTTTACTGCAATGGCAAAGGACATTGGAAGAGGAACTGTTCCAAGTATCTCAGCGATCTCAAAGTTGGGAAGATTCTTCCAGTTGGTACGATAACTATCCCGATTTTATGTTAATCTCAACTAATGTATTATGATACAAGTTGTGATATGAATGCTCTTCTTACTTGAATTAGATAAGGGAAAAGAGAAACAAGCTTGATGGATCAAGGGAACTAAGAGTAGCTCCACTCGGGATGATCAAGAAGCTTTGTTTTTCGCTTATTTTGCTAGTATTTCAAGTGTTGTATGAACAATTAAAACCTATGTTTTATTTCCTTGTTGGACAAGGAAAGGGTAATCCTTGAACAATATGTTGTATTTTGGATAATGTAGTGACTTGGTTTTCAACCCAAGTCACTATCGGTTTATAATTATGTTCTTGTTTAGTTTAACATACACTTGCAAATCTTAAACATAAAATACAATTGATTATGACATTTCAATGTATGACCATTGAAGCCAAATTGGTATAGGATACCCAATTCAAATCAAATCAAAATCAAATTAAGTTTAGAACTCAATTAAGAGGAAAAGTTATCAACCATCCAAAATTATCTAAGCTTTAAAACGAATAATTTCTGTAATAAATCATAAGGGCACACAAACCAACATCAAAGTCATTGTTTGTGGCCTTAGTGGCTATCTTTCGTAATAAAATGAGATTATTATTACAAAGTTAGAGTGGGAGAAATTTAAAATGCCACATATAGCAAGTGATTTTGATTAACACAATGGATATGATCTATTAGTGAATAGTAGGATTTATTGTGTTTTGGTTGTGTAAGAGATTTAGAAGGTAGATAAAATTGTGGATAGGATCTACGATTGAGAAAATCTACAACTTATGGTTTTAAAAGGTAGATTAGGCTGTGGATAAGATTCTACGCCTTATCATCCCAAAAGTTGTGGATAAGCCCAAAAGTTGTGGATAAGATCTACGGGTTGGTAAAAATCAGCGCCTTATATACCAACGGCCCCGGCCCTGGGGGATACTTCAAGAATAAATTCTTGAAGTTTGTAAGGAAAAATTCTATACATGGATAAGATCCATGATAGAGTCCTCGTACAGTATAAGATAAGATAAATGTGGGGAACTGAAAGTTCCCACACACAGAAATTGTACACCATAAGAAAAGACTCTTATAGAAACTACGGGAGGACACTCGAAGAAAATTATTCAAAAGATTTTGCAAAGGCTCAAGAAAGGGTTCTTGGATTTAGATGGTGATCTAAATGTGTCAATGCAAATTCTAAAGACCATGAAATTTATAAGACATACATGCTAATAAATGAGATTTATTGGGAGAAGCATATGTTGACATGTGGATGCCAGCAGTCTGCAAAGTTAAGGGTAACTTTGTTGAAAGTAGTAAGGTAATTCATTGAGAATGAATTCAGTAAACTCAATAACCATTTTTCAAAAGGGTATTTGAAAAGGATGTGACTATTAGCACATATGGTTAAGTCCCAACCATTTCAATTCATTAAATGTTAAGGAACATTGAATTGAGTGGGAGCTTTATGATTTACGGTTAAATGTAAAGTTCAGTGGGAGTTCTCGCTCCAGGATTTGAAGCTATTGAGTCATGGGTATGACTTCGGGATCTTCAGAATCAGGCAAGAACAAGAGTTTAGTGGGAGTAAACGTTATCTAAAACAACTCATTGCTCGTTTGGAATGAAGCATTGATACTTATAAAAGGTACACGAGTTTTGGTTCTAAATGACATATTGATATGAATTAAATCTAATTGAACATGAGATGTTTAGTTGAGATTATAAAAGACATCTTGTTATTAGTGTTAAGGTTGTTCATGGAGATGAAGATAGTATAACCATGATGGGATCATGGAAAGTTATCGAACCTTAAGTACTATTGTTTGCACGTTTAAATCGCTAATGTTTCCGCCATTAGTATAATCGTGTAAAGTGGATGCACACAGCTTACAGGACAACCCGTTGAGCAGGTGTTAAACCAATGATTAAACCTTGATCAATTGTCAAAGTATTCTCCAATGAAGATGAAAGACAAATTCAAGATTTTGGAAGATAACTTAGTCGTATGGTAAAAGGTTTGCAACGACTCAAGCTCCAAGATACCAAGCAAAGATTTGTGATAATTTTGGCTTACATTCATTGACTATGCATCTCAATGACTTGTATTTTAACTACATGGTCATCACAAGATTCTACAAAATGTATAAGTTCACAAATTATGTAAAGGCATTGTTGTGGCTGGGAGTTACACAATGCACATAATCTTATTCGCTAGTCATGAGAATGACTTGTCACTTTCAGATGAAAGATCAATGTATGGATATGATCCGCAAAGTGAACGCTCGCACGAACCGTGGTAAACCTGGTTTACTCAAAATGAAGATAATTACAATTTTAAGGGATTCAAACGAGAGACCCTAAAGCTGATTGTAAATTAAATGGTGTTCAAAGGTTGACCACTTGGATGGTGTAATCCACTAATTGTTTGAGTTATTTATAACTCACGAAAGGTCAAGTAAAATTCAAATGGGATGGTAAGACCATATTGAACCCCATTACAGTGAATTGAATTATCATGACCACGCCCCTAGTTGCTTAAGTGAGGTGACATCTCAATGCAACCGGATGAGTGATGCGATTGATGGCGAGTTCAATTGCCATAGAGTCATACGGGATGACTAATCGATCACCTAGGCATAGACGTGTTAAGATACATTTGCCGGGCTAATGACCGCTGAAAGAGCTCTGGCGTACTCTTATTAAAAGACTGCCTGGTCGTGGCGGGAGCATCTATCGTGTTTCACATGAGTCAGTTCTTGGACTAATGACTGTTCTCTGAGGTGGCACAGTTTTCAGATTAACTTTGATTTATGTCCTAACACCTTCGTAACTGGGGTTTATAAGGACATATTTTGGGTTATGATGGGCTGTGGCCAGCCGGAAGGAATAAGTCAATTAGGAATTGTCCACCCCTTGTCAGGGTTGAGAAATATCTCTAGGCCACTCGAGGAGAATAATAACTAGAAATGCGTGGCCACGCTCGGAAGGTATCTATGGTAGATAATTCCGGTCAGTAGTTATAACTTCAGATCGAGAAAAACCACTCTAGATTTTAATCAATTGTCGGCACGACCTGAGAGGACGCCGTGCATTGAGTGGGAGATAGTAATAGGGCAAGAGAATTGGTGACACACACTTGTCTCAGACAAGTGGGAGATTGTTGGAGGAAGTGTCCTCGACAATAGTGTGTTGACGTAATTAAAACTCATTTGAATGAAACACAACTGGGAGTGTTACTCTTTTAAAGTCGACTGATCAACATTTATCGATAATGATTGGCTGTCTAGAGTTTGACATTATCGTCATATGATGGTGGTGATCAGTTGATCCCTTAAGGTCATATCTTTAGGGAATTCCGTCTCAATGGAATAATTAATTAATATTGTATTAGATACAACTTAATTAATAACTAGAAATTTTGGAAATAATTTTATATGACGAATATTTTTATAATGGGATTATAATAAAAAAAGGTCAAAGTAATAAAAACGTTTTATTACTCGGTTTTATTTATTCGTTTGGAAAACGATTAAATTGAGAATGAATACAGTTGATCATAAAATTACAAAGAGTTGTAATTAAATTATGACATTACATTTTTGTACAATAATAATTTCGAAATTATTAGTGTATTTATTTAAATGTAATAAATTTGTAAATTATGAATTTTAATAGTTAAAATTGCACAATTAACAAATTGGATCATGTGTTATGGAACATATGTGACATGTTACATTTTAACACAATTGACAAAGATAAAATGGGTCCATATTAGACCCATTTTCAGCCGTGTAGTATAGTGTGGATGGAGGTTGTGTGTGCAATGTGATTGTGTGTGTAAGTGAATGTGTAATAGTGTAAGGAATATTGTATGCATTGTGTAAGAACATAATGGCCATGCATTGGCTCTTGTGGGATTGATTTGGCCGGCCATGAGGCTTGCTAGGCAAGCTCATGTGCTTATATAATCACCACTTACAACACTCATCAATTGTTAGTCTCTTTGGTTGTTTTTCAACACACATCTCCCATAAACACTACAACTCCATTCTCCCATTTTTAGTAAAATAGTTTTTACTAAGAAAATAATTATTTCCTATACTAATAATATTAAGAGTAATATTATTATTAATTCTAGTATACTTGTACTAATTTTCTAGTAACAAAATTAGTATTAGTTTGAGATCGGGTCCTTGATACGCACCTTTAGGAGACGATTTTTATTAGATCGTTACAAAAGGATTTCGGGTTTTTGAAGACTCAAATAATAGGTGATTATTGAGTATAAACCTTCTAAAACCAATGTAAGGACTAGCTATCACATCTTATGATATCATCATGCATGCATAAGATCTATTTAAGTTTTTATGACTAAACTTAAAGAAACAAAACTCACATTAGATATGAGTTTATTATCGGAACTTAGTTTCCAACATTAATTTCGAGCTCTTTTTTCCGTGTTTTATTATTCAAGATATCCCTTTTCTTGTCGTGCTCATATTTTTTTGGGTTGTTTTGGGCTGTCATTGCCTTGTTCCACCTGCTAATCACTAGGACATAAACGATGCCTACTCATTATGCCATATTTCTGGTCTTTGTGCAGTTGCTATACAGGAAGTACAACACAAACTTCTTTGTCAGTTTGTTGGGCAAATGGAAGGAATCTGAGTATGGCGGTCAATCAATCCCAGTTGGTGGTCTTGCTTACTATGTTACCGCACCAACCAGCATTGAGTTTTTCCTTAAAACGATATGAAGGTATTTGAGACATATGATCAGCTTAGGGGATAGAACCGAATTTGGCAATTGAGCTTTTGAACGAGGTGAGAGGATTGGGTATTCGACCTTACCATTACCTATAACATTCCTCATGGTTTATTTTCTACGGTGTGCACTCTTCATGTTGTCATGGTCATTGTTTTGTTAATTGTATAGAAATATTGGAAGCCAAAGTGCCTGTGTTTGCTGTCTTCAATTCTGGTTCTTTAGGAATTATACCCGACTTCACATTCATGTTGTGTGCTTATCTTTCAACTTCTGTAGTTCATCTTCTATGAATTATCTTCTTTGTTTAAAGTATTAGCATATGAATCCGAGTATAACTACAATCTCTCTTACTTATGTTCTAGGTTGTTTCCTCTTTTGAGCTTCTGATTCAGGATTTTTGAATGTGGAAACTATTGAATGATTTCTAATGGATAGCAATAATTGATAATACGGGGGAAAATATCGTGTTGCCATATTGGTTTATTTACATATATTTCTACAGGTAAAATTTGGGGCCTGCTCTCCGGAAAGTGGTGGCTGAGAGTCTGAGACGGCTGCGATAGAATTTGATGAATAGTGATATGTCCGCACAATGAAAAAAAGGAACGACTTAGGTATGGGTCATCTTGATCACATTAACAAAGCCTGTAAACTCTATTTTGCGCACTATGGTATTAAAGTAGTCTAAAATGGGAGTGTATAATCTTTTTCTGATGCAAAAAGAAGAAAACTGAAATGGGGTAATCTTGGATTGAGTAAAGTTTTTGGCAATGTATGATATTTTTATGTGAGCTTTCGTTAATTATATTGTCTCACTATGCTTAGGCTGTTAGGAATGGTAAATTCGCATTAGGAGTTAGGTTTATGGCGTCACGGTGGCAGCAGTGAATAATTTTTTTTTTTTTTGTTTTTTGGTAAAAGTAAGTGAATAATTGATCAACTTATTTGGTTACTAATATAATGATCTCAACAATTACTACTTAAGTGTGCTTACTTGCTTGCTTGTGGATTTGTTAGATCTCGAAGGATGAAACCCATCATTGTGGATCCTGGACTCTACCTTTCAGAAAAGACTGGGATGTTCTACGCCACTCAGAAGCACGGCTTGCCAACTGCTTATCAGTTGTTCTCAGGTATCTCTACAGTTTCTCTTGGATACCTCTCTGATTAAGGAACAAAATGGTTTTACCCGTTGCCAATGCCCCAGTTCACAAACTCCAGTTTTATTGTAATTTGCTACGTACTGTACCTTCATTCTTAATTACGTCCCTCTACTGAATGAGCTCGGTTAAATTTCTGCTCAGGACATAAATGAGGCTCGGTGGGATGCCCTTATTGCATTATTTGGACAGGATAATAAGAGGGTGATAGAGCCATGGATAAGCGGTATGGGGAAAGCCTGAAAGGGTGTTTACCCTTCAATTTTTACTATGTTAAGAACAACTTTGATTTGGCTCGTCGGAGGGAAAAAAAATTGTTTCTGCATAGCATATCAGACCCTCATGCGAAATTTCAAGCGAACAGGCTTCCAACAGATTTTGATAGCATTGAAATTTCAATAAATTAGAACATTTAGTTATACAGTTGGTATCAAAACGCTCTGAAACGGGTTAATCGTGGGAACACGCCCCATATCATTCAAATTCAATAAATGAAAGTTACTACAAAAATTTCAAACGGGAAAGAGTGGAGGAAACAGTCAACTTAGCTTCTTATACTTCATGCCATAGCCTGTTCTCACGTTTTGATAGTACCTGACTTTAATTTTACAATCAGCGATAATTTGATGGTCAATTTGCAGACGCTAGAGTTCTAAATGTCTCATGTTTGGGGGTTTGATGGTAATCACCCTCAATGTCATGGCCGAGGAGATTTTGAGAAATGTGATTTATTTTCTAGGCTAATCTAGCACAGGGTGTGGCTTTTCTGGTTAACCTTGCGCTCCCCGTGTCCCCTTGATAACATATTAGTACTGGTTATGAAAACTGAAAAGGGAAAATTTGCTCTTTAGAAATGGGTGATAGTGATGATACCCATCTGTGGTCAAGGTTATATTGCATGTGTAACCTGTGGTCTGTGGCTTTTAGGACTTCAAACACTGTTTCAGCCAATTTTCAGCCATTATACACTATGAGCTTATTGATTTGGGAAGTCACATATTGTTATTGAAATGACTTGGTTCTTATATGATCTATTTCTCTTTGCAGAGAAGAAGAAATCTGGTGCGGACACTGCTTTTGTAAATAATGACCACTGTCTTGCTGGTGAGAACCAAGCTTTTTTTTTTTATAATCTGTACATGATTATACTTTGGTGCTTGCATCTGCATATTTTCATATCCCCATCCTGTATGTTAGCAATGCTCATTACGAATCGTGAATATATTTCCGTATTCTGGTATGTTAGCTATGTTCATTACGAGTCGTGACCCTGTTCATGATACCACTACATCTTTGATCAACTTGCTTTTTCATCCAAATCGTGCTATGCTCCCTATTTTTTGTCTGTAGTATAATTGGAGAAATGGGTTTGTTGAATTAGCTAGGAATAACGTTGTGTTCATATTAGATTATCGTGATACCCGGCTGGTGTTAGGATCTAATCTGAGTTGTAAAACCCCTCGCGAAAGCGGAAATATAAACATACAAAAGTACTAAAAATGCAGCGGAATTAAAACTTTTTAACATAACTAACATGCGAGGTGAATTAAAAACTGTAACTGAAAGTAAAATACATATACAAACAGCCTGGGATGGTACATCCCTACACGCACTCAACTGAAATGTAAACTAAGTCTAGCTAACGTAAACGTGTAAGTCAATCGATGAATAGGATCATCGCTCGCTAGCTCCATGCAACCCTCTGCCAACCACCTGTCATGTACCTACATACATGTAAACATGTACGCCACAATCAGTGGGGAGTGACTAGAGTTCTCCTAGCCACCTTTTGTGACAACACGTAACACATAAAACAATACAGAATACTCCAACATATATCAACATGTGAAGCATAAACATCTCATCAACTGATCTCATATTATCATGCAAACTCTAGTGCACGGCTCTCAACCAACTTCATAAACCGTTAGGAAGGAGAGCCGGTTTCCCTCCTGGTTACCCAGTCGGGGGGTCTTTCAATCCAACTATTTATGAAACTGATCATAGAGTCATCCAATGCCTTGGATGAACAAACTATATCTCAAACAATATAAACATCAACTTCATCATGCATATCTGACACTGTACCAACCTAGGCAAGCAGATATAACATAAGCACTGGCAATGGGTCCAGAGGTGAACTTAACACATATCCCACTACCAAACAATGTCGGGTCCAGAGGTGAACTTAACACATATCCCAACATGCAAATCAAGTAAAGGGTCCAGAGGTGAACTTAACACATATCCCTATACATACAATTCGAGAGAAGGGTCCAGAGGTGAGCTTAACACATATCCCTAATCACAATTCAGTAATGGGTCCAGAGGTGAGCTTAACACATATCCCACTACAAACAAATGTCGGGTCCAGAGGTGAGCTTAACACATATCCCAACATGCATTCATAAGCAAAGGGTCCAGAGGTGAGCTTAACACATATCCCAATGCTACAAACAAGTATTGGGTCCAGAGGTGAGCTTAACACATATCCCAATACACAGTTATCGCACAACGGGTCCAAAGGTGAGCTTAACACATATCCCGTGTACGACAACCGATCACGTGTCAGGTCCAGAGGTGAGCTTAACACATATCCTGACACGCCACAAGCAAAACACGTAACGGGTCCAGAGGTGAACTTAACACATATCCCGTCACGCGACATATAAAACACGTAGTGGGTCCAGAGGTGAGCTTAACACATATCCCACCACGCGACAACCAATGTAACCACTAAGATCCAAAGGTAGAAACTAACCTATGGTTCTAACTTCTTAAACCTCTAATCAACACTTAATTGATCCCGGGAACTAAGACGAGGGAGAGCCGGTTTCCCTTTCGGTTACCCGACCGGGGGGTCTCTATCCTTACTCCATTCCCGAACCCAATATAGTGTTGCCCGCACACCGGGGACCTCAAATACATGTCACGGGTATACAAAACGAATTTCAATTAAAACCGATCAACCGTTTAAAAGTTACGATCGAAAACCATAAAACAGCCTTCAGGGATTCCCAGCCGGTCGGCCGGCTGGCAATCCCCTCAGCCTATGCCCTTTTCAAAAACAATGAAACATCACAAAGGACTCCCAGCCGGTCGGCAGGCAGCCGGTCGGCCGGCTGGGACTCCATTTCCCTAGCCTTCTCTATTTCGTAAACAACCCATATGCACTCCCAGCCGGCTGGCAGGCGGCCGGTCTGCCGGCTGGGCTCCCTTTCTTCTTAAGTTTTCGCAAAGCAACACAATACCAATTGACTACCAGCCGGTCGGCAGGCAGCCGGTCGGCCGGCTGGCAGTCCAAGGCCAATTCTCAAAATTTCGCAAAACACACAATACGCACTCCCAGCCGGTCGACCGGCGGCCGGTCGGTCGACTGGCTCGGAGAGCCTGTAACGGAATTTCGCAAATCGCAATATGTTTGAAAACTTCATAAATCGACACACAAACTTCAAAATTGCTACACATGATGTTTACCCAACATTACTAATCATCAATTACATCCTATCTAGCAGCAAACAAGTCCCATAACAATCCTCAAACGAATTTAACAAGTATCCGTCGCAAAATGTGAAAAACTGAAAATGAACTTAAGAACATATAACAACATCTTAAAGCATGAATTCTTCACATATTAAACATCCTAAACATGTTACTAAGTCCTTTGAACAATGAACATTAATAAAAATCAGAAACTAACACAAGAATCACAACAAGAGTGCTAATATTCACACAAAGGCCGAGTTATCTCATTATTGTCACCTTTTAGCTTCTTAAACCAACAGGAATCCGACTCCAAGCTGCTCCTTTTGTCCAAGTCCGCACTAGGAACACAACAAACCCCTTAAATCTCGAAAAACGTGACCTTAGAGTCACGGCCAGATTATAAGACGGAATTATTTTGGGTAAAAACTTACCTAGAAAGATGGAGGGCGAGAAGAGGAATCCGTGGCCGCGAAAATCGTCTCAATCGGATAAGAAATTAGGATTTTATGAGAGTTTTAAGGTTTGGAGGAGAAAACTAAAATGGTGTTTGTTACAAATCTGAAAAATGAAATGAAGGAGGGAGGTAGAAGATGGTGGGGTTAGGGTTTTGTGAGGAAAAAGAAGGAAAATGGGTCCATTAACAAGTTAGGCCCATATGACAAGTTTTAAGACGGTTTAAGCTAAAAACACCGACTTAAGGTAACTATAAACTTAAGACGATATAAATATTTCCGGACTATGAAATTAAATTGCTAAGACGTAAATTACGCAATTAATTAAAATCTTATTTAAATCCTTTTAAATATTCCCACATAAATTAATCGGTTATTTAAATGAAATACCAAGAATTACGAAATATAAATTATTTCTCGAACTTGAACTTAAAATCTTTAAACTTCCGAATCCCGAAATATTGGGATGTTACATGAGTGGTTTACGAGTTGTTGATTTGAAGAAATAGGTATGACTTCGACTGTTTGAAGTTCAACTAAGTAAATAGGTAGGAGTTTGATCAAAATAAAAGGGGTTGTTGATCTATCTATCTATAATGTTGGATAGTTGGTTTATGTTATTTGGTTGTAAATCTCCTTTTTAGACGGTCCACCTCAACAATTGCCGTGGTAATTTCCGGTACTCAGTGGCAATATGGTCTTGCGACCCAGATTTAATACCTGGATTGAATAACAAAAAAATGGTTGCTACAATGAAGGATGTGCACAAAGATAATTGAATTATCTGCATATGGGTTAGTTAAACTTATGAACCGAACCAACCTGCATTTGAATTGTGTCAACCATGTGATTCTTGGAGATATGTTGATACTTCTCAGAGTCAACTTTCTTGTGCACGCGAGCACACCATTAACAGTTTTTAAAGTAATACTTTGTATATGGTTTCACACAATGAAATTGTTCTACTGTGTACTGGTATGCTTCTCTCAATGCGAGAGATGAACAAATATTTATTCGACCCCAGAACAGTAAGAGGTTTTTTGGGTGGTATTACCTTCGATTTTGATTTTCTAGGGTTTTAATTGACTTTCTGTGTTGTTATTGGCACTGCTTCAATTCTAATCTTCTGTTTTTAATTAAGTTTTCTGAATTTTGTTAGATTTCCTATTGATTTTGATTTTCTGGATTGTTTTAGGTGTCGTGATTTAATTTTGAGGGAAACAAGAGTAGCGGAGATAACTTCCATGCAGCTCCAACATTGATCATTCACAAGATTTTGTTAGAAACGACATTAAGGAATGGTTGTGCTCGCTTTGTGTTGTCTTGATTTATCAAACGACTCTTTTAGTGAAACTGACCGATGGAATCCGTGTTTTAGCCGTTGTATTTGTTTTAAATCAGTGTTGTTCTTGTAGGTTATCAACATCGTTTCTGTTCAAAGTTACGAAAATCTCTTTTCTCTTAATATTTGCAAGAAAGATATTGGATGTGATGGTTGGAGAATTGATTTTGTCCGTGGGTTTTGGGGAGGTTACGTCAAGGACTACATTGATGTGAGTACACCTACTTTGCTGTGTGGGGGAGTACTGGGAGTACTGGGACTCCCTTAGCTATTCTTATGGAGAGATGGACTATGACCAAGATGCCCAAAGGCAGAGAATTATCAACTGGATTAATGCTACTGGTGGAATTGCGGGGGCTTTTGATGTCACCACCAAAGGGATTCTTCATGCGGTGAGTCGTTTACGTGCTTTAGTCGTGAATCATGATGGTAGTATGATAAAGTGTAATTTCGTGCGTGTTTTAGTCGTGATGGTGCTATGATAAAGTGTAATTTCCGTGTGACTGGAATCGTGACTCCAACAATGACGTATACCAGATTTCATTAATTATTTCAACTGATTTTTAGATGATAAGTGGTCTAATTGGCCTTATCATTTGGGTTGGTATACTGGCATTTTCATTAAGCTTAATACCATGATGTTAATCTTGTAACCTGATTCTTAGCCACTGAGATTTGAGGATATGTGAATCAAACCTTCAATCTGGATATATGACATTCCTACAATATCATATGTATAACCAATATGATATTGTATTAAGTTAAAGAATGGGTGCAGGGTGCAGGCACTGTACAAATGCATTACCTTAATGTAATACTGAATTAAATTCTTTTTTCTTAAACTATCAAACTAGCATGTTGTGATAATGCTTTTATACAGGTCATGGCAAACGCTAACGCTGATACACCAGAGGACGCCTTGGCAGCAAGAAACAATGGTGCTGAAGAGATTGGCCTTTGTAGAACTGAGCACATGGTAATTTCCATTCTTTCCTACCGAAAAACTTGCCCCATATATTTGGTTAATTAGAGGGGTCCTTAAGTAATACTAAATTAAGTTAAATAATGGGTGCATGGTGCAGACACTCTATAAATGCATTACCTTTTCTAAGTTTTTGCATTAGATATTTGATGACAAACTTATTTAACTCAATGCGAGAGATGAGCAAAGATTTATTTCGACCCGAGAACAGTAAGGGGGGTTTTGGGTGGTATTACCTTCGATTTTGAATTTCTAGGGTTTCCATCGACTTATTTTATTCAGAGGCTGAGCTCCTTATATTTCCTCCAAGAGTTGCTTATAATATTGGGCAAGTGTTTCTGTTGGGAAGATTACTGTAAAGTAAAAAAGAGTGTTCAAGCTTATTTAGAAAAATCTTGATTTTCCCATACCAACTTTCTGCCTTTTGAAACTTATTTGAACAGGTACCTAAAGGGCATGTTTGGATACAAGCAGACAACATATATGCATCAAACGATTCACGACGCTCCGCTGCAGTTCCTTATGAACTTATCGAACGAAAAGCAGATCAGTGCTATACTACTGGTTTGAAAAGTAGCAGCAAGTTTTGATAGCACAAGGCATACGTATGCTACAGCATTTCGTATGCCCAAGCATTTTGCTAGACTTTGGATGTGATCGATGGTAGTTTAGAACGGAAGACTACAAGGAGCTTTCATAGGCAATTTTAGATTGTTTACAATACCTTGTATTAGATGTTGTCGCATATGTACTTTGTTTTTGATATATTGCATATTCTCCAGTATTAGTCTCTGTTATGATTTCGTACATTCGGACGTACTTTATATGCTAAACTTATGAATTCCTAATAAAAAATGCCCCTTTTATATTCGTAATATTCAATTCCAGTATTAATAATAACTATCAGGATAGGGAGTTTCTTGCATGAATATAAAATCATGGAAACGTTTCCTGTTACCCAGTCCTTATGTACCTTACACCTTATAGATAAACTATAAGATTATAATCAATATATGAAATTATGAATATTTACATAATACTAAATTACGTCCCTTGTAATTCGCGCGCATCGCGCGCTGAATAACAACTAGTATAGTAAGTCTTGCTTGTGACGGGTGACCATTTGTGACGGATATTTTGTGAGATAAAATGGATACAAAATGAGTTAGTGGAGAAAGGGGACCACATGAATAGTGTCAGAGAAAGAGAAAAAGTGGGTATTTTGTGAGAGGAAACGGTATCCGTCACAATATCGCCGTCACAAATGAGAATTTGTGCAACTAGTATATGTAAAGGTATATAGCAACTCAATTCTTACCCGATAACTTTATCTCGTTTCCAAACACGCTCTACAAAATTTATAATTGTTTATAATTAACGTTGAAATAATTGTGTGTTAATAAGCACCTCATTCCAATTACTAACTACACTATATGGTTATATATGTCCCGGCCAACTCCACCATCTTTCTTATTATTGCTAAAAGTCACTGGGAAGAGACAAAAGTAAACGGCTACGGGATGTACCTTATGTCTTTCACTATTATTTATTGACTTTCAACATATGAATTATGAACCTTGACATAATAACTTCACTTGACCAATGCTGCCTACTCTTATTTCAATTTATTTTATATTCTTTTCGACTTAATTTCAACACTTATATAACTTAGTTTATCTCAATTCAACTCAGTAGTTCAACTTATTTTAACTCTTTACATCTCAATAGACCTTAAATTAGTTCAGTTCAGTTCAATCTTATCTATATAAATTCTGAAACATTTATTAGGCTTTGGTTGCGCCACATCATTCATCCAATTTTTTTTTTTTTTTTAATTCACTCAGGTGGGTCCCGCATAATACTTTATGATTTCTCTGCACAATAACCGCCTAATATTTTACGTATTCCAAATAAATTCCTAAAATCGTAGATTACGAAACATTACGAACATTTTTAAATAAATCATTAATTAGAAATACACATTGTGATAATTAGACCACAATTTATTTAGATGATTAGAATATTATGATTAATAACAATTTACAACAATAAAAAACCGAACATACAAAATTTTAAACAAGATTAAAATAACGTAATATTAATATACAATCAGGAAAAAAAATTATAAACTCATCCACGCAAATTATAATCTGATTATGAGTTAGCGTAATAAAAATTATAAACTACTCCACGCAAATTATAATCTGATTATGAGTTAATGGCGTAATTACATGATCGAAATTTCAAGTACAAAAACTCCTCCACGCAAATTATAATTTGATTATGAGTTAATGGCGTAATTACATGATCGAAATTTCAAGTACAATTTTCATGACAGTACTAAATTAAAATAACAATAAGAATAAATTAAAATAACAATAACGTCAAAAAAAATACTTATAATGTCAATGATATTACAAAAATTTTAATCAATTGTAGCACATAGCCTAAAATTTCATCATCAAAAATATATTCGGGTTCACTTACTATAGCTCAATTCAGTTTAAAACTAGTTCACTTACTATAGCTCAATTCAGTTTAATTCCACTTCATTCAACGTCTAGTCTCCCATCATTGATGTAGTTACTATGTTTAAGTACCCTTTTTTCTCAAAACTTACATATTACGCGAAAATGTAAACGATTAGCCAAAAAAAATTATTTGATATATTATAATACCAATTGGTAATCCGATGATGATGTATTTTGTTTAGTTTTGGCCTTAATTTATTGGTATATACCATATACGGTCGGCGGTCGCATGCATGCAACCATCCTTAAAACAATTATAGGAGTTCATTTTCTTTTATTTGAAATCTAATAATTGGATGTTGGATTTTACGTCCAAGTTTAAAGTCTTCCAAACGCTGGGACCGCCAACGGCTCTTCAAAATGAATCACACAATAATTCCAACATGCCATATTCAACAATTATTTATTGTACGCAGATATTATTCTAAGGTCACATTTAGATAATCCTTTTTTTTAAGACATGGTTAAGGACTTGCTCCATAGATAAACGTTCGGTTCGATTAATCTCCCACAAATTTCAATATTTAAATGTTGAAATAAAGTGTACACAATGGGTTATGGATGAAGTTGTTTTAATTAAAACAATTAAGTGTTTGCTAAAAGTTTTGAGAACTTCTTAGTATAAATAGGTGTTGGTGTTAATAATTGGAGTATAAAAATAATCGAAAGAAAAATTAATATATACTCATTGGTAAGAATATTTTTTGTTCTAAAGGACAGAAAAGAGAGTGTTCAATATTGTAGAGATCAATAAAAGGGAATGACAATATTAATGTGCGCGATTGTACCCCATCAGCTTTGTAATTATTATCTGATCGGTGTGATTTTTCTTTAGTTGAGAAGGATTTTAACATGAAATATATTAACGTCTTTTTATTTATGTTTATTATTTGTGTTTCATCATATGGGTGAGACTCTTTCCGTATCGGATTTACGTGGCACTTTCCCAACATGATCCAATTCAAGGCAACAACATCAGTATTCAGCAAATAAGAAAATATTACTCCGTCCTTTGGCCTGTCGTTGTTGCTTCAAACTCTGAAAGATGATTAGACGATAATCTTGATGTTAATGAATAATGAATAATACTTCGTATCTAACTTTTCTTCAACTTCTGTTATTGAATCATTTTATGTTAACCATTTATTAATATAGTAATTAAGACGTAACATGACAGATATAGTGTCATCGGGTAGTATCGGAAATCGGAAGACATGTCGATATAACAATGGCATAGTATAAGAATAATAAATCGAAAAGGCTGAATAGGACAAGGAGCGGCTTAAGGACGGATGTAGTCGTATATATTATTAGTCTAATTCCAAAATGCTGGCAAATTTTGTTTGATATGTTGATATGTTGGGAGATACTTCAGTGGGCACCTTGTCGTTCATCAATCACGTCGACGGTGCCCTTTCTTAAAACAAGAATCGTTAGTTGGGGAAATGCATCTTACTTGTTTTGGAAGACACTATGTCGGATCAAGACCTAGGCAGCAAACGGAAACGGACACGGACACGGACACGGCATCGAGTGAAATTTAGGACACGGAATACGTCATTTAAATTTAATAAAATATATATATTTTATGGTTATAAATAATGTATAATTTTATTTTTATCATATATTTGATGCTAAATCTAAACAAGTAAAGTTATAATTCGACATTTAATATAACTAATTTTCATATTTCCACCCATACTCATCTTCTAATTGATCAAAAATTTATTGCTCATCTAACCTGCCTATAATATGTTTAGCCTTGTATCCAACGAGTGTCGGGTGTTCGAGTATCGGAAACGGTGCCAGACATGGGACCGCTAATTAGGAGAAGTGTTGTCTGCGCTACCTAGATCAAGAATCAATCTTTGTTATTTCACTCTGAGGTACATAAGATCACATTTTTTACATGCGCCTAATTAAATGGATACTTTACAATTCGATATGATCCAAATTTGACGTTTTTGATTATAACGGATTTAACCTTTCTTTTTTAGGGATATATTTTAAATGAAGGTCATGCTATACTTACATAATTAATATGTGGATTTTCAATACATGTATTTCTATTTGGTTTGGTTCTTAAAAGAATTGGAACGTTTAGCATCGATCGTCATATCTTAAGACAAAAGATATTTTAAATTGTTCCTTAGTATAATGGTGTCAACATATCTTATAGATAGGAAAACAATAATTCATGTTTAATTTCCCGACCATCAATAGATTCAATACCAATGCTACCCAGTGCCCACTATAAAGTTGTTTAGTCCCTCGTGAGTTGCGATTGACAAAAGAAGAAAGAATTGAAAACTACACTTATGTTCGAACAGGTTTCAAACTAAAAATCAGTTTGTGATAATTATCAACCGAAATAACATTTACATTCTTTTACATCGGTCTCATGCTCCTAATTTCGGTCCTGTAGTTGTGTACAATAGTGTTTGACTAGAGAAAAGAGATATCAACAATACTTTTACAAAAGATAGAAACAACATTCATCCGTTTTAATCAGTAGTTATCTTTATTTCAAAAATCAATCACAAAAGAGTGAAATAGATAAGTACCTATTACTACGACGGAGGTAGCACATCAAGAAAGAGAGAAACAAAAAAATCAAGTATAGGTATATTCAATTCATAAATTCTTATTTACAACGGCATTATCCGTGGCAAGCTTGTGACGGATACCGTTTTCTCTCACAAAATACCCACTTTTTTTCTTTCTCCAACACTATTTATGTGGTCCCCTTTCTCCACTAACTCATTTTATATCCATTTTATCTCACAAAATATCCGTCACAAATCGTGACCCGTCGCAAGCAAGACTTACTATATTCAATTGTCTTAATTCCAGGTGAAGAACTGTGTATGCCATAATGCCATTATTACTGTATCTTTCACCTAACTGCTAAATACAATTTTGAGTACCTAAAAAATAATTCGATATACAACCTCATAATTCAAAGAATCAAAAAAAGGAAAGTAACGTGTATACAAATCCCTATTCAATAATTTAGTAGTAACAAACTAGACATCACTTCACATTATCAATAGTTTATCACGTAATTCATGACCCTCTATTTACAAATATCAATTTTTGTCTTCATCTAAGTAAAAATAATCTTTGTTCTAACATTTACTCATTAAAAATTAATATGTGTGTTTAATTTTTGGTTGGTTTATGCCCCTCTTCCCATATGGTGACCCGGTCCGTTTCTTAGATTTCTTTGTACAGTAGGATCTGAGTGCCCCAAATTCGTAGGCTTAGGTGCTCTTAGCCGGTTTATGTCGCTCCGGCGCTTGGGCCGTTCTTGGTTTGGACTTTGGTACGTCCCATTTTCTCTTTTCCCTTCCTTATCGATGCTAGTATTAGGTGAACCATGTTCACTTGGAGCCGTGTACACAAAGGTGCCATTTGGTATGTCATCCACCAAGTCTAGCATGGCAGTCAAGGTTTGTACGACACTGGTTATCGTAGGCCGGCTTTTAGGCCGCTGGCTCAGGCATTGGTAGGCCAGTAATGCAGCCTTTTGAGCTCCTATTTCCGAGTATTGACCCTCTAACCTTGGATCCATTAAACGGGTAAGTCGTCGTGGGCTTTGTAGTTGAGGTCTTGCCCAATCGGCTAGGTTTTGTTCTCTTTGTGGACGCGTTTTATCCATTGATTTCCTCCCCGTTAGAAGCTCCAACAGTACTACTCCAAAGCTGTAGACATCACTTGCTGTCGTTAAATGACCTACATAAATACACGATTATCGTGAATTTTCATTCTACTTGTATATACAAAAACTTATACAAGATCGTTATGTATACGCAACATCTCATTCTTTATATATGTTATATTCATTGATAATACGGATAACGGTCTAATTATTTACATAATGGGACTAAGAAATTAATATGAACAAGGCATCAAATGAAGGTGATATTTGTAGAATGAATTTGCTGACAACACACAAGCACAAAAATGAAGAAAACACAACTTATTTGGGAGAATACTTGGATGTATTGAACAAGTTAAACAGTCATGTTCATACACCCGTCGAGTTCAATTAATTTTCGCAGATCGTACTTATTGCTAATGAGATTAGATATACATACTGGATTTAATGTAGTTTATGATGATAAGTAAATTTCTCCTAACATCCACATCGAGTAACTTGAATTGTACAAGTAATTAAATTGTTTAAAGTAGAGTAAAAACTTAAACAACACAATCAATACTAATACTAATAATAGTAGTAATTTAAGAGTTTGTTGGTTATTAGTACCTGTCATTATGTATTCTGGAGCTGCATAACCTTGTGTGCCCATAACCCGAGTCGAAACATGTGTGTCATCTCCCTCTGGGCCGTCCTTTGCTAGTCCGAAATCCGATAACTTTGGTGTGAAATCCTTCAATTTTCGTTCACATTTTAAATGTTAGAAACATGTTCAATTCTAAATTATGTGCAGGATTTTGATTAATGGGTACTTTTTCTGTTCATTTCATTTTTATACGTTTGTTGACAATCTGTCTCATATAATTTAAACAAACGTATGGAAATGAAATGAACGAGAAGAGTACGGAAAGAGTGCCGAGTGAGGATTAGTAGCAATGTGTAATGTATCTGCTTACGGAATCTAGCAAGATGTTTGAAGCTTTGAAATCGCGGTAAATGATTGGTTTTTCTGCTTCATGTAGGAAAGCTAGACCTTTAGCTGCTCCAAGTGCAATTTTAAGTCTTGTTAACCATGGAAGTGAAGCCGAAAATCCTGAGATTAATATGAATTGTTAGGGGTAAGGAAAAAGTATATGTAAATAAAAGAAGACAATTTTAGATAAAATGACCCACGTGATTTTATTTCAAAAAAACCTATCGAGTTTTAAATTTTGAATTTGTTTTTCTCTTGTATATTTAAATTTCAATTCAAACAAAACACCTCACGTGTATATTTGTATGTCGTCCCATATATTCTCGAATCTCGAGCCGACGAGCGCCAATTATACGATCATAAGACAGTAATAATAAAACAGTCGGTGATGACTCCTAATACAATAACCCTTAAAAATTTGATAACGATCTTCACCAACAACTAATTCATCTTTCTCTACTAATTAATCTAGCTCAAACAATCACACGTCAAAATCATTAACCTAAAGTACACCTACGCCAAGACCTGTACCAAAATTTGATACAGACATTATCATCAACATTCCCAAGTGAAACTATGCATGACGGATCTTAAGACACGATAATTAAAAGGCCCGGAGACATAACAAAACTTACACAAATTAAACTCTATATGTACAATATCTTTTACAAAAGTCAATTCACATATAAAACGGTCTCACAGTAATAATTACGATGATAAGTTAAATTAGTTGGTGAACTTACGTCGAAAGAGTTGATTTTCAAGACTACCCCGAGGCAAATACTCGTAAACAAGAACTCGATGTTCATCTTCACAACAATATCCTATCAACTTCACCAAGTGGGCATGCCTTAGCTGTCCAAGCACTAATACTTCTGCCTGCATTTTACAATTATAATTCATTATTAATCAATTTTAAAAAGTAATAAACAAGTAGTAGAAGAAGAATTATTCCTACCTCAATCATGTAAAGATGTAAAGTTACATCAATCGTGCATATAAAACCCAAAATTTCTGACATATTATTGGCCTTTTAAAAAGCTACTCCTACTAATCAATAATCAATAATTATATAATATAATACACATCATACTTTTCACGCATTTTATTTTTATTTTCTTTACGAGTTATCTCTAATATAGTTCCACAGTATTTTATTGTAAAACCGTCTGTTAATGTATGACTAAAACAAGTACACAAACAAACTCGATATCAACTTTTATACGAGTCATTACGTAAAAAAGTAAAATATATAGTGACTTACCAACCATTCACGATGACCTTGTGTGCCATCAAGGTCAAGAATCTTAACCGCAACAGGCTGAGCTCTCAAACCGGGTCGAACCCGATCATCAATGAAGCCTTTATGTACGGGACCGAAGCCGCCCTCACCGAGAAAGTTGCTGGAAGAGAAATTTTGAGTGATCAACCTAAGCTCATTAAGGTTAAAGGAATGAAGATTTGTACCCGCTAGTGAATTAGATAGATCCTCATTAAACGTAAGCGATTTCGGATCGCTCAAATCTCCGACTAGAAACCTTTGGAAACCTATTGGACTCATGGGTTGATTCGAAACCCGTTTACTTGGAATATCCGGATCATCCAATATACCACAACATGGCCATAATGCTCTCCATGACATTTTCTTATTATCGACCGTCATTTCGTTATTAAATCTAATGTTTAATTCTTTGTTAATTAGCTTAAAAACAATGAGAAATGAGAGTATTATTAGTAGTTAAGAGAGGGAAAGTGATGAAGAGATGATTTTGTGTTAAGGAGTTGAGAAAAAAGAAATGGTAGAGATGACTTTTAAAAGAGGAGGGAAGTTAAGGGAAGTCACGCCTTCAATTATTGTAATAAAGTAAGTAAATTAATATTATTCTGATTTTCTCAATTTTAATTGGTGGAATATGTTAGAAAATGATATATTTATTTTTAGAGATTTTTTGTATCTAGTAAAAGGGATAGAAATGATCGATATATGGGATAAGGCAATATGTAAGGGAGCTCTTAAGTCTACGTATTTGGTTAAAAAGAGATTATGACTTATTGCTAGTTGATACACCCATCTCTTTGACTTTTTGTTTTTTTAAATTTTTAACAAGCTTCTGACTTTGATTTTTTTTAGGGTTTTGCTAATTTGGATGCTCGTGTTAAGTATTCTATCTTGTCTAACAAGTTTTAGATACACATACATTAATAGATCGAACTTAGAAAATTCTCTTTTCTAAAATTTCGATGAAAACTGAACAAAATACACACAAAAAAATTAAAGTTGGTGTTTGAAGATTCAGGAACCCTGTACGGTTGTACATGGTCAAGCCGTGCACTTGTTGTTATGCAAAGGCAGTAGAGTTGTCCGTAAGGGTGAAGTCTAATGGTTAAACTGTTCAAATTACCAGGAGATCCAGGTTCAAACATCCTCAAGAGCAAAATTTTGTTGAGTATTCTTGGCCCGGAGTTCATGCCTAAATAGACTTCGGATCTGTCACCCGAGGGTGACTTATGGTACGGATTTCCTCGCCACCAACAAAAAAAAGGCAGTAGGATTCTAAATGAGCTGAATCAAGTTGCATGTGGTCGTTAAATTCAAAATATTAGTTGAATCAAAGCTTAGTTAAGTATATTTACCCAACTCTTTATACAGCTATATAAGTATATATAGTAGATTAGTAGAGTCTGGGTTGCATGCATCATGCATGTATGTGTCGTTAAGTTCAAAATAAGAGTTTAATCAAAGTTAGCCGTTTAATCTAAAAAAACAAAATACAATTTAATTTAAGTCTAAGTTGGATAGCTATATTTAGAATAACAATATGATTATGAAAGTCTCATATTGACTCCTAATTGATGTTATACCGATAATTAGTAAATCCAATAATGTAACAACAACTACACTAAGATTAACGAGGGAGTTGAATAATGGAATTTAGAAAACGTTAAAAATAAAGTGAAAAGAAGAAAAAAGACGTCAAACAGGTTGACATGTACAGATGTACTACTCCTCCCTACCAGAGTTGAAAGACCCAGCTCGTTCGTTTATAATAATTAAAATAAATAAAATGGCGTAATATTGTAGTCTTGTTTCTTGTAATCTGAACGAATCAAAAATATAAAAATATAAACACGGTTTGGAAGGCCGAATAGAAAGGCCAGGTCAGTCAGAGGGTAAAATTGGAATGTCTGACTCAGTATGATGCTATTGTTGTTGTTGTTGTTGTTGGTAGGTTGTGTATCATTGTCTGTTTTTTGCTTCTAGAACTATTTCTCTTCTTTTATTTGGATAATCTATGTTTTTTGTATTTGAATCAACTTATTGAATTAACTTATTCAGGTTGCGTAATTTGGCCGTGTTATTAAATTTGCTTGGTCTCGAGAAAAATTTAATATATGACGAGTATATGCAAGTTAAAAAAATCAAGGATTGTTATTTGGAATACAATAATTTCATAATGACTTATTTGTATTATAATTGCTATTATTGATTAAATGAATAAGAAAAATCATCATCATGACATGTGCCCATGTATGGTCCATCAATCTATATAAGATACTAACATATAGTCTCATTTGAGATGTTAGTTAAAAACTTAGTCCAAACATACCCAAGTAACAATATTAGATTCACCATAAAATTGAAATGTTATAATAAAATTATACTATTTATACTTCTAATAATATTTCATTTTTATATAGTTTGAGTATTTTTTTCCTAACACATAGGGAGTACTTTATAATTGGATTTTAGTTAAGTAATAATTGGTATGAAAAAATATTTCATTTTCCTATCCCATTTTGCCTACGGATAGTTTAGGATAAGATTAACGGTAATCTTGAGACGAGACTTTGATAAATTTTAAAACAATACTACTCACTCAAGACTACCAATAATCTACCTTAGTCTCGACAATATTTTAAGTTGAGTCTCGGAAATCTTAAGGTCATGTAGTCAACATATTATAATTAGTAAAAACAGATTGCTCAAACAGATTACAAATGACAGATTTAATTGACATATTTGACTAGTATATTACAATTATCAAATTTAGTAGATGTGTTTAATTTGGTGATAAGAATGTTTAGGTTAATAAATTGTTGTATACATGTGTAAATTACAAACAGGTCCATTTTCTACAATCTATGAAAGCGATTATGTTGGTGGGAGCAGCATATTGGAAGTAGTAGATTGAAGGTCAATCTACTGTTTTAATATGTCATTTACCAAACACGTAAATTAGTAGATTGTTGAGTCAAATAGACTAAGGCTCTGTTTGGTAAACAAACATATTGGCCAAATTTCAGCATATTTGAGAGATTTAGCATGTTTGACTTACCAATATGCTATTTAGGGTGTTTGGTTAATGGCATATTGAAATAGTATATTGGGGTCCATATGCTATTTTACGATATGCTGCTCCTACCAGCATATTGGATTAACATATTAGAAAGAAAAAAAAAATTATTTACCCTCTTAATAAAATATTAACATTCCTTTTATATATTTAATAAATAATTTTTCATGTCCTTATATGTCATTTTATAAAGATTTTAGACAATCTGCTAATCTAACCAAACACCTCTAAAATAATTCTGCTAAATAAATCTGCTAGTCAAATCCGCTAAATCATTCTGTTAGTCAAATCTGCTTTTGAAATCTACTTCTGTCAATATTAATCCGTTGTTTACCAAACAGGGCCTAAAAGTCTTAAATATGCTGAAATTTTATCAATCTACTGTTTACCAAACACTCACTAAGATTTTGAGTGAGTCTTGACCCCACTTTGAAGCGAATTATCCAATGAATGGATCTCATGGCAATTTTTTTTTAAAAAAAAAAAAGAAGTGAAATGGAAAAGTAGAATTTGAGGTGAGTCTGACGAATAATATATAAAGTCTTGGATAAGTCTGAATACGAGTTTGAGCAATAAAAAAATAATAAAAGTTAGTAAAAAATTGATGTGGTAAAGTGTTAAAACTTAAATAGTATGATGGATAATCTTACCCTTACATTACGGTAATTAGTAAGATTTCAAGTAACCTCATCCAAAGTACAACGTTCGTGTGAGTCTTTGACAATATATAATCCCTCCTATTTCATTTGTGGTACTCTTTTTATTTTTGCATTAAAAATAAGAGAATCAATATGAATCATACACTACACATGCTCCCACATCAAATTGATTTTGAGCTATACAAAATTGTTCACAAAAAAAAGAAAAAGCAACAATGAAATTGGATGAAAAAAAAAAAAATATATCATATGAAATAGGGGGAGTACTACATTGTTATTAGAGGAAGTCACACAAAGAGGAATACTTGGATTTTTCCCAAACATTATTAGAGCACAAATCTTATTTAAAACGAGTATACTCGTCTTTAAGTTAAAATAAGTTAAATTGGTTGGAAGCAAAATGCCAATATATCATATATGTATGTACTATGTAGCAGCAAAACCTTATCCAATGTTCCGAGCGAAATATTATGTAGCAGCAAAACCTTATCCAATTTTCCAAGCGAAATATTATTTAACCATGTGAATATAATTTGACAATGAATATAACCAACTTAAAATAGACGAATTATTACGAGGTACTACAGTTGGAATGACAATTGTAACTGAGAAGAGAAGGTCAATTTAATACATTCACATAGATGCCTGCATTTGAAAACTCAAGATCCTCTGACAAGTCTAATTCGGAATATTTGAAGATAAAAAGATGTTTGGTTAGGATTTAGGAATAGGATGAGTCAGGGTGATCTACGTACTACGTATTACATATTTGCATGTGAAAAATGTATTCTACTATGTAGTCCGTACATGGTAATTTTTTGGGGTATTAATCGCGTTGGAACGGAACGCCGGCCTACGAAATTGAGTCAAATAATTTGGATAAACTAGCGTATCTAACTACAACTACCATACCAATATAGTATACCATACTTTGTTTATGGAATCTTGCCAAACTTCACAACAAATACTTGAATTTTCTTCTAATTTAATACGTTACTCTAATTATCTATTAATCTTCTCAATCCCGAAGATTTACCTGGTTCACATTGTATACATCATTTTTACCAATCTTATGATTAAATGTAGAGTCAGCCTTCGTATTTGAGGTTGACTACATCTACATGGTCGAGTATAACCACTAGTATTATGACATTTAGGAATTTTGAATTATTAAAGATGGGTCAACTTATGGCGGTTGATAGTGGTGCGTTTTAGTTGTGAGCCGCTGGTGTGGTGGTGGAGCATACATGTTTTTATTGGATTTTCTTGCTTTTGATTATTTTTTAATTTTTTTTTTGCAAGAAGGTTAGTCTCACTTTTATTCATCCAGGAAAAAAATGAGATGATATCTTACAAAAACAAAAGCGAAAAGATAGCAAGAAAGGACCAAACAACAAAAAACTCTCGATTTAGAGCATTACAGCCAACTATCTACGAATATTGGGATCACTACTTGAACTAAGTCTAGTCCTGATAGAGAACTTCACATTTGCCACCACCTGATCTGAAGAAATAAGATGTCCCCCGAAAACACACTTATTTCCTGCTTCCCAAATGCCGCGGACTAACCCCGCAACACAACATGACAGAATCACCCTTTTCCAGGTAGAGCGAGTTTTGTCCGCAAGAATTTTGTAGAGCCAATTCTTTAAGTCAACATCAGACCCAAGCCCCGTCACACCAAGCCAAGAAACCATAGAGCGTCGCACTTTTTGAGAAAAGGGGCATCGAAAAAACAGATGACGATGCGTCTCAGAGGCGCACTTACAAAGGCAACATCTGTTAACTACTTGAAAACCTCGAGAACATAGGTTATCCACAGTGGGCAGTTTGTTTTGAACAACCTGAATCGCGCAGATACGGTGTTTGGGGATGATTTCCGTAAGTTGCAAAGGAACAGTCCAGCCAAGAGTACGGTTTTTATGGCGAAACAACTGGTAGGCTTTGCAGACCGAGAACGTACCTTTGTAAACACAAGAATCCAGCATCTTCTGAGCGTCCATAGGGGTGCCAGCAACACTAAGTAAAGCATTTTTGGTTTTGATTATGTTTTTCCAACATTCGGCATGATGTGGTTGGCAAGCCGCTTCCCAAACCCGGGTGTTGGCAAGGTTGTAGGCAAGAGTCCATCTATCCCAAATCCCCTCCCCTTGTTGGGTTAAATTCCAAAGCCTTTTGATTATTGTCCTCTTTAATTGTGTGTAAAAAGTGAGAGAAATAAAGTCGGAATATAACGACAAAATGTGTAGGAATAAGCAACTCCCTTGGGGGGTTGAACCTCCTTGGGCTTATGAAGTGGATTATCCCTCCTCCGTTTGGGTGTAAGTCAGGCACGTTGCATAATTTAACATATATCCATTTTTCCTTAAAATCCCTTTCACGGAACTTGCTAATCGAAATTTGATATTGGTACAACAATATTTTATGGGTTTATAATCCATTTGACACATTTATTAGATAAAATACATAATTATATCTTAAATTACCGACAAAAATCTTCAAAACCTAAAACAACAATGAGATTACGAAAGAGCCCGTGGTGAAGCGAGGAGACTAGCCACGATCTGAGAGGATTAGTTCATCAAATCTGATAACATGAAATAAAAGTATGAGCTTATCATTACAAGGCCGTGGACAAAATAAGTGAAAAGGACGCATATGTGTGTTAGGTAAAGACTCTGCTGGCATAACACTGTAACTGGCCAAGTCCGTTAATTCTTTTTTGTATGCATTAAACACAATTTCTCATTTCTGACGGTATGTCATCGCAAGTTTGCGACGGGTCAAATACTAACCACATAGAAAGATCAGACAAAATAGAGTGTTCAAAGAGTTACATTTCGTTGTCTTATCTAACCATTTGGGTTGTATTTAACCCATCGTAAATTTATGACGGGCATGAAGACCAGTTGTGCATTAAAATGGGGTGGAGTTGTTCGTTGCTTGGTCTTCTTATCAACTCAACTATATATGACGTATCTTCTAATTGTCAGCTGGTTTATATGAAAACGACACTCATTACGATTTTTAAATGTCGATATTAAAATTGCCCTTTGAATTTTTCTGTTCGAAACTCTCCTGGAAAATAAATAGAATAATAAATGAAGCATCTTCTTGCCACAACTTCGAAGCAATCATAGGACGATTATCACCACAGGGACATGTAGTCGGGCTCAGGTCGAGTGGTCGACATCACAACCTAACTTGATTGTTACAAGTAGACATCCAGTGGATTGCTTTCCCTCTCCCGTCACATCGTTTTTTTATGGGAGTATAAGAAGTACGTAAAATAAAAGGGGAAGGAGATAGTTGCTAGCTAATGTCTCAACAAAAATAACATCACAGAACACCTCTTTCTCTTTTATTCACAACACGAGCATTACGAGCACAAAACATTAACATCAGAGGCCTTAATCCCATAGTGATTTAGTGTCGGCTCACATGAATCATCCTTTAGTACGAGCACAAAACTGAGACGAAAATTAAACATAGCCGAGTTTTAACGTACCTTCAAAAATACTCTTCCTTCAAACCTGACACTAAAGGGGGGTAACATATTTGGTTTCATTGAGAAATAGACAGCCGAAAACAGTATTGAAGAAATCACCGCCTTTGAGTACTCCTCCCTTGCCAAACAATGACTCTGAGTCGTATTTACATGCCCTTGTACAGTCCGGGCAATACGTCACCTGTAGACGAGCAAAGATCATTATACTCCGATGAACCTCGCAAACATATCACATATATTCTAAGCTAACAAAGTAATTATCTTTTTCATGAACTTTGCCTAAACAGTGCCGCTTAGAAATGTCTAAATGAGAGATGCAGGATCTTTGAAATTGACCGGCTTTTGCTAAGATATGTTATATTCAATCAGCTTTGTGTGTCAAAGTCCCATATTACCAAAATGTGAGATCAACCCCATTCAACTAAACATTTGTGTTGTTACAAAGTCAAAAGACGTCAATCAACATTTCTAATCCCTAGTGCGGCATAGTGCACATCTTCAGTAGCAGGACCGAGCCGCATCATACATGACATCTATTAAAGTTGATCAAATGAGACAGGCTGCCTTGCTACACCCTTTATTAGACCCAAAAAATGCTCACCCAGCCAAAAAAGGTCAGATATTTTTATTAGGCTGGGTATTTGCCTAGCTTTTGACCCAATCTGAATTCTACAAATATCAGAATTTTTGAGCATGACATACCTCCAGTAGCTTAGGGCAGAGAGACGCATCGAGCATGACATCTACACCATAAATAGCCCTGGATTTCGGATTGTGCATCTCAGGATGGACTGCAATTGCCGCCTCGAACACGGATTTAATCATGCTTTGGATTCTCTCGTGAATACCTTGCCATTTTACTGCAATAATTAAATCAGAATATAATATGTTAGCCAACCCAAATAATCTAGGGCTTGACATTATATTGTTGTTGTTGCACCACGCTTGGCTTAATAATGAAAAAGATAACTGTAAAAATGGGAAACCACAGGACTATGATAAGTGACAAAAGTGAAGCTAAGAAGTCACAAACCGTGGTGTTCCTGCTCAAACTCTCTCACGAACTCTGGTGTTTGCATATGATTAAGTGTTCCACGGTAGTTCTGCAAGGGTGACGACGCTGTCAATACTATTTCCCGGGGAAATGAAAAAGGATGGAGAGATATAGGAGTTGTTATGATCTATGTTATTCCGACTCATCATATAACCTCAGCTCCGTGACACTTGACAATCGGGCATGGGTATGACACATGGACACTTAAGTTTAAACTAAAAACAAAAACCTCTTCGTAAAAATAGCCGGCCCTACACTTGGATATACCTGAGATACTTTAAAAATGAGTCTGAGTAACATAGACAATGATCCTTGGCGTGGGGTAAAACTTAAAAGAGACTACTACGTTCCACGTACTCTAGTAAAAGGGGCGTGAAATTACCATAACAGTGAAATGGGTCTCATACTCGTACAAGCTCCGCTTATCGAGTGAGTATGGATTATTTGCCAACCTTGCCTGGAAGAGGTAAGAAGACGATAAGACTATGTTGAATAGCATATTGCAAATAAAAAAAAAAGCATTATACTAAGAAGCATACCCAAAAGACGTCACAAAGGAAGATTTCCAAAGGTTGCATACTGCGCACAAGAACAATGTAGCGAAGATCAAACTTTTTTCCCCGGAACAAAGCAGGGTGCTCAATGTACTTCTGGCATATTTTTGGACCAGTCTCCATGAGACGAATTATAGCAGTTAAATTACTGGTGATTGACGTATCTATAGTGCGTGCCATATTCCAAGGTTTCAAAATCCATAGGTTATCGAGCCCCTCCCTATCACGTACATAGTAATCTCCAATAAGCTCAGCTAAATGCCTTTCTAAATCATAAGTGGGCTGTATCCACTCGGGGACACCATGTGCCTGACATAAAAATGAAAAGAATTAAGCAACGAGTATAAACGTGATTACAAGCTATGTTACTTTGAAGCTCCTCTTGGCAGTGTGCAGCATGTCCAACAATTTGACATATAGACATGACACTGGACTTTAACACTTCACTTCAATATAATAACATGAAACATTTTCACAAATAGGCATGTCTGACACTCCGACACCGTGTCACACCTGAAGCTAGTAGCCAAGTTGAAGCAACATAGATATAAAGTTCCTTTTAGAGATTACAAAGCCTAATAAACCAGAGAACTTGAGTAGACAGGTCGACTGGCCCTCAACCAGAGTAACATTGAGCTCGTAAATTCCAGGGATTATCCAATACCTTTTGAATGGTATCAGCCAAATGATGTTTCATCACAAGACATGCTTCAACAGGAAATTGATTTATGTATTGGTCATCTGTTATTCCAACAGCCTTTTTTGTTTCCTCATCCACCTGCATGCAAGTCCATATGATATCTGCTTCCTTTGGCTCACTTGCTGCACGTTCAAAGTAATAAATTTTTAGAGACAAAAAACAGTGGAATATCAGTATGACATACATTAGCAAATAGTAGGACAAGTTTCATTTAGTGCAGAGACAAAAACATAGGGGCAAACATATACAAGACAGCCGAAGTGGATAGTAAAATGTTAGTCATTGGTAAATGTAGATAACATTGTTTATGGTGTCTCGTCGAACTTTAGACTTGTATTAAAATTATAGATGTTAATGTTTTTCGACAAGGAGAAAAGGCGCAAAAAAATTGTTTGATGGTGTTTTCCGATCCTATGTCACTACACATGCAGGACGGTCTGTCGTTACATGAGTAAGCATTCAGGTGCCCACTAAGCTGAAAATGGGTCAGCAACATCTATGGTTGAACACAACCAAGATGATCAATAAATTACTTGTAAGCTTTGAGTCTCATTAAATTGACTAGTGGTAGCCAGAAAATTAGTAAAATCAGGAAAGCAAACAGCAGCAACATTGTTACCCTGCTTCAAGGGCTCCAACAAATGGTGGAATAGAGGGAGGGTTTGGAATGTAGGCATCGTTACCCTTGTCATGTCAACATGAGGTGGTTTAAAACTGAATGGAGTAATAACAAAGATTGTGTCAAGAATCCTATCAAACAATAGCTACATCGCAGTAAAAACAATGGCAACTATATTATTGAGCATAATCCACAGCCAAAAAAACTTTGGCTCCATTGAGATAGAAACAATACTAAGAATGTTTTTCCACATCGATATTACTGAGTGAAGTATTTCCGCATGAACAATAATTAAAAGTTGCATTTAAAACTCAAAAGGAGAATCGAAGAAACAGCACTAACTGATTGCAAATTCAGGGCGAGTTAAGAACTCCTCCACTTGAGGTATATCTGTATAGACACGTAAAGGATTCTGATGATGAAGCGCGCATGATGGAGGGATTAATGAATCCATCAAAGGAGCAGCGAAGCACTTTGACTGCAACTTCTGAAGACGTCTCTCATATGCCTGGATATTAGAGGGGAGGTTATAGGGATCTAACACTCTGGCAGCAATTACTAAATTATTGATCTACATAGAATACTTACTTTGATAAAGAAATTCTTTGGTGTATGAAACCAAGCAGTCAATCTGGAGGATCGTTGCTTGTTCTCTCCCACACCAAACAAGAAGTCACGAGTGCACTCATCTCCTTTATGCACGTCTTGGGTTGGCCACAATATGGTGTAGCTGAAGTTTGAAGCAGAAAAAATGTAATAAATGGAAAAGAGTAGTTCTGGGGTGAGACTTCATTAGCATATAAGACCTCACTATTTCCATAACCATAACCCACATATATCTCTCAAGTCTCAACCCTCCTCTTTTTTAGTTACGGGGTCCCTCCTCACAACCCACCTCAACCCCAAGGCACCCTTAAATCATCCTGATACCACCAACCCCCATCTAACCCAATACCCAGTCCCTAAACCCCCTTTAATCATGCACTGATGCCCCCCTCCTCTCATAGACCACTATTGCCTATAGATAATCTAAGGAGAAACAAATAACAGCTAGGAGCTTACCTGATAGCAGATGATAGATTCCCATCACGCATGTACAGAAAAGGGGCTACCCGAAAATTCGGCTCATCACTATGTCGCAAAGCAGAACCTAGTTCATCCATCACATACCTAGAGATAATTGATAAGCACAAAAATTGTCATTGTCAGCAACAGATGCTGTACTTCCAGTCTGGGTTGATGTAATGTTTTTTTAAAATACATTATGAGATTCAGATGTCTATTTACGAAGATACAGGAGATTAACTTCTACTAAAGAATCACCGGACAGATTTATCTCCTTTGAAGCAACTATAATTGACAAAATAACAAGATGGAATGGGATGCCAATCCTCAAATGTGAAGAGGTTGTTCTCAATTGGTTCTTATAATTTTGGCAATGACTGCACCTAGATGGCTAGATCCCTTTACTGGACTGCCTTAATAGATATTCAGTAGATAAGGAAACAAAATAAAAAATGCCAATAAGAAGAAGTATCTACCAAACAGAGGTTTCGTCGATCTTTTCCTCATCTGCAAGTCTGTATGTCATCAGATATAACCACATAGCATTGAGAACACGGTCTGCAAGTGAATCACCAGAGTTCCATTCAGGAAGACGTGGTTGAACAACTGCATCAACCACATGCTTCTCAGCCTCTAATATTATTGACGCTTTGACACCGTTAAGTAAGAATAGGTTAGGAAGGTATTCAAGAATCTCCACTGCACTTTCTCCAAGTGGACCAGGTATATCAACCTGCAAAAATTTTTTTTCTTAGTCAGGATTAGAAAATGGCATATAAAAACTTGGCTGAGACAATTCAGCAGGTATATAAGTATATTACCTCTAGAGAGGTCAGAGAAGGAAATCTTTTCAAAATTTCCATTAACTCGTGAAAAGAATTTTCCTCTAATGGATTTCCACGCAGGCTTAAACATGTAAGATGCGGAAATTGAACTGGAGAAAATGCCTAAACACCAAGCAAAAAAATTCATTGGTAAGAACAGCACCAGTTGTGCAGCAAGAAAATCACCATCAACCCCAGGGTAAATCGAAAGGATAAATTAAAAGAGGACAAAATGAATGAAAGATGGCATATTACACAACCTTATTGTTCAAATTGTGAATTTGTCTATCAGAAAGGTCAAGAGAAGTCACGTTCTGAAATTGATGATCGCCATCAACCCCAGGATTATCCTTGCAATATATTTCTCCACAAAATCCCAGCGCCCAGTCGCCATAGTTATGTGTAAAATGTGAATTGAAGATCTCTAACTTTGGAAATGCTTGAAGAACTGTGTCTTCTACATTGCTTGAGCTGGACAATCAAATCTCAGTTTAACTCAACTTGTGGCATCAGAAATAAGTCAGCTAGTGGCATCAGAAATAACTCAGCTAGTGGCATGAGGAAATCAGGAATGAACTTTCAAACTTCAATGACCAAGAGTACAGAAGATAAGTAAGCTCACCAGTTCTTGAAACAAGGGTTATCGGTTAACCAAAGGGCCCGTAAATGTTGTAGTTTTGAAATTTCCTCCAAAATGGTTTCCATCTTGTTAATCTTGTTTCCGAGCAGGCTAAGAGCAACTAAATTCTGAAAGACAAAAAGGCTGAATAAGAATTAACAATACACTGACAGTCTGACAGTCAATCAGCAGATATTAAGCAACAACGTGATAGAACAAACCGGACATCTAGTAGGTAAAGCTAACGCGCAAAGCTTGTCATCATCTAAATCAAGCTCTTCAAGCTCTAACCATTTCAGTCCATCATTACTGGACTCTTTCACCTTGCATATTTCACTTTCCAGTATTTCTTCTACAGACATTTTTGCATTATCATCATTTATATTGCTATCGACGCCTTCATCCTGTTCATCTTGGTCAATGTCAACGCACATCAATGATGCCATTCTCTCGGTCAAGCCCGGCACTTCCTCAAGCTGCAATAACATAGAGCACAAACGAATGAACAAGTTCAGTAGATCATAACAAATGCTGTCTTTATTAAAACTGTCAGTCCTAATAAATATACAGCTCACATAGACCGACAGAGGATATTTGCATGAGTTGAAATGCTATGAATTAGTCCATGCCATTCATATTGTCCTTGTCTGACTTTGGTGGTGAGACAATATGCACTTTGACGATATTTTCTTATAACATACAACGTTTATAAATTTCAGAAAATGATAACATGAGGACTTGATAAATTTTACATTGTCTATGTACTTATAGTGGACAAACTAAAACATACAATAGTAACAGATTCAAAAAATGATACTATGAAAATGTCTGTTCAACTTCTGATAAATCACATTTGATAAATTTAACATTGTATATGTACTTATATTTGGAAAAACTACTGGTCAAAGTTGAAAATGGCTGACCACCAAAATGATTAGGGGAAATAAATTTGGAATGGGAGTTGCAGTTCTTAGAAGCATAACATCCCAAGTCGTTTATGATGCCAGGTTTCAGGCTTAAAGCAACAAACCTTCATGGAACACTACTATCTGCCAAATTCTTATTTTGTACATGTTCTAAGATTCCTAAAAGTCCTTTAATCCATAGTTCCATGCCTCCATATCCTCAAAGGCTCAGACAATTCTTTCATTAATTTCATCAAGCCACCAATTGCTACTTAAGCTTGAATATTTCAACGCAACTGGCATAATAATAGATAGCTAAGAGATAGTACATTCAACACGTAGGAACTTATTTAGAAAGCTTTAAACCTTCAAGGAATTTTAGGTCTCTTTTATCCGTCTTCAAAGAAAATTGAGAACTTTCCAGATAAATATGCATCACAAAGATTGATGGGCGCAGATCTAAGTATCTGGGGTCCGACACACCAAAAAGAATTTTGTCCAGATTACCCAAATTTTGTGCTGTAAATACATAAAACAATCAACGGTACACCAGACACAAATAATTTCTGGAATAGCCACTCTGAGTATTACTACTGTAAGGCTTTGATAATAAGACCCGTTGATTTATGTTACATAAGTGTGTCACCACAATAGATGCTCCTACAAGATTAAACATGCCACTATAAGCCAAGAACAATAAACTTGTAATCAAGCAGACGTGTCGTAGCTGCACCCCAACATTTCCAGCGAAGAGAGAATAACGCAGCTATAAAGTTGGATTTCTACCAATTTATTACTAAAACATTATTCACTTTTACCTCTGGCATTAATATTGACATGAACCCGATACAATGACACACAATAGTATTTCAAATAATCAAAAAAATCCACATGCAATTTCTTTTCCGCCCAACTCCATGAAATTCATTTAATACGCAAAATGCTACGTAGTTGAGGCTCAATCAAAGGTTTTGCACCATAATACACCCCTCTTGCCCAAATATACTGTAGCTTCAAGAGTGAATAACCCACAAATTCACCCATACCTTGTCCTAATATTCCAATTACGAGAATACAAGACGGATTTAGATTAAAATGTGACACCTCTTGGTCATCAAGGCAATACTACATGAAAGAATTATCTCAATCAAAAGCCTGGGTGGATGGTGAAGAGTCAATCAACAGTTTTATACCTTCAAAACTACTCCCTCCGTATCAATCATTTGTTCTACTCGGTATTTGATTAAAAGACCGATAGAGGATATATAAAACAGTAAACAAATGACTGGGACGGTGAAGTATGATACAATAATATACACAAAACCCATCTTCCACAATTAAGATTGATTCATGCATAAACAAATCAAAATTCTATATAATCAATTTAAACAAAGCACTACCAACCAAATAAAAAATGGAGAAAAACAAAGAAAGAGTACATGTTTGGGTGCATCAGAAAGGCGGAAAGTCCAAGCATGATCAACAAGGAAGAGATTAGAGTGGTTAGCCATGAAATCAGATGTAAAAAGAAGGCGTCTTTGAAGACCATTTTGACAAGGGTCGATGACGAAGGAATCTCCAGCATCAAATGTTTCAGAAGAGAGCTTCCGAAAGAGATGAGGGTATAGAGACTCAGGTAAACCAGTTGCTGTAAGAAGGATGCCATGAACTTTCAAGAAATCTTCATAGTTTTCAATGCTCACCATTTTTGCAGGGTTTAGTGTTTGTGTGTTATGTCATTAAGCCGGCGCTGTGAGCCTGTGAGAGTGTTGGACTAATCACTAATCACTAATCACTAATCACTAATCACTAATCACTAATCACTAATTACTAGTGAAGAAGTAGTGTGATGGAAACGGAGGCATGTTTAGAAAAGGGTGACCATCGGCTCAACATCAATCTGACCGGATTGAATCAGGTCTAAAAATCAAAACTTTAAGTCACTGGGTTCTAACCAAATTGGTTTGTACCTCGAGTTTGCTCGAAATTTTGGATTTAACCTATAAAATTTAATAATTGGGCTTGAATTGGCTCTTTATATTTTTTGAACATGCTATGCATCTTTGGCCTAAATTGTTAAAAATAAGTTTTTGTTTTTAAAGGTTTATTTTTTAAAAGTAGTTTTCAAGAATTAGAAATACTAAATTGTTGTTTCTATTTTTATGGACAAAAAGAGGCTATTGAGTTTTTCAGAAATTATTTTTAACTTTTAAGTAAATGAGTTGTTTGGCCAAAAAGTATTTTTAAGTCCAAAAACACTTTGAAAAGTTAGGTCAAACACACACTAATTCCGCACACAATTTTGCTTGATTCCGCATATTTTGTTATTTTATTTTGGTTTTACCCCTCTCACTTCTACAATTAGAATGGACAATTATGAAACGCACAAAAATTCCCACAAAAAAAACATGTATGCTAAGTCACCCCACTACCACTCGTCTCACCACAAGACGCTAACAGCCAGAGCGCACCACCATCAGCTGCCATAAATCGACCCATTAGCCGCCGCCATAAACAAACTCACTTTCAATAGTCCAAAACCCAAATTCCTAAATTTCAAACCCTAATTGTAAAAATTCTTCCATGAAAAAACATTCACTCATTCAGTTAAAAGACGTGTGTTAATAAATTTGTTGATATAACATTAGAACAGCAAAAGTATTTGTGATATGTGCGAGGTAATAAACAAAGGGTAATGGAATTAAAGTTGCTGATTCACTTTGTTAATATTTGTTTGAGATAAACAAAGGGATTGTAACTACCTCCTTCACCCTTAAATTATTCTAACTTCTCACCCCAGCCCATTACCCAACTCATCAACCAGCAACTACCTCACTCGCCAAGCACAACCAATGTCACCATACTTCTGAGCACCACCACATACCCACCAACACAACAACACCATCACCCACATATCCAACCGACGACTCTGAGCCGCCATCTCCGGCACCTCCTCGGTCCCGCAACCGTCACGGTCAACACCAAAATTCACCGAAATTCACGCCCACACCCAAAAAAACAATAGATCTGGAGTTTTTAAGGGTTAGTCAGTGAATTTCAGATGTGAGGAGGGGTTTTCGAGGCTTTAGGGAGAATATTTATGGTGGTGGGGGTGGGGTTGTAATGGTATGGTGGGTGGTACCACGGCAGCGCCAGTGTCCGACAAGTTTAGAGGGTGAATGACAAGCCATTTGAGGTGTTTGTGGTAGTGTATCATTGATGCTTGGTGTATTGGTGTGGAGTATGAAATGATGGATTTTATATTCTTTTTCCTTAAAAAAAACAACCAAACAATAAGGTAATTTAGGGTAATCTCATTCATTTCCTCTCTTAAATCATGTTTATCCGTCGTTTCTGCAGCCTCACCTAGAGCTAGTTCTTGCATTAAAATACATCACAAATTCTTATTTGTGGCGGAACTACCCGTCGCAAGCTTGCGACAGGCCAAATACATACCATATTGTGTGAAAATGGAACCGGGTCAGCATTAATGTGGAGTTGATGTTTGTGTCTAATCTCTGCCACATTGTCCTTTTTTTCTCTTTCCTTTTTTTTCCCTCTTTCTCTCATTTTCTCAGTCTCTTCTTCTCTTATTAACTTCTTTCTCTCTTTCCTCTTTTCTCTCTCATCTTCTCTAGCTCATTATATTTTATCTACTTTTAAATTTCCAAATCCAAATATCATCATAATTCTTTCTCTAATTCATATCTACTTCATACGAATTACCCAGAAATCTTTACATTAACAATAAAATTGGTGACATATTAAAAACACAAGAGCAAAATATGCATCATTATTCAAATCTCATTTTACAAAAGCAATTGAAAAAAATCAAGAACAAAAATTCAATTTCTAATCAAACCCCATTTATACCACATTACATTGTAGAAAAAAACAGTAGCGAAAAACACCCCTAAGTAGATCGCAAAACGACACATGCAAGTTTTTTGTTCTTAGTTTTTGATTTTATTGTTTTGAATTTTTGATTTTATTATTCTGTTGTTTTTTCATTGTTCTAAGTTTTTGTTTTATTATTATATATTAGATTGGTTTTTTAGGGTTTGTTGTTATTTATTTGTTTTGGAAACATTGTATGTTTTTATTGGGCGAAAGTAGCAAATTACCCCCATATGTTTGATGTTATGTGCAAATTACCCCCATAAGTTTCAACATGTGCAAACTAGTCCCATATGTTTTAGTTTATGTGCAAATCAACTCAATTCTAATTTTCTGACATATTTATACTTGAAAACCTACCAACATAATGACGGAAAATATAATAAAAAAAATCATTAACCTAATAAAATTTCACCTAATTTAGTCACCTCATACTGCTCAATTTTTCTATCTAACTCAATTTTTTACTCTCTTTTTTACTCAAAACCTAGCGCATGAATCATGATAATTCAACATTCATCTATGGTTACTAGTTAGTCTTTTTTTTCTTTTTTTTTTTTTGCATAAAATTAACTATGTTATTATTTGTTACTTCTTCGTAGTTGTTCATATTACTCTTTTGAAAAGATCGATGATGATTTTCCTCATTTTTCATTTCCTTTTGATTGTACAATCATTTGTTTAATGGTTATTTTGACATGGAGGAATCACTATTATAAATTGATTCCAATGATAAACCAAAATTGACCAACTACTAAATAAGAAAAACATTTTGATGATGCGAAAACCAATTCCTCAAAATAAATATTTTGGGTTTAAAACAGTTCAACAAAAATTACAAAAAGTTCATGATGAAAGAAATACATGAGAATAAAAACAAAGACGAACAAAGTAAAAGAGCTCACTGCGGTATGATGAAAGAAAAACCATTTGTCGTTTGATTTTCTAGGTTAAAGATTTTATTTTTATTTTATTATATTTTTTGTCATGTGGTTAGCATATTTTTCAAGTGTGGTAAGTCGAAAAATTAGAATTGAGCTGATTTGCACATAAACTAAAACATATGGGACTAATTTGCACATGTTGAAACTTATGGGGTTAATTGCACATAACACTAAACATATGGGGGCAATTTGCTACTTTCGTCGTTTTTATTGGTATGTTGTTCTTCATTGTTCTTGGTTTTTATTCTTATTTTTTTATTTTGTTTTTTTGGATTTTAGATTTTATTGGTATGTTGTTCTTTATTGTTTTGGGGATTAGTTATTATTTATTTGTATTACAACCATTTTATATTTGTCTTTTTAAAATTTATATATTTCTGTTTAGTCTATATGTCGATTGGTTTTGTTGTTTTTATATTAATATTCATCTTCATGTTCATCATTTCATACGAAACATGGATATTTACAACATTTTTTTAAAAAAAAGGCAACATTTTTTCAGTAATATGGCAACATATGTACGTCTAAGATTTGTGTAAATAAAATGATAACATAGAAGGATATACATGATGACATATATATGTTTATAAAATGTTAATAAACTCATTTAAGATATGTAGTACAAATGGTAACATGAGAGTATGTGTGTAAAATGTTATCATTGTAATCTAAAGATGTAACCAATTTCCAAAATGTTTTACAATATGTAAGAATCATAGTCAGAATGTTTGAATATGTTGTCGTATATCTAATGAATTTTTGTATTTTTGGTCTTGATGTCACCTTGTCCACTTGTGTAAGTACGAATTAGATATATAGGAGCTACTGTAACATTTACGTTAAGCCAATTTCTCTAATTATGTTTAATAAGTACTACTTCTAATTATGTTATCAGTAATTATTTGTTACTTTCAAATAATGTTGTCATTTTTGTATCATCTTGTCATGAGTAACATATTGGACAAGTATGTCAACAAGTCGTAAAATATAGTGAATTACTTATAACATTGTAAATGATAAGTAATGTTTTCATTCTTTTACAATTTGTTAAGATATTGGAATTGGTAACATCATGCATAATATGTAAACCTTTGATTCTTTGAATATGTCACCGTTATTATAACATAAGTAATCATCTTGATTAAAATATTGTTGTACACATATGAGGTATGATGACATATTGTAAAGTTCAACTTCTGATTTCATTTGTACTTTGTCACCATAAGAATCATTTATATAATCATTTGAATTATAAATTAATTGTTATACATCTGATCTCTATATATGAACATATTATTGTATATAGGATGTCATATTATATTGTGTCATGGTTTAACTTATCTTTTCTCTGTCACCATAACAATCATTTATATAATCAATTGAATTATATATTTAATGTTATACATCTGAGTTTTATATATCAACATATTATTGCAATTAAATTTTGAATGAACCTTTTAATATGTCACGATTATTATAACATAAGTAGTCATCTGGATTAAAAATTTAGTTGCAAACACATGAGTTTATATGATGACATATTATAGTATTTAACTATTGAGTTTCTTTTTTACTTTTTCACCATAACAATCATTTATGTATGAACACATTTTAAGTCGTTTTGAAAACACATCAACTAAAAATAAATACAAACGCTACAAAGTTCTCACATCTGTTAACAAATCAACTATAAATTGTCTTCCAAAAAATAATATATGCTAACATAATAATGAACATGTTTTAAGTCGTTTTGTTAACACATCATCAAAAGACAAATACAAACACTTAAAAGTTCTCAGATCTACCCAATCATACTCAAATAAAAATAAAATATGCAAACATAAAAATGAACGTATTTTAAGTCTTTTTGTAAACACATCAATAAATAACATACGAACACTACAAAATTCTCAGATCTATTAACAAATCAACTACAAAATGGTGACATTAAATAAAAAACGCAAACATAACAACCAAAACAACAAGCATAACAACAAAAACTCAAACATAACAACAATAATATATAATCAAACATCTATAACTACAATACGGTAAAAAAAAGTACAATAACAAAAATGCAAAAATGCAGAAAACCTACAAAAATCCCAGAAAATTTGTGTTCAAACCCAGAAAAACCAAACTACCCACAAAACCCCAAAAACATGCTAAAATAATACCAAAATCATCGTCATACATGTTATCTACCTAAAAAAACCACATTTTAAGTCCATAAAACAGAAATCAACAATATAAACAAAAAAATAATTAAATTTCTTCAATCCAGAACAAAAAATCCGGAATATAAATTTATAAAATTAATTCAAATCATAAACTCACAACAAAAATCCAGACCAAAACCACATAATATGCCTACAAAGACACATTTTCAAATTGCTACACAACTTTTTTTAAGCCATAAATATTTTAATATCCAAATTATAATAAAAAACCCATACAATATATTCTGGAAATTCGGATTTTTGGGCAAAAAATAAGTTATTCCTCCATTAGCATTAATAAGAAGATAAAATTAGTTCCAAATTAAAACAAAATATAATTTCATAACCTTTGCAGTTTGTTTTGTTATCATATTTGTTTAATATGTTTTGGATTAGTATTATTTTGATAGATGGAGATTTGGAGAACACGGATGATTTTTGGTAAAGTTTAGAGAGAAGATGAGAAATTGTATGATTAATTATGTTAGGAAGTGAGGAAATGAGGAAGTGAAAGGGGGTAGGTACACAGATTGATGGTTAGGGTATTTAGGTTTGGGGAAGTGGGAAGATTTAACTGATTATTTTATTCCCAACATGTCAACTCACTTCATGACATCTTCCCACTCGCAAGACCCACATTCACAATATGGTACGTATTTGACCCGTCTCATGCTTGCGACGGGTACGTCCGTCTTAAGAAAAACGGACTGAATACATAGATATACTTCTTAACCTACTTACTTGACCTAATTCCTAATTTTGTTATTTTATCGAGTCATAGTTAGATCTAGTTCCTCTTTTTTTAACATCATATATTTTTATTATATCCATACATCATAATTTTATTTTGATAATAATTATAAATATATTTACAATTAATATAAATCAAGTTTTTAGATAAAAAAATACAAAAAAAAGAAATATGATTTGTTAAATAAGATATATTAAAACAACTATTACAATAATTTTTCCCGAGTATGTAAAACCCCTCGTCGCAGCGGAAAAATAAAACATACAACATGCCAAAATTTACGCGGAATTTAAACTTTAACATGCATAAAAACGAGGTGAATTAAAACTGAAACTGAAACAACTGATATAAACAGAAATATAGATAAGTATAACTGTCTAAGTACTGAAAGTAAAATATATACAACAGCCTGGGATGACACATCCCTACATGCACTCAAAACGTAAATGAAAGTCTAGAGTCTAGCTAACACAACGTGTAAGTCAAAATCGATGAATAGGATCATCGCTCGCTAGCTCCATGTAACCCTCTGCCAACCACCTGTCATGTACCTACATACATGTAAACATATACGCCACAATCAGTGGGGAGTGACTAGAGTTCTCCTAGCCACCTTTTGTAACGACACGTAACACATAAACATACAATATACTCCAACATATACATAACATGTGAATCATATAAATCTCAATATCTGAATCTCATATCATCATGCAATTACTATGCAATGCTCTCAACCAACTTCGAAAACTATTTGGAAGGAGAGCCGGTTTCCCTTCCGGTTGCCCGGCCGGGGGGTCTTTCAGTCCAAACCATTTACGAAACTAGCCAAAGAGTCATCCAATGTCTTGGATGAACAGTTCTATAAATCAATACACTATATCCATCATAATCAATCAGCAAGTACAAAGGTTCAGCGGTCAACTTAAGATATAACCTAAATACCAAATATTCAGCAAGTATAAAGGTTCAGAGGTGACATCTTAACGCATAACCTAGATACCAAATTCACATTCACAAGCAAGGACTTAGAGGCCAACTTAAGGCATAGACCTGCTACTCAACAAGACACTAGACTCAGAGGCGACATCTCAACGCATGGACTAGCACCCAATAAGTAAAGAACTCAGAGGCCAACTTAAGGCATGTCCCTTTACTACATCACAAGACACTAGACTAAGAGGCCAGCTTAAGGCATGTTCTAGCATCAACATCTGCACTCCGGGCAAGGCATCAACACCCTAGCTACCCCGTTGTGCAGCTGCTCTACTTGTCAGACTCAAAGGCCAACTTAAGGCATGTTCCGACGCGATCACAAATAAACATGTCTGGGCTCAGAGGCGACATCTCAACGCATACCCCAGACACGACAACCATACACATATAGGACTCATAGGCGACATCTCAACGCATACCCCTATATATGACAACTAGCTCACGTATTAAGCTCAGAGGCCAGTTTAAGGCATACCTTAATACGCATCAATACAATAGCATCCAAATATAGTAACTAGATCCTTAGTTCTAATCTCTTATACTTCTAAACAACACTTAATTGATCCCGAGAACTAAGTCGAGGGAGAGCCGGTTTCCCTTTCGGTTACCCGATCGGGGGGGTCTCTATCCTCTCTCCATTCCCGAACCCAATATAGTGTCGCCCATCCTCCGGGGACCTCAATCACACATAAGCAAGAGATAAACAAGTTCAACAACAATTATAACCAACCTAAGACTTTCCTTCCACAAGTCTAAGACTACGTTTATAGGTTGGGCTAACAAGGGCCAGGTCTTAAATAAGGACAAAAAAAATGAAAAAAAATAAAGGTAAATTAAAAATAATTAGAAGTCCACATCTTGCATTTGGGCGTTCCACATGTTCCATGTAGGAACTCCTAGAACGTTGTTTGAAACACCAAAGGCAATCTCACAAAACCAAAATAGGGAGTGCAACTTGCAAAATGCCAAATATACACCCAATTGAAATAAGCCATGTGTAGTACTATGCATAATTGTCTATTTAAAGCAAACTCAATATGATGCAAAGTGCATATATATAGTACGTACACATCTCCTTCATTATTTCATCATTTTCATTATTTCATCATTTTCTTTATTTCATTAATAAATGGATAATTTGTGAGAAACTACCTTACATTTATGTCCATTTGTGAACAACTACCTTACTTTTATTTTTTTGTTAAAAACTACCTTTCATTCTAATTTTTTTGTTAAAAACTATCTAAAAAAAGTTTTGAGGTCAGTTTCTATTTATTATTGGTTTCACATGTGTGACTTCTCTAAATTTTCATTCTTATTTTGTCGTTAAACTTGATATCCAAGCTTATCCTTCTTATCTAAAGTTCTAAACGAAAGAGAATTTTTGCCATTAGCTTCAATTTCTTTCTTTAAGCATGTGGAATAATTGCTCCGGATGATGAACATGGGCTAAATCGTATGAACTCTATGCTATTCGTGAATAAGAATGAAAATTTAGAGAACTCACACGTGTGAAATCCAACTCATAAATAGAAATTGGCCTCAAAACTTTTTTTTAGGTAGTTTTTAACAAAATATTAAAATAAAAGGTAGTTTTTAACAAAAAAAATAAAAGTAAGGTAGTTGTTCACAAATGGACATAAATGTAAGGTAGTTTCTCACACCTTTGTGAATTTTAGTAAATTTTATAAATGGATAATGAATTCATAAATTTATTAAATTCCAAAAATTATCCAACATCTCAAGATTATTTTAACTCTCAAGAATATAATTTAAATCAAGAATATTCAAATCCTCAAACATATTCAGAATATGTTAATCTTGAAAACTCGGAAGACCCAACACTAACGCCTGTTTCGCCAACTACCAAGAAATGGAAAAGAACAACAAAACGAGCTGAAAATCTCTCATGGAATCATAAAGAAGATGAAGCTCTAATGTCAGCTTGGTGTATTTGTAGCACTAATCCCGTACTCGGGAAAAATCAGAAGGAAGTCACGCGATGGAACGATGTTTTTACATTGTATGAGAATTCTCGTCTAGAAAATCCAGAAGGAATAAAGTTCCGTAATAAAGAAGGTTTGAGGTGTCGTCAAAGAAAACACAACGAGCAAGCAAACAAGTGGCTCAGTTGCTATAGAGCGGTGCGTAGTCGAAACAGGAGTGGTACAGACCAAAAAAATGATATTGACGAAGCTCAAAAAATGTATAAGATGGACAACGGAGGTATGTATACCGGGTTGCACGTTTTTAATAATGTTTTGAGTAACTATCCTAAATGGAATGTTAACTTCAACCATGGGGGTCAAAGCGAAGAAGATGCAATTCAAAGCAGTGAAAGTTCAAAAAGATCAAGGGTAAATGAATGTGATGATTCTGGCCCCGAGACTCCTACTAGCGGTAATGTGAGTGTCTCAATGAGACGACCAGAAGGTAGAGATGCAGCAAAAAAAAGACTAAAAGGAAAAGCAACGGCTTCACACACCCCAGAGTTTAACTCACGTTTAGATGCTTTGCAAATTAGTAGAGACGAAAGTACACAAGTAATGTAAACAAAAATTGGCTTTGAATTTGAAATGGATAAAGCTAGACTCCAACTTGAAGATAGAAAGGGAGATATATCTACATTTAACAACTTATTAATGAAACCAAACTTAACCCCTTATGAAGAAGATCTAAAGATTAGACTTATGAATAAATTGTGGCCTAATTAGTTTAATGTAATAGTTTAATTTTAGCATCGGCGTACTATAGTTAATGTAATTTAGGTTTAATGCGTTAGCTTCAATGTGTTAGCTTAATAAATGTATTTTTAATTTCACAAATTCTCATTTGTGACGGGTATATCCGTCGCAATCTTGCGACATGTCAAGTAGCATCCATGTGGGTAAATAAAACAAAAACAAAGTGCACGGGGAGTAATAAATTGCTTTGTCTTATCCACCTACATGGGTAGTATTTGACCCGTCGTAAACTTGTGACGGATATATCCGTCGCAAGTGAGACTTATTGTTTTAATTTTAATGTGTTAAGTACTTATTATATGCAATGGACCGAATTGTCACATCTTCTACATCTCTTCTTTTATTCAATTGTATACCCATGTATATTTTTATCGGGTTATTTAATATCAATACTCCAACCTATTAAGATGCTTCTTAAAATATTACAAACTTTAATTTCACTAGCAATATACTCAACTATTACACCGCTTCTCTTTTAACAGAATTGACCTTTTATTAACCTGTAACAACAGGTAAAAGTAAAAACAGGTCCCACATTTTATAAGATCTTCATCTTCCTCCTATGCTTACTCCCTCCCACTGTAACATCTAACTAAACAAAAGAAATATATAATCCATGATCCATCATCCATGCGTCTTGATTGCTCATCTCCCCCAACATTATCTCTACTAAAATTATGACTCTCCTGCTCACCAAAGACTAAATTTTGCGTCTAAAAGGCATACGCCACTTGTACCAGATCATCATACATGAAAACACTATACCAATAAAAATCATAGAACAAACAAAACAAAAACACAAATAATAAAGCATAATCAAAGTAAAAATCATAAAACAAATACCCAGATCGTTGCTTGAAACAATGAAAAGAAGAAGAAAAAGAAAAAGAGATGTGATTAAAAAAAGCTTAATGAAAATTCTGAAACTGGAAAGACTTAGAAATCAAACTGATCATAAAACTAAGATCTTCAGTAATACAAAATATATCATGTACTTCATTTTCCCCCAAATTCCTTATAAATGTGACCATCAGCGACTTTTGTAGACACAAACCTGGGCCCCCTCAAATCCTAATTTCGTTTGCAAATTCAATTACGAGCATTGCAACTTACCTTCAACTTTAGCCCCTCAGATCCTAATTTCTTCTCTTCATCCTTTCCCTCTATTAATAAATGTATAGTGATTTGGGGATAACTCATTTCCGGTCAGCATGCTTATCAAATGTTCACTTGAATGGTTTATGATAATAATGATTTTGATGATTAGTTTGGTAATGAGATGATTGAGATCTTTGTTTTAGGAAATTTGAATAATGGAGTAAAGAGTAATTACTGGGAATAGTTAACAACTTGTACAAAAACTTGAAAAAAAAATGAAGGAAAACAATTAGGTAAACAAATTAATATTACCCAAAAATATACTCGTAATCAATAAGAATATCCAAAATATACATAGATGAAATCTTTCAGTAAGAATATATTCTCATTGGACCGAGAATTGAAGAAGAAAGGGAAGGGTAAAAAAGAATAAAATACCGGTTAAACAGGTAGTCCTTCCCATATTTTAGTGAAAGAGAAGGGGTGCAATAGTTGAGTATATTAGTAGTTATTTTAAAGGTTGGAGTATTTTGAGAAGCACTCCAATAGTTTGGAGTATTCACATTAAATAACCCATTTTTATCTGCAAAGTTGTATGCAGAGATTCTTTTTGCATTCAATTGTCAATGTCAATAATTCTACCTGCAAAGTTGTGTGCAAATTGCTTTGTCTTATCCATGGGTAGTATTTGACCCGTCGTAAACTTGTGACGGATATATCCGTCGCAAGTGAGACTTATTGTTTTAATTTTAATGTATTAAGTACTACCTCTGTCCCAGTGGGATGTTTACACTTCTTTTATTTTGTGAGGAAGAAATAAAGGAAGTGTAAACATATCACTGGGACGGAGAGAGTAATTATTATATGCAATGGACTGAATTGTCACATCTATGTCTACATCTCTTCTTTTATTCAATTGTATACGCATGTATATTTTGTATCTGCAAATTTGTATGCAGAGATTCTTTTTGCATTCAATTGTCAATGTCAATATTTCTACCTGTAAAGTTGTGTGCAAATTGCTTTGTCTTATCGACCTACATGAATAGTATTTGACCCGTCGTAAACTTGTGACGGATATATCCGTCGCAAGTGAGACTTATTGTTTTAATTTTAATGTGTTAAGTAATTATTATATGCAATGGACTGAATTGTCACATCTATGTCTACATCTCTTCTTTTATTCAATTGTATATGCATATATATTTTTATCTGCAAAGTTGTATGCATAGATTCTTTTTGCATTCAATTGTCAATGTCAATATTTCTACCTGCAAAGTTGTGTGCAGAGATTTTTTTTTTTTGCATTCAATTGTCCACTCTATATCTTTATGTGCAGAGAGTTGGTAACGTAAATGTTTCCATACCCACATAAATTACTGAACTGCCTCTATAAATAGTAAGTATTTTGATTCATAATATCATACATTTTTCTTCCTCTTATTCACTAGTCTAAAAATATGTCTTCAAATGATAATTCAAACTCATATAATTTTGAGAACGTTGTTACATTTAGTACCAGACTAGCTGATTATACTCAATGGTATGAGCAAAATATGCTTGAAGATGATATTCTAGAGGAGGCTTTAATTTCCTATCAAAATTCAAGTAGTTCTAGAGGCGCAAGGCGGTATATTGAAAGAAACCGTGAGGAAGGTCATGAACGGTTGTTCAACGACTATTTTTCTACTACCCCGGTATATCCTCCTAATATATTTCGTCGGCGTTTTCGCATGCAAAAGCATGTGTTTCTTCGTTTAGTTGACACCATCACAATTAATGATGACTTTTTTAAAGATGGTTATGATGCAAGTGGTAGAGTAAAGGTCTCTGGATTACAAAAATTTACAGCTGCAATAAGGGTTCTAGCCTACGGAGTAGCGGCAAATGCAATTGATGAGTACCTTCGTATTAGCGGGGCGCTCGTTAGACAATCTCTCGAACATTTTGTTGATGGTGTCATATATAACTAGGGATGGCAGTCTCACCCTGACCCTGTGGATATCCATCCACCCGAAATTAAATGGGTGGGATATGGATGATGATTTTTTTTACAATTTAGGGTGGGATATGGATATGGGTGAATTTAGGGTGGGGTATGGATCATGGTCTACCACCCGCTTATCACCCGGTGGATATCCTAAATTAATACGTATAATTTTTTTTTTCTAAAAAGTATTAATAAATATTTTGATTAGAAAAATGCTTTCAATTTGTAAAGTTTTTTTAAAATAAACTTAGAAACTACTCGTTAATGTTTTGTTGCACTTTTTTTATGGCCGTGTAAAGCTTGTGCGGATTAGTTTCGCAGTTGTAAGCTGTAAATTGTAAATATGGTTAACAGGATTAAAATTTATGTTCAATTTTCTCAAAAAACTATGTAATCCGGAATTGTTTGGTAATGTACGCTTTAAATTTTATCGTCTTAGGTGTATATTTTTTATATATCGCCTTGAAATTTATGAGGGTGGAAATATCCAACGGGTGCCCACTCCACCCGCTTCACTCGGTGGATATGGATATGGATGGCTGAAAAAATATTAAACGGATAAGGGTGGGATATGGATGACCACAAATTAAATGGATATGGATATGAATATGGCTCCACCCCATCCATATCCCACCCATTGCCATCCCTATATATAACTTTGGGACAGAGTATCTACGTAGGCCTAATGAGCAAGATGTAGAAAGACTACTTCGTAAGGGGGAGGAACGCGGATTTCCGGGTATGATTGGAAGTATTGATTGCATGCATTGGGAGTGGAAAAATTGTCCAACGGCTTGGGCCGGACAATTTGCAGGAAGAAATAAGAAAACAACAATCATACTCGAAGTCGTTGCTTCATATGATTTATGGATCTGGCATGCATTCTTTGGACCACCGGGTTCTTGCAATGATATAAATGTTCTTCAAAGATCTCCAGTTTTTGATGACATTTTAGAAGGTCGAGCACCGCATGTAAATTTTGTTGTGAATGGTCATCAATATAACATGGGATATTATCTTACCGACGGTATTTATCCTCCATGGGCCACATTTGTGAAATCTATTAGTGCACCGCAAATTCGTAAGCATAAACTATTTGCTACTTATCAAGAAAGTGTTAGAAAAGACGTAGAACGAGCATTTGGAGTTCTACAAGCTCGATTTGCTTACATCAAACAACCTTGTCTTAATTGGGATATAGGCTTAATGAGTAAAATTTTGAGAACTTGTATTATCCTACATAACATGATAGTGGAGGATGAACGCGATACATACCAAAATTATTGTGACACAACTAAGTTCAACGATGATCGTCCAATACAAGAGAGTGGAACCAACGTCGTTCCTTTCGAATATTTTCCTCAAGCATCAAGTCTAACCAGTTATTTGCAGAATCGGGTGCAGCTCTGAAATAGAGAAACTCATGTTCAACTAAGAGATGATCTTATTGAGCATATTTGGCAAAAATTCAAATAGTTGTATTTTTTTTATTACCGTTTAATGTTGTTTATTTCTTTTTAAGTTAATGTTGGTTTTTAAAATCACTATGTAATGGTTGTTTTAATATATCTTATTTAACAAAATCGTATTTCTTTTTTGTATTTTTTTATCTAAAAACTTGATTTATATTAATCGTAAATACATTTATAACTATTATCAAAATAAAATTATGATGTGTAAATATATGATGTGTAAATATATGATGTTAAAAAGAGGAACTAGGTCTAACTCGGGCTTGATAAAATAACAAAATCGGGAACTAGGTCTAGTAAATAGGTTAAGAAGTAAATATTAGTATTTTAATGCAGGAACTAGGTCTAACTAGGGCTACAGGAACAACTGATAAATGTAGTCTAAGGGTCACTAAACCTCTAACTAGGTCCACTAGGTCTCAATAACAACCTAGGATAAGATTATCTTAGGAAGAGAAACAACCTTCTAAACATTGTTTACTAACTACCCATTACCATTAAGTGAATACTAACTTTAGCTAAGAAACAACATCCTAAAACATTGCTTGCTAACTACCCATTAACCATGACCTTAACATCACAACTATGATACTTAATCATGTTAAACAACTAAAAAGGAACCTTACAACAAACAATTAAAAATGATTAACATGAGGCAATTAGCTAATCGCTTAACCAAACTCCCTTAGCCTAAACATACATATAAAACCAAGTAATTATATTCATAAACACTACATAAACATCACTTAAGTAATTGGGAAACAAGTCCCCAAAACAATCACGAAACAATTAAACAACACGAAGTTACAGGCATATTGCGCAGCCTGCGCAACTGCGCAGCCTGCGCCCCTGCACGGGCAGGCTCAATTCGCGATTTTTGCATGCACTTTCTCAATTCCTTCAAACTTTCGAAAAATGATTTTACACTATGATTTCAAGCCACAACTCTATCCTACCAGCACATATAATTCCATAATAATCCTAAGTACATATCAAACACGATTTTTGAACAATCGAAACACAAATGAAGAACAAACTTTGTATTCGTCTTAAGAACTTGAGATCTGAAAATAAGCAAATAATCATATGAACACCAAAACAATCATGTGAATATCATCTAAGATCAAACCCTAACATGTTTCTAAGTCTTAAACAACAATAAGCATCATAAAAATCAGAAACTTCCACATTAAACATCAAGAAAATGTTATTTTAACAATAAAGGCCGAGTTTCTCATTATCGTCACCTCAAAAGCGATTATGCTCCAAGATCCTCTTCAACAATGAAACTATCAACACCAAGATCCTCTAAATCAGCCCCTACAACAAAAGAAACGAGTTTTAGAGGCTTAAAACGGAAATAAACCCAAAACAGCGTCTTTTTCAAGTTGAACAAAATCGAAATTGAAAGAGATAAATGTCTTGGAAATTTCGCAAGGATTCCGAAAATGTATAACATACCTTGATTCGGGTTTGGGAAGAGCTTGGAAAGTTGATTTTAAGATTGTAAGAAAAAGGAACAATGGAGGAAATAAGAATCAGTAGAAATGTTTTGGTGAAGGAGGTGAATGTCGACTTAGAGGTTTGTGGTGGGGTTTGAGTAGTCCTTTTTCTTATTTTGAGACGGGTCACCAGTTGTGAACGGGTTTTGAGTCGGGTTTAATTTAGCCAAGTTATTAACATCCTAAAAATTTAAGGTTTCTTAAGACGGATCTTAACGGAAGATTTAAAAATAACTTAACAATTTATATTAAAATATTATTTTATTCCGTAAAATAAATTAAAACTTTTAAAATATAATTTACGAAAATACGGGATGTTACAGAGTATGTGATTAGTGCTACAAATACACCAACCAAGCTTGGGTACGTACATATTTGCAAGAATTCCAATATTATTTTTGGTTAAATTTCGAATCACACGTGCGGATCACATGCATATACTAAGTTCTTGTAAGTGTTCTAGCAGGTCCATTTCAGACCACTTTGAACGAAGATGGGTGTAGGCGTGTAGCAGTTCCTATAATTTATTTACTTTACTTTTTTATTGTAATTATTTTTTGTCCTTATTCCAAGACGCAACCTGATGCCTGTCGTTGTAGACACCAAAAATAAACCTAATGAACTACTAACATAAGCTAGTGGCAAATAAGGTTGATTCCTCAGGGAGGCTAACTGTCATCTATTGGTCTTTAACTGTTCGGTCACAACTGGGGTTTTAAGATTGTTTAACTAAACTACGAGATATAAGATGAGAAAAAGGATAAGAAAATAACAAACACTAGATGAATATGAAATGATTCAGATAAAGAGAATATGCTAAGAATTCGGGTTATTATGTCGTCTGCATTTTCAGTGTAAACTAGGTTGGTCAGTTTATTGGTAGGAAAAGCTGGGTTATTACAGTCACGTCTCTAACCCGACTATACCTTCCGGTCTTAAGTCGCCCTAAGGTCATTTTTGCATGACTTCCACCCTCACAAAAACTAGTTATTATAATTAAGCAAGTTTTACCCTTCCAACCTTCCGGTCTAGGTCGGGGTTTAACTAAACGAATGGTCTCCTGCGTGCACTCATTCAACCAAACACAAATATATTGCTTAACGATAATTCCTACCGCAAAACTACCCATCCCGATAACAACCTATCATGCATAAGACACAATTTCCCTCATCCCGACATATTAAACAAGCTCGCTAATCATGACGTAATTATAAACAAATACAACTACGAAATTCATACTAACAATTGACATAGTAAAAATAGGATGCAAACAGAATGATAAATCAGTAAGTAAAAAGGGCTGTAAAAACGAGATAGACGAGCAAAGGGGACACGGTTTTCGAGCCTACAAAACGAGAAACAGGGGCAAGAAACAGAGCACGAAAACCAATGCAAATTAATGGGTATATGGCCGTATGTATACGTGATAAAGTAGATAGGAGCAGAGATGATAAGGGGAAGGGAAAACAACAACAAAACTCATAAAACGAAACGAAGACAGGGACGAGAAACAGAGGCAAAACGGAGCATAAAAACCGAAAGATAAAGGCACGAAGAACGAAGCATACACGAAACGAAACAGAGTATAAAATGCGAGATGAATTCGTGAATTAAGCAAACAAAAAACTATAGTAGAAGAAGGGAAAAAAAGATTACAATCAGACGAAATCCGGCGTGAGAGCAAGATCAACCCTGATTACAATCCTTGAGTAGTGTAAGAAAAGAACAAGAGTCTAAGGGGTCGTTTGGTTCGGCATGGGAAGATAAAATTCCCGGGAAGATAAAATTCGTATGAACTTAAAAATCACGTGAATTAGCTAAATGTTGTTTGGTTGAATGTAGGAACTTCAATTCATGCGGGAACTTCCAATTACCTAGAGGGGGCTAGGTAAGTGACTTCCTACATAATGTAGGAATTAGAACTTCCTCCCATGGATTCGGCAACCAAACAAGACTCAATTTTCCCATTTCCCATGATTTTCCAATTCACGTGATTTTGAAAGCCAACCAAACAACCCCTAAGTAGTTCATTTAGTGTAAGAATGACGGCTAAGAATAAAAAGAGTAGTAAAAATGAGAGTTCTGTAAAAGCTAGATAACCTAATGAACTCACAAACGAGTTCTTATATAAGACATAAAAAAAATTGACAAAAGTTCTCGGAAAACTGAAGAGACACCCGATAGAACTCTCGATCGAGATAAATAGTTCCTCGATCGAGGGGAATCTTCTCCAAAATTGGTCGATCGAGAGATTCAAACCTCTCGATCGAACTCTTCACTGCAAAATTGCTCGTTCGAACAACAATGTTATCGATCGAGACTTCTGGACCCTTGTATCTTCTCGATCGAGCACAGGACAGCTCGATCGAGGCTTTTTTCTCCTCGATAGGGTCTTCGATTGGCCTTATGGTGGTCGACTTCCTTGAATTTCATCTTTCGTGGTCGATGGCATCCCTCACGCTTCTCCATGAATGCACATCCGTCTCTATTTCTTCCATATTCTACCGAAAATATAAAACTTGAGGTAGAAAAGCTCGGTTTCCGCTACAATCCGGTTCATATCTGCAAAATAGCAATACAAACACAAAGTAGCCTATTCGGGGCATAAAGCGATAATAAATCACCAAATTGAATGGAAATGTGTGCCAAAAAGTGACTAAAAAGTTTATAACATATGTACACATTATAGCCCGTGTTAGACCTATATATAAACGTAGTCTTACCCTCTCTTAATTTCATTCTCTTTTCCTCGATACCAAACCCCCCTAAATGTTTAGTTTATTCATTTACTATTTGAATTTTTTTTAATGATAATTTGTTAACTTTTATGACAATTCACAACTTCCGTTTAGTCGATTTTAAATATATTTTCTTTATTAAATTAAATTGTCAAAAAAACTCAAATGTTATTAGTTTGGATTTTATGGACAATTTATAAAATTTAGGATTAAGAGTGATATTTTTAAAACAAAGAAATAGCACGTATAAATTGAGAAAAACAAGAGGAAAATACGCAAAAAATCCCAAAAAAAGACAATAAGGCTCCGTTTGGTACCGCACTCGAGGTACCTGATTTGCCTGAAATAGGTTTTTTGGCAAAAGAATCAGGTAGCTTATTTTTTTGGGAGTGTTTGACAAGTAGCTTATTGATAGCATTTTAGATTTCAGCTACCTGATTCTAGGTTATGTTACATTTTTACCCTTCAATCTATCATTATTACTATAAAAGAAGGATGTATTTCCGCTTACGTGGCGCAATCATGTATCAGCGTTGGGTGTTTCGAGCTCTCACATTCATCCTCAGCATTTTCATTTTTGTAGACCAATCAGATTTACTCATCTATGCCACCTCATATTAATTTAATAATTTAATAATTTAATAATAATTTATTTATTATTAAATACAAAAACTGAATCAGAATAAAATCCTTCCAAATTTGACTCATTCTCATTTTACCAGAATATAATCATAATCATTCTGAATACAATCATTCTTAATACAATCATTCTAAATCGTTCTAAATCGTCTCTTTCCTATATCTAATTCTCAGAGTCATTCCCAGAATCATTCCGAGAACTTCTACTCAAATAGCAGAGTTAATCTCAAGAACTGTGAAACTACCATCTGATGAAGTTTAACGGAAAGCGCGAGCACCTACTAGAAAGAGGTTCACAACAAGGGTCTTTGTCGAATTGCTATACTATAAAAAACTTCTCTTATACCATTTATTCTACAATAATTTTATACGTTCCCCTTGAATTCTACAATAATTCTACAATAATTTTATACAACCCCGTGAATTTTCACGGGTGATACATTAGGTCGTTCTAAATCCCAGAATCATTCTCAGAATCTGTGGTTGCCGGTTGGTGAACAGGTGACATTTAATTTATTTAGTCTGTTTTTTTACCCTTTCTTTTATTTATTAGATAGTACAAAAGTCTGAAATTTTTATTTAATGTTAGGCAGCACAAAAGTCTGGAGTTTTTAGACATTCAAAACCAGTTTTCTGGTTTTCTGATCCAATTCGGTTGTTAGGGTTTTTCAATTGGTCCCATTCTCAATTGGGTATTCATCATAATTTGATTTCTTTCTCGATTTCAGCAGTTTTGCTTTGTAATGCTAATTGTTTTCGTCGCGCAAATGGGGTTATAGAATGTATGATTGAGACTAATCATCCGCCATCTATGGTTTTTGATGCGATTGATAAAGCTGAAGGGGATGATAGTGTTGATGAAGATGATGATGATAATCAAACTGAGAAGCAGATGGTAGTTGAAGATGATGATCCCGATTGGTTATTTTGAGAAATGAGAAGCATGCTATCAAATTGTGGTTGGAGATGATGATCTTGAAATTGATTTGGATGATGAAATAGACAATAGTTGGATACAGGAAATAACTGTCTTGAGTGGGAAACCTTCGCTTTTCATCCAATTCCGTTGATTGCTCTAATCTTGGAACGATATAACAGGTATTTGCAGACATTTTTTTTGCTACAAGTTTGTGTTTTTGTTGGAAAAATATATAATTCTGTTGTTTGATCATGTATACTGTGTATGAAGCCTGAAAAAACTAATGGTTTTTTTTTTTCGAAGTTGTAACTTTGAGAGTATTGTTTATTAATGCAGGTCCGCTGATAACTGGAACCTTCTGAAGGAGCGGATGTTTACACTTCTACAAATTTAATCTGCAGTTCTCATTGATTTAGTGGAAAAATTAAATTAGGGTTTTAATTGTTTGAGAAATTGAAGAATTTGGGGGAAAAAGTTAGGGTGAGTTTTGAAAATAAGAGATAAAAAAGAAGTTGGATGGTTAACATAATATTTATCGGTTGTCCAGGTGAACCTTCCTCCGGTCTAATAAAAGTTAAATGATGTCATAGACAAGATTATTCCCGGTTAAACTTTTGGATGGATTATTATGAGAAGAGAGGGTATAGGTTGGATTATTGTCATGAAATAACCCTATATAATATTCTATTCTATGCCATAAAAATCGTCAAACCAAAATCAACTAAACTGAAATTAGGAATATTGTGAAGATTTATTAGGAATATTCTACACGGATATTAGGAATTAATATTCTACACCCCGTTAAGATTTATTACTGCTATTAACATATTTTAGGAATTTGCTGATATTACGTCAATTATTATATAAAGAGTCCAACTAAATTAAGAAACTTGAGATGCACCTTTTAAAAACGTGAGATATCTCATACAATAATGTGAAATATCTGTGAGATAATAATTTAATAGGAGTAATCAGCTATTATATTATATATATGCCATAAAAAACGTCAAACCAAAATCATGCACGGATATTCTACACGGATATTAGGAATTAATATAATAAATATATAATATATAATATTCTATTCTATGCCATAAAAAACGTCAAACCAAATCAACTAAACTGAAATTAGGAATATTGTGAAGATTTATTAGGAATATTCTACACGGATATTAAGAATTAATATTCTACCCCCGTTAAGATTTATTACTGCTATTAACATATTTTAGGAATTTGCTGGTATTACGTCAATTATTATACAAAGAGTCCAACTAAATTAAGAAACTTGAGATACACCATAAAAAACGTGAGATATCTCATACAATAATGTGAAATATCTGTGAGATAATAATTTAATAATAATCAGCTATTACGTTGACTGCTAAATCTTTATCAACTAATATTCTATTGTAGTCTTTTTGTTTCCACACGTATAGAAAATATTTCAAAGAAGTTCAATATTCTCTAAATCTTTATCAATATTGTATTTTACCTAAATACAAAGTCCTAAATACAGAGTTGTAGGGGTGTTACCAAATCATATTCCATATTAATATTACATATAAACAGAATTTTACCTCCTACAGAGTTCCACTTGATAAGAACTATCCCCGAATTATAAATAGAGACTTCAAGCCGTGTAATACAAAGTACCTGCATCAACAATTTATTATTCAGCCGTAATAGTACACACTACTTGCTATCATACCTCAACAATTATTCATATCAAATGGCTATGACAAGTTTTTTGACTATTAGCGACCAGTACGGAATTCGCGTTACTCAGATCAACGTAAGAGTGGTACACAAATGGGAGAGAGCTGAATTAGCTTTCAAAAACAAAAATTTCGAAAAAAAATCAGATACTTTTAACAAAAAGAAACTCGATGCAATAGATATGCTATTTGTGGATTCCAAGGTTTGTGTTTTTTCTACAATTTATTCTACAATAATTTTATACGTTATGTGTTCTTTTTATTTATACAAAAACTGATCAGAATTTTATTTCTATCATTTTCAGAATGATTTTATCCAAGCCACCATAAGGAAACAATTGATTTCTCACTTTGGATCACAGTTGTGTGTCGGTGAAGTTTACACTATTCGTAACATGACCGTGGACAACAACACAGGCCTAGACAAGGCAACCCCTCATCCCTATCGATCGAGGTTTGAATACTCAACACGAGTCCAGAAAATCAGTGATCCTACCATACCAAAACGTCTATATCGTTTTGCAGCTTTTAATGACATATTGGATGGTATAATTCCACCCACACATTATATAGGTACGACTCTTAAATATTATATTCATTTACTCTATTTTCTTAATTGTCGACTATGATTTTGATTTTTTACATATTTGACAATGCAGATGTTATAGGAAAACTCTATGAGATTGGTACTATAACGGAAACTCCGAGTAAGGATGTGTGTCGCACAATAAGGCTTGAAGACTATCAGTTAGTTCATCTCTACATCACTATTTAAATCATTTTCTTATATTTCGAATATTCTTTAATTGTCGCCTATCTATTTACAAAATTATTCTTTTGTTTTAGGGGAACAAAGCTTCCATGCACATTATGGGAACCATTCGTAAGTCAAGTACCCGATCTCATATCCAAACTCCCCAATCCCGAGCAGTCAAAAGTAATCGTCATCCAATGTGTTCAAACAAAAAAATTTGAAGGTACAAAAACAATCAGAATTTTATACGATATGTGTTTTTACGGCTGAAAAAATCCTTCTAAGTCGTCTGACCAAATTTGACAAGAATAAAATCCTTCTATTTTTACGGCTGATCCCTAATTTAATTTTTAATACAAATAAAAATTTCATATCTAATACTTACTTTTAAATAGTTGTACATTTCTGACCGTTTCAGATATATATTAAATTTCAGGTTTTGAAGCTCACGAAAAATATGAGACTTCAGGTAGGAAGTGCACAGTCAAATGTTGATGAAATCCGAGAATTTTCAAAGTGGATTCTCGAAGTTGGGGATGGCTTAGCAGGTGGGTCAAATGATGGAGTAGCTAGCATCGAGTTACCAGAAGATATACTTATTCAGCCTGGTGTAGATCCAATATCTACTATTGTAGATAGCACTTATCCATCTTTAAAAGATCACTTAGGTGACCCTCTATTTCACTGAAAGAGTTGTACTAGCACCTACTCACGATGTGGTCGAGGAGGTAAACGACTATGTCTTGGATCAAATTCAAAAGGAAGAAAAAATTTACTTAAGCTCTGATGAAATAAGCAAGGAAGAGACTAATTGCGGGGTCAGAGAACTTTACTCTAGAGAGTTTCAAACCATTTGCTTGGTCAATCAGATGTTCCGGTTTACCTAATCACAGCTTAAAACTGAAAGTTGGAGCTATAGTGATGCTTTTAAGAATCATTGACCAAGCAAATGGTTTGTGCAATGGCACCCGAATGGAGGTAAAGCAACTAGGAAATCGCGTTATTAGTGCAATAGTTATTTCTGGCAGTCATATCGGAAGCAATGTCTATATTCCCCGCATCACCTTAACTCCTTCCGATCAAACCAGGTTCCCAATTAAGTTTGAAAGAAGACAGTTTCCTTTAGCAGTTTGTTTCGCTATGACTATCAACAAAAGTCAAGGTCAATCTCTATCCCGTGTTGAACTTTATCTTCCAAGACCAGTCTTTACCCATGGCCAACTGTACGTTGCTATATCCAGGGTCACGAGTAAGAAAGGTCTAAAAGTGCTACTTCTTGATGAAGAAGGAGAGATGACTAATACAACAACAAATGTTGTTTACAAGGAGGTTTTCGAGAAACTGTAATTTTCGTGTTGGGTTATCGAATTTTAATACACCCATTTAATTTATATTTGTACCTGATTAGTTATTTTGTTCATCGTATTTGTCTGTCAAATTATGTTCCGTAAGTAATTCATCAAAAGACAATAACTTTCCAAACTACTCATTATTAGTTATTTAATCTTTTTTTAGTCGTCTATCGTTTTTTCTTATATACCTTATTCATTAATGTTATTATAAGTAATCCAAATATTATCATCATTACTAATAGCTATTCGAAAATTAGTGCGCCAGGAAATTCACCTTTTCACCGAATATATCTTATATTCAAACATCCCGTTAAAAAAAAATTTGTTCGAATAAACAGAATTGCTATATATTGAAATAAATATACCGACGTCGTCTTTAAAAATAAGTGTACACAACCCCGTGATTTTTCACGGGTGTTACACTAGTAATATAGTAAATAATTATTATATCATTTTCTGTCATTTCACTAAAATAAGCTACATTTTCAGTTAGTTTGCCAAACAATTTTTATATAATGAGTCAGTTTATCAGCTCATAATTTTAAGCTACCTTATCAGCTGCCTTTTCTGATTTCAGCTATCTTTTCAGGTTTCAATATTTTTAGGTTTTAGGTAGTTTTTCAGCTCGTTTTGCCAAACAGAGACTAAGTCTCTCGTATTACTTGTATAAATAAGATAAAAATTAAAAAAAATTAGCACTTATTTAATCAAATGGATTATTATTTGACACGCCTCACCCTTAAGACGAACATATTGGGGGTGGAACACGAGTCGAGTTTAATCAAATTTGAGGCGATAGAACTGAAGAACTCTGGAAAGACCTCAAGTGAAATTCCGAGAAGTTGTAGTGGTGCTGAACTTGTGAGTTAATTTTGCAGTTAGAAACCCCAGGCCAGGATTCTTCGAATTCAAAAATGGATGCCAATTCTGGTGTAAATGAGGAAGAACCCTCTTCATGGGATGAACTTTACAATATTGATTTGGTGCCTTCTCAATTATTTTTCAAGTTTCGCAAACAACTTCAAGGCTTCCGACTTGGTGTTAATTTAGAGGTTTTTTATTCAACTGCCCTTCTCTTTCTATATTGAATTACAGATTTCAATTGCTACTCATTTTGTGTCGTTCATTTCTTTACGTGTCTGGTATTCTTATTTACTCTGTTAATTTGTTTAATAATTGCGATTAATCCTGGCTCATAGGGTATGCGAAACCCTACAACATTGGCATATTTGAATTGTTTTTCAGGTATTGAACTGATATTGGTAGTATTTGAGTTGAATGTAGGAAATGGGAGGGGTTAAATTTGTTACTACTTGCTACATTTGTATCTGTGTTTCACATAATTTAGTTTTCTACTCGCTCTGTCCCCGTCATTTGTTCAATTTTATTTTAATAAAAGGTCGACAAATGGCTGGGAACGGGAGTAAATGGTGGCTTTCTGGTGTATTTGTTAATTAGGTTTTTTGTTCTTCAGCTTTAGTACTTGATAACAACTTTCTTTGTTACTGACAATGTGGAAGGACACCTCAATAAAACATAGCAGTTAAGCACACACACAAATGTCTGTAAAGAAGATTTAGTTCAGTTTAAATGAACATGTGCATGCTCGTATCTACTGTTCCTTACCCTGAGTCCACCGCGAGGTGTTTTCCTTTGGACAATTGATGTATGATAAGTTGATAAGCATGTACAGTAGCTGATGGATAGATAATTCACGTTGAACATTGTGTACTGGATGATAGTTGTTGATCATTTTACTGTTAGTCTGTCCATGTTGAAGGAATAGTTGCTGTTGATGGTGCCTGTTGTACTTCCCATTGCCTGCATTTCTCTGTTCTATCTGGACTCCACTTGGGATTGTCTCATAAATTGCCTAGTTGGTTTAACAAATAAGCCTACAGGTTAGTTATATGTTCGGTATATCAGTTTCTGATGCCCAATATGGAGTTGAAGTAGACTGATTTCTTTTCATGTGTTTGGTTCATTCTTTTTCAAATTAAGCTCATAAAAGATAGTCTCATGTTAATATGCTGAGAGACCAGCTCGTTAAGCTGTAAACCCCACCGATATTCTCATCAATCCAACAACTCAAAAACAACCAACCCTTTTATATTCTCATATCGATCAGTCCTGTGATTGTAATGTATTGTTATGCAACTATTTCATACGAGAATTTGTCCTCTTTTTACTCCAAGCCATTTCTTTATGATGGAATCTCTAAATTGTGATATTTGGGTGATAATTGTTGTCTATGGTCTTCTAAGATGTTTGCTCTTAACTTAAAATCAATGTTAACTTTGATTCTCTACTCCTGCGCCATACTTGTATTTGTCACGACCCTCAATAATATGGATAAGAAACCTATGTTCACGCTTACCAATGGACACTTTTGCTAGTGGAAAAGAGGAGGCATAGTAGGGGAAATTGTATATTAAGCATTCCAGTCTTAGTTAAAAACTTTGGTTTGATGACGTGTCCAAATACGGCAGTAACTGTTTCCACATTTTAGAACAGGCTGTCAAGTCTCACAATTTGAGACATGACAAGTTCTGTTATTGGATATGTACCCATGTCCGGCATGGCGGCGTGTGTATCAAGAGGGGAAAAAAGGAGTTTGGTAAATGTTAGAGACTAGAGCTTATGCTATCTTTCAAGATCCTTAATGAATGGAAAAGAAACCACAATAGATAAAAAATATATCGTTGTTCAAGTTAATGGAATATTGGCTCACTTCAAAGACCACATGTTTGATGCACTGATGTTGTGCTGCAGTTTTATAATGCACCAATCAATGATTTCCAGACAAAGCTAGTACTGAAGCCCTTATCACATGAGCGCAGATGGAAGTTCATTTATGAACCTATTCGTCAAGAGGTGCGCGTCGTCTCCAAGAAGATTCCTGTTACTAAGTTCCTCAATTTACAGGTAACTCTTTGTGCTGCCTTTTCTCTCTTCTAATCTCTTTAGAACTCAAGAATACAGAGTTACGATGCTATAGAATCGATCATGTTCAAGTAAGGTCGTTACCCTCTTGGCCTCTTTTAATTACTGCTACTTCGACTCTTCAATTTGGGGGGAATATCCGTGTTCAACATGATTCTCAAAAATATGGGTACAAAATCCGTACCCGACTTCTCGATCTGATACTTCTCCTATTAGATACAAAAAAAATTGCATGAAAATTGAAAACACTAGCGAAGAATATAGTAGCTGAAGCATACACGGAGTTCATAGTATGTTTTAAGCCTTATATGTCATATTTCTACGCATTTCACTTCAAATTATCTGTATATATTTAATCAAATATGCAGGTTGGTATTGGACATAACTTTGCACTAAATGCAATTGGATGGAAATGGAAGCTCAATTCATGTTTTGGGGGAGATGGTTTCTCTTTTATCCAGAATAAAACATCAGTGGGATTATGTGATGGTGTGGATTTCCGGTTTGGTTGGAAGGCTGACTATGTTCTTCCTGAGATCACCGGGTGTGTTTTCATACCCTTATACTCTACTCTTATTTGTGAGCAAAAAACTTAAAAGAGAAGGTTTCACTTTCACCTGTAAGACATATCCATGGTGGCTTATCTTCTTCGGCTTACCAGTCACTTGTGTTGGAATTCACTTTTGTTAATAGATATGGTGGGTGCCTGAGTTTTCATGAGTTAATTGACAGTTTTCGGAGTGTTTTGCTTTGGTAGGGCTCTTGGCACGGGTGAACCTCTATTCAACATGAAGTCAGGACGTTTGCATGCATCGCTTGACAGAGTGGAGACGATCTTTACTCATGGAAATGATTAGTGAATTTAGTGCTAAATGTTAATCGTAAGTTTGATAACTGTTTTATTTTACCCTTTTCGAGCTACAATTGTACATATGTTCTTCTTCTATTTCCAGATTCAGTTTAAAACTATTTTATCCTTGCTTTGAATGCCATCATTTTGTGTCTATCATCATTCTTATATGTTGTTCATGCTCTGCCGTTCTAAGTCATGCATTTGATGATGCCTTATCCGCAAAGAATGCATGTTTTTTTCTTAAAACAAGTGTGCCTTTAACCACCTGCATCATCATTAGTAACTAGTAAGTCATAAGCAATTTCATCATGAATTTGATGTAATAATGATGTGGAATTTATCAGGTTGTGCTATAGACTAAGCTATCTTATTACAACATCGATCAACATGCAAAAAAATTAATTGATATGACAAAGAAGGCATGTTGAAATGGCGAATATTGCCTTTTGGTATATTTGGTTAAGTGGAACCACTACTGGAATAGTGACGATAGACATGCTGGTACAAGGTGTTCGATAGTTGTGTTGTGGCAGCATGTTGCTTGATACTTTGCCATATCATTTTCTCTACCAAAACATGTTGGTACATGTTTTTTTATACTTTCTATTAATGTGACATTGGTGAATGGTGTTATAGCCGCAATATTTCAGCGTAATGTTGACCTTTGTACCACTTGAATTTTCATTCCCTATGATCCTGGAATCCTAGTAATAGGTATAGGTGGTTTGTATTGGCAATCCTGTTTGTGAGATGCCCATCTACACAACTCTTGGTTTAGCAATCCAAATTTTGGATTTTGTTTGGGTTTTTGATAGCTTATGTGTTTGATGAGTCAGGTAGTTACAATACACGGTTGCTACGCTTTAAGACATGACAATCTATGATTTCATCCTCAATCTAGGCCGGCCGGGTGGTGGTGCTCCAAAACCGGCTAAGGTATTCAAACTTCTAATGGCCTTCAACTTTGTGAGAGTATGGTTTTTAACCTACCATAGAGGAAATTGTGAAGACTCGAAAGCTTGAAATGCATGTATTGGAATTCCTAACCATAATCGTCTTAACAAGCATTTTCATCGAGCCAAGTAATATTGGGATTCTGTTTCCAACCCCTGTGGAATCCATTGTTTCATTGTATTTATCACGATATGTTTTGGGGTGAAAGAATCTAACATAGTATGGTTGGGTCCATCTGTGAACTATGTTCTTAAATGTACCAACCTTTCACTTATGAAGGGAGAATCTGAGGGTGGGAACAAATGCTTTCAAGAAGAGGTGGAATAGGTTGCTATTTTCATTTTTTTTATCCTGGCATCAAATGGCACAAAATGAAGAAGGCCAATAATAAACCAAGAAGAGCGGAGAAAAAAAACGGTGGTTGTGAGACCTTCTGCTAAAGTTGATAGCTATGTTGCCCCTGTTTATGCTGAAGTTGCATTACTTAGAATGTACCTACCAAATTGGTAGGAGAGCGAGTAAAATGAAGGCCATTGTTGAAAGCAACTGCTTGGGTTTTGTCAAGGATCTACGAGCTATGAGGAAGGGGAGGGGGGTGATATTCAGCTTGTTTATGAGGAAACGTTATCGCTTTGTGTTTGGTTTAATTCGGTTGAGTTTTCTTTTGTTAGAAGAGCTCTTAATAGGGAAGCCCCGCCGTTCACCTCATCCTTATCCGTGGATCTACAGTACACGAGTTTGGTCGGAATACGATCTTGCTCAAACTTTTGGTGATACAACTGAAATGATTTAACCTGTACGGAGGTTTTTCCCTCAGCAAATCTACTCATGGATGCCGATACTTGCAAAGTGTCTTCTACTGCAATCGTAACTAGTACCCGTACAAACAAAGCATCGATGCCGATACTTGCAAAGTGCCTTCTACTGCAATCGCAACTAGTACTCGTACCATCAAAGCCCTGAAGTCCTTCAAGCTTGCTGCTTTATTGTTCATATATGAACAGCTTACCCTGTGTCAGTGTCACTATTTTATAGCTTTCCTTTGCTCTAGTTTTTGGTTGGAGTGCCTTCGGCTTCATATCTATACTTGTTCGAGATCCTTCCTGACAAGGATCAATTCAATGAGTGGGTATTCATACATATCACTCAGTTTTTTGGTTGGTATAAGGTGGTAATTGGATTACTCGGTCGGTTACGAGTTGGATCAGGTTTGGGTTAAGTAAGATTAGTGACTGGTCCCGGGACGGTTCAGTTCATGTCGAGTCATCTTCGGATCGGGTTATCACGGGTGACAAGTCGGGTTGGGTCATTAACGGGTCAATGTCGGGTCTTGTTATCAACATACTGTATATTTTATCTTAGGATCAATTAATTTTCACCCCCTTAAAAAAAATAACTTTTCTAAATTTACATCTTATAAAATATTTTTAATATTTTACGTCAAATTTGCCTCCTTATTCTAATTTCGGTGTAAAACATGTTGAATTTACGAGATTACCCTCACCTATTAGTTCATTTTCAAACCCTTATCTTATTTCATCTTATGTTAAGTGAGATTTGATATTAGTTTGACTAATTTAGTAGTTTGTTGTTGTTATGGAATAATATCTAATTAATATCATTTAAGTTATGAATAATATTGTGAACAATGTAACGTATAACGTATAGTGGAATAGGAAAGGAATCATTAGTTTGGTTTTATTAGTATCATTAAGGAGTTTTAATAGGAGTGTTGAGTAGGTGTATATAATGTAATCATGTATGCTGTATATTTCATCCAATAACAATAGAAAACTTCCAAAAGTGGTTTCGTCTCTTGTGTTCTTTATGGTATCAAGAGCCATAAACAAATTTTCTCCCAAAAATTCAATAAACCATGACAGGCGATAACAGTAAACAAAAACACATACCTTCCAATTCTCCTTTATTTCTCCATCCATCAGATAATCCAAGTCTTATTCTTACCCAAATTATTTTTAATGGCGACAACTACGATCAATGGGCCGCTGCGGTCAGAAACGGATTAGATGCCAAAAACAAATTGGGTTTTGTTGAAGGGAAGGTACAGAAACCCACAAATTTGGAGGCAGAGGATGTCGAAACTGTAGCGTGGAGATCGTGCAATGCCATGTTGAAAGCATGGTTACGGAATGTAATTGACATTAAAATACATCCGAGTATTGCTTTTGAGTCCACAGTAGCAAAAATATGGGTAGAATTGAAAGATCGTTATTCGGCTGGCAATGCACCGAGGGTGCATCAGTTGAAGGGTGAATTGGCCGAATGCAAACAAGGGAGATTAACGGTTGTTGAGTACTATACAAAACTTAAAACAATTTGGGATGAACTTGCTAATTACAGCAAGGCATCATCGTGCACTTGTGGAGCGGCGATGCAAATCGCAAAGGAGAAAGAGTCCATCAATTTTTGATGGGGCTTGATAACAATTTATATGGCCATGTTTGCAGCACCTTATTGATAGAAGACCCCATCTCGACCTTGCCTCGTGTTTATGCGCTTGTCTTGCGCGAAGAGAGACACTCAAATGTCACGAAGGTAAAAGATGATGTAAATGAAGCGGCCATGGCTGTAAGGAATTATGGAGCACCGAAGGGGAGAGGAAACTACTCAAAAACAGAAGGGCAAGACGAGGTAGACATCCCCTCGTGCAACCATTGTGGAAAAATGTATCATACAGAAGAAAATTGCTTTGCGAAACATGGGTATGAAACAGTAAAAGCACGAGAAAGAGAAAGAGGAAGGGGCAGGCGAGGAGGTGCGAGCCGAGGACGCGGGCGTGGTAGGTCACAGGGGCGTGGACACGGAGATGGCTACCAGGCAAATGCGGTCAACAACGGATCAGGTGCAAAGGAAGGAGAAACATCAAAATCGAATGTTCCGTTCACGGTAGAGGAGATTGAAAGGCTCATAATCCTTCTCGGATCTAGTCCCGAAGGTAGTGAAAAATTGACAGGTATGCACACTAAAGTCGAACGAGAATGGTTGATTGACAGTGGTGCTTCGTGTCACGGTCCGGTACTTTTGCCGGATCGTGGTGCGCACCCTTGCCCGACTCTAGGGCAATAATGCAAGCAACAAGGGTCTCGTACTAGTGAGGGATCGCCCACTAGCGCGTATCTCGGGTCTCGGGGTGTGTGTCGGAAATCCTAGTCACGATTATCAACGTACGACACACGAATGCAATAAAAGTAAGCAATACGATTATTGAAAGCAATAAGAAAGTATAAACAAGCTTAATGATGAGAAGCGGTTTTTCATTGACTAGCACCTCTCATAGAGGCAAATTTGATATTTCTCATCTTGTAGCAGTGAACATTACAATTGTAGAATAGGTATACGTTTTCTAAACTCCTAAAAACGTACCTTAAACTAAAAACGAGACTCCAAACTTTCAACACGCAGGAAGTAGACTTGGAGTACTAAATGATACAAAAAACTAGAAATGAAAATACAAAAGCGAAATAAGAAATCTAAAGGCTCGAAGTGAAAGGACCGCGCGCGCAAATTATTGGCTATGAGGCTAGATTTGCGGCTAAAATATACGGATCCTTACATTCTCCCCCACCTAATCTGTTGTCGCCCTCGGCAACATAAAAATCTCGAACGGTGCTTTAGTGAGACATCCTTGGTGAGCTGTGGCCGTCCATGCTATGTTAAGGTTTGGCTTTCTCTCCAGTTCGGCTCGTAGATAGCCTTCGGTCCACATCATGATCGGATTCCACGTCCCGTCAAAGATAGAGTGTATCTCCTTGACATTGAGGCCTCCAAACTTCATGTCCTCCAAATTAATCACTCGCCCGGGGTCATTCTTGAAAGACCCTGTCCTCGGTGCTCGGTGCTTTCTCAACCAGATCTTCACCTTGTTTGTCTCCACTTCAGTACCTGCGTTCAAGGGAAAGTGAGTTCTCCAGGACGTCGAATCAACATTTCGACGCGGCCCCCTGATGTTACGAGGCCTTCTCACTTGGGTCTTGCGACCCTCATTGTCTACCTCCCTGCGAGGGGGTAGACTTTCGTTCCTCCTCCCAGGCCACTTAGCAGCGTAGTTAGCCTGGGTCTTGTTTGCCTTTGGTTCAGCTGAACCTTTGGCCTTTCTCTCCGTTGGCCCTCCTCGTATCGGCGTTGGTATCACCCTCATTGCCGAAATACGATGGTCCCCCTTGTTCTCGTCCACATCTACGGTCTTTACTACAAAAGACCCCATCAATAGCATTGATCCATCACTCGGCTTCAACACCATCGATGCTCTCTGAAAGAACTGCATCCCGAGTACTAACTTGAAGTCATCCAACGAAACGGTAGTGAAGTCGAGCTCTCCCGCCCATTCACCTACTTGGACCGCGACCTTCTTAGCTACTCCTTGGATACGTCTCGCCTTCCCATTAACAGGCTTTAAGAAGCTGTTAACGTCGCTCAGAACCAATCCCAGTCGGTTGGCTTCTTCTTTCGTTACTAGGTTGTGGGTGGCTCCCGAGTCGATCAACGCTCGTGCCTTCCTCCCGTTCACCTTCAAGTCCACGTACATGAGCCCCGTGGATTTGTTTGCGTGGGTTTCATCCAGCTTCCCCATCGCACCTATCCTTTGGAGCGAGCCCATTCGTGGTTGCTCCTCCTCGTCGCTCGAATCTTCCTCATACTCTTGATGATAGTGGGCTACTGCCTCATCAAGGCGTTCTTGAGCTCCCTTCAGCATGTTCTGAAACATTGCGCTGAACTGTGTCTTGTTGGGACACTCGGCCATCTTATGGGGATCCTTACACACAAAACACGCAAACGGCTTCTTCGTTGTGGACGTAGCAGAATTTCCCACTTTCGAAGACGAGCTTGTGGGCGAGCTTCCGTTACTCCCCGATCGAGCTTGACTCCCTTGTGTGTAGAACCGACTACTCCCAACCGAAACTGAACTGGCTTGCGGTTTCTTTCCATTAGTTCCATGAGACGAACCAGTATTCTCCGCTGGTGTCGCATCTCGAGGTGCCTCTCGCTCTCCGTGGAAGTCGAGAAGTCGTTCCGCGGCAGATATTGCTGCAGACAGCGTCTTAGGATTCTGCCTCATTACCTCCTGTTGAGCCCACCTCTTCAATCCGTCGATGAACTCGAATGTTCGGTCCGTCTCGGTCATCTCGGTAATCTCGAGCATGCACGCAGAGAATTCCCTCACATAATCTCGGATAGATTTGGTGTGCTTCACCTCCTTCAGCTTCTTCCGAGCAACGAAATCAGTGTTCTCGGGATAGAAGTGATCCTTCAAAATCCTCTTGAAGTCGGCCCACGATGTCACCGTGATCGTGCCCGCTTCCATTTCCTTGTATCTAGCCCTCCACCACATCTTGGCATCATCCGTCAAGTACATGCTGGCTGTGTCGACTTTCCCTGCCTCCTCGAGCCCACTTACTCGGAAGTATTGCTCCATGTCAAAAACGAAGTTGTCGACCGCTTTTGAATCCCTCGCCCCATCGTAGGTACGAGATTGAGGCGCTTTCACCTTACGGGCCCCCGAAAATTTTCCGTCATTGGCCACGGCTTTCATGAGCGTGGCACAAGTATTCTCGAGCTCCTCGATATTTCGGTGGAGGTGAGTAATTTCTTCCCCTCGATCATCGGGAATTGCATTAGCGATCGCTAGGGTCCGGGTCTCCATCCCGACCATCGCCGACTCAAGGCTACTAACCGTCTTTTCCAACTCTTCGAGGCTCTCTCCCATTCGGATCACCATGTCCTCGAGTTTCGGGAGTTTATTATCAAACGCATCTTCGAGGTAGCACATCCGATCATCCATCGTCTTACCCATTTTCTCGATAACGATGAACAAATGCGGCAAGCAGAAACCTGTCCGAAGACCGGGCTCTGATACCAAATGTCACGGTCCGGTACTTTTGCCGGATCGTGGTGCGCACCCTTGCCCGACTCTAGGGCAAGAATGCAAGCAACAAGGGTCTCGTACTAGTGAGGGATCGCCCACTAGCGCGTATCTCGGGTCTCGGGGTGTGTGTCGGAAATCCTAGTCACGATTATCAACGTCCGGCACACGAATGCAATAAAAGTAAGTAATACGATTATTGAAAGCAATAAGAAAGCATAAACAAGCTTAATGATGAGAAGCGGTTTTTCATTGACTAGCACCTCTCATAGAGGCAAATTTGATATTTCTCATCTTGTAGCAGTGAACATTACAATTGTAGAATAGGTATACGTTTTCTAAACTCCTAAAAACGTACCTTAAACTAAAAACGAGACTCCAAACTTTCAACACGCAGGAAGTAGACTTGGAGTACTAAATGACACAAAAAACTAGAAATGAAAATACAAAAGCGAAATAAGAAATCTAAAGGCTCGAAGTGAAAGGACCGCGCGCGCAAATTATTGGCTATGAGGCTAGATTTGCGGCTAAAATATACGGATCCTTACACTTCGCACCATATGACAGGGAGACGAAACTGTTTATTGAATGTATGGAACAAGGAACCATCCACTGTAGGGTTACCCGATGGCCGAAAAATTGAGGCACAGGAGCATGGTGAAGTGGTTTTAGGAGATAATTTTATTTTGAGAGATGTGTTATATGTGCCCAATTTGACATGTGATTTAATCTCCGTTAGACAATTAATTCAAGAAAACGATTGTGTTATAACATTTTTACCCGACTATTGTGTAATGCAGGAACGGGTTTCGAGGAAGGAGATTGGACGAGGTGAGCATCAAGATGGGGTTTACAAGTTGAAGTCACATATGGAGGAAGTAGTACGCAAGGTGACAGTGTCGAAAGAAGGGGAGCTTTGGCACAAGAGACTTGGACACCCGTCGAGGAGTAAATCACTTCCTTTTTCCGATTTAGTTCATTTTAATTTGCATTGAAATTCTGGTCAAATTTGCGAATCCTTGTTGTAGAGCTAAACAAACTCGTAACTCATTTGGCCGAAATAATAAAAGATGTGACGAATTGTTTGGTTTAATTCATGTGGACATTTGGGGGAAATATCCGATTGCTAGTTTATCTCGTGCTCATTATTTTCTGACTATAGTTGATGACCATAGTCGAGGTGTGTGGATATATTTGATGAGAGACAAGAGTGAGGCGAGTAAATTCATGAAATTTTTTTGCCAAATGATTAAAACTCAGTTCAATAAAATAGTTAAAATCATTCAAAGTGACAACGGGAGTGAACTTTTGTCAATGGAAATGAAGAGTTACTATGAAGATAATGGGATAATATTTAGAACTAGCAACGTTGACACCCCACAACAGAACGGGAGAGTGGAGAGAAAACACCGTCACATTTTGGAAAAGGCTAGGGCTTTGCGTTTTTCGGGTCATTTGCCTATTGAATTTTGGGGAGAGTGCGTTTTGACAGCTGCTTACCTCATAAATAGAACACCCACACCTATACTCAAAAATAAAACACCATTTGAAATTTTATATCAAAAGAAACCCGACTTATCCAATTTAAAGGTCCTTGGATGTTTATGTTATGCCCACAACAAAACAAAACCACGTGACAAATTTGACGAGAGAGGGAAACGGTGTTTATTTTTGGGTTATCCATATGCAAAGAAAGGGTGGAAAATGTATGATTTAAATACTCAACAAGTGTTTGTTTCTCGCGACGTCATTTTCTTTGAGCATGTTTTTCCATATTATACTCCAAACAATTCACATAATCAGCCACCGCATACCGATCAAAATTTTATTGATTTCGTGGAGAGTGATTTGGAGGATAGTGAGTTCATTGAGGGAGACGTAGCAGAAAGTGATATTGAAGCATTAAATAATGAAAATGATTCACCTGGTGTCGAAACAACAAATTTGGATGAAGGAATTTCCAATCAAGCAGTAAGGGGAGAAACAGGACCTACCCAGACAGAAATAGAGAGCAACGAGAGCCTTGGAAGAAGGACGAGAAATCGAAAGGAACCATATTGGGCTAAAGACTATGTGTGCAAGTCTACTCAAATTGTAAAACCCATCAGCCATGCTCATCAAGTTCGATCGAATTCCGCGAAATCAGGTACGCGTTACCCCTTAGTTAATTATGTTGACACAACACATTTTTCTAATTCCCATAAAGTTTTTTTAGCGAAATTAGATGAAGTAGACGAGCCCACATATTATTATGAGGCAGTAAAAAGTGCGAAATGGAGGGAAGCGATGAGTAAAGAAATTGAAGCGCTTGAAAACAATGGGACTTGGAAAATTGTACAATTACCAAATGGGAAGAAACCGATCGGGTGTAAATGGGTATATAAAGTGAAATACAAAGCGGATGGTTCGGTCGAGAGGTATAAAGCCCGTTTGGTGGCTCAAGGTTTTACTCAAGTTGAAGGAATAGACTATCACGAGACTTATGCACCGGTGGCTAAAATGACTAGTGTCCGATGTTTATTAACTGTTGCCTTGGCAAAGAAATGGAATATTGAACAGTTAGACGTCAACAATGCCTTTCTTCATGGTGATTTGGAAGAAGAAGTGTATATGAAGATTCCTCAAGGGTTTGAACGAAAGGGGGAGAATCGGGTTTGCAAGCTATTGAAGTCGATTTATGGCTTGAAACAGGCAAGTCGAAATTGGTTTGCTAAACTCACACAGTTCCTAATACGGTATGGCTTCGTTCAATCCTTGGCTGACTATTCCCTTTTTACATATAACAACGGAAAAATTTGCATTGGTGTGTTAGTCTATGTTGATGACATGATACTTGTTAGTAACAATCATGAAGCAAGTGTGAAATTTAAAACGAGTCTAGATAAAAAATTTGGAATCAAAGATTTGGGTCGACTCAAATATTTCTTGGGAATAGAGGTGGCACATGGACCGGGTGGCTTGTTTTTGAACCAAAGAAAGTATGCACTAGGAATAATAGAGGAAGTGGGAATGAGTGGCGCTAAACCCGTCTATACACCTATGTTGCAACATCATCAATTAGAACTAGCCAAGAGTGATTTGTTAAAAGATGCGATGAAAAACAGAAGACTTGTTGGAAGGTTGGTCTATTTAACCATCACGAGGCCGGATCTTGTCTATTCGGTCCACATGTTGTCACGGTTTGTTAGTGAGCCAAAGAAAGAGCATTGGGATGCGGCATTGAGGGTAGTACGACATGTGAAGCTAAACCCAAGTAAGGGAATCACGCTACATAGGGGGACGAACCTAGAATTGCGAGGGTATTGTGATTCCGACTATGGGCGGTGTCCTTTAACTAGGCGGTCATTGAGTGGAAATTTTGTTTCACTTGGGTCATCACCCGTGTCATGGAGAGCAAAGAAACAAGCAACGGTTTCAAAATCGACAGCTGAAGCGGAGTACCGTGCAATGGGTGGTGCAACTAGTGAATTAATTTGGATAAAATCTTTTCTAGCTTCGTTGGGAGTATATCATACAAAACCGGTGGAGTTGTGCTGTGATAATCAGGCGGCTATACACATTGCAAAAAACCCGGTGTTTCATGATAGAACAAAGCACATAGAAATCGATTGTCACTTTGTTAGACAACACGTTATGGCGAAAACAATTAAGATGGTGCACGTACGAAGCAAAGAACAAGTAGCGGACTTGTTCACCAAGGCACTAGGTGGCGAGACGTTTGAATATCTACAAAGCAAGTTGGGTATCGGTTTACCCGGAGCTCCAACTTGAGGGGGAGTATGGAATAATATCTAATTAATACTCCCTCCATTCTTTTTATATCACCCCAATTCCCTTTTGCACACTATTCACAAACGGGTATTCAACGTCAGTTTTCTCTCAATCCGTTCACGGAAATATATTCATGTGAGATCTTTTTTAATTTGTCTTGATAAGAGGATTAAGAATATCAAAATTTTATAATTTTTAGTAGTATGTAGCTAAAGATATAATCGAAACAAAATGAGTATTGGCAAACGTGTATAAAAAAATGGGGTGATATAAAAAGAATGGAGGGAGTATCATTTAAGTTATGAATAATATTGTGAACAATGTAACGTATAACGTATAGTGGAATAGGAAAGGAATCATTAGTTTGGTTTTATTAGTATCATTAAGGAGTTTTAATAGGAGTGTTGAGTAGGTGTATATAATTTAATCATGTATGCTGTATATTTCATCCAATAACAATAGAAAACTTCCAAAAGTGGTTTCATCTCTTGTGTTCTTTAGTTGTTGATCAAGATTGACAATAACTTATTAACTGCTCAAATGCTACTCCATATTTAAAACTAATCAACAAAAGAGAAGAGGAAGAGAGGGAGAGATGGAAGAAAGAAATAAGGGTAAAAGAGTATTTTTCGTCACAAATTTTGAGTTTTAGGGATAATTTTTAAAATTTGACGTAATATTATGTTCTTTACACCGGAATGAGAGTACGGGGCAAATTTTGATAGAAGTGTTTTTATAAGGGTGTAAAATATTAAAAGTATTTTATAAGGGTCTAAATTTAGAAAAGTTGGTTTTATAAGGATGTAAACATTAATTGATCATTTATCTTATATATTTAATTTTAGATGATAATTTTATGTTTAAATAATGCGTAGGTGTATTAATTGTAGTTTTAAGTGAAAATAATTAAGATGATGTTAATTTTGTGTTATTTAAACATTATTAAGCTAGTTCATTATCGAGTCATCTATTATCGGGTTGAAAAATATCGAGTCGTTTGTGCGGGTCGAATTCCTCGAATCGGGTCAGCTTTTGCCAACTCTAAGTTGGTACCTCAAACTCGTATAGTTTGATTAAAAGAATCAATCGTTATAGAAATGAAAAACAGTCAACAACACTCTTTTTTATCTTTTCATCTAATATAATACTAATAACATATTTTAACGTTTTAACATGAAAATGTAATATTAAAATTTAATCGTCTTTATCCTTAAAATCAACTTTTGCCATCCTCATTTTTCTCCAATTCTCGAAAAACATACTCACATTACTCGTATTCAGGGTAACATTGACGCGATCCAAAATTGTTTCATTTTTCAATTAGTAAATTTTATAATTTACTTTTAATAAATTTCCTGTGAGTTTTTTTTTGTCTTTTTAGTTCTATTTTTTCTTATTTTAGAATTTTTAAGGTTTATTTTATTTGTGCTATTATTGACGGACAAGAGTATTTCATTAATGGTTTATGACACATACTTTTACTACGCCCAATTTATTTGGGCTCATTTTCATGGTACGTATTTTACTCATATCAGTATATGATTGACAATTTTATCCATGTTAATTTCAAACATATTCCCTCGTATCTCATACTTAGTTGTACCCCAATAATAAAAAAAATCAACCACCCACCCAAACCAACCCACCCCCGACTCCAGCCACCCACTACCAACTGTTGGCTTATCTATAAGCGTGCCCCGAACGACAACCGCCGAGAAGCCCTACATCCTGCAGACAATGTTCCTCCCGAGCGCACACGCACATTTTGACTAATTGATGAAAGTGGACCTAGTTAATTGGTTCCATACTTCCATTAATTCAATAACACTAATTGACAAGTATATATTGTAATTACATACTGTATATACATATATATATATACTCAAATGATTTACACAATATTCTTCAATCTCTAGTCTCTATCAAGATTATCTCCCAAATTTCTTGCATCTCTTAATAATATAAGGTAAGTATATTTTACCTAGTATCCTTCAATTTTTCAACTTTCTACATGGTATCTCTACACTTTTTAAAATATACATGATACCTCTCATTTTATTACTAAGTGTACTCTTAAACTTTATTTCCGCCAATTAAACTCAATTTTACGCGTTAAATGGTTACTTGAGCACGTAAACAAGCTTGTCATTTTTCATCCTAGACATAAGGCCTCTATTAAATTCAATGTTCACATTTGGACGTGATAATTTAGCCAGTAATAAAGAATTTTTCGAACGGTACCGTTCATGAACAGCTCTACTATAAATATTAGGATTGAGATGAATATTAACTTATTAACTCTAATAGAGTCCTCATGTCATGTGATAATAAGTGACAACCTTGATTATGTGTTCAAGTCATCACTTAACGTTTAAAAATGAGTTTAATTAATTGAAAATAAAGTTGAGAGGTACACTTAGTTATACTGACAACAATTATAGATTTCATGTATGTTTAAAAAGTATAGGGATACCTACCACCTAAAAGGTCAAAAATTGAGGGATAACGTCTAAATAATAATAGAATATTCCATAATATAACTTCAAATTGTCGTTTAATAATTTATAAAATTAAATATTTATGCAAATTAAATTGATTAAAAAATTAAATATTGAACATAATAGTCAAAAACTGAAAATACATTGTTCAAACTCGCAAGTTTAGATAGGGGTGAGAATCGGTCCAAGATCAGACCGAACCGAAGACCAAACTTAAAAATTTGGTGGACCAAAGACCGGATCTAAAAATTTTGGTCTTGGACCAGACCAAACACGAAATATTTGATCCTGTCCGGTCTTGGACCGAAATGGATCTCAACTATTTTTTTTAACTATTTCATACTCCCTCCGAGTCGGAGTGTTGGTTATTGTTTCCTTTTTATGTGAGTTTAGTGATGGTTCTTTTTTCTCTTTTTAGTAACTTTTTTGTGTGGGACAAGTGTTTTGTGTGGTCTAAAATTATTTCTTTATTTTTTGTGCAAAAAGCAGAGGGAACCAACACTCCGACTCGGAGGGAGTACATGATAATTACATTTTAATCTCACTAAATAAAATGCGTCTAAATAGTTAAACGACACTTTTACAAAATTATTGACAATACTAATTTATAATCTCTTTTAAAAATAAAATGTTAATTTAATTCAAAATATTTAATGACCCGTCTTAAAAAACATGAACTTTGATCCATTCGGTCCGGACCTAAATTAACCAGTCTTGGACCGGACAAGACCGAAGACCAAAACTTGAAAAAATGAGGACCGAGGACCGGACCAAAATAATTCGGTCCGGGTTTGGTCCAGACCAAATGGTCTGCTCCGGTCCATTTTCTCGGCCCGGACCTAAATTTGCTCACCCCTAAGTTCAATGCCGAATTCAGCAAGACTGTACCTAAGTTTGAACTTGGCTTCTCTGATCGACAAGGAAGAGCTTCATAAGTAACAGGTCAAGATTGCAGTTCTCTCCATTTAATGGAGTATATCTAAGAGTATGAGGCCTATGACCTTCATTTCTGTGAGAAAAGAAAGTTGCAGACATCAATAGTACCCAGTACTACTCACTAATTGTGGGGCTCGGGGCTCGAACATACGCATCTTTAACCCTATATTTGCAACACAAAGAAGTTTGGTACCAAATGGCTCAAGATAAACAGTGTCGAGAACTGTATTAGATGATTGCTACTTGACAATAAAAAAAAGAAGAGCATATCACTTCAATGAGTCATCTTGCATTGTTTCATCATAATCCACAACTAAAGGGTTAAGAGCTTTCGACTCCAATGGGAAAGGAAACAAGAAAGTAGCAAAAATCTTCAAAATTATCAGAATGGTGAATGTAATCAATGTATGTATTATCAGGGCACACCAGAAGTCGAGCCACAAGTGTCAATCAAGTGCAGAATAGCCACAAATACAGTTTCTATTTGAGATCAACATATTAAGTAAAACGTAAAAGTTAATGCCTATAGCGCTACCAATTACCATTGACAAAAAATGTAGCAAGCTGCGAATGTCCAGTTACAATTTACATCTAAAGATTATGTCAATTATACCATCCTCCTATCTCACTGCAAAATGGGGAGCAAAAGACACTGCCAAAAACAAACGTGCAATTCAGCCTGTTGAACCTAAATCAACCTTTCTGAGTTTCAATGACATTTTCTTGTTGTATGTCAAAGGTTTACCAGCAAAAAGAATTTGGAATTTGATGAATTAATCCCTAATCAAAATCAGGGTACTGCCGAATAGTACAAGGGACCTTGTTGAAAATCTGGCCTCTTGATATTCTCTAGAATTGGCGTCAATTTCATCCCAACAACATGTAAATGTGGGTTAGAGTGACCATCGATAAATGTCTTTGATATCTGCCAAAAACGCATTATGGACAAATCAGGGACATTTAGGGAACTACTATAAAACTCACCAAAGGATCTTAGAGCAGAGAAGGACTATTGTATAAGATGTGCAAACCCTTACGAGTACTTGTAAAACTGAGATGTTTGACACTCAACATACAACAGCCCAACAACAATAAATGAGTCCTGTGGGGGCTATTTTTCCAGTGTTTTCTGAAATAGACAAGTATTGCATGTTTTGTTTTGGCAGGGGGTGTTTAACGAGCTAACGAAAGGAGGGAATATTTCTTATTGCGTTAGATTGTTCTGCACAATGCATCATCGCTTGTTGTCTAAAAGATAATATACGAATTTCACTACATTCACTAAGCAAGTAGTCCAAAAGCAAGTCAAGTACGGTGCACCAAATCACAATAGAAAAGACAGGCGTACCTGGGTGCAACCAAAAATTTTAAGCAACCTTAAGGAGGTACAGTTGTCTGCAATAAGTCCTAGTGCATCATCAGTAAGACTACGACACCACGAGAGATCCAAACTCTCTAAATTCTTGCATCGCCGAGCAAGGGAAATAGTTGTATTCTGGCCAACCTGTACATCATACAAACTTTTAAATATCCAAGCTACAAACCGATAAACTATAAACTCTCCTGGATGAAATTATAAAAAAAAAAGGTTAATTAAGCGCTAATGAAAAGTTGCATAATACCTTGATGACATTATTCAGAGAGAGTTCCTTTAAAGATTCACCAGACGTTTCAAAAAATGCAGCAATAGCATCATCACTGTCAAAACAACAATTTTAATGTCAGTTCCAATAGTTGCCAGCAAGCAGAGTTATTGGTTAAAGTTTGCAAGTGAAATGAATCTGAAACCAACCACTAAGATCCTTGAACAAATGTATAAATCTAACAATCATCTGGTATCAAACTGAAATTCCTAATAACTTGTAAATAAATCGATTATTTCTGTCATGCAGAAATGTTTATCTATACTTATATATATTTATATGATTTGAAAGTTTAATCTTAAAATCTACTTTCAATGACAAAGGTGGGACAATATCGAGTAATTAAAATCTTGCTGTTCCTCATCCCCTTCAATGAACTCAAGGAATTAGTACATAAGAAGACACAAATGGAATGCCACTCAAGTAACAATGGGAGATCAATTACAAAACATGAATGCATCACTTCACATAGCATCTTATCAGGAAACTCATGACATGTAAATGCAACATTTGACTACTAAATCCTAACTGCATAAATAATAAAAAAATAGCAGATGAAACCTTCAACCTAATTTGTAACTTGTAACTGTTAAAGAGCATACGAAGATCAGTGAGGAGAAGGTTTCTTAGAGAAAATTGACGATCAAAAGGTTAAATCTATCTATAAGCTGCAAAGAGAGAACCCCTTGACAAGGTAGTAGAAGAGAGTAACTCCTTGATAAGCACCTAAATAGAAATTGAGAAGAAGCGACAAGGTAAAGTAGGAAATAATCAAGAATGAACCTGAATGTATTGCGGCATAGTCGCAGATCTTGAATTCCATGGCAGGCATTAGCAAGATATGCCATACCAATATCCGTTAGCTTTCTCAAATAGCTCAGATCAAGCACACATAACTGAGAACAAGTTTCAGCAATAACCTTCAGAGATGAATCCGTCAAGTTTCTGTAAAAGAAGAGAGTAATGAACAAAATAGCCAATATTTTAGAAGAATAACCATATTCTAAATATCAAACAGGAGGATCAGATAACAAAAAAAAAAGTCTTACACACAATTAGCCAAGACAAGCTCCTTTATGTTTTGACCATTTGAAGTCAGAAGACTTTTGATAAATTTGTCAGAAACACTACTTATTCCCCTAAGTGACAATACTTCTAGTTGAACTAGTCTCTGTAGCGAAGGCAGAATGTTCATGGCATTTAAAGTGTCACAATCATCAAGATACAGTTCATGCACAATTGAACCGAGTGAATCAGCAATAGTTTTGATGCCGACATCGGTCAAAAGAGAACACTGACTGAGATTCAAAGATCTTAGTACAGGGGCAGCAGAAACAATCACATTCAATCCAGCATCTGAAATACGGCAAGCACCCTTCAACGAGATAGTTGTCAGCACAGGCAGCCCCTTGGGCAATACAGCCTTGTGCAATGAAGCATCTGATATACAGTGTCCAGATAGGTCAAGCTGAAGAACCTGTTTAGAGATTCCAAGTAAAATTTTAATCAAAGTTAAATGCACACCACCAACCATATTAGCCATTTGAAAGCACTAAGATAGGAGTATCAATCAAAATTATAAACAAACATGGCAAGGTCGTGCTTGAAATAATAACACCATGGAAGACCTTCAACATCTCTAAAGAAGAGGAAACTAGCACAGCAGCTACTCACTTGGCCAAGGTATAAGAGAGAGCCTCAACCCTTCAGAGAGAGCACAATTGCTACTAAATATGCCTCATGGAGTAACGGGATTCACAATGGTATAGGTTTCCAATAAGAGCTCAACCAACAGCGTATCATTCCAGTATTCCACTTAATATACGTATAAACGAATTCTCCAAAAAATAAGGACATATCGATATAACCGCGAACAACTTTTTAAAAAGGGTCTCACATTACCTCTACTTTACCACACTCCAAAACCCAAAGAAAAAACTACTAAAGGAGTTACTCCTAAATAAGAAGTGACCAACAATAGTTGGTTTTTCCCAAGGAACTTCAGACGGACAACCCATGTTAAAAATATACCAACATGGGTGCCTTAAGCTTCAAGGAGATAATACACTAGCAATCTCACATTAAAAACCTTGTTGATTCACAGTAAAGAAAAATAGATACGAGTATATTCTAAAATAAAGGTATAATACCATCACAGATAGTTGTCAATGTAAGATTCAATGTTAACAATATCGTTACATACCAAAGACATTATTTCCAACAACCATACAAAAGGGTGAAAATTCAGCAGTATTACCATTATTTTGCTTGTGTCACAACCGTTGATTGAACTCTCAAAATCTTCCTCTTCGAGCCACGAACAATCAGCAACACGAATCTCTGAAGGGGAACCTTGGAGAAGAAGGCTGAAGAAATGTGCATTCATCCTCCTAGAATCACAAAGCATCTGACAAAGCCTATGCCTCAAAACATCAGGCACATAGTTGAGGGAACCGATAGCATCAACATTTTCAGAGAGAATTTTCAAGCATATGCTCTGCAAAGACGGAACTCTTAGGCTTTTCCAATCTGAACCCCTTTCTTTCCTGGGAGTCCAAGAAATTAAGGGCATCCCTCCTTCTCCTGAACAGGTGTTACGTGCTTGTTTGCCCAAGTTCTTTTCCCTATCTCGAATAATTTTCATAGCAGTCGAAAATGGTCCAGGCCAATCTTCAACATTAAGAACTCTAGTTTCCCCTCCGGCCACTTCCACTTCATCCTCCTCACCTTCTCCATCTAAAACACCTCCATCCACTTGCGTCCTTGGTAGCCCATCATCATCATCCATACTAAAATGAGCATATTTATGCGCATTCAGCCTTGCAATATTTTTATGCCTGTCCTTCATATGCTTCATCCTTGAAAGCTGATCATCCATCTTTCCATCACTAACACCTCTGTCAATTTCGCCTCTCAAATCAACCCCTTGATCCGGTTCCACGTCAACATTCAAACCCTCACGTGACAAATACAACCCTAATTCTAAATTCACATCATTATCATCATCATCATCATCATCATCATCATCTACACTGACATTCTCATTCTCATCAACCAAAACATAATTTACCCCTTTCCCCTTCTCCTCTCTCGTATACCGCCTTGGACTACCCAAATCACTACTACTCAACACACCCTTCCCCTTCTCTTCTCTTGTATACCTCTTTGGACTCCTCAAACCCTCCTCGACTTTAACCGAACTCAACCCATCATTCTCCTGCACAGTATCCCCAACACTCAACCTCCTTATCTTCTTTTTGCTTTCGTCCTCCTCGTCACTGATAATCGAAACTCTTTTGGAAACCCTGGTACCAGACCTTAAACTCAAAACATCATTCTCCACAATTTCCTCCTTAATCCCATTAATTTGACCTAACCGTTTCACATTATCAACTACCTTATCTAAATCAATATCAGAAACCCCAACGCTACCGCTATCACTATCACTATCATCCTTCTCGCCACCACTAATTGCAACTCTTTTCAATACTCTAGTACCAGAACTAAGACTCAAAACCCCATTCTCCACAACTTCCTCCTTAATTCCATCAATTTGACCTAATAATTTCACATTTTCACCATCAGAAACCCTAGCTCTATCACTAACACAATCATTACCACTATAACTACCATCAAGTTGAGTGAAATCAACAGAAGCGTTACCTTTAGCGTTTAAAATGGCGTCATTGCGACGGCTATTAGGATTGGGGCCTGCAGCGTCGGCAGAGAGGCGGAAACTACGGCGTCGAGAAGGAGGAGTCAGCGATGTAGAGAGAGATTCGGCGGTTTTAGCAGGGGTTGGGGGTTGGCCGACGGTGGTTGTCGGAGGTGGAGTTGATTTTAGGTGTGGTGGTGTAGGCGACGGGATATCGCGGGAGCGGAGAACAGGCATTGTTTAGAGCGGAAAGTGCGGTGATGAGAGATTAAGTGCGGCGGAGTTGGCGGTGATGAGAGAGAACGTGCGGCGGAGTTGGCGGTGATGAGAGAGAATATGGATACGGGGATATTTGTGGGGTTTAAATAGGGAGGGGTGATGGGGGATGTGGTTATTGGTGCGTGGGGACTGACTGGGTTAGTGTGGAGTACGGAAAGTCGCGAGACTTACGGGAGAAGATTTATCGTTTCGCGCCATTTTGGTAATCTTGTTGCTACTTTCTTCGTCTTCATTTCATGGTTTTCTTCCCGTTTTGTGAGACTTAAAAGCATGTCTTAGCAATAATAATAGTTGAACTTTATATAAAGTTCGGAGTTCTTTAGAGTCATAGCAATAGTACAACTTTATATAAAATTTTTCATATTTTCAAATTATTTTCACAAATTACTAAGTTTAAGAACTTTACATTACAATAGAAGAACTTTATTTAGTTCTTAATTATGACCCACTATTAATAATTTTATCTTCATAAACTTTTTCACAAAATCTCATTGAAGACGGGAGATAACCGTCACTTCGGAGTGACGGATACCATTTTGTCTCGCAAAATGCTCATTTAGAGGAGAGAGGGAAGCACATGAGGGTGCCCCACCTTGTCCCCCTATTCGTTTTATGAGTGTCATTATCCGTCTCTCCACCCGACCCTTCACAAGCAAGACCAACTGAAACTTTTTTTTTCTTGAAACCAACAAACAACTTTGTTCTTAAATAAGAATCAAGTTCTTATTATTTTGACAAACCCAATGTGATCCACAATGATAGAACTTTATTTTTTAAATTATTAATGACAAACTCAAGGATAAAACTGAAAAGTAGGATCAACTAAATAAATCAATATTTATACGTGTATATACAAATGTAACACATAGCTATATGACGTTCATGGCTTGGGGCAACACATTCCGCATATCACTAGACATGGATTACTATAACATTTAAATCTGATCATTCATATTCAAATTCAAGACAATATATTACATAGTTACGATAGTCATTTAATAACCAATATCATATGAAAATTTCTAAACACCAAAATCATATGATCATATCACTCCAAATTATTGTTCAATAAATATACATCCATTCTCTAAAATATCAATTCAATCATTCAGATCAATCAGCATTTCAATATCTGTCATATTCTTCTAATGCACATCTTCATACAAGTCAAGCTTATATTTCAAAGTCATATTCCAAATTTCATGTTCTCGATACTTGAAATCATACATCTCAATTAACATTCGATATCAACCTCATGTTTAACAATACATATTACCAACGATATTTCACATTATTACTCACCTCGTTCCTTTCCTGCGGAAACGTTAGTACAATATAAATTGGGTCTTTTCTTTTATTTTGTACTACCCACTCTCTACATCTCTCAAGGGTGACCAGGTTAGAGTGAAAGGGCCAGTGACTTGGTTTGAGGGGGCCCCTAACTCATCCCAATCCCGGGGCTCCTAACAGTTACTAGCCTGGGGTTCATTTTATTAGACTCTTCCTATGTTCATTATTTTGCATTTGATTTAGGCCTGGGGATCGTTCTCTCTGATACCACTTTTTAACACCCCATTTTTTTAAGAGCCTTTAGCACGCAAGACATTCTCAAATAAAAGAGTTGTTACTATCTCGGAATGTCCGAGGTAGTGTTTAACAAAGTAAAACAACCAAAGTACTTTTAAATAAAACTGATAAAATTTAAACTTTTGATATTACAACTACTACGCAAGAAATAAAAAGAAATACAACTGATAACATCTAAGTATGTGATCTAAATCTAAGTAGGTCCAAGCCATGTCTCTCTCCATGCCTAAGCTTCTAATCCATTTGTCTCTGACATGTAGAATCTACTCCCCAATCCGGATCATCGTAGGTGTACACGAATACACTGTCAACCTCGCGGTTGAGTAGGGTAACACAATAATAAATAATGGAACAATAATGATATGCAAATGCCATGATATGCTCGAGCTCAATCTCAATTCTCAATTCTCAATCTCAATCTCAATCTCAATATCAAACCCGTAACACCCAGCCATACCGAACCTCCTGACAGACTATACTCGGCCGTCGCCGAACACCAGCATAACAGCTGAGGTCACCAGGTCTAGTCCTGCAGAACTAGCCTGGGCCCAATAATATATCATCTCCAATATATATCCAATACATATGCCATGCTCATGAATGCTACAATATAATTATTCAATCACACTATCGAATAATGAAATGCTCATGCCATTACCAATAATCCACAATCAATCCAATCAATATCATTCTCATATCAATCATACTCAGCATCCATAACACACAATGTCACATCCATTCTTAACACATCATAGAGTATAAGGTCAGTGTATCTTACCTGGATAGCAATACAGTTCAATAGTAAGCAAGTAAGTAAATAAAATTATGCCACTTAAAAACCGTCACTTAACAAATATAATATACACAATTACTAACTAATATAACTACCTAAACAAATATAATATATCAATTATTCATATTAACGATTTAAATAATTATATTACGCATAACAAGACCGTATCAAACATGACGACTTTAATTAATTTAATTAGTCGATCAACTTAATTAGGTGATTAATTAAATTTACCGTCACAAAACTAGATAAACAAATTAACTAATCTAATTAAACTAATAACAATATCAATATATAAACGAGTCAAATATTATCAACAACCATCACCTAATTATTACCAATATTAATGATAGCTTATAATAATAATAATACTAAAAATAATAATAACATCAATACTAATAATATTAATAATAATAATAATAATAATAATAAGGATGAGCATATACAATCAAAACAGCCCTCTCCACAGACCTGGGTTCGAATCCCATGACAAACAACCAGAACAAAACCAACAAAACAACACCTTAGTTACTGCCCGAGCACCCAATTTCAGGACCACGCAACCACCGTCCATGCCACCTATGGCCAGGACCATCATGCCCATACTCTCACCTGAACCCCCAACCATGAATTACACCCCTCGTCAACCACCAACAACCCCCACGAATGCTACAACACGCAGCCCAAACAGCTTGTACACACACGCCCCTGAAGCTCTGTTTTATCGCGTCTCACTGTACCCCTTTTCTCCCACGAATTCCTCTCACCACCTTGTCCGACACCACATCTGGTCACCACCATTGTCACCACTGACATATGGTGATTCCAGAGATGATATCATCTCCCCCTCGTCTCATCTCCAACCACCGCAACAACCGCCACAAAACCCTCCTGTTCAGCACGTTTTGTATATTGTTTTGCTTCTTCTGCCAACACTAAAACGACCCGTGTGACACCCTCTGCAAACCCCCTCTCTAGCGGCTACCGCCACTAACCTAACCATGACCTGACACCACCCTAGACACTACTCAACACCCACGACTCCCTGGTGGAAAGCACAAGCCTTCGAAACCACCCAAACACCCTGAACAACCGTGTAAACACGCTGACCACACTATCCCTGTTTTCCTTTTGTTTCTGCCGCCCCTAAACAACCAGGCTTCTGGTTGTGCTCCGGCCACCACTTACCACCCTACCACCACCGTTCTAAACTATGAACACCCTACAACGAAAACCCAGGCACTCGTATCTAGATAAAATCAGAAAGCAGTTCGAAAGATAATTAAAAACAACGAAACAGAATAACAAAGAAAACAAAACGATTGCTTAATGTGGTGATGATGATGATAAAGGTGCGGTTTCTGGTTCAGTCCATGTCCCGTTCTTCCTAATTCTCACGCCTCTAATATGTGAAGTGGGGTTTTAGGTTGTTTAGTCGAAGTTGGGAGGCACAAGAGTGAAAGAGTGATATGTCGATGTAGGATATGTATGAGGTAGGGTTTCTTTTCTTTTCTTTCTATTTTAACTTGGTATTCGTTTCTTACTCCATAACCCGAGTCCAAGCCCATCACGCATCTCGAGGTCATTGACCTCTGCTATTTACCGTTCTCGACTCGTAACTTAAAAAAAACGAGTACGTATAATTAATTATACTCGTTCCGTTATTCATAAAAACCATTGATACAACATATAATTTAATATTAATAAGTAATAATTAAATTAATTACAAAATATAAAATTATTAGCACTTACATAATTCTATATAAAGAATATAGAATTTAAATATAATTACGACTTAAATAAATAAATAAAATAGAAATTAAGTATAGTTGAGAAACCATTATAAAATATAAAATATATTAAATTATAAAGTTATTATTAAAATTAAAGAAATACTAATGAAATGTCGTTTCATGAAATAATCATCAAATATAAAATGATTATGAAATACGAAATAATCGTAGAAATACGATTTATAAAATAATAATAGTTTACGTAAAATGCTTTATAAACATTCCGTTTGAAATACGTGTATAAAACTTGGTTTGACTACCGTTGACCGAGGCTAACATACGGGATATTACACCTCCTCTCTCCTTAAAGAACTCTTATTGTAGTGCAAAAACACACGCGATGAGCTCTCCATTTTGGGAGCTCTGGAGAGCTCCCCATTACACATGCTCTAAGAAAACCGAATTGTTGTATCACGCCCCCATTTTACTTGTCACGCTCCGTATTTTTCAATTTATTCCAAATTTCCCCCTCAACCTCTCAAAGTTGTGTTTTGTAAATTTTAATATTGTTTAATTGTAAATGTGTTTTTGAGACTGTTTAGGTTACGGTTTCTAAAAGACGTGACTTATTTACTATCGCATTTAATGAATATTTCAAATACCAACTATTAATACTACTCTTAAAATTCACTTAAGCAAGTTTTAAAAAAATTACCGTTTAATTAAAAATGAATCACGACGACCATCCCGCCGATGTATTTTTTAACTATTTATTTACTCACGATAACGGACAACGTTCGCGATTTAACAACGAATTCAATGCCAATCAACATTATCGTAAAATGTTTTTGAGACGGTCTTTATAATCTTTGTTTTATTTTTGTGACAGTTTATATTATACGGTATATCGTTATTGATTTATTTGGTTCGACGATTTGTATTATATGTAATTTACGGTTTATTATTAAAATTTTAAGACGATCTAAAAAGTAATTAATTTCCAATACATTCACTCATAATTTGTTCTTATCTCACAAATACACAAAAAAAAAACTAGAGAAAAAACACACCAATTAGTGGTGCCGTTTAAATTACACGGTAGTACCGTGGTGGTGTTGTGTAATATACACAGCACCACCATTTGGTGTGTTATTCTTTTTTTCGTTTTCTTTTTTTTTATTTGTGAGGTAAGAACAAAATATGAGTGAATGTTTGGGAAATTAATTACTTTTTAGACCGTTTTAAAATTTTAATAACAATAAACCCTAAATTACATATAATACAAATCGTCGAACCAAATACATCAATAACGATATACCGTATAATATAAATCGTCACAAAAATAAAATACTATTATAAACATCGTCTCAAAAACACTTTATAATAAAACAATTTTTTTTTTACTAAAGCTAATATAAGGGCAAATTTGGAATAAATTAAAAATAGGGGACGTAACAAGTAAAATAGGGGGCGTGATAGAGCAAGTCCCTAAAAAAATTTGTAGACGAAATTTTTATCTTGTAACCGTAGCATCAAGTCATTTAATACATGTGGCGCAAGTGCGCAACAAATAAATTAGAGTCTTCCAAACATCCATCTTTACTATGCACTTGAGAAATGAAAACAACCTCTCAAAACAAACGGAGTAAAACCTACTGAAAAATATTCTATCGATTAATTAGACTGAAACATCCTCAAAGATATTTCCAAAAGTATTTCCCGCATAAACACGTTTCTCATAAATATTTTCAGTTTTTTCTCACTTTTCCTTCACATGCTACGTCGTGAAAGTGTCGAAACGTTCGGTCAGAAAAATGAATATGTCGAATCATTTCATAAAGAGCCTCCTATACTTGTAAATAGAGAAGTCCAAATGAATGAAATTAAAAGTGGTACACCATTTATTGATAAAGATAGTGCATATGAGTATACGACTATTATAATAGATATGTTATCTCAAAGAGGTTTAGCATCCGAAAACATATTGTTCGAAACTTCGACGGAACAAGGATGGGAAAATAACTAGTCAGACATTTGTTTACTCAAAACAAGGAGAGTCTGAAGCCCATCTAAACATCGTTTAAAAGTCCGTGTTGGATGTAAAGCATTTGTTCAAATAAAAGAAATAGAAGGTGTTTGGATACTAACATGTTATTATGATGAACTGTTGGAGCCAGTGTCATCCACAATTGGTGTGATAACATGTATAAATCTCTTAAAGGTTCACAGGGTATATTTTGTATTATAATCAGTTGATTAATGTTTATCGATAACGGTTGACTTGCTAGAAGTTTGACGTGATTGTCATACAGATGGCGGTGATATAATCAGTTGATTAATGTTTATCGATAGCGGTTGGCTTGCTAGAAGTTTGACGTGATTGTCATACAGATGGCGGTGATCAACTGGTCCCTAAGAGTCACACCTAAAGGATGAATCTGAGAGATATGATTAGATTAAAATGTAATCATATTGATACCTTATACGACTAAACGGTTAGTCAATATAATGATGATACGATTATTTAATACTGATTAAATAATACTAGCTGAGACGAATTAAAATGTTAATTCGTAATTAAATGTAAAATGTTATATTTAATTAGTGTGTGTAATGGAATTATTTAATAAAGATTGAATAATTTAGTTAAATATAAACGGCTATATTTAATTAGTAAATTATAAATACACGATATTTATAAGATAAACATTATACACAAGAGAGGATAAAAACCGATCTTATACTGGTAAAATTGGTTGAGCCGAGTGGAGTAGTGTTTGGTCAGTATAGGTATGGTACTCGGTCAATTCTGAGTTTGTAGCAGTTTTTTTTTTTTTTTTTTTTTTTTTTTTTTTTTTTTTAAAGGAGTTTGTAGCAGTTTAGGTATACTCAAATACGGATTTGAGAAATCATATCTAAACTCTGCAAGGTGGTTAAGGTTATGTATAAGAGGTATACTTATTAACAAACACCTCCTACTACTATATATACTAGTCTCACGACACACATACATTTACCAGTTCCAAAAACATACGTGATACTCCCTCCTTTCTCTAGTTTTCATCTTACACACAAATTATTAGCAGTAATTTTTGCAGTTTCTAGCTCAAGAAATGGTATTTCTCGGAGCGTCTTGGGTGCAACAATTATGAGGATATCTATTTTGATATCTAATCTTAGGCCTCTTGCAAGGACCAAAGGTTAATTCTTGTTCTCAATCCTTGTATCTCGTATTTCGTTTATGACAATAAATCATAATTATAATTTAGTTATAATCCTGCATATAAAGTATTGGGATATATACAAATATTTTCCCACATGAACATAATCATGGGACGACATATTATAGTGAAAAACGTTTGTTGAGGTCAGATCGAAATATAAACAAGGCAAATGAGAGGGTTATTTTTTCAATGGTTGCATCTTGTATTGGTGCTACCCAAACCTTTGCATATTTAGCTAATAAAGATGGTGTAGAAGAGAATGTTTAATTTACCCTAAAGGATCTCAATAATCATATTCAGACACGCAAAATGATTCACTTGAAGGCGGGAGATGCTCAAAGTCTTGTTAACTAGTTTAAGCAACAACAAAAAAATGACCCGGTGTTTTCTTATAGTTTCCAATTAGACTCAAAATGTCATATGCTAAACTTTTTTTGGGAGAGACGGTAAGTCATTTATAGACTATGAGTGTTTTGTGATGTTATATTCAACTATGTCCATCGCACATACAAATACAATACCTAATGATATGTGCTTCGTTTGCTGGAATCAACCACCATAAAAAGAATGTGGTGTTTGGTTGTGCTTTCTTAATTGATGAATCAACTCTAACTTTTGTTTGGTTCTTTAAGAATTTTGTTTGAAAGAGATGGATAATCGACACCCATTGCAGTATTTACTGATCACGCCCAAGTAATGACAAATGTTATCAGAGAGGTATTTCCTAACACTAAACATAGATTTTATATAGAGAAAAAGGGTTAGCTCAAGTGGTAAGAACTCTCCTACCCAAACCATGAAGTTGGGGGTTCGATTCTCACCCGCGACTTAGTGCGCTCATTAGAACAAAAAAAACATAGATTGTATACGAGACATTTATCTCAAAACAGAGGAAAACATTGGAGTCATTATTTAGCTAATTTGGGTTTTAAGGAAAGTTTTATCAAATGTGTTTATGGTTGCAAATTAGAGTTGTAAAGGGTATCTTTTTTAAAACAAGATAAACATTTACCACATTTTCGAAGTTATTTTCGTTTTGAGAAAAAACTTCATACAGTGTATCAGAAGCAATAGCGCAATGCACTGTTGCATGGCTAAGCAATCACTTGACATAAATGAGAATGCTACCGTTACTCTTACAACATTTCGAATAATGCTAGAGTATGTATTTTTGTTCTTGATTTGTGTTGATTTCAATTGATCATGTTGAGTTGTCTTAAAAGTCTATTTGATTGACTCAATCACTAGTCCACTTGTTTCGCTTCAATCAATAAGCAATGGTAACTAAGAGCAGTTGAGCAAACAATCAAAATAACAAATGAACTGGTCATCATCAACCTAAGTGTTCTAACAAGGTATATATATCACACAACGCTATCTATTAAATCTATATATATAGTATGACTAATTTTTTATAGATTAATTTATGAGTAATTATCAATAACTCCCTTTTAAGGTACACTTTCTATAATTTGCTTCCTTTAAAAAGAAAAGTTTAAAAAATAAACCCAAAATGTTGTAAATTTAAAAAATGCTTCATAACCTATATCAAAAATGCCCCTCATTTGTTTATTTCTCATATGAGTATTGAACTCTATTACAATTCTACCCACCCTTCTACCATTTTAGGACTCCCACGGCCAACCACCACAATCCTCCATCAACATTTCATCATTATATTTGTCATATGAGAATAAAAACTTAAGGGCATTTTTGTCATAAAAAGGTAAAAATAGGTGTTTGAGAACAATTTTCAAATTTTCGCATTATTGTAGGTGTAATTATTAATCCATTTTTAACGGAGAATAAATTTTTAAAAATGCATTTTAAAAATTATTATTAATTTACTAGTATTTAATTACATTAAAATAACTCGATATTCAAATTATATATATAGTACGGATTGATACTTCTCTGTCAGTGGGATATATTTATCTTAAAATTAAAACGAGTCACGGAATATGAAAACACAAATGATCATTGAAGATGACCTATATCCGTCACAAAGGAGAAACGAGTTGAATAATGACATATTTCTACGAAATGGCCTGGGGCTGATGGGGCCAAGTTACAAGCTAGTGTCACCATTTGTTTATTATTTTAGGCATGTGGGTAGAGTATGACCTAATATTTATTATATTCTCCAAGAAGTATACTTAAGCCGTCACTTTCACACCAATCCATCACACTCTTCCATCTAATTTGTATTCAAAACAACATCAAATAATTATTTTTTTTAGCTGGACAATCTCATTATTTTATTTTAATGCGAGTCTATATATTAAGGGGTGTTGGGTTGAGGAGTTGGAATGGAATGTAATAGATTTAATTGATTCTAATGTTTGGTTGAACGATTTTGGAATGGAGCTAAATCCATTCCAATCCCCACTAATCTCATACCCAACCCTTACCCTAAGATTCCAACTCCATTCCATATAATAGAATATGAAAACTATTGGAATGGATGTAACATCCCATATTTTCGTGATTTATATTTTAAAGACTTTTAGTTATTTTAAATAATAAAATAATATTTTAATAATTTATCGGAAAAGTATTTTAATAAATAGTAAGATCCGTCTTAAGAACCTTAAGTCCTTAAGACGAATACAAACTTGGCAATTAAGACTCATATCCAAAAACCCGTTTGTGTTATCCAAGTCCGTTTTCTTTTAAACGGAAAGGACAACTCATAAACCCCTAAAACCTTATTGTGTCGACATATTGGTGTTCTTCAAATCAAAACAGTGTAAACTCTTCCTTCACAAAACCTCCATAAATCTCCATCTTCTTCTCCATTTTTCTTCATCATCCGTTCACCGAATCAAGGTAATAAATACATTTTCGGAATCCTCATCGAATTTTCAAGCCATCTATCACTTCCGTTTTTCATTTCCTTTCACGCGAAAATTGGGCTGTTTTCTTAAGAATCGTCTTTTAGGCTTTAAAAACCGTTTTGCTTGTTGTAGGAGAAGGCTTAGAGGATCCTAAGGAAGTTGGTGGCAAGATTGAAGAGGAGCTAGGAGCTTAATCGCTAAGAAGGTGACGATAATGAGAAACTCGACCTTATTGTTAATATTAGCACTTTTGATGTTTAAGATGATTTAAGTTTCTGAAATTTCATATGATTATTGTTGTTTAGCCTTAGTAACATGTTAGGAATGTTCTTACTTGATGATTACATGCCTTGGTGATGTTACATATGTTATTGTTAAGTTTTTCAGAAATTTATGTTTTGCGACGGATACAAGTGTTTATCTTTTTAAGGCTTGTTTGTGGAATTTGATGATTGTAATTAGTGGATTCGATGTATACATATGCTGGGGTTTGTATGCTGTTAGTAATTATCGAGGTTTAGAATCGTTTTGGTCGAAATTCATTATTGCTGGAAATCGCGTTTGCGGGCTCAGGCTCTTTGAGCCGGTCGACCGACCGGCCGCCGGTCGACCGGCTGGGAGTGTCTTTGGTTGTTTTTGCGAGTTTTGGAGAAAATAGACTTTGAGCTGCCAGCCGGTAGGCCGGCTGCCAGCCGGTAGGCCGGCTGCCTGCCGACCGGCTGGTAGCCTCTTTTGAGTTTCTTGCGTAGATTGTAAAGCGTAGGATTTGAGGTGCCCAGCCGGTAGACCGGCCGCATGCCAACCGGCTGGGAGCCTCTTTGGTAAGTTACGTAAATTATGAATAGAGGGGATTGAGTTCCCCAGCCGGTAGGCCGGCTGCCTGCGGACCGGCTGAGAGCTTTTTTTTTTGGGTTTTTACGTATTAAAAAGAGGAAGGCTGAGATGGGTGTCCAGCCGGTGGGCCGGCTGCCTGCCGACCGGCTGGGGACCCCTGTTGCTTGTTTTTAATTCGTAATTCGTTTGTAACTTTTAAACGGTTGATCGGTTTTGATTGAAACTCGTTCCTTGTATCTTTGATATGTGTTTGAGGTTCCCGGAGGATGGGCGACACTATATTGGGTTCGGGAATGGAGTGAGGATAGAGACCCCCCGGTCGGGTAACCGAAAGGGAAACCGTTTCTCCCTCGTCTTAGTTCCCGGGGTCAATTAAGTGTTGTTTAGTGGTTTAAGAAGTTAGAGCTATAGGTTAGTTTCTATCTTTGGATGTTAATGGTTGAGTTGTTTGTCGCGTGATGGGATATGTGTTAAGTTCACCTCTGGATCCATTACGTGTTTTGTATGTCGCGTGATGGGATATGTGTAAAGTTCACCTCTGGACCCATTACGTGTTTTGTATGTCGCGTGATGGGATATGTGTTAAGTTCACCTCTGGACCCATTACGTGTTTTTGGCGTGTCAGGATATGTGTTAAGTTCACCTCTGGACCTGACACGTGATCGGTTGTCGTACACGGGATATGTGTTAAGTTCACCTCTGGACCCGGTGTGCGATGGCTGTGTATTGGGATATGTGTTAAGTTCACCTCTGGACCCCATACTTGTTTGTAGCATTGGGATATGTGTTAAGTTCACCTCTGGACCCTTTGTTTGTGGATGTATAGGGATATGTGTTAAGTTCACCTCTGGATCCTTTACTTGAATTGTATGTAGTGGGATATGTGTTAAGTTCACCTCTGGACCCTTTACTTGAATTGCATGTTGGGATATGTGTTAAGTTCACCTCTGGACCCGACATTGTTTGGTAGTGGGATATGTGTTAAGTTCACCTCTGGACCCATTGCTAGTGTTTATTGATGTTTATATCTGCTTGCCTCGAGATTGGTACAGTGCCAGATATGCATGATGAAGTTAATGATTGTTTACTTGAGTTATAGTTTGTTCATCCAAGGCATTGGATGACTCTTTGATTGGTTTCATAAATAGTTGGACTGAAAGACCCCTCGACTGGGTAACCAGTAGGGAAACCGGCTCTCCTTCCAAATGGTTTATGAAGTTGGTTGAGAGTCGTGCACTAGTGATTGCATGATAGTTGATGATCAGTTATTGAGATATTGTTATACTTCACATGTTTCTATATGCTGGAGTATTCTGTTTGCTTTACTTGTTACGTGTCGTTACAAAAGGTGGCTAGGAGAACTCTAGTCACTCCCCACTGATTGTGGCGTACATGTTTTCATGTATGTAGGTACATGCAGGTTGGACGGGGTTCACTTGAGAGCTAGCGAGTGATGATCCTTTCATCATATGACTTACTCTTCACCGATTAGCTAGACTCTTAGTTTTGATACAGTTCATGTTTTGGTGCCTGTAGGGATGTTCCATCCAAGGCTTTGTATATATTGGGTTTCGTACTTAGAACTGTTATACTTATCGAAATTACTTTTTCACATACGAACTTTACTCTTTCACATACACTTTTTCATAAAGTTTCCGTCCCCTAACCTTTTTCTTAACCAATAATCAAAATAACTCCTACTTTGTATATATACATCTTTAGAATAAATAAGAAAATAAATTATTATAGTAAATTGATATAAAAATCAAATCAAATTACTACGGAGTAATAAATAAAGAAGAAAAAAACTTAAAACTTAAAAAGAAAAAAGAAAAAACTGAAATTATTGTTGAGAAAAGAACAAATTCATTAATGTTAAGAAAAATTGAAGGAAACAAAATAAGTATACGACAAATCAATTGCAGCCAACAGGCCACCGCCGGACCAACCACCCTAATCTCCAACCGTTAGCACCACCCTATTCCGCCCGTTCCCTAGGCAACGACCGAGAACCCACCATTGTCCATGCCCAAACACTAGGGTATAAGTCGGTCAGATCTGGAGAAAGGGGTACGGGTATGAGTCGCCGGTGGGGTGGTCGCAACAGGGGAAGTGCGTGGAAGGGGGTATGTAGTCGGTCGCCGTAAGCCGTTGGTCGGAGTAAGACGTTGACCAGAGTTGGCGAACGGAGGCGACAAACTGTGCAAGTGTTGGTTGGTTTTAGTGACGTAAATGAAGATTAAGGAAGGGAGAGAAAAACTCAACTGGATGAGTGGTAAAAAAATGACGAGGATAGTAGGGTAAATGTCGTATGTGAAAGAGTAAAATTCGTATGTGAAAAAGTACGTCCCTATCTATTTTATTTATATCAGTTTCAGTTTCCAGTTTCAGTTTTAATTCACCTCGCATGATGTTTATGTTTAAAAAGTTTTAATTGCGCTGCATTTTTAGTACTTTGTGTGTTTTATATTTCCGCTTTCGCGAGGGGTTTTACAATGGATGAAGTATATTTTTATTTTAAGACTCTTCAACATGGTTACATTTTCAACTATACTAGTAACATTATAACACATACTCATATGCGACCATATTTTTGTAATTTTGTTATCATTATAAGAGTTTCATTAGCAAAATAAATGATTGTGATTATGGTTACATTTTAGACTAAGATGCTTTCATTTTAACACAAACATACTCTGTGCATTTTGACTACCTGAGTTCTTATATGATTTCATTTTAAGACTTTGCATTATGGTTACATTTCCAAATAAGCTGATAACATTATAATGCATAGTAATACGTGACCATATTTATGCAATTTTGTAACCAAGTTTATGCAATTTTGTTATTATTATAAAAAAAAAAGAGAAAAAGTGACATTACTGAGCAATCTTGTGTTTGTAATGAAAAATCACAATTATTCCAGAGTTGTATCTATAAAAGTTAATGCTTTAAATTGAGACGAATATTGCAAACTTACATGTGTAATTGAATGGCACACGAAATTCCTTTCCGGGAACGGCGAAAAAAAAGGTAACCACAATTAGAACAGGAGTTGACCACATCAGTTAAGAACTCTGGAATTAAACGGATTGAAGCTGACAAGGGCCAGGTGGAAGTGATTCACCATCAACCTTGAACATCTATTCTTGGAGTTTTGAGATGTCGGGGTTGTTGGTCAGTAGAGAAAGATGAATGAAGTGAATAAACGATCCAGATCATGGTTTGGAAATGCAATGGTTGGTAATGATTTTAAACGAAATAGACGGTTGAGATTATACATCTCAATGTTACTTGTGGCTCGGATTACCCTACAAACTTCTACCAACGGAAAAAAATTTGAAAGGCTTAGATTTAAATTGCAAAGTAAGATTCTGAATGGATGGTCCAGATTCAATTGCAAAAACTAAATGGAGGGCTGGGATTGAAATTGGAAGAAATCAATTGAATTGAAATGAGAATGGATGGTGAGGATTTAATTAGAAATTGAGATGGACGGTGTAGATTGAAATTGAATTTTCAATTGATTTCTAGCGACGAAACACTATTCATCGAACTTTAAGGAGTTCGTGCCTTTTAAGGAGAAAGGATTATAAAAAAAAAAAAAAAAAAAGAGAAAAAGTGACATTACTGAGCAATGTTGTGTTTGCAATGAAAAACCACCTCTTTTTCTATTTCTTTATTATTTGTTGGCAAATCAATTTTTAATATCTATCCATATTATTAAAGGAAGCTTTTTTCGAGCGATTTAATTGGTTGAAGTATATAATAAAAGGTTTTAAAATAAGGATAGGAAAAAATCAAAGTTGCAATTGTATTTAGAAAATGAAAAAGATAAAATTTGCAATTGTATTAATAAATTAAAATGATAAAGTTTGCAATTATCTATCTATAAAATTTCCAATTGTATTAAGAATGATAAGTTTGCAATTATCTATCTATCTATCCTAATAAAGAAAGCTTTTTTCGAATAATTATAGAGAGTCCAACTATTTCGAACTACCTTCGAGTCTCCAACTTTCAGGAAGCAACATCGAATAAATCTATTTTTTAAAAGATTAGCAATATGAGTTTTAAAACAAAGTCAATTGTGTTTTAAATAAATCAGACTTAAGAGAAATAAGAGTTTCGTTGGACTTGAGACAACTACAATTACTTATAAATATGGTTTATAGAATCGGCTTATTAATTGATATTATTCACTTTTGCTTTTTTCGTTTTTTTTTGCATGTTAGGATGAAACCTATATTTTGTTAATAGAATTATACATACATGTGTTATGCGTTATTTGTTTTGCTTGGTTGATACTATTGTTATAAAATAATTGTGAATTGCATTTTTAATTATCATTCGTTCATGGTTCGCTAATTGTCTTTATTTGCTTATTTGTAGGTTCTCTTACACCACGATGGCGACAACGAAGAATACACAAATCCAGATTCATTTTTAAATAATTTTTATTGCAAAAATTTATGATACTTCATTTGCTCGATTGCATTGCTTGGGACGAGAGAAGTATCGTTATTTACGTATTTTATATAGAATTAGTCTTCCCACTTGCATTGTTGTGAGAGAGACATTATCCGTCTTCAACTTGTGACGGATAGTATCCGTCTTCAGCAAGATTCTTTGTTGAAAATAAATTGTCTGGAGTAATTCCAGCACGTCTAGGTAACTGCACAGACCCTTAATACTTAGATTTACAGAATTAGAACATTAAATTTACAATATTTTTAATAGATTTAGAAAATAATTAATTATTTACAATTTTTCAATTAAAATTTTAAAATTGAATTTACAATATATATGTTAGAATTAGAAAATAATAAGTTTTAATATTTGTGTCCTTAATTATTTAATATTACTAATTTTTTCTGACTTTTCTATTGAAGTTGAAGATTGTTACTTAATATTCATATTTATATACATATGAAAATTTTGATGTCTCAAGAATTTTTTTAACAATTTTTGATTAAAAAAAATAGATGTATTAAAATTGACTATAATACACTTACGAAATTAGCCTTTGAGGGTTTTTTAGCACTTCATTAATTTATTTCTCTTCTCATATTTAATGATGATTAATATTTATATACTTGCTACTTGCAATTAGTTGATCAAAACTTTAATCTTATACATACTTAGAACACCACACACTCATAAACAAAATAGAATATAGTTGCGGCCATGAAAGCGGTTTCTGTCACTAATTATACATGTCGGAACATTACAAATAGACCCGTGCATTGCACGAGCATTAAATCTTATAATTAAAGCAGGCTTTTTTCGAGGGACGTGGTAGTCTTCAGCTATTACAAAACACTATATTTATAAATAATAATTCATTTATAATTTTTCTATTAGACTTCAAAAATAATAAAATAATAAATTATTTAAAATTTTTCTATTGAAATTAGAAAATTAGAAAATAGTTAATTAAATAATAATTTGCTTATACTTTTCCTATTCGAATTAGAAAATAATAAATCAATAAATTAATTACAATTTTTCTATTAAAAACAGAAAATAGTTGATTATTTATAAATTTCCTATTAGATTTAGAACACTATTATTAATTAAGATTTGTATACTTACTATATACGGTTATAACTTTATTTAATATTTTTATTAACTGTGAAAATGGTTATATTTTCTTATTAGAATTAGAAAATAATAAATAATAAATTAATTACAATTTTTCTATTAAAATTAGAAAATAGTTGATTGTTTATAAATTTCCTATTAAATTTAGAACAATATTATTAATTAAGATTTGTATGCTTACTATATACGGTTATAACTTTATTTAATATTTTTATTAACTATGAAAGTGGTTATACTTTTCCTATTAGAATTGAAAACAAAAAGAATAATAGATTAATTACAAATTTTCTATTAGAATTAGAAAATAGTTGATTATTTATAAATTTTCTATTAGATTTAGAGCAATATTATCATTTAAGATTTGTATACTTACTATATATGGTTATCACTTTATTTAACATTTTTATTAACTATGAAAATGAGAATTGAGTTAGAAAATAATTACTTATTTACAGATTTCCTATTAGGCTTAGAACATTATTCTTTAAAATTTATATACTTACAATTCAAGGTTATTAACTTTATTCAACCTTTAACTCAGTTTGTCTTCGTCTTAACATTAGAATGGGTCAAAAATAGTCCCAGTTGGAGTAATAAGACAAAATTGTTACTTTTCCTTATTCATTACGTTTTTATCTTTCCATATTATTTGACCCTACTTAAATTTAAAATGAATACGCCGTCTTAATTAAAAAATTGTGGAACTAATAAATGAAAGTATTTAAGTATTTAACATTATACATTCGTGCTTAATAATGCGAAAGAAATGAGATAATTTTTTTAATTAATTAAAAACGAAAATAAGACAAATGTCCAATATACTATACTTTTGGAGTATAAATATAAATATTAAACCACAATGGTGATTTAGATAGATCAAGTGGAATAATTGTGTTGATGACATTTATTTTAAATGAGTATTGAAAGTTATTTCATAAATAAAAAAATAATTTTTCCTGCATGTTTTCACTTTATTCTTTATAGATGAGATATTATTTATAGAGTGACATATTTTATACGAGGAGTAGATATGTTTTGAGGGAGGAGATAAGTGTCTTAAGGGATAAGATTAGGCTCTGACGTTTAAGAGTGTAATTTGAGTAGTACAATAAAGTCTCGATAGGCTTGGGTAGTTCAGGCCTGGATACTATCGATGATTTTGATGATTAAGTTGGTTAGTTAGGTTGTCAAATTTTGATCTAATGAGTATAAATATATAATTATCAATATATATAATAAAGAACACAATGACATACGTGAGTCAAGCGGAATAACTGTGTTGGTGAGATGAAATTTAATTGTGTTTAAAAGGTATTTCATAAACAACAAAGTAATGACAAATAAAAGACGTTTTCTGAGACGGATAGAGTAAGCAGTAAAAAGATCAAAATTAATTTTAATCATAGTATTAGATTATAGTTTATTATAGTCTGTATTTCTTTTGTTTCTCCATATTTTCAACTTATTTTTTACAATAAGATATTGTCTTATAGGGTAGTGGTTGTTTTACATTAGATCTGTATATTTATAATTTTAGGAATGTGGGTAGATAGGTCTCAAGGGATGAAGTAATTAAGTGTCTTGGCGGTAGGGTTACTCTCTGACGTTTATGTGTAATTTGAGTTGTACAAAAAATGTCTATAGGCTATGGTTTTTCAGGGATACCGTTGATTCTGTTTGTCAAATTGGTTATTTAGGTGAGAAGGGTACGAAGAATACATGAATGATATGGAAAATGGAACGTGTGTAATAAGGTTATGATTAGAACAATTGAGTAAGTATGTAGATAAATTTTATTTCAAAGTTCTATTTTGTGAAAATGACAGAGGCATAAATGCTGCAAAAATAGGTTCAAAATATATAAAGTAACATGTATATATACTCAATTTTGATTGTTATATGATGGGGTTGATTTTACATTAAATATGTCTATTTTTTTAGGGGTGGGGGGTATATATGTCTTAAGGGTAGAGATAAGTGTCTTAAGGAGTAGAGTTACTCTCCGACACTGAATAATGTGATTTGAGTAGTACAAGTAAATGTCGATAGGCTGGGGTTTCCAATGATACATTTTACAATTGACTTTGATGCTTAAGTTAGTTAGGTGGGTGATAAGGTACTCGACGAGTAGGATTATTCTCCGACGTTTACGAGTGTGATTTAAGAGATAAAAAAATATATTCATATGTGAGGCTGAGGTTGTTCAAGCATTGGGATATGCTTATGGTTGATTCTGATGGGTATTGTTGGTTAGTCGGGTGGAAAGAGTTGAGTATGAAAAATGGTGGGTAACGTGAGAATTGATGGAATAAGGTAAATAGATAAATTTTATTTGAAAAGTGCATTATATAAAAATAAGAACTGATAAATAATATAAATATTGGCTTAAAACCTTTAAAATATCATGTGTATAAACTCAATTTTGTTTCTTTGTTAAAAATAAAACCACACAATCAAATGTTATACACATATAATCGAATGCTCTCTTTGGTCGGAGCATAAATTTTAATGTTGAATGATCTTATATTGTTTTTTTGTGTTTTTAAAATTAGAAAATAATAAAGTATTTAATAAATTTCTATTAGAACTAGAAAATAGTTGATTATAAAAAAAATAAGTTATTTACTACCCTTCTCTAATAATTAGAAAACAAAAAAGTATTTACAATTTTTCTATTAGATTTATGAAATAATTGATTATTTACAATTTTTGTACTCCTTATTAAATTGTAGAAAATTATATTCTTTAATATTTGGATGCTTTCTATTTAAGTTTTTTTTAACCTTTTCCAACTTTTCTAATAAACATGGAGATGAGAAATGGGAAGAAAAGAACCAACTCACTTAGTTTTCCTTAAAATGGAACTCCATGTTAACATTATAATGGGTCAAAAGAGTTCATAAATCCGTTAATTTTCTTTACGCATCATGCTTTTGACTTATCCATATTGCTTGACCTTTCTTAAACTAAAGTGAATATCTCCTCTTAATTAAGAAATTTGTGGAACTAATTAACATGAGAAAATATTTGGGTATATAACTTTATACAAATTTCTGCCTAAAAGAAACATCCACGATCAAGACATATTCGACCAAGTTAATTAAGAGAAACATCATTATTATTTTTTGTACAAGAGCACCACTACTATTTAAGTGGATATTATATACTTTCCTACTCAACAATGCGAAGAAAATGAGATTTTTTTAATTAAATAAAAAGAAAAAGACTGATTTTAAATATATTATATGGAGTACATTAGGTAAATCGAAAGAAAATACGATTTAAGAATCATATTTATATATAAACAGCATAGACCACACTGATAACGTAGGTGAGTTAAGTCGAATAATTGTGTGGATGAGAAGAAATTTAAGTGGCTATTGCAAGGTATTCATAAACATTAAAATAATAAAAAATGAAAGGTATCTTCGTCACGGATATAGTACAGTGTAAAAAGATAGTTTTTTAGTCAGAGTTTTATGATAATTGTTTATAATCTGTATTATTTTTATTTTTTCTGTATATTTTCAACTTATTCTTTACTGATGAAACATTGTTTTATAGGGTGAAGGTTGATTTAACACCGAATGTGTCGATTTTTTGAGGGGGGAGGAGGGGGGGGGGGGGGGGGAGATAGGTCCTGAGGAAGGATTTTAGTGTCTTAAGAGGTAAGATTACTTTGACGTTTAAAAGTGTAGTTTGAGTAGTACAAGCAAATGTCAATTGCCTGCAATTGTTCAACTATACATTTGATGAATGGTCAAGTTGGTTCGTCAAATTACAATCTAAGGAGTATAAATAAAAATAATAAAGAACACAATGATGATATAGGTGGATCAGGCGAAACACATGTCGATAAGCTAGAATTTTTCAGGCATACAGTTAGTTGATTTAAGTTGGTTAGTTGGGTCAGAAGATATGAGGAATACCTAAATTGTGTGGAAAAAGGGTAGTAATAAGGCAATGATTAGAAAATTTGAGAAAATAATTATAAGAATTTCATTCAAAATTGTATAATGGGGAAAAGATAGAGGTACATATGCTCTGAAAATAGGTTAACAATATGTTAAATATCATGTATATATATACTCAATATTGATTGTCTTATATGCTGGAGGTTTACAATGAATGTGTATATTTTCTTTAAAGTGGTGGGGTTATATAGGTCTTGAGGTAGGAGGTAAGTGTTTTTAGGATATAGTTACTTTTCGACATATTTAAGAGTGTGATTTGAGCATTAGAATTAAATATAGGTACGATGAGATTGTTTAATGACGCATACGATCGATTCTGATGGTCAATTCAAGTTGGTTAGTTGGGTGAAATAGGTACGTTGAATGCCTGAATGGTTGGGGAAAATGAGGGGTATGTAGTAAGAAAACTGAGAAGTAGATAAATTTTAGGGTTTTTTGTCTAACACCACCTTTAAAAAACTTTCTTCCAAACACCACCTTTAAAAAAATAATTTGTCAAACACCACCTTTAATAAAATTTTTTTTGTCAAACACCACATTTTGGCTAAAGTTTCAGCGTTTGTGACGGGGTGACTTTCAGTCGATGTTTGAGATAGCAAACAAGGTCGGTTTAGAGTGTTCTTGAACTCGTTGAAAAGGTGGGAGTACAGGTTTTCCAACGGCTGTCAACACGGTGGTCAAAAGTGTCATTATATGTGGTAGATTGATGTGTAAAGTAAGGCTAGTCACACAGGGTTAATGTAAGTTGAAATAGGATTTTTCGTGGGTCAATTCACTCCCGTTGAACCACCACTTGCCCGACGACCACCACAGTGAACACAATTGTGACATACCTTGCCCTCCCCTCAACCTACATACCAAATTTCAAATCAGACGAAATATCATAACCCCATTTAAAGACCCTTGAAAATCCCTCTAACAACTCGTTGTAAACCCAAATTTCTAGCTATTTCTCTAACCAACCTTACTTTACACATCAATATACCCCACATAAGGGCAACTTTGACCACCGTGTTGACAACCGTTGGAAAGCCTGTACTCCCACCTTTCCAACGAGTTCAAGAACACTCTAAACCGACCTCGTTTGCTATCTCAAACATCGACTGAAAGTCACCCCATCACAAACGCTGAAACTTTGGCCAAAATGTGGTGTTTGACAAAAAAAAATTATTAAAGGTGGTGTTTGACAAATTATTTTTTTAAAGGTGGTGTTTAGAAGAAAAAGTTTTTTAAAGGTGGTGTTAGACAAAAAAACCTAAATTTTATTCAAAGATTTTATTATGTGTAAATGACATAGACATATAGGCAATGAAAATAGGTTAAAAATTTCTAAAACATCGTGTTTGTAAACTGAATTTTGTTTTTCTTTGTGAAATACAAGAATATCTAATCAAATGTTAATAAATGTTGTAACACCCCAGGAGTATGAGAGAAAAGTTGTCCCACATCGGTAGAATGTGAGGCTTGTGATATGTTTATAATAGCTCCCACGCACCCACCACTTACTAACAAGGCCTTGTGCTTTTGGGCTTAAGTGAGGACAAATAATGGGCTCAAAGGCATATCTCCCATCTTATTGGGAATGTGTTACGACCGTGGTGGGTCGGGTTGTTACAAATGTCATGTCAATAAGTTATTATTAACTTTTAACTAGGCTATTTTTTTTTGTCTCGGTGATCTATTAAAAAAACATCAAGATTTAAATTTTACACCCAACTCCAATGTAACATCTTGGGTGTTTCATCCTCCATTCATTATTTGTCACTTTTCTCCCACCTCATTTGTTAACTAAAAAAAATTGTATGCCTTTGTTTTCCCCGTCAAGCAGTTCTCATTCAAACAAGGTCGATTTTGAAGGTAAAAATTTAGTTTCTGATAAATGGACGAACTTTTCAAATGGGGAGTTAACTTTAAGGGATAAGTCTGGGTGCAGTGTTTTGTGAAGGAGGGGTGACTTGAATATTTTAGGTGTGTATTGGAAACTAGGAGAAGAGTGGTGATGATAAATTGGATGGTTGTTCGAGGTAGGAATAAATATGACTCCATCGCGTTTGGTGGTTAATTTCATGATAGGTTACTAGGCGTGACTTTGGATTGTGGACCGTTTCATGTATTGTTCGAAGGGTAGAGTAATGGTTTAAAGGGTTCTTTCGTGTGGTACTGAAGATGATTGCGGCAAGTTAGGTGGTTAGATATATCTGTGATTTAATACGACGGACCCATGCCATGATAGGTCGGTGTATGGATGATGGTAGCATTAATGACATAAATGAATATAAACAAAGTAATTTAATTAACAAAATATCACATTTATAGACGAACTAATACTATTTTTATATCAAGAAAAAAAGTATTATGATTTATTTTTGATTTAAATAGTGACAAGTTTTATGAATATCAAAATAATTTAGTATCCGTGCATCGCACGGGCAAAAATACTAGTATTAATATATAAAATGATCTACTTGTAGCCATGTTAACATAATATGGTATATGTTTATTCCGTTTTTTTTCATATAACGGATATTATATGTCATAAGACCATCCCCAAGCAAAAGGTCAATTTAATCGAGTCAATAACATATTAACCCTTAATCTAATCTTATTGACAATGACCCTCTTTTACCCTCCCAAGCAAAATGTCGATTTAATCGAGTTAATAACCTACTTTTTTTTTTTTTTTTTTTTTCTAATTTGTAACCAACGAGAATTTGCCAATAAGAGATCAATAAATGAGTCAATTTACTCCACTTTAGGTCACAAATTCACCCTCAACATTTTTAGATAAATCCTAATTTTCTATTAATTATAATTAACTTGACCCCAAGCAATCAATTGACTTCCTTAGTTTGGTCTAGGGAGATTAATTAATACGAAAATATGTGATCTAATAATAGATGATAGATGGTCGTTATTGTGAGTGAAAATGGTACTATGAATCTGAAAAAGCTAGTTGGAAGTAGAAAATTGGGACACCATAATCAATAACTTGATCAACCAATCACCAATATCTCTCACTCACTCTCTCATCTTCATCATCAGTCATCACCGTGTTATGGGATACCAGCACAAACGAAGCAGCTCAACCGACAACAATGGAGTCGGAGCCCCACTTCCTCAAATAGTCAACAACAGTCCACGCTTCTCCACCTCCGTCACCCGTCGCGCTCCCTCCTTCAAACGCCCCACCACCACTACCACCACTTCCAACACCACCACCACCACCACCTCCTCCTCCGCCGCCGACCCCACCAGCAACCACCACCATGAGATCGACCTTGTTCTTACTTCCCCAAGATCTGACAACAATTCCCATTCTACCCCTGCTCCTAATTCCTCACACTTCAGCTTCCTTAATCATAGATTTGTGGGTGGTAATGCTGGGATTAGTTCTGCTAATTGTATTAGTAATAACGAGGTTAATAAGGGAAAAGGATCGTTAGTTGATGTTGGGTTTATTAGAGAAAGGAAGAAGTTGTTGGGTCAATGGATGTTCTTTTTGTTTTGTGGATTTTGTTTATTTTTGGGTGTTTTTAAGTTTTTTGGATCTTATAAAGTTACTACTACTCTTGATCATCACAATCATAATTCTATTCACCAGGTAATTTAATTTAGTTCATGCTAAATTAATGCACTTTTTTTTTGCTAATTTTGTAATTTCCTATGTAGTTTACTTCGAATACATGTGTAATGAATGCTATTTCAATTGTTGTATTTTTGGCTTGTTTTCCTTGTTTGTATGTTAGTTGTAGACTTGTAGTTGTAGATGAGATTGATTATCAGGTGGATAGTTTCGAAATGTTGACTTTATAGATTGACTTCATTAATTAAGGAGTGACTGAAATTGAAGATTTGATAGGAAAGCTATGTTAGATTCCTAGTATTAGACTAAGACCTGTTCTTTTCGGCTGAAACGAGCTGAATTGAATTAATTGGAATAAAACTTAATTGAACTAAATTGAGTGAAACCGAGGTGAAGAGAATTTAGTTGAATTAAAAGTTAATTTTGTTAAGAGATTAACTGAATATAATTGATTGAACATAAATAAAACTTAACGGAATACAACCAAGCAAAATTGAAAGGAGCAGCCAGAAAGAACAAGGCTTACATAGGTTTTGGTGAAACAAGTTAGGAGTATTATATTTGAGATCTTAGTTGTTGGCCTTTTAACGAGATTTTTAAGTTGAGCTCATCGTTTTGCTGCTGTATTAATCCGTCTGACCTTATCGAGAATGCTCATATTAGTTGGTATCGACTTTGCCAAAAAAGAATGCATATATTTTAATCGCCTTTATTTATAAGTTCTCCCTTGATTTAGTCTAGATAGGTTTGACAGAGAGAAAATGCAATCGATTTTAGTTCAATGAAGTCAAGCCAACTAAGTTATATGATTTTAAGGCGACCAAAATATCAGTATGATAGGTTGGGTAGACTATAGAGTGAAGCTTGTTATAACTAGCGGCGAGTGATAATTGATCTTTCAATAGCAGTTTGACCAGTCGGATAATTTCCTCATATGATATTGTCTAGTTGTTTGAGTGTGATAGGTGGTTAGTTTTAGTAGTATACTTCCCTATGCTTCCCTTAAATATTGTTGGAAGTTTCCGAATTAGAGATAAAAATTGAACGTACTTCGTAAGAACTAAGAAGCTGGGGAGATACACTTTTAGTACTCAGTAATATTACTCAATTGAGTTTGTAAGTAGAAACACTTACAAGTTAAGTAGGTGAAGTTAGATAACCATGGTCTCGCTCATTTCTCCCTGTAAGTATAGAATTCCTTCCTTCCGAGGAACAGGTGTGCCGGGTAAGGGATCACAAACTCTAATATGGCCGTTCGGCATAATAGTGAACCATTGCTTTCTGAAGTCCAAAAGTGTAATTGATAACTAAAACATGTGAAATGGTTGCTTTCTATCAGTTTGTAGTCGTTTGGAGAATTAAAGTTGCAACATTGCGGTGATTGAGAATGTCTCAATGTTATATTGACAATTTGAAAGTAAAAGTTTTAGTAGTAAGCTATTCATAGTTGAATTTATGTCCTGCAAGGGCTGCAACTAGTTTACATGGGAGAGTGTGGATGCAAGAAAGCCCCGAGTATTGAACTGCTGTTGAAACTGGTTAAAAGTTTGCATTACCTTATTTTTTTTAGTGTTTATGAAGACTAAAGGGTGCCTATATATGTGTAGGTTCAGTTACCTACACTTCAAAGGTTCATCACTACCCATAAATTCTTGTACCATCCATTTATAGAACTTTCGGCAAAAACTGGGAATTGTTGTAGTTAATATCCTTTTACTGTTTTGGAAGTAGGCAGTAGCTAGTAGCCAACATCACGATATCAAGTTGGAATTTAATTACTGCAGGCTTCCCGTTTGCAGGGAGACGGTCTCTCTTGCTGAACCTGAAGTTATCTGTTTAAGGTTCCATGGCTGTTAGACAGGAAGTGTAGTTTTGCGTGTTTTATGGTTGTAGAATTGGTAGGACAACCATATTGCCTTTCTCCCATGCTATTTTATGGTCTATAGTGTAGGGTACAGTAGTTAGTGTTGGAAAGTGGTCATCTATCAATTGATATTCAGAATGGTCAGAAATCTGTTAAATGAATCCGTAATCATGTGATGCTACATGATCTATTGGGTAAGAAAATCAACAGTAGGACAAGGAAGACGTTTTGAGATTTCTAAATGTACTTTAAAGCTCACTCCAAACTTTAAAAGCTCACACCAACTAGCACAGATTCGTCTTACCTGACTTGCTTGTCAGTGTGCAATTTCTTGGATGTCTTCATTTTCTGTTTTCTTTCCCTGTTTCTGTCACCCATAATCAGTTGACCTCGAGTAATCTTTGATGATAGGTTCATTCTGGCTCCCACTTCTCTCGCCAATATCATACGGACCACGGCTCTAATGATTATGGCTATAGAGATGGAGTTGATACGAGGGAGGATGACAACAATCTTGAGCAGACATTAATGATGGTGGCCTCTGGTGTAGTCGACAAAGCCAATCGAAGAGCTAAAGTAAGTCCGATAAACTTATAATTGTGAGATTTAAACATAGTTTCTTATGTTCTGCTGCTCATTATATGATTGTCTTTCAGTATTCTGAGATATGGGACACATCAAACAGCCAGAATTTCAGCCAGTGCATTGAAATGTCAAAAAGTCATAAAAGTAAGAATCCGAAAGAAAAAAACTTGAATTGCCTGAATCGTGAATGATTTCTTCATGTTACAGCTTCTTACCCACTTCAATATTATTTTGCTTGGCAGGACTTGATGAAAAGACAAATGGTTATATTCTAATAAATGCCAATGGTGGCTTAAATCAGATGAGATTTGGGGTCTGGTGGCTGTTTCTTTTCCATTCAAATTTGTATCAATCCACACAATTTGCGTACTGTTAACTCTGTGATCTGATGAAGCAATAATTTTAGAGTGCAGATCTGTGATATGGTTGCTGTTGCTAAAATTATGAAGGCTACCCTTGTTCTTCCTTCTCTAGATCACACTTCGTACTGGGCAGATGAAAGGTAACCCAAATTCGTTTCTTCTCCCCCTTTTTCTGCCGTGTATAAAACTTCAGCAGTGGTAAACCTCATAAGCTTTTTTTTGGATAATAATAAACCTCACAAGTTTAAGTATATTGGTTAATTGGATCACAGTGCTCTGAGCTTGTATTACACTTGACTACTCACTCCTTTTCACTGTGACTTTTTGTTTGACTTGTGATCTCCATGACAACACTTTGAACTTTTTTTTATTTTTACATTTATATATAATTTTTGTTTGAAAATTTTATTTCTCAATTGCAAAATACTACCTATTATAGTCATTATTTTTCAAAATACTACATATTATACTTTTTTTTTCAAATTACTACCTACAAAGGTACAGCTTTTCCTAAGTTGCTACCTATTACCTAGATTTAGGACTTAATTAATTATAATTAACCATCATCAGGCAAGTTTCATGGTTTACCCCCTTTTAAATTAAATTCGAAATAATCTACACATAATACTCTTATTATTGATTCTTTCTTTTTTCATGCTTTTCATCCACCACCACCAGTCCACCACCATCGACACCACCTTAACAATTATCACCATTATTAGTAACCACCTTCAACACCGACCACTACTTATTACGAGTTTGGGTACGGGTGTGGCTGTATTAGGGTGTAGACGGTGCTATGTTGTGCTCGTGGCTAGTTTGTGGTGACGTTGTGGTGGACTGGTGGTGGTGGATTCTTGTGGTGCTAGAAAGGGTGAAGATGAGTTAAGAGAGTGTTTAAAGAGGGGCAAAATGGGTATAACATATCAAAATTTGATTTTTTAATCATTTTACCCTAATTAAGATCTAATTTAGGTATAAGGTAGCAATTTAGGAAAATTAGTAACTTTGTAGGTAGTAATTTGAAAAAATAAGTATAATATGTAGTATTTTAAAAAATCTTGACTATAATAGGTATTATTTTGCCATTTTTCTAAATTTTAATTACTCAAAGACTTTTTTGTTATGTAAATATTGTAAAATACTTTAGTTCCTTGTTATAATTTTTTTTCAGTATATGTAAGGTTGAAATATTAAAATTTTGACTCCAAATAGTCAAATGGGAAGATCATAATTGTAAAAGAGGGAGTATATGGTACTGATTTGAAAGTGCAGAGTGCTGACCAAAATTAAGTGATTCACCATAGTTCAAAGTTTGTCAGGAAATGTCTGGTGTAAGTAATTAAGTATAGTGCATGATTCACTGTGGTTCTTTGACCTATGTTTAACCGATATATTCTGCATTTACAGTGGGTTCAAAGACTTGTTTGATTGGCAGCATTTCATGGAAACACTGAAGGACGACGTCCATGTTGTTGAAAACTTGCCTCCTGAATTTTCAAACATTGAACCTTTTAAGAAGACACCAATATCTTGGTCTAAGGTATGATAAATATGTCCTCTATTTGTGATTATAGTACTAAGCCGTGAAACATATCTTCCATATTAATCGTCCATGCATGATACTCGTATTAAATAAGCTAAAGACTATTTTAATTTCTCATGCATCTATGCTTGAATATTTATATGTTATCATAATTGTTGATTGATTAGAATTGTTATTGATCAGGTTAGTTATTACAAGCTAGAAGTCCTTCCTCTTCTGAAAGAGCACAAAGTAATCTACTTCACTCATACTGATTCCCGCATTGCTAACAATGGTATTCCTAATTCCATACAAAAGCTGAGGTGCCGTGTCAATTATAGGGCACTAAAATACTCAGCCCCCATAGAAAAACTTGGAAATACCATGGTTAAAAGAATGAGGATGGAAAATGGAAGCCCCTACCTAGCCCTCCATCTCAGGTCAGTCCTTGTTATTCCACTTACTATACTAGACAGGTCATTGTTTGTATTTACTATCAAAATTGGTTCAACCGGACTAAAACCCGAACAGAAAAATCCAAAATGGACCCAAAGTAAAGGACAAGACTAAGGCGACTAATTTGAAACACAAACCTCAATTGTCACCACTCAAAATGGCCCAAAACTGAACCGTTTTGATCCGTAGCCACTGACTAAAAACGACCTGAACCTGAACTTTCCTTTACCCAAAATTACCCGAACAGCGTACTCAGAATAACCCAAACCTGTAATGTCTCTGACCGAATCGACCCATATGTTGCGTAATGTGTTCTGATTTCTGTCTCTTCTCTTACACGTTATTCTCGTTGCATGATTTTCATAGGTATGAGAAAGATATGCTTGCCTTCACAGGCTGCAGTCATAATTTGACAGCTGAGGAAGATGACGAGCTCCGTAAGATGCGATACGAGGTTAGTCATTGGAAGGAAAAGGAAATTGATGGGTCAGAGCGTAGGAAGCTCGGTGGATGTCCTTTAACCCCAAGGGAGACTTCCCTTTTATTGAAAGGGCTGGGGTTCCCATCTAACACAAGGATTTATTTAGTTGCTGGAGAAGCCTATGGTAACGGAAGCATGAACTATCTTACTGACGACTTTCCTAATATCTTCTCACACTCAACTCTAGCTTCAGAAGAGGAGCTGGAACCTTTTAAAAACCATCAGAATATGTTGGCTGGTCTTGACTATGTTGTTGCCCTTCAAAGTGATGCATTTGTCTACACCTATGATGGGAATATGGCAAAGGCAGTGAAAGGTCATCGGCGTTTTGATGGGTTTAAGAAAACCATCAGTCCGGACAGGTAGTGTCTCTGTGATATACCACACTGTATTTTTTTTGTTTGTACCATTTGGTTTCTTCCTGATTCAATACGGGCAGGATCAAAAGGGCGACAAAGCTCTCTCCCCCGAGATATAAATAAATTCCTCTAGCTACAAGAAAAAAGCGATTTAGCAACCAACCCATTTAGTCTCTAATATTCAAAAATTGGTAGCTAATGTCATTTAGCGACCAACTAGCAACCAACTTTCAGAGTTTCAACAGTAGCAGTGAGCTCGGTTGCTAATTTGAATTGGTCGCTAATTAGTGACCAACTTAATTTTGTCTCTAATTAGCGATCAACTTAATTTGTCTCTAATTAGCAACCAACTTATATTGGTCTCTAATTACGTGATGCGTGATGCAATCCACATTTGCAGGGCGAATTTGGTGAGAATTATTGATGAATATGATGAAGGCAAAATCACCTGGACGAAATTTATCTCAAAAGTTCAGAAGCTGCACAAATACCGAATAGGAGGTCCATATTACAGAGAGCCTGGAGAGTTCCCCAAGTTGGAAGAAAGTTTCTACGCAAACCCTCTTCCAGGCTGCATCTGTGAAACTGTGAAGAAATAGTAAAATCTACTGAATGTTCGTTTAGAGATTCATTTGCATTTGCATGGTGATAGTAAAGACTGGAAGACACAGACTTCGTAGTTTGAAGACTGTAACTTGCTGAACTTTGGGTTCGCGTTACCGGCCGACTTGTGAATACACAACCCTGTGAAGCCTGTGAGCAATCGTGCCCTTGTTGCCTCGTGTCGCTGCTTGAATTGCTGTCAGATAAATAGCATATCATTATGGAAGGCGCTGTCAAGGAAATGTTGCGTGAGAAAATTTTGATTGTATTTTTTGTTGTGGGTTTTTTTTGCGCAGCTGACAAAGATATAGATGTACTGATTATTGAATGTATTGAATATTGATGTATCTGTTTGTCATACGAAGATGATGAATAGGAGTAATATTTGTTGGTACATGCTATATAATCTGTTAATCTGTTATGACTTATGAGTAAAGCAAAGTTACCAAGTTTCTACTCTTCATTTTTGCCCTGAAAACCAGAATATTGAATGCTTAAACATGTTATGTCCAAATCTTATCCTTGTGTAAAGAGTAAATACGGGGCGAAAAAATGGATAACCTGAATAACCCGACTCAAATCTGATGTTCCAAAAACCACAATTCAAAATGACCGGCCAATGTGGCCCCAGTTGAGATGGCCTAATCATGCAACCGAAAAAAATTGTTATAATTATAACCTAAATTGACCTATACGAAATAATATGACATTAAGAAGTGAGTTTAATGGCCTAAAGATGCATCTTTGAAGTGACCGGCCAATGTGACCCGAATTAACATGACATTAAGAAGTGAGTTTAATTGAGGCAACCAAAACGAAGCATGTTTCAAATGACGAATAATAGGAGGCTTAAATATCCAAAATGATCCAACTCGAAGTGATATGTGCCAAACCCGATTCCTCTCATCTAAATATTACTCCTTGCTATAATGCTATGTACTGTATCTGTATGTAGAATGTAGTTCATTTAAGTGAAGTTTATAGATTCCACCAATGCTATACAAAATTTCCAAAACTCACACTTGCTAATTTTTCTTCCACCTCCAACTTTTTCTAGGCAATTTCCTTAAACCTCCTACCAAAAGCCCAATTTCATGAAAATAAATCTCTTTATTTTTCCTACTGCGGTTACTCGCTTTGTCTTGCTCATTTGTGTACCTTTCATACTTTTTGTAAGGAGCATCTTAATCAAAGTAAACAAAACAAATGACTGAGACGAATGAAGGGTATTGTAAGATTATGACAATCTTAGACAAGGGTAACCTCAATACATCTCTCTTTTCTCTTTAAAACAGTACTGTATATCCTAATGACTAATAAAGTAATAAGCATGTTTGTTAAGAAGCGTTAAAGGTTCGATTTGCACAACTATCTTAACATAACTTTTTATTTCGACATTCTATTGGGGTTTACTATAGTATCTGTCATTCCAGTGATATCTAGGGATTAATTGGAAGGGTGCATCGTGCCCAAGTTATAAATATCTCATACTTCCTCCGTTCATATCCAAAGCGCATATATGCTTTTTGCACAAATATTAAGAAAGATATTAAAAAACTATTAAAGGTACATTTGGAAGTGTGTAAGATATTTTTTTATTAATTTAAATGTGTAATGATGGGTTATAGGTGGACCATGGAGTGACATTTTATGTAGATAAATGGTTTTCATAAGGATAGTTTAGTCATTTTGTTTTCTTTTTTAGGAAAGTGGTAGAGTGGATATGAATGGATGAAAAAAGAATATATGTAGGTATTATCGTAACAAGTTAGTGATGTTTAATTTCAAATGGATGAGCAGGTTTACAGACATTTAACTTAAAAGGGGAAAATATTAACCAAGGGCATGCAGCATGCTGGGAATCGAGTTACTTGCTCAATTAGCATCCGACCAACTGTTTACCATATTACACTAAACCAACAAACATGATATCCACAAATGATGACACAATGCCATTTCAGTTGCATTCACAAAGACTTCAAGGGGATCAAACAACCTGCAACTCCCTTCCTTCGGATGGGCCAGAGGTTTAAATCCACAAATAAGTAAGGAAAAACCAGATAATTATGAGGGCTCAATGGCAAAAACTCGAAATCACACGTTCTATCCAACAAACATCAGATCACATAATGTAACTAACACTACTGGAGAATAGAATCCACAAGATCTTGTAGTGGTGCAAGCTCGCCCTTGTCGATCAGTCGGAATTCCTGCATGTATCCAATTTTATTAGCACTACGCATTTCATGACCCTCAACTATCAAACCTAATTAATCTTCTCTAGGGTACTACTGATTAGTACTAAATGTCACTTACAAAATTTCTCAAGAACGCGACTTTTCAGCAACATTACGAGTTCACCACCAGGCATTTAGTTTTGCATCTCGTTTATTTTAAATGCGTACTCATAGTATACAAAAATATTTAAAGAGAACATGCACAAAAGAATTTAAGGCAACGGTGTCTAAAGTTATGGGTCCTATCTCAACATGACAGTCTCGAAAGACACTTGCTATGGCCGGCTAACGTACTTCACAACAATAACAGCGCCGATAGATTGCAGAACCGTTTTCTTTGTTCCGCTACTTTTATAAGATAAAGAACATGGAGTTTTTGCCTCAGCTGGAAGTGGAAACTTAAAAATGTAAAATGTTAATAAGTCTGATATCAAGCAGGGAAAATGTTGTCTGAGCCATGTGAGATGTTTAATGTGCCAGAATATAATGTTGCAGTATTTCAGAAAAGGACAGTACAAATCAAACATATAATGTGGTGCAATAAAGGTAGTTAAATTTCACTACATCAGTCCCATGTTTTCAAACAGTTCATTAGATTCTTTCATTAAATACTTCGCCGGCCCACTGAAAAAAAAACATGTTCACCAAAACAAGTTGTAGTTTATAAACAACATCAGGACAGTACCAAGGATCGGTCATATAGATGTCAGGAAATTTCACATGAAGCTTCAAATATTCGCGTATAACGAGGAGAGGGTGATCGGACTCGAGACCTAATACATCTGAACTACTTAATATAAGACTTGATGCATCTAGACTCATACATTTGCTACATGTGAGAGAATGTTTAAAATTTCGCTTTTGTGTATAATGGAGGTTATAACAAGTAAGAAGAAACTTACCCATGTAAAGAGGACAAAATGCTTAAAACAAGTGTTGAGATGAGCTTCTTCCTTCAAACTCACTATCTTCTGGAAATGGGAGTGATAAATGTGAGCATACACCCGGAACAATCTTTTGAATATGGTCTTAACAACATCCTGGAAATTCGCAGGAAACGGAGCTCCTGTAACAGCACAAATAATGAATACTCATTAACCTTGTAAGGGATGGAAAACTTAACTTGGCCGTAATAGGGGAAAACTGATTCTTGAATGTGAAAACTCTAAAATTTGGAACAGTAACTACGTATGTATGTGATTCTTTAATTAAATTGTTTACAGTGAATTAGAAAAGTGAATTCGACAACAAATAAGGGTAAAACATGAACGACGAGGTTTATTAAGCTGGGTCATTAGATAAACTCCGTATAGTAAAGGAGACTTTTTAGATCCAAAAAAATGGACAACTTCATTGGACAAGAGGGAGTAAACTTTATGATACTAGCACTTATGTCCTCGTACGACACCCAAAATCTCTAAGACGGTAATACAGAGGTCAAACACAGCGCTCTCGACTTGTGTATTTATTTGGAAACCTGATGGTACTTAAGGGATAAGTAAATAAGAAGAAAGCATAATTACCCAATTTTTGCGGAAATATAGATTCATCATCCAGCTGTGTTTCAATCCAGTCCATCAAGTACTCGACATACTTTGGAGCAGACACCTCTATTGGTTTCTTTATAGTAACACCATCTGCCCATCTATACTCGTATCTGTGATGGAGAATAATATAACTGAGGTCTCGAAGATGTCTTAACTTAACCCAAAAGGTGTAAACGTAATGAGATCATCTAGACAATAAAAAAGAACTTAGATATGTTTATACCCAATTAATAGCAGGATGCATTTTCTATGTTACCATGGAAGAGTTAGAACCAGCTCACTTAGACTTTAAAACCAACAAGAGAAATCAGCATATTCTCAAAGGCTCTAAAAGTGGATCGGACACATTAATGAGATGATCAACCTCTCCAAAACTCCAATATCAATCCGAAAATGTACGATGCTCAAAAGAACTAGGCTGCTTTAAGAGTTCATTTTACTAGCTTATCGTGTAATTATGACCATCAAATTTAAGTCCCGGACTACTGAACTACGTTGAGAAATAAGAAAGTTACTTTGGCCCGGCTGTCATTGTTGGACAATTCGCAGGCGTGCAGAACTCAGTGAGGGTACCATAAAGCATGTTGACTTGATTGAAGAAATCCACCGCTGTAAAAAGAAATGGAAAAAAACCAGTAAATAATCTGCGAGCAAAAAGATTTCAGAGACTTCCGGAGGGAAATATATATATCTTGTTTATAGTAAGGACTAAGGACATGACAACAATCTATAGAAATCGATCCAAACTTTAGATATACTGATGCACAGTAATTAAGTTTCATTCCAAAAGATGATGTTCTAATCCAGTTTACTGCGTTACTATAAAGTAGTCGAGTGATCCTCATTGCTTTGGTTTGAACCCATCAACATCTTACACATGAAAAAAAATACTACTCCGTGCTATATATTTGGTCCTAGTTCCCAACATTGCAAGCAGAACTGTACATGGAAATCCAATGTATTTAGTTTCCTTACATTTGTGAGATTATGCAAGAACCTAAGAAGATCTAAAATAATTGCTAAACAAGAACAAATATAGTAGTACAAGTGACAGAAGAAGCATTATCATAGCCTCATAGGCAATGAAGCAAGCGACAAACAGATCTCAGAAAATTAAGAAAATGTGAAAGTATCTCTTAACTGTTCACAGCTAGCCATTCATTAAAATCTTCCCCAGGAGGCAACTTCACAGCTTCTCTCAGGTTGCCACTTCCTAAAGTAGCATCGATATGTTTCTGAAGTTGTGCTCCCTGCAAATACAAAACATAAACCCGAATTTGAATAACTCAATTATAGCGAAGTAATAACACGAAGATCTACAAACAATGTAAACTAACCTTGCTTCCAGAAGGGGCATTCTTTTTAGGGCGAAAAGTCTTTTGGTTTCTGCAATAACCACGTTGGAAATTACCGAATAAGAAAAATAAATTAATGCGGCTTAAGTTGAATTATCGCATTTGTTGTCCTAATCCGATGATTAGCAACACCAAAATATTTCAAATATCAGTTATCTACCTGTTCATGCACAATAAAAGAAAAGAAGGGCTACACTAATCAATTCAACACAAGAATTTTCCGGCAACATTCAGTTACTACGCTCGAGAGTACAATGATCCAAGTAGAAAACATGAGAAATGAAAGCCATTACAATTTATTATGCATGAAAAATGGTGTAAATAGAAAACACGCAAGGAATAAGGCGTAGAAAAACCAGCACAGTCCCAAGACACCAAAGGCATACAAGGCAAACATACAAAGAAAGATTTTGCATTGAATTTATGTAACAAACAGCTCTATGTTCATATTAATCGATATATTTCGGCACCTCATTCTAGAAAACCAGTAAGACTTGGATCACAAACATCATAGTTAACTACAAAACGAATGCATGCTTAAGTACTCCTGAAAAACTAATGTATTATCAAAGTAAAGCCAAGTTGAATTACATAATCAGCATAAGATACGACAACTGTAAAGTGTAAAGGCTGTTTACAGATCCTTTCCCTCGTCTTTTAACCTAATGTTTCCTCCTTAAAATCAACATAAAGAGGCACTAATCGAACAAACAACTTATAACACATCGCATAAAGCAGATTATATTAAGACTAATCTATACTAAAGAGAATAAGAGATAATCATAAAATCGAGAAATCAGCTTATGATGTGTAATTCACTAAGACATGAACGATCTTAACTTTCTTTATTGAAATAAAATCTTCAAGCATACCCCTCCCTACCAAAACAACTAAGATAGCTATATTATGTCTCAGCTCGAAACCCCCTCCTACCATTATTATACTCACATTGTGTCTAAAACTCAAAAAAACATCTTCCATTAAATACTCCGTATAAGGAATACAAGATAGCGTCACCGGGTGGTACCGAGAAATAAGACAGCCTATCAAATTGTGCAAAACTTTGTGAGTTTTATACAAATGTAGAAAATAAAATGTAATGTCACAATAATAGAACTATATTCAATCAATCAATCAAATCAACTAATCATCAACAGTTTATTTGTTTTACCCCCAAACAACACCCATACAAGAGAAACCCACCATTAATCATGCTTACATAAATGCCAAAATCTAATCAACAGCAGCAACAACATTAGAGCCTTAATACTCAAATAATTTGGGTCGGCTGACATGAATCATGCTTTAGAACCGCCATGGTCGCATACCACACAATGCAAATGATAAAATCTTATCAAAACATAAAAAAGTTTCAAGCTTTCAAGTTACCCACATAAGAAAAACATGAATGATCATGAAATCTTGCAACCCAGAAATCCAAAACCAAAAAAAACCAAAAAAAATAAAGAGGAATGAAATTACCTGCTACCAAGGCCAAAGAGACTCATGATGATCAAACAACGATAAGTTTATGAAATTAATAATCCAGATATTTCTCCCTTCCTTCCTTAGTTATATTTATTTATTTATGATTAATTAATGATGATTAAACTGCTCTCTATAAAATCCCTTAAGAATTGCAGGAGAAAAGAGAGCAGTAACAGGAAAAAGAGAGAAGGTGGGGATGAACAAAAACAAACCAGAAGGAAGAAATAATCAAACTTTATAATTTATAGTACTTCGGAATTGTATATATCTATAAATATACAGTCCAATTTAATTAATCTATTTATTTTTAAAATTGAATGAGAAATAATCTTAATATAACATTCAGGTTGAACTGGCAAAGATGACAGACTGTCAGAAGCTATGCTTTTATTTTGCATGCTCTGAACAAAGACAGCTCGTCTTCTTCCATCTCTGTCTTTCTCATTACCTGGCTTAATAACTCCATTTCATTCATTCTTTCTTTTTTTTTGAGTTTTTGTTTTTTTGTGTTTTCCTTTGTTTTGGGTGTGTATATTGCTACTTTTTGTTTTTGGGTGCAGGTCATTTTTGAGTGGGATGTTATTAGGAAGGGTTAATTCGGATTGTGCATTAGATTTGGGTCTTAATGTGGGTGCAGGTCGGATTATTAGTGCGATATCAAAATTGTCAGGTCTGAGTTATAATAGACCGGACATCGGTCCGGTTCAACTCTAGTTAAGTCGGGTTGGGTTGGTGATTGGTGGTGGTCCTGAATCGGCTCAGGTGAGTGGTGTGCTAGCGCGTTGCGCAAACCCAACTGTATTTTTTAGAAAAACAATATAAAATGTATTATAATAAACTACTCCGTAACAGTTATTGGTAAATTAACGATATTAGTTGTAATATCGTTATTTGAAACATAGCCGTATTAGTTGTTAATTTTTTAGTTTTTCTTAAGTCTAAGTTATCTAGTGTTTGAAAATAAAAAAAATGGCTTGATCAAAATTAATGGAACTCTTTAAAACAATATCTAATATTTTTAATTATTTTTCAAATTTCGTTGATTAGGATGTCTACGTATCTCGAACCAATCAAATCCCACGCTGATCTTCATTTACCTTACTTACCTTTATGACTTGGCGTATCAGCAGTGTTGGGCGGTGATCAATCTTCATCATGATGGAGGAGCATATTCGGATGAAGTTCTACTTAGCAGAAATATGGCTCAATGGGTGTGAGGGTTCAATGTTGGCTAGAGTATTATGTTGAGGCTCAAGTGGAAAGGTGATCCAAACAGCCTTATTACATACAATGGTCCAAACCTCTACTACATTGATCACGACCAGCCCATGACTCCAGCTATGATCACGACCATCCCATATCATATTTTGGTTATTATAAATCAATTTATTCGTGAGTTCGAATTTGGATCGAGTACAATGTTTAAGATGGCATGGGCTGGAATTAACGAAAGACCTTGGAAGCAACAAGACCCACACAACCATTTATTAGGCGTGTGTATACCCTATATAAGGGGTTGGATGGTTTTCATTATCATTCAGTTCAGATTTAAGATTAATACAAGAATTTTTGTTTTCTAATTGCTTGCGAGTTATTAAATTTAGGGGATGCTCATTCATGAACGAGTTTTACTCATTCATGGACCGAAATACTATTTTATCCCTTTTATTTTATCTCCGAAATTTCCCCCCTCTCTCTATATTAAATTCTCCTTCCTGGACTCAATTTGCAGGTATACTGGTTTTCAACCTCAGGTAAGGCTCCAATCTTACCACTGTCTCTTTCCCCGCAAAAAGAAAGAAGAAAATGAAACACAAACAAACAAGAGCTTGCCACGCATAGTATTGCGTTTTTGATAAATTAATTTTAAAATAAAGGGAATACAGATATAAGGGAGCTATGCAGACAAATAACAAGGGAAACCTTGATTCATTTCTATATGTTTCAATTATGATGGTTTAACAATCACGTCCATACAATCAACCTTGCTAATGTCGGCGGCGGACGCCATTCCCCACCCAATGTCGGCGACGAATTAAACAAAATCTAATTTAATTAGTGTAGTTTTTTAATTTCATATAATATAATTAATAAAATTAAGAATCAGAATTATTACTTGATTAATACGAGAATAAACATTCATAAATATGTATAATTTGACGGTGTAATACTCCGTATTTCATGATATTTGTATTTGTCGTATTTATTATTTAATATAATATTGAGTTGCTTATATTCGATAATTTAGTGTATGGAGTTGGTTGAAAAGCTTGCGAAAAATCAATCACTGCAATATAAAATCGTGTAAACTAAAAAAGTATGTATATGAGGAAAATAATTAAGCTACTTAAATAAATCGAAGCAACGTACCAGATTGATGTTGATAAAACGGTGCTTTACCCTTATTTTTTTGAATCGATGTTTGCCTTTGAATCTTTGTAGATGTTTGTGTAACGACGAATTTTGTATTACGATAACTGAAATACAAAACACAGAAACAAAATAAGTTTTTATTAATATCAGAAAATTTCGTGTACAATCTCTAATAATCCTCTGATTCTAACTAAACAAACAGGTTACACGTGCACGATCCACTTAAGGGGTGCGTATACGTTTTTGTTGAAGGGGGTCGCGTGTAGAGGGTGGATGCACTCTACGCGTGACGCTGACTTGTATTCTTGAGAGGGTCGAACGACTTGAATCTCTCTTGAATGTTTGAATGTTTGAATATTCAAGTTTGAATGTTTGAATATTCGTGTTTGAGTGTTTGAGTTTTCTTGCGCAGGCGGCACGAATTCGTTGTGCTTGTTGACTGCTTAAGATGAATTTCACGAGATTTTCAGAGCTTTTCTTTTCTTCGAGTTTTCTTCCCGTTTTCTCTTTTTGTTTTGAACAAACTTCGCTCTATTTATAGAGAAAAGTTTGGGCTTCGGTGGGCTTTGGGCTTCAGGCCCATTTCGTCTTGTTTACGATTTTGGCCCAATTTGGCGTCTGTTTGGACCCGAATAACTCAGAATGATCCAAATTTCATTTTAAAAGGGACAGAGATAATTAAATTGAGTAATTTATTTTTTTATTAACTCAATTCAATTCATTTCTGTATTTTGACACTTAAATAAATTTTTAGTGCCTACAAATTGCCCCCTCGAGACGTTGTCACGTGCACTTTTGGGTGTCTTGACGTGGCAGGGTCTCGATTACTTTTGCTTTGACTTGGAAGTCGATGGTCACCTTAACTCGTCGTTAAAGTAGCTCCATTTTATTTGACTCGGAAGTCGATGGTCACCTTAACTCGTCGTTAAGGTAGCTCTATTTTATTTGACTTGGAAGTCGACTGGCCTCCACTTTGTTGTGCCAGTAGCATTTTTCGTGTCACCATGTCATTATTTGACTTGACGGATGACTGAATGTGTCTTTCATCTTGATAATTTTGTAATCTTGATGGATAACGCTTGAATTTTTATCGTCTCGGTCATTATGTAACCTTGACGAATTGTACTTACATTTATGTCACCCTAGTCATTTTGTAACCTTGACGGACGACATTTGAATTTTCTTCGCCGTGATCATTTTGTAAATTTGACAAATCGTCCTTAAATTTACGTCACCCTGGTCATTTTGTAACCTTGACGGATGACATTTAAATTTACGTCACCAATTTCCATAAAAATGACACGCTATTTTACCGTGAGAATCGTCATTTTTTTATGGATAATTTGTGAGAAACTACCTTATATTTATGCCCATTTGTGAACAACTACCTTACTTTTTATTTTTGGTTAAAAACTACCTTTCATTTTAATTTTTTGTTAAAAACTACCTAAAAAAAGTTTTGAGGCCAATTTCTATTTATTATTGGTTTCACACGTGTGAGTTATCTAAATTTTCATTCTTTTTTGTCGTTAAACTTGATATTCAAGTTTATCCTTCTTATCTAAAGTTTTAAACGAAAGGAAATTCTTATCATTAGCTTCAATTTCTTTCTTAAGCATGTGGAATAAGTGCTCCGGATGATGAACATGGGCTAAATGGTATGAACTCTATGCTATTAGTGAATAGGTGTAATAATTTTCACTAATAGCATAGAGTTCATACTATTTAGCCCATGTTCATCATCCGGAGCAATTATTCCGAAGCTAATGGCAAGAATTCCATTTTGTTTAGAACTTTAGATAAAAAGGATAAGCTTGGATATCAAGTTTAACGACAAAATAAGAATGAAAATTTAGAAAACTCACACGTGTGAAACCAATAATAAATAGAAATTGGCCTCAAAACTTTTTTTAGGTAGTTTTTAACAAAAAATTAAAATGAAAGGTAGTTTTTAACCAAAAATAAAAAGTAAGGTAGTTGTTCACAAATGGACATAAATATAAGGTAGTTTCTCACAAATTATCCTTTTTTTATTTCATAAGCTTTGATCACGGTAGAATTTTCTTATTGGGCCATTGAGAGGTGAGCGGCTAAACTTTCCTTCTATAGTAAGTATTTTGTGCATATATATACTGCATATTGTCAAACTGTACATATAATTCACTAATACACTAATACACTAATACACTACCATATTATCATGCTTAGTTAACCGTGGGTTCCTTTGCTCTTTTCTCTCTTATTTTCTTTTGATGTTTGATTTCTTCCTGCCCCCCTCCTTTTTTTTTACCAACTTTCTTCAATTTCTTCATTACTGCTACTGTATACTCTTTTAAACTTGCTATTGTTGAATTCACCCCAAAGATATCAGCAACATTATCTTGTATGACCTTCTGCCTTATTTATTTATTTTATCAGTCATAGTTTTAGAATGTCTTTGCATTAAGCTGTGTAAACTGGTGGTTTTGTGGTTTATTTTACGAATGTCGTGAATCTCCGATTTCTGTGTTTAGGGTTGAAGGCCTGGCGTACGAGTCACTTGAGTTTGGTTCTTTATGATCTTTTTTTTTTATCACGATCAAAGATGTGTGTAGTGTATATAGATTTTGCTTAGTTGGATGGCAAGTGGATTATGGAGAATGTGTAATCTTTTTAGTCCTAGAAAAGCGATGCTTACGACAATCTCTGAAGGCGTCAATGTGATGCCACTCTTAGCCCAAATGAGTGTGTTATATATACTGTTATGTTCTCGAAATTTTGTGACATGAGGGTGCGTTTGACCGCAAAGCTCCTTGTTATCAAAAGTACAGGGAGTAACACACTTTTATCTTGTACACCATGTTGAGCATGCCCTCATACATACTACCGTCCTTAAATGATTCGCACACTTTTTATTGCATACCCATTTACTTTCTTTCAACTTTGAACATGAAGTAGATGCTTTATTGCTCTCTTGTGTCAATCCATCTTTACTCTCCTCGTCAATTTTCTTATGGTTTGATTTTTGTTGTTTTTTTTTTGGTGCATTTTTGTAGGTATAAATGAGTATGGCACACTTTGTCGAACGCTTCCAAGGTGATCGGAAATACCTGTGTATTAACAATGGTGACCATAGTGAAGAGTCCGAGACCAGCCTTCCTGTTTACAAGTCATTGTTGCGAGTTCAACGTGAACTGGTTAATACTACTACTCCGACGGATTTTCAAGAAAACATGTCGCTTCCCGCTAGGCCAAGCGCTTATGGGACTCGTGGTTATACTCTTATCAGCACTTTACCTACACAACATGTTCATGATGAAACATTTCCACTTTTGGGACGTAGAATCATTTCCGGAGATACCAGATGGGGATGTCGCGTCATTCAAATTCCCGGAGAATCAAGTTATATAGCAGTATATTGGGGATGGACCGAAGATGTTCTTCCTAGGTTTGGAGCCATCCTCAAAAACTGTTCAGTTTATGATGCGGTGTATGCTTCATTATATTCTTACGTCCGAGAGCCTTGCATTTTGCGCGCGTTTCTAGAAGCTTGGTGTCCCACTACCAACACACTTCATACTATGTTTGGAGAATTTTCGGTTACTCTATGGGATCTTCATCGTCTCAGCGGTCTGCCAATTCTTGGCTCAATTTATGATGAAGCGGTTCCTAGCTTTGATGACTTGCATGCTCTTGATGCTCAAGGTGTTCGACTAATTCCCCGAGCATGTCATTTTTTATTAGTTGTTTATCACCGTCTCAAAACACAGTCTGGTGGAAAAGGAGTCACTTCGCAACAATGGATCGAGTTCTGGTGCAAGAGGTCTTACATATATAAAACGCCCCATAAGCGACGGCGAGAGAGCAAAAATCCTCCCAAATTTACAGGAAATCCTTCTGGAGAAATTGACCCAAAACCGCTTGTCTGGACAACTAAAGAGGCAAAGATATTTGAATCTTTGAGGATAGTTCATGAAAGTCGGAAGCAATCAACATATTTGGCAGCCTTTTTGTCATGTTGGCTATGTAACTTTATACTACCGGAATCTGAAGACCGATTAATTAGACCAAAAACCTTTGAGGTAGCGAGCTTGATGGCTCGTGGAGAAGTGTTTAGTCTTGCACCGCCGGTGCTAGCTAGTATTTATCGAGGGCTCAACATGATTTCTACGTCTCCCAAGCCTGGTTATTCGGGTTCCGTCTTCCCTGCCCATTATTTGTACGGTTGGCTTGCTTACTATTTCAGGACACATCATGAAGTTGAACCATGCCCGAGGGGTCCAAGAATGGTGCTTTATTCCGGTGCGCAACACGCAAAATTTTTCAGAGATAACGAAGCTCGTAGACTTATTCACGAAGGACGCTCCATTAACCTTGGTTGTATTACCAAATTTTTTGACAAGGGTGTGTGTTTGCACGATGACGGAACCTTAGATAAGGTCAACTTAAGTTATTTTATTTGCTTACGTACTGCATATTTTCGTTACGATCTGGTGCATTATTTTCGATCCAACCATACACCCCATATCGGTTTTCGAAACAATTTGGTTTCTGTCAAGGGCTTCCTAGTCTTCTTACTTCAGACGCAAAACATGTATCTTACAAAGAAGCTCTCAAAAAATGGCGAATGATTTTATTTGAAGGCAGTCAATCCCGGGTGAATTTGTTTCCTCCTCCGAGGTCAAAGTGGCGTGATTTTAATTCAGTAGCTTTTCAAAAGTGGTGGAGCAAGGTTGATGTAAAAGACTTGTTAGCAAAATCTCTTGTGCTAAATTCAGCGATGGAACCTGATCCAAACAAGAAGTTATCTAAGAGCCATGGGAAAAAAAGTGCAATACATACATCACCTAATCATTCTAAGGTCGAAGGCTCTGGTGAGACACCATCGATAATCCAATCTCCGAAAAATCAGGCAGGTAGTTCACAACCTAACCAACTCGTTGCTGGAGGAGTGGATAATGATGATGGGGAGTCAGACACCAACTTCAAACATAGGCGTCGAGGAAATGTTGATAAAGTTAATGTTGTTCCTAACAATGTGCGAAACTCCAACGAAGTTGACGTAAAACTTTTTACAAACATACCAAAATTTTGTGACAATCCTTCAAAATTGATTCTGGTAGTATGCCCTTTTTTTCTTTTTATTTTTTTTTTTTTTATTTTTCTTTTATTTTTTTTTTATTGACCTCCTTTTTTTGTTGCTGCAGGATGGAGAATTTAATCTCGAGAAAGACCTTCCAAATTTGATAGGTGACCCTCTTCTTGATGTTGTCGCTGACCGTTCAAATCCCCGCAAAGGCAAGGAGATAGAAAAGTTCAAGCAACTTGTCGAGGAAGGTAAAATAGAATCATCTCATCTAAAGAACAAACTAGTGAGAGTGTTAACCTCCACCAGTCAACCGTCTGTTCAAAGCCCTCATTCCCTAGAAGTAGCTGCGAGGCAAAGTCTTGGACACGAGAAGAGGATGCTTGATACTTCTGTCAATCCACATTCAAATAAATCCTTTCCCGCATCGTCTGTGATTACAGTTATGCCACAAACACCGGTAAAAGGGATTTTACATACAGGCTTAAAGATGGTTGTTAGTAGCTTGTTAAAGACGGTAAAAGAAGCCGCTTTTGAAGATGTTGAGCAAATTGGGAAAGAAGCCGCCTTGGTTTACAAATGTATAAAGCACTTTAAAGGAGATCCGACCCGGCTTCAAGATAAGATAGAGTCGTATGTCGCCACTGTCAAGGCTTTTCGCTTTTTAGAAAAAGCTACAAGGGATCGTCTTGGCCATGAGGATTTAGGCAAAGAAATTACTGAAGAGCGCGAAGGACTCGAAAAAGATAGTCATGCTCTTGCTGATGTCGAGGCGGCTTGTCTTACTATAACAGAAAAAATATCTGATATAGGCAAAGAGATAGCTCAACTAGAGGACGCGTTAGAAAAGGCACGTGAAGCATATCGTGAGTTATCTAGTGAGATGGAAAATCTCGAGAAATCCCGCAAGGCTGCCCGAGATCAATTAGAAACAAGAGGGGCGAAAATTGCTAAATTGGAGGCCACCCCACAATTGAGTGCGGAAGATGTAGCTGTATTTGAGGAGCAAAGGCGTTTAGTTTTAGAACTGCAATCATCGCTGGACCCGGAAGCTTGGATGGATTTGGTATTTTAGGAGTTTATTACTGGTCACCCATCCCTTTTTTATGCGCACCATCTCCTTTTTTTTTTTACTTGATAACAGGGTATGCTATCATTTTGTAAGTAGGAGTTGCAGGGTTTGGTATACATACGTATACCTCATTTTGTATCTGTAGATTATGTACTCCTTAGTGTGACAATGTCGTAACTAACTGGATGTACTCTGCACTCGTCTCTTTTTGGATATAATGTAAATGTATTATGTTGGATTATAATTTTACATTCTGTTTCTGGATTATATCCAAGTATAAGATACAAGTAACAAGGCACGCTGTCATTTCTAGATTTAGCCGTCCACAGTTTAGGCTCATGCGGGCCAGGAGCGATTTTGATAGGTTTTGATTTTTTTGGTGTGGCTGCATTTAAACAAAGTGTTTGTTCAAACTGCCTACGTACTCGCAAAGCTGACAAGGTGACAACTTACAAGATCAAGTCAACGTAGTTCATGAAAGATGGAAGGATAGGATTTTTGTTTTTTGAAGGTGTGGCTGCACTTGAGCTACATGTTCACCCAAGCTGCCTACGTACCTGTAAAGCACAAAGTACTTTACAAGATCAAGCCGACGTAGTTCATGAAAGATGGACACGTTTTTTTTTGTTCTGTTTTTTTTTTTTTTTAATTGCAGTTTATCCTCTTGCTTAGGAGCATGATTTGCAGTTTACGCTCTTGCTTAGGAGCACATGACTTGCTCTTCGAGTGTAGAGCCAGCAATTACCATGACTGATGCGCTAATAGGAGTGGAAGCATCCTTCTTTCTTGGCGACGCCCTAGGTTTGCAGGAGTAGCGGCAGCTATAGAGGCAACAGAGATTTTGCGTGGTCTGGTAGAGACATGCGCAGAGCGTAGGCTGGTAGCAGCAGCGTTGATAGCAGCTTTCTTTGACATTCCTCTAGTGCATATGCCTACTGATTGCACAGCTGGGGAGGTAGCAGCAGTGGGGGTACCCTGCACTATAGCTGCGTAGGTCTTCTTAGACGCGTTGGGTGCGGTGTCTTGCTTGGTAGACATCTTCGAGTAGACTTGGCTTTTAAAGTTGTAGAGATGAGAGGTAGAGATTTTCACGTCGGGTTCACCAAATTTGTAACGACGGATTTTGTATTACGATAACTGAAATACAAAACACAGAAACAAAATAAGTTTTTATTAATATCAGAAAATTTCGTGTACAATCTCTAATGATCCTCTGATTCTAACTAAACAAACAGGTTACACGTGCACGATCCACATAAGGGGTGCGTGTGCGTTTTTGTTGAAGGGGGTCGCGTGTAGAGGGTGGATGCACTCTACGCGTGACGCTGACTTTTATTCTTGAGAGGGTCGAACGACTTGAATCTCTCTTGAATGTTAGAATGTTTGAATATTCAAGTTTGAATGTTTGAATATTCGTGTTTGAGTGTTTGAGTTTTCTTGCGCAGGCGACACGAATTCGTTGTGCTTGTTGACTGCTTAAGATGAATTTCACGAGATTTTCAGAGCTTTTCTTTTCTTCGAGTTTTCTTCCCGTTTTCTCTTTTTGTTTTGAACAAACTTCGCTCTATTTATAGAGAAAAGTTTGGGCTTCGGTGGGCTTTGGGCTTCAGGCCCATTTCGTCTTGTTTACGATTTTGGCCCAATTTGGCGTCTGTTTGGACCCGAATAACTCAGAATGATCCAAATTTCATTTTAAAAGGGACAGAGATAATTAAATTGAGTAATTTATTTTTTTATTAACTCAATTCAATTCATTTCTGTATTTCGACACTTAAATAAATTTTTAGTGCCTACAGTTTGAATTACTTGCGTAAAATCTAACAATTAAACATCAATTAAGGTGTACAAATAGATAAGTAAGAATGTGAGATAATTAAGTCTTTTGCAATCTGTTTTTTTTCACATGTATACATAATATTATTTTATTACACCAAATAATTAGTTTGAGGCACATACCATTCTGAGATGGATATAATGTTGCTTTACCAGTCGTAGGTTGGAATGTTGATGACACTTGAATGTATGGAGTTGGTTGAAAAGCTTGCGAAAAATCAATCATTGCAACATAAAATCGTGTAAACTAAAAAAATATGTATATGAGGAAAATAATTAAGGTTGCGAAAAATCAATCACTACAAAATAAAATGGTGTAGACTAAAACAATATGTATATGACGAAAATACAAGCTAATTAAATAAACCGGAGTCACGTAACAGATTGATGTTTAGGGAATCTCGGTTTAAACTATTTTTATGAACAAAATTTAGGGAATCTCGGTTTAGTAGACTTCTATTGAGTAATGAGATGACGACCTGATTCTAGGCAATCTCGGTTACTAATGTACTTAAAATATGTACAAAAGTTACTAATGTACTTAAAATGGATAAATTTATTTTGTATATATTTTACTATGGAATATTTCTTATTTATGGAATGGAATATTTAGGGAATCCGGTTTAGTGGTCTTCTATTGAGTAATGATTATAATAACAATAATAATAATAATATTATAATACATAAAAATATATGACTTGGCATAAATTAAGGGTTCTCATTGGTCTACAAAACTGATTTTTGTGAGGGTGAATGTGAGTGCGAGAAAGAGTGAACGGTGGAATATTATTGCGCCACGTATGCAGTTATACATTTTGCTTTTATAGTAATAATGAATAATGATTCTCAAATAAGTCATGTATATACACAAATGCTTTGTACTCTGTGAGAGAAATCGATTATCATCCAAAAGGAATAAAACGAAATAGTATGATACAATGCACCACGAAATAAAACAGAGAATTTCAAAAATCATGTAAACCACCCCAGCCCCGATCGGGGCTGGCGCCCTCAATCGGGGTCGTAGTTTTCTCAAAATTTCTCCGAAATTAAAACTTTGGCAATTTGCTTATTGTTTCCCCAATCATTTTCCCCCGATCAGAGTTAGCTAATTTTTCGTATTTTAAGCTTTAAAACACGCCTAAGTACTTATTATGACCGATTAACATTGATTATTTGCATTATAACTTGTTCCTCTTAAAACCGCAGATTTAAACTCGTTTATAGGAGCGTGTATTCCACAGTTCCTAACCCATATTATAACGGTCAAACATGCTACGATTTTGGTCAAATCCCAAATTGCATTCAAATGTAATTGTGATTAACATATACTTAGACACATCGACTACATGTTAGAAAAATCGATATTTATATATGTTAATTAATCAGCGAAAGACAAACATTATCTAATTTCGATGCTAATAATTATAACAATTCAAAACAAAATAAAGTGAAATGTGACAATGAAAAAATAAAATGTGGCAAATTCGTAAAGATCATCATCAATGGCTCCAATGTTATGGAAGATATGTTAGAAAATGTGTACATACACTACTTTAGTTTATCCCAGATTATTTAAGAAAAAGAGTAATTGAAAGGAACGTTTAGTAGATAAATGTTTGAAGGAGTCATATCCATTGGGGTTCATTTTCAGCGGTTTAGGTATATTGTCTAGAATGATTTACATGTTTTACAAGAAAGGGGAGTGAATCCTGAATAAGTTAGCATGACTTGGCCAAATAAACAATCTTAACTTTCACATCATAAGATTAATTTGTTGATTATTAAGGTAGTTGTTATCAATGTGTATTATTGAAATATTGCAATGTCATGCTACCCCTATTGTCTTATAAATATTATCATCTTCATTCAATTTTGGTTGTCAAATGTGATATTCAACTTCACGTTGATTATTGCGTCCAACCGTAGTTTAGTGCGACCGGTTAAAATAAACTATTTTATTATATATTAACACCATTTTGAGAAAACGTGATCATTTTATAATAATTAAAAGTGTCACTTTTTAACCAAACGTGGTCATTTTTTATCGTAAAATGGTTAGGTTTTGTGCTATCATATTGTTCAACTATCTTACCCTAATTTGCGTATTACAAATTATCTATAGGAGTAGAGTTGACCTCTTTAGAGAAAATTAATATAATGTGAGATCAACGTGACTCAATTAAACTTTAATTATGTAATAATCAAACTCCTTAATTTTGGTCAATTGTGAGGTTAATTCCTATAAATTATAAAGGGTGCTGATTTTCACAGTACACAATTTACTCAGCACAGTACACTTTTGACGGAATTACCCCTCCCATTCACAACTCACATGATTATTCGTGTACTATTCAAAGAAAAAGAAGGAAAAATGTCCATTCTCCACTTCCTCCAAAACCACCAAACTGACTCCTAAAGCAACCGCCTCGACGGCCTCCGGCAACCCACCATCATCTCTCACAAGAGCACCGTCCATCTCCTTATAGCACCGACGACTCACCATCTTTATTCGCTCGGTGAATCTGCCATCGCCCCTACTTCCTCTCTGACTCTCCATGACCACACAAGTATATTGCTATGACAATCTGACATCTGCCGTCGTCCACCCCATACGCTGCCTTTCCCTGCCATCCTTCACCAACGTCGCACCCCGCCGTTAACAAACAACTGATATCTTCAACAACAAAAAACACCAAAGCTTTAGCAGAGCAAAAAAATCCTTACAAACATAAAAACAATATTAATTGGATTTTTAATTGTAATTAATGAATCATATAGCGTGTTTTAGTTTTAATTTATCATCCTTAATAATGTATACTAGGATTGAAGCAAATTAAGGTGTTGATTTAATTAATTTTAGATGTTTTAGGTTTATCATTGACAGAGAATTAGGTGTTTGAGTGTTTTAGTTAAAGGGTATATAACTGGAAACAAATGCGCAAAAAGTACTGTATAGAGTAAAATTTGTACTGCGAAAATAAATTACGATTATAAAACTAGTAATTAAATAAAATTGATCTCAATTTTTTCTTGATTACAACCTCCAAATCTCCCATGTGTCAAGCAATCAACACAAAAACGATTATACAACCAGATTTATATTATGATGCATTTAATTGAGCTTATGTATATATTTTTGGAGCTTTTAAACTATTTTGAGTTATATTTTAATCTTTTAAATTAAAATTAAAATATAGTTGAACTTATATGTATTTTGTTTTATTTATTAGTTGTATAATAATTTTCTAAGCTCAATCTTTTGTAAATGAGTTCATAAACTTTACAATATACGTGTAGCTCATATTCTTTTCATTAAAACTCGAAATTTCTATTAAAAAATTTAAAATATGTACATCCAATTGTACACATTTGGTGTTACAATCCACTCATTTAGCAATCAAGCCGATAAGAGGTGACCCACCTTTTTTTCAGCTTTGCGGTACTTGGTTCATCTGCTACAGAAAAAACCAGAAAAAAGACTCGGTTGCAAAGTTGCATGAGAATAATAATTCAATACGTTTCACTTGTTACGATATATCTGTCATAAATTTATAACGGGTCAAGTATCAACCATATAAGTAAATAAGATAAGAGTATCCACAGTGACCTTTTTCACACTTTTTCATCTTTGGGATGAAAATGTGATAGGACATTAAATATAATAAACAAATGTTTCACCTGTTCGGGAATTGGTGAAGAGCATCTTTTGTCCTCTAACCATATTCACAAACCAATAGATAGTTGACACATGAACATCCCCAACAACTCTATTTTTTTTTACCCACACCTACTATATGAAACGGATATAGTTAGTATAATTAATTAATTAATTTATTTTTCACAAAAAAAATAAAATGTTCATAATTCGTATTTTTTTCCCTCTATAAAAGGAGTCCAATATTAATATATTTCATCACACTCCTCCTATTTTGTAAACGTTTATTATTAGGTTAACTATATATTAGGTTTTACTTGATTCTAATTTTGTTATTGTAATGTACTTTCGTATCTTTATTTAAAGTAAGATTACATCCGTTTTTGTTAAAATACAAAACGAGATAAAATAAAAAATCACGTGAGATTAAAGACAGTAAGATAAACCATTAAAACGTGTGAAAATTACAAATTTATCTTAATTTAGATGGAAAATAATCGTTGAAAATAAATAAATTCAAATTTACAATAATATCAATAAAAATAAAAAATTACAAAACCCAAAAATTTATATGATTATTAATAATTATAATGAAATGGAAATAAATATAAGTATGAAATACTGAAACGTTGATGTAAATATTGTGGGGTATAGTAAAGTATGAAATAGAAGAAAGTTGAGTATTAGTTGATGTGGGTGTTATTTCCATGTATTTTGGTGAATTTTGGTGGTGAGTGAAAATGTGAGATGGATGATGAGTTGGCGAGAGAAAATGTGAAAAGTGTAAGGTGAAAATCGGTGAGAATTTCACTGATGCGGATGGTCTAATAGATAGGGTACATAAAAAATCACAAATAATTTATCTTTATCTTCTCAGGTGAATTTTATTTGACCCGCAAAACTTGTAACGGATATCAACCGTCGCAAATAATTTGTGAAAACCATTTGTGGTTTTTTGTCCTACAGAAATTCCTGGTGGGCACATCACATGGGCTCCCAGGTGTTTTACTCGTCCAATAATCAACATTAGGGTACTCACAATAAAATATTTGTAAAAATCTAAGCAAATTCACAAGTACATCACCCTTGGCCTTGGCTACCTTCGCCTACAAGCATTAGCATTCTAATTTCTTACCAATATATCATATATGACGTGACTATCTTCACCGTTCTTTTACCAATAGTCTACAACGTATTACCAAAATACATTTATAATAACTTAATTTAGACATAATTATATTTATATAAGCGGGATTTTGTTTATACACGTTCAATTCTAACACCCAGTTTAGAAAACTATTAAATTCTCTTATCTTGCCCTACTTATCATTACCCTTTTTTCTCATCTTATCTATATAATTACTGAATCATTTCAGAAGCCCTCGACGCGCCACGTCATCAATGCAATTGTGATATATATTTTTTTTTAATTCTCTCAGGTGGGTCCCGCAATTTCTTTTATGAATTTCCTAGGAAATAACCGCCTGAAATTCTAAATATATACCTGATATCGTAGTTTAAGAATTATTACGTAATATTTTTTATATAAATTCGTAAACATGAAATTTTACAAAAAACTCGTGTAAAATTGCGTAATTCATTTGCACAACTATTTTGATTTTACAAAAATAAACTGTAAATTTTGCGTAATAATTAATAGCGGGATTGAATATACCTGTGGCTAACTAATAATTTGCACAACTGTTTTAACATTAAAACGGTTTATGGTATTAAAATTTTAGAATAAACCGCAATTTCATTTATGAATTTCCTGAGAAATAACCGTCTGAAATTCTAAATAAATATCTGATAACGTAGTTTAAAAAATATTACGTAATATTTTTTATATAAATTCATAAACATGAAATTTTAATTTCTGTCAAGAGTATACCCGTTAAATATACCGGTGCATTTTTGCAATCGAAAAAAAGCGACAATACTAAATTTAAAAACAAAATTGAGTAAAGTTAAAAAATTCCATAATTACAATACACAATATATCGATATATTATATCGATGTTCTTAAAAGTATAACGGTTAAATATACCCGTACATTTTTGCAATCGAAAAAAAAGTGACAATACTAAATTAAAAAACAATAAAAATAACATAATATTAATATAACAACCAATAATAGTGTACAAGTTTATATATTTTGCGAAATCAAATCATAAACATAACGGTACAAAATAAACCTTGCAATAACATCTATATCGATTTAAAAAAAACAATAAAAGAATGGATATATGAATAACATTACTATTATTATCATGTGCATTTTAACGTATTATCAATATAATAGAAATTGAATGCACAATATTTACGTATTATTGACATTATTCGGTAATATTAATTATCCACCATATTTTTTCTAAAAATATACCCGTGCAATTTTGCACCGGTTTAACACTAGTTTTTCTAAATTTTGATCCAAAATTTGCATGTTTCAATTTAATGAAAAATAATATATATAGAAAAACAATTAAACAACTTATATAACAGTAATTTAAAAAGATAATATGTGTAGCTATTAAGACTTCAATAAATTATTGAAACAAAGTTCGCGTAATAGTAATATGTAAAAAGCGCGCTAATCGGGTCACCAACATTTTTACTCTTAATCTCACCTTAATTATCGTGACCCACTTTTAACCCACCTTCACCCTCCCAAGCAGAAAGTCACGACCTAGGGGCATCAACCCAATTATTTTCCAATCATTTTCCATTTTCCAACATTTTCAATCATTAATTACATTCTCTACCCCCACCAAATAATATAATAAGCCAATAATATTGTGACACGTCAAAGGTCACCAAGAAGGTCACCAATCCATTTCGGGGTCACAAATTGACCCTGAAAATTTCAAGATCACCAAAATTAATACAAGGTCACCAAAATTAGTGTCTTAATTAGGTAATTACGGTGACCCAACAAGATCGCGACCTCCTTGGCGACCTTGCTTGGGGATGGTCTTAGAAAACACTAACAACTACCAAAATTTACTTGATAAGCCTCCTACCTCAACTCTCTATATATATTACTCGTAGTAATGCTCTTATTAGAACCACTTTATAGTTAACCTCATCAAATTATTGACATCCTATAAATACTTCCCTAAGTTCAAATATGAATATTGCAATTCTTCTCTTTATTTCTTCTTTACTGGTTACTCTCTCCCATGCAATAGTCGAGGACTACTGTGTGGGAGATCTAACTCTTCCCAAAACACCAGCCGGGTACGCTTGCAAAGACCCTAGTAAAGTCACTGTGGATGACTTCATTTTCACTGGTTTCCGTGTTGCCGGAGCCACCACAAACATCTACAAAAACCACCTTAACCTAGCATTTGCTAACGCGTTCCCTGGTTTGAACGGACTAGGCATTTCAATAGCACGAATCGACATCGGTGTGGGGGGAGTCGTCCCTATACATACTCACAGAACCTCAGAAGTATTCCTTTGTGTCAAAGGGAGAATAATTGCTGGAATTATTGACACAAATAATACTGCCTATTATAAAACTCTTGAGGTAGGTGATGTTATGATATTTCCTGAAGCATTACTACATTTTCAGGTAAATGCAGGGGATACGCCTGCTCTTGCATTTGTGAGCTTGAACAGTCCCAACCCTGGTCTTCAAGTCATCGACGACTCGTTGTTTGCTGGCAATTTGCCATCGGAACTTGTTGAGAAGATCACGCTCCTCGATCCTGACCAAGTGAAGAAGCTCAAGAAGGCTCTTGGTGGTAGTAATTAGGACCAGCCTCAATGTGGAAGATAATAAGTCGCTCTGTTTGTCGTCATTTCATAGTCTATGTATGTATGTATCTTGATGTATACTTATCTTCCTGTGCTTTGTTTCAGTGAGCTTAGAACAGGAGATACTATGTACTAATAAATCAGAAGCCTGTAATATACAATATAAAATATAAAATATAAAATATAAAATGTGACTTGTTTTAAGTAGTCAACTGATCTATCTTCCGTCAATTTTCTTTTACACCATGAAATAAGCACAGATTTTGAAATAATATAATGTATGAAAATAGCATTTTAGATGATAATCAAACGTAATAAACATTTATGTAAGAACATATATTTAGAAGAAATAAACGGGATGAAAGTTGGAAGCGATTAACTATCAAAGTCAAATGAAGAGAACATAAACGGGATGAAAGTAGTACTCCGTACTTTATAACAAACATGAATCTTTTTCAATGTTCATATACAAATGTGCCATATCCATATCCGAGTCATTACCTGACCCTCGTTATAAAACATGTGGAGCCGCCAAAATACAAAATCGACCAGGAAAATCAAGTTCTATTCATATCAACAATGAGAGAATGAGGAAACATAAAAGATAACCATACCAGCCAGCCTGCAATGGACTCAACTGAAGTGATGGACAAAGTCGACATGCAGTCCAAATCTTGGCAAAAGCATACCTTTTACTCCGTAGCTTTTAAGATGTTCTTTCTATGGGTCTCTGGTTTCTCTAGTTCTGCTGCTGGAGGCTCTCGAATTTCTGATCGTCAATGTTTTTTGCTGGAGAATCTTCGAATTTGTCTTCTTGTGTTTTCTCTGAATCTGAGTCTGTTGCCTCTTCATTAATCATGTCATGCTTCTTTTTAATCTTTAAAGGCCCGAGTTTTGAGTCAAGATCCTTGACTGCGTTTGTGAAAGACCTCCCACCTTGCATTCCAATAAGGCGATCAATAGATTCCTAAAGAGAAGACATTTTTTACGATAAGATGTGAGCAAGAAAATTACAGTTTTCTGATAAAATAAAGCAAACAGATGAGTAAGACTATGTACCGTATCTCACAAAGAAAAGGTTATCTTCTTCTTTTAAACGGAGATAATCAGCTACAGAGTACAGCCAAATCAAAATGAGTGCATGTCAGCTAGTTACTTTCAGTCATCTCATGAGTTGTGAATGATTGATCACTCACACCAGGTTTACCAAATTTGCTTTTACGTTTTACCCAGGCCCCAGCGAAATACATGTATATTATTACATATATTCATAACATGGCATTTGGATAAAATCTATGTATCAAATACTTAATGAGCTGCGTATTGTGTATCCATATAATGTATTTGTACCATGCATTACAACTTCATCTACAGAAGATCACAGCAAGTTCATAAACAGATGTTTTTTAAATAATCTAATCCACATACTCGAAGGTTCGTGGAGAAACTTGAGCGTAGAAAGGTAAATAAGCTATCACAGCGAAATAGAAGAAGACAGCGCAAGCAGTAGTCCGTTGTTTGGACAATTTGTGAGATCCAAATCCACATCCATTACAAAAGAAATAAGCTATCACAACAAAATAGAAGAAGGAATCCAATTTCCTGATTAGCAAGTTTTTAAAAGAAGGTTCCTTTCAACTGACCTGTTCTATACGTTCAGCACGCGGGCCCAAATCCTCGGCTGATGCTCCTTTATGCAGATACATAAGAGCAAGTAGCAAGTGAGAACGGACGTCTTCTGAAAAGTGCTGTTTAATGTTGCAATAGGGGACAATAATTTTACAACCAATTGAGTAAAACGGGCAGTTTACAGGTTTCATTGGGCAGACAGTAATACAATGCTTGTCCATTTCCTGTCTAATGAGCATCTCCGGGCACTTCTGCTCACAAGGAAGCATCTTAAAAGGGCAAACTGAATCATGCTCTTCTGCATGAGCCGCACTGTAAGTATCACTGCAACCCTCTTTTTCACACAACAATGTCCTAAAACGACATTCAACGCGATGATGTTTGAGTTCAACCTCAGATTTGAATTTCATCTTACAGTGAAATTCATTCTTAAAATCGACGTTTTTTAGTAGAGTTTGTGCAATACATTCCCTCTGGTCCAACAACCAAAAGCTGTTCTTCTCCATTTCTTGCATAAAATCATCAATTTTGTCATCTCTGGTATCACTAAGTAGCCATCCAGAAACCCGGCTTAGTAAATTCCTCTTTAGAACCGTGAACTCCTCGATGAAGTCTGAAATGATGTCTGAAGGCTGGTCACAAATTTCTTCTTCGGGACGACCCTCTAAGAAAAGAGACTCTGAAACAAAGGATTGACTTCTCTCTGTGAGATACTCCAGCATTTCTTTTCTTATTTCAGCAGCCACTGTGCCAGGACTCCGAAAGAATTGTCCTGTTGTGTTATCAATGCATGTGGTTGATAAACCTTCAAGTAATATCAGAGCAATCTTGTGAACCATATCCTTGTCCGACAGATCACAGTGAAACCTCTCACTCTCCTCTCTAAGATCTTCAAATTTCTCTTGCTCGAGAGCAAGCTCTGTGAAAGATGTATCCGTTTCCATAATAACCAGACCCAAAATCGTACCTAATAAATGACTTTTTTTCAGGAAAATAAATCTGTATCCTTGTCTGGTTCAAGCTCGCAGAACTATGAAAACGATAACATCAGCAAATCCCACCTATAAATAAAAGGCACGTGAATGAAGAGACTCATAAGACTAACATCCTAGCTTAACATCACGCAAAGCAGTGTTCTTGAATGTTTAATAAGGATTGCTAGATTCGAGCAAAAGTTGTAGCACACAGATGTTTTAATTTTACCACACTTAGCTGTACGATAACTTCAATTTTTTTCCATCGAATCAAGTAACCTAAAGCTGAAGCCTTCACACATTGAGATGTTATGGACAAAATAGTTGAAGTAGTTGAAACAAAGTTCAGCAGCTGATACGCTGTGCTAAGTGCTAACAAGTCAGCACTTCTTATTAGCTACTCCGTACTTTCCTCAATATTTGTGCCAATTCAATATGGTATGAAACAATAGAATGAGGAGGAGTCTAATTCAGTAACAAAATCATTCCAACGCCTCAAACGCTTTACAAGTTTCCGTCTCTGGCAGAGTGAGTGAGGGCTTGGAGATACACAACCTTACCCAGTTATACTCGCGTTGTATCAAGACAAAGAAGCTATTTCTGAATGACGCGGAGAATCAAGAATTTAACCAACTGCTATTTCACACTCTAAGAAATGCATAGTTTAGTAGGTCGCAACTCGCAATATCAATCCCCACAAAAAAATTCCTCACAGGAAAAAATCGACACGGTGAGAGTTTCCTTCAGAAGCCTACACTTTTCATCATCCTTTGCTATAAATTAGAGAGAGTTTCAACTAATCAGCTTTATCGCGAAGCCGGAAAACGAGGAAACAAGGCCAAACTCAAGATTAACTTTTTTTTTTTTTTTTTTTTTTTTGTCTAAGGTACTTATAATCACTGAGATATAAAATGGCTCCATAATTTCATATCTTAAACATGTATTTCCATACTCGGCCATCCAAACATGACTTCCAGAAAATACAAGAAGCAAAAACACAATCTTTTTATGGAAATGGTCTGCAATATAAATTTCAAAATGGAGTCTAGAACACAATTAGAACCACCATGAGAAAAATCACAACTTTTTGAACATTCCCAATTGTTCCTCCAATTGATCAGATATCAACCATCAAAAATTACAAACAACGGAACACTACCCAGTGTCTCAAGTACTCCCGCAAATTGCAGAGTACATGGGGTTGGATGTAGGCGGTCTTAGTAATCTAAAGTTGCGACCTAATATTGTAATGTACATAAATTGTTCCAAATCATTAGGAAGCAACCCAAATTGAAAATTTTGTCCAATTGTCGTAATGGGGTCTGAATTCCATATGGTATCAACACAAATACTCCTAGAATAATCATTACAAAGATCATTCGGGTGATATAACGTCATAGTTGGTACGAATCGAAGTCAACATTCAAAAATACCAAAGGTCAACAATGTCATTGATCGACTAATTGGATGGAAAAAAAAATAGATATTTGAAAAGTTGTTACCTGGATAGGGATCATTTGTTTAGCAGGAAGAAGCAAAAGCAAATCGGGAATTCGATTCCATGTTCTTTTCCTACACAATTATGATCGACTGTACATTGATATTTGACAGTAGTGGAACAAGGGATTAGCATAATTCATTCTTTATTTTAAGCAACTAGATCGGCCAAACGGAACAATCGAGTCGGATTTGTTAACTTTTTGGCGGGTTAGTTTGGGACTTTGGCTGTGTCATACATTTGGGTAAGGTTGACTACTTGAGTCCTACGGTCATTTGCGTTGTTTCGGACTTTCGGCAATCAAACATTCAAACACGTTTATAAAACGTTAATTTAGAGATTTATCATTTTTATTTGCCGAAATATCACATCCGTATCGATCAACAAAAAAACATATGAAAATATGGGAAAAAATAAAATAAAGGGATATTGTACATGGTACTCTTTAATTTTTCGACTTTCTACATGGTACTTCTACACTTTTTAAAACATACTGATAAAAGTAGGAACAATGATCAACATGGAAGGAGATAGAAATAGAGGATTGTATTGTTCTGTAAATTTCTGATCATAAGCATATAATATACATAGGATATATATACTATGATACTAAGCTATTCATATCCCTATACTTACGTTAACCATAAAACACATACAGTGCATACTACCTCCTAATCAATACATACAATGTATACATCCTAGTGATTCAATGATCTTATTTATGGCCTCATTTATTCTCATTCTAATATTCCCCCTCAAGTTGGCGATCTTGGTAAACCGAGTCCCAACTTGAACTGTAAGTGATCGAACAACTCGCCTCCTAAAGCCTTTGTAAACAAATCCGCAATTTGTTCCTTGCTACGAACGTGAGTTGTTCTTATCGTATTGGAAACAAGATGTTGACGCACAAAATGACAATCGACTTCAATGTGCTTTGTTCTATCATGAAAAACCGGATTCTTGGCAATGTGAATTGCTGCTTGATTGTCACAAAGTATTAACATGGGAGTCGAGTGAAAAACTCCAAGTGATGCAAGAAAGGATTTCAACCATATCAGCTCACTCGTTACTGCTCCCATTGCTCTATACTCTGCCTCTGCCGTGGATTTTGCTACTGTCACCTGTTTCTTTGCCTTCCACGAAATCGGAGATCCACCAAGCGACACATAATAACCACTCAAAGACCTTCTTGTTAATGGACAACTTGCATAATCCGAATCACAATACCCTACCAAGCTCAACTGTGCATTTCGTTTGAAGCTGATTCCTTTACTTGGATTTCTTTTAATGTATCGAACAACCCTTAACGCTGCTTCCCAATGTTCTTTTCTTGGTTCATTCACAAATTGGGACAAAATATGCACTGCATAAACCAAATCAGGTCTTGTGATGGTTAAATATACTAACCTCCCAACGAGACGACGATACTTCATGACATCTTTCAAGACATAGCCCTTGGCTAAAGCCAAATTATGTCTCGGTTGCATTGGTGTATATGTTGTCCTGGCTCCTTTCATTCCCGTCTCTTCTATAATACCTACAGCATACTTTCTTTGATTAAGAAAGAGTTCGTCTGCATTATGGGCCACTTCAATTCCCAAGAAGTATCTGAGTCGGCCCAAGTCCTTTATACCAAAACTTTCATCGAGAAATGACTTGAATTTTTCACAGGCTCCTTTATTATTACTGACAACAATCATGTCATCAACATAAACTAGTACACCCATATATACTTTTTTTTTGTTGTAAGTAAACAACGAATAATCTGCCAATGACTGCACGAAACCGTATCCTTTCAATGAAATAGACAATTTTGAAAACCAATTTCGTGAAGCCTGTTTCAAGCCATAGATGGACTTGGTCAATTTACATACCTTCCCTTTAACTTTCCTCTCAAAGCCTGGTGGAACTCTCATGTATACTTCCTCATCTAGCTCTCCATGAAGAAAGGCATTGTTTACATCCAACTGTTCTATAGCCCATCCTTTTATCACTGCCACGGCAAGTAAACAACGTACGCTTGTCATCTTCGCCACTGGTGCATAGGTCTCATGATAATCCACACCTTCAACTTGAGTGAAACCTTGTGCTACTAGTCTTGCTTTATATCGCTCCACTGTACCGTCTGCTTTGTACTTAATTTTATAAACCCATTTGCATCCAATAGGTTTCTTACCATCGGGCAAATTGACAACCTTCCACGTACCATTCTTCTCCAAGGCTTCAACCTCCTTTTTCATTGCTTCTATCCACCTCTTATCTTTGATAGCCTCCTGATAACTTTCTGGTTCACAAGCCTTGTCAATTCTTGCCATGAAAACCTTTTGAGATTCTGAAAAAAAATTAGTAATAACATAATCATCTAAACAGTAAAGCGTACCTGACTTAGAGGAAGTGTCTTGGCCGAGATGAGCATTTGGTGTCGGGGTAATTATTCTCGTTGATTTACAGTAATAATCCTTTTTCCATGCGGGCTCAAATTTTTCCCGTTCTCCACGCCCAAGTCTCGACTGTCCTTCATTCAAACTATCACTATTCGAATGATTCGAATAATTCGAACCTGCTCCTACATTCGAATTTACGGGTTCAGTTAAAGTCTCCCTTGAAGTCTTCTCATCTATTGGTTCATTTAGTTTCTTCGCAGGAGTACTTGCAGCACTATGCCCAGTTTCATTTCCTTCATTCGAACCCCCTATCTCGCCTTCTACTTCTCCTTAGATATTACCTCCTATACTTCCTCCTGTCCCGGTTGCAACTAACGATGGATCCTCAATAACACCAATATCATAGTTATCTATTTGGGCAGGATTATGACCTATGCTAGAGTCATTCACGTCGGATTCACCATTAGGTAAAGCAAAAGGATAGACGTGTTCATAAAAGGTAACATCTCGCGAGACAAAAACCCAATTCTCCTTTAAATCATATACCTTCCACCCGTTCTTGCTATGTGGGTATCCTATGAAAATACACCGTCTCCCTCGCTCTCCAAATTTATCTTTCGGTCGGTCTTTGTTGTGAGCATAACATAAGCAACCTAATATTTTCAAATGATCCAATCTAGGTTTTTTTCGATACAAAAGTTCATATGGTGTTTTTCCATTAAGTAAAGGGGTGGGTGTTCGATTAATCAAATATGCGGCTGTCATAATACATTCCCCCCAAAACCGAAGTGGCAACGCTCCCTGAAATCTCAACGTTCTAGCTTTTTCTAATATGTGTCGGTGTTTCCTCTCGACCCTACCGTTTTGTTGTGGCGTATCGACATTGCTAGTTTGAAAAATAATTCCATTATCCTCATAATAATTTCTCATATCTCCCGATAACAACTCTGTTCCATTATCGCTTTGAATAACTTTAACTATCGTGTCAAATTGGGTTTTAATCATTTGGCAAAAAACTCTCAGATAGTCTCCTGCTTCCCCTTTTTCTTTCATCAAATAAACCCATACGGCCCTACTATGGTCATCAACGATAGTCAAAAAATAGTGAGCTCGGGTTAGACTAGCAACACGGTACGGTCCCCAAATATCACAGTGTATAAGACCAAACAAGGTATCACACGTTTTATTATTAAGTTGAAAAGGTTTACGTGTTTGTTTAGCCCTACAACATGAATCGCAAACGGTGTCCAAATTCCAACTTAAATTGCATCCAACTAAACTAGAAAAGTAAGAAAGAATACTTTTAGATGGATATCCCAATCTCATGTGCCACATCCGACTTTCTTTCGACACCACAACTCGACTCGCCACTTCATGCTCTCTGACTTGCAAATAATATACCCCTTGCCTATGCTCACCTCGTCCAATCTCCATCCTCGTAGTCGGGTCCTGCATTAGACAATATTTAGAATCAAACGTTACTACACAATTATTTTCACAAATCAATTGTTGCACCGAAATCAAATTGCAAGTGAGAGTCGGAACATATAAAACATCCTGAAGTACAAAGTTATTATTTAATTTTATTTCCCCATGTACACTTGCGGTAACCAAAGGACCGTCTGGAAGGCTAACCATGGATTCTTTTCCGACCCATTCGTTCATCAAGAATTCTCGCTTTCCTGTCATGTGATGAGATGCACCACTATCGATTAACCAATCTATGTTCAATTTCTTACCTTCCAATGTTTCATTACCATTTGGACTGTCGTTCAACAGTGAGCGGAGCCTCTCAATTTCCTTGGCAGTGAAAGGAACGTTCTTCGCGGTACTCGTATCTTTTCCATCATTCGACGAGCCCACAACATGGGCCTGCTCTTTAAAAATGCGCCCTCTGCCTCTGTAGTACAAGGGAGATGTCATTCCAATAGTCTTTAGACCACTGATTTGTCCCTTGTTCTTTTTCACACCACCAATCATGGTGAACGAAGCACCGTAAAATAGAAAAGTTTCTGTTTTGTTTTTTTTTTTTTTTCTTAAAAAGTTTCCGGATCGAGCTTAATGCTCTGATACCATGATAAAAGTTGGAACAATGATCAACATGGAAGGAGATAGAAATAGAGGATTGTATTGTTCTGTAAATTTCTGATCATAAGCATATAATATACATAGGATATATATACTATGATACTAAGCTATTCATATCCCTATGCTTAGAGCTGGACAAAAGTGCGGGCCAGCCCGGCCCGGCCCGGCTCAGCCCTGTAACACGGGCCAATTTTTTCCAGCCCACATAGGGCCGGGCCGGGCCAGCCCAGCCCGGTTGATGTTAGTGCGTGGGCCTGGGCCGGATTTTTGCAGCCCGGCCCAATTTTCAGCCCGTTAAAATTTTTGGCCCGAACCAGCCCGGCCCGGCAGAGATAGCCGTTGAAAGTTACCGTTGAATCTGCAAATAATCTGCAAAAGCAATTGCCTTTGGAAGGCTGGAACTCCTGGAAGCAATTGAATACTACACTAAATTAAAATAACCGTTGGAAGGCTTGAAAATTATGTTTTTTTTTTTTTTTTTTTCATTTTTTTCCTATAAATACTACACTAAATCAATTCATTTTTCACACAACTCAACTCTCTACTCTCTTATTCTCTTCTTCTCTTAATCTTTTATCAATCTACTTCTCTAATCTCTTATTAATTTATTTTTCTTAATCTATTATCAACTCTCTAATATAATCTCTTATTACCAAACTCTCTAAATATAAAAAATAAATTATATTAGCATATCAAATTATGGAAAATTACGAAAGTAACACTTTTTCCGAAGGACATCAAGATGAACAAGGTTTAATTTCAATTTTCTATTAATTTATAACTTTATATTTCTTTTTTTACTTGTTGTGTTTTTTTTATTTTTTACCAATTATCTAATTAGTATAATAATATTATTGTCATTATATATTACAAACAATATTATTATTGTACTAATCTTTATTATTATTATTATCTCTTTAATTATATTATTACATTTGTATAATTTAATTTGTTACTCTTGTAAAAATAGGTCATCCATCACAATCCTCCCGCAACACCGCTCAAGGTAACCAAAACACCAACAAAAAATTGGGTGGGAGCTATGTGTGGAAATTTTTCGACAAAGTTCCTCAACCGGGAGAAGGTGTGAAGGCCGTTAATTTTTTGCGAGCTTGTCAAATATGCAAAGAGCAAGGTAAAAATATGAAAGATGCTACTTATAAATGGAAAAGTAGTTCCGGCACCGGTACTTTTTCCCGACACTTGGAAAGGGTGCATGGTATCAACGGCGAAAATTGGGAAATGGGTGGATCAAGTTCAAAAGGTCCGGTTCAATCTCAACTTGGAGGTTATATGTCGTCTACCGCGGGAGGAGGTAAGCCTTTTATTTATAATAAACAAAGAATGATTGATAATATGGCTAAGTATGTTATTATGACCGAAAAACCTTTTACTTATGGTGAAAGTGAAGCAATAATATGTTTTAACAAAATGAACTTAAACCCGAGTTTTGAAAAAGTTACAAGACATACTTTAAAAAGACGTGCATTTTCTCAATATGAAATACAAAAAAAAGAGTTAAAAGCAGTTTTTTATAAATATGATGGCCGTGTTTGTCTTACAAGCGATTGTTGGACATCAAAACCCGGTGAACCGTTTGTTTGTGTGACCGCTCATTGGATTGGAAAAGATTTTATTTTGCAAAAACGTATTATTGCTTTTGATAGTATAGAAGAAAAACACACCGGTTATAACATATTTATTCGTATTAACAACACGGTTAATGAATTTAATTTGGCTAACAAGATTATGACTATTTCTTTTGATAATGCATCGGCTAACACAAAATGCATAGAATATGTTAAAGAAAAAATGTCTTTATTGCTTGATGGTAAACTTTTACATGTAAGATGTTGTGCCCATGTAATTAATTTGTCCGCCCAAGAAGGTATAAGTGAAATTTTTCCTTTATTAAACCCAATAAGATCATGTATTAGATGGATTAGAAATGCACATAACCTCCGACGTGACTATAAAAAATTGTGTAGGCAACACAATAAAAAACCTAAAAATTGGTCCACCGATACACCAACTAGATGGAATTCAACATTTGTAATGTTAGAACAAGCTATTGAATATAAAGATGTGTTAACTCCTTTCTATAATGAACATGAAGGTTGTAAACAAGACGGTATATTTATCACCGATGCTATGTGGACACTTGCCAATCATGTTTGTGAACTTTTAAGAAGTTATAAAGTGGCTTGTGATGTTTTTTCTCAACAATATGAACCTAACATTCATTTAGTTGTTTTGCAATGTATATCTATTGTTCATGCTATGAAAGAATGTGAAGATGAGGTGCCCATGTTAGCTAACATTATTGCAAAAATGAAAAAGAAGTGGTTAGATTATTTTAAAACTTTTCCTTGTATATATTTACTTGCATTATTACTTGACCCAACAATTAAAAAAAGAAAGTTGCAAGAAATGTTAGATTTTTATTATGAGACTTTAGGTTTCACTTATGACACCGAAACCGATGTTGACCAAGCCGTTTCACTTTTGCATGAATTACATTGTTTGTATGAAAAAGAAATGGGTATAACGAGTCAATCAAGTAGTAACTCTTCTAAAGCGTCGACTAACTTGATGTATAATAGTAAATTAACTTCATTGATTTTAAAAAAAACAAAAACGTCTAGTACATCTTCTTCTACCCCTTCTACTGCATATTTAGTTAATGAATACTTGTCGATTGACCATTGTGATAACATAAATGAACCCACCACTATTCTTACTTGGTGGGGAGTCCATGCCGACCATTTTCCCGTACTTTCAAAAATAGCTAGAGATGTACTTGCTATTCCTGCGTCTACCATTGCGTCCGAGGTAGCTTTTAGTGCAGGAGGAAGAGTACTTGACGAAAAAAGATCAAGTTTGGCTCCCGCAACCGTAAAGATGTGTGTTTGCAAAAAAGATTGGGATCAAGCCGAATTGAGACGCCAAGGAGCTAGCGAAGTAGAAGACGATAATCCAGATGACGAGTATATGTCGCCATCGGGATCATCCGCCCCACCTACGTCTCCCGAAACTGAAGCCATCGAAGAAGAAGAAGAGTATGACGACTACAACTAAACAACAATAATTCAACAATCCGTCACATGCTCGAAGATTTAGAATGTAACTGTGACGCCTTTGGATGCGAGGGTTAGAGATAGTTTTGTAAATGGATTTATGTGTCCTTGAAGATGAAGGGGACATATTATTGCATGATTATTATTATGATTTTGAGTGGAGTTTTCTTCCATGTTTATGAAATGTACTTAGTTTGAGTAAATTGGATGAATAAACTTTATAGAAAGCATTTTTTTTTGTGAGGTGGTTGTAAATTGGATTTTAGGTACGACATTGTCATTTTGTTTCATTACCCACATTTTTATTTGCGACGGATTAAATAGAACTCACTTGGGTAGTTAAGGATAATTAATTTGTGATTACATTTTTACTTTTATCTTATATATTATGTTGGAAATAATTAACCCGTCACAAACTTGTGATAGCTATATCCGTCATAAGAAACCTATTATCCGTTCCAACATTTGTAAAATTTACTTATTTTACAGAAAAAGATAGAATCTTTTTGCTTTTTTCCTATATAAAGAAAGATATATGTTTCGTAGTCTGTCTGTCTATACATGTTAAGCTATTACAATCAGAAATGACTAAATTAGTACAAGAAAACATAAATAGGTTTTAAAAAAATGGGAGTGTCACCATACTATAATAGTACTATACGTACTAATGTACTATGCATGGTCACATAATTGAAACATATTAACATATAAAGCATACGTACTGCCACTTTGTTTCTGGAAAAAAAAGAAATGCTTGGCCCGGCCCGGCCCAACAGCCCAACATTCAGCCCTACAGGGCTGGGCCAGGGCTGGTTTTTTCTGGCCCAGCCCAGCCCAGCCCAGCCCTATATTATTTTAGGGCCGTGCTAGTGCTGCTTTTTTCCGACCCAGCCCGCCTACGGCCCGGCCCGGCCCGGCCCGGCCCGACCCAATGTACAACCCTACCTATACTTACGTTAACCATAAAACACATACAATGCATACTACCTCCTAATCAATACATGCAATGTATACATCCTAGTGATTCAATGATCTTATTTATGGCCTCATTTATTCTCATTCTAATACATACGGAGTACATGGTACCTCTAATTGTTGTCATTCAGTAAGTGTGCCCTTAAACTTTATTTTTCACCAATTAAACTCAATTTTAAGCGTTAATTAATTACTTAGGTGCATAACAAAACTTGACATTTATCATCCTATGACATAAGACTCTATTAAAATTAATACCCATTCTTTGGACGTGATCTGACAAAGATCAATAATTTTTCCGTCAACATTTTTTTAGCCCATATATCTCTATAAATATTAGGATCGATATGGATATTGAGTCTAATAGAGTTCTTATGTCATGGGATAATAAATGACAAGCTTGCTTACGCGTTCAAGTTATCACTTAAAGCTTAAAAATGAGTTTAATTGATGGAAAATAAAGTTTAAGGGCACACGTAGTGATAATGACAACAATTAGGGTATCATATATGTTTTAAAAAGTATAAGGGTACCATGTAGAAAGTCAAAAAATTGAGGGGTACCATGTAGAATATCCCTAAAATAAATGTACGGGATCTAATAATTAGTTTGCTTAAGGTGGTTTTAAAAAAAAGACTGATTATGCTTGAAACTATCTCTAAATTTCTTTTCTTGGTTCAGAAAATTTAAGTATATATTCAGTTGTCTCAATCATTTTTGGATCTTAGGTGAATCAAATTGTATTTTAGGATAAATGAATAGTTATTCTACACAAAAAAATCATGAAATTAAAATAAAATAATAAATAAATACCTGATCAAATTAAAATATTGTTGAACAAATGACAATTAGAGTGCATCCTTAATAATCAAGGGCTAAGTTTTAAGTAGAGCTGACAAATAATGACACGACACATGTCGCAAAAATCCTAGAGCTGACTTAATGGTGAATTTGCCTAAGGACGTACCATTCCAATAAAGAGTATCTTCGAGGTTAGGGTCAATATCTAGGGAAATGGAAGCAATGTACTGGAGGATATGTTAAGGAAGATAATTTGCGAAGATGTGCCACTTCCAACCACTAGCTTCGCTCCACATGTCGCTAACGGTAGCACCAAGCAAATCATCTGAAATAGGCATTAAATTAAAATCAGAAGGGCATAAACCATCTACCCAAGCATGATCCCAAAACAAAGTCTGTCTTCCATTGCCAACTGCAGTAGATGTCCCTCGTACTATAGTTTTAGATTGCTCTGAGATGTCGGCCCATACATTCGACATACTAGCTCTTGGTTGAAAAATATCAATATCACAACGATTATTGCAATATTTCGCTCGTAGGACTCGTGGCCATAAGGTGGTAGGCTTGGCTAAAACTCGCCAACCTAATTTTGTTAAAAATGCCGCATTGGATTGCCTAGCTGATTGAATTCCCAAACCTCCTAAAGACTTTGGTTTTTGAACATTTTCCCACGAAACAAGATGTATAGACCTCTTATTTTCATCTCCACCCCATAAAAACCTTATGGATTTTCGATCAATAGAATCACCAACTGAACGCGGAAGCTTTGCAGATTGCATGCTGTAATTTGTAATTGTGCTTAGAGTGGATTGAACCAGAGTAGTTCTTCCGGCTAAAGAGAGTTTTTTTGTTGACCACCCTGCAAGTCTTTTATTCATTTTTTCCTCTAGGTGAGCGAAGGTATTACGGGTCACTCTTCCATTAATAGTTGACATTCCCAGATAAATACCCAGATATTCAGTTTCCTGCAGTATATTGCAAATATTGTTTTGTACACTTTTTTTTGTATTGCCGGAGAAGAAAATGCGAGATTTTGCTTCACTAATTTTTCTCCCGAAGCATGACAAAAATTATCATGGACGTGAAAAATAAAAAGAAAGCTAAATGATATAGAGAATGGTATGACCGTAAATATGTCATAAGTTCAAGGTAGAAGCAGTCTCAGATGAACCCAAACCCCCAATCCTCTTTTTATATAAGGATATAAGGAAAAATGAATAAGTTGGACTATTTGGATCAAATAATCTATTGTTTGCTACTTTAATATTTCAGCAATTACAATAGTATGTATTAAAGACCTAGATTTATCTTATTAGAGTAGTAGAATATGTCAAAATAATATTACTAAATTAGGAGAAATATTTTGAAGTACATTAAAATTATCTTACTTTTATAATTTTTGCAAATACGTAACTAACGATATTAGTGCGTAAATACGCATTGACAAACGTGAAAAAACAAAGTGGTAAAATGAAGTTGAATGAAGGAAGTGCAATTTTAAAGACTTCCTTACAATATTTAGTCCATGATCCAGTTCGCACTCACTTCAGTTTGAACTAGGACCGGGCCAAAATCCAAACTTATGTTGTTGATATCTCTTCCCATATGTGTGTGAGGGGGCATTATCCCACATCGGTAAAATAATAGTGAAGTGACTAGCTTATAAGTAATTGGTTTTTGGATGGAAGCTCACTTGCTTATATATGGGCCGAGCACATGCACATAATTCTATAAGCCCGCTGTGGGGGACTCAACAAGTGGTATCAGAGCCGACGGTTTGGTACCGTAAGGTGCGATGTGGTAACGGTGCTCGAGATGGCGCGGAGTAGCGTCATGGTTGCAGAGTAGCAACACTGTTGGACTCTTTTCCTTGGTTGACCAGAGATGCGGAGTGGTCGGCTCGAGACGTGGTTGTGTCGGGTGCGGAGTAGCCCCACGTGAGGAGAGTTTCGGCACACACATGTGAAAGGTGGAAATTGTTGAGATCTCTTCCCATATGTGTATGAGAGGCATTATCCCACATCGGTAGAATAATAATAGTGAATGGACTAGCTTATAAGTAAGTGGATTACTCCTCCTATCACCAATTGGTTTTAGGATTAAACTTCACTTGCTTATGAGTCAGTCACACACACCTAATTCTATAAATCCGCTGTAGGGGACTCAACATATGCAAATAGGTGCAGTGAGCCGTGAGTATGATCTGAACCAAATTACGCAATCCGGACTGGTTTACTTTTTGGCTACTTTTACTCTCCTAGACTTCTAGTATATTACAATTTGTAATTAAAAGTTATGTTACAATATATAACTGCGGTTATTATATGTTAATTATTTCCGAGTATTTGTTACTACATTTTGTCATCTACATATTGTCGGCCTTTTCAAAGCATGAGCAAATATCAGGAACTGAAATCCGAACTTTGTCCAAATAAATTAAAAATATCACACGGCTTTATAAGTGTACAAACATTTAACCTTGTATAGAGAACGCTGATTGGGAAAGTGTTCGTGTCTTTTAGGCTAAGTTTGCTAAAGACGCAGGTCACAAATCATATAATAACGCACATTGATTAACGTAAGTTGTAACAAATACCTTAGAAATTAGAATCCTAATGATTTTTATAGTTACATCTTTATAATCGATAAAAAAATGTCTCATTACGCATGTTCCTCATGTAGAGAAAACAGGATTGAATGATCTTGATCTATTACAGATTTATGCATAAAATTAGGGTGTTAACGACCCGCTCTACCCCAAATTAGCCTTGCTCTACTTGTGTTCAAGAATTAAAACTCGAGTTTGAGCTTACCCGAACTTGTGAAAACGGTGCTCGTTATCAAGTTTGCGAGCTATAACACGACCTTGAGCCAATTCAAGCCTATACATAATGGTTAAATTTTAACTTTTTTCTTCTGTTGTTTTCCATAACAAGACTCGAAAGTTATATGTAAAAATATTGGGAAAATCGGTGAAATATTTGATATGTTTGATACACATATGAAATTATTATAAAATACTTTTATAAATTACGAGCATTATTTTTTTATCTAATCACACAAGTACGAGCAGCCCGCGAGTTTTTTGAATCGAGTCAGCGCTCGACTTGACTCGTTAAGTTCTCAAGCCGAGTCGATCTCACACAAATCGAGCTTCAACCGAGCCGACTTCAAATTACTTGCGAGTTATCTCATCCTCACCCATATATAAAACTGTCTAACTAATACGGAGTAACTGTAGGCGGTATATCTACACTTAAACAGTAAACGGAACGGACTTACAGAACTTGGAGACAAGATGTCGTGGCGTGATGAAGAATCACTGCCCTAAAGTTGAAATTGCCCCGCTCAATACACACGGCCTCTTGGCAAACCAACCCCCAGGGTTAACACGACTTCCGAGCCTAAGGTGTATGACGAAGACTCAGATTGAGAACTACTAATAGAACGTTGCCAGAATATCAGCTAGAAAGATTTAGAGATGAAATGTATTGCATTGTTGTGTGTTCTCTGAAATGACAAAGTATGTGGTATTTATATAGGAATGAAAGGAAAGATCCAGAGAACGTAAGACTGTGCTTTTCGAAGTATGACAAAGTATGTGGTATTTATATGAAATGTATAGCAGCAATCAATATGGAAGACTGTGCTTTTCGAAAATGCAAAAAATAATAATAGAGCCCAGAGCCCGAGCCCGAGCCCGAGCCCGAGCCGGCCCGGCGCGCGCGTGTGTGGTGACGGTGTCCCCTCACTACTACACATATTAGTAGTATCACACCTTAGTTCACTTATAAACTATAACCTTCTTATTTATTCTACCAATGTGGGATAAGTAAATAGCTTCTTTTGAAGCACTACTTCCAACAATCCCCCACATGATTCAAAAGAAGAGAAAAAAAAGAATAGCTGATATAAAGGCAACGGAACGTAAGTCTTAACATGACAATGTTCCAGAGGAATTGAATTGTCACCCAGTGCATACATTACCTGCTACAGCCGTGTCGAGTTGCACGAAGGCTTTGGACTCTCCACGGTGGGTTGTATACAGATAGCTGCGCACAAACCTGCATTCGAATCTGTGTTCGTTCTCGCGAAATGTCATAAGACGGTGCCCCTCACGTACCTGGTTCTCGTGAACGCTCTAGAGGTCTTAAAGCCTAAAGACCTCATAAGGGGTAGGGCATTTCCCCCACATTCACATAGGTAAGTCCATCAAGTTTGACTGTCACAAACCATCCTTAAACAAGGACTATGGACTTATTAAGAGCTTTAGCTCAGCCTACCTCACATGACAGATAAACCATAATGCAAAAATGCATAAGTAAAAGATACTACATCACTTTATTATAACAGGAATGGTAGTAGTATTACAACATGAGATCCTCGTGACTTCGTTTGACCCATTGAACTTGGTAAACCCAAGTGGGGGAGCCCCGTCACGATTCACTCCCAATAGGCTTTAAACCCATTCCTCGTGCTGACTCCAGCACTAGTTTTCTGCAGAGGCCTTTCGTGAGAGGATCCGCAACATTCCTCTCCGATTTTACATAATCCAGTGATATCACGTTATTTCTGATCAGATCCCTCACTATTGCATGTCTCAGGCGTATGTGTCTCCTTTTTCCGTTGTAAGCTTGATTGCCTGCCACACCTATGGCCGCTTGAGAATCACAATGCATTGAAACTGATGGAGCCGGTCTCCCCCACAATGGAATATCTGCTAACAGGTTCCTTAGCCATTCGGCTTCCTGACCTGCCAATTCTAAAGCAATAAATTCAGATTCCATTGTAGATTTAGCAATGCAACTTTGTTTAGAAGACTTCCAAGAAATAGCGCCACTAGCCAAGGTAAACACATAACCACTAGTAGAATGAATCTCATCATTATCAGACACCCAATTAGCATCACAAAAACCTTCTAAAACACATGGAGATTTTGAAAAATGTAAACCCCAATCCATCGTCCCCCTAAGATATTTTAGAAGTCTAAATAAAGCATTCCAGTGTGTCTGATTAGGGCTGTGTGTATACCTGCTAAGACGACTTACCGCATAAGCAATGTCTGGTCTTGTATAGTTCATTAAAAACATGACGCTGCCAATTATTTTAGCATACTCTTATTGGTTTATACTAACACCTCCGTTCTTTTTTAGGTGTATGCTAGGGTCATATGGGGTTTTGACCGGTACACAATCAAAACAATCAAATCTTTTAGGAATTTTCTCAACGTAATGTGATTGGTCCAAACTCAAACCCCATTTGGTCCTAGTAATTTTTATACCAAGAATAACGTCGGCCTCACCTAGATCTTTCATATCAAAACGGGAACTTAAGAAAGCTTTGGTGTCATTGATCACACCCATATTAGTGCCAAAAATGAGCATGTCATCAACGTATAAGCATATAATGACACATCCATCTTTGTCACTTTTGGCGTAAACACAAGCATCTGAATCATTCACATGAAAACCATAAGAAGTGATAGTTTGGTGAAATTTGTCATACCATTGTTTCGGAGCTTGTTTTAGGCCATACAGTGATCTAACCAGTTTACATACCTTATCTTCTTGACCCGGAACTATACAACCCTCTGGTTGCTTCATGTAAATTTCTTCGTTCAGGTCTCCGTTCAAAAAAGCTGTCTTAACATCCATTTGATTTACAAATAGATCATGTATAGAGGCTAAGGCAATTAAAGCTCTAATAGTAGCAACTTTAGTAACAGGAGAGTAAGTGTCAAAGAAATCCAAACCTTTTGTTTGTCGATTACCGCAAACAACCAACCTGGCTTTATATTTGTCGATTGACCCATCTGGCTTTAACTTTCTTTTAAATACCCATTTGTTACTTAGAGGCTTACACCCTCTAGGTAGCTCGGTGAGAATCCAAGTGTTGTTACTTTTGATGGAGTCTATCTCACTGTTTATTGCTTCAAGCCAGAAGGTAGAATCGATAGAATTCATGGCTTCCTTGTAAGTCCTAGGATCATTTTCCAGAATGAAAGCACATATGTCTTCCTCATCAAGATTCACCTTTTCTGTTAAATGAGTGACAAAATCTGGACCAAAACTTTTTTCGATTCTGGGCCTTTTACTTCTTCTAGGTTCAAGCACTACACTAGGAGAAGCATCATTAGTGGAAGCAGAAACAGAAGGCAAACGAGGGTCATGGTTAGTTTTCATCGGAAAAATATTCTCAAAAAAAACAACATCTCTTGATTCTTTAATAGAACCAAAACCTGAACCATCTTTTAAAATGAACCTGTATGCTGCGCTGTTAGAAGCATAACCAATAAAAATACCGTCGATTGTTTTTGGTCCAATTTTGCTTCTTTGACATGCAGGTATTCCAATCTTTCCCAAACACCCCCACACTTTGAGGTAATGAAGATTGGGCTTGTGACCTTTCCAGAGCTCATACGGAGTTCTTTCCAATTTTTTGTGTGGAACCCTGTTAAGCACAAAACAAGCAGAGAGAATGGCCTCGCCCCACATGTTAGTAGGCATACCAGAACTTATAAGCATGGCATTCATCATGTCTTTTAAGGACCTGTTTTTCCTTTCGGCTATTCCGTTTTGTTGAGGTGTGAAAGGGGCGGTGATTTCATGGACAATTCCATTTTCTTCACAAAATTTCTTTAAAGGATGACCCTCATATTCACCACCCCTGTCAGACCTAACACGTTTAATTTTAAGATCTAATTGATTTTCAACTTCAGCCTTATAGATCATGAATTTTTGCTCGGCTTCGTCTTTTGTGCTTAACAAATACACTTTCGTATATTTAGAAAAGTCATCAACAAAAGTAATGTAATAACGCTTACCTCCACGGCTCATCGTGTTTCTGAAATCCCCTAAATCCGTATGAATTAATTCAAGAAGGGTAGAAGCATGATTGACTTGTTTATTAAACGGTGTCCTGGAGTGTTTAGCTTCTACACATATCTCACACTTGTCAAAAGCTGTATTACTAAAGCTAGATATAAGGTCAAGACTCTTTAAACGTTTAACATAGTCCACATTAATATGACCTAATCTAGCATGCCATAAAGTAATAGTCTCAGCAAGATAAACAGAAGCGGTGGAGTTTTTATTAACAGTTACCACATCGAGCACAAAAAGCCCGCCATTGCAAAAACCTTTTCCAACAAAATTGTTATTTCTAGTGAGTACAAGTTTGTCGGATTCAAAAGTGAGTTTTATGCCAGCTTTGTTAAGAAGAGAACCTGAAATGAGGTTCCTGCGGATTTCGGGTACATGAAGAACATTATTAAGTTCAAGAATTTTACCGGATGTTAGCTTCAGTTGTACCTTTCCTTTACCAATGACACATGTAGTGCTAGAATTTCCCATGAACACGCATTGCCCATTAGTTTCTGGCACATATTCCTTGAATGCGTCCTTGTCACAACATATATGACTCGTGGCTCCGGTATCTAGAACCCATTCTGTAACATTACTTACCAAATTCACCTCGGATACAACGGCGGCAATGATTTCGTCAGTTTCAGTGAGATGAGCTTGGTGTTTGTTTCTCGACTTTCCTTGGGATCCTTGAGGACAGAATTTCGCGGAATGACCCGTTTCATCACAAGAAAAGCATTCTCCTTTGAACGGCCTTCGCGGTTTGAAATTTGACTGATTTTTCACCCCTAGATTTTGGGTTCGTCTCTTGTCTTTGTGTTTGTTGTCGTTGCGTCTTGAACCCTTGTTGTAACCTTTTGTCTCAACAAGATTTGCATTGGAGGAGGAGTGGTCAACTTGCTTACCCTTTGATTGAAGTCTGTTTTGTTCTTCAATTTTGATGTGGGACACCAATTCAACGAGAGAGAAATCTTTCTGTTTGTGTTTCATATTGTGTACATAATTCTGCCAAGAAGGAGGAAGTTTCTCGAGAAGACAGTTAGCTTGAAAAGTTTCACAGATTTTCATACCCTCCGTTATAATATCGGTACATAAGGTCTCATACTCATGAACTTGGTCTAACACAGATTGTTCATCGGTTATACGAAAATTTAGCCATCTACTGCAAGCATACTTTTTAGTACCAAAGTCATCTGTTCCGTATTTAGATTTAAGAGCGTCCCAGATTTCTTTAGCGGTAGTATGTTTGCTATAGATTAAAAATAAAGGCTCGGTCATATAGTGTAGTAAGAGACCACGACAAGTTTTATTGTCTGCAACAAAATTCCGTTCACTGTTTTCTGGTGCTTCTGTTTCGGTCAGGGTATAATCTACCTTTAACTGACTTAAAAGAAAATCAATTTTATCCGACCAAATCCTATAGTTTTTACCATCTAGTAAAGCGAGTTTTGACATATCAGGAATAAAAACAGTAGGCATAAGGGTCGGTTTGAAAGAAGCAGCAGAAGCAAGTATAGTCATATCGCCTAGACTAAATTTTTACGAGCAGGAAAAAAAAATTTAGAAAAAATTTCAACTTTAGACTGTAGGCGGTATATCTACACTTAAACAGTAAACGGAACGGACTTACAGAACTTGGAGACAAGATGTCGTGGCGTGATGAAGAATCACTGCCCTAAAGTTGAAATTGCCCCGCTCAATACACACGGCCTCTTGGCAAACCAACCCCCAGGGTTAACACGACTTCCGAGCCTAAGGTGTATGACGAAGACTCAGATTGAGAACTACTAATAGAACGTTGCCAGAATATCAGCCAGAAAGATTTAGAGATGAAATGTATTGCAGAGAGAAAGAGATGAGAAAGATTGTTGTGTGTTCTCTGAAATGACAAAGTATGTGGTATTTATATAGGAATGAAAGGAAAGATCCAGAGAACGTAATAAATGGTCTCGGAAACCAGACTCGTATTTTGCATAATCAGTATGGTGAATGCAGATAATCAGTATGGAAGACTGATTTATTCAACACGGAAAATAGCAGCAATCAATACGGAAGACTGTGCTTTTCGAAAATGCAAAAAATAATAATAGAGAATAGGTGAACCTTACACACACAAAACCAGCCTACGGCACGCACCGCAGGTGCTCGCCCAGAGCCCAGAGGCCCGAGCCCGGCCCGCCCCGGCCCGGCGCGCGCGGCGCGCGCGCGTGTGGTGACGGTGTCCCCTCACTACTACACATATTTGTAGTATCACACCTTAGTTCACTTATAAACTATAACCTTCTTATTATTCTACCAATGTGGGATAAGTAAATAGCTTCTTTTGAAGCACTACTTCCAACAGTAACTACTATGGTCTAGGTATGAATGTATTGAGAAGTTTCATAGATTCGTCTAAAAAAAGAGGAGTCAAGGACTGAAGGTGGATACAAGGTAATCAAAGACGTCATTGGTTAACAATGTTTATATTGGCAAGGCGTCTTTCGTGGACCATCCTGGATTGACATTTCATGTCTGTTTTTCTAATTGGCCTTCCAGATGACCAAGGTATACCGTATATAGTATCGTCTGTTTTTTTTATGTATATTTGTGATTTAATTACTATGTCAATATTAGGCTACGATTATTTGTGAGTCTTGAGACAAGAAAATTCAAGACTCAACTTAAAACTCTACAAAAGTTATTTTGATCCCACCGTTTTATAAATGACAACCAATAAATGGCTACCATGTGTTAAGTTATTATTATTTTTCTTTTTTATTTAAACTCTGATAAGAAAAGTGTACTGAAAAAGTAGAGTCTGACTGATAAGGTATAAAGTCTGAGATGAATCTGAATTGGGTCTGAACAATAGAATAATAATAATAAAAATTAGTGAAAAGTTGAGGTGGCAAGTCTTAAAACTTTAGTGAGTCTTACGGATAATGTCACGCTTATCAAGGGAACGATATAATATTGTTGTCGCTTTCAACATTATATTCACCAAGATGTTTATAAGAAGTACTCCGTATAAAGTATTACTGTATTTATTACAGTGTATTATTTTTTTAATAGAATTATAAAGTACTCGTTTCGTTTTAATTATTTATTTGTCTTTGATTATAATGTGTTCTATAAGGAATAAAAAAGGCTAACAAGTAATCGAACAAAGAGAATAGTTCATATTATTTAATTTAGTGATTAAATTCATAATAACTTAATAAGTTAATTGATAGTATAATTAAGATATTTTATTCTTTTGATCAAGAAGTATTATTCTTGTCTATGAACAAACGAGATTACATCATTACACCCGTTTTAAAAAAAAGCATATAAACATAAATTTGTATGGCTTAAACTAAAATTAAATGACAAAATTAAGGTAAACAAAGGTCAAATCCTCGAATTTTCCAAAACTTTACCATGCAGGCATGCAGTGATGCTCATGCACCCATGACCTACGCCGCTACGCGAATGTTAAGAAAAGTCTCAATAATGCCGGCAGTTTCTCAGCAAATTTCCTGGACGATCCAAAGCTATAAATAATGCCACAACTTTCTCAAAAATTACATAATAACAACATACATAAACTAAACGCACAACAATAGTACAATTCAGGTATACAACTCTCATTCGACATTATTTTATACTTCTACGTAACAACATGAATAATCTTGCATTTTTCATAACATGCTCACTTATGGCTTCAATATCCTACGCAATCGTCTCAGACTTTTGCGTAGGAGATATCAATCTCCCAATGGGACCGTCAGGTTACGCTTGCAAAAACCCTAGTAATGTCACACTCGACGACTTTATTTTCACTGGGTTTCGTGTTGGTGGACCAACCAATAACGGTTTCAAAAACAATGTGCATCTAGCATTTGCTGACGCGTACCCTGGTTTAAACGGGCTAGGCATTTCCATGGCAAGGTTAGACCTCGCGGTGGGTGGGTCCATTCCCATGCACACTCACCGGTCTTCGGAGGTTATTATTGTTGTTAAGGGGAAAATAATGGCAGGGTTTATTGACAATGATAATGTTGCATATTATAAAACCCTAGAGGTTGGTGATGTCATGATATTTCCTCAAGGATTATTGCATTTTCAAGTGAATGTTGGGAAAGGTCCAGCACTTGCGTTTGTGAGTTTGAACAGTGCCAATCCCGGACTTCAAGTTACTTCGACAGCTTTATTCGCCGGAAATTTACCAGCTGAGATCGTTGAGAAGACTACGCTCATTGATCATTCCCAAGTTATTAAGCTTAGGAAGATGTTTGGGAATAGCAGTTAAATAATTTGTTTAAGAGTGCTCATTATTTTTTTCATCTTACATTGTCATATGTATAACTTGTGTTTTACCTTTTACCTTATGACTTATTTTATGTAATATAATAATTACAGTGTAATAAATAGCTTATGACGACTTACCGAATATAGTTTGGTACGTATACTTTGTCATTAAATTAGCTACTTTGTACTCCCAACTCCCTCCATTTTTTTTATTCAATACATTTGCACATTTGTCAATGCACGTTGTACGTGCTTAATATCTTTAACTACCTATTTGTAAAAATTATAAAAGTTATATATTTTCAACGTACTCGTAAAGACGAATTAAACAAGACCCCACATGAATATATTTTTTCTTACGTATTGGGAGAAAATTGAAATTGAAGACTCGTGAATAGTGTAAAAAAAACAAATGTATTGAATGGAAAAAAAATGGAGGGAGTATTACGGATAATAAACTGCCTTTTTCTCGAAAAATGAGTATTGAGTAGTATCTGTTAAAGATATATTAGGTGATATTAATAGCTTATTTATTTGTTCAGTAATATCTGTGTGAGACGATTTCATACGTAAGACGGTCTCATTATATAAAAAGAAAACTCATATATTAGTGTTAAATGAGCAAATTTATTATAAAAATAGACCGTCTCACGGTGTGAGACCGTCTTATTCTAAAGTTTGTATTGTTTTAAAGGTCATAAATACAACATACCTAATAATATCTTCTAATAGATCTCAAATAATACCATTATTATCGTCATTGTCTATCATGGCCTTATGTTACGTGAACCCACCTAGTAAAAAAAGGTGTTGATGTCTATCCCAATTTAAAAAAATTGGTTTAGAGACAGATTTTTGTTACCCCAAATATTGTTGTATAGTAGATATATAAATGTTATCACATTAAATGTACAATAAACCTCTTATGCTTCAATGATAAAGACTTTAACCTAGTCTAGGGTTCAATTCCCACATTATGTATACTCAATTACTCACTTAAATTTTTTTTGTTTGCTACCCTAGACATCAAATCCTTGGTTTGCTCCTGCTCCCAATGTTCCTCTATTTTGTCATTTATTTACTTTTATTTTTTTGCATAAAAATTAAGATAAGTGGAAAAAATCATTCTTTTAATTAATGTTATTAGATAATAACAGGACAATTATAAATGTGGAAAATTAAATTAATCATTAAACACAATCATAATACTAAAAAGTATAAATAAAATAAATAAATGAGACCCCAAACTAAACTAGTGCAAAAACTAACTAACGAAGGTAGTGCATAAGCTAATGTTAGTATTCCTTATAAATAAAAGGTTGGTGTTAAGATGACACCTTGGTATTACCGAGTTTCGGTAATACCCTAATAAAAAATAGAAAAAAATAAAGTAAAAAAGTAATTTTTGTTTTTGCGCCAATAACGAAAGGATATAATAAGCGTAGTTCACAATTTATCATATTAATAATATAAAATATAAAAGATAATAATTAAAACTAAACTATATCTAATATCTACATATCATAAGAAGCACATCTTCATCTTCCTCTGTAAGAACATAAGAATGTTTGGGCTTTGATGTGTTTGTTTTATTTCTAAAGAATTTGATAAGAGATAATATGAGAATAATGTTTTGTGTGTTTATTCCTTCATAGAGTTCTCCATATATACAAACTATACGAGAGATCCTTGCTAGCTTTACAAAACTGATTTGATATGCTATTCCTAAAATATATAATATTCTTCCTAAACTTATGTTAACAATATACATTTACGCAGATATTATGCTAACTACCGTAAATGCAATATTCGGAGAATATTGCCTCCAACACCCCCCCTCAAGTTGGAGCATGGGAGTCGGAAATGCCCAACTGTCGAGCAAAGTACGAAATTGTGGACGACCCAAAGCCTTGGTGTGTATATCAGCCAATTGAGATTGAGTGTGAACATAGCATGGCAACACCACACTATTGCGAATATGATGAGTACGAATAAAATGACAGTCAATCTCGATGTGCTTCGTGCGTTCATGATAAACCGGATTGTTCGCAATGTGCATGGCACTCTGATTGTCACAATGAAGTCGGATGGGCTCTGGAAACGTGATACCAATTCCGGCGAGCATACCCTTCAACCATATATAGTATTTCACAGGTTGCGGCCGTCATTGCTCGGTATTCCGCTTCGGTGGAGGAAAGTGAAACCGTAGCTTGTTTTTTCGTTTTCCAAGAAATCCTAGTACCACCCAAACACACGAAATATGCAGTAATGGATCGTCGGGTGATTGGACAACTACCATAGGCTGCGTCACAATATGCTTCGAGTTTGAGAGTCGAATCCGCGCGAAAGACGATACCTTTACCCGGATGACCTTTTAAATAACGTACAACCCGCAATGCCGCTTCCCATTGAGTAGAAGTCGGTTTTTGCATAAATTGAGACAAAATGTGTACTGAATATGATATATCGGGCCGAGTAAGGGTCAAGTAAATAAGTTTACCAACCAAACGTCTATATTTTGCGCCATCTTCAAGAGGAGCATCCGTAGCAAGAGCCAATTGATGCTTTTCGTCCATGGGAACACTAACTGGTTTACAACCAGTAAGACCGGTTTCAGAGAGCAAGTCGAGAATATATTTTCGTTGACACACAAATAAACCCTTCGAGCTATGCGCGACTTCAAGTCCCAAAAAATACTTCAGCTTTCCCAAATCTTTCATATGAAAACACGTGTTCATATATTGTTTAAAAATAGAAATAGCATGTGAGTCATTGCCAGCAATTACTAAATCATCGACATAAACAAGAATGTGCATTTCAATTCTTTTTTGTCGGTAAGTAAACAATGAATTATCGGAAGCGCTCATAATAAAACCATAAGAGGATAAAGCAGTCGCCAATTTAGCAAACCATAGACGTCTCAAAAATAATACCATGTTCACGAAAATAAAGGATTAATGGTTTGAACTCAGCCCCATTATCACTCCTCACTTTTTTAACAGGGGTATTGAATTGTCGGTGAATAAGGGCAAAAAATTCCTTCATGAGTCGAGTTACTTCGTCTTTGGTTTTCGTTAAAAAAACCCATACACAACGAGAATAATCGTCAACGATAGATAAAAAATAACGTGACCCACAAGCTTGATTCGGAATATACGGACCCCAAACATCACAATGTAAAAGTTCGAATAAATGTTCGGCTTTATTGGTACTCAAAGGAAAAACGGACCTAGTTTGTTTAGCCCGAAAGCAAATATCACAATGAGTATTATTATCCAAAACATGTTTAAAATTCCGAATAGAAGGAAGACACTCCATGGCCTTTAAAGATGGATGGCCTAACCGTTTATGCCAAAGATCGACATTCCCCGCGTCTTTAATTGCATTAACACGTTGTGGTAAGTCCATTGGCAGATGATATAGACCATCCACGAGAGCACCCTCACTAATCCTCGTCTTCAAGATAGGGTCCTGAATAACACAAAGTGAATTAGTGAATTGAATACTCATTTGTTGTGAAAGTAGCAACTGTGAAACAGAGAGTAAGTTGCAATTGAATTTTGGAACATAAAGCACGTCAAACAATATTAAATTATTATTAATTCGCGCATTGCTCTTATGCGTAGCTTTCAGACGATCACCATTTGGAAGACCTACGGCAAGCGGTGAAATAGAGACACATGCCTCTAATATACTTATATCCCCACAAACATGCGTAGAAGCACCGGTATCAACGATCCAAGAGACAGCGTGCTTACCGTTAAGACGAACGTGATTGGCATCAACTGCTTGTTCACCGAAAACGGCATTGGTATGAACGGAAGAGGACCCACCCGTCTTGGTACTGGAAGTACTTGTATTACGTGGTGTTTGACCCTCGGGATACCCGTATTTTTCCCAACAATTCGGCTGTTGTGACCGGGTTTGGTGCAGTGCTAACAGCGTAAACGAGTCTTTCCTGGTTTCGTACTAGGTCCCTGTCCACCGCCTTGAACGGCGAAGGCCATGGCGGTATTACGATGAGTCAACTATCGCACTTCCTCCTCCTATTGCAAGAAATACTGAACGCATCAGAAAATTTCTCTATCGGACTCGAGATCATCCACTAGCTACAATACCTTTGCACCAATTTTCCATCTTTTTCTGTCCATCAACATTTCACACAGAGAAATTAAACACTACTGGGACAAACCTATATATACTATCAGTCCATCAACATTTCACACAGACAAATTAAACCCTAATACCAAAAATACATGTATGTACGATGCTACTAAAACCCTAAATTTCAAGTTATACTCCAAGGTTCGTTTTCAGTCTAGCAATCAGTAATCAAGATGTGAAGTAATATCTTAAAGGTTGTTTATATATCTCATACATGTACGTATGTACAAACAACGCTACTTCATGCATTGGTAACGCTACTAATTAAAACCCTAAAATTTCATGTAACATCATGGACATCCTTAGCAAGTATTTGAATGATAATTTCAGACAGTTAAAAGACAAACACATGCATTCATAATGAGATGAAGATAATGATATAACAAAAAAAACAAACAGTACAACATCAAACAAACCAAAAAAAACCTACAAAAATCATAGAAAATATTAAGAGATAGATATATACCTGTAGGCACGTAAAATTTATTAATGTGCCGAATAAATAAAATAAATTAATTATTTTGAGTTAATACCAAATTTTAACTTAATTTAATTATCTTTGTCCCGACTAAATGAAATACGGGTCGATTCGGATTACAAAAGAAGCTATCCGGATCTCTAAGCCCAAAAGAAGCAAATTTGGGACAAGTTCACAAACAAGCCCATAAATGGGCCTGTGACTACCAAAGTCCAACAAGGAGAATCAAAACTCTATAAAAGGAGCTCTCCTCATTCATTTGGGGGGATTGGAAATTCATTATTGCAAAGAAGCCAGAGAAGACAAGGTGTAAATCCATCCAAGCTTTCTCTATCAAGGTCATTGCAAGCAGTCAACAAGCACACCAAATCGTGCCGCCTGCGTTGAAGATTCAATCACAAATTCAAACCTTCAAGGGAGATTCAAGTCATCGCGACCCTCTCAAGAAATCAAATTCACAGCACGCGTAGAGTAATCAAAGTTGTCTACAGTGCACCCCTCACGTGTACCCTGTACACGTAACCTATCACGGCATACTAGAATCAGAGGATACATTAGAGATTGTACACGTACTTTTGATATTTAATTAATAAAATTTATTTGTTTCATTGTTTTGTATTTCAGTTGTCGCGATACAAAATCTGCTGTTACAAATTTTGGTGAACCCGACGTGAAAATCTCTACCTCTCATCTCTACTGCCGTTTTACTCAAGTCTACCACAGCAAGAAGATGTCTACCAAGCAAAGCATCTCCTCCAACGCATCCAAGAGGACCTACGCAGATATCCTGCAAAGTACTCCTGTTGCTGCTACCTCTCCAGCTCAACAGTCAGTTGGCATCTCTACAAGAGGAAGGGTGAAGAAGGCTGCTCTCAATGCTGCTGCTGCCAGTCTACGCTCTGCTCACGTCCCAACCAGGCCGCGCAAGATCTCTGTCGCCTCCATAGCTGCTGCTGCTACAGCGCTCCTGACTGCCTCCTCTCCTCCGCGTGAAGTGACTAAGAGTGTTAGCGTCAAGAAGGCATCTCCTGGCAACCCAAAGAAGTCGCCAAAGAAGAAAGAAGTCTCAACTCCTGACGCTGCTTCAGTTATGGTGATCAATGGTGCTACCCTTGAGGAACAAGTCCAGAATATGAACGCGCTCCTTGAAAGGGTGTTAAAGGAGAACGAGGAGAAGAACAAGAAGATTGACGAGCTCCAAAAAGAGGTGGTGGCGCTCCGTGACAAGAAGGCTGAGAGCGAATATGCTGACACTGAGGAGGAGGATGACAGCGACAAAGATGCTGGCAAGGAAGACGGTGGAAAGCCAACTAATGAAGTCGGCGCCTTCACTGAGGAAAAGCTTCAGGAGCTAATAGCAAGGACCATCAAGAGTCAGCTAGACAACAGCTCAGCAAGCAATGGACGCTACATCAAGCCTTATACCAAGAGGATTGACAACTTGCGCATGCCTTCAGGTTATCAACCTCCAAAGTTTCAACAGTTCGACGGGAAGGGGAACCCAAAACAACACATTGCTCATTTCGTCGAGACATGCAGCAACGCCGGAACTGAAGGTGATTGCTTGGTAAAGCAGTTTGTGCGCTCTCTTAAAGGACTTGCGTTTGACTGGTATACGGATCTGGATTCTGAGTCAATTGACAGCTGGGGTCGCATGGAAGATGAGTTCCTCAACAGATTCTACAGTACCAGACGCATCGTCAGCATGAGTGAGTTGACAAATACTACCCAATGGGAAGATGAACCTGTCGTCGACTACATCAATAGGTGGCGTGCGTTGAGCCTAGAATGCAAGGATCGCTTAAGTGAGACCTCTGCAGTTGAGATGTGCATCAATGGAATGAGCTGGGATATTCTCTATATCTTGAAGGGGATCAGGCCAAGAAGTTTTCAAGAACTGGCGACCCGCGCTCATGATATGGAGATCACAATCAAAGGACGTGACAAGTCTCGATCAACGTCTTCCAAAGTAACCAGTGAAAAGAAGGAGTTCAAGAAAACTGATAAGAGCTCCAGGTCATCAACAAAGGAAACAATGGCCGTTGAGACCAGTAGTGCACCTGTGAAGATCTCGTCCAAACCCAAGTACGAGAAAAAGAAAGAGAAGTTTGCTTATAACTACCAACGAGAGAAGCCTACCTTGGAGGAGTTACAAGCAAAGAAGTACCCATTCCCAGACTCTGACTTATCAGGAATGCTAGATGACCTCTTGGAGAAAAGGGTTATACAATTGCCAGAGTCCAAGCGCCCTGAGCAAGCAAACAAGACAGGAGATCCCAATTACTGTCGCTACCATAGGTTGTTAGGTCATCCCCTTGAAAAGTGTATAACACTTAAGGAGAAGATAATGCAGCTCTCCAAGGAAGGGAAGATTATTCTTGACTTGGATGAAACAGTTTCAACGAATCAAACTACTGCGGTCTTGGAGGAGTCTGAAGAGCCAACTATGCATCAAGGATGTTTTGTGCATACACTGCAATTTGGAAGTTTTAAGCCTACGACGTTATGGATCCAAAGGTCAACGTCGTCATTACCTCCAGTATCACCAGAAACAAAGTCAACTCCTCAAGACAAGAATGAGGGAGAAGATGATGACAATGAAGGGTGGACCTTGGTAACACGTAGGAAGCCAAGGAAAGAAGTTAAGCAAATAGTCCAGCGTCGGCGAAACAAGCCAAAGAAGAGAAAGCCTCGCAAACCAAGAGGCAAGAAAAAGCCTAGAACCGTGGTCAGACCAAATGTCTTGCCTGCAGATGTGTTAGAGCAAGAACCACTAAGGCATATTACCTTAGAGGAATTCTTTCCACGAGATTTCTTGAACAAAGTTACCGTGTGCACTACCTCAGCAATTGAAGGTGGTAATGAAGAAAATATAAAGGAAGGAGAGGCGGATGATGCAGTGCCAACACAGCAGCCTCACCCTCAAAAGGATGATGAAGTGATGAATGCTCTAGATGGCCTCCCTGCAAACATGGGGTGGAAAGAAATATTTCATTTGCCTAAAGAGAAGCGTCAATTGATACTTCAAGGACTCGAGAAACCAGAGTTGTATGCGGGCAAGATGAAAGAAAAGGTTGAGCCCACCGAGCAATCAACTGGATGTTTCTCCTGCAACGCAGCCTTGAGTTTTTCAGATGAAGATTTGCTTCTTGGGTCTACACTTCACAACAGGCCTCTTTATGTGTCAGGGTACATCCGGGGGCATAAAGTCAAGCGTATCTTGATCGATGGAGGTTCAGGAGTCAATCTCATGCCAAAGGCGACCATGCAAGAGTTGGGGATCACGATGGATGAACTAACAAATAGTCGAACAATGATTCATGGTTTCAACTTAAATGGTGAGCGCGCAGTTGGAATGATCCGAGTAAACCTTAGCATGGGTGACTTGTCTTCCGACACATTGTTCCACGTCATCGACGCCAAGACATCATTCAAATTGTTGCTAGGACGACCTTGGAAGCACGAGAATGGAGTCGTTGCCTCAACCCTTCATCAATGCTTGAAGTATTACCGCGGCGGTGAGAGAAAGATAGATGGAGATGCAAAACCTTTCTCCAAAGTCGATGCCTTTTTCGCTGATGCAAAATTCTTTGAAGAAAACGGTACGTCCAGTGAGTTTATGCCAACTACCATCTCTTCAACAGGAAAAGGGGGTAAGCGAGGAAAGCCCATCAACACGGAAAATGCAACTCCAAATCCTGCTGAAGAAGTTGATGTCAAGGCAGAGGCAAGCAAGGTAGCTACTCCTCTTGTGTCAACCAAGAAGGAAGACAGGACGCAGAAGACCGCGCCGCCAGTACTACGCTACATCCCAAAGTCTCGGCGCAAAGATGGGGAGAGTCCTTTCGCAGAATGTCCAACGTCAAAGACAGAACCTAAGGACAAAAATAAGTCAAGTCAGACGATCAAGCAAGAATGGGTCGCAAAGGTTACTATACCTCTGACAAGTTCATCCCAAACAAAGGTTGTGAAACCACCTCCTACGAGTTTTGTCCATGCATCCAGTCAACCTTCAAGTGAGGAAAACAAAGGGATGTTTGATCCTAATGCATACAGGCTTCTTGCAAAAGCTGGTTATGACTTCACAAATCCGACTCCTCTTGGGAAGGTTATAAAAGTGGAGCCATATGGCCTCAATAAGGCGCAGCAAGAGTTCTTCAAGCAAGAGGGGATTTTCATAGCATCCAAGCCTGGGTTGGGATATGAGTCTCCCGCACCTGTGAAGATTGGTGCTCGCAGAAGAGGCGCTAGTACATCTTCTCAGCATATCACAGTGGAAGAGGTTGCAGAAGATGAACAAGAAGGAGAAAAGGCACATTCATCTTCAGTCTTCGATCGTATAAGTCCACCTGCAAAAAAGTCACATTCTTCTGTATTTACAAGGTTGGGAAGACCAAGTGTTTCAACTAAACGCACCTCAGTCTTTGCTAGGCTTGGCAATCAAGATAAAAGTGAAGTCAAAACACAAGTGCCTTCGCTATGCATAAACAAGAAGAGTACAATACATGATCGCTTGGGCAATCCATCAAAAACAGTCTTCAATCGACTAGGAGATCCCAAGAAGAGTTGTGGTGACAAACGTTCTTTCTCAACTCCTGCGAAACAAGTTGAAGAAGAAATAAGATCAAGTGATGACCTGAGAAGCGCGATACCATCTCGCATGAAACGTATGCAAGTAGTGGATATCATACAACATGAACCACTCAAAGTAAGGAGGCGTGTACTAGTTCTCACAGGCCAGTCAAAGGACGTAGAAGAGCTTGTTTCTTCATCTTCAAGTCATTCCAGTCCAAATGCACCAAAGGATTTCGAAAATGTCACGTCATCATATCACATCACAGTAGAAGAGATGCCTGATGTGGATAAAGAAGTTGAAGCTGACGAGGCTCCTGAAACACTTGAAGACGGGGGGCAATCGACTGTGGATGAACTCAAAGAACTCAACTTGGGAACTGTTGAAGATCCTCGCCCTATTTATGTTAGTGCGCTACTGACTAAGGAAGAAGAGGAAGAATACTACAAGTTGTTGATCGAATACAAAGATGTCTTTGCTTGGAGTTACAAAGAGATGCCTGGACTCAACCCAAACATTGCAGTTCATCGTCTAGCAATCAAGAAAAGCATCAGTGCCAAGAAACAACCCCACCGTCGTTTCAGGACGGAGCTTGTACCTGAAATTGAAAATGAAGTAAATAAACTCATAGAGGCGGGTTTCATTCGTGAAGTCACATACCCTACCTGGATCGCAAATATTGTCCCTGTCAGAAAGAAGAATGGACAATTACGCATATGCGTGGATTTTCGAGATCTTAATGAAGCATGTCCGAAAGATGACTTCCCTTTACCAGTCACAGAGTTGATGATTGATGCGACCACTGGTCACGAAGCACTCTCCTTCATGGATTGTACTGCTGGTTACAATCAAATACATATGGCTCCTGAAGACCAAGAAGCAACAGGTTTTCGAACCCCAAAAGGGATCTTCTGCTACACGGTCATGCCATTTGGATTGAAGAATGCTGGCGCTACATACCAACGCGCGATGCAAAAGATTTTCGATGACATGCTGCATAAAACAATAGAGTGCTATGTTGATGACGTGGTGGTTAAATCAAAGAAAAGAGAAGACCACATCAAAGACCTTCAGGCTGTCTTCGAAAGACTTAGAAAATATCAACTCAAGATGAATCCACTCAAATGTGCGTTCGGTGTCACCTCTGGGAAGTTCTTGGGCTTCGTAGTTAGACATAGAGGTATTGAGATTGACCAAACGAAAATCAAAGCCATCAATGAAATGCCAGAGCCAAAAACGTTGAAGGAGCTACGAGGGTTGCAAGGACGCTTGGCATACATTCGAAGGTTTATCTCTAATCTAGCCGGACGTTGTCAACCATTCAGCCATCTTATGAAGAAGGATGCTCCATTCCAGTGGGATGAAAAGTGCAGAAATGCTTTCAATAGCATTAAGAAATACCTCGCCAGTGCGCCGGTTCTGGGGGCACCAATTCCAGGAAAGCCACTTATCCTCTATATCGCAGCGCAAGAACGTTCGCTGGGGGCAATGTGTGCCCAAGAAATTGAAGACCGCAAAGAAAGGGCACTCTACTACTTGAGTCGTACCCTAATTGGAGCTGAACTGAATTATTCCCCAATTGAGAAGATATGTCTCGCCTTGGTGTTTGCCATCCAGAAGTTAAGGCATTACATGCAGGCACATACGATACACATAGTCTCAAAGGCTGACCCAATCAAATATATACTCTCAAGACCAGTCTTATCTGGGAGGCTCGCGAAATGGGCAATGCTACTTAAGCAATATGACTTGGTGTTCGTGCCCCAAAAGGCAGTGAAGGGTCAAGCTATCGCCGATTTCTTTGCGGATCATCCAGTACCAGCTGAGTGGGAAATTTCAGATGACCTCCCAGGAGAAGACATCTTCTACGTGGATGTTCTACCTCCATGGCAAATGTACTTCGATGGTGCTGCAAGACAAGATGGCGCTGGAGCTGGAGTTGTATTCGTAACTCCACAAAATCATCTCATGCCATATGCCTTTACGCTCACCCAGTTGTGCACAAATAATATGGCTGAATACCAAGCTTTCATACTTGGTCTCCAAATGGCGATTGAAATAGGCGTCAGAGATATGGACATCTATGGTGACTCGCAGTTGGTGATAAGCCAAGTACTCGATGAATACGAAGTGAAGAAGGAAGACTTGATTCCTTATCATCGACGAGCATTGCAATTACTCAACCAACTTGACTCCATCAAAATTGGTCATGTACCGCGGAGTGCCAATAAGTTGGCTGACGCGCTTGCTAATCTTGCAGCCACTTTGGCACTGGGGGCAGAAGAATCAATGCATGTCCCAGTTTGCAATCGTTGGGCAGTATCATTGCTTGAAGGAGAAGAGAATGTAGATGCAACAAACATGATATGCGCCTACACAATTGATGAAGATGACTGGCGTCAACCCATCATTGACTTCTTAGATCACCAAAAATTGCCTGACGATCCCAGACACAAGGTAGAAATACGTCGGCGCGCTCCAAAGTTTATTCATTATAAAGGGACGCTCTATAGACGTTCTTTCTCAGGGCAATGGTTGAGGTGTTTAAGCAAAACCGAAGCTGCTGAAGCCATGCACGAAGCTCATTCTGGCGTTTGTGGTGCTCATCAATCTGGGCCTAAACTTCATGACCGTGTAAAGAGAATGGGGTATTACTGGCCAACCATGATACAAGATTGCTTGGATTTCGCGAAAAAGTGTGAACCTTGTCAATTTTATGCAAATTTCATACACCAACCTCCAGAGCCATTACACCCTACTGTTTCTTCATGGCCTTTTGAAGCTTGGGGACTTGACGTTGTGGGGCCTCTTGTTCCAAAAGCATCCAATGGACATGAATACATTCTCGCAGGTACTGACTACTTCTCAAAATGGGCAGAAGCAATCACACTACGAGAGGTGAAAAAAGAAAATGTTGTGGACTTCATTCGAACACAGATCATCTTCAGGTATGGCGTACCGCAACGTATCACAACTGACAACGGGAAACAGTTCTTCAACCATCTCATGAGAAGTTTGAGTGAGAAATTCAATTTCAAACAATACAGGTCATCAATGTACAACGCTCCTGCAAATGGTTTGGCTGAAGCCTTCAATAAGACCCTTTGCAACTTGTTGAGGAAAGTAGTAGCGAAGTCCAAGCGAGACTGGCATGAAAGAATTGGTGAAACATTATGGGCGTATCGTACCACATACAAAACACCTACTCAAGCAACACCGTATGCGTTGGTATATGGAGTGGAAGCCGTGTTACCTTTGGAGTTGCAAATCCCCTCCTTACGCATTGCTATTCAGGAGGGACTCACAACTGATGAAAATGACAAGTTGCGGTTGGCAGAGTTAGAAGCTCTCGATGAAAAAAGATTGGAGGCTCAACAAAAGCTCCAGTGCTACCAAGCAAGGATGTCACGCGCATTCAACAAAAAGGTGCGCCCACGTTCTTTCCAAGTAGGAGACATGGTACTTGCAGTACGAAGACCGATTATCACCTCTCACAAGCCAGTAGGTAAATTCACCTCTAAGTGGGATGGTCCATATGTTGTGAAGGAGGTCTACACAAATGGTGCCTACAAAATCGTGGATAAAGATGGTGTTCACGTAGGCCCAATCAATGGAAAGTTTCTGAAACGCTACTATTCCTAAACTCCAACGTTGAAGGCTCCTAAGCAAGAGGATAAACTGCATCAAAAAAAAAAAAAAAAAAAAAAAAAAAAAAAAAAAAAATATATATATATATCCTTCTATCTTTCATGAACTACGTCGGCTTGATCTTGTAAAGTACTTCGTGCTTTACAGGTACGTAGGCAACTTGGGTGAACATGTAGCTCAAGTGCAGCCACACCTTCAAAAATAAAAATCCTACCCTTTCATCTTTCACGAACTACGTCGGCTTGATCTTGTAAAGTACTTTGTGCTTTATAAGTACGTAGGCAGCTTGGGTGAACATGTAGCTCAAGTGCAGCCACACCTTCAAACAAACCTCATCCATCCCTGAACTACGTTGGCTTGATCTTGCAAGTTGTCACATTGATAGCTTTGCGAGTACGTAGGCAATTTGAACAAACACTTTGTTCAAGTGCAGCCACACCACAAAATTAAAAAAAAAAAAAAAAAAAAAAAGACAAATTGCTCCTGGCCCGCAAGAGTTTAAACTGTGAACGGCTAAATAAATTGCATAATGATTATTTGCCTACATAGGTCAAATGCGATGGAAGTATGGTAAATGAACTGTATGTATATATAAAAAAAAAAAGTTTAAAGCATGCAAGTTTTAGAAGCAATTGGTCCACTGGACTACAAAAAAAAGGAGGGCGAAAGTTAGATAATTTGACAATCCAAAGGCCTACGGGTCAACATCAAGAGAAGCACGCATCGCTTCTAATTGGACCCTTTGCTCCTCAAGTAAGGCTTCCTCTTCAGGATCCAAGACTGGAATACTGTCAAGCTCGGCTAATTCTCTCTCTGATTTCTGAAAATCATCTTGCAAAGAGATTAAAGATGTGTCCCCAGCTGCTAATTTGTTCCTCAATATACTTTCCTCCTCTCGCGCTTGCTTGAGTTTGGCTTCAAGGTCGTTCACCTCCTCCAAAACAACAGAAAGTTTCGCAGCTCTTTCTTTATGCTCCTCGCGTGCCTTATCATGAAGTGATTTAGTATGATCAATGCTTTTATGCAGCTCTAGCCTCTTGTTCTCCAACGATGCAGGGGAATGACACGAAGAAGCTTGTTTTTCGAGTTCAAGGTAAGCATGAACTGCACCCACATAAGAATCCACTCGTGCCTGTAATAAAGAATGATCACCTTTAAGTTGTCGAAGGCTCGCATAGCACTCTTTAGCCCTCACTGCTACTTCCTCCACATTCGAGAAAGTTGTATTCTTTAAAGTTGTTAAGAACTTTAAACGAATCTGCTCTAATGCTTTGTCAAAAATCCCTTTAAACAAAGGAGGCGGACGAAATGAAACCCCAGAGCACGTGGGAAGTGTGGTATGCCTAAATGATGTTGTTAGAGTTTTAGACGTCTTTCTTTGATTGTCAGGCTCGTGACGGGGAGAGATATGAATTGAAGCCGGACTGTTTACAACAACTTGATCGTCGTTGGCAAATGAACTTCCGGTTTGGCTCCCCTGGGACGGTGGACTCGAGAAATCTCCTATAGACGTTGATTTGTTAAGAATAACGAGCTCTTTTCCTTTGCCAGGCCTAATCTTTGACGGGCGATGCGGAAGGCAATATTCTGGGGCAACTGTAGCTACCTCTTGGGCACATTCACCTTCCTAAAAAAAAAAAAAATAATAATAAAAAAAAAAATAAATAAATTAGGCAAAATGTGTTTACGTCAAAGGAGAAAATCACAAGGCAAAAGAAACTAACCAATGTTTCCGAAGGCATTTTTGATGCACTCGACACCCCCTCAAAAATTTGGGTGTCTAATCTGATGTCATCTTCATCTAAGACAGACATTTTCCTTTTGCTTCGACGATCATGTTTAGGGTCAATCTCAGAATCTACATCACTATGATGACTATTTTCAACACGACCTTCTGCATTCGGGATGCAGGCTTGAGATTTCAGGGACACCACTCGCTCTCGAGGCTGATCTTTTGTATCCCCAACATGATCACGCTTCCTTGTCTTGTGATAGTCACTTTCAGTACTCTGTATCAAGGTGTCAACATTCTTCCTTAGATCCGTCGGGTACAAAGCTTTCCACCATTTCGCAAAAGAAGGGGTGATATTCTCGTCCCACCTAAACGAAGGACTGGGAAGATAAGCACGGGACATGCTACCTGTAAACAAAAATACTTGCCAATATTTCAATGCCTCAAAACATGTGACGTCAGTCTTGTCAGAACCACGACTCAGTACGCCGGGAATGTCTTGACAGAAACCAAATTGTCGGCTGAAACGATGGGGGTTATACGGCTCAAGATGAAACCCGTTATTCAGGCGCAAACACAAATAAGAGGAACGAAGGGATGCAAGATAGTTAAGCCCTAAGGTATCAAGGCTGCCATTATCTAATAGGATCCAAACTTTGTGTTTGTTCAACATGAAACGCTTCGCGTCAAAATCTTTTCCCTCATGTAAAAGTCTTCGGGCTTCTTCGGGTTTTCCTCCTTTTGCCCCAACAAAGCCTGAGTACTCGGTCATGTAAGGGCCTGGTGGTGACGGATCCACAGCATGATGAGTACCAAAGTAGTGTGCAATCCATCCATACACATAATGCGCTGGAAAGTATGACCTGGAATACCCGGGATTTTTAGATGTGGATACCCCGTTTAAACCTCTATAAATGCTTGCTAATACAGGAATAGCCAGACTGAAAGCTCGACCTTCTGCCATCATACTTGCGATCTCGAAAGTGGCTGGTCTAATTAACCTGTCATTGTCTTCCGGTAAAACAAATGCACAAAGCCAACATGATAAATGAGCAGCTAAATAAACCTTTGCTCGTCGAGAATCGTCGCAACCAAACCTTGCAAATAATAAGTGTTCCTCCTCTGTCCACTCATCAGAGGGTCGAGATTGAATCCTACCGCTTGGATTTTGGGTCGATACTGGAGGATTTTTGGTAGTCCTTCGCCCCTTGATGGGAGGGGGGTATACAACTGGTCCTTTGTACCACAATTCAATCCATTGCTGAGCAGAAACTTCACCCTTGTCCTTTGATTGCTTCGCAAGGTAATGAAATGCAGTTAATAAGAGAATGCACGTATCAGAGACAGTCGACTTGTTTTCTGCATCTACTGGTTGTAGCAAGTTGAGTTGTGGGACTATCTCATCATAAATCTCTCCCACGACAGGGAGACCTCCAAGTCTTTGTAAGTCCCATAAGGAGATCGAAAATTCACCTGCCACAGTATGAAAGGTATTGGTACCAGGACACCACCCTTCGAAAAAGGCACGCATAATATGTGTATCCTTGTCATAAGAATACAAGGAAGCATAGATTGCTGAACGAATAGAAGCAGTCGAAAGGATGCCACTGAAGCGAGCAAGTATGTCTTTAGTCCATTCCCAATATTTCAGGGTGTAAATTGATTCGCCGTAAATTCTCAGGTTAAAGGAACCCCATCTAACTTCCCCAGAAATGATCCTGCGTCCAAGTAATTGATAAGTATAATTTGTACCAGGCTTCACTTTGAGATTGTTTCTTAAGGTGTAACGTGAGGAAGCATCTGAAGATGAAACGTCAAGTTTCATGGACATTTCATTCAGCAAAGAGTCTCTCGTCAATGCGGCTGCTCCACCCTCCAGCGAACGAAGTGATTTATTTGTGAGAAAATAGGTCCCAGATGCGGCATCTTGGTCCTTGTGGTCAACTACAGAAAGATATACGTCGTTTCCCTTGCGAAATTCCTTCAGGTATACCATGGTAATCCTGCAACAACAAGAAAGTGAATACGAGTAAACACGAAGAGTACAAGAGCATCCTTTCACTAGAAGTGCGTTCATCCTGCAAAAATATCTGGGATAAAAAAAAAAAAAAATAAAAAAAAAAAAAAAAAAAAAAAAAAGGAGATATAAGGGTCTTCATAAAGGGGTTTGTCGGAATGAGCCGGATGGGTTCACCCTGACATAGTATCCTCCTTGTCGCGATGACCCAGATGGGTTCACCCTGACATAGTATCCTCCTTGTCGCGATGACCCGGATGGGTTCACCCTGACATAATATCCTCCTTGTCGCGATGACCCGGATGGGTTCACCCTGACATAGTATCCTCCTTGTCGCGATGACCCGGATGGGTTCACCCTGACATAGTATCCTCCTTGTCGCGATGACCCGGATGGGTTCACCCTGACATAGTATCCTCCTTGTCGCGATGACCCAGATGGGTTCACCCTGACATAGTATCCTCCTTGTCGCGATGACCCGGATGGGTTCACCCTGACATAATATCCTCCTTGTCGCGATGACCCGGATGGGTTCACCCTGACATAGTATCCTCCTTGTCGCGATGACCCGGATGGGTTCACCCTGACATAGTATCCTCCTTGTCGCGATGACCCGGATGGGTTCACCCTGACATAGTATCCTCCTTGTCGCGATGACCCGGATGGGTTCACCCTGACATAGTATCCTCCTTGTCGCGATGACCCGGATGGGTTCACCCTGACATAGTATCCTCCTTGTCGCGATGACCCGGATGGGTTCACCCTGACATAGTATCCTCCTTGTCGCGATGACCCGGATGGGTTCACCCTGACAACTCACTTAAAGATTGGAATAACTTGTCTGAAATAATGGATCCTCCGTGATAAAAAGCGTTGCATAATATAATATGACGAACGAAGACGATTGAGAGTCCTTCCTGCGTGTACAAGCAATATACGTACTAATAAATTTGCACATGGAAACCAATGAAATTTTGAGGATATTCAATCCTCACGTGGGTTCAATGTATGAATCTTGGTATCAAGGACGAATGGAGTTACAGGACATGGATAAATCACAACTTAAAGATTCATTGGTCAAGCATTAGCAAACAATTTAAGTGTTAATGGACCATGTACGTATATAGTTGTTTGCGTTTAGGAATTCGATCGAAAGCATGGTCAATTATGCTCCAAGAAAATCATGTACGTTTATAGTCAAGCATAAACTACAAGATACAAATAAGAAAGGGAGAAATTAAATTACCTGTACTTAAAACGAAACCAAACAAAAGCTTGTGATGGTAATGCATACAGTGAATACAAGAGGCGGGTGATGCTTTTCTTTGAAGAAGTGGGGTATATATACATGGTAACATGGGTACTCCTAAAACCCTACAAAAATTACTACCAAAGGAATATGGAAACCAATGAAATAAGGAAGAGTATCTCGCGCTTGATTCGTCTTTCTTATATGCCAACTTACCAAATAGCTTGCACATGAAATACCATATCTTTATGGAAAGATTATACATTATGGTAAGTGTGTATCAATTCAATTAAGGAAGCGTCAATACATGTATCTGACCACCAAGTTCGATATTGATGGCGTGTTTTTAAAAAAAAAAAATGATGATCAATTTTATGACAACTTTGGGTACACGTTGAATTCCAAGTCAAGCAACAAACAAAAAAATTCACCCGCCAAATTATATAATGATAGGGTGACATTACAAAAAAATGGACTACCTAGACGACAAGTTGAGGTGCCATCGACTCCCAAGTCAAGCCAAAAGGAGCTGCCTTACGACAAGTTAAGGTGTTCGTTATCGACTTCCAAGTCAAAGAAAAATGTATCGAGACCCTGCCACGTCAAGACACCCAAAAGTGCACGTGACAAGGTCTCGAGGGGGCAATTTGTAGGCACGTAAAATTTATTAATGTGCCGAATAAATAAAATAAATTAATTATTTTGAGTTAATACCAAATTTTAACTTAATTTAATTATCTTTGTCCCGACTAAATGAAATACGGGTCGATTCGGATTACAAAAGAAGCTATCCGGATCTCTAAGCCCAAAAGAAGCAAATTTGGGACAAGTTCACAAACAAGCCCATAAATGGGCCTGTGACTACCAAAGTCCAACAAGGAGAATCAAAACTCTATAAAAGGAGCTCTCCTCATTCATTTGGGGGGATTGGAAATTCATTATTGCAAAGAAGCCAGAGAAGACAAGGTGTAAATCCATCCAAGCTTTCTCTATCAAGGTCATTGCAAGCAGTCAACAAGCACACCAAATCGTGCCGCCTGCGTTGAAGATTCAATCACAAATTCAAACCTTCAAGGGAGATTCAAGTCATCGCGACCCTCTCAAGAAATCAAATTCACAGCACGCGTAGAGTAATCAAAGTTGTCTACAGTGCACCCCTCACGTGTACCCTGTACACGTAACCTATCACGGCATACTAGAATCAGAGGATACATTAGAGATTGTACACGTACTTTTGATATTTAATTAATAAAATTTATTTGTTTCATTGTTTTGTATTTCAGTTGTCGCGATACAAAATCTGCTGTTACAATACCTGATAAAGAGACGAAGATAATGATATATTTTGGAGATGACGACGGCGATGAAAGTGACAGAGACAATGACGAGGACGAAAGTGGTAGAGTGTTTGTGCTTAGTGTTTGTGGGTGTGTTTGTATTTGCATCAACAATGGTTTTTAAAAGGAAAGATATTAACAACGATTTCTAAGGAATAACTGTTGTTATATTACTTCTCACAGAATTGCGTCAAAATACACTAACCTGGTTAACAATGATATTACATATACAACCGTTGTTATATGCATAATAACTATTAACAACGATTTTTACAATCACCGTTGTTATTATTATTGTACCAATTGACAATGGTTACGGTATTAAAACCGTTGTTAATGTTACTAACAATGGTTACTAAATAAAAAACGTTGTTATTAGTTTTTACTAATTTGCGCTATAGTCATTTTATCCAATTAACAACGTATTTACGTATAATATGTTAATGTGCGTTGTTAACGGTGCGTTGTTTTTGCCTGTTTTTGTAGTAGTGATAATTACCCCAAAAAGCTTAAGATGAAATTTAATAACTACATTATCACTTTGTAACATTTTCTCTTTCTAAAAAATTACTTAGCACATTTCCTTATCGATTAATGGGTGACGATAACCCATTTTTTTATTTTATTTTTGAATCGTACAACAATAATAGTTCTTACAACAATGACTGAAATCGATTTAACAATGATTGGAATGTTGAACAACATCATCGTTATTACGTACGATGAGTATAATAGTCACCAATACGGAGAAGCAAACGTTTTTGTATACGATGAAAACAATACGGGTTCATATAATTATACCGGAGAATTTGAAAATGAGGTATTAATCAATTTAATTAAATTTTGTCACTTCTTTTTATTATTTCGTCACATTATTTAATAAGTCGAATAACTGTAAAATGCCTCATTAATGTAAATTACATGAACCCGCCCAGACGTGTTCATGTAAATTACATAAACACGCCCGAAGGTGTTCATGTAATTCACATGAATGAAGCCATTTTTTAAATGTTGTTGGTGGTCAAGGATGCTGTGTGAGGGAGTAACAACAAACTTGTTATTTTTTTTAAATAATATGATTTGATTTGCGGTTTTTGAAATGTTTTTTCAAATTTTAAGGTGGAATACATAAATGTTGAAATGAGTAGGGGTAATTTGGTAACTATTAAAAAAGTAGGGGTAATTTGGTAATTTACAAAGGGTGGAATGAGTAAAATTAGGGGCCAAATATAGTAAACGCTTTATAGTTTTATCAAGGAACTGTTAAATTTTGAAACTCGTTAAATTTTTTTTTTAGTTAATAATTCCATATTTTTCCCTTTGCTTCGACAATAAAATTCTGTTAATTTTCACGAAAATTTAATAACCAAATATACGGAGTACGTGTTAAGCAATTAAGTAATATGAACCTGAAATTATAAAATAGGCCATTGATTTATTGTCAATTATCCACCTACAATTTGGATTACTAAGGGTAAGTTGATTGTTATACATATAAATGAGTTATCTCTAAATTGTAATTTTCATCTGTGGCAGGTATAAGGAAAACTTACTGATTTTGAAATAAATTGAAAGGTTAATCAAATTGTTGAGAATAAGAAGTTCAAAAGTTTTATCACACTAGCTATGAACGGATTAAGAGTAATAATAATAGTAGAACTTTATATAAATTTTTTTACATGTCATGTGAAAATACACCAATTCCAATTTTTAATAACTTTTGTTCACAATAGTGTAACTTTATTATATAAAGTTCTTAGATGGAAAAAAAACTATAAAACGAATAATGTTAAATGGATTCTTACATTTTACAAAGCTATATTAATTGGTGATTGATCGTTTTCCAATAATTATCAACTCGCATGTTCTTATTTTAGAAATTGATTCTTAAAAGTAAGAACAAATTTTTAATGTAATAAAGAAGACTTTTATAAAATAAAGTTCTTAATAACAACCCTAATACTAGGGGCTTGTTTGGTTGACATAGGGGAATTAAAGTTCCCGGGAACTTCAAGATCACATGAATTTCCAATTCATGTGAATTCGCAAAAAGTGTTTGGTTCGCATATGGGAAGTTAATTCATGCGGGAAGTTCTATTGACCAAGGGGGGACTTGGTGAGTAACTTCCCATATAATGGAGGAAGTAAATTCATGTGGGAAGTTCTACTTCCCATGATATTGGCAACCAAACAAAACATAATTTTACACTTCCCGGGAAGTTCAACATCCCATGATTTTAATGAGTAACCAAACAAGCCCTAGGAATATGTGTAATGTGCAGCTTTTCATGGAAGTATCCAAATATCCCTAATACTATTGCGATTATTGCTCAAAGTTTCCTTTTAAATATTTCAATCATCTTTCAGTGCATGCTCTCGTACCGTGCTGAGGTTTTACTATTCGGCCGCAAGCATTATTTGACGTACAAACTACAAACAATTACCAAATCATGCTTTACCCACAATTAGACCTGTCAAACGGGTTAAATGGGCGGGTTACGGGTCGGGTAGATACGGGTTCGGGTAAAATACGGGTCGGGTGTATTTCGGGTCAAGTCTCTACGGGTTCCGGGTCGGGTTCGGGTAAAAATACGGGTCAATCAACCTCTTTTCCTCGCATTTTTTAAAACTTCTTTTGTATCGTAATTCCTACATTTATACGTTTTCTCCTCTCTTACTCGTGTTAGTCAACTTAATTGTCACCATTTTCGCCATCACCACCAACATCATCATCGTTATCGTCATCATTAACTCGCTAAATACGATAATGAGATTCAAATAAGATAACAATAATGATGACGTGACATGTAATCTGAGGTGATGAGGTGAAAGTGTTGACGCAAAGTGTGGTTTAGTTTGACGTAATAAGGTGAAAGTGGCGGTATGACGACACACACTTCGAGGTGATGATGTGGCATGTGGTCCTAGGTGATGAAGAGGCAATGATGTTGTGGAATGAGGTGTAAGTGAGAGTGTGACACACATTTCGACGTGGTGACGTGACAAGTAGTCCATCGAAATAATGAGTTGACAATACTAACGTGGAATGTAACTTGACGTACTAGACTAAAAGTGACGACGTGACACACACTTCGATGTGATGACGTGGCATGTGGTACGATGTGATGAGTTGGCGGTGCTGACGTGGAATGCAATTTGACGTACTACGGTGAAAGTGATGGTGTGACGACACACACTTTGCGGTGACGACGTGACATATTGTTTGAGGTGATGACGTGACATACCGTATATATATACATATTTCTCCTCAAAATTTTATAAGTCGTCAATACCTATAGGCTATATGATATTATATATTATTAAAATGCTATATTTTCTTGACCCAACGGTCAACGCGCTGCGGGTCGGATTTTGACCCGTTATTGACGGGTCAAAACGGGTTCGGGTATTATTCGGATTCGGGTTGAAAAAATCGGGTTATTTACGGGTTATTTACGGATCGGATTACAGTCGGTTTTCGGGTCGGGTCAGATTTTGACAGGTCTACCCACAATCCTTGACCATCTACTCATCTCGTTATCTCCACTCACACCTTTGTCTCTTTAATTTCAATTTAACTATTCAATGCACTTATTAATCGCCTTTTAGCTGTTATGAGTGTCTACATCGATTTTAATAGAATTTGTAATTAGTGGTGAGCTAAAATTTTAACTCGTCGTAAAAGGATACGATACTAATAAAGGAAAATTAAAATTTTGAAATATAAACAAAAACTTTGAATTTCTCATTCGTCAAGGCAGCACGACCCCTTGAATCCACCACTGCTTGCACCAAGCCAAATCGTTGTCAATCAAAATGCCATGGATATATGTAATACGGACATGGAATAGGGTAATGATAAATTTACTATCGATTTTATTAATGTCACTCAAGGGGTAATAGAGCGAATAGTAAAGTATGCATATACTACTCCTCCCTGTTTTGGGTTTTCTTCGTTTTTGGAGGGACACAATATTCAAGGAATAATATATCTTAACGAAGAAAAAGTAGAGTGAGGTTTGGAATATGAGAGAGATGAATAATTAGGAGTTAAGTAATGAATTATGGGACACAAACATTAATAAAATGAATAAAATATATAGTTGGGAAATAGGGAAGAAAAGAGTGAATACGAGAGGTATAAAACATTTGTATTTGATGAGTGACATTTAAAAAAAGTGTAGTCAGTATAAATAGAAGCAAATAGCTTTTGTATAAGCAAGTTATTCAGGAAATAAATATACAATACAAGGGAAAAATTTGGTGAATATAGAGAATCTTACAACAAAATAATGCAATAAATAAAGATTTTGAGATGAGATTTGAAATCTCACCAAAAAACTCGTCACATTCAAATGTGTAATAAGCACCGAATTTAATTAGTGCCACCAGACATGAGAAGGTTACGTTATTTGCATGTAATAAGCACTGAATTTAATTAGTGCCACCAAACATTTTCTTCAATTTCTTCACTTCTCGAGAATCCAACAAAGTAATCTTGTGAATAATTTCGGTAGGCAAACCGTTTGAACCCAAAGCAAGACTGGTAGTCTGGAATCCAGGTGAAGCACTGTTCAAACTAACAAAAGCAAGCGCGGGAACTTTTCCAGCATTGACTTGAAAATGAAGTAAACTTTGCGGAAATATCATAATATCACCCTTATTCAATGTCTTATAAAACGGAGTGTCGTCGGACGCAATGAAACCAGCAATGATGGAGCCTTCAATGACAATGATGATTTCGGAGGCTCGATGTGAATGCAATGGGACAACTCCTCCTACACCGATGTCTAGTCTCAACATCGATAGGCCTAGACCGTTTAAGCCGGGAAATGTCTGGTCTAGTGCTGAAGTTACTGCCAGGTTGAATATGCTACCTGATGTGTTTCCTGGAACACTCAAGATAGAGGAAGAAAAGTCACTGGCGGTTAGGTTAGCAGGGTTTCTGCATGGGTACCCTGCTGGTCCAACCGGGTAGTTGAAGTCTGCTACGCAGAAATCGACAACGCTTGTAGCCGAAGAGACCGATATGAACAAAGAAAATATCGTCAATTTTATTATTATTTTGGTTAGCTCCATGGTTTTAATTTTTCAAGTAAAGGGGAAAATGTTTATGATTGTATTGATGAGGTAGATAGGGTTTTTGTTTGGATTGTTTTGTGATATGATTATTGAGTTTTTAGGTTATATATAGGAGTTTTAGATGGTAGATGGTAAGGTGAATTGTTAATTGTTAATTCGTTGATGAAAGTCGTAGGAAATTGTGGATATTCATACAATCATAATAATTGAAGCAAAATACGACCCGTTATGTGAATGAAAATTATTGGACAAGTAATCAAGTATGTAGGTACTCCATGTAACTAGTAATTTCTCTTGCGGTTTTTCTTACTTTCTGCCAAATAATTCTCGTTAGATATGTAAGTATATACTTAATTAATATTATGAATCTTATCTTTATAATTATAAAAACATTTAAATTCTCCTCCTTCACCCACGTCATAAATATGACATTCATTTTATCAATTGTGGACCATCAGTAAAAAAAACGTGCAAAATTACAAAGTAGTATTTGTTTCCAGTTTTGCAATTCATTCATATACTCTACTCTTTATTGGTTTACCGAGGATTTTTTTTTTAAATGCAACATAATTTTTTAAGATCATTATATTTAACATTTCAAAAAAATTCTTATAGTCGAACATTTTCTTATATGTTAAAATTCATGATAAAAAACATTAAACATTTCACAATTTATAAATCAATGGAAACTCCATTTTTTTGAAGAAAATGACTACTCCGTTTATAAGTTCAACTCCCTATAAAAATTCATAATAATTCTTTTTTATTTACACGTTCAATAGAGTAATGTTTTCATCTGGGGTATCAAAAACATTAAAAATTAGAACTTATAAAAATTCAATAACGTTTAGTTGAGAGTATAAAATAATTATCTATTCATTAATTCAATGATCATTAAATACCTTTTTACAGTCAATCCTAAAATGGGAAAATATAAAATTTCTTACAAATATTTAAATGCAAACATTATTAAGGTCATTGCTAAGTTATGTAAAATCGAATAAAATTCTTAAAATTGTAAAAAAAAAAGGGGGCAAATTTCTTAAAAAAAAAAGTACTAAATTTGAAAAACGGTAAAATAAAATAAATAAAGACTCCCTTCTTCGTAAAAAGATGTTGGAAAATGAAATTCAAAAAATAACCATAAGTCTTCAAACACAACTTCCATTATTGAAAATTATATTACTAATCTTATCTATATAAAACCAAGATCATTTCAAGTATTCTCATGTATCCATGGCAGCACATATAATTTTTTAGAGGCATCGGGTTACGAGTCAAACTAGGGTTCTCACTTTGGGGATCAGTCCGTGTCTGAATCAGATAATTCCAATCGAGTTATTGTTGTCAGGTATACATCAATATACAAATTAATTTTATACATATCTATATTAAACAACCTACATTAGATTTAAATTGAAAATAAATCAAAGAATAATATTAAATTCCCTGAAATTTTATATTTAATCAATAATTTAAATGCATGCAGATTATAATTATGTGAAATTGATACATTTAGTCAGATTGTTGAATATTTCATCTCGTGGAATTTTGCATGGGAATAAAACTAGTATTTCATAATATATAAATCTTTTCCGGTTAGATCTATTAACGTGTACTTTAAGAGGATACATGAAAAAAAAAAAAAAAAAACTGCTTAAGATGAGTATACCCAGTTTAAAATTAAAACGGATTCAATAATATACTATTTGTATGCACTAATAGGATTATACATGCAGATGTATATTATTAGCATTGTATATCTAATACAAATTTAGTTGGGCTTATCAGCAATTCTTTTTGAACTTTTGACAATTTTTTCTTGCAATATAATTTTTTAGTATTAAAAATTAAAATTAAAATATTTGGGTTTTAGATGTATTATTTTTGAGTTTCGATATAATGCTTTGATTTAAATTTTTTTTACAAAGACGCTCAAATTCTTTTCAATAAAGCTCGTAAAATATATGTATAAGCTCAAACTTTTTGTTATCAAGCTTGAAATCTATACTATCAGATGTATACATCTGTTTGTATAATTCTCGAATTGGTTTGTAGGAGTAAGGCAAATATTATTTTGTTCTTTAAATAATTAATTTACTTTTATCTTTTTTAATATAATACTCCGTATGTCTTAAATTTAAGATGATACTTTAAGGAAGATTAAGGAAGATGATGTAGTATTTAATAACTCCTCGGCTTAGCTCCTCCTCATCGTTTGAGATTTTTCGAAGCGTTGTATTTTGTTGACTGCCTTTCCTTGTAAGAAACATATAATATGTTCATACATGAAATAGTGTTTTTATTTTATTTTATGCGGTAGTTCTTTAGACTTCTCCTGAAATATACTGTTCGAGAACTTTCTATTTGCTTTTACAGTGAGAATTATATAAAACATAAAATAATGAAAGAACAGAATGAGTCGTCGGCAAGTGATTGATCGTAGCCTCGTAGCGGTCTCATGAACTGTATCACCTAGGGCTGTTCATTGGTGCGGAGCGATATTGCTAACCCGGACCCGATCCGTCAATGGACCCATGCCATGATTCGGCCTCGCTGATCCGGGTCAAGACTTATCCCTTTCTGCTCTTGTTAAGGTATCGGATCCGGGTCTAATTTCTGGACTCGGCCCGGCTGATGACCCGTGACTATGACCCACCAAACCCGTCCTAACCCAGCCTACTAAACTGCCATAAAGTAGGCCGTTGAGTGAATTGAAATAATTGATTGAGTTGATCTATTGAAACCCATTATATATAACTTTTTTTTTATTTATGTATATCGTAATAATTAAATCGAGTCATTTTAAATTTAAGTGATTTTTATAAATAACCCCTTTTATGTACCAAAGTTTACAAATAACCCCCTTATATGTTTTTTTACAAATAACCACCTTAAATCTAACTTAATTCAAAAATTCACCTCCAAATCAATATTAGGTTGACGATTTTTAGTAAACTCGATCTATTTACAACTTTACGACTTATATGTAACAAAATCCCTAAATTACCCTCACTTATTACCATCCTTGTTTGAGGGGCCAATTTCATTTGGATAATCAAACTACACAATTGAAAATCGTAAATCAATTCATCAATTAACTTTGAAAACAAATTCCACCAAACTTCCAATTCACTCAGCAAATCAAACATTAATCTTCCTAAAACTTCAACTATAACTAAGCAACATATTTTGCATGACTTAAATTCATAGCAACGAATCACTAATTGACTAATCCAAAGTCTCGAATTCCGCAAGTTCATGAAGATGATGGTATTTTTTTTTTTTTAGGAAAGGTAAGTAGTATATATCAAAAACTAAAGTCAAAAATTACAAGAGAATTCTATATCTGATACAAGTATTTTCGCTATAACTCAACCTTGTGATAATCTGCTTTCAGAAAACGCATCAGCTAATAAACAATACAACTCGCTCAAAACATGAAGTCAAACACAGTAGCACCACAAACCAGCCGTCACAAGCTCCTGCAATTTCATACAGTGTACTCGTCTGCAATTGCAAGGCAAACATGCCCATCATAATCTGCCCAATCAATGCCCACCACACCTTATTCACTTTTAATCATTTGACTGCGTATTTGCTACAGCCCCATTCCTGCGCTATTAGTAGATGATGTGTTGAACATTATAACAACTTGTAGAAAGTATTGAATGTAAAATCATAATATTGTATTAATGAAACTTAACTTCATATGATGTGTATATGCTAGTATATATAGCACTTTACATAACCGTCATAACTAACTTCTAACTAACTCTTAACTAACTAATAGAGTTAACTATTTACATTAACTATATATCATATAATCCTACATCCCCTCCTCAAGCTGGATCAGAAGGAAACTGCAGACCAAGCTTGCGAGAAAGAAACATATGCTGTTCATGTCCCAATGGTTTAGTCATCAGGTCTGCAAGCTGCAAGGTTGTTTTGACATGTTTGGTTACCAAAAAACCTTCTTGTTGCTTGTCTCTAACAAATTGACAATCAATGCTCAAGTGTTTCGTACGCTCATAAAATACTGGGTTTTAGGAAATATGTTCTGCTGCCTTATTGTCACACAGTAATGGAATGGGTTGTGGCTCATCAACCTTCATATCTTGCAGCAGACTAGTTAACCAAACCATCTCTGAAGTGGTATAGGACATACTCCTATACTCTGATTCGGCTGAACTTTTACTAACTGTAACTTGTTTCTTGGTTTTCCAAGAAACCAATGACTTGCCCAAAAAGATGCAATACCCACTTAAAGACCTACAGGAGAAAGGACACTGACCCCAGTCTGCATCAGAGTAGGCTGTCAATTATAATTCTGATGCAGCACTGTATAATAAACCAGTATCCAGGGTAGCACGCAAATATCTAACAGCATGCATTGCTGCTTGTAAATGAGGCTTCCTGGGTTGACTTATAAACTGGCTAAGATGCTGCACAGTGTAGGAGATATCTGGCTAGACATGTTTAAGTATAACAGTCTTCCAATAAGTCTACGATATACCTCTGGTTGTTCCAACAAATCACCCTCATCAATGGACAATTTCAACCCCTTTGGCATTGGGAATTTGGCAGGAGTGCAGTCTTCCATGTTTAAATCAAAAAGAATGTCCATGATGTATTTCCCCTGATTAACTAGGATTCCAGTTGTATTCCTTGAGACTTCTAACCCCAAAAAATACCTAACAACACCCAAATCCTTGATAGAAAAGGTTCTGTCCAATCCCTTCTTAACAATAGATATTTCTGGATCAGAATTTCCAGTTAACAACACATCATCAACATACACCAAGGCAATGACAAACGTTCCCAAATTTATATTAAATCTGGTGAACAAGGAATAGTCATGTTTAGACTGTTCAAAACCAATACTCTACAAATACTTTGTCAATTCTTTATTCCACTGCCTAGAAGCTTGTTTGAGGCCATAAAGAGACCTCTTTAACTTGCAAACTTTGTCTTTAGCAACATTTTAACCTTCTGGTGCCTTCATATATATCTCTTCATCAACAAAACCATGCAAAAAAGCATTGTTTATGTCCAGTTGATGAAGATTCCAGCCCTTTATAGCAGCCAAAGCCAACAAAGTTCTTACTGTAGTGAACTTAACAACTGGGGAAAAGGTGTGCTTGTAGTCCTTATCTTTAATTTGATTATAACCTTTAATAACTAATCTTGCTTTAAATCGTTCAACTGTTCCATCTGGATTATACTTAATCTTAAACACCCATTTGGATCCAATTGCTTTATGGCCAACTGGTAAATCAACTAACTCCCATGTTTCATTCTTCTCAAGAGCCTGGACTTCCTTTAGCATTGCTTCAACCCATCTTGGATCTTTAGAAGCTTGACTATAAGTATAAGGTTCATGTTCTTGAACCACATTAGCAAGAGATGCCACAAAATCTGGATGATAATCAGTCATGGTAGATAGTACAGTAGCTTGAAGAGCCTTACTACTGGGCTTCTGTGAAGGACAATGAAACTCTTTCATCCAGGAAGAATTTTGCCTAGCTCTGCTTGGCTTTCTCATTTCTGGAATGAGAGAAGTGGGTGGACTTTGATCAACAGGAATGTTAGGCTGTTGTGCAGACTGCTGCTGTACATACTGCTGAGGTTCAGTCTGCAGGTGTACAGTCTGCTGAGGTCCAGTCTGCAGTGCATTTGGCTAATTTGAAGATGGATCAGCAGTACTGGTCTAATTGTGGTGTTCAGAATGTGCATTAACCTGTACACTATGTTCCTGTACAGTGCTTGGCAAAGAATTTGGACTATGCAAAGGAACAAGTAAAGTAGAAGCAGCAGGATTGACAATTTCTAAAGGAGTATCAGCTATATCTTGAACTTTATTTACAGAAGAAAAATGAAACATGTTTTCTTGAAACACAACATCCATAGCAGTAAAAACTCTATGAGTAGCAATATCATATAATCTATATCCTTTTTGATTATAAGGATATCCAATAAAAACACACTTTCTTGCCTTTAAACCAAACTTGTCAAGCATTGTAGGGGGCATAGTAGCAAAACAAACACAACCAAAGACCCTTAATGAATCATAAGAAGGCATAGTTCCAAACAACAATTCATGAGGTGTTTTCCAGTCAATAACTCTTGTAGGCATCATGTTAATCAAATATGCAGCAGTAAGAATGCAATCCCCCCAAAATTTCACAGGTAAATGAGCATAAAACCTTAGTGCTCTAGCAGTTTCTAGCAAGTGTCGATGCTTTCTTTCTACCCTTCCATTCTGCTGAGGCCTTCCTACAATGCTAGTTTGATGCAATATGCCTTTGTCTTTAAACAATCTACCACATGTCTGTTGAATGAACTCAGTACCATTGTCAGATCTAATGACCTTAACACTAGCATTAAACTGAGTATGGATATGAGCCAAGAAATATCTAATAAGACCTGCAACCTGATCTTTATGATGAAACAAAATAACCCATGTAGTCCTAGTATAATCATCAAGCAAAGTCAAAAAATATCTAGCTCCAGTTATAGAAGGGACCTTATATGGTCCCCAAACATCCATATGAACCAAAGAAAAGGAACAAGCTGCCCTAGAAGAACTGATAGGAAAAGGAAGTTTATGATGCTTAGCCAAGATGCAAGATTCACAGTAAAACTGGTTTTTAATATCTGATGAAAAAGGCATTACAACTTTCAATTTGTCCAAAGACATATGACCACATCTAATATGCAGAAGCTGAATCTGATCTAGTGTTTTATTAGTAGAAGAAGAATTACATTTACTAGCATGAAGTTTATTCAAAAACATGACAGTAACTAAACGAGTGACTTTATCTAACAAGAACTATTTATGAAACTGCTGTATTCTGTACAGATCCCCATCTTTCCTGCCAACAACAATAACCTGTTTACCTGAATGGGCCTGAAAAATACATTGGGTTCGCAGAAATAACACATTTACATGACTATCATCAATAAGCTTGCCTACTGAAAGCAAACTTTGTTTAAACTCAGGAATATAAAAAACTTTAAACAAGGTAATGTGATCAGTGAGCTTAACATCACCAATCTTGTGCACTAACTTAGAAGACCCATCAGGTAACCCTACTGGAATGGGTTTAGGCAAAGTTTTAACATTGAACAAGATGGAAAAATTAGAAGTCATATGATCAGATGCTCCTGTGTCTATGATCCAATCAGGAAGAAAAACACTGTTATTAACAGAATGTGCAAAGGATGAAGGAATCATACCAGTAAAGTGTGCAGAGGACTGAGAGTTAGAATCAGAAATCCTCTTCATGACTTGATCCACCACTGATGATACTAGACCATCAAGAACAGCAGAATCAAAAGAAGTGGAAGTAGAAGATCCATCCACCTGATCAGTAGTATGCTGAGTATAATCTACATCATCAAGAGGAGAATCACTAACATCCAAAACATCAACATTATTTGCCCCTCTCTTAAATTTCTTGCCAGTGCCTTGTCCCTGCCCCTTTGCAGATGGTTTACCTTTCCCTTTAGCAGGAAAACCATGTAATTCATAGCAAACATCAATCTTATGGCCAGGTTTGTTACAGTGAGTGCACTTGTTATACTTATAACACTCAGAAAGATTATGCCCTTTAATCTCACAAAAAGTGCAGAATTTCACAGCAACAGTATCATCCACAGACTTGGATTTGGACCAAGAAGCTTTCTGAGAAGCAAACTGACTGGACACAGCATAGGCATTGGTTTCAGGAGTTGCATCAATTGATTCAGTAACTTGTTTTTGACGCTCAATCTTCTGCAGCAAACCCAACGCCTTGCTAATAATTGGTAAAGGATCCATTGACAGAATCTGCGTACGAATGTGATCATAAGCAGTAGTTAAACCCATCAAGAATTGAATGAGTTTAGCATTCTCCTCCCTCTCAAAAACTCTTTTAACCAGAGAACATGAACAAGCGTCCATCTTCCCACATGAACAAACAGGAACTGGATCAAGATTGTCAAGAGTTTCCCAATAATTCTTGAGTTTACTGTAATACTCCACCAAAGAAGTATTCCCTTGACTAACACCATCCATGTCCTTCTTAATCTGATAGATTTCAATAGCATTTGCCAATCCATATCGTTCATTAAGTTCAGACCAAAGAACTTTAGAAGAACGAATATACTTGAAATTATCACGGAGAGATTTCTCCATGGAATTCAAAACCCAACTTAACACCATTAAATTGCACCTGGACCATTGGCGATACTTCTTATCAGAAGAAGCAGGAGCAGAACAAGAACCATCCAAGAATCCTTCCTTGTTTTTAGATGCAAGAGCCATATAGACATCTTGTTTCCAAGAAAGAAAATCGTGTCCATTAAACAAAGTTGGACTTAATTTGGCAGATGGTTGATCAGAATGGGAAAGAAATAATGGATCATCATAAAACTCATAAGAAGGTGCAGTATTTTCTGATTCTGGCATTTTGAAAGAAGATGAAGATATGAATGAAGAAAGAATGAGAATGAAAGATTATGCGGAAGCGATTTTTAATTTGGAATAGGATCAATAAACCTTGAAAACTGATACCATGTAGAAAGTATTGAATGTAAAATCATAATATTGTATTAATGAAACTTAACTTCATATGATGTGTATATGCTAGTATATATAGCACTTTACATAACCGTCATAACTAACTTCTAACTAACTCTTAACTAACTAATAGAGTTAACTATTTACATTAACTATATATCATATAATCCTACACAACTCCTCTGATTTAGTAAGATGGAATTTAGGGATTTATGGATGTTTAAATTAAACAAAGGCTAATAGGTGAGGGCAATATAGGTATTTAGTTAAATTTAAGTCGTAAAGTCGTAAATAGATCGAGTTTAATAAAAATCGTCAACTTAACATTGATTTGGTGGTGAATTTTTCAGTTAAGTTACATTTAAGGTGGTTATTTGTAAAAGGGAACATATAAGGGGGTTATTTGTAAATTTTGGTACATATAAGGGGGTTATTTACAAAAATCACTAAATTTAAATATATATTTATTACCGTCATCACTATGTACGTCATTTAATGATGTAACTAATTTTAGACCCGTGCAAATTACACGGGTATGCAATTTAAATATGATTTTTATAAAAGGTTTATTCAACAAATTTTAATGTCTACTGACTCTACTACGAATGCTCGAGCTCTCTCATTAAGAAAAAGATATATGTCTCGGCGGCTACTCTAAAACCTATCTCGTTACAATAAAAGGGATGATTAATTTGTATATGTGTCATATTTAAGAATATACATTTGAATTATAAATCATCTTTGCAATTAGCAGATTTTAAATGGCGAACTTAAGATATAAGACACATTATGTTTAAGTATTTGGATACTTGTTGGTGTATGATATGTCTTTTTGATAACTAAATTTTAGCTTCTACTTGAAATGTTATTCGAGAGACTGGATAAAAACCGATAAATATAATAAAATGATTTTTGATGAATATTAATATAAAATTTAATCATTTACTTTGTATAAGTAAGAAAAGTAAGCAATGGTTAAGTTAATTTTAAAATTTTTATAATTGATAAGGCAAAAATTGAAACATATTCTAAATTTTGACACAACCCGACCTTCTTTTCCAAGGCCAGATTTAGTGAATTTTGACCTCGACCGAAGTAAGTAGGTCCAAACTCCACTTAACCCGTTGAATTTATTTTACACATTTTTATTTCATGATTAATTACTTAAATGATTACAATAATATAAGTATAATTTAGTGTTGGTTATTCTGTGTAACAGTTGATCAATCTAATATTTCGTATAATGTCGTAATATTAAATTTATTAAGCAAGAAATGTTTAATTTTACTAATATCATATATTAAATTGGATAATTATAAAAATTAAGAATAATAACACGTTTCTGATTATAAAATTAAAGGAAATAAACATTTGTAAAACGCGCTAACCAAAATAACTCGTATTTTACCCGAACCTGAAATGTCCGAACCTATAACCCGTCTGTTCAACACATTGGACAAATCTACTTATAGTAACACATCCCTTCTATTAAACTAAACGATCACATTGACAAAATAGGTTAAATACGTAACTATAGACATTGAAGCTTGGACGAAATTTACCAAGTCTTTTACTTATTATAACTCTAATTAATCCACCCTATAATTAAGTAACCCAAAAAATAAACACAGCTATCAATTCACTTCCTCGCCATCTCATCTTTTCACCCTTCTTAATTTTATTTTATTCATCAGTATGACTTATCACCCTTACTCTGACTGTATCACACTTACACTAATATTCTTCAGTTTTAATATTATGGGAGTAGATTTAACATTTACTGATTATATTTTTATCTTTCAATTCCCCCTTATTTGGCTTTTTTTGTCCCGCAAATTCTGGCATAGACAAAAAATAATAATAATACTTTTGTCAATATTTTATTTGTTTTAAGGGTTAGTATGTTTTGTTTTTAGAATACTTTTTTATTTTCTTGCTTTCAATTTGGATTCAATTTCTTGTGTAATTCTTTTTTCATCATTTTTTGCTCTTTTAAATTGTTTTTTTCTTTCTTTTAAAAAAGAGCTACAAATAATTGATCGTCCATGAATGTTATCGTTTGCTATATGAACTTGGCTAATCTTATATTTTATTAATAATTAATAGATAATGAAAATAATTCAATCATATTGAAAATCAATTCCTATAATTGTATTTAATTTATAAGTATATAAATATATTTTTGTTTCAAATGAAGTTTTAGGATAAGTTCTTTGTAAGCAATTTACTGACTATAACTATATGTCAAATTTAAAATAATAATTATTTAATGAGCTTATATTTTTTGTTTTAATTCATCATGAAGTGCTCGTATATTAAAATTGTTGACTATGTTTTTACGGCATTACGAAGAGTATAACTTAATTGTATATAAAAGAAAGGATTAGAGAACATGGGAACATGGTGGGGTCTTATTTAAAAATAAAATAAATAATGAACTACTTTTAACCACAGAGCGACATCTCAGCTGTGTGGTTGTTACTTTAATAAATAAGATTTAATTACGTAGTTTAATTTCAAGTTATCGAATGTATGTCATTTTAATTACAGAATACAAAAAACAATATAAACATTATCGAATGTATGTCGTTTTGTAAACGACCCGCCCAGACTCAATTCCAGACCCTCCCCGACCCGCCCCAGACCCGATTCTAGACCCACCAATACTATCACCTGGGCCAGGTCCAGGTTACGCTTTACACGCACCGGCCCGGTCTGTTCTGGACCCTCACGACCATCGGGGCGTGTCCGGGTCCTCATACACCCAACCCGCACCTCCCCTAGACCCGTTCCGGACTCGACCGACCAGTGACCAGCCCTAGACTATATATCACTCATATTCATATTTCTTTAGGGTGAGTTTTAATTAACCCGTCATAAATTACAACGAATAATCTGAACTCCGTGAGATTTAGGGGGTGTTCAAAACTTTATCATGAGAACCATCCTACCCCACCAAGTTATAACTTTAGCGGTTAAGCAATATCGACATTTATCCATTTTTTTATAGTATACAATTAATCTTATTTCGACCGATGATATGGATAGTTATTACATATAAAAAAAGTTTTGAAGAATTTTTTGTATCGATTTTTTTTTATGTTGATTATAAACTTTTTTACATCACACGTAGTAACCCTGCAAACTATAAGAAAATTTTGGCAACCCTGAAGTCCATGCATTAATTGTTATTAACGTGACCAAATACTTTAATTCCATCGAAATTGGACGTTAAGTGTCCTATGTAGCTGGCATGTTTCATATTTACACACTTTTAGTTTCCTAACTAGCTTTGCCTCGTTTCACATGCTTTTGTGACAATTATGGTCTTTTTGTATATATTTAACTTCATATTTGTTATTTTATAAGCTTTTGTGTCATTCGTAGGAAAATAGCGCTAACCTTGCATTAATAGAGTATTTCGAAGGTAAAAGAACGCATCTAATGACCAAGCATCACGCGGAGACCAAAGCCAAAAATCCATAAATGAAAACTCAAGTTTTCGGGCAAGTACCGCTTAAACCAATCCCACGAGTTGTGGGGTAGCCTAAGGCCAAGTAGGGGAGAACCAAGGAGGACTCGAGCGAGTCATCAGCCGACTCGAGCGAGTCACCGAGGGAATCACACGAGCTGGACAACAGGGATGGCCGTTTTTTACCAATCCCCACAAAAGTCTAGCACGACAATTGATTCTTTTAATAGGCCAATATTTAATTGGGAATTTCTACAAGATAATTTCACGTTTTTTAAAATTCTACGAGATAACCTCTTCCTTTTATTCATCACACATGATAACCCTCTACTCTATAAACTTATTAGGGTGACCTTTACTTTGCATTCTGTCAAATTGGGGCAAAATTTCATATTGATAGAAAATTACTAGACAATTAGCAATGATATGAAAAGTCAAATAAAAAAGAACACTTAGTCGCTCTCTTTCATTAGGGTCACAACACTAATGACCTTTCAAATGCTCCCCTATTTGATGGTAATGATATATGATAAGTCGGGAAATACTAGTATACAAGAGACGGAAATTGCTTCGGTTTGCTTCAAGAAGCATGCCACTACTTTAAAGAACCCTCAACACTCTGATGTTCTACATTTTATATAGACAATTGTACTTTCAGCAAATATAACGCATTTTAAGATGTAGCCTCAACAACGGTAAGTATATTTAAACTGTCATTTTATATCATCATCAAATTAATTAACATTTGTTTTTTTGTATCCGTGGTTATTTGCTAAGAGAAAAGTCCTTGTGTTTTTTTTTCTGATGATATAAAATGGCATTTCATATACTTTTGTTACTTGATTGGTTTTCATTTCAGTTTACAATAATGTTTATTTACTTTAAATAAAAGTTTGGAAATCAAACGGTTTTACATTGAAGAATTGTGGAAAGTGAGAAATTGAGATTGAAAAATTAGAATAAGGAAAGGAGGATGTGAGAATGAGTTAAATTAGAGGGAAAATAAAATGAGGAAGAAAGGAAATTAGAAGAGAGTTATTAATGGGGTTAATGTCAACATACAATATTATCCAAATCATCATACTTAACATCTCAATTTGACAGAATGTAAAGTAGAGGTCATGCTAAAAAGTTTTTATAAAGTACAGGGTTACCACGTGCAATGAATAAAAAGGCAAGGTTATTTCGTAGAATTTGAAAAAACACAAGGTTAGCTTATAGAAAATCCCTATTTAATTTAAACCCTTAATTTACCTAAAACTTGTATTTACTATAAGGAAATATGACAAATTTCTACCTAATAAGTTTAAAAAATTGTATATTACTACCTAATATAATTAATTTTACAACTTACTACTGAAAATCACACCTAATTAATCAGTTTGCTACCCTTTTGACGGAAACCAAATTTAAGTTAGTTTTAAAAGGTTGGAGTAGGTTAAATGACAATTTTACCACCTAATATCTCCCTCTCCCTACCTGTTGTATTTACGGTTAACTCCCTCCCTCCCAATAAACTTACTTCCGCCATTTTCATCCAACCCAAAACTTTTTAGAGACTAATTTACTAGCTAAGTGTCTACATTCGATTATCATCTACTATTATACGAGGTATCTAACAGTCTTTTGGAACTCAAGTCTCTCAAATTTATAAGCTAACTGTTGTCTACAATGCTTCAAATCAATTAGCTAAAATACACACAAAAAAACTCAATGCTTAAACAAAATAACTCAATCCTAAATCAATTCACAACATTAAATACAAAAAAAGTAGAAAACTATGGCTTGAACCCATGCAATCCGAGATGGACTCCATGTATGAGAATAACGTATGAGATCTGGTTGACTTACCTGATAAGGTCCGACCACTTCAGTGCAAATGGCTTTATAAGATAAAACATTCTGTAGAAGGACAACCAGATACCTATAAGGCACAACTAGTGGCAAAGGGTTTCACTCAAGTGCAAGGGTTGCACTATGATGAAATTTTTGCACCTGTAGTAATGCTGCGTTCCATTCGAATTATCTTAGAGATTGCCGCTTTTCATGACTATGAAATTTGGCAAATGGAAGTGAAAACCGCCTTCTTAAACGATTATTTAGAGGAGGACTTGTACATGGTACAACCCCGAGGTTTCACTGATCTTAAGAATTTTAAGAAAGTGTGCAAGCTTAAGCGTTCCATTTATGGACTTAAGCAAGTATCTCAGAGTTGGAATCATCGTTTCGACCATGTGATATAAGAGAATGGTTTCATTAGATCAGTCGAGGAACCATGCTTATATATCAAGTCGAGTGGGAGCAAGATTGTTTTCCTCGTATTATATGTCGATGACATACTCTTGATTGGGAACGACATTCATCTCCTATCTTCGGTTAAAGTATGGTTAAAGAACCATTTCCAGATGAAAGATTTGGTTGAGGCACAGTGGATACTGGGAATCCGTATCTATAGAGATAGATCCCAACGGATGTTATCACTTAGTCAGGAGTCTTATATAGATACGATTCTTCAAAGATTAAGCATGGCTAACTATAAAAGGGGGTTACTTCCAATGATATCAGGGGTGTATTTGAGAAAGACTCAGGCACCAAAGACATCGGAAGAATTCGAGCGCGCATGAGTCGCATTCCTTATGCTTCAGCTGTAGGATCGATCATGTATGCCATGATATGCACACGTCCATACGTGGCATATGCATTGAGTATGACTAGTCGGTACCAAGGCAATCCAGGTGAATCACACTGGATGGCTGTTAAAAACATTCTTAAGTACCTACGGAGGACTAAAGATTGGGTAGTGACTTATGGAGGTGACACTAAGCTATGCGCAAACGGTTACGCAGATGTCGGCTTCCAAACGGATCGAGATGACTCGAAATCTCAGTCTGAATTCGTTTTTACTTTTAATGGCGCGGCAGTCAGCAGGAAAAGTTCCAAGCAAAGTGTTATAGCAGATCCTACAACTGACTCCGAGTACTATGCCGCTTAGGAAGCTGCAAAGGAAGCTATATGGATGCGTCAGTTCTTACAAGGACTAATAGTAGTGCCTAGTTCGAATGACCCTATCACCATCTATTGCAATAATAGATATGTGCCATCTTACAGGCTAAGGAGCCTAAGTTAGTAAAAAATCTACATATGTACTGCTGAAGGCTCACATGATCCGGGATTACGTGGAGCAAAAGGAGATCGTGGTTGAGAAGATCGTTACGGATGACAACATCGCGGATCCTTTCACTAAACCGTTAAGATATGAAAAGTATGAAGGGCACGTTATATCCATGAGAATTAAACGTGTTCCTGAGTTGTATTAGTACTTTTGATAAATTGGATAATTGTATCTCTTTCATATAATATTTATAACATCATCGTTTTTGTTTTCATATTTTGTTTTTCATGTGGATTTGTACGACAAACATTGAACACCACAAAGTGAACTGAATTACCTTATATTTATTCTGGTCCGTAATAGCCCACATGAGCTGATAACTCAGGCATGATGATACGATTATTTAATACTAATTAAATAATACTAGCTAAGACGAATTAAAATGTTAGTTCTTAATTAAATGTAAAATGTTATATTTAATTAGTGTGTGTAATGGAATTATTTAATAAAGATTGAATAATTTAGTTAAATATTGACGGTTATATTTAATTAGTAAATTATAAATATACGATATTTATAAGATAAACATTATACACAAGAGAGGATAAAACCAATCTTATACTGATAAAATTAGTTGAGCCGAGTGGAGTAGTGTTCGGTCAGTATAGGTATGGTAATCAGGCAGTTTTGAGTTTGTAGCAGTTTAGGTATACTCAAATACGGATTTGAGAAATCCTATCTAAACTCTGCAAGGTGGTTAAGGTTATGTATAAGAGTTATACTTATTAACAAACACCTACTATATATACTAGCCTCACGACACACATACATTCACGAGTTCCAAAAACAGACATGATACTCCCTCCTCTCTCTATTTCATCATTCACAAAAATTAAACGATTTTTCCAGTTTCTATCTCAAGAAAGGGTATTTCTCGGAGCGTCATCTATTTTGATATATGTTCTTAGGCCTCTTGCAAGGACCAAATGTTGATTCTTTTTCCCAATCCTTATATCTCGTATTTCATTTATTGTTCCCAATTCTTGTACCTCGTATTTCGTTTATGACTGAAATCATAACCATAATTTCGTTATAATCCTGCATATAAAGTATTAGGATATATACAAATATTTTTCCACACTTAAACCCAAAAATATCCTCCTCAACAACTAACTCAAGTCAAACTAGCTTGTAAATTACTCATACTGGGGTCTAATCACTCCCTAGTAGAGGGATTACTCACTAATCATGGCGGTTAAACTCAAATTAGCAATAAAAGGTTAAACTTTGCAGTTAAACATGGTAAAGATTGGATTTTAACTAATTAACATGTATTTGCTCACTAGAAGTATGATAAAAGACTAATTAAACTATGAAGGAAATGAAATCTAGCATAAATACGGTAACTTTGGTCACAAGAAAAGCAAATATTCAAACTTGGGTGAGATTAAACTAAGAAAATTAAATTAACAAAACAACACAAACAAATTAAGAGGGAAAATGGAAATACACCGGAAATTGATAAAAAAAAAGTAACTTGATTCATTCAAACTTCAAATTTGGAAGAACAACTCCCATAATTCTCTATACAAACTAAATTAATATTTTCTTACGTATGAAATTATGACCGAATAGTGATTCTACTCCTCAAAGATAAGGGTTTGTGCTATATACATACTAGGCCTAAGAAAGAGGGTTTCAAAGCTAGAAACAGAAGAAAAAGCCCAATTAAAGGTCATGTTCGGTGTATAAATACATCGGTCGCCTCCGCCTTACGCCGGATGGGGAACGATACACCCGATGGATGGATTTATGGCTTTTCTCTCTCTTTTCTTCTTCTGTCGGGTGTATTGAGCTGTAGCAGGATGGAGATGCACCTCGACTGCTTTATTAGTTACGTCCACAAGGGGCAATTTAGTTACACCGGCCGATGGATGAAGATACACTTTGGCTGCTTTAGTTACACCCAAAATGTGCTAGAAAGCAGGCCCGGCCCGAGGGCTGCACAACCCGTGCAAGCGCATCTTGGGGGCCCAATTCTGCCAAGTATTAATAATGTATAGTAACAATGACACAATTTATCCATATTGTACATGTATCATAGTGGTGTCTGACTATGGCATTTTCGTTAGAGTCCCGTGCTCGACTCCCATTCTTACCCTTTTTTGTTGCATTTGTATTTTTAATTGGCCCACTGCTATTTTTCAGCTTTTGCCACTTTTTTCAATTATTTTTATTTCGGGTGGGGCCCTAATTTAATTTTGTCACTCTAATTCAATTTGTGTTAACTTTTCTAAGTTAATATTTTTCTTTCATATCCAATAAATGCTAAAAAAATTATTATACTTTTTGCACATAATTATTATATTTCAATGTTAATATTTTAGTATAACAATTAAATAACAAAATCATTGTTACATTTATTATCTATATATATATATATTCCATTTCGACAATTAAATAATACTACCTTCTACATCTCGAAACAATTCTAACATGAGGCCCCAAATAAAATATTGCACAGGGCCCCCAAGTTCTCAGAGACGGCCCTGGTGATTAGGGTATTTATAGTAATATAAATATGAAAGGTTTAGCTCTAAATCTAACGGAATATTACCAACAATTCTATGCATAAAGTATTAAAATTATATTGCAAGTTAATTAAGACCAGCTCATTAATTCTTGGTCTAGAAAACAAGTTTTGGTGTGCGTCAATCTAGTAATTTTAGGATTAGTGATTTTTTGCTTAGTCGTGTCTTATTATAGTCGCGTTTTATATCCAAGGGTTGAAATAAATGGCTTATAACTTGGATAGGATATTAGGAAATATTGTTATTAAGATACATGTTAGAAAAACCGTTATTTAATACAATAATACGGGAATATGATGGAATACTAGTTTTCATTACCGTGCATTGCACGGATATTAAATATCGTGTGATAAATTTCATGATAAAATGGAAGATGGTACAAAGTTCATGTCTAAGATTTTATGTTGGCGCATGACCAACAAATAATTACCGTTAACATAATATTTCCATGAGAATAAATGAGTGTTCGATTGATAAATATTTTTTGTTAAGAAAATAAAACCAGATTGATGATTATACACATGATACTCTAGATAACATAGATTTTAAATTTCGTTCATCATGTTACCAATTGTTTTTCAATTGTGTTGAGTTTATCGATCCGTTACTTAAGAGGGGGAGGGGTGAATTAAGTACCCTTTTAAAATTTTATTCTAAAAAAGATGACCACGAGAGATTCTGAATAATACTCAGGCTAATTGAACATTCTGATTGTCTGTTCAATACAATAAGAATTGTGCAGTACTATATATTTCTTTGATCAATTCCGTGAAATATGAGGACAAAAAAGAAAAGAAACAAACGTAAACAAAAGAAATAAAGCACGAGACACACGATTTTTAACGTGTTTCGACTTACTCTCTAAAGGTCTACGTCCACCCCTTTCTTATTATTAACTAGTGTAACACCCGTAAAAATCACGGGGTTATTAATTTCAACTTTGTAAAGTATATGATCAATAACCGTCGTTAGATAATCTAATAACAAATTTCCAAAGTAGATAAAAAAATATATAAATAATCATATATTAAACTATATTTAGAAAATTTATTGAAAATTAAATATAGCAAAAATAAAAATAGTACATACAATATTATGCGTTATTAAAAGAGTAGGTTTTATAAAAATATTGTTAATTAAGTGTGAAGTAGTCATAAAACTTTGAGTTCTTTTAACAGAAGTAAAAAGTCGATACTACGACAAAGTATTAAGTGATTTATTTTTAAAAAATGATTAAATATTAGACGTTTAGCTTATCACTTGAGAAAGCGTAATCTATACATCATAAATGCAAAATTATTAATTTTTAGCAAAATACGTTTTAAAAAAATGGTTTCGAATAACTTTAATCTGAAATTTAATTTAATTATTTAACTTAAATAAACGGAATACGGTATTCCGAAATTAGATATAATTATTAAACCCAACCGTAGACAAACTCGAATACAATAATTTTAAAGAAGAAAAAAAACGAAACCTTAATTAAAGACACGGTATACACTATACAAAGTAGGTCCAACACGGCATTGCAATAATACTCGTTTATGGATTTAGTGTGGCTATCTTGGCCATCACGAACCTTGAGTTAATACAAATACTTCTTTTTTATTTAGAACAGACACGTGCTATATCCGCAATGATTCATTATTTGTCATATTCAATTGTATTCTCAAATTCAAAGTTAATGAATTAATACGGAGTTGTCGATAGTTAATTAATATGAAAATAGTATTACTCTTTTTCAAAGTGAATCAATAGTTAAGAACATGTCAATGATGACAACTAAAATTTAGCACGGTTCTAAAACTCCCCACATGTAGGTCTGTAATTCAATCTAACCCCGATCTGACCTAGCAATTAACCTGACTCTGGAAAAACATACACCAGACGCGAGCTAATTAAACATTGACGTGCACACGACTATAAATATTTTATCTAAAACATTAAAAACTGTATATTTACAAAAGTAATTAGTATAATGTTATAGAGCATGAACAAAAAGATATACTAAATACAAAATAATTTAGCAGATTGAGGTCAGTAACTATTTTTTAATACAGAATAATTTTGGTCACTCGAGACGATTTTGTAATTATAAGATTAGGGTGGGTGGTTCTCAATGTTGCTTGAGATTTTCTAGAACATTGAGAAAGTAAAACATTTTTTATTAGGTTTTGAGAATTGGTACCTATATTAATTAACACGATTATATTAATTACACACGGTTAATTAGGTGGTTCTCAATTAATTCGGTTTTTTATTTGATTTAATTTGCTGATTTGGAAAGATGGACAACTTGGTTAAACATGATTGGTTTAAAAAAACTAAAATTGTGAGATTGAATGAGAGACTTGCATTACCATAATTCTGCATCCACATTGTGCCACATAGGCAGTTTTCCATTCTTCTTTTATATATATAATGATTCTTTAATAATTAAGTCAAATTACAAGGAACTTCCCCACGATCAACCCCGATCGTGCGATCTCGAGCACAACCCCGTACCCCAAAAGAATTCGTACACTTTAAAGAAAAATTGCAACTGATATTGCTCCTTAATAGATTTTCTAGTGAGAACAAAGGAGAACAATTAGTATTCCTACGAGTATAAAGACTTGTAAGAAATAAGACGGTCTCAAGAATACAACTTTAAAAGTGTTTTGCAAAATAAAAAATATAAGCTTTAGAAAACTGATTTTGCAAAAGGCCTTGAACAACTTGCGTGTAAATTATCAATACTCAAAGCACTCCCTTTTTTTCTGTGTGTATTTCGTTGCAGCTCCCAAACACTAATGTCTAGATTATATAGTCAATGATGACTTAAATTTTAGGCAATAGAATAGGTGTAGCAAATCTTTCCATATGTACAAGTAATTATTCTCAGAATAAATACTTGTTGGAAAAAGGCTTTTGAAAAAATATTCTTGAAAGATTATTTTGAAAACACACGCATGAAATAAGCCAAATAATTAGAGAATAAAAAGTCTATATTTTTCTCAAGAGGGAAAAAATATTCCTTTTTTCTTTTGTTCCCAAAAAAGGTAAGCCGTATTTTATAAGACCGAGTATTAATCACAAGTTAAATACTCTTACGGTTTTTCTAGACTCGGACGATAATATTATCCTATCAATCTCCACCTTCCGAATTCGAAAGTCCTCAAGCATCTGTCACACATATCTCATATTCATATTAGTATACGAGAAAGATGGAAAGTTGTCATCATCAATATAGTGTCTCAACAAATTGGTCAAGGAAAACAATTATTTACCAAGCATACTCAACTCAATGATGATAATACAATAATAAATCTCCTTTGGAATGACAAACCATAATATAAGCATTGGTGTATAAAATGATAGCATGTTATATCGGTTAAATTGAAGATGTACTTTTTGAATGTGAATAAAGTTCGAATGCAATACTATATGGCCGCGGCCGCTTATAAACTATCCATCATGATTTAATGATACCGGTACAGTAACTAGTGAGATTTACCTTTTCAAACCCACCATGTTCAATTTCCGTGCATAATATCAACTCAAGTCAACGTAATATTGTCCACATCTTCTCATTTGAAACAAAATCTTGTCTGTAAACGCCCTATTTTTCTTTCTATTCACACAAATGGTAAAAAAAAACCTCATCCCTTGACATATCTATCATTGTTTCCAAAACTTATCTCAAATTTATCCAACCAAGTGAAAAAAACTAAACCCTCATACCCCTGTGGCCCTGTCTTAGATATATCCACAACTCAATGAAACCTGACCGTTATTTACTCTCAATAATGTTGCTAAGATTTTTCTGTGGATTGATAGAGTCTAAATTTAGTTTAATGTATCCATAAAATATTTAGAGGTTTCTTTTTATTGTTCATGTTACATATTTGTTATATAAGTGAATTTATTGATAAAATAACCTTATTTCAAATCACTATCTTTGGCAAGCATATCACCTTACACAAACGCACCCTACTTCCACCCCGCTCAAAATAAAACATTACGAGCCACTGCGATTAGTTCTTACTACTTGAAGAAACCTTCAATCCACTATCATTACCTTGCTGCTACGTTTTACATCTAAGGCGTCCTAAGTCACATTAATCTCCATGAATCATCAATCTTTTCTCCAAATGGATCCCGACTCCTTTATCATAGACAATTTATTTCTCTTTCCACATAGAAAAGATTAATAAATAATCTTCTTTCCTATTTCTCTCTCGCCATTTCCCTTCTACTTTTTTTACCTTCCCTCTTTTCTCGTCCCCTTCCGCCCTTATATCTGATATTCAAAAAACGTTCATGTACTCTGTTAGTAAACTAATTATTGCACGATATCCTTTATATTTTTCACGATATGCCTCACAAAATGAACCAAAGACCACAAATACTAGCTTGGAAGGGTAGGCTAAGTATGGGATGTAGTTTTGGGGGAATAAAAAGGAAAGTTTGGCTATGTATGGCTTATGGGTAGATAGGAGAAAAGGGATCCCAAATGCACGTACCAAGACTCACAAAACGAGATACTAAAACAAGTATATAGAAATTCAAGTTCATGTTTATGCATATTAATGTAACATGTTCCAAGGGGAGTACTACTCACATCCTAGACAGGAAATAAGCTCTAAAAACTCATAATGTATAGTAGGTTGTCAAGGTATAAGTCAAGTCTCAAGATATACAAATTGACAAAAACTCGTAGATATGCAAAAGACTCTCATACTGAAACAAGTTGACAAGGCAAGGTAAAGGCATAAATATGTAAGATAGCAAAGATCATCCTTGAAATACTCTCGTTCCGACTCAGCCTATATGCTAAAATAAACGTGCATTTTTTTTGGAATTTTTCTATTTTTTTGGATTTTTTTTGTATATGCAAAGAAAATAAAGAAAAGAACGAGGCAATATAGAAATGCAATAAACGTGTGACAAAAATGCAATGCATGTGACACGAACCATTCCCCAAACCAACCTGCACAATGTCCCCATTGTGCATTAGCCTAAGTAAAGGTTTTATAAAATTAAAGAAAAGATGCAAGGAAAATAAAAACCAAGGAAAAACTGGAAAGAACTCACTGGATTATTAAGCGCATGAGAAAAACCTCCCCAAACCAGCGTAAGCTGGGAGGTTTTGGTGGCCAGCAGTGTCACTCAAGTACCCAAGATGGTTGCATGATTCCCGAGGAAGAAAAAACAAGCTGTGACGGATAGGTAGGTCGACCGACCTATATCTCTGGTCGACCGACCTTCCTGCGGACTGCAGGAATTCCCGGAATGCAGGGACCAGGTCGACCGACCCATATTTCTAGTCGGTCGACCGCCTCTTCTGCACAGCGACCTTCTATTCTTCGGAATCACTTGTGTTAACCAAGTCATTCTTCTTCGAACCTGAAAAAGCATTATATATGCGCCCCACAAATGCGCGAGATTCCAGAACCAAGTCCAAAAGTCTTAACTATGCAAACAAAACGAAAGAGTTCTAAAACTGAAAGCAACCAAAACTTAAAAAAAATCTCAACAAACAAAAAGTAAATTGTCTTAGGGGCTAAAAATTTTAAACAACTATCCGCTAAAGATGCGGAAAATCTCAGACCACGGCTTTTGACGATATGCCGTAGTCTCCACGGTGTTTGCTTGAATGGCAAAACATGTCTCCTCTCCGTCGCAAAGCATATGCGACGAATTCTTCTCTTGAGCTTTTCTTCGCTTTTTCTTGTCCTCCTCATCCACAATATCTGGATCCTCATCCTCCTTGTAGCTTAGAAATCCCAGTCCACCTCTTTGCACAGCGGCCTCCTTTATTGTGGATTTCCCCAAACCAATTCCTGCACTAGTCACAAAAGAAGCATCCTCCATATCGCTCCCAATCTGGGGCGGAGGTGTAAAAACAGGTATAGGAGTAGGTAATTGTTTTGGTAAAATTTCTACCGGGTCGAGTTTATGTGTTGCGGGTCAAAGGGCCAACCAATATTCGGATTTTACGTAAAAAACAAATATAAAGAGCAAGGGAAATAAAGAATGACACAAGAGATTTTTGGTGACACGGAAAAACCCGATGAGGGAAACAACCGTGGGGGGAACGGAATCCCACCAATACTTTCACTATGATCGAAGATGTACGCTGTTGTAGATGGATTACAAGTGTTTGAGTAAGTAGCTAGGTTACAATGTATGCATGCATGAATAAAAAGAATGCCCTAGTTTCTCTTTTTATAGTTGCGAGTTGCGTGTTCAACTGATTTGTTCTGGTGCTGGAATGTGGGAGGGAATATAGGGGAATATCCCTTTAGGGTTTTGACCCATTCCCTTTCTCCAACAGCTCTTTTTCTGCTCTGATCTTCGTCTGGTTTGCTTCTGGTCTGCTTATTTATTTATCTTTGGGCCCAATAGTGAGATGTGGATTTTGGGCTAAACAATTTCCCCCAAATTTCAGCCTAACCTTGGCTTTAATTGGGCTGGAATTTCTCTTTACCTTTGGGTATTCTGGAATTTACGTGGGTGGTTGAGGAGGTGACACAACTGTTTTCAGCCGTCTTTTCTGCCCCACTTGCCCCACTCTTGCATTAACTGCTTGTCCCCTCGGTACTTACCCTTCTTTTACTTTAACCTTTCACCTTTCAAATTTGAATTTGCTTTTCAAATCTTTATCCCCTTGCTTTCTCTATAAATACCTTCCTTTTACCGTTCATTTTTACTTTTACCATCTTCAAAATTTCACTTTCTTTCTTTTTTTACTTTCTTTACTATCCTCTTGTTTTTCTTACTTTCCTTCTCCGTTGTAAAAATTCTTTCACTGCTTTTCTTTTATTGGTCCATCATGTCTGCTCCTGGATCTTCGTCCGCTACTCCTTCTACTACACCTGCTCATGCTGGGTCTTCTGGGTCTACCCCTGCTTCGGGGGACTATTCTGGTCCTTTCCCCTCGCAGAGGTTGCTTGCGGCCAAGCACTTATGCGACTCCGCTTTCAACGAGTCCCATGCCTCTTTTATCAAGCTTCGATTCGGATTTCCGGATGGGGTTGTCTATCACTTCCCTCTTGCTGGCGAGAAGGCCGATTTTGAGAGGGAAGGATGGAATTGTCTCTATGAATATCATTTCCGTCTGGGTCTTAGATTCCCTTTCCCTGATTTGATTATCGATTTCCTGAAGTTAACCAAGCTAGCTATGTGCCAGATTGCTCCGCATGCATGGAGAATCTTACTCATTATTTGTGCTTTGAACCGTGAACGGGGGCTGAACATTGGTTTGGCTGACTTGGGGCAGTGGTTCACTCCTCGTTCTCTGGGTCACTCTCAGTGTACCATTCGTAGCCATGACAATATGCCTTCTGCCATTATCTTTTCCACTACTCCAGATGATAGTAAGTGGTTTACCCGCTTTATTTTCGTCAATATTGACACCCTTCCTCATTCTCCGGACTATATTTTTGCCAAGTGGCAGCCTGTGGAAGGTACTGGCTTTGCTCTGGCGTTTTTTTGATGTTCCTTGCTTTATTTTGTCTGTTTCTGATAGCTTGTTAGTTTCCGCAGGGCGTAGCTTAGCTAAGCTCCCTGATTCCGCGGATCCCCCTACTTCAAAGGCCAAACTCCTGGACCTTCCTGCCGAGGAGAGGACGTTCTCCAAGCTGGTCCGGGATGCTGCTATTCTGGTGGTGAAGAAGGAGGGTACGGTATTTTCGATTTTTTTTTGTTTTCTTTGGGTGGATCTGCGCTTAGTCTGCTCTGATGTCTGCTGTTACCTTTTCAGGCAAGCCCAGAGTTGACGTAAGCAGGGTGATGCAGCTACGCAGGAAAAGGTTGGCTTCTGGGGACGCGGGGTCCTCAAAGAAAACGAGGATGGACGTTGTTGAGGGGAGCTCTGCTGGAGCTGGGTCCAAGGCTGCCCCTATTGAAGTTGACATTGTTGATCTGGTTCAGGAACCTGTTCCTGAGACTCCCTATGTTGATCCTTCTCCTCTCAAGATTCCTCCCACTATTCCTACTCCTGGTTTCAAGCCTATACTGGAGCAGCTGCCTCTGCCATCCTCTGGCGAAGGTTCATCTTCTCCTGCTCTGCGTCTGGATCTCCCAGTGGATTTTGGTGGGTCCAGAACTAATCTCTGGCCTGCCTTGGACTCACTGCTTTTCCTCGCCTCTGCCTCTATTATGGAAACTCGTCCTTTTAAGGATTTGATCAGACGTACCGCGGAGGTTTCCTTTGAGGTAACCTTCCTTTTCCTCTTTCCCTTTTTCCTTTTCTTTTTTCTCTTTCTTTTTTCCTGACCTGGTCTGGATTTCCAGGTCCTGGAGCTGTCACTTTGTGCCAAGCGACAGAGCGAAGCTTTGTTGGCTGAACTTCACTGTACGAAGGCGGCCCAGTCCGAGGCTCTGAGGAGGAGGCAGGAGGTGGAGAGGATGCAGGAGGCCCTGGCGAATAAGGAGCGGGAGTTATCGGAGAAGCTGAGCTTGGAGGAAACCCTGAGGGAAAATTTGCGGCAGGCTGTTGAGCGTTCTCGTCGGGATGTGGCTATTGGTCAGGAGATGCTCAAAGCCCAGGAGGAGGCTTCTCAGAACCAGCTAACCGCGGTTCACTCTAAGCTGGAGAGGGCCTTGACTTCAGAGGCAGATCTGGTGCTGAAGGTGGAGGCCCTGGAGCAAAAGAAGGTTGGTCTGCAGAGGGCGTTAATTGAAGCTGTTGCTTATACTGCTGCTGAGACCCGGGTAAAGTGTGTCCGGGAGTTCCAGGAGGGTAACGACACCACCTGGGACTTAGCTGCTCTGGAGAAGGCCTTTGCCACTGACTTTCCCGAGGGTTTAAACATGGACCTGATCTCTGATGATGACGAGGAAGAAGATGGGGTGGGGTCCCAAGATGCCGGAGAGGAGGTGACCTCTGACCCCACCAATGCTGATGTTGCTGCTGCTGGGCCTACTCCTGACGAGTAGGTTAAAATATTTCTGCTTGGCCCTGATATGGGCGTTTTAATATTTTGTTTTTCGAACTTTGGATGCCCCTGCGTGGGCTTAATGGTTGTAACTTTTTGCTGCTGGTCCGGGTGGACCAGTAAAAACAATGCTGCTTTGGGGCTGCCTTGGGCAGCCTTTCTTTTAATCGTATGATCCCCGCTGTATGGGGTTTTTTTGCTTTATCTGTTGGTTTCTTGCCGTTGTTCTGGCGTTTTTCTTTTGTACATGCATGTTTCGTTTGTGTTTTGGCCATCACTGTTTTGGTGTGTTGGCCTGGTGTTTTATATACCCATCCCTATACTGGGGTGCTAGGCTTGACTTAGGTTCTCCTGCGATTAGTGCAGATTTCCTCTTTAGGTCAGTCCACTAGGATAAGCAAATTCTGGTCCAGAAAATAAGCGATAAAATATTTTTCCTTTTAAAAAGACTCGATAATTGATTAAATGTGCCAAGGTTTTGAATCACAAGACTTAAATTACCAAATACTAAGTTATAAAACATAAAGCAAGACAAAAATTTAAGCTGGACCAGAGTATACATTATACAGAGTAGAACCTGAGGTCTAAAGGAACTGCTCTGGTCTGGTGGAGGCACCTCTAGATGATATACTTTTTTAAGTGAAGTATATTCCATGATCTGGGTATCATTTCCCCTTCCATTGTCATCAGCCTGTAGGCCCCATTACCAACTATGCTTTCGACTTGGTATGGACCCTCCCAGTTGTAGGCAAATTTTCCGGCTTGTCGGTTTTTGGTGTTCTGGAACACCTTTCTCAGGACCAGATCTCCTACTTGCAGGGTTCTGATCCTGACATTTTTGTTGTAGCTCCGAGCCACCATCTGCTTGTATGAGGCCATCCTGACGTAAGCACTGGTCCTGAGTTCATCAACAGTGTCCAGGCTACTTGCCATTTCTACTTGGTTCTGGTCATCAGTTGTACACCCGTACCTGTGGGTTGGGACTTTGACCTCAGAAGGAATTACTGCTTCTGCTCCGAAGACAAGGCTGAAGGGGGTCTGACCTGTCGCTACTTTTGGAGTAGTTCTGTCAGCCCACAGGACTAGAGGAAGTTCCTCTGCCCATTTCCCTCCCATTTCTTGTAGTTTCTTTTTCATATTCTCAATGATGATCTTATTACTAGACTCGGCTTGTCCATTGGACTGGGGGTTTCTAGGGGTAGACTTCTGGAGTGATACGTTCCACCCAGCGCAGAAAGCCTCGGTTTTCTTCCCAATGAATTGGGAACCATTATCACATATTATTTCTGAGGGTATGCCAAATATGGTGAATATATTACGTTTAATAAAAGAGATGACCCGAGCTTCAGTGGTCTGGGTGAATGACTCTGCTTCGATCCATTTAGAGAAGTAGTCTGTCATGGCCAGCTTGTACATTTTGTTTCCTGGTGCTCTGGGGAGAGGTCCCACAATGTCCATCCCCCACTTCATAAAAGGCCATGGGGATATGACCGGGTGCAGGGGTTCTGCTGGTTGGTGATTGACAGATGCGTGCCTTTGACAGGCGTCACATTTCCTTGCATACTCTTTCGCATCCTTGCGCATTGTGGGCCAGAAGTATCCCATTCTGAGGGCTCTATTGGACAGGCTTCTTCCCCCTGCATGATTTCCACAGTCTCCGCTGTGGAGGTCATGCAAGACTGTCTGCGCCTCGGTTTGGTCCAGGCATCGCAGATATGGCCCTGCTAACGATTTCCGGAACAAGATTCCATCAATCAGTAGGAACCTGGAAGCCTTCATCCTGAAACTGCGTGCTTATTTCTTACTGTTGGGCTGGATATCATGTTGCAACCAGTCAAGGTATGGCTTTCGCCAGTCCTGTTCTGGCCCTTGGTCTGGGCTGTTGCTGCAGATAGGTAATTCTTCCTGGTCCGAATCTGGTCCAGGAATGGCTGGTTTGAGAACATGGGTGATAGGTATATTAGCTACTTCAGCTGGTTTGAAGGTTGAGCCTAGGGTTGCCAGTGCATCTGCTTCTGCGTTCTGTTCTCTGTGTACTTGCTGGATGCAGAATTCTACGAATCTGCCGATTAACTCCTTTGCTACACACAAGTAGGCCGCCATTGTGGGGTCTCTTGCTTCGTATGCTCCATTGACATGGTTCACACACTACAAAAAAAACACGGAGTACTGACCGAATTTCTGACGGATAATACAGTCCGTCAGAAATTTCGGTCTACTGACCAATTTCTGACGGATTTTCGGTCAGAAAATTTTTTTGACGGATTATTCGTCAAAAATCCGTCAACATAAAAGCCCGCGAAAAAAATTAGGAAAGCTGCGAAATTTTGGTTGCATTTTCTGACGGAAATTCGGTCAAAAATCTTTACTGACCGAAAATCGGTCAGAAATGGGACTGACAAAAAGCTGCAAATTCTGAAAAAGTTAAAAGGGGTATTGACGGATTTTCGGTCAAGAAAAAAATTCTGACGGATTTTCGGTCAGAAAATGCCACGTACCTCTGTTACTGACGGAAATTCGGTCAGACACAAATTTTTTACCGATTCCTGACGGATTTTCGGTCAGGACTTTTTTTTTATTCTTTCAGAAACTACTTCCGCCTTCATTCCCCTCGTTCGTTTTTTCCCCAAATTAAATCGCCCCTTCTATTTCTCCTCCCAAAATCCGTTTTTTACTCCAACAATGCTACCACCGTGACAACCACCACCACACTACCAACTCCACCTTGCATAATAGGTAAGGTATGTATGTTTTTTGCATTAATTTACAGTTTTCTTTTCATTTTATTTATTTAATAATTGATTTTTTTTGTTTATTGCAGTAACCACCACCACCGTCACTGTAATACCCCCATTTATTTAAGGGCCTGCGCTAGGACTCCTCAGATAAATACAGGTGTTACCATCTCGGTTTCCCGAGGCAGTAGATACAAAGGAAGATAAACAGTACTTTAAATTAATTTAAACTCAAAACATGTTCTTACATAACCAAATTATGAAACTGTTCTGATACAAATAAAAGTACAACTCATCAACTACTATCAAGTGAGCTAGACTCTAGGCAGGTCCGGGTCCATGCTTCTCCCTTCCCTAAGCTCCCATAGTCTTTATACCTGTCAATCTGCTCACCAATAATTTGGTTCATCACAGGTGATCACGAATACACAGGGTCAACCACAAGGTTGAGTAGATAAAACTGTAAACAACCACATTACTATAAATAGAAAGTTGAACTTCTCCACTCCGAATCACAGACCCTTTTTCTCCGCACCAAACACAGACCCTTTATCTCCGCACCAAACACAGACCCTTTATCTCCGCACCAAACACAGACCCTTTATCTCCGCACCATATCGTATCACAGAATTATATATCACAATATACCAATCATATAACAATATAGATGAACATGATTAATATCAACCAATAAACAGATTACACATCTCATATATGTAGTATTCCCCTACCTCGTAATTGCTGTCGAAAATGGCAAAATGCACAATCGTTCTCAAAAGTGCTCCACACGAAAACTTCCACCTAAAAGTATATTACTTTAATTAATAAACTTCCTACTCTCGTAATACGCATACACATTCCATTTATAGTAACTTCCTATATATAGTATCTTCCAAAAATAGTAACTTTGGTTTGAAATTCAAACTATGCAAACACTCATTAAAACCATATCAAGGAAAATATTCTTACCATATATACTAATATAAACTTATTAATAGCAACATAATAATAATATTAATAATGATAATAAAAATAGTAATAATAATAATAATATTAATAAGGGTAATAAAAATAAGAGTAATAAAAATAACCCATCAACACCATAGAACCCGACAGCCCCCAACCCGACTTCAGCACCCATTTCCACTGCCTACCACCACGTCGACCACCCACCAGCACCAGACCCCAACACCATCGACCACCATCTGACACTCTAACACCACCACATCACACGACTCACGCCGACAACCCCAACCAAGACCACCAAACTCAGACCAGAACTCCAACCGCGACTCAGGCTACCCCAAACAGACCCTCCATCGACAGCCACCCAGACCAGCCAACCACCCTATACCGACGCCTACACATGCCCCTGACAACGTACATCTAAACCACGGTGGTACCACCGCACCGACCTCCCCCGAGTCAGCGGTGGTGCCACCCCCAAACAACCAGTCCGTAACAATTTGCAGAAACCCAGAACAGCCTGTCATTAGAACCACCCCAACGACTCTGTTTACACCACCTGAGACCACCTAGCCTTCCGCCATAACCACCTCCCCCGACTACCCCTGACTCTCTGACCATAGACCCGTACAACCCAACCACGGATCTCAATTCAAAACTTCACTAAAACGTAAACAAACACTGAAATCAAAGTATTAAAAAAAACAGAATGCATTACTGATTTACAGACCCGTATAAACCACCCTCCACGACGGGTTTTAACCACCAACGACAACAACCTAGCATGTCACATATGTTCACTACACGACCCATTACAGATTTAGACCAAAACAACAAGAATTAGTCGACATATATATACATAAATCGCGTGCTGCAAGTGATATACACAAACAGGTCTATTTTCGACATATGTGACATACCAGCTATATGGCCGAAACGAACCGCCGTGCACCACCTTACAACCACCGTGGATAGCTTCTCTCCTCTCTCTGAAGCAGTGGCTAGGTTTTTGTGTTTTGAGATCTTAATTTCGTGCCTAGGGTTAGGGTAGACTAGGTCTTAAATAAGGCGGCAGGGAGTGTATGTGTGCTGAGTTTGCAAACCTCTAACCGTGGGCTGTATTCTGCACGCATATCGAGGCCCATGGCCGTGTTGCCATGGGTCCTAGGTTCGAATCCCAACAAGTACTTACTACACCAATTACACTAAGGTAGCCAAGTCCCCAATTCGAGTCTCTCCCAAGCCCAAAACAACTCGTATAAAACGGGTACGAGTAAGCTTATAAAACAAATGATTTAAAGTAAAAAGAACTAAAAAGCGAGGTATTACAGTCTTCCCTTCTTAAAAAGGACTTCGTCCCGAAGTTCTACCACACTTAGGTGTCAAAACAATCAACTCAAACGACTTGGGACACAAACAACACCAGGCAAACGTCATGAAACTTTGATTAAATCACAGAATGTTACATTCCACCCCCCTTAAAGAAAAGTTACGTCCGCGTAACTTACCTCAAGCAAACAAATGTGGATAACGCTCCCGCATAGATGCCTCAGGCTCCCATGTAGCCTCTTCCTGATTATGATTTGACCACAAGACTTTCACCAAATATGTCTCCCCATTGCGAGTCTTCCGTACTTTCCTGTCCAAAATCTCTTTCGGAGTCTCAATGTATGCTAACTGCTCATCTACCTCAATCACCTCATGCTGAAGCACATGTGAGGGATCACTCACGTATTTCCTCAGCTGGGACACATGGAACACATTATGGACCTTGGATAGGGTTGGAGGCAAAGCTAAGCGATATGCCACCTCACCAACTCTGTCCAAGATCTCAAATGGCCCAATAAATTTCTGACTCAGTTTGCCACGCTTGCCGAATCTCATCACACCCTTCATCGGAGAGACTTTTAGTAGAACCTTCTCTCCGGCCTCGAATGAAATATCACTCCTCTTCAGATCGGCATAACTCTTCTGTCTATCCTGAGCGGCCCTCATCCTCTGTCGAATAATCTGAACCTGCTCCACCATCTCCTGGATCATATCTGGCCCTAAAGTCACAACATCAGCTCGATCATCCCAACACACAGGGCTCCGACACTTCCTCCCGTATAATGCCTCGAAAGGGGCCATGCCTATGCTTGCATGATAGCTGTTATTATAAGAAAACTCGATCAACCCCAGTCGATCCTCCCAAGATCCTCCGAACTCAAGTACACAAGCTCTTAACATATCCTCACGAGTCTGAATCGTCCGCTCAGTCTGACCATCTGTAGCCGGATGAAAAGCTGTACTCATCTTCAATTGGGTACCCAAAGCAGCCTGCAACTCCTGCCAAAATCTGGATATAAACCTCGAGTCCCGATCTGAAACAATATCCTTGGGTACTCCATGTAGTTTGACTACATTCTGAACATATGACTTAGCCAACTCGGCTTTACTCCAGGTATCTTTCATGGGAATAAAGTGAGCTGACTTAGTTAAACGATCCACGATCACCCAAATCATGTTGTTGCCCCTCTGAGTCCGAGGCAACCCCACAATAAAGTCCATCGAAATATTCTCCCACTTCCACTCTGGCACATCCAATGGTTGAACCTTCCCTTGAGGTCTCTTATGCTCCCCTTTCACTCGTTGACACGTCAAACACCTCGAGACAAACTCTGCGACCTCCTTCTTCATATTCGGCCACCAAAACGTCTTCTTAAGGTCCTTATACAGCTTATCACCCCCTGGGTGAACAGAATAAGGAGTAGCATGAGCTTCAGTCAGGATCTTCTTCTTTAGCTCCTCAACATTCGGTACACACCATCGCCCACTGAACCTCAAACTACCGTCGGTATGAATACTGAACTTGGATGCCTCATCACCATTCCCATTTTCCACCATCAAACGCCACTTCTGGATTCTCTCATCGTTCTGCTGTAACTCCCGAATCTCCCCATACAACTCAGGCTCCACTGTCAAGTCACCAAGGGCATCCCCTTTCCGGATCATGAAAATTCCCATCTCTCTTAGCTCGCCATGCAACCTGACCCTCGATCTGGCACAACTCAAAGCATGCACTGACTTCTTACTTAGGGCATCGGCCACCACATTCGCCTTGCCCTCGTGGTAGACAATCTGCATATCATAGTCTCCGATTAACTCTATCCACCGCCTCTGTCTCATGTTCAACTCCTTCTGGGTGTAGATATATTTCAGGCTCTTATAATCAGAAAACACCTTAAAAGTGGCTCCATAAAGGTAATGACGCCACAATTTCAGTGCAAAGACTACAGCGCCCAATTCCAAATCATGAGTCGGATAATTCTCTTCGTAGGTCTTCAACTGGCGAGAAGCATACGCGATAACTCTCCCATTCTGCATTAGCACACAACCCAACCCATGCTTTGAAGCGTCGGTGTATACTTCAAAATTATCACTTCCAACTGGCAAGGCCAGGATAGGAGCTGTTGTCAGGCGTTCCTTAAGAGTCAGGAATGCCTTCTCACAACTCTCATCCCAGACAAAACGGTTCTCCTTCCTCATTAATGACGTCAACGGCTTTGCTATCTTCGAAAAGTCTTTGACGAATCTCCGGTAATAACCTGCCAACCCCAGGAAACTTCGAATCTCACTCACATTCTTCGGACTTTGCCACTTAGTCACAGCTTCGATTTTACTAGGGTCGACAGATACCCCTTCTTTGGAAATGACATGCCCCAGAAACGCCACTTTCTCTAACCAGAACTCGCACTTACTCAACTTAGCGTTGAGCTTATGCTCCTCCAAAGTCTGAAGTACCTTCCTCAAATGATCTTCGTGCTCTTCTGCATTCTTAGAATATACCAGGATATCATCTATGAATACCACCACGAACTTGTCTAGATACGGGCTGAAGACTCGATTCATCAAGTCCATGAACACAGCTGGAGCATTAGTCAATCCAAAGGGCATAACCACAAATTCATAGTGGCCATACCTCGTTCGGAAAGCGGTCTTCGGAATATCTTCATCCTTTATTCTCAACTGATGATACCCGGATCTCAGATCAATCTTGGAGAAAACCCCAGCTCCACTTAACTGATCGAACAAGTCGTCAATTCTCGGCAAAGGATAACGGTTCTTGATGGTCACATTGTTCAGCTCTCGGTAGTCAACACAAAGTCTCAAACTACCATCCTTCTTCTTTACAAACAAAACGGGTGCTCCCTAGGGCGACACACTGGGTCGAATGAACTCTTTCTCAGCTAGTTCATCCAACTGCTTTTTCAATTCCTCTATCTCTTTCGGCCCCATACGGTACGGTGATTTAGAGATCGGTCCCGCTCCTGGTTTGAGGTCAATGGAAAATTCCACTTCCCTCCTTGGCGGTAACCCTGGAACGTCGTCTCGAAAAACTCTCTCAAACTCCCGTACCACAGGTATCTCACTAGTCTTGGGGGTCTCAGCCTCACAATCCCACATTTGGCACAAAATTAGGCTTTCTCCTTTCCGCAAACTAGACTTCAGGGTATTGACAGATATAAATTTGATCTTTGGCTTGACTCTGTACCCCTTGTAGGAAACCCTCACTCCCTTGGGTCCCTTCAAGGAAATCTTCTTTTGGTGGCAATCGATAAAAGCCCTATACTTCCCCAACCAGTCCATCCCTAGGATTACCTCAAAACCCCCCAAAGGAAACTCTATGAGGTCACAATAGAAAATTGCTTCCCCGATTTTGATGGGTACACTACCGTATACTCTATTACAAACTATCGACTCGCCTGATGGTATAGTCACTGGATCCGCGATCCAATCAAATCTCTCAAGCCCCAAAGCCTTAACATGATCTCTAGACACAAACGAATGGGTGGCACCGGAATCGAAAAGTACGAAACTAGGTTTAGAGTTCACAAGAAAAGTACCGGTTACCACATGCGCATCCTCCTGAGCTGCCTGCTTTCCCATGGCAAAGAGCTTGCCACTGGACTTGACCCCACTCTGACTGGCACTAGATGTCCCAGCCTGCTGGCTTCCCTCTGCTCCTGTCTTCTGGTTACCTCCATTCCCATAGCTTTGGTTCTGGTGCGAGCGGTTCTGATAACTGTTGAAGTTCCTCTGGAAATTGCTGCTCCCTCCAGACTTCGCACCCCCACCGTAGTTTGATGTGGGTGTGCGATAGCCGCTGCTGCCACCATAGGACTGAGTGCGGGATCCCTGATATCCGGATGTAGGCGTGCGATAACCCCCGGATTGATTCCCTCCAGAAGAGCGACATACTGCCTGCTTGTGCCCAATTTTCCCGCAGCCGAAACAGACCACTCCCACTGAACCACTACCAGAACCTCCACTCCTGAAGTTGCCCCCACTCTGGTTCCTCCCACCACCAGAGGCACTACTCCCGAAGTACCCACTGAATTTGTTAGAGCTCTGCTTTTTCGATCCTGAACCCTCAGCTACTGATTCAGCCTTCCTCTTTTCTGACTTGGACTTCTTGTCCTCTTTGATCATATCCGAAAGCCTCTCCGCCGCCCCAGCCCTTAAATAGATGTCACGGACTGTGGTGGGCGGAGCTGCAATCAGTCTCTTCTTGACAGCGATTGATAACCCTCTCTCAAATTTCATTGCTAGCATGGCATCGTCGAAACCCATGTCTCCCACGTAGTGCACCAACTGGATGAATTTCCTGTAGTAAGCCTCTACGGTCATGTCCTCCGACATCTTGAATGAGTCGAACTCCTCCCTCAGCTTGCTCTTTTGGAATTCTGGTAGAAACACCTCGTTCAAGACCCCCTTGAATGCGTCCCAAGGAACAAATGCGGTTCCATCCTCTGTAGCTGCTTCCCGGATCTCTCCCTTATTCGCGGTCCACCAGTCCCCAGCCATACCCCTCAGATAGTGGGCAGCCTGGTCCACCCTCAGTTCTTCGGGGCAATCCACCAGTTCGAATAAGTTACTGAATTCTCTGCACCAGGCCCCCAGCAAATGAGGCTCCCCCTCCCCGGTGAACTGGGTGGGGTGGTGCCTCGCAATTATCGTGCTCATCTTCGCGGAGTCCATACGTTTGGCCTTTAGAGCTGCATTCTCAGCTCGTAATTGGTCTAACTCCTCTTGTGTGATGTTAACGGCATTATCTCTTCGCGGAGGCATACTATAACATGAGAAAAGAAATGAGTCCCGACGTATATGGGTACCCATTTGGATTAGGGCTATGTTCCCTAAGCATTAAAATCTATAAACACTTATCATAAGGAATAGTTTTCTTCTATAACATGGCTCAGGGATCACATAACCGCATATCACTAGACATGATGAAAGAAGAATTACTAGCATGTTTCAAATCACTTAACATACCACCACATATACACCTTTTATTCAAACAAATAAAGATTCATTCATGCTCATGCCCCTTCCGGCTTTTCCAAAAGTCATTTATACTCAGAATTCTCACAACATACTTATCACAGTACGCTATCACTTCCACCACCTCCTATTCTACCCTTTTCTCTCATATATGCACTCTGGGTTCCCGGGTAAAATTGATAGGGCCTATGGTTCGGTGTGAGGGGGCCCCAGACTCATACTTCCCCTTCAGTGTGCTCCTAACAGTCCTATCCCGGGGGTTCATTTTATTTAGACTCTCCTATATTCATTAGGTTCATTAGGTTAGGCCTGAGGATCGTTCGCTCTGATACCACTTTGTAACACCCCCATTTATTTAAGGGCCTGCGCTAGGACTCCTCAGATAAATAAAGGTGTTACCATCTCGGTTTCCCGAGGCAGTAGATACAAAGGAAGATAAACGGTACTTTAAATTAATTTAAACTCAAAACATGTTCTTACATAACCAAATTATGAAACTGTTCTGCTACAAATAAAAGTACAACTTATCAACTACTATCAAGTGAGCTAGACTCTAGGCAGGTCCGGGTCCATGCTTCTCCCTTCCCTAAGCTCCCATAGTCTTTATACCTGTCAATCTGCTCACCAATAATTTGGTTCATCACAGGTGATCACGAATACACAAGGTCAACCACAAGGTTGAGTAGATAAAACTGTAAACAACCTTATTACTATAAATAGAAAGTTGAACTTCTCCACTCCGATTCACAGACCCTTTTTCTCCGCACCAAACACAGACCCTTTATCTCCGCACCAAACACAGACCCTTTATCTCCGCACCAAACAGAGACCCTTTATCTCCGCACCATATCGTATCACAGAATTATATATCACAATATACCAATCATATAACAATATAGATGAACATGATTAATATCAACCAATAAACAGATTACACATCTCATATATGTAGTATTCCCCTACCTCGTAATTGCTGTCGAAAATGGCAAAATGCACAATCGTTCTCAAAAGTGCTCCACACGAAAACTTCCACCTAAAAGTATATTACTTTAATTAATAAAATTCCTACTCTCGTAATACGCATACACATTCCATTTATAGTAACTTCCTATATATAGTAGCTTCCAAAAATAGTAACTTTGGTTTGAAATTCAAACTATGCAAACACTCATTAAAACCATATCAAGGAAAATATTCTTACCATATATACTAATATAAACTTATTAATAGCAACATAATAATAATATTAATAATGATAATAAAAATAGTAATAATAATAATAATATTAATAAGGGTAATAAAAATAAGAGTAATAAAAATAACCCATCAACACCATAGAACCCGACAGCCCCCAACCCGACTTCAGCACCCATTTCCACTGCCTACCACCACGTCGACCACCCACCAGCACCAGACCCCAACACCATCGACCACCATCTGACACTCTAACACCACCACATCACACGACTCACGCCGACAACCCCAACCAAGACCACCAAACTCAGACCAGAACTCCAACCGCGACTCAGGCTACCCCAAACAGACCCTCCATCGACAGCCACCCAGACCAGCCAACCACCCTATACCGACGCCTACACATGCCCCTGACAACGTACATCTAAACCACGGTGGTACCACCGCACCGACCTCCCCCGAGTCAGCGGTGGTGCCACCCCCAAACAACCAGTCCGTAACAATTTGCAGAAACCCAGAACAGCCTGTCATTAGAACCACCCCAACGACTCTGTTTACACCACCTGAGACCACCTAGCCTTCCGCCATAACCACCTCCCCCGACTACCCCTGACTCTCTGACCATAGACCCGTACAACCCAACCACGGATCTCAATTCAAAACTTCACTAAAACGTAAACAAACACTGAAATCAAAGTATTAAAAAAAACAGAATGCATTACTGATTTACAGACCCGTATAAACCACCCTCCACGACGGGTTTTAACCACCAACGACAACAACCTAGCATGTCACATATGTTCACTACACGACCCATTACAAATTTAGACCAAAACAACAAGAATTAGTCGACATATATATACATAAATCGCGTGCTGCAAGTGATATACACAAACAGGTCTATTTTCGACATATGTGACATACCAGCTATATGGCCGAAACGAACCGCCGTGCACCACCTTACAACCACCGTGGATAGCTTCTCTCCTCTCTCTGAAGCAGTGGCTAGGTTTTTGTGTTTTGAGATCTTAATTTCGTGCCTAGGGTTAGGGTAGACTAGGTCTTAAATAAGGCGGCAGGGAGTGTATGTGTGCTGAGTTTGCAAACCTCTAACCATGGGCTGTATTCTGCACGCATATCGAGGCCCATGGCCGTGTTGCCATGGGTCCTAGGTTCGAATCCCAACAAGTACTTACTACACCAATTACACTAAGGTAGCCAAGTCCCCAATTCGAGTCTCTCCCAAGCCCAAAACAACTCGTATAAAACGGGTACGAGTAAGCTTATAAAACAAATGATTTAAAGTAAAAAGAACTAAAAAGCGAGGTATTACAGTCACAACCATCACCACTACGGCCGTGCGTCACCTCTACCTTGCAAAATTCATTAGGTAATTGTTTATGTTTATTACTTAATTAGTTTATTGAAAAATTGGTTAGTTTGGTAAAGTTAGTGTAATTGATTTAGGTTTAATTAGTTAGCAAATTTGATCTAGGATAGTGCCAATTAGATAGAAAAAATGACCTAGGATAGTAGCCGGTTAGATAGAAAAATTGACCTAGGATAGTCGCTAATAATTTGTTGTTGTTGGTGTTGTTTATTGTAAATAATTGTTAGTATAGTTACTTGAATTGTTAATTATTATTGTTGTTGTTTTTGATAGTTGTTAGTTGTTAATTTTGAATAGATATTTGATAATTGTTAATTCTTAGTTATTAATTGTTGATAATTGTTAATTGTTGATAATTGTTAATTGTTGTTAATTGTTAGTTATTGATAATTCTTGTTGTTAAATGTTGACCTAGTACCCGTTCAAAAATTACTTATTAGGAGTAATTTTTGAATAGTCCCCGTTTTGGGACTGTCTTTGTACGTTTCAAGTCATTTATGTAGCAAACAAACACTTGTGATTTTTTAATGAGGGTAAAATTCGGTGACAATTCCTTTTATATTCTCTGAATACGTATATGGACTAATAATATAATCCATATTTTGTGATTTTTTAATGAGAGTCCACCACCGATTATACTCACTTCTGATCCTTCGGTAGTTAATGGTCGTTGGTTAGTATTTTATTATTCTCAATTAATCAAAAATATATCATTCAAATTTATAATATTCATATTTATATATATGTGTGTTTGTTTTTAATCAGGTGGAATGACAAGATTGTAAAGAAATATGTGGCTGTCTCGTTCACTCAAAATCTTACCGATGAGTACTTCACCAGCTGGAAGGAAGCGAGTTATGCACAACGGGAAAAGATGTGGATTTACTTTAGGGTAATGTAAAAGTAAACAAGCTACATTAATTTTTAAAATTAAACTAATATTTTCTATTTCTAATAACATTTTTTTATGACAGACTCATGTGAGATCTATTGAACCTGACTATAATCCTTATCCTGAGTGGCGGAGGAGGGTCACGAGATTGATTACTCACATGGTAAATGGTGTCAACTACGGAAAGAAGAAGCCTGAGTGGGTGCCCGATAGTTGGAAGGAGAAGTTGGATGGAAGGTACGAGAACGATCCTGAATTTCAAAAAAAATCAAAAATAAACAAGGCAAATAGAAGATCTGGTGGTAAAGACGGGAAAGCGTTGGGCACCCACACTCTAGGCCGCAAGAGTTGCTCTGATGTTTTCAAAGAAATGGTAAGTATTTCATAAATTTTTTAAATATGAAATTTGGTTAATTAATATTTTTTATTGTCGGATATAATTAACATATATGTTTTCTTTGCTTCTTAAAGGGCGAGTCGGCCACACCTTACAAGGTGTTTGAGAAGACGAAGAAAAACAAGAAGGGAGAGTGGATTAACCCTAGAGCTGCTCGGACAGACGTAAGTATTTTATTTATCTTAAAGGGCGAGTCGGCCACACCTTACAATATATTTTATTTATTCTTTATTTAATAATTTGTTGTTTTTTCAGGCTACCTACAATGAACTCTTGGGTCAACCAACACCAACCGGAGAGCTCGGGACGAGATTCAGACCTACCATGAAGCCGTTGGAGGATTTGACAAAAAAAGGAGGTTTTTTTGGGATCGGTTCATTGGGTGAAGATGTATGGTATGAGCATCCTGGGAACAAAGGAGGAAGTCGTCGATCCTGTTCTTATCAACCAAGCATGTTTACTCAGATTCAAACTGAGAATATGCGTCTCAAAGAACAAGTTCAAAGCACTCAAGATACTCAAAAACAAATACAAGAGGAACTGGCGGAAATGAAAAAAGCTTAGAGTGATTGGCAGACCCACTTTTCCACTCAGTCGTGCTCAGGTATGCCAAATGCTCACCGACGCGACGACTTCTCAGACGACCCTCATGGCTTTGGATGTAACATGCCGATTGATCCTCCTACCACTTAGAATAGTTTATCATATGTAGTAATTTTAGATTATGACTTATTAACTTTCGAACATATTTTATGTTGGTGTATGAATTATGAAGACTCTTTTATGTAATTCAAGTTCTTTCTCATGTTTTTTCTTTGTTGTTGGTTAATTGTTGTTGATTCCCGCTTATCCGTCGACTTGGGAATAAATCTCCGTTTGGCGGATGATGAATGTTTTGCAGGATTTAGTGATTTTGAGATTGTAAATATGAACAATGTTGTGGCATTGGGCTGGACAGCAGGCTGCTGTTTCCAGCCTACACTGTTTCAAATTCTGACGGAAAATCCGTCAGAAAAAGTCAAATTTTGACTTCATTTCTGACGGACAATCGGTCAGAAATTTTGGAATTTCTGACGGAATTTCCGTCACAAATGGAGTCAAAATTTGACCGTTTCTGACGGATTTTCCGTCACAAAAAGTGAGGTTCTGACGAAAAATCGGTCAGAAAAAGTCAAAAAAAAAAAATTGACTTCTATTTTTTTTTTCCACCGTTAAACCGTCAGAAATCCGTCACAAATAAATTTCTGACGGAAAATCGGTCAGGAACTTGATTTTCGTGACGAAATTTTGGGATGGAAATTTCTGACGGAAAATCCGTCAGAAATGCGCTTTTTCTGACGGATTTTAGCTTTTCTGACGGATTTTTTCCGTCAGAACACCGTGTTTTTTTTGTAGTGACAATTAGTTGTGAATCACTGTACACACTAACACGGTTGATTCCTATGTCCAGGGCTAGTTTCAGTCCCAGGACTAGGGCTTCATACTCAAGCACATTATTTGTGGTGTTGAACTCACATCAGACTGCTTGGGTGATTAAATCTCCTTCTGGTGATCGGAGGATCAACCCAACTCCGGACCCTCTGGCGTTTGAAGCTCCATCTACTCGTAACTCCCAGGTGCTTGGTTTGGCACCCTGGTATAGGTGCAGGATTTCCTGCTCTGCTTGGGTCTGGAGTGCCGGGCTGAAATCGGAGACAAAGTCTGCAAGGGCTTGTGATTTTATGGCTGTGCGTGGTTCAAACTGGAGATCATATCCACTGAGGTGCACAGACCATTTAGCCATTCGTCCTGATAATTCTGGCTTTCTCATAACCGTCTTGAGTGGGTGATTGGTAACCACTGAGATGGTATGAGACTCAAAGTACGGACGCAGCTTATAGGATGCTGTGACCAATGCCAATACTAGTTTCTCAAGTGCGGTATACCTTGCTTCTGCTGGCAGTAATGATTTGCTGACGTAATACACTGGGTGCTGAGCTCATTCGTGCTGTCGGACCAGAACTGCACTTACTGCTGCTTCAGTTACTGAGAGGTACAGGAGCAGGACCTCCCCCTGCTCTGGCTTGGATAGCAGGGGTGGGTTGCTCAAGTACTGCTTTAGTTCTTGGAATGCCTTTTCGTGCTCTGGTGTCCAATCAAACTTCTGGCTTTTTCTAAGAATATCATAGAATAATCTGCACCGGTCTGAGGATCTGGAGATAAACCTGCTCAGGGCTGCTACTCTTCCCGTCAGGCGCTGCACATCTTTGGGCTTCTGGGGTGATTCCAGCAGCAGAACTGCTTTGATCTGTTCTGTGCTGGCTTCTATCCCCCTCTGTGTTACCATATACCCCAGGAATTTCCCACTGGAAACTCCAAAGGTACACTTAGCTGGATTTAACTTCATCATGTACTTCCGGAGGGTGGTGAATGTTTCCTCCAGGTGCTGGGTGTGGTCCGCCGATTGCTTGGATTTGACCACCATATCGTCTATGTATACTTCCATATTGCGTCCTATCTGGTCTTTGAACATCATATTGACGAGCCGCTGGTATGTAGAACCAGCATTCTTAAGTCCGAAGGGCATTACATTGTAACAGTAGATGCCTCTTTCGGACCTGAATGTTGTCTTCTCCTGGTCTGCCGGGTCCATTTTGATCTGGTTGTACCCGCTCCAGGCATCTAGGAAAGTCAACATTTCGTGGCCTGCAGTGGCGTCCACCATAGCATCTATATGTGGCAAGGGGAATGGGTCCATGGGGCAGGCCTTATTTAGGTCTGTGAAATCCACGCAGACCCTCCACTTGCCATTCTTTTTTGGTACCACCACTACATTGGATAGCCACTCTGGGTACTTGACTTCCCTGATCTTTCCTGCCTCCAGAAGGTTATCCACCTCCTGGTTTATGATCTGGTGTCTTTCTGCTACGAATTTCCCGCGTCTCTGCTGCACTGGTCTAAATCCTGGATCTATGCTGAGCTTGTGTGTTATGATCTCTGGGTCTATGCCAATCATGTCTTTGTGGGACCAGGCAAAGCAGTCCACGTTCTTTCGGAGCAGTTGGAGGAGCTGCTGGCGCAGATCTCCAGAGCACTCTGAGCCTACGAACACGGTCCTCTCTGGGTGCTGCTCATCCAGGCGGACCTCATCGATTTCTGCCTGCTGGGGCTCGATGTACTCCTCCTGGATGTGCAGTTGCTGTAAGTTGCTATGCTCTGGCGGCTGGTGGTCTGGTGGTCCTTTTGAGAGCTACTCTGTAGCAATCCTTGGCCTCCTCCTAGTCTCCCCGTATCTCCTAGACTCCCGACGGTGTAGGGAATTTCAGGCACTGGTGATACGTTGACGGGATTGCTCGCATTTCGGGGATCCAGGGCCTGCCAAGAATAACATTGTAAGTAGATGGACCATCAATAACTAGGTATCTTACCTGTTTATTCTGCCCTCCGGCGTAGGTGGGGATGGTGATTTCCCCCAGAGTATGCGCTGTTTCTCCACTTAATCCGACCAGAGGAATAGCTTTCTTTGTCAGGTCCTTCTCGTCAAATCCCATGCTCTTTAGTGCATCCAGCAGTAGCAGGTTGACGGAGCTGCCTGTGTCCACCACGACCTTCCTAACCTCACAATTGCCGATGTTCAGTGTGATGATCAGGGCATCATGGTGCTGCTCTGGTACAGCTTCTGCATCTGTCTCGTCAAAAGTCACTACTGGGAGGTCCTGCCTTGCTATTCTGCATGATGATTCTGGCTTGTCTCCTTTAGCTTCTGTTACTCGTCTTTTGGTTGCCGAGTAGGTGAGCCCACACAGCTCCGATCCTCCAGTGATGACATTGACAATTCTATTGCAAGGAGGAGCTGGTGAGGGCTGCACCTGGCTGGCTGCATTGACTCTGGTGGACTTCTCTGGGAGCAGATGATCCAAGTTGCCTCGTTCATACTGGAATCGGACCTCCTTCCTGAGGGTATAACATTCATCCGTAGTATGACCTATGTCATCATGAAATTCACATCTTTAGCTAGCATCACGGCGGTCGTTGGGCCGCTCCTCTTTCTTCTTTGGCCACCTGACTCCCTTGAGTTCTTTTAAGGCCTTCAACAAGCCAGCCATCCCGGTGGTAAAGCCATACTCGCTGACCTTCGGAGGTGAATCTGCATCATTTTTTCCACCGGTGCTCTCGGATACTTTGCTCACTGGCTTGCTGTAGGGTTTTGATCTTTCGCTCCTTTTTTCTACTGGTACTTTCCTAGACACAGGTTCTGTGTCATAGGTACTTCTTCTGGAGGCAGCGTCTTCTTCCAGCCTCATGGCTATAACTGCCTGGGCATGTACATCAGCAAAGGCAGTGCATGGGTGCATTGTCAACTGCTTGTACAGGTCTGAATCGTGATGTAACCCTCTGCGGAAGGCTTCGATGGCAGTGGGTACATCACAATGTGGAATGGCAACCTTCTCTTTGTTGAATCTGGCGAGGTAATCTCGAGTGGTTTCCTCGAATCCTTGAACGATTCTGTATAGATCGCTGGTCTGCTTTTCTGGTTTCATGCTGCTAGCAAACTGCTGATTAAAGGCATTAACCAGATCTGCAAAGGAGGAGATGCTGCGATTGGGCAATCCCACAAACCAGTGCAGGGCTGCTCCGGATAGGGTTGACCCGAATCCTTTGCACATGCAGGCTTCCTTAAGTGCTCCGGTTGCGGTCACCACCATCATTTTCTGCTTATATTGATTTATGTGGTCCAGGGGGTCAGCCGTACCATCATATAGTGTCAGGGTTGGTGGCACAAACCCCTTGGGCACATTGATCAGGGCAATATTGTCGATGAATGGTGAATCTGCATAACTGTCCTGGGAAGCTTTCTCCATTGGTCTTGGCATACCAGGTATTTTGGTGATCATGTCTTTCAACTCCTGGTAGCGCTGGTCTGAGAGGCTGCCTGCTCCAGGGAATGGATTGACTGGCGGAGGGAAGAAGCCTGGAGGGGCTCCTCCCCAGGGACCTGGGGTCGGGTTGACTGGCGGAGGGAAGAAGCCTGGAGGGGCTCCTCCCCAAGGCCTGGCGACTGGTTGATTGGATGCCACGGATGAACTGAAGCCCGGTCCCGGATGCCAACCAACTGCTGACTGTGTTGGTGCTCCTCCTTGCCATCCTCTAGTGCTGGTTTGGTTCACGGGTGCTGCTCCTACTGAGATCTCTGGCGTTCGTCCGATGGTAGGCTGCGGAGGGGTACCTGAAAAAATCAAAGGATCAGTCTCAGGGGGAAAACAAGGTGTAGGATTACCTGCAGGCTGAACTGGTCTGGACTGCGGTACTCCAAACATAGACGAGTCCAGATCCAGTATCTCTGGGCCACTGCTCGGGGTGGTGACACCTAGATCCAGCCTGGTGACGATCTCCTAGGGAATTGGCCGGTTCAACCCTGCTCTCCCGAAGGGATTGAAGGTCTGCCCAGGCCCTGGCTGCAACATTCTGAACGGCTGCTCTGTGACTGCGGCGATCTGCTCTCTCAGGTTCAGATTGTCCTTCTTCAGGCCCTCTATGGCTTCCTGCAGAGCACTCATTCCCTGGACCACCATCTTCATCGGATCTGTACTGGGAGCCTGCGGCTGCTGGCCTACTCCGGGCATCTGGGCTTCTCCACTCCAGCTGGGGCTGCTCTCTCTGCTCTGCCTTGGGGAAGCAGACATAGGGGGTGATATAGGAACCTGAGGAGGTTTGCTGGATGGGGCCACAACCCTTGAGGCCGTGGTCTGGCTTACGACCAGGGGTTGTCCTGTGAGACCAACGGAGACAGTAGGGTTGGTCCCACTGGACTGGGCTGGCATGCTATGAGAACTGGAAGGGTTAACTTTGGTTCCAGACATGCTTGCTGTGACGAGATAACAATTTTAAATATTGGAATGCGCATTATGCCCCCACGGTGGGCGCCAAATTGTTTTGGTAAAATTTCTACCGGGTCGAGTTTATGTGTTGCGGGTCAAAGTGCCAACCAATATTCAGATTTTACGTAAAAAACAAATATAAAGAGCAAGGGAAATAAAGAATGACACAAGAGATTTTTGGTGACGCGGAAAAACCCGATGAGGAAAACAACCGCGGGGGAACGGAATCCCACCAATACTTTCACTATGATCGAAGATGTACGCTGTTGTAGATGGATTACAAGTGTTTGAGTAAGTAGCTAGGTTACAATGTATGCATGCATGAATAAAAAGAATGCCCTAGTTTCTCTTTTTATAGTTGCGAGTTGCGTGTTCAACTGATTTGTTCTGGTGCTGGAATGTGGGAGGGAATATAGGGGAATATCCCTTTAGGGTTTTGACCCATTCCCTTTCTCCAATAGCTCTTTTTCTGCTCTGATCTGCGTCTGGTCTGCTTCTGGTTTACTTCTGGTCTGCTTATTTATTTATCTTTGGGCCCAATAGTGAGATGTGGATTTTGGGCTAAACAGTAATAAAGTAGGAGAAGTGGTGATGACCTTATACTTCTTTTCAGAAGCAATAACATTACAAGTAATAGGGGTCATAACATCCTTCTTCCTATAGGATAGACCATAAATGATAGAATGCTTCCCCACTTTGAAGGTCAAGGTCCCAGTACCTACATCTATGATGGCTCCCGCAGTGTGGAAGAAGGGTCTCCCTAGTATTATAGGTATATGGGCATCCTCAGGGATGTCCAAAACTACAAAGTCGACTGGGAAAACGAATCTGTCAATGCGCACAGGGATGTTTTCCAACACCCCTATGGGTTCCATGGATGTACGGTCAGCCATCTGGACGGTCATACTAGTTACTGCAAAATTGGTCATTCCGAGTTTTAAGGCTACGCTAAGGGGCATGACACTGATACTAGCTCCTAGGTCGCATATATAGGGCCTTTTTAACAGGGAAGGTTCCTATATTGCAAGGTACATAAAAACTTCCAGGATCCTCTAGCTTATGAGGGGCAATGACATGTGATATGAAGCTAGAGGACTCTTCAGTGAGGGCTACTGACTCAACCTTATCTAAAGACCGCTTTCTTGACAAAAGTTGTCTCATAAATTTAAGATACGAAGGAACCTGTTGAACTAATTCTAAAAACGGAACTTGAACATTTAATGATCGAATCACGTCTTTAAATTTATCAAATGATACATGTTCATTGGTTGGTATGAGTCTCTCTGGAAAAGGAGGGGCTGAAGATTCAGTATTTGCGGCCCTTCTTAGAAACCTGGGGGTCTTATCACCCCTGAAAAGGAAATCCCTTAAGTTGTCCGGCAAATCAGGTCTGAAAGCACTCCCCAGCTCAGCGTCGGGGGTCAGTCGACCCTCATCCTCGGTCGGTCGACCGTCTTCCTGTACAGCGGGATTTTCCGGAATCTGCTCAGAGGTCGGTCGACCTAGTTCCTGGGTCGGTCGACCTTCCTCGCTGCTGTTCGGCTTCGGCTGTTTCGCTTTATCCTTCTCGCTTGCTTTCTCACTTCCCACCTTAGCTCCACTTCTCAAAGATATGATGTTTAGAGTCTCTTTCTTTTGGTCCGTCTTGGTCGGAAGTTGACCCGGAGCCCTAGTATCATTATTGCTCGCGATTTGAGCAATCTGAGACTCTAACATCTTCATCCCCGCTTCCCTTGCTTGAGATTCCTTCTGAACTAACCCAATGAGGTTTTGGATGAGAGCATCCGTATTGGGTGGTGGGTTCGAAGGTGGTTGAGGGTTGAATGGTGGTTTTTGGAAACCTTGCTTATGTGGAGGGATGTATGTGGAATTTTGTTGAGGTTGTAGGTGTTGTGGGTTGAGAACATTCTGGCTTGTCCACCTCATGTTGGGATGGACATTATTATTATTTGGGTCATAAAAATTATTCCCACGATAGTGCTGAAAAGCGGCACATGTCTCATTAGATGAGGTGCAAAATTTTGACACATGCCCCTCTCCACCACATATCTCACAAACAAAAGGTCCGTCTTGAACGGCATTCACCTGGTACATACCTCCTTTACTTCCACTCCCAATATCGAACTTCCCACCACTCTCTAGCTTATCTAACTTGGCCATTAAGGCCTCAATAGCAGCTACGTTAGACTCAGCTTTCCTTTGGTTACCACGGGAAGTTCCATGTTCAGCACGGTGGACAGCAACATCTTCTATTATCTTGAGACCCTTAGTCTCTCCAGAATTCTCTTGGAACCTTCCGTTGGCTGCAGCATCCAAGTATGCCCTGTTGTCGTCATAGAGGCCATTGTAAAACTGGTTACAAAGAAACTATTGTTCGAATCCATGGTGTGGTATGGATCGAACAAGTCTCTTGAACCTGTCCCAAGCCTCACTGAAGTCTTCATTAGGCCCTTGTTTGAAGCTTGTTATCTGCGCCCTTAAAGCATTGGTCTTGGCCGCAGAGTAGTACTTCCTGTAGAATGCTAAGGCCAAGGTGTTCCAGTCTGTGACTGCCGCAGCAGTGCGGTCTAGATCTCTATACCATTCCCTTGTAGAATCCCTGAGAGAGAAGATGAACATAGTTTGTTTAATCTGGTCCTATGTCACTCCTTCTGGGGGTGCAATAGAGCATATGTAAACTGTGAAGATTTCAATATGCTTTGCAGCATCCTCATTGGCCGAACCTCCAAATTGGTTTTTCTCAACAATTGTGATGTAGGCAGGCTTCGCCTCGAATGGCTTCCCAGTACCTGCAGGTAAAGTGAACCCTTTGTATAGGTCCTTCACCTGAGGCATGGAGTGACTGACAATAGTAGCTTCTTCGACCATGTTTTCTTCCTCTTTTGGAAAAACTTGGAAATAGGTATTTGATGGTGTTTTTGGTGTGGATGGGTTGTGGGGTGAGTTTGGTTGTGACTGTGGTGTTTTTGGAGAAGGTGGTTTTTCAAAGATATCCTCTTGGAATAGGGAAGATGGTGAACCTACTTCCCTACTCTCTAAAAACTGCTTCCGCTTTTCTCTTAAAGTCCTCTCAAGCTCGTGGTCAAGTGGTAGGAGTTCTCCTTGAACTGACATGCGCATAAGATGGAAACTACAAGAAAAAAGTGAGAAGGTTTAAGGAACAAAAGTTCCTTAAACAAAAAGAAACAAAAACAAGAAAAAATAAACACTGGCTTCAACTCCCCGGCAACGGCGCCAAAATTTGATGTCCGTCGTTGAGGGTACCAAAGATAAAATTTATAATTCCTAACCTTAACAATAGATAGTGAAAATTCAGGGTCGAATCACAGAGTGGTGGGGTTTTAAGGTAACAAAATTTGGGGTTTTGATTGAGTGTTGCTAAATCTAAAACAAATATAAAAATAAAGGAAGTAAATAAAGATGAGAATAAAACTATAATAAAAGAGATGCTAGGATGTTTGGGTAGTAAATAGCTAAGATAGTATAAATCCTAAGGTCAACATGTATTGCAGTCGCGTAAGTGTAATACCCAATATTTCAGCCTCGATCAACAACTGTCAAACCATGTTTTTACTCGTATTTCAAACGGATGTTTATTAATTATTTACCTAAATTGTTATATATTATTTTATAAATCGTATTTCTACGATTATTTCGTATTTTATAATCGGTTTTATATTTGACGATTATTTCATAAAATGGCATTTCACTCGTATTTATTTAAATTTAAAATTACATAAAATTTAAAATTACAATTGTAATTTAATATTTTCTATTCTATATTAATTTCTCATTTATACTTATTTTATATTCTTTTTATTTAAGTTGTAATTTTATTTAAATCCTATTTCTGTTATATTTGTGAGTAAATTCTAATATTTTCAAATCTTCAAACAACTCAAGTTATATGGACCAAAGTATTACCTTACTAATAATATTTATATTTTATAACTAATTAATTAGTATTTACTAAAATTAAAGTTACGTGTTATACCCGTGTTTTATTTACGAATAATTGGACCGAGTAAGAAGAGTGTTGGGTTCGGATTTTGGAGTTAATAAACCGAGTAAACCAAAACCCTACCTTACCCTAACTTAGACGTAACCCAGACCCTCCTACTACCATCCTCCTCCATTGACTAAAACAAAATAAAACCTAATGCAAAGCAGTCACCACGGGATTAGGAAGAACGAGAACGACAGTCACCTTCATCATCATCATCATCGTCACTGTAAGACAAACCTAATTCACGTTTCGACTTAGTACTCGTGGTTACAACCAGGGGAGTCGTGGGAGGAGAGAGGTGTCGAGGGTGGTGTTATGTGGTTGTTAAGGTAGTCGTTTTTGTGCTAGGAGTCGATTTTGCAGAGAGGGAACACAACTGGGTAACGGTTGTTGTTGGTGTCGAGGGGTTGTTGTTGGAGCAATTGAGGACGGTTCCTGTTGAGTTAGGGTCTGAGAGTGGGGCAGATGGTTCTTCGTGGTGCACTGGTGGCAGCCACGGTGGGGTAGTGGTGATTCAGATGGTCTAAGGGGCTTCGAAAGAGTGTTGTCGGGGAGCTGGCAGGGGCTGTGAACATGCTTTTGGGTCGTTAAAAAGGGGATGGGTCGCGGCTGTTGTGCATGTTACTGTTGCTATGTTGTTGTAGTACTGGGTGTTGTTCTTATTTTTATTATTATTATTATTATTATTATTATTATTATTATTATTATTATTATTATTATTATTATTATTATTATTTCCTTGGGTGTTAACATTATTATTATTATGATTATTATTGGTATTAGTACTTGTTGTTGGCAGTGCCCTTATCTGTGAATTATTATTATTGTCATACGTCGTTGTTGTAATTACCTGAACATTGTTATTATTAATAAGTTGTTAAGTAATTATATTATGAAAGAATGTGACGGCTATCAATAGTTCGGGTATACTCTCTATAGTCATTTATTCAAAAGGAATTGGTTATAAGAGTAATAAGAACGAGTTGTTTAAGTTAATTGAAATAGTAATGTTTAATACGGTCTCGTTATGCGTAATATACAATTTAGATAATTAATTGGAATGATTGCTATATTGTGTTGGTTGCGTAATTGTATTAATTAGTAATTAAGTATATTCTTGTATTAGGTGTTGAGTATGTGATGGAGTGATGCTACTGTTTGGATGTTAGCTGCATGATTGGATTATATTGCTATCCAGATAGGATACACTGACCCTATACTCTATGATGTGTTATGAATGAATGTTGGATTGCGTGTTATGGATGCTGAGCATGATTTATACGAGAATGGTATCGGTTGGAATGAGTGTTGTTTATTATTATTGGTACGCGCATTGCATTATTTAATCGCATGATTGATTAAGAGTATTATTGCATTCACGAGCATGACATGTGCATTGGATACGGATTTGAGATGACGAGATATTATTGAGCCCAGGCTAGTTCTGCAGGACTAGACCTGGTGACCTCAGCTGTTATGCTGGTGTTCGGCGACGGCCGATTATAGTCTGGCGGGAGGTTCGGTATGGCTGGGTGTTACGGGTTTGAGACTGAGATTATGATTGAGAATGAGAATGAGATTGAGATTGAGCTCGTTCATATCATTACATTTGCATATCATAACTGTTGCATTATAATTGTTGTGTTACCCTACTCAACCGCGAGGTTGACAGTGTATTCGTGTACACCTACGATGATCCGGAATGGGGAGTAGATTCTACAGGTCAGAGACAGATGAGCTAGGAGCTGGGGCAGGAATGTGAGATGCGGACTTTGGACCGACTTAGAATTATATCACATTTAGAGTTGTCATCAGTTGTATTTTCATTGCCGCGGTGTAGTAACTGTAATAACCAGAGTTTAAATTTTTATCAGTTTTATATAAAGTACTTTGGTTGTTTTACTTTGTTATCCACTACCTCGGACATTCCGAGATGGCAACAACTTTATTTATTTGAGAATGTCTTGCTAAAGGCTCTTAAATAAACGGGGGTGTTACAAAGTGGTATCAGAGCGAACGATCCTCAGGCCTAAACAAAATGAGTATTAATGAACATAGGACGAGTCAAATAAAATGAACCCCAGGCTAGTAACTGTTAGGAGCCCCCAGGATTGGGATGAGTTAGGGCCCCCTCAAACCCAGCCATTGGCCCTTTCAGTCTAACTTGGTAACCCGTGAGTGATGAAGAGAGTGGGTAGTAACAAAATAAAAGATGAGACCTTGCTTATATTTTAGTAACAGTTTTGCAGGAAAAGAAATAAGGTAAAGTTATGATGTGAAACATGGTTGGAGATCTGTATTGTGAAGCATGATAATGATATTGAATGTTGGTTGAAATATATGACTTCCAAGTTTTGAGAATATGAGTATGAGTATATGAATTGAGATATGAGTTTGACTTGTATGGTAATATGCATGCGGCTATATGATCCCTGAACCATTAGGTAGAGATATAGTATAATGATGTATGCAATGAATTGATGATAAAAACACCATAAGCTATAGCTCCCTAGGAGGTTAGATGTAGGAGAGATATGACCATAATGGAATGGAATGGTTAATAGAGTCAGCCAAGCAATGTTGTTACAGGATGCGGAATCAAGTTAAGTCCTGTGTGTAAAGCTAGTAGACCGAAACGAATGTCGTGTCTGTTGATAATAGTTTTGTTGTTATTCTGAGTGTGTGTATACTTCTTATCTGAATGCTTTAGTCTTTGCAAGAATTTACTGTTTGGCTTACTAGGCAAAATAGATCGGATTTTGAGATTTAAGATTGTTATCATATTACTAATTGCCTTAGCAATCTATGTCTAGTGATATACGGAATGTGTTGCCCTAAGTCCTGAATGTTATATAGTTATGTGTTGAAAATTACATGCCGATTTTACGTCTAATTATATACATTTAATTTGGTTATAATGTTAGTATTCAATAAGTGTCACCTTGGTGATTTTAAGGATATATTTTCGTATTTAATAAGCTGTGATTGTTACGATGGTAGAAACTAATGCATTGTCTACACATACATGATTATTGAGTTATTTAGTTGATTTTATTGTCGGTTTTAGAATATTTACCGTTTTCTAGGTGGCAATTACATGTTAATATGGTGCAATGTGATGTCAATGCTTTAGATGATATGTCCACATGTTTTAGGGGAAGGGATGATTGTGTTTAAATGTGATAATGTGAAACAATTTTTTTTTTATGAACCAAAATTGTATAAATTTTCAGAATGTTACTTTGATTGTACGGGTTGCCATTTAAAATGTGTTCCATATATATATGTGAAAATTTTATGTATGATAACCTCCTGAGTTAGCTTCCCAATGCCTTTGGTTTAATGTCAATAGGAGTTATATTTTGAGAAAAATAAATATTTTAGTTGACAGTGGTCAGATTGTTACTGCACAGTTCCGTTCTGACCGATGTTTTTGGAAAAGAAATTATTTAAAACATGTTTATTGTTTATGCATAATTCCAACTCCACTGTTTAGATATTCTTCAACGTTTTCAAAATGATACGCTACGTAAAATCTTAACGAGTCGTTATTTAATGGTGATTTTTGCAATTTGCTCAATTTTCCGTTATATTGCTGTAAAGTTTTTGTTCAGACCAACTAAGTTGTAAAATTGTTATAAATAATTGCCTTAAACTTTGCATTTGATTTTTCTCCCTATGATTAATTAATTCATTATATTTTCTAAAACTATAATAGCTCGCAAAATAGCTAAGCAGTTATTTAATTATGATTTATGGAAGTTGCTGCGTGATGTTTGATTGTTGAAATAGTAAACTTTTAAATATAAAAGTTTAATCAAATATGAATTATGTGATGTAACCATATAATATTCTGATATGACATTAGTAGCATGAACAGTAGGCATATGATATGAATATGAACTTTATTATATGATAGTGTAACCTTACTTATTACTGGTGAGTTTTATATGAAGTTAGTTTCATTTATACCGACACTAATGTTATGCCACAAAGTGAATTGCATTTTGCTATGTTTAAAATCTGATCACAATATCTTGAATTATTAATTGGTTGATATGTGAATTATGGAAGTGCTAGTCTTGTGAATTCGTTTACTTTTATCGTCAAATTTTCGTAATTCATGAGTTACAATTTACAAGAACAATGCTTTAGTAAAGGAGAGTCGGAATGTCTCTGTGTAGTCTTCATTTTGATCTGTAGCTTGTAAAATTGTCTTTTGATTCGTGTTTATAATTGCCACAAGTTACCACTTCAATGTTTCAAAACTTTCAAAATGATTTCAAAGTGATGGTCAATGATAAAACTTGATGTTTTGATAATTATGGTGATTGTTTGCAGCCTGACAAATTCTATAGCTATGTGTAGATGAAATCTGGCTTGAATATTTAATTGTTGCACATTATATATAAACCTCTTATTTTGCAAGTCATATACATTAATAGTTTCAAGACAAATGATGTAATGTGGGTAGATGGGAAATGTAGCTGATTGGTTTAACTTATTTATACCTAGGGATGCTAAGTCGTCTTGCTAGTCTAAGATTGGTGTATACCTCGTGAAATAAGTCAATGATCCATGTTTAATTACATTGGTTAAATTTTGCCTTAGGTCTTTTTTTTTTCTCTAGAATATGATTTTGCTTCCATAATATGATGTGAGCATGAAACGTTTTAATTTGTCAATTATGAACTATGAGTTAGCTGATTGTTTACCTTGGTGTAAATATGGTAAGTTGCTGTTAAAAATTTCAAGGGTATATAAGTGCTATGGCTAGTCGTATGACATGACAAATTAGTATGTCGTGATTGTTTGAATATACGTGATAATCCTGATTTCTTCTGTTATGCATTATATTGTGATTCGTGAAGTACCCTTTAATTTAGCTATATGTTAAACTTTGGGGACAAAGTTTTCTTAAGAAGGGTAGAATGTAACATTTCGCGTTTTGAAGCCTATATAATTGCTACTTGTGATTGTTTCATGATTGTTATACGTTTCGTTACCGTTACGGGACGGTGAACTTCGGGACGAAGTTCATTTTAAGGAGGGAAGACTGTAATACCCCATATTTCAGCCTCGGTCAACAACTGTCAAACCATGTTTTTACTCGTATTTCAAACGGATGTTTATTAATTATTTACCTAAACTGTTATATATTATTTTATAAATCGTATTTCTACGATTATTTCGTATTTTATAATCGGTTTTATATTTGACGATTATTTCATAAAATGGCATTTCACTCGTATTTATTTAAATTTAAAATTACATTAAATTTAAAATTACATTTGTAATTTAATATATTTTCTATTCTATATTAATTTCTCATTTATACTTAATTTATATTCTTTTTATTTAAGTTGTAATTTTATTTAAATCCTATTTGTGTTGTATTTGTGAATAAATTCTAATATTTTCAAATCTTCAAACAACTCAAGTTATATGGACCAAAGTATTACCTTACTAATAATATTTATATTTTATAACTAATTAATTAGTATTTACTAAAATTAAAGTTACGTGTTATACCCGTGTTTTATTTACGAATAATTGGACCGAGTAAGAAGAGTGTTGGTTTCGGATTTTGGAGTTAATAAACCGAGTAAACCAAAACCCTACCTTACCCTAACTTAGACGTAACCCGGCCCCTCCTACTACCATCCTCCTCCATCGACTAAAACAAAATAAAACCTAATGCAAAGCAGTCACCATGGGATTAGGAAGAACGAGAACGACAGTCACCTTCATCATCATCATCATCGTCACTGTAAGACAAACCTAATTCACGTTTCGACTTAGTACTCTATTTCGTCCTTTTAATTGCTTTATTCGAATGTTTCTCTGTTTGAGTCTTGGTCCGAGTCTGGGTAATGGTTGTAGTATGTTTATAGTCCACTTTGATGGTTGTGGGGTGGTGCGTGGTGGCCGGAGTACCACCGTAGGAGTGGTTGTGCAGCCTCGGGTTAAAAACAGGGGAGAACAGGGAGATGAGAATCGTCTGTTTGAGGGTGTTTTACAGGCGGTTGTGGGACTGTCGAGGGCTGGTGGTTACAACCAGGGGAGTCGTGGGAGGAGAGAGAGGTCGAGGGTGGTGTTATGTGGTGGTTAAGGTAGTCGTTTTGGTGCTAGGAGTCGATTTTGCAGAGAGGGAACACAACTGCGTAACGGTTGTTGTTGTTGTTATTGTCGAGGGGTGGTTGTTGGAGCAATTGAGGACGGTTCCTGTTGAGTTAGGGTCTGAGAGTGGGGCAGATGGTTCGTCGTGGTGCACTGGTGGCAGCCACGGTGGGGTAGTGGTGGTTCAGATGGTCTAAGGGGCTTCGAAAGGGTGTTGTCGGGGAGCTGGCAGGGGCTGTGAACATGCTGTTGGGTCGTAAAAAGGGGATGGGTCGCGGCTGTTGTGCATGTTACTGTTGCTACGTTGTTGTAGTACTGTGTGTTGTTCTTCTTCTTCTTCTTCTTCTTATTATTATTATTATTATTATTATTATTATTATTATTATTATTTCCTTGGGTGTTAACATTATTATTATTATGATTATTATTGGTATTAGTATTTGTTGTTGGCAGTGCCCTTATCTGTGAATTATTATTATTGTCATACGTCGTTGTTGTAATTACCTGAACATTGTTATTATTATTAAGTTGTTAAGTAATTATATTATGAAAGAATGTGACGGCTATCAATAGTTCGGGTATACTTTCTATAGTCATTTATTCAAATGGAATTGGTTATAAGAGTAATAAGAACGAGTTGTTTAAGATAATTGAAATAGTAATGTTTAATACGGTCTCGTTATGCGTAATATACTATTTAGATAATTAATTGGAATGATTGATATATTGTAACACCCCCATTTATTTAAGGGCCTGTACTAGAACTCCTCAGATAAATAAAGGTGTTACCATCTCGGTTTCCCGAGGCAGTAGATACAAAGGAAAGATAAACAGTACTTTAATTAAAATTAAACTCATAACATGTTCTTACAACTGTATCCGAAAGTCTTAACAAAATAAGGAAAGTACAACTCATGCTAAACTGACTAGGGTGATCTAGACTCTCGTCTGGTCCGGATCCAAGCTCTTTCTCCCATAGCTCCCCCTTAGTCTCAGCCACCTGTCAATCTGCTCCCCAATAAATTGGTTCATCACAGGTGTCACACGAATACACAGGGTCAACCACGAGGTTGAGTAGGGAAAAAGAAATAAATATACCAACAATATAATATACTCCGCACGGATCCATCGTCAAATAAACTCCGCACCGATCCAACACCATATAAACTCCGCACCGATCCAACACCATATAAACTCCGCACCGATCCAACACCATATAAACTCCGCACCGATCCAACACCAAATAATCTCCGCACCGATCCAACACCAAATAATCTCCGCACCGATCCAACACCAAATAACTCCGCACCGTATCACAAGACCCAATATTTTCATATCATATTATATAACAGAAATATATAAGACAATCAACCCAATATAATGCCAATCATCCAATGAAATATATAAATAGTTAACATAATAATAACAGATCACTCGTCATCATGTATACAGTATTCCCCTACCTGAATTAGCAGGAAACGCAGATAAATCCGATGCTTGTTAGAAACGTTCCACGCGAAACTCGCTACCTAAACAGATATACGTAACGAATTAACAAACTTCCCGAACCCTTTAACGAACACAATTACTATAAATAGCAACTTTCCATAAGTGGAAAGTTTCCATAAATAGGAACTTTCCCAATATAGTAACTTCCAAATATAGACGCTCCCTTGACTTAAATAATTTTCCGACTCGCATCATTAATTAGCACGACCCAAAACCGTAACATATTAACAAAGTAGTAAAACAACCCTAATATCATATTACTATTACTTAACATTACTAAACATAAATAATAATAACAATAATAATGAGTAATAAATAATAATAAACATACACAACACACTAACCCAAAACCCGAGCCACCATACACAACCACAAGACCCCACAACCACCGCGTGACACTACCAAACCACCAGCAGTCACCGCGCCTGTAACCCTGGCCACCGGCTATACCCTCGACCACCTGCACCGACTCCGTTTATTGCCGACAAAGTGAACCAGACCCAAACCCAGGCCTGGTTCCTTACCCGTATCCCTCAGACACCTATTACCAAAATCCCTGTTCGACACTATTCCAGCCGCGCACACCACCCAGAACCACCACCAAGACCATCTCTGACATTGGACCAACAACTCACGGTGGTACCACCGTATCGACCTCCCCCGAGTCAACGGTGGTACCACCCCCAACAGTCATACGAAACATACAAACATTTAATAAAACGACCACCAGAGATTAACCACCCCTTCGACACCAGTTCTGACACGCACGACTCACCACGACCACCCCCATACGACTCACTTGACTACAACCAGAGGCATGGTGATTACATGGGGTGAAGACGACGACCCTAAAGTTATCGAATCCAGGCAAAAGAACACACGCAGGAGACGAAATGAAAACAGCCTACAACAGAGACGACCTTACCTGTTTCCAGTCTAATTCGAGGTGTGCTAGACCGCTCTGACTTGGCCGTGAAAGCTTCCTTTCCTTACTCTGAGGTGGCGGCAGGAGGGTTGTGGAGTTGGTTGTGTATAGTGTAGGTCAGAAATAGGGTGAAGGCTCCTCTTATATGACGGCTGAGAAGAGATCCTAATGAACGTATATCACTTTGAGGGTTTTTATGAAACGTGGGCTGAGTATGTACACGACTTACGAGGCCCACAACTACCCTGACAAACCCGAGTTCGAACCCCACGAGCGACGAAACATACTCAACTTAAAAGATTATAAATATCGAAAGCAATTTAAAATGTATAATTACTTCTTTTGCGATAAAATAAAAACATATAAACATTACCTTACGATAAGATAAAAGTAATGTCGTAACTAAAGTTTAACCAAAATTTATAAACATATAAATAAATTATAAATATTATAATAAAAGTAACAACACTTATTCGATAAATTAATTATCGAATCAATACATCAATTATAATAATAATTATTAAAATATAATATAATAAAATACGGAGTATTACAGTCTTCCCTCCTTAAAATGAACTTCGTCCCGAAGTTCACCACCCCATAACAGTGAAGGAACACGTAGCAAGCATGAACAATCACAAGTAATACTTAAGAAACGCGAGATGTTACATCCTATCCCCCTTAAGAAAACTTTGTCCCCAAAGTTTAACACACACTGTAACACATGACACTTCAACACACTGTAACACATAATACTTCAACAATCACGAAGTAGTGCATAACATACGCAGCAGGGTTATCAAGTATATTCAAATAGTCACGACATATCAGTTAGTCATGTCAAACAACTAGCCATATCATCAAACATTTAGATTTTACAATCATATCCTCCTTAAAACATGGTTACGTCCCCGTAACCCCATAAACGTTCTAACACAGTACTCAATCTCACTCATTACTTTATCTCATAAAATCTAACTCCAAGTAACCAAGTATCGCACTCATCGTCGCATCTAAGACCAAAGACAAGGGGTGAGTGAAATGGCAAAGTAAAACCGCAATTGAAACTTCCATCTCAATATCGATCTCAAGTTCCGAATATAACTCAAGAACCAAGGTCACACTGGACCTTAACACAATGGGGCACAACGGCCTAATAACTCATAACTTAACGCCAGTAACGATTCTCATCTCAATTCCAATATCAATATTGTCAGTTATCCCTTTAAAGGATCTGATCAACACTTAGAGAATAAAACGCTAGGCTACTCACCCACGTGTCAAGGTCAAAGAATGCAACGACTCGATATAACACTGAACTGCAATCTCACTCTTAATACAAAACAGCCAGGGTCTTTGTTAACGCACGAGCAACTCTATCCCCCCAGACTCAATCTCATCAGCTATTTAACATGTCATTATACGTACCTTTACCAATTCATAGACACGTTTGTATGTACACTTACAAATCCACAACTCATGAAACAAGAACTTGTACACTATACCAGACGAATCTAATACAGAAGTATTACACCTAACACAAAATAATCATTTACCAAAAGTTTACCCATCTCAGATCACAAGTCAACCCGTCTCACAAACAAAAGAATTATCTTATGAATAGAAAATATTAACTACCAAAATAGAATAACAGTTACTAATATTCAACTCAAATAAGCACTCATAAGAATCTCATATCAATTATCATGAAAACATATAACCTCCACCAATAATAAGAGTATTAGGATCGGCCGAATCGTGTTACGCAGTAAAACAAAGTCAGAGTAGCTACCCTTACATACCCTTAAAATGTTAACACAGAGCTAAGGGAGTTACAACGATGTAAACAATCAAGAGGCTCATAGTTCATAATTGACAAATTAAAATGTTTCGTGCTCATAATCCTATTATATAAGCAAAATCATATTTTAGGAAAAGACATAGAGCAAAATTTTAATGTACGTCATTAAACATGGAGCGTTGATACGTTTCACAAAATATGCACCAATCATAGACTTACAAGACCATTTAACATTCTCAGATGTCGATAGGTTAACAAAACCACATAGGTACATTTCCCGTCCACTCACATTACATTCTTTATCATGAATCTATTAATATATGAGACTTGCAAAATAAAGGGTTACCTAACGCGCAACAAGTAAATTTTTTTTTTTTTTTTTTCGTGCAGGATTTCATCAACACCTAGTTACAAAATATATCATATTGCAAACAATCATCATAATTACTAAACAGCAAGCTTAAGCATGGTTTAACACATCGAAAATATTTTGAAACATTTGAAACATTGGAACGGTAATTTGTGACAATTTATAAGCACGAATCAAAAAGGCAATTCTACAAGCTACAGATAGGAATTAAGGCTGCACGGGAACATTCTGATTCCTTTTTACTAACATTTTTCTTGTAATTTGTAGTTCATGAATCATGAAAATTTAACGATAGAAGTAAACGAATTCACAAGTCTAGTACTTCATATTTCACACGTTAACCAATTAATAATCTCACATATCGTGATCACATTCTTAATCTAACAATATGTAAGTCACTATATGGTATAACAATACACTTGAAAAAGTTATCAAAATTATATTCACAGGGAACTAGACAGAGATAACCCTCAATAGACGAAAGAACATCAACAAGATTCACATTGTTCAAATAATCACAATCACAATTACGTATAACCATTAGATTGCTATATCATGTTAATAAGCTCACCAGTCACAAATTGCCATTTGGCAAGACTCTTCTTAGTTAAACACGTCTTTGACATCGCATACGAGCAGCACATCATTAAAATTAGACATATACTTGAAATGATTTTATATTAAACTTGACGAGATAAACAAGGTTTCGCTATCACATAGTGGGTTTCATACTCATACCCAATGCCTACTATTCATGTTACTAAAGTCATATCAGGATATCACGTGCTCACATCACATAATTCACATTTGATTAAACTTTTTGATACGAACTTACCTACCTTACAACTTCACCAATTAAACGTTTTGCAACAACTTACAAGAATCATAATTAAATAACAACTTAGCTAACGTGTGAGCAAACATAATCCTTTAGTAAATATAAGGAATTAGTTAAACAGAGGAAAAGTATCGAATGCATACCTCAAGGAAATTATCTAATACAATATTTACAACTCAGACAATTTGAACAATAACTTTACAGCATTTCAATAGAATTTTTAGGCATCTTGCAAAAATCACAATTGAATACCAGCTCGTTAAGATTTTACATGGCGTAAAATTTTGAAAACATGAACGAACATTCTGAACAGTAGAGTTGAAACTATGCGCAAGCAATAACCAAGTTTTAAATGATTTCTGTTACAAGAGATAGGTCAAAACGGGACTATGCAATAACAGTCTGACTACTGTCGAATAAAAGAATTATTTCTCCCAAAGACATAACTCGTATCAAGATAAAACACTAGCATTGTAAACTCTACTCAGAAAGTTATCATATATAAAATTTTCATCCTCAATTATGAAACACGTATTAAGTCACAGCTCGGACAAACCAGGTAACATTCTGAAAATTCATTAAAATTTTGGTCCCTTTGCAACTACACATTACTACATCCACACTCAACCCTTCTCATCCAACACATTGGCAATCATTTGAAGTATAGACATCACTCTACACCATATTAACATTCATTCCTCATTTCAATTGTAGTTGACATCAAAATACGGTAAAGGTTTCGAAACTGGAAATAAAATCAATTACATGACTTGACAGCTATACAGGTGTATCCAAGTACGAAAATATAACTTAGGGACTACTATGTATCCAATATTGGTGACAAACTTCATAACGAATTTAAATGTATATAATAGGCATAAAATTTTAAATACGATATATGCAACTCATGACTATATACATTCATAGCTTAGAACACACATTCATGGATTGCTAAAGCACTTAGGAAAATAATAAAATCATAAGTCCCAAATTCCAATCACATTTGTCTAGTATGCCTATCAGTAAACTCTTGCAAAGTATAAGGCATGCAAGTAAGAAGTGTATACACATAGAATAGTACAGGCAATTATCAACGCGCACGGCCTCCGGTTCGGTCTACAAGTTTTACCCATCAGACTTAACTTGGTTCCACATCCTATAATGACATAGCATAGCTGGCTCTACTAACCATCCCAGTCAATCATGATCATATCTCTCCTACATCTATCCCTTTTAGGTGACTATAGCCTATCAACTTATTACACATATCATTACACTATATCTCTACCTAACGGTTCAGGGATCATACAGCCGCATGCATATCACCATACATATACAAGTAAAGCTAATATCCCAAATCTCTTGTTCTCAATACCAGAAATACTAGATCTCAACCAACATTCAACATCAATCTTATGATTCACAGTATATATCACCAATTATATCTCACATCATAACTTACCTCATTTCTTCTCCTGCAAGAACGTTAGTACCAGATAACTAGGTTACTATATAATCTACCCCACTTTTCAATTTCTCTCATTGGGTTCCCGAGACAGAACAGAAAGGGCCCAGGACTGGTGTGAGGGGGCCCCTAACTCATCCCGTTCCTTTTTAGGGCGCCTATCAGTTTCATCTCGGGGTTCATTTTATTAGACTCTTCCTACGTTCATTATTATTCATTTGGTTTAGGCCTGAGGATCGTTCTCTCTGATACCACTTTGTAACTCCCCCATTTATTTAAGGGCCTGTACTAGGACTCCTCAGATAAATAAAGGTGTTACCATCTCGGTTTCCCGAGGCAGTGGATACAAAGGAAAGATAAACAGTACTTTAATTAAAATTAAACTCATAACATGTTCTTACAACTGTATCCGAAAGTCTTAACAAAATAAGGAAAGTACAACTCATGCTAAACTGACTAGGGTGATCTAGACTCTAGTCTGGTCCGGATCCAAGCTCTTTCTCCCATAGCTCCCCCTTAGTCTCAGCCACGTGTCAATCTGCTCCCCAATAAATTGGTTCATCACAGGTGTAACACGAATACACAGGGTCAACCACGAGGTTGATTAGGGAAAAAGAAATAAATATACCAACAATATAATATACTCCGCACCAATCCATCGCCAAATAAACTCCGCACCGATCCAACACCATATAAACTCCGCACCGATCCAACACCATATAAACTCCGCACCGATCCAACACCATATAAAATCCGCACCGATCCAACACCAAATAAACTCCGCACTGATCCAACACCAAATAACTCCGCACCGTATCACAAGACCCAATATTTTCACATCATATTATATAACAGAAATATATAAGACAATCAACCCAATATAATGCCAATCATCCAATGAAATATATAAATAGTTAACATAATAATAACAGATCACTCGTCATCATGTATACAGTATTCCCCTACCTGAATTAGCAGGAAACGCAGATAAATCCGATGCTTGTTAGAAACGTTCCACGCGAAACTCGCTACCTAAACAGATATACGTAACGAATTAACAAACTTCCCGAACCCCTTAACGAACACAATTACTATAAATAGCAACTTTCCATAAGTGGAAAGTTTCCATAAATATGAACTTTCCCAATATAGTAACTTCCAAATATAGACGCTCCCATGACTTAAATAATTTCCCGACTCGCATCATTAATTAGCACGACCCAAAACCGTAACATATTAACAAAGTAGTAAAACAACCCTAATATCATATTACTATTACTTAACATTACTAAACATAAATAATAATAACAATAATAATGAGTAATAAATAATAATAAACATACACAACACACTAACCCAAAACCCGAGCCACCATACACAACCACAAGACCCCACAACCACCGCGTGACACTACCCAACCACCAGCAGTCACCGCGCCTGTAACCCCGGCCACCGGCTATACCCTCGACCACCTGCACCGACTCCGTTTATTGCCGACAAAGTGAACCAGACCCAAACCCAGGTCTGGTTCCTTACCCGTATCCCTCAGACACCTATTACCAAAACCCCTGTTCGACATTGTTCCAGCCGCGCACACCACCCAGAACCACCACCAAGACCATCTCTGACATTGGACCAACAACTCACGGTGGTACCACCATATCGACCTACCCCGAGTCAACGGTGGTACCACCCCCAACAGTCATACGAAACATACAAACATTGAATAAAACGACCACCAGAGATTAACCACCCCTTCGACACCAGTTCTGACACGCACGACTCACCACGACCACCCCCATACGACTCACTTGACTACAACCAGAGGCATGGTGATTACATGGGGTGAAGACGACGACCCTAAAGTTATCGAATCCAGGCAAAAGAACACACGCAGGAGACGAAACGAAAACAGCCTACAACAGAGACGACCTTACATGTTTCCAGTCTAATTCGAGGTGTGCTAGACCGCTCTGACTTGGCCGTGAAAGCTTCCTTTCCTTACTCTGAGGTGGCGGCAGGAGGGTTGTGGAGTTGGTTGTGTATAGTGTAGGTCAGAAATAGGGTGAAGGCTCCTCTTATATGACGGCTGAGGAGAGATCCTAATGAACGTATATCACTTTGAGGGTTTTTATGAAACGTGGGCTGAGTATGTATAATTATCGAAAACAATTTAAAATGTATAATTACTTCTTTTGCGATAAAATAAAAACATATAAACATTACCTTACGATAAGATAAAAGTAATGTCGTAACTTAAGTTTAACCAAAATTTATAAACATATAAATAAATTATAAATATTATAATAAAAGTAACAACACTTATTCGATAAATTAATTATCGAATCAATATATCAATTATAATAATAATTATTAAAATAAAATATTATAAAATACGGAGTATTACTTATATTGTGTTGGTTGCGTAATTATATTAATTAGTAATTAAGTATATTCTTGTATTAGGTGTTGAGTATGTGATGGAGTGATGCTACTGATTGGATGTTAGCTGCATGATTGGATTATATTGCTATCCAGGTAGGATACACTGACCCTATACTCTATGATGTGTTGTGAATGAATGTTGGATTGCGTGTTATGGATGATGAGCATGATTTATATGAGAATGGTATCGGTTGGAATGAGTGTTGTTTATTATTATTGGTACGCGCATTGCATTATTTAATCGCATGATTGATTAAGAGTATTATTGCATTCACGAGCATGACATGTGCATTGGATACGGATTTGAGATGACGAGATATTATTGGGCCTAGGCTAGTTCTGCAGGACTAGACCTGGTGACCTCAGCTGTTATGCTGGTGTTCGGCGATGACCGATTATAGTCTGCCGGGAGGTTCGGTATGGCTGGGTGTTACGGGTTTGAGATTGAGATTATGATTGAGAATGAGAATGAGATTGAGATTGAGCTCGTGCATATCATTGCATTTGCATATCATAACTGTTGCATTATAATTTTTGTGTTACCCTACTCAACCGCGAGGTTGACAGTGTATTCGTGTACACCTACGATGATCCGGAATGGGGAGTAGATTCTACAGGTCAGAGACAGATGAGCTAGGAGCTGGGGCAGGAATGTGAGATGCAGACTTTGGACCGACTTAGAATTATATCACATTTAGAGTTGTCATCAGTTGTATTTTCATTGCCGCGGTGTAGTAACTGTAATAACCAGAGTTTAAATTTTTATCAGTTTTCTATAAAGTACTTTGGTTGTTTTACTTTGTTATCGACTACCTCGGACATTCCGAGATGGTAACAGCTTTATTTATTTGAGAATGTCTTGCTAAAGGCTCTTAAATAAATTGGGGTGTTACAAAGTGGTATCAGAGCGAACGATCCTCGGGCCTAAACCAAATGAGTAATAATGAACATAGGACGAGTCAAATAAAATGAACCCCAGGCTAGTAACTATTAGAAGCCCCCAGGATTGGGATGAGTTAGGGCCCCCTCAAACCCAGCCATTGACCCTTTCAGTCTAACTTGGTAACCCGTGAGTGATGAAGAGAGTGGGTAGTAACAAAATAAAAGATGAGACCTTGCCTATATTGTAGTAACAATTTTGCAGGAAAAGAAATGAGGTAAAGTTATGATGTGAAACATGGTTGGAGATATGTATTGTAAAGCATAATAATGATATTGAATGTTGGTTGAAATATATGACTTCCAAGTTTTGAGAATATGAGTATGAGTATATGAGTTGAGATATGAGTTTGACTTGTATGGTAATATGCATGCGGCTATATGATCCCTGAACCCTTAGGTAGAGATATAGTATAATGATGTGTGCAATGAATTGCTGATAGAAACACCATAAGCTATAGCTCCCTAGGAGGTTAGATGTAGGAGAGATATGACCATAATGGACTGGAATGGTTAATAGAGTCAGCCAAGCAATGTTGTTACAGGATGCGGAATCAAGTTAAGTCCTGTGTGTAAAGCTAGTAGACCGAAACGAATGTCGTGTCTGTTGATAATAGTTTTGTTGCTATTCTGAGTGTGTATATACTTCTTATCTGAATGCTTTAGTCTTTGCAAGAATTTACTGTTTGGCTTACTAGGCAAAATAGATCGGATTTTGAGATTTAAGATTGTTCTTATTTTACTAATTGCCTTAGCAATCCATGTCCAGTGATTTACGGAATGTGTTGCCCTAAGTCCTGAATGTTATATAGTTATGTGTTGAAAATTACATGCCGATTTTACGTCTAATTATATACATTTAATTTGGTTATAATGTTATTATTCAATTAGTAGCACCTTGGTGATTTTTAGGATATATTTTCTTATTTAATAAGCTGTGATTGTTACGATGGTAGAAACTAATGCATTGTCTACACATACATGATTATTGAGTTATTTAGTTGATTTTATTGTCGGTTTCACAATCTTTACCGTTTTGTAGGTGGCAATTACATGTTAATATGGTGCAATGTGATTTCAATGCTTTAGATGATATGTCCACATGTTTTAGGGGAAGGGATGATTGTGTTTAAATGTGATAATGTGAAACAATTTTTTTTTTACGAACCAAAATTGTATAAATTCTCAGAATATTACTTTGATTGTACGGGTTGCCATTTAAAATGTGTTCCATATATGTATGTGAAAATTTTATGTCTGATAACCTCCTGAATTAGCTTCCCAATGCCTTTGGTTTAATGTCAATAGGAGTTATATTTTGAGAAAAATAAATATTTTAGTTGACAGTGGTCAGATTGTTACTGCACAGTTCCGTTCTGACCGATGTTTTTGGAAAAGAAATTATTTAAAACATGTTTATTGTTTATGCATAATTCCAACTCCACTGTTTAGATATTCTTCAACGTTTTCAAAATGATACGCTACGTAAAATCTTAACGAGTCGTTATTTAATGGTGATTTTTGCAATTTGCTCAATTTTCCGTTATATTGCTGTAAAGTTTTTGTTCAGACCAACTAAGTTGTAAAATTGTTATAAATAATTGCCTTAAACTTTGCATTTGATTTTTCTCCCTATGATTAATTAATTCATTATATTTTCTAAAACAATAATAGCTCGCAAAATAGCTAAGCAATTATTTAATTATGATTTATGGAAGTTGCTGCGTGATGTTTGATTGTTGAAATAGTAAACTTTTAAATATAAAAGTTTAATCAAATATGAATTATGTGATGTAACCATATAATATTCTGATAAGACATTAGTAGCATGAACAATAGGCATATGATATGAATATGAACTTTATTATATGATAGTGTAACCTTACTTATTACTGGTGAGTTTTATATGAAGTTAGTTTCATTTATACCGGCACTAATGTTATGCCACAAAGTGAATTGCATTTTGCTATGTTTAAAATCTGATCACAATATCTTGAATTATTAATTGGTTGATATGTGAATTATGGAAGTGCTAGTCTTGTGAATTCGTTTACTTTTATCGTTAAATTTTCGTAATTCATGAGTTACAATTTACAAGAACAATGCTTTAGTAAAGGAGAGTCGGAATGTCTCTGTGTAGTCTTCATTTTGATCTGTAGCTTGTAAAATTGTCTTTTGATTCGTGTTTATAATTGCCACAAGTTCCCACTTCAATGTTTCAAAACTTTCAAAATGATTTCAAAGTGATGGTCAATCGTAAAACTTGATGTTTTGATAATTATGGTGATTGTTTGCAGCCTGACAAATTCTATAGCTATGTGTAGATGAAATCTGGCTTGATTATCTAATTGTTGCACATTATATATAAACCTCTTATTTTTCAAGTCATATATATTAATAGTTTCATGACAAATGATGTAATGTGGGTAGACGGGAAATGTAGCTGATTGGTTTAACTTATTTATACCTAGGGATGCTAAGTCGTCTTTCTAGTCTAAGATTGGTGTATACCTCGTGAAATAAGTCAATGATCCATGTTTAATTACATTGGTTAAATTTTGCTTTAGGTCTTTTTTTTTCTCTAGAATATGATTTTGCTTCCATAATATGATGTGAGCATGAAACGTTTTAATTTGTCAATTATGAACTATGAGTTAGCTGATTGTTTACCTTGGTGTAAATATGGTAAGTTGCTGTTAAAAATTTCAAGGGTATATAAGTGTTATGGCTAGTCGTATGACATGGCAAATTAGTATGCCGTGATTGTTTGAATATACGTGATAATCCTGATTTCTTCTGTTATGCATTATATTGTGATTCGTGAAGTACCCTTTAATTTAGCTATATGTTAAACTTTGGGGACAAAGTTTTCTTAAGAAGGGTAGAATGTAACATTTCGCGTTTTTTTGAAGCCTATATAATTGCTACTTGTGATTGTTTCATGATTGTTATACATTTCGTTACCGTTACGGGACGGTGAACTTCGGGACGAAGTTCATTTTAAGGAGGGAAGACTGTAATACCCCATATTTCAGCCTCGGTCAACAATTGTCAAACCATGTTTTTACTCGTATTTCAAACGGATGTTTATTAATTATTTACCTAAACTGTTATATATTATTTTATAAATCGTATTTCTACGATTATTTCGTATTTTATAATCGGTTTTATATTTGACGATTATTTCATAAAATGGCATTTCACTCGTATTTATTTAAATTTAAAATTACATTAAATTTAAAATTACATTTGTAATTTAATATATTTTCTATTCTATATTAATTTCTCATTTATACTTAATTTATATTCTTTTTATTTAAGTTGTAATTTATTTAAATCCTATTTGTGTTATATTTGGGAGTAAAAATATTTTCAAATCTTCAAACAACTCAAGTTATATGGACCAAGGTATTACCTTACTAATAATATTTATATTTTATAACTAATTAATTAGTATTTACTAAAATTAAAGTTACGTGTTATACCCGTGTTTTATTTACGAATAATTGGACCGAGTAAGAAGAGTGTTGGGTTCGGATTTTGGAGTTAATAAACCGAGTATGTGATGGAGTGATGCTACTGATTGGATGCTAGCTGCATGATTGGATTATATTGTTATCCAGGTAGGATACACTGACCCTATACTCTATGATGTGTTATGAATGAATGTTGGATTGCGTGTTATGGATGCTGAGCATGATTTATATGAGAATGGTATCGGTTGAATGAGTGTTGTTTATTATTATTGGTACGCGCATTGCATTATTTAATCGCCTGATTGATTAAGAGTATTATTGCATTCACGAGCATGACATGTGCATTAGATACGGATTTGAGATGACGAGATATTATTGGGCCCAGGCTAGTTCTGCAGGACTAGACCTGGTGACCTCAGTTTTTATGCTGGTGTTCGGCGACGACCGATTATAGTCTGCCGGGAGGTTCGGTATGGCTGGGTGTTACGGGTTTGAGATTGAGATTATGATTGAGAATGAGAATGAGATTGAGATTGAGCTCGAGCATATCATTGCATTTGCATATCATAACTGTTGCATTATAATTTTTGTGTTACCCTACACAACCGCGAGGTTGACAGTGTATTCGTGTACACCTACGATGATCCGGAATGGGGAGTAGATTCTAAAGGTCAGAGACAGATGAGCTAGGAGCTGGGGCAGGAATGTGAGATGCAGACTTTGGACCGACTTAGAATTATATCACATTTAGAGTTGTCATCAGTTGTATTTTCATTGCCGCGGTGTAGTAACTGTAATAACCAGAGTTTAAATTTTTAGCAGTTTTATATAAAGTACTTTGGTTGTTTTACTTTGTTATCCACTACCTCGGACATTCCGAGATGGTAACAGCTCTATTTATTTGAGAATGTCTTGCTAAAGGCTCTTAAATAAATGGGGGTGTTACAGTAAGGGGTGTAACATATCCTTTAGGTCTATGCTACCTAATAACTCCTTTTGGCCTATGCTATTAGTTCCTAGGTCTCACAATTATTGGGTGTCAACAATAAAGGTGATTCATAAATTCTAGGTCACATACCTTTCAGTCTTGAGTAACCTAGCCGTCTTAAAGTGTTAACCAATGCCCTTCTCGTATCTTTCAATCTTGGGTAGGTCATTACTAACATCCTACAAGTCTCCCTTGGGTCTCATTGCAGGATACTATAGTCAACAAAGTAAAACGAAACAGAATACAAACGCGAGTGGGTCGACCGACCGGCTAGCCCAGTCGGCCGGCCATAGCCTCGGTCGACCGACCCATTATGTAGGTCGGCCGACCAAGACTCTGCTACAGTCGGTCTCGGAACCTATACTTCCTACGCATATTCATCCCCTACATCCTAACATATGAAATTAGATACTCATGATTGCTAGAATAACAATGAAAACAGGAATAAACATGGATATCATAATGAATATCAATCTAAACATGCAATCAATAATAAGGCTTGGGATTCTATCTTCATCCGAAAACAATAATTCTAAACTAATAACAATAAAGCAGAAATTAAGAGAGGAATTACCGGAAATAGGATTAAGGCAGAAAAGGGACAAACTTTATTGATGAATGCTTGAAAGATTGATGAGCAAAACTAATAGTGTTTGAGAATTATTGAAAGATTACAACTAAAGGTAAAACTGAATTAAATACTGAATAAAACTTAATGGAACTGAATAGAAAACTGAGTATATGACTGAATGAATAAACCCTAATCACGCCTCTTGCTTAAATAGGCGGACAATTAGAGTTTCCTAATGACTCTAATACGTTTAATGGGCTTCCGGAATGCTTCTGGGTCTGCGCGGAGGTCGGTCGACCTCTTTTGTAGGTCGGTCGACCTGTTTACGGGCTTCAGCGAATTCTGGACTTTCCATAACAGGGGGCTGGTCGGTCGACCCAAGTAGTAGGTCGGTCGACCCTTATTCCTGTAGGATTGCTTTGATTCGTCTCGGTTTGACTTATTGGCACTTGATTAACGCTTTGAGTTGACTTTCCTTTGTTCCTTGGCTATGAAAAATCCCGAGGGCATAAATTTGGCATAAAATTGTCCATCTTCCGCATAAATCTGTAAAAGAGCATAAAAATACGAAAGTAGACAATAGTTGGGAAATAAAGCCTAAAACATAGTAAATGAGCGACCAAATGCGTGTAAAAATAGATGTAAAACATCATAAAATAGACACGCATCACAGAGTTTGGATCGGACTTGAAACGAATAATGGATTTGATAGGCAATCTTGTTGATATCGACTCACTTATTAAATCATATGGTAGCTCTCTTAGCTCTATTTGTTGTATTGGATCTTTCTCATCCTTGTTTTGACATTCCATCTCTGTTTTTGTTCTCCGTTTTTTGTTAGTTACATGTTTAGGTAATACTAGTATAAAATATGGATGTGTTGGGATCTGACCTTTTCCAAGTTGTCTTAACTGGTTTACATTATTTTAGGATTGTATTTCCCGGGTTATTTTGGATTTAGGTCACGTCAATTTTGCCAAGTTTAGATCATGCCACTTAGACGATGAAAACTATCAATTTGGATTGTCGAGTCTCGAGTCTACCTCTCCTGGAATGAAACAGGGGAAGAGGTGTTTAAACAAGGGTTGTGGTCTCACGTGTGCAATAACTAAATAAGGTGTATTATATACCTCAAATATGACACAATAGCCTACTGTACAACCTCAAACATGGCTCGCATTGCAGAGCCAATAATTAACTCTAGCATGTTAAGGATCGCCGGACGGGGACGCTTCTTCTTCACGGTCCGCTCATTGACGGGATTTATGTATGGACCCCTTCCTCGCCTCACGCGAACCTAGCTATAGCACCGGGACAATCATCGTCTCGGTCATACTTCCAGAAAAATTCTATCTGTTCATAATTCTAAATTTAATTTATGCATTTCTACATCCTATCACTGTATTGCTTGTCATATTAATTAAAGTCATCGTCTTCCCTTTTTCGACTACCCTTGTGTCAACCGCTCCTCTCAACATTGTGTTCTCTGACTTGTGGCAATCTCCTGTGCTATCACCCGAGTCATATAAATACTATGTCCTATTTGTTGACCACTACACACATTACATATGGTTATATCCGCTTAAACAAAAAATCTGACACTGCTTCCACATTTATCAAGTTTCGTGCTATAGTCGAAAAATATTCTAACAAATCTAAACGCCAATTTTATTCCGACAATGACGGTGAATTTAAGAAAATGACGTATCACCTCCACCTTAATGGCATTACTCATCTGAGCTCATCTCCACATACACCCAAACATAATGGTTTTGTTGAACGCCGACACCGTCACATTGTTTAAACTGGTGTTGCCTTACTTACTCATGCTCAATTACCCATTTCATTTTGGTCTCATGCCTTTACAACCGTTGTATATCTTATTAATCGACTTCCGACTCCTACACTTTACAACAAATCCCCTTACCTCACCTTATTTGATAAAGAGCCCAATATTAATAAACTCCACAGTTTCGGTTATTTGTTTTTTCCGTGGTTACGTCCCTACATCGCTCACAAACTCGAGCCTCACTCTATTCAATATTGGATATTCTCAAACACAAAGTGCCTATTTATACCTTGATCCTCTTACGTCTCGTGTCTCTACTTCCCAACACGTCCGCTTTCTTGTTGATCAATTCCCTTACACTCGTCTTCTTCAACTTCCTTCTCCTCCCACCTTTCATAACCCCGCATACTGGTGATGGTGAGGTTGCACCATTCCCGTTATTCCCACTGCCACCTACTCCCCCTCTACCTCACCCTCAGCCGCACCATTCCCGTTATTCCCGCTGCCACCTACTCCCCCTCTCCCTCACCCTCAGCCACACCTACTACCAACCCAACACCCTCTCTTACTGTCACTTCCTCCTATGTTTTGCAGTCCTCTTCCTCTGCCACTCACTTCGTTCCTCTTCACAATACTCCATCAACGACCCGGACTCGATTATTTCGAAACATTTAGTCCCGTCATTAAACCTACCACTATCCGTCTTATCCTCTCCTTGGTTGTTGCTCATGGCTGGACTCTCCATCAAATTGATGTTAATAATGTGTTTTTACAAGGAACATCAACCGAGTCTCTGTATATGATTCAGCCACCCGAGTTTGCAAATACCGATTCTCCAAAACACGTATGTAAGTTGAGCAAAGCTATTTATGGTTTGGAACAAGCTCCTCGAGGTTGGTACACTGAGCTTAAAAATTATTTAGTGTCTTACGATTTTCACAACTCAATTTCCTATTTTTCCTTATTTATTTATGATTGCACTAATATCCGTCTTTACGTTTTAGTGTATGTCGATGATATTATAATCACAAGTCCAAATAATGAGAATGTTGCTACATTTATTCCTGTAATTTCTCTCCGTTTTTCGCTCAAGGACCTCAGCCCGCTGTCGTATTTTCTCAACATGGAAGTGACTCCTATTTCCGCTGGTCTGCATATCAATCAGACGAAGTCTATATCTGATATTATAGCTCGCTACTATATGTTTGATGAGCCATGGGAAGAAGAAATGAAAAAAACCGAGTGGGAGTGTATATGCTTCGGAGCTCACAGGGGATGCGATTTCGGGTTGATCGTGGGGATCGTGTAGAGCTCTGGTACCATGTAAATACTAAGAGAGTAAATATATTTGATAATGATAACTGAAAGGATGTAGGGATACAAGTATTTATAGTTACAGAATTAGTAATTGATGTGGACTCATTTGTTTGAGACGATGTTGACTCAGCTTTATCCTTAAGAGCATCAACAATGAGAGTTCTTAAGAGGTGTTCTTAGTAAGGAACGAACAGAGTAGCATCAACAATCTTAGGAACGAACAGAGTATCATTCCTAAGATTTTCGATCAACATGGTGCTAACGGGAGCACAACGGTGAAAAAAGAGTGATTTGAGAAGGTGGGCATTGGCAAATTCGGAAGAAGAAAGAGTAGAATACCATTGTTTCGAAACTGATTTAAACCTAAGAACGGATTTGACGGGCAATCTTGTAAGAATTTCTTCAATAATAAAATCATCAGTGAAGTAGGTTTGTTGCTCAATAAATTGTTTCTTCCTGGCATTAGTTGGATGCTTGTCTCTCATATTCATCGATCTTCAACTGTAAATTGTAAAGGGAGTAATGGACGAAACAAAAAGACGACGGTGGGGTGAATGAAATTGTGCTAGAGTTTATTCATAGAACTTCAAATTTTAATAGGTTTTCTTACCCTACGTACCTATATTAATAGTCTTATTTGGGAAGATTTGCAAAATATTCTCATCAGAAAAATAAATATAAACTTAACTTTATCATAATTAACGAGAATATCTTATAAATTTGTCCGTATTAAGCCTATTAAATATTAATATGTGTCTTTATGGCAGATTAGCAAATCCAAACTTTAATTATCCAAATTTTAATGTTATTTAGGGTTGCCACCACTTATTAAGAAAAGAAAAATGATATAGCGACAACGGGTGTTACTCAAATTGAGCGACATCGGGGAAATTATTGTACAATTGTACATGGCTAAACATATTATAATTTAGACGATGACTAAAATTTTAAAAAAGATCGATTATAAGATGAGTTTGGGTGGAAAAATGAGAATTAGTTATAGTAAAGGTCGAATTATCTATCTTTACTTGTTTAGATTTAGTTTTAAATACATGATAAAAATAAAATTAATAAACAAAAATTCTAAGGTCCACCGGGTGTACAAGAATATCGTACATCCAAGCCAATGAGATGTCTTCGTTTTTATTTTAAAAAGAATATATTCTATTATTAATGGATAATTTATTCAATCCTAGTATTGTCATTGGGTAGGTGTACCTAAGAATTTCTCAACAATAAAATATATATTTTATTATATTTAAAGTACATGTCCCGTGTACTAAATTTCATGCGATGTCGTGTCATGTGTCTGTGTCGTGTCCGTGTCCGTTTTATTTGGCGCTACCTAGGTTACGACTAATAACGGAATCGTCCATAATAACATACACGAAAGTCTAAACACAAATGAATATTTAGAAATAGACGGAAGGACTAAGATGTTTAATCAGACAATCATGAATTCTTGTCCATGACAATCTAATCTAAAACTGTGTAATAGTTTATGGCCGAACAGTTTTTCTAGAGACTTGGTTTTCGGTAAGAAAACACGCCGCCTTCAAAATAGACAGGACACAATAGTGTACCATCTAGTCTCTATGTCTCGGACGACTACTCAATTAGAAAAGGCGAAGCTAAGCTTGGAACATATTTTACGATATCAACTAACCCATTGAAATTCATGAGTATCGAGTGTTGCGTAGGTTTTGTACCTATGTCAAGTAACTGCAGTGTTGTCCGCCAATAATCACTTGGATCGTTATACCTTCTAACGGACGTACCCGTTACAAAGATCTTGCCAGTCCTCGTAAACTCGACCATTTGAGAGTAATTGTCTAAAATCAACTCCTTCAACAGACAAATACACTTCACTCATGTACGCGATTCCAATATGTGCATTAACTTGTCTTCTCCTATTGTCGAACTATAGTCCCACCAACTCAAACATCCTCCAACAACTCCTATTACAGATGAATTGACGTTCTTTACGTTGATTGAACTGAATTATTTCAAACCGCTCAACCTCTAAATCGAAACTTAAACTTACAATACATTGTCGCGTAACGCTATAAGCTTGCCAATACAATTTTTCATCAATAAGCACTGCCGCCCTTTTAAGAGAAAGCACCGTGTCATGATCTAAAACCAAATCAATCGTTCTCGACTTGTTTTTCCTAAGAGAGAAAATATGAATAATACTTCGCTCCGAACTTATCAAAATACGAACATCTTTATAGTCATCGACAGAGGATGCATACCCAAATCCATGAGCTACAATAGCGAGACAATCAAGAATATTATAGCCATCCGACTCATACCGTTGCACCTTTTGAGTAGCCGACTTCTAGACGATGAAGTGACTCTCATCCGGTATACTTAAACAAATTAATCCATTGCAGGAGCCAGTAAGTTCAGCATCATAGTTTTGGACCCCAAAGTCGCTGATATCTAGTTTAATGAAATTATCCGAAACTTGATCGCCACCATCGTCGTAAGAAAATAGGTAATAAGTATTACCATTCTTGATAAACAAGGTTTCAACTGGAGCAGAACGGTGAGAAACGAGGGATTTGAGAAGGTGAGCATTGGTGAAATCGGAAGAAGAAAGAGTAGAATACCATTGTTTCGAAACTGATTTAAATCTAAGAATGGATTTGATGGGCAATCTTAGAAGTATTTCTTCAAATATCAAATCATCATCAAAGAGGTAGCCTTGTTGCTTAATCACGACTTTGTCTCGCATATTGTCTAGGGTTTCTTGAGTAAGATAATCTTCGAAATTAATTAACTGTGTATCTCCCATATTCTTCGATAGAAGGGAAGAAGAAGGGAGGTCGTAATTGAGGTTTATTTATATATTTAAAATTTTAAAGTTACGAAATTTTTTCTTCCTAATTTGTTTAGAAATTGTTATTATGTTTCCTAAATCGTTTAGAAAGAGTAGAATACCATTGTTTGTAAATTCCCGTCAACGTTATACCCGATAACCTACTCCCTCTGTCATGTTCATATGTTTACACAACATGACAATGGGGATAATACTGAAAAATCCTAATAATCAAGTCTATGTTAAGGTTATTTTATCGTTAATTAATTATCTTCTTTTTTTTACTTGCACTACATGGTGTTCAATTCGTTCAGAATAAGAGTTGGCTTAAGTGACAAAAGCTTATGAATCCTTCTAGACCAAATCTATTTAGGGTTTAATCAGAAACTAAGCGAAATTATGATTATAATTATCTGAATAATGTTAATGATACATTGTTTTTCAACGTGTATTCTAAGAGCATATATTAATAACTTAAATATGTTAAAGATACTAAGATCCACAAGTTTTACAATAAAACATTACAACTTATTATTGAATAATCAAAATATGTTTCATAGGAAAATAAAACAGTAGTCCAGTGCAGATCGAACAAAAAGCAAAGGTTAGATGTTCGAATGCTCATCCTTGCCCTCGAGCATGACTTGCACAATAACTAACGAACTCGGTTTTGTGATCCGCTTCAAGGGTCGTCAATGGTGTGAGCTTCAAAGGCTGCAAACTTATATCTATAACCCCTAAATATGGTAGTTCTTCATCATCGAGACATGCTGTAAAGCAGGCCCCTCTATCCATAGGCGCTTTATGTGCAGTTGTACTGGGCCTCAAATTTTTGGGGCCCAAATTTAACATTACCCATATAATTGAGAAAGGAAAAAAAAGGAATTACTTTTTCACATACGGACTTTACTCTTTTACATACATTTTTTCATAAAATTTTCATATGTTACCTTTTCCCCAGAAACATAAACCCTATTTTCTAAACATAAACAAAAGAATTATTATGTATGTATATTCGCCCTAATATTGAATCAACTAGGTTTCAACCCATGCAAAATTACACGGGTATGTTTTTTAGAATATTAATATAATGATTAATATTTAAAATATAGTATTAAACAAAAAATATGATTATTTTATTTATATGATAATGAAATAAATTAAAACACGTGCCAATAATGCATATGTCTGGAACTTACGCATGTTTTAAATCGGTGAAAAAATTGCATGTAATTAGTATACAAACATGGTAAATTATTTTAACACGCAAAAAAAAAAAATTGGTAATCATTTATTGGGATATTAAATTAACAAAGACGTGAAAAAAAAATTTGAACGGGGAGAGAATATATGAGAAAAAAGATATTGTTAGATATTCACTTGACCCGTTTACATGTGTCTCACTTGACCCGACCATATCCACTTGGGTCCGCAATTCTACTCTACCCTCACGACACACATACATTCACGAGTTCCAAAAACAGACATGATACTCCCTCCTCTCTCTATTTCATCATTCACAAAAATTAAACGATTTTTCCAGTTTCTAACTCAAGAAAGGGTATTTCTCGGAGCGTCATCTATTTTGATATATGTTCTAACGCCTCTTGCAAGGACCAAATGTTGATTCTTGTTCTCAATCCTTGTATCTCGTATTTCGTTTATTGTTCCCAATTCTTGTACCTTGTATTTCGTTTATGACTGAAATCATAACCATAATTTCGTTATAATCCTACATATAAAGTATTGGGATATATAAAGATATTCTTCCACACTTAAACCCAAAAATATCCTCCTCAACAACTAACTCAAGTCAAACTAGCTTGTAAATTACTCATGCTGGGGTCTAATCACTCCCTAGTAGAGGGATTACTCACTAATCATGGCGGTTAAACTCAAATTAGCAATAAAAGGTTAAACTTTGCAGTTAATCATGGTAAAGATTGGATTTTAACTAATTAACATGCATTTGCTCACTAGAAGGATGATAAAAGACTAATTAAACCATGACGGAAATGAAATCTAGCATAAAGACGGTAACTTTGGTCACAAGAAAAGCAAATATTCAAACTTTGGTGAGATTAAACTAAGAAAATTAAATTAACAAAACAACACAAACAAATTAAGACGAAAAATGGAAATACACCGGAAATTGATAAAAAAAAAAAAAAGTAACTTGATTTATTCAAACTTCAAATTTGGAAGAACAACTCCCATAATTCTCTATACAAACTAAAGCAATATTTTCTTACTTCTGAAATTATGACCGAATAGTGATTTTACTCCTAAAAAATAAGGGTTTGGGCTATATACATACTAGGCCTAAGAAAGAGGGTTTAAAAGCTAAAAACATAAGAAAAAGCCCAATTAAAGGTCATGTTCGGTGTATAAATACATCGGTCGCCTCCGCCTCACGGCGGATGGGGAACGATACACCGGATGGATGGATTTCTGGCTTTCTCTCTCTTTTCTTCTTCTGTCGGGTGTATTGAGATGTAGCAGGATGGAGATGCACCTTGACTGCTTTATTAGTTACACCCACAATGGGCAATTTAGTTACACCGGATGGATGAAGATACACTTTGGCTGCTTTAGTTACACCCAAAATGTGCTAGAAAGCAGGCTCGGCCTAGAGTTGGCAGTTCGTGCTCAGGCCTGGTGGGCGGCACGGCACGGCCAGGCACGCGGCATGGCACGACACGGTACGGCACGGTGGCAAATTCGAGGCGGTACGAGCACGGCACGTCCGTGCTTGCTCCGGACTCTGATGACGATTTCTGAAAATAACCGTGCCCAGGGATGGCACGGCCCAGGAAGGTGGGCGGCACGATGGGCCGGCACGATGGCAGCACGGTGGGCCAAAGGAGCCGTTGAAAATTGATCCGTTGGTGATGAAGGGCGTGCTTTGTTTCTGCGTGTTGCGTCCTGCGTGTGTCCTCTCCCGTCTCACTCCTCTGTTTGGAAATACTCCATTACTTGCAGAGTTATAGGCTTCCAGTTGGCCTTTGTGGCTCTGTCCTCTTACAGTCTCTTTATTTTGGGAGTATAGTATATTAGTATATTAGTATGCTTTTTATTTTATTTTTTTTTAATTCTAATTTTCAACTTCTATAAATACCAACACAATTCAATTCATTTTTCACAATTCAATTCATCTCTTATTCTCTTCTACTTATCTTAAATTCTTAATTTTTATATAATTTTTATAATTATATAATATAACTTATAAGTTATAAACATATAAAAATCTTGAAAAAGAAGATGATTCCGACGAAACAAGCACCTCGTCAGATTAATTAATATTGTTTCATAATCGTTTTATCGTATTTTTATTTAAATAAACTTGTAGACTTGTATCGTTTCATATTTATTTAATAAAAGATTGAGGTATTTTTTTTTAACATCGTTTCTTAATCATTTAATAACAAATTCGTTTTTTTCATCGTTTATTAATTATTTGATTAAATCGTATACATTTAAAATGCAATAAAACAAGTGAACAAGTAAAAAAAAATGTTTTTTAAAAAAACAATTTGTAGCACGCGGGCCGGCCCATGTACATGGCACGACCGGCCCACGGGCCGGCCACGGCACGGCACGCAAATCCATCGTGCCATGAGCGGGCCGCGACGGGGCTTTCAATCACCAGGCCAGGCACAATACGACACGGTGGGCCAAAAAGCACGACACAAACTGGCCATTTTATAGGCTCCGACACGGTGGGCCGGCCCACCACGGCCCACTGCCAACTCTAGCCCAGCCCGAGGGGTGCACACCAAGTTCAGGCGCACAGGGCCCCCAAGATTTTGGGGCCCAATTCTGCCAAGTACTAACAATGTATAGTAACAATGACATAATTTATCCATATTGTACATATATCATAGTGGTGTCTGACTATGGCATTTTCGTTAAAGTCCCATACTCGACTCGCATTCTTACCCTTTTTTGTTGCATTTGTATTTTTAATTGGCCCACTACTATTTTCCAGCTTTTGCTACTTTTTTCAATTATTTTTATTTTGGGTGGGGCCCTAATTTAATTTTGTAACTCTAATTCAATTTGTGTTAACTTTTCTAAGTTAATATTTTTCTTTTCATATCCCATAAATGCTAAAAAAAATTATTATACTTTTTGCACATAATTATTATATTTCAATGTTAATATTTTAGTATAACAATTAAATAACAAAATCATTGTTACATTTATTATCTATATATTTCATTTCGACAATTAAATAATACTACCTTCTAAATCTCAAAACAACTCTAACATGAGGCCCCAAATAAAATATTGCACAGGGCCTCCAAATTCTCAGAGACGGCCCTGGTGATTAGGGTATTTATAGTAATATAGATATGAAAGGTTTAGCTCTAAATCTAACGGAATATTACCAACAATTCTATGCATAAAGTATTAAAATTATATTGCAAGTTAATTAAGACCAGGCCAGCTCCTTAATTCTAGGTCTAGAAAACAAGTTTTGGTGTGCGTCAATCTAGTCATTTTAGGATTAGTGATTTTTTGCTTAGTCGCGTTTTATATCCAAGGCTTGAAATAAATGGTTTATAACTTGGAAGGGATATTAGGAAATATTGTTATTAACATACATGTTAGAAAAACCGTTACTTAATACAATAATACGGGAATATGATGGAATACTAGTTTTCATTATCGTGCATTGCACGGATATTAAATATCGTGTGATAAATTTCATGATAAAATGGAAGATGGTACAAAGTTCATGTCTAAGATTTTATGTTGGCGCATGACCAACAAATAATTACCGTTAACATAATATTTCCATAAGAATAAATGAGTGTTCGGTTGATAAATATTTTTTGTTAAGAAAATAAAACCAGATTGATGATTATACACATTGTACTCCAGATACCATAGATTTTAAATTTTGTTCATCATGTTACCAATTTTTTTTCAATTGTGTTGAGTTTATCGATCCTGTACTTAAGAGGGGGAGGGGTGAATTAAGTACCCTTTTAAAATTTTATTCTAAAAGAAATGACCACGAGAGATTCTGAAATAAAACTCAGGCAAATTGAACATTCTGATTGTCTGTTCAATACAATAAGAATTGTGCAGTACTATTTCTTTGATCAATTCCATGAAATATGAGGACAAAAGGAAAAGAAACAAACATAAACAAAAGAAATAAAGCACGAGACACACGATTTTTAACGTGGTTCGACCTACTCTCTAAAGGTCTACGTCCACCCCTTTCTTATTATTAATTCCTTAATAATTAAGTCAAATTACAAGGAACTTCCCCACGATCAACCACGATCGTGCGATCTCGAGTACAACCCCGTACCCCAAAAGAATTTGTACACTTTAAAGATAAACTAGTCTTATGCCCGTGCAAATTGCACGGGTTTGCACTTTAAATATTGTAAAAAAAATATCGTTAATTTGATTTTTTTCAAATGAGGTCAATAGCCACATAAAGCTGACCGTATGTAAACACTGACTTAGGAAGATTTTAAGAAAATTCAAATGGAAGACAGTATTTTACGTGAATTACAAAAAGGCCAACATAAGACAATATAAACCCGTGTAATTGTTTACATGTGTATTGAATGTTAATTAGCGCTCGTGTATTAGTTGTGTCCTATAAATTGCACATGATTGTTTTCACATGTTGGCTATCAATTAGGACCTATGTATTAAACTTATTACGTAAAGCGCGTGATTGATCAAGAATTTGTAATCTAAACCCGTGTAAATAACCATATTGTGAAATTTGAAATATGGAATTTACACATACTATACGTACGTCAGTACGTGTATGAGTGAATTTAAAATACGGTCCCTTGTATTAGAACTATAATACGTAAGCATGTGTAAAACAAAACCTTGTAAATTGCACCAGAATGCTTAAATTACCGCGTGTGGTTTTTTCGATTGTTTCAATGGAAGACAATCCCGTGCAAATTTCTTTTATGAGTGTTTCATTTTACACAGACCCGCGAATTTGGAAGAATGTACTTTTATTTTTTTAATGAATATAGACTTATTTATCGCATATCTTTAAATTTTTTTCTTAACATATTTAATTGAAATAAATAAATGAATGAGAGAAGAAAATATATAAAATCTTAACCCATAAAACCATTTGAAATTATGGTAATTTTTGTGAAACAAAGGGTCGAAATTTAGACTTATTTTGAGCGAGTTTATCCAAAACAGACCAAGTCCAAAGACATGTTATTAACGACCCATATACCAACCCACCATAGCCACACATACAACATTGTACTCTCTCATCTCTCACCCTAAATCTAACTACCTTTCCATAACATACTACTTTGTATTTTGTACCTTCCATCTTGCCGCCTTCTCATTTGATTTCCGTCTCACCTTATCTGTTACACCCGCCATTTTAAGATCATTTGAACTCGCAATGTCTCAATTCCTCTCTCTCGTTGCAATCCCTTATACGGAGTAATTTTTTTGTCGTAATTTTAGATTTCAACAAAAAAAATTTATTCATATGGATATTTTTTTGTCCATATTTCCGGGTTTCAATATTATTATGTTTTTTACTTTTTATCAAAGTATTTCTGATTTTTTTTATTTAATTAAATTTATCCATTGATCTTAGTTATTTAGATATTTCATACAAAGTTCATCTTATGTGAATAATTTAGGTGAATGATACTCATGAGCAATTGAACACCATAGATATAGCGACTTATTTAATTTTAATGTCATATGTGCATATTTTTCATGTTAATGTTCACCCTATCTAATCTTTTTTTTTATAACAATTTCTGATTTATCTTTATTTGACTTATTTTTCTGTATTTTTTTTCCTATAATAATAGGTGTTTAAAAAAGATTGTTGAATAATTTTCCTATTTATAACATAATTAATTTAACTATAAAAGTTATTCATGATTTTTTAATCTAGTTATTTAACATGCAATCCACATATATGAGTAATTTGTCAGTTGTAGATGGAAATAGAAGTGTTCATGGTGGGTCACCTTTTAAAAATAAAATAAAAAATGAACTTTCAACCATAGTGTGACACCTAAGCACTGGTTGTTGCTTTTATATATAAGATTACAAGTGAAATTGCTCCTTAATAGATTTTCTAGTCAGAACAAAGGAGCGCAATTAGTATTCCTACGAGTATAAAGACTTGTAAGAAATAAGACGGTCTCAAGAATACGGCGTTAAAAGTGTTTTGCAAAATAAAAAATATAACCTTTAGAAAACTGATTTTGAAAAGGCCTTGAACAACTTGCGTGTAAATTATCAATACAAAGCACTCCCTTTTTTTTCTATATGTATTTCGTTGCAGCTCCCAAACACTATTGTCTAGATTATATAGTCAATGATGACTTATATTTTAGGTAACAGAATAGGTGTAGCAAATCTTTCCATATCTACAAGAAATTATTCTCAGAATAAATACTTGCTGGAAAAAGGCTTTTGAAAAAATATTCTTTGAAAGTTTATTTTGAAAACACACGCATGAAATAAGCCAAATAATTAGAGAATAAAAAGTCTATATTTTTCTCAAGATGGAAAAAATATTCCTTGTTTCTTTTGTTCCCAAAAAAGGTAAGCCGTATTTTATAAGACCGAGTATTAATCACAAGTTAAATACTCTTACAGTTTTTCAGGACTCGGACGTTAATATTATCTTGTCAATCTCCACCTTCCGAATCCGAAAGTCCTCAAGTCTGTCACACATATCTCATATTCATATTAGTATACGAGAAATAAGGGAACTTGTCATCATCAATATAGTGTCTCAACAAATTGGTCAAGGAAAACAATTATTTACCAAGCATACTCAACTCAATGATGATAATGCAATAATAAATCTCCTTTGGAAAGACAAACCATAATATAAGCATTGGTTTATAAAATGATAGCATGTTATATCGGTTAAATTGAAGATGTACTTTTTGAATGTGAATAAAGTTCGAATGCAATCCTATAAAGTTCGAATGCAATCCTATACTCAATTTGAATGTTATATGGCCGGTACAGTAAGTAGTAAGATTTACCTTTCCAAAGCCACCATGTTCAATTTCCGTGCATAATATCAACTCAAGTCAACGTAATATTGTCCACATCTTCTCATTTGAAACAAAATCTTGTCTGTAAACGCCCTATTTTTCTTTCTATTCACACAAATGGTAAAAAATACCTCGTCCCTTGACATATCTATCATTGTTTCCAAAACTTATCTCAAATTTATCCAACCAAGTGAAAAAACTAAACCCTCATACCCCTGTGGCCCTGCCTTGGATATATCCACAACTCAATGGAAAATGACCCTTATTACCCTTAATAATGTTGCTAAGATTTTTCTGTGGAATGATCGAGTCTAAATTTAGTTTAATGTAACCATAAAATATTTAGAGGTTTCTTTTTATTGTTCATGTTACCTATTTGTTATTCAAGTGATTTTATTGATAAAATAACCTTATTTCAAATCACTATCATTGGCAAACATATCACCTTACACAAACGCACCCTACTTCCACCCCGCTCAAAATAAAACATTACGAGCCACTGCGATTAGTTCTTACTACTTGAAGAAACCTTCAATCTACTATCATTACCTTGCTGCTACGTTTTACATCTAAGGCATCCTAAGTCACATTAATCTCCATGAATCATCAATCTTTTCTCCAAATGGATCCCGATTCCTTTATCATAGACAATTTATTTCTCTTTCCACATAGAAAAGATTAATAAATAATCTTCTTTCCTATCTCTCTCTCTCCATTTCCCTTCTACTTTTTTTTACCTTCCCTCTTTTCTCGTCCCCTTCCACCCTTATTTCTGATATTCAAAAAAAGGTTCATGTACTCTGTTAGTAAACTAATTATTGCACGATATCCATTATATTTTTCACGATATTAAAAAACTAAGTATATATATGTATATATACATATATATTATATATATATATATATGATAATTCAAACTTTTTTCCCTCATGTATGTTTATGTTCCAATTTATCTAGTACTTTTCATACTTAATAAATGATTCGCATTGGGTTCTTCTACACAAGTGATATTTGGTTAAAAAAATTACTTCATTCTATTCATTTCTCTCATTAATAATCCTAACCCAGACATATCATGCACGCACCATTTTAAACACACATGTTGGATTTTTATAATTAATTAACTAGATATTATTATTAATAATATTAATAGTCTTATACAAATCCAAATTATATGGCCCATTAATGAGGCAGTCAAACTATGGACTCTAACTGCCCCTTAATTCTCTCCCATTTAGGAAACCACTCCCTTATTTGTGTTGCGTTCAAACTGCTCTTTGATGGAAAGAGCAGTATATAAGAGAATACATATTCTGATTAATTAGGTCACTAAATCTACTCTCCCTTAAGAAAATTACACCATCTAAATAAGTGAGCAGTGAGGGTTTGGAACCGAAATCAGACGACTACAGTGTTCTTCAGAAATTCAGATTAAAACTTTGGGGTTGATAAAGCTGTTCAGGAATCCGATTAGCAATGGCTGGAGGTTTTATTTTCGATCCTATTTATCGCTTCCGCTTTATTTAATCAGTTGTATGTTGTTCAGTAATATTAAACATACTAATTAAGAATAAATAACTTACATTTGGTATCAGAGCCTTAATGGCCTCTATCTTGCTTGTTGTTTTCCGACTTCAGTTTTCATCCTTATTGTAGTCGATCCGTTGTCTCGTTTTTCTCTGTCGTTTTTCGGATGTTGGTTTGTCTCGGTTGTTCCGTTTTTTTGCTTATTAGATCTGGAAATATTGTGTTGGGTTTTTCTGGGTTTAATTTACGAATTGTATTTTCGGTTTTCGTTTATGGTGCACAATCTGGAATTTATGAAGATTGAAATCTGGGTTTATTTCTTGTTTTGTCGAGAGGTTGAAGGAGACTTGAAGTCTCATGCTTTATTGTGTTTTGTGAAAGACTTTCTGCATTTGTCTTGTACCTTTAGTATAATATTTATATTTATTGTTTGCTATGGGATGAGTTGTCGCATGTATACAAGTATGGTGGGACATGGTGGAGTTGCTTTTTCTTTTGGTTTTTCATATTAATAAAATTATTATTATTTTATTTATTTTTGGAAGAGCATGTGAACTTTGTCCTCACTCTTAAACATGGTAAAAGTTGTTCACTTTGTACTTTTTGAGACTTGTTTAAATCACATGTTACCTTAATTTTATGTAGTATTAGTGTAATATGCTATATACACGTATAATATTGTTTTCGTATATACATAAAGTCAAGTGTATATATTAATGTCAATGATTTTTTAAATGTCAAGTGATTTTAAAATTATTAATTAGAGAGTAGCCACAGCATCTTTAATTGTTTAAAATTTATTCGAAATCACATGTGGAAATTAGACATTTAATTGTAATTAATTATACGTAATATGATTAGACTTACCCACAGGAATCTTATTATATTTGTATAAATTAATTAGGGTGTTATATTAAATTATGTTTCTTAATCTATCCACAGGAGTTAAGAAATGAATATGATTTAATAGTTTCATCATAAAGTTTAATTTTTATGCATCTAATTTGAGTAGACTTTAGCCCACAGGCAAGTTTATGTCACTAGGTTCATATGAGCATAATTTACATTGGTAAGTTGTGATAAAGTTAAGTCTCAATTTTTGTTACTAAGTGTGTATATTTAAATTTGCAGCAAGTTTACCTGGAGGTTCCTTTGATGTCAAAATTGAAGTTCCTGAATTAACTGGTGACAATTTTAAGGTGTGGAAAGAAATAGTTCTGCTGCATTTAGGGTTCTTGCGTTTTGATTATGCTATTCAGAGTGATGAACCGGCTGAAATAACTGAAAAAAGCACACCAGATCAAGTAGACCTTCGTGAAAAGTGGGTGAAATCCAATTATCTTTGCACGTTGTTCATTAAGACTAAACTGTGTGCTAGTATCAGAGGTTCAGTCGACAAGCATACTAAAGTCCGGGACCTGCTTAAGGCTATAGATGAGCAGTTCGAAACTTCTGATAAGGCTTTGGCAAGCACCTTAATAATGCAGTTCACATCCTTGAAACTTAATGCCACTAAAGGAGTGCGTGATTTTATCATGCGCATGAGGGATACTGCAGCCCAACTTAAGGAATTGGAAGTTACTATGTCTGACACTTTCTTAGTGCATTTCATCTTATGTTCTCTCCCAACCCAATATGCCCCATTTAAGATCTCTTATAATACACATAAGGATAAATGGTCTCTCAATGAATTATTGACCATGTGTGTTCAAGAGGAGGGGAGGTTATCATTGGAAGAAGGTGAAAAGGTGAACTTAACTACTTCTACTGATAAAGCATCATCCAGTACGAAGAAGTATAAGGCTCACCCTAAAGATAAGGGAAAGGGAAAGATTCCAGCTGAGCAAGTAATTAAGAAGGAGTCGTCGTGTTTTTTCTGTAAAAATAAAGGACACATGAAGAAAGACTGCGTAAAGTTTAAGGCTTGGCTCAAAAAGAAAGGTAATTTTCATGCGTTTGTTTGTTATGAATCTAATATGGTCAATGTTAATCATAATACTTGGTGGATTGACTCTGGTACTACAATCCATGTTTCAAATACCTTGCAGGGTATGACAAACCTTCGGAAACCAGTGGCAAGTGAGAGCGCCATCTATTCAGGAAACAAGATAGGCTCGCATGTTGAGGCCGTGGGACATGCAATTTAATTTTAAGTACTGGTTTTATTTTGATTTTGGAAACGACTTTTTATGTTCCGAATTTTGGTCGGAATTTCATTTCAGTTTCTAGACTTGTACTTTTCGGATATTCTTTTAACTTTATGGACTCTGGTTTTAGTATTTGCAGAAATTCTAAAGTTATTGGTAATGGTATTTTGTCTGATAATTTATATCGACTTTGTTTACAAAATGATACCACTCAAAACACTATGCATGTTAGTACTGGTTTAAAAAGAAGTATTATAAATGAGGAGTCCTCTACGTTATGGCACAGGAGATTGGGACACATCTCCATTGAGAGGGTCAAGAGATTGGTAAAGGAAGGGGTACTCAGTACTTTGGACTTTACCAATTTTGAGACTTGTGTTAGTTGCATTAAAGGAAAGCAAACTAACAAATCTAAGAAAGGTGCTAAGAGGAGTTCGGACCTACTAGAGATCATACACACGGATATATGTTGTCCGGATATGAACGCTAACGATCCGAAATACTTTATTACCTTTATTGATGATTATTCACGATATATGTGTCTTTACTTACTTCGTTCCAAAGACGAAGCTTTAGATGCCTTTAAAATTTTTAAGGCTGAAGTAGAGAAACAGTGTGATAAACACATTAAGATTGTGAGATCAGATAGAGGTGGTGAGTACTACGGTAGATATACTGAGGATGGACAAACATCTGGTCCTTTTGCTAAATTTCTTCAAGAGCATGGGATTGTTGCCCAATACACTATGCCTGGTTCTCCGGATTAGAATGGTGTAGCAGAAAGAAGGAATAGGACATTAATTGAAATGGTGCGTAGTATGAGAAGTAATATTAAACTTCCTTCTTTTTTGTGGGTTGATGCGCTAAAGACGACTGCGTATATATTAAATCGGGTTCCTTGCAAGGCTGTCTCTAAGACGCCTTTTGAGTTATTCAAAGGTTGGAAACCGAGTTTGCAACATATACGCGTTTGGGGATGTCCGTCTGAGGTGAGAATTTACAACCCACAAGAAAAGAAACTAGACCCAAGGACTCTTAGTGGACATTTCATTGGATATGCCGAAAAGTCCAAAGGTTATAGGTTCTATTGTCCGTCTTATAGTACCAGAATTGTGGAATCTAGAAATGCAAAATTTCTAGAGAATGACTTGATCAGTGGGAGTACTATAGGAGTTGAACCTGAAAAGGATCAACATGAAGCTTCACCCTCTGTTTTGAGTAACAGGTTGGTTATTGATCACGGTCCTGAAGTACGACCGGAGGTTCAACAACCAAATACAGAAATTCCACAAAATGTCGATCAAAATATAGTAGATCATAATGAGGAAGAAATTCCATTAAGAAAATCTACTCAAGAGAGGAGATCGGCGATTCCTGACGACTATGAAGTATTCTACAAGAATCGGATTGCAGTGTTGGAGCTGATAATGATCCTATGTCATTTTCACAAGCCATAAGTTCTACAGATTCAAACTTATGGATGGATGCTATGAAAGATGAGATGAACTCTATGGCATCTAATCGAGTTTGGGATCTCGTCGAGTTGCCCAATGGTGTAAAAACCATTGGATGTAAGTGGGTTTTTAAGACTAAAAAGGACTCACTTGGCAACATCGAGAGACATAAGGCAAGACTCGTTGCTAAAGGGTTCACTCAAAGAGAAGGGATTGACTACACAGAGACATTCTCTCCTGTGTCTAAGAAAGATTCTCTTCGAGTTGTCATGGCATTAGTAGCTCATTTTGACTTCGAGCTACATCAGATGGATGTGAAAACGACATTTCTTAATGGCAATTTAGAGGAAGAGGTTTACATGAAACAACCTAAAGGATTCTCCTCTAAAGACGGTGACCATTTGGTTTGTAAGCTAAATAAATCCATATACGGTTTGAAACAAGCCTCCCGACAATGGTATAAGAAGTTCCATGAAGTAATTTCTTCATTCGGTTTTGAAGAAAATATCATGGATCAATGTATATACCTTAAGGTCAGTGGGAGTAAGATTTGTTTCCTTGTGTTATATGTGGATGATATTCTTCTAGCAACCAATGATAAGGGGTTGCTATATGAGGTGAAACAATTTCTTTCAAATAACTTTGATATGAAAGATATGGGTGAGGCATCTTATGTCATTGGCATTAAGATCCATAGAGATAGATCCCGAGGCATTTTAGGATTGTCTCAGGAGGCCTATATCAACAAAGTGCTTGAAAGGTTTAGAATGAAAGATTGTTCACCAAGTGTAGCACCTATTGTGAAAGGTGACCGATTCAGTTTAGACCAGTGGCCAAGGAATGATTTGGAAAGAGAACAAATGAAAAATGTTCCTTATGCTTCAGCTGTTGGTAGCATTATGTATGCTCAAGTCTGTACCAGACCTGACATTGCATATGTTGTTGGAGTATTAGGCAGATATCAGAGTAACCCAGGCATCGATCACTAGAAGGCTGCAAAGAAAGTGTTGAGATACATACCTTCAGGGTACTAAAGATTACATGCTTATGTATAGACGGACTGATAGTCTTGAAGTGGTGGGGTATTCCGACTCAGACTTTGCTGGTTGCATTGATTCACGAAAATCCACATCTGGATATGTGTTTATGCTAGCTAACGGAGCTGTATCATGGAGGAGTACTAAGCAGACATTGACAGTCACCTCTACTATGGAGGCCGAGTTCATTTCTTGTTTTGAGGCTACCTCACATGGTGTTTGGCTGAAAGGTTTCATATCTGGGCTAAGAGTTGTTGACTCTATTAGCAGGCCGATTCGAATGTATTGTGATAATTCAGTTGCGGTATTTATGGCTAAGAATAACAGAAGTGGAAGTCGAAGTAAACACATCGACATTAAGTATTTGGCCATAAAAGAGCGTGTTCAGGAAAAGAAAGTGATCATAGAACACATTAGCACTGAATTGATGATTGCAGATCCCTTGACTAAAGGCATGCCACCTAAGGGTTTTCAGGGTCATGTAGTGAACATGGGACTTGGTCCCATAATGTGATACATTCATTTATATTATGTTTTTCGAAACTTTCATTTAGTTGGATATTTTCTCTTTTAATTATATACGTACGTTCTTTGGTTATTTATTTTATTGAGAAATATCATTATGTTTTGACCTAGAGTAAACATATGTTTTATTCATTAAGTTAAGTGTGAGTGGTGAGAGACTAAGTATATCGTAATACATGGAAGATTAATTCTCGTCCCAGGGAATTCGTCGCTATGATTCGTATATGAAGTTCCTCTCTGTTAAATGGGCCAAGTGGGAGAATGTTGGATTTTTATAATTAATTAACTAGATATTATTATTAATAATATTAATAGTCTTATAAAAATCCAAATTATATGGCCCATTAATGAGTCAGTCAAACTATGGACTCTAACTGCCCCTTAATTCTCTCCCATCTAGGAAACCACTCCCTTATTTGTGTTGCGTTCAAACTGCTCTTTGATGGAAGGAGCAGTATATAAGAGAATACATAATACATATTCTGATTAATTAGGTCACTAAATCTACTCTCCCTTAAGAAAATCACACCATCTAAATAAGTGAGCAGTGAGGGTTTGGAACCCAAATCAGACGACTACAGTGTTCTTCAGAAATTCAGATTAATACTTTGCGGTTGATAAAGCTGTTCAGGAATCCGATTAGCAATGGCTGGAGGTTTTATTTTCGATCCTATTTATCGCTTCCGCTTTATTTAATCAGTTGTATGTTGTTCAGTAATATTAAACATACTAATTAAGAATAAATAACTTACATATACTATACATCTAACCAACCAACTCGTTGAATCATCATCATTCCCACTCGAAACAACCCATAACCCACTACTCAGACCTTTTGATTAACATATAAAGCAGTTTAAAATTCAAAAACTTTCACACATGTTGTTTCCACACCCATTAAACCTACCATGAAATTAACCACCAAATCAGACGTAGTCTTCCTTTTTCTAACCCCAAACAACCATCTAACTCATTATCGGCACCCCTATCCTGACACCTAATAGAAACCTAAAATATCCAAGTCACGCCTCCACCAAATATTCACTCTTAGCCTATAACTCAGTTGCACGAATACTAAAATAACTTGCAATTATAGTGTATTCTACTATTTATTTTAGTTGTAAAACACTAATCATGCATTTCATGTTTGATATAATATTCTTTTATATTTCAATCAAGTATTAACTTAACATCATGTCTATATTTAGAAATGGTAGTAAACAAATAAAGAGTAAATTAAAAATAACTCTCCTTTAAAATTCAGTTTTCTAAAATACTCCCTTATATAATTTTTTCTAAAATTATACCCTTGAGATGTATTTTTATCAAAAATTGCTCCAAAACTGTAATTCTAGTGACTTATTCTGCATGTTTATGAATTCATTCCATTTGTAACTTAGCCAATTTATACTTTGAAAGGTATAACAATAGAGAATAAGTTCAAAAACATACGAAATAAGTCATTTAAATTAGAGTTTTGAATCAATTTTTAAGAAAATGTATCTTAAAGGAGTAATTTTAGAAAAAACTTATATAAGGGAGTAAATTTAATTTACTCACAAATAAATGTCTTAATCATCTTCATCTTCTTTCGGTCACTACAATATACGTTTATAAGTCCTTTCCTATCGAATGTGTACTGTAAGCTTCACGCAGGTTACGGCTAATTGCGGAATCGTCCATAATAACATACACGAAACACGAATGACAGGACTTATTAGAGCATTTAATCATACCGTTAGGAATATAGAAGGAATATTTCATAAAAGAGAATTGTATTATTGATAATTGTGGATTACATATTTATAAATAATCGGGCCTAATATAGGCCCAATCTCCTAATACAACAAACATAAATTCTTGTCCATGGCAATCTAATCTAAAATCGAGTAAAATTTACGGCCGAACGGTTTTTCTAGGGACTTGGTTTTCGGTAAGAACATACGCCGCCTTCAAACTAGACAGGACATAATAGTGTACCGTCTCTATGTCCCGGACGACTCCTCAAACAAAAAAGGCGAAGCAAGGCTTGGAACATATTTTACGACATCAACCAACCCATTGAAATTCATGAGTATCGAGTGTTGCGTAGGTTTTGTACCTATGTCAAGTAACTGCAGTGTTGTCCGACAATCACTTGGGTCGTTATACCCGTTACAAAGATCTTGCCAGTCCTCGTAAACCGGACCTCTTTAGAGTAATTGTCTAAAATCAACTCCTTCGACAGACAAATAGACTTCCCTCTTGTAGGTGATTCCAATATGTGCATTAACTTGCCGCCTCCAATTGTCCAACCATAGTCCCACCTGCTCAAGCATCCTCCAACAACTCTTATTACTGCTGAATAGACGTTCTTTACGTTGTTGAACTGAATTATTTCAAACCGCTCAACCTCCAAATTGAAACTTAAAGTTACAATACATTGTCGCGTAACGCTATAAGCTTCCGAATACAATTTTTCATCAATAAGCATTGCCTCCCTTTTAAGAGGAATGACCGTGTCATGATCGAAAACCAAATCAATCGTTCTTGACTTATTTTTCCTAAGAGAGAAAATATGAACAATACTTCTCTCTGAACGAGTCAAAATACGAACATATTTATAGTCATCGACAAAGGATGCATACCCCAATCCACGAGCTACAATAGTGTAACGATCAAGAATATTATAGCCATCCGACTCATACCGCTGCACCTTTTGAGTAGCCGACTTCTAGACGATGAAGTGACTCTCATCCGGTATACTTAAACAAATTAATCCATTGCAGGAGCCAGTAAGTTCAGCATCATAGTTTTGGACCCCAAAGTCGCTGATTTCTAGTTTAATGAAATTATCCGAAACTTGATCGCCACCATCGTCGTAAGAAAATAGGTAATAAGTATTACCATTCTTGATAAACAAGGTTTCAACTGGAGAATAACGGTGAGAAACGAGGGATTTGAGAAGGTGAGCATTACTGAAATCGGAAGAAGAAAGAGTAGAATACCATTGTTTCGAAACTGACTTAAATCTAAGAATGGATTTGACGGGCAATCTTGTAAGCAAATCTCAAATCATCATCAAAGAGGTAGCCTTGTTGCTTAATCACGACTTTGTCTCGCATATTGTCTAGGGTTTCTTGAGCAAGATAATCTTCAACATTAATTAACTATTTATCTCCCATATTCTTCGATAAAGTGAAGAAGAAGAAGAAGAAGAAGAAGGGAGGTCGTAATTAAGGTTTGTATGTGCTAGGGTTTATTTATATATTTTAAACTTTAAAGTTAGAAAATAAACTGTACTAGGAATTCCTAAATCAAGTTAGGAAAGTTTTTCTTCCTAAATCGTGTATAAATTGTTATTATGTTTCCTAAATCGTTTAGAAAGAGTAGAATACAATTGTTTCTAAATGCTCGTCAACGTTATAACCGATAACCTACTCCCTCTATCATTGGTAGGGCTGTTAATGAGACGAGACAGCTCGTGAGCAACTCGAAATAGGTTCGGTCAAAGCTCGTTCAAAGCTCGCCTCGTGTGATCTCGACTCGGACTCGGCTCGTGAGCTTAACTAGTCAAGCTGAGCAAAGGTTGGCTCGACTAGAAAAGCTCGCGAGCGGCTCGAACATTTGAGATTACATCTCGGATGATAAATCGAAGGAAAAAGTTATCCTTGGTGTCACGGTCCGAACTTTGAGCCGGCTCGTGAAGCGCACCATTGTCGAAACTCACGAAAAGAATGCTAGCGAGAGCGTCAAACACTAGTGTTTGTCGAGCAGTAGAGCATTCGTAATCGGTCTCGGTTTGCGTGTGGCCGGATCCTAGTCTCGATCATCAACGTTTGACACACATGCTTGTTAGTAAGTTATAAAGGTAACAGTCGTTCATACGAAAGCAAACTACAAGCAAAAGAAGGCAACAGGGTGAGAAGCAGATTTATTGACTAGTACTCTTCATAGAGGAAATTTGATATTTCTTGTCTGGTAGCCGTGAGCATTAATGATGCAGAATAGCGATACGTTTTTAAACTCCTAAAAACGTATCTTAAACTAAAAATGAGACTCTAAGATTCGACACGCAGGAAGTAGTCTTGTAGTACTAAATGATATAAAAAAAACTAGAAATGAAAATACAAAAGTGAAATACGAAATCTATGGGCTCGAAGTGAACGGACCGCGCACGCAATTTCTTGGCTATGAAGCTAAAATTGCGGATAAATATGCGGGCCCTTACACCTGGCAGCCCTGAAAAACCCATCCAACATAGAGTTTCATTAACCAACACTGCTGAACTACGTACCATGCTCCTTGAACCGTAAAGAGGATAAGGAAAAACAAGCGTCGATTGTTCTCAATTTATCTAACCTAAATGAGTAAATGTGAACCATATAAGAAATACTAAGCCATTCTTTACATATCCGAACAATCTTGTGGTCATCAACGACAGAGCGATACCCAAATCCCCAACCGACAGAATACCATTCGGTAAAAAAGGTTAGACATCTCAGAGTCCAAGTATTTGCGAAATTCGTGGGTCATTGGGTTCCATAAAATGAACAAACGACCATAAATCGATCCAAAACAAACCAACCCATTGCACGTGCCTACCAAAACCATAGACTCATCGCCTACATTAAAGTCAACCTCTATGTTGACCAAGTCAATATCACCATTTTCATAAGTGATAATCTGGAATTTGTCGTCGGATCAAATGATCAAGGATTGTTTGGGTGAAGGTTGGTGAAATTTCAAATGTAAGAAAGCGAAACGAGGAAGAGCGATTAGAATACCAGAGTTTGGATCGGACTTGAAACGAATAATGGATTTGATAGGCAATCTTGTTGATACGACTCACTTATTAAATCATATGGTAGCTCTATTAGCTCTATTTGTTGTATTGGATCTTTCTCATCCTTGTTTTGACATTCCATCTCTGTTTTTGTTCTCCGTTTTTTGTTAGTTACATGTTTAGGTAATACTAGTATAAAATATGGACGGGTTAGGATTTGACCTTTTCCAAGTTGTCTTAATTGTTTTTACATTATTTTAGGATTGTATTTCCCGGGTTATTTTGGATTTAGGTCACGTCAATTTTGCCAAGTTTAGATCACGCCACTTAGACGGTGAAAACTATCAATTTGGATTGTCGAGTCTCGAGTCTACCTCTCCTGGAATGAAACAGGGGAAGAGGTGTTTAAACAAGGGTTGTGGTCTCACGTGTGCAATGACTAAATAAGGTGTATTATATACCTCAAATATGACACAATAGCCTACTGTACGACCTCAAATATGGCGCGCAAGGCAGAGCCAATAATTAACTCCAGCATGTTAAGGATCGTCGGACGGGGACGTTTCTTCTTCACGGTCCACTCATTGACGGGATTTATGTATGGACCTCTTCCTCGCCTCACGCGAACCTAGCTATAGCACCGGGACAAATGGACAATCATTGTGGCATCATCGTCTCGGTCATACTTCCAGCAAAATTCTATTTGTTCATAATTCTAAATTTAAATTACGCATTTCTACATCCGATCATTGTATTGCTTGTCATATTAATAAAAGTCACCGTCTTCCCTTTTTCGAGTCTACCCTTCTGTCTACTGCTCCTCTCAACATTGTGTTCTCTGACTTGTGACAATCTCCTGTGCTATCACCCGAGTCATATAAATACTATGCCGTATTTGTTGACCACTACACACATTACATATGGTTATATCCGCTTGAATAAAAATCTGACACTGCTTCCACATTTATCAAGTTTCGTGCTATAGTCGAAAAATATTCTAACAAATCTATCCGCCAATTTTATTCCGACAATGACGGTGAATTTAAGAAAATGACGTATCACCTCCACCTTAATGGCATTACTCATCTTAGCTCACCTGCACATACACCCAAACATAATGGTTTTGTTGAACGCCGACATCATCACATTGTTTAAACTGGTCTTGCCTTACTTACTCATGCTCATCAATTACCCATCTCATTTTGGTCTCATGCCTTTACAACCATTGTATATCTTATTAATCGACTTCCGACTCCTACACTTCACAACAAATCCCCTTACCTCACCTTATTTGATAAAGAACCCAATAATAATAAGGGTTAATTGATAGCAATAATACAAACTATGACCGTCTTGCTGAAAATAATATGAACTATAAAAAAATCCAAAAAAATACCAACTATGCCATCATTTAACTGATATTAGTTCAGCTCTCTTATTGACCTGTTCTACCCGGTAATCCTTGCTTAATTGCAGGTTACCTTTTTAAAAAAAAAAAAATTAATTCCTTAATCAGGCCTTAAAGCATTTATCTACTTCCTCCAATGTTGTTCTTCAACAATAATTTACTTCCCTCAATTAATTTCTCTCTCTTTCACCCACTAAATTTTTTTCACCCTTTTAATTGCTCCTTCACCATATTCTACTTCCTTTGTCAAACCGAGTTATTCCGTCTTTATTTTTTTCACCCTTGATGTCTTCTTCATCTTGTAACTCGTCCTTTAGAAATACGAATCGATCTGTTCTATGCGACCATCAATTACCTGCGATTTTTGAGGTGTGTGAAGAAAGGGGCAAATACGGGTTAATATTTTTACGGTTGTTCGTTATGGCCGATAAGTTTTGTAGTTTCAGTTGTTTAAAATTGATGTCAATTGTCTTATATTTTTGTAATTGTTTTTGTAGCATAATCAATGTGATGTAATTGTTTTTATAGCATAATCCATGTCGATTTTTTGAGTTGGAAAAATGGGGTGCTTTGGAGGAAAAGAAGTTTTTGAAAGAGAAGATTGAGAAGTTGAAGAACAAAAATCGGAAATTGAAGACTGAATTGGTGGAATTAAGACACGAAGTAAAAAGACACTTAGGAGGAGAGAAAATAGTAATGTATTGTTTAGTTTACTCTTGGGTTTTTTTTGGTGTTTGTTTGATTTTGAGGAATTATGTATGAAATAAGGAGAAAATGAAAATGATTTTGAGGAATAATGACGAAGATGAATAGTGGAATTGGGATGAATTGATTAAGGAGGATTGATTGATTATGGAGGATTGATTATTGAAGATGATGAACACGAAAAGGGGGAAAATTGGGAAATTAGGCTTAACTGAGGTAAAAGGTGGAAAATAAGGTGAAAACACAACTTACGTTTAATTGGAAACCGGTTCTTCAGGTTGCCCTTCACCCAATGTAATAGAAGTTAAATGATGGCATAGTTGTTATTTTTTTGGGTTTTTTTATAGTTCATATTATTTTCAGTAGGACGGTCATAGTTTGTATTATTGCTATCAATTAACCCTAATAATAAACTCCACAGTTTCGGTTGTTTGTTTTTTCCGTGGTTACGTCCCTACACCGCTCACAAACTCGAGCCTCGCTCTATTCAATGTTGGATATTCCCAAACACAAAGTGTCTACTTATACCTTGATCCTCTTACGTCTCGTGTCTCTACTTCCCAACACGTCCACTTTCTTGATGATCAATTCCCTTACACTCGTCTTCTTCAACTTCCTTCTCCTCCCACCTCTCATAACCCCGCAGACTGGTGATGGTGGGGGTGCACCATTCCCGTTATTCCCGCCACCGCCCCCTCCCCCTTTGCCTCACCCTCAGCCACACCTACTACCAACCCAACACCCTCTCATACTGTCAGTTCCTCCTATTGAAATTCATCAGTATCGAATAAGGCGAAGCAAGGCTTGGAACAGATTTTACGACATCAACCAACCCATTGAAATTCATGAGTATCGAGTGTTGCGTAGGTTTTGTACCTATGTCAAGTAACTATAGTGTTGTCCGACAATCACTTGGGTCGTTATACCTTCTAACGGACGTACCCGTTACAAAGATCTTGCCAGTCCTCGTAAACCCGACCATTTTGAAGTAATTGTCTAAAATCAACTCCTTCGACAGACAAATAGACTTCACTCTTGTTGGTGATTCCAATATGTGCATTAACTTGCCGCCTCCAATGGTCCAACCATAGTCCCACCTGCTCAAGCATCCTCCAACAACTCCTATTACCGCTGAATAGACGTTCTTTACGTTGTTGAAATGAATTATTTCAAACCGCTCAACCTCCAAATTAAAACTTTAAGTTACAATACATTGTCGCGTAACGCTATAAGCTTCCCAATACAATTTTTCATCAATAAGCATTGCCTCCCTTTTAAGAGGAATGACCGTGTCATGATCGAAAACCAAATCAATCGTTCTCGACTTGTTTTTCCTAAGAGAGAAAATATGAACAATACTTCTCTCTGAACGAGTCAAAATACGAACATATTTATAGTCATCGACAAAGGATGCATACCCCAATCCACGAGCTACAATAGTGTAACGATCAAGAATATTATAGCCATCCGACTCATACCGCTGCACCTTTTGAGTAGCCGACTTCTAGACGATGAAGTGACTCTCATCCGGTATACTTAAACAAATTAATCCATTGCAGGAGCCAGTAAGTTCAGCATCATAGTTTTGGACCCCAAAGTCGCTGATATTTAGTTTAATGAAATTATCCGAAACTTGATCGCCACCATCGTCGTAAGAAAATAGGTAATAAGTATTACCATTCTTGATAAAAAAAGGTTTCAACTGGAGCATAACGGTGAGAAACGAGGGATTCGAGAAGGTGAGCATTGCTGAAATCGGAAGAAGAAAGAGTAGAATACCATTGTTTCGAAACTGACTTAAATCTAAGAATGGATTTGACGGGCAATCTTGTAAGCAAATATCAAATCATCATCAAAGAGGTAGCCTTGTTGCTTAATCACGACTTTGTCTCGCATATTGTCTAGGGTTTCTTGAGCAAGATAATCTTCAACATTAATTAACTATTTATCTCCCATATTCTTCGATAAAGTGAAGAAGAAGAAGAAGAAGAAGAAGAAGAAGAGAGGTCGTAATTAAGGTTTATTTATATATTTTCAATTTTAAAGTTAGGAAATAAACTGTACTCGGAATTCCTAAATCAAGTTAGGAAAGTTTTTCTTCCTAAATCGTGTATAAATTGTTATTATGTTTCCTAAATCGTTTAGAAAGAGTAGAATACCATTGTTTCTAAATGCTCGTCAACGTTATAACCGATAACCTACTCCCTCTATCATTGGTAGGGCTGTTAATGAGACGAGACAACTCGTGAGCAACTCGAAATAGGTTCGGTCAAAGCTCGGTCAAAGCTCGCCTCGTGTGATCTCGACTCGGACTCGGCTCGTGAGCTTAACGAGTCAAGCTGAGCAAAGGTTGGCTCGACTAGAAAAGCTCGCGAGCGGCTCGAACATTTGAGATTACATCTCGGATGATAAATCGAAGGAAAAAGTTATCCTTGGTGTCACGGTCCGAACTTTGAGCCGGCTCGTGAAGCGCACCATTGTCGAAACTCACGAAAAGAATGCTAGCGAGAGCGTCAAACACTAGTGTTTGTCGAGCAGTAGAGCATTCGTAATCGGTCTCGGTTTGCGTGTGCCCGGATCCTAGTCTCGATCATCAACGTTTGACACACATGCTTGTTAGTAAGTTATAAAGGTAACAGTCGTTCATACGAAAGCAAACTACAAGCAAAAGAAGGCAACAGGGTGAGAAGCAGATTGATTGACTAGTACTCTTCATAGAGGAAAATTTGATATTTCTTGTCTGGTAGCCGTGAGCATTAATGTTGCAGAATAGCGATACGTTTTTAAACTCCTAAAAACGTATCTTAAACTAAAAATGAGACTCTAAGGTTCTGCTACAAGTCGGTTTCGGAATTTATTCTACCTATGCATATTATCCCCTACATCCTAACATATGAAAATTAGCTACTCATTGTTGTTAAGACGATTATGAAAACGGGATTAAACATGGTAAACATAGTGAATAATCTAAACATGCAAGGATTAATAAGGCTTGAGATTCTGACTTAAACGAATGTAATAAAAATAAAAAAACAATAATAAAGCTAGATTAAAAGAGTAATTACCACAATCGGAATTAGGGCAGAAAGGAACAAACTTTATTGAATGCTTGAGAATTGTTGAAAGATTACAAAACTAAAATTCTTCTAAATAAAACTGGATGCTAAAACTGAATCTGAAACTTAATCGATAAAAAAACTAGGTACTAATTGATACTGGATGCAAAACCCTAACTACAAGATTAGCTTATATAGGGCAAGAGATTCGAGTTTCCTAAAGACTCTACTTCTAATTTATTTCCGAAAAAGAATTGTTCTGGGCTTCGCTGAGGTCGGTCGACCACGTTGGTGGGTCGGTCGACCTCTTTCACGGGCTTACTTGATTTCTTGGGCTTTTCCTCAGATTTGGACTTTTATGAAGATCAGGCCTGGTCGGCCGACCCATTTAGCTGGTCGGTCGACCGCTTCCGTATAGGATTCTTCGGTTTTCTCCTTTTTTTGACTTTTGGCATTTAAATAAAGACTCCAGTTGACTTTCCATCGTTCCTTAATTATGCAAAAGACTCGAGGACATGAATTTGGTGCTAAATCGTCCATTTTCCGCATAAATCTGCAAAAGTGCATAAAAATACGAAAGTACACGATTGTTGGGAAATAAGGGCTAAAACATAGTAAATGAGCGACCAAATGCGTGTAAAAATAGATGAAAAACATCATAACGAGAAAGTAAAACAAGTATATAGCAATTCAAGTTCATGTTTATGCATATTGATGTAACATGTTCCAAGGGGAGTACTACTCACATCCTAGACAACTGGTTTAAGAATGAAACCAGGAATAAAGCTCTAAAACTCAGAATGTATAGTAGGTTGCCAAGGTAAAAGTCAAGTCTCAAGATATGCAAGTTGACAAGAACTCGTAGATATGCAAAAGACTCTTATACTAAAACAAGTTGACAAGGCAAGGTAAAGGCATAAACATGTAAGATAGCAAAATCATCCTTGAAATACTTTCGTTCCGACTCGACCTATATGCTAAAATAAACGTGCATTTTTTGGAATTTTTGAATTTTTTTCATTTTTTTTTTTCTTTTGTATAGGTAGAGAAAATAAAGAAAAGAACAATGCAAGACAGAAATGCAATAAACGTGTGGCAAAATGCAATGCATGTGACACAAAACCATTCCCCAAACCAACCCGCACAATGTCCCCATTGTGCATTAGCCTAAGTAAAGGTTTCAGAAAATTAAAAGAAAGATGCAGGGAAAATAGAAACTAAGGAAAACTGGAAAGAACTCACTGGGTTAACAGATGTATGAGAAAAACCTCCCCAAACCAGCGTAAGCTGGGAGGTTTTGATGCCCAGCAGTGCCACTGAAATACCAAAGACGGTTGCACGGTTCCCGAGGAAGAAGACGAAAGACTGCGACGGATGGCAGGTCGACCGACCAAGAGAACAGGTCGACCGACCTTCCTGTAAACTACAGAAAGTTTCAGCAATACGGCGACTAGGTCGACCGACTGTTGTATCTGGTCGGTCGACCGTGTGTATCCCAGCGGTCTTCTTTTCTTTGTAGAACCTGAAAAAGCAAGAAAAGTATATGCGCTCGCAAATGCGCGAGATCCCAGAAACAAGTCTAAAGTCTTAACTACGCAAGCATAAAGTTCTAAAACTACGAGCACACTAAAATAAAAAGTCTCACACAACAAAAGTAAATTGTCTTAAAACTGAAACTAGAAAAAACTATCCGCTAAAGATGCGGAAAATATCCGACCACGGCCTTTGACGACATGCCGTAGTCTCCACGGTGTTTGCTTGAGTAGCAAAACACATCTTCTTTCCGCCGTCGCAAAGCATATGCGACGGTCCCTCCTCTTGAGTTTGCCTCCTCTTCTTCTTCTGCTCGCGATCCACGATGTCTGGGTCCTCATCTTCTTTATAGCTTAGACATCCCATTCCTCCTCTCTGAACTATGACTTCTTTTACTTTGGGTTTCCCCAAACCAATTCCTGCACTAGCCACAATAGAAGTATCCTCCACATTGCTCCCAGCCTGGGGCGGAGGTGTAAAAACAGATATAGGAACAGGTAATAAAGTAGGAGAAGTAGTGATGACCTCATACTTCTTTTCAGAAGTGATAGCATTACATGTGATGGGGGTCATAGCATCCTTTTTCCTATATGATAGGCCATATATAATAGAATGCTTTCCTACTTTAAAGGTCAAAGTCCCAGTGCCTACATCTATAATGGCGCCTGCGGTGTGAAGGAAAGGTCTTCCTAGAATTATAGGTATATGGGCATCCTCTGGGATGTCCAAAACTACGAAGTCAACTGGGAAGAAAAACCTGTCAATACGCACAGGGATGTTTTCCAACACTCCTATAGGTTCCATAGATGTACGATCTGCCATCTGGACTGTCATACTGGTCACTGCAAATTCGGTCATTCCTAGTTTTAAGGCAACGCTCAGGGGCATGACACTTATACTAGCACCTAAGTCGCATAAAGCCTTCTTAAATGGAAAGGTTCCTATATTGCAGGGGACAGAAAAACTACCTGGGTCCACTAATTTGTGAGGGGCAATGACATGTGATAAAAAGCTAGATGACTCTTCAGTGAGGGCCACCGACTCAACCTTTTCTAGAGACCTCTTTCTTGACAAAAGCTGTCTCATAAATTTAAGGTAAGAAGGAACTTGTTGATCTAATTCTAGAAAAGGGACTTGAACATTTAATGAACGAATCACATCCTTAAATTTGTCAAAAGATACCTGATCCTTCGAAGGTACAAGTCTTTCTGGGAAAGGAGCGGCTGAAGACTCAGTATTTGCAGCTCTCTTCAGAAACCTATGGGTATTATCACCCCTAAAAAGAAAATCCCTTAAGTTATCTGGCAATTCTGGACGAAAAGGAGACTCTGGCTCTGCCTCGGCGGTCGGTCGACCTGGATCTTCGGTCGGTCGACCGTTTTCCTGTTCAGTGGAAATTTTCGGATTCTGCTCTGTGGTCGGTCGACCTGGATCTTCGGTCGGTCGACCGCTCTTACTGCTACTCTTCTGTTTTTCTTTCTCAACCCCCACTTTGGCTCCACTTCTTAAGGATATGACGTTTAGAGTCTCTTTTTTCTGGTCCGGTTTGGTCGGAAGTTGACCCGGAGCCCTAGTATCATTCTTGCTCGCGATTTGAGCAATCTGAGACTCTAACATCTTCATCCCTGCCTCTCTAGCCTGTGACTCCTTCTGAACCAACCCAATAAGATTTTGGATAAGAGTTTCTGTGTTGGGTGGTGGATTAGAAGGTGGTTGAGGGTTGAAGGGTGGTTTTTGAAAACCTTGCTTATGTGGGGGGATATATGTGGAATTTTGCTGAGGTTGTATATGTTGTGGGTTAAGAACATTCTGGCTTGTCCATCTCAGGTTGGGATGGACATTACTATTATTCGGGTCATAGAAATTGTTCCCACGATAATGTTGGAAGGCGGCACATGTTTCATTGGATGAAGTACAGAATTTTGACACGTGCCCTTCTCCACCACACCTCTCACAAGCAAAGGGTCCGTCTTGAACGGCGTTTACCTGATAAATACCGCCCTTGCTTCCACTCCCTAGATCGAATTTTCCTCCAGCCTCTAATTTTTCCAACTTGGCCGTCAAGGCCTCAATTGCTGATAGGTTGTATTCAGATTTCCTTTGATTTCCTCTGGAAGTGCCATGCTCAGCACGGTGTACAGCAACATCTTCTATCAATTTGAGACCCTTAGTCTCTCCTGAATTATCTTGGAATCTCCCGTTAGCTGCAGCATCTAGATAGGCCCTGTTGTCATCGTAGAGGCCATTTTAGAACTGGTTGCAAAGACACCATTGTTCGAATCCGTGATGTGGTATGGATCGAACAAGTCTCTTGAACCTGTCCCACGCCTCACTAAAATCTTCATTGGGGCCTTGCTTGAAATTTGTAATCTGCGCTCTTAAAGCATTGGTTTTTGATGCAGAATAGTATTTCCTGTAGAATGCTAATGCTAGGGTATTCCAATCTGTGACTCCCGCAGCAGTGCGGTCTAGATCTCTGTACCACTCTCTCGCAGAGTCCCTAAGGGAGAAGATAAACATGGTTTGCTTAATCTGGTCCTGCGTCACTCCTTCTGGGGGTGCAATAGAGCATATGTAATCTGTGAAGATTTCAATATGCTTTGCAGCATCCTCATTGGCCGAGCCTCCAAATTGGTTTCTTTCAACCATAGTAATGTAGGCAGGTTTGGCCTCGAATGGCTTCCCAGTACCTGCAGGTAAAGTGAAACCCTTGTATAGGTCCTTTGCCTGAGGCATGGAGTGACTGGCAATAGTAGCTTCTTCTGCCATATTCTCTTCTTCTTTAGGAAAAACTGGAAAGTAGGTAAAAGGTGGTGTTTTTGGTGAAGGTGGATTGTTGGGTGAATTTGGTTGTGAAGGTGGTGTTTTTGGTGAAGATGGTAAAGATGGTTGTTCGAAAAGGTCTTCTTGAAACAAGGAAGATGGTGAACCTCCTTCCTGATTTGCTAGAAGTTGCTTTCTCCTTTCTCTAAGAGTCCTCTCAAGCTCGTGGTCCAGTGGTAGGAGTTCTCCTTGAACTGACATGCGCATAAGATGGAAACTACAAGAAAACCACTACTATAAAGTGAGCCTATTGCAACGGCTTTAAAATGTTGCATATAGCCATAAAAATGTTGCTAGAAGGTTTAAGCAACACTTTTAAATATGTTGCTTAAAGTCTTGTTGCATTAGCCTACAGCAACATTTCATGCAACATTTTTGGATAAAACGCAACACTTTTCACTTGTGTTGCATTCGTTTTTAAAATGCAACATTTTTCAAATGCAACACTTAAAATATATGAAAGCAACACTATTTCCTAATTATAGCAACATTTACTCTTTTGCCTTGCAACACTTTTTAAATTTATGGGATTCGTAAATGCGTCAGGTTTATAATCTATTGCAACATTTTTTTTATGTTGCAATGAATTATATACTAAACGATTTGTCGCCGTTTCAGAGGTACGACATAAACGACATTACATGTAAATTAATTAAATGATTAGGACTTTTTTTGGTGAAATAATGTGAGTAAGTATTAAATTAAAAAAGAAAAGAAAATTAATCATTTACATCATCCAAACAACCAGTACATACAACAACTAATACTAATAAAGAAAGACAAGAAAATTTTTACATACAGCAACAACTAACACTAATAAAGAAAGACAAGAAAATTATGAGTCTACATGGTGCCATAACCAGTATACAGCATGAAAACACAGTTCATCAAATAAACTACTTATTCAAACAAAATTGTCTCTGATGATCTCTTCATGCACCCAAGCAAAACTTGTCTCACGGCATCTTACTCCCTGGGAATGATTCTGCTGCATGTACACAAAGTCAATACCATACAACATCAGATTATTATCCATGTTTCTACTTAAAATCTGGTCTTTTGTGTTTAGACCGGCAGCAACAAAGCCACGAAAACTCCATAGCATCAGCATGTCTTCATCAGACCATCAATGATTGATGCATCCTCTGGTTTAATCTCCTGCTTCAACTCAGTTTGTTAACACCTAGATATCAAGGAATAAAAGCATCAGCAGTTGCACCAGCAGCTATGGACATTGTCGAGTAACGGCTCCTGCCACTAAGGACTAGGACTAGGCAACTAGACGATGCAAAATCAAAATGATAGATTAAGTGAGAAAAATAAGAGTAAGGTACATCAATTACTTCTTAAGAAAACTGAAAATTAGAGAACTTTGTATGGTAGATCCTGCACACAATGACATAAACAAATGAACAATAGCAACAATGCTTTGTTCCCAAAACTATCAGCAACAATATCAAAAAGTGTTGAATGGGTTGCTTTGTACCATTTCTCATCTTTGGCGTGAGAGGAACTGCAGGGTATTTCAGAATGCGTGTAGTTCAGAGGACAACATTATGCAGCAGATCCAATATCAGTCTAATATTCGTATGTTTCATTGTACTAATGGATTGAATGAGGCTACAATAGTTAAGCATATCTACCAGTAGCTGTTTTCAGGCTTTTGCAGAGTTCAATTGCAGATCAGTAGCTGTACTGGTGTTGCAGACCAATTGTTGTTCTCTGAGTTGCGTTATGGTTGTTTGTTTTTGTGTGGCAGCAGTTTCAGATGTAGGTTGCAGGCGATTTTGCAGTATTATCTGTTGCAGGTCAAGCTTTAAAGAACATCCAGTAGTTGTAGATGCAGAGGCAGCAGTCCCTGAGTGGTAGGGAAGTTTTTGCAGGGTCGTGCAACAAATATGATTTTCAGTTGTTGTAGGGTGTGCTGTGGAGTTGCTATTCTGATGGGTTTTTAGAATGTGCAGTTATGTGAAGCAGGGATAGTCAATGGCTTTTCGTTGCAGGCAGGAATCAATGGTAGTATGTATGTCTATGCTTTTGATGCTTATCTGCAGACTAGTAGGTGTTAGTGGCTAAGCCATTCCAATAAAAGTACCTTGTTTTCTCCACTCCAGCATTCATAATAATTCATTAAAATCTGTTTATCAAACATCAATATCAGACATATTTTAAACTAGTGAACAATTTGCAACAAACTAACATGTTATCATTACTTCTAACTGAAAGACCGCCATCTATAATTATAACCAACGCTACACAGACCATGTGCAATGCATCTGACACAGAACTCAAATTTTTAGGGCATCTTCTACCTCCTGTACATGTGATTCAAGAAGTTATTAAAACCATTTTCTGTCTGAGACTTTAAGACACTCAGTTAAGGTATGATTTCTTTGAGATATAGTTATACAAACAAAAACAATTTACCTTTAGGAAGTGTGCGTTCTCCTCTATATCAGGAGTGTTAAAAGGGTTGGATTGAGCTCCCATTGCAATGACAAGATAGTCATATTCCACAGAAAAGTCAGCTTTCCCATTCAAAGTCGATCGACAGTGTACCTTCTTGTTAGCAGGATCTATGCTTAGGCATTCAACTTTATGAAAGTTAAAATCTGAACCTTTATGCCAAAAACAATAAAACTAAAATTTAGAAGCTTGGGTTGAAATAAACTAAAATAGTCATTTTTGAAGTCTGATTTTACCTTAACAAAATCGCTAAAAGTCTCAAACTTCAAAAAAATCTGAACAACGCCGAAGTCTACTGGCCCCTACCTCACCCATACGCCAAAAACAAAAAATGAGGTTAAATTCATGAAAGCTGCAAAATAATGTAAAACCAAGTAAAGGTTTAGCAAACAATAGTGAAATTGCATACATGAGAGTAAAGGTAGAGTTTAACTATGTTGGCATCTGAGCAATTGAAAAGCACAGTAAGTCAAATTGAAATTGAAGAGAAAATAGTTGTATCCACAATTTGGGAACATTATAATACGCACTGAGAACTATAATCAACTTTAACTGGTGATCGTTGATCAACCTCACAACCTTTATTTTCACACTTGAAAATTAGGATTATTTTCACAAGCATCAACCTGACAACTTTTATTAAACCAAATTAAATATGATCAAGACAAGCTAAGTGTAACACATACAACCCATAAACATATAAACAAAATCACACAAATCCCACCAAACAACATAATCGACCTGCAAATTAATCCAACTTACTACATCTACTACTAACAAAACCATTCAATTACCTCCAACTTAATTCAAACCTATGATCATGGCTCTCTTGATTTCTTCAAATCGTTGTATAATTAACTGTTGTAGTGAAATACTTTCGCATTGGATATTGTGAAAAATTCACTCATTTTGAAAACTTCTCAATCTTCCATACAGTGACAGTGGATAATGTAGGCCTATAAGCAAAGTCAAACTGAGCTTTCAAAGTTGATGGCAAATTGAAAGAAGGGGAATTCGGCATAGATAAAGGGGAATTTAAGACGGTCCTAACTAAGAATTTGTGTGCTATAAGTTGGAAATCAAGCATTGGAAGTACTGTATTATCCATTTGCCACCAAATCTATAGCTAAGATGAATAACTATACAAACAGCTGCCCAGGCGAGTATGACGAAAGTGAACGAAAATCTTTAAGCGATACAATGTGGATGCTATAAATTGTAAGACGACCTCCAATTCAAACAATCCAAAACCCTATCCCTAACCCTAATATACACCCTGCACAATAATAATTCAATTAATTACTACTCGTAATGCTCCAAAATCAATCACTAAAGTCCAACTACAAGTATAATTACTGCTAGAAGATAAATTACGCAATAAAATCTAAATTTAGATGAAACAATATTGCAAATAGAAATCATCGCGAAATTTAATTCGGAAACCAAAAAACAGGAAAATAGCAATAATTGAAAAGGAAAAGAAAGGAAAAACCTAGAAAGTAGACCTGCATAAAAGAGTGAGAAGGATGAGCACAAAAATGGCGGCTGCTATAGGAATTAGAAAGATTTGGTGGGAAGAAAGAAGGAGAAGAAATGGAGAATTTTCGGAGTTTCCAGTAGGTTTACGACTACATGGTGAATTGGTGATACAACTAAGATAGAGGTCCAAATTTGATTTCTTTTTTTTAGAAATGATGAATTAATATTTTAGAGAAGTTAGAAATATTTCGGTATGATAAATACGAGTTTTTGGGTAAGGTTATAATATGAGTCGACCCAAAATAATGGATCGTATCTGGTTTGAATCGCAAATCGATATTTTCGGTTCTGATCGTCGGAAAAACAGGTCTGGTTAGTGTTTAACAAATTTAGTTAATAACTCTTTTTTTCTTACTTGTGCTCCATACAAGTGAGAAATCGATATGCATGTGAATCATCGTCGAATACAAATGAAAAGAAATTGAGTATTCAAGACTCTTAATTACGAGTAATCACACCAAATGATAAAGATTAGATTATTTGGATTCTGAATCGAAATTTTGTTATTTTGATTCGCGTATGCTTTGACTCAGGTCAATATAAATAGTATTATATTAATTACGAAGTATAACCTTATTTGATAAATTAAAGCAACAATTACATAAAAATGTTGCATTAATGACTATAGCATGCAACATTTATATAAAAATGTAGCATAAATGACAATAGAATGCAACACTTAAATAAAAATGTTGCATTATGTTTGTATTTGCAACATTTTTAGGTAAAGTGTTACATCCTCTAAACGTCTCTTCAAATTGCAACACAATTACAAAGTGTTGCACACAAAATGTTGCAATAGGCCAATTTTGTAGTAGTGAACGGTGAGAAGGTTTAAGGAACAAAAAAGTTCCTTAAACAAAGAGAAACAAAAACAAAAAAAAACAATAAACACTGGCGTCACCTCCCCGGCAACGGCGCCAAAATTTGATGCCCGTCGTTGAGGGTACCAAAGATAAAATTTATAAATCCTAACCTTTAACTATAGATAGCGAAAGTCAGGGTCGAACCACAGAGAGGTGGGGAATGTTTATTGTTTGAATGTTAATATTTAAAGGTAACAAAATTTGGGGTTGATTGGTTGATTACTATATCTAAGGCAAAGATAAAAAAATAAAACAAGAATTAAAAGATGAGAATAAAATATAATAAAAAGGGATGCTAGGATGTTTGGGGTAATAATTAGCTAAGGTAATATAAATCCTAAAGTCAACATGTATTGCAGTCGCGTAAGGGGTTGTAACATATCTTTTTAGGTCTATGCTACCTAATAGCTCCTTCCGGCCTATGCTATTAGTTCCTAGGTCTCACAATTATTGGGTGTCAACAATAAGGGTGATTCCTAAATCCTAGGTCACATACCTTTCAGTCTTGAGTAACCTAGCCGTTTTAAGGTGTAAACCAATGCCCTTCCCGTATCTCTCAATCTTGGGTAGGTCATTACTAACATCCTACAAGTCTCCTTTCAGTTTCATTGTAGGGTATTATAGTCAACAAAGAAAGACGAAACAGGATACAAATGCGAGTGGTCGACCGACCAGATATTCCGGTCGGCCGACCACAGCCTCGGTCGACCGACCCACTATTTGAGTCGAACGACCGTGGTTCTGCTACAAGTCGGTTTCGGAATTTATTCTACCTATGCATATTATCCCCTACATCCTAACATATGAAAATTAGCTACTCATGGTTGTTAAGACGATTATGAAAACGGGATTAAACATGGTAAACATAGTGAATAATCTAAACATGCAAGAATTAATAAGGCTTGAGATTCTGACTTAAACGAATGTAATAAAAATAAAAAAAACAATAATAAAGCTAGATTAAAAGAGTAATTACCACAATCGGAATTAGGGCAGAAAGGAACAAACTTTATTGAATGCTTGAGAATTGTTGAAAGATTACAAAACTAAAATTCTTCTAAATAAAACTGGATGCTAAAACTGAATCTGAAACTTAATCGATAAAAAAACTAGGTACTAATTGATACTGGATGCAAAACCCTAACTACAAGATTAGCTTATATAGGGCAAGAGATTCGAGTTTCCTAAAGACTCTACTTCTAATTTATTTCCGAAAAAGAATTGTTCTGGGCTTCGCTGAGGTCGGTCGACCACGTTGGTGGGTTGGTCGACCTCTTTCACGGGCTTACTTGATTTCTTAGGCTTTTCCTCAGATTTGGACTTTTATGAAGATCAGGCCTGGTCGGCCGACCCATTTAGCTGGTCGGTCGACCGCTTCCGTATAGGATTCTTCGGTTTTCTCCTTGTTTTGACTTTTGGCATTTAAATAAAGACTCCAGTTGACTTTCCATTGTTCCTTAATTATTCAAAAGACTCGAGGACATGAATTTGGTGCTAAATCGTCCATTTTCCGCATAAATCTGCAAAAGTGCATAAAAATACGAAAGTACACGATTGTTGGGAAATAAGGGCTAAAACATAGTAAATGAGCGACCAAATGCGTGTAAAAATAGATGAAAAACATCATAAAATAGACACGCATCATTTAGGTAATACTAGTATAAAATATGGACGAGTTAGGATTTGACCTTTTCCAAGTTGTCTTAATTGTTTTTACATTATTTTAGGATTGTATTTCCCGGGTTATTTTGGATTTAGGTCACGTCAATTTTGCCAAGTTTAGATCACGCCACTTAGACGGTGAAAACTATCAATTTGGATTGTCGAGTCTCGAGTCTACCTCTCCTGGAATGAAACAGGGGAAGAGGTGTTTAAACAAGGGTTGTGGTCTCACGTGTGCAATGACTAAATAAGGTGTATTATATACCTCAAATATGACACAATAGCCTACTGTGCGACCTCAAATATGGCGCGCAAGGCAGAGCCAATAATTAACTCCAGCATGTTAAGGATCGCCGGACGGGGACGTTTCTTCTTCACGGTCCACTCATTGACGGGATTTATGTATGGACCTCTTCCTCGCCTCCCGCGAACCTAGCTATAGCACCGGGACAAATGGACAATCATTGTGGCATCATCGTCTCGGTCATACTTCCAGCAAAATTCTATTTGTTCATAATTCTAAATTTAAATTACCCATTTCAACATCCGATCATTGTATTGCTTGTCATATTAATAAAAGTCACCGTCTTCCCTTTTTCGAGTCTACCCTTCTGTCTACTGCTCCTCTCAACATTGTGTTCTCTGACTTGTGACAATCTCCTGTGCTATCACCCGAGTCATATAAATACTATGTCGTATTTGTTGACCACTACACACATTACATATGGTTATATCCGCTTAAATAAAAATTTGACACTGCTTCCACATTTATCAAGTTTCGTGCTATAGTCGAAAAATATTCTAACAAATCTATCCGCCAATTTTATTCCGACAATGACGGTGAATTTAAGAAAATGACGTATCACCTCCACCTTAATGGCATTACTCATCTTAGCTCACCTCCACATACACCCAAACATGTTTTGTTGAACGCCGACATCATCACATTGTTTAAACTGGTCTTGCCTTACTTACACATGCTCAATTACCCATTTCATTTTGGTCTCATGCCTTTACAACCATTGTATATCTTATTAATCGACTTCTGACTCCTACACTTCACAACAAATCCCATTACCTCACCTTATTTGATAAAGAACCCAATAATAATAAGGGTTAATTGATAGCAATATTACAAACTATGACCGTCTTGCTGAAAATAATATGAACTATAAAAAAATCCAAAAAAATACCAACTATGCCATCATTTAACAGATATTAGTTCAGCTCTCTTATTGACCTGTTCTACCCGGTAATCCTTGCTTAATTGCAGGTTACCTTTTTTTTTAAAAAAAATTATTTCCTTAATCAGGCCTTAAAGCATATATCTACTTCCTCCATTGTTGTTCTTCAACAATAATTTACTTCCCTCAATTAATTTCTCTCTCTTTCTCCCACTAAATTTTTTTCACCCTTTTAATTGCTCCTTCACTATATTCTACTTCCTTTGTCAAACCGAGTTATTCCGTCTTTATTTTTTTCACCCTTGATGTCTTCTTCATCTTGTAACTCGTCCTTTAGAAATACGAATCGATCTGTTCTATGCGACCATCAATTACCTGCGATTTTGAGGTGTGTGAAGAAAGGGGCAAATGCGGGTTAATATTTTTACGGTTGTTCGTTGTGGCCGATAAGTTTTGTAGTTTCAGTTGTTTAAAATTGATGTCAATTGTCTTATATTTTTGTAATTGTTTTTGTAGCATAATCAATGTGATGTAATTGTTTTTGTAGCATAATCCATGTCGATTTTTTGAGTTGGAAAAATGGAATGCTTTGGTGGAGAAGAACTTTTTGAAAGAGAAGATTGAGAAGTTGAAGAACAAAAATCAGAAATTGAAGGCTGAATTGGTGGAATTAAGACACGAAGTAAAAAGACACTTAGGAGGAGAGAAAATGGCAATGTATTGTTTAGTTTACTCTTGGGTTTTTTTTGGTGTTTGTTTGATTTTGAGGAATTATGTATGAAATAAGGAGAAAATGACAATGATTTTGAGGAATAATGACGAAGATGAATAGTGGAATTGGGATGAATTGATTAAGGAGGATTGATTATTGAAGATGATGAACACGAAAAGGGGGAAAATTGGGAAATTAGGCTTAACTGAGGTAAAAGGGGGAAAAAAAGGTGAAAACACAATTTACGTTTAATTGGTAACCGGTTCTTCAGGTTGCCCTTCACCCAATGTAATAGAAGTTAAATGATGGCATAGTTGGTATTTTTTTGGGTTTTTTTATAGTTCATATTATTTTCAGCAGGACGGTCATAGTTTGTATTATTGCTATCAATTAACCCTAATAATAAACTCCACAGTTTCGGTTGTTTGTTTTTTCCGTGGTTACGTCCCTACACCGCTCACAAACTCGAGCCTCGCTCTATTCAATGTTGGATATTCCCAAACACAAAGTGCCTACTTATACCTTGATCCTCTTACGTCTCGTGTCTCTACTTCCCAACACGTCCACTTTCTTGATGATCAATTCCCTTACACTCGTCTTCTTCAACTTCCTTCTCCTCCCACCTCTCATAACCCCGCAGACTGGTGATGGTGGGGGTGCACCATTCCCGTTATTCCCGCCGTCACCCCCTCCCCCTTTGCCTCACCCTCAGCCACACCTACTACCAACCCAACACCCTCTCATACTGTCAGTTCCTCCTATGTTTTGCAGTCCTTTTCCTCTACCACTCGCTCCGTTCCTCTTCACAATACTCCATCAAAGACCCGGACTCGATCATTTCGAAACATTTAGTCCCGTCATTAAACCTAGCACTATCCGTCTTATCCTCTCCTTGGTTGTTGTTCATGGCTGGACTCTCCGTCAAATTGATGTTAATAATGCGCTTCTACAAGGAACATCAACCGAGTCTCTATATATGATTCAGCCACCCGGGTTTGCAAATACCAATTCTCCAAAACACGGATGTAAGTTGAGCAAAGCTATTTATGGTCTGGAACAAGCTCCTCGAGCTTGGTACACTGAGCTTAAAAATTATTTAGTGTCTTACGGTTTTCGCAACTCAATTTCCGATTTTTCCTTATTTATTTATGATTGCACTAATATCCATCTTTACGTTTTAGTGTATGTCTATGATATTATAATCAAAAGTCCAAATAATGAGAATGTTGCTGCATTTATTCCTGTAATTTCTCTCCGTTTTTCGTTCAAGGACCTCAGCCCGCTGTCGTATTTTCTCAACATGGAAGTGACTCCTATTTCCGCTGGTATGCATATCAATCAGACGAAGTCTATATCTGATATTATAGCTCGCTACTATATGTTTGATGAGCCATGGGAAGAAGAAATGAAAAAAACCGAGTGGGAGTGTATATGCTTCGGAGCTCACAGGGGATGCGATTTCGGGTTGATCGTGGGGATCGTGTAGAGCTCTGGTACCATGTAAATACTGAGAGAGTAAATATATTTGATAATGATAACTGAAAGGATGTAGGGATACAAGTATTTATAGTTACAGGATTATTAATTGATGTGGACTCATTTGTTTGAGACGATGTTGACTCAGCTTTATCCTTATGAGCATCAACAATGAGAGCTCTTAAGAGGTGTTCTTAGTAACGAACGAACAGAGTATCATTGTTGGATGTGGTTTGTTTGGAGTTTGTTTGTCAGGGTTTGTATGGACGAACGAGTTCTATCCTGTGCAAAAAAAGAAGGATGAAAAAATTAAAAGAAAGATGAGTGTACATTGTGAGGTTCACGCGCAAAAAAAATAGTATAGAATTGTTGATTGCATGTCATGCACCAAGAAACGCAAAAAATACAAAAATGGGAAAGTTGAAATTGTGGTCCCTACTTCCCACACTTTCATTTTTTCTTGTTTTGTGATGATTTAACCCACTTTTGTGGTTTTGCTTTGTTTATTTTTTTAATAGATAATGGATTGTGGGTCTCATTTAAGAAAAAAGGAAGAACATTTGTCATTGTTGAAAGTTCTTAAATTGTTTAGTTGGGTTTTAAGTGAGGTGACGTCTATGTGTCAAAGAACAAACTCATTTTGTGTTTTACCATTACTAATGCTCTAACACAGCACAAGCAAAAAAATCTCGCTGAAAGCAAACGGGTAATAATCTAAGGGGACGGAAAAACATTGGGAAATTTTAACTAAAAACTTTAAAATTTTAAACATGATAACACAATGTCTCTGTCTCTGCCTACGGCAACTCCTCATTGAGAAAAGGCGAAGCTAGACTTGGAACATATTTAGCTATATTAACCAATCCATTGAAGTTCATCAGTATCGAGTGTTGGATAGGTTTTCTACCTATGTTAAGTAACTGCAATGCCGGTCGGTAACCAATCTTGAATACTCCTGTCACAAAGATCTTACCAGTCTTCGTAAACACGATCATTTGAGAGCGATGGTCTAAAAGCAACCCCTTTGGCAGACAAATAAGCTTCGTTCTAGTACGCGATTCGAATATGTGCATTAGATTTTCACCTCCATTTGTCTCAGTTTCAATCCACCTGCACAAACACTTTCCCATAACTCCTAATAAGGAATTGAAGATGTCCATGACCTCCGAGTTGAAATCAAGTATTTCGAACCGCTCAACCTCCAAATCGAAGCTAACAACTACAGTACTACTATCTCCGGCGATGCTCAAAGAATCCCAGTACAATTTTTCATCAATAAGCACGGCTCTTCCTTTAGGAATGAATTTAATAGGATCGAAAGGAAAATCAATTGTTTTCCACTTGTTTTCCCTAAAAGAGAAGATATAAACAATAGTAGTACTTTCTCTATTTTCTGTATTTCCTCTATATCTGCTACAAAATGTAACAATTCGAACATATTTATAATCATCGATAGAGAATGCATACCCAAATCCACGATGACCAAGACCAGCAAAATGCTTTAAATAACCATCAGGCTCATATCTGTGCAATTTTCGGGTAGCTGGGTTCCATAAAATTAAGTAACGATCAACAGATTGAGAAACAAAGTACGAGGGAGAAAATATAAGTAAACAAATCAACCCATTGCAGCATCCTATAAATTGAAGATATTCTTCATTCTCGATGCCAATGTCGACGTCTAGTTTAAACATATTATCTTCAAAATTTCCCGAAATTTCATCATCATCAAAAGAAAATAGATAATAATTCCTAAAATTTTCGATCAACAAGGTGCTAACGGGAGCACAACGGTGAAAAAAGAGTGATTTGATAAGGTGGGCATTGGCAAATTCGGAAGAAGAAAGAGTAGAATACCATTGTTTCGAAACTGACTTAAACCTAAGAACGGATTTGACGGACAATCTTGTAAGAATTTCTTCAATAATAAAATCATCATTGAAGTAGGTTTTTTGCTCAATAACTTGTTTCTTCCTCGCATTAGTTGGATGTTAGTCTCCCATATTCTTCGATCTTCAACTGTAAATTGTAAAGGGAACAATGGACGAAACAAAGAGACGACGGCGGGGTGAATGAAATTGTGCTAGAGTTTATTCATAGAACTTCAAATTTTAATAGGTTTTCTAACGTGTACCCTACGGACCTATATTAATAGTCTTATTTGGGAAGATTTGCAAAATATTCTCATCAGAAAAATAAATATAAACTTAACTTTATCATAATTAACGAGAATATCTTATAAATTTTTCCGTATTAAGCCTATTAAATATTAATATGTGTCCTTATGGCAGATTAGCAAATCCAAACTTTAATTATCCAAATTTTAATGTTATTAGGGTTGCCACCACTTATTAAGAAAAGAAAAATGATATAGCGACAACGGAGGTTACTCAAATTGAGCGACACCTGGGATATTATTGTACAATTGTACATGGCTAAACATATTATAGTTTAGACGGGGAATAACATTTTAAAAAAGATCGATTAGAAGATGAGTTTGGGAGGAAAAATGAGAATTAGTTATAGTAAAGGTCGAATTATCTATCTTTACTTGTTTAGATTTAGTTTTAAATACATGATGAAAATAAAATTTATAAACAAAATTTCTAAGGTCCACCGGGTGTACAAGAATATCGTACACTCTAGCCAATGAGATGTCTTCGTTTTTATTTTAAAAAGATTATATTCTATTATTAATGGATAATTTATTCAATCCTAATATTGTCATTGGGTAGGTGTACCTAAGAATTTCTCAACAATAAAATATATATTTTATTATATTTAAAGTACATGTCCCGTGTACTAAATTTCATGCGATGTCGTGTCATGTGTCTGTGTCGTGTCCGTGTCCGTTTTATTTGGTGCTACCTAGGTTACGGCTAATAGCGGAATCGTCCATAATAACATACACGAAAGTCTAAACACGAACGAATATTTAGAAATAGACGGAAGGACTAAGATGTTTAATCAGACAAACATGAATTCTTGTCCATGGCAATCTAATCTAAAACTGTGTAATAGTTTATGGCCGAACGGTTTTTCTAGAGACTTGGTTTTCGGTAAGAAAACACGCCGCCTTCAAAATAGACAGCACACAATAGTGTACCATCTCGTCCATATGTCTCGGATGACTCCTCAATTGGAAAAGGTGAAGCAAGCCTTGGAACATACTTTACGATATCAACTAACCCATTGAAATTCATGAGTATCGAGTGTTGCGTAGGTTTTGTACCTATGTCAAGTAACTGCAGTGTTGTCCGTCAATAATCACTTGGGTCGTTATACCTTCTAACGGACGTACTCGTTTCTAAGATCTTGCCAGTCCTCGTAAACTCGACCATTTGAGAGTAATTGTCTAAAATCAACTCCTTCAACAGACAAATAGACTTCACTCTTGTAGGCGATTCCAATATGTGCATTAACTTGTCTTCTCCAATTGTCGAACTATAGTCCCACCAACTCAAACATCCTCCAACAACTCCTATTACAGATGAATTGACGTTCTTTACGTTGTTGAACTGAATTATTTCAAACCGCTCAACCTCTAAATCGAAACTTAAAGTTACAATACATTGTCGCGTAACGCTATAAGCTTGCCAATACAATTTTTCATCAATAAGCACTGCCGCCCTTTTAAGAGGAAGCACCGTGTCATGATCTAAAACCAAATCGATCGTTCTCGACTTGTTTTTCCTAAGAGAGAAAATATGAACAATACTTCGCTCTGAACTTTTCAAAATACGAACATATTTATAGTCATCGACAGAGGATGCATACCCAAATCCACGAGCTACAATAGCGAGACAATCAAGAATATTATAGCCATCCGACACATACCGCTGCACTTTTTGAGTAGCCGGGTTCCATACGATGAAGTGACTCACATCCGGTATAGTTGAACAAATTAATCCATTGCAGGAGCCAGTAAGTTCAGCATCATAATTTTGGAGCCCAAAGTCGGTGACATCTAGTTTAACGAAATTATCCGAAACTTGATCGCCACCATCGTCGTACGAAAATAGGTAATAAGTATTACCATTCTTGATAAACAAGGTTTCAACTGGAGCAGAACGGTGAGAAACGAGGGATTTAGAAGGTGAGCATTGGTGAAATCGGAAGAAGAAAGAGTAGAATACCATTGTTTCGAAACTGATTTAAATCTAAGAATGGATTTGACGGGCAATCTTAGAAGTATTTCTTCAAATATCAAATCATCATCAAAGAGGTAGCCTTGTTGCTTAATCACGACTTTGTCTCGCATATTGTCTAGGGTTTTTTGAGTAAGATAATCTTCAAAATTAATTAACTGCGTATCTCCCATATTCTTCGATTGAGTGAAGAAGAAGGGAGGTCGTAATAATTGAGGTTTATTTATATATTTAAAATTTTAAAGTTAGGAAAGTTTTTCTTCCTAATTCGTTTAGAAATTGTTATTATGTTTCCTAAATCGTTTAGAAAGAGTAGAATACCATTGTTTGTAAATTCCCGTCAACGTTATACCCGATAACCTACTCCCTCTATCATGTTCATATCTTTACACAACATGACAATGGGGATAATAATGAAAAATCCTAAAAATCAAGTCTATGTTAAGGTTATTTTATCGTTAATTAATTATCTTCTATTTTTTACTTGCACTACATGGTGTTCAATTCGTTCAGAATAAGAGTTGGCTTAATTGACAATAGCTTCTGAATCCTTCTAGACCAAATCTATTTAGGGTTTAATCAGAAACTACGCGAAATTATGATTCTAATTATCTGAATAATGTTAATGATACATTGTTTTTCAACGTGTATTCTAAGAGCATTTATTAATAACTTAAATATGTTAAAGATACTAAGATCCACAAGTTTTACAATAAAACATTACAACTTATTATTGGATAATCAAAATGTTTCAAAGGAAACTAAAACAGTGGTCTAGTGTAGATCGAACAAAAAGCAAAGGTTAGATGTTCGAATGCTCATCCTTGCCCTCGAGCGTGACTTGCACAATAACTAACGAACTCGGTTTTGTGATCCGCTTCAAGGGTCATCAATGGTGTGAGCTTCAAAGGCTGCAGACTTATATCTATAACCCCTAAATATGGTAGTTCTTCATCATCGAGACATGCTGTAAAGCAGGCCCGTCTATCCATAGGCGCTTTATGTGTAGTTGCACTGGGCCTCAAATTTTTGGGGCCCGAATTTAACATTACCTATATAATTGATGAGAAAGGAAAAAAAATGGAATTACTTTTTCACATACGGACTTTACTCTTTCACATACATTTTTTCATAAAATTTTCATATGCTACCCTTTCCCCTGAAACATAAACCCTATTTTCTAAACATAAACAAAATAATTCTTATGTATGTATATTTTCCCTAATATTGAATCAACTAGTCTTCAACCCGTGCAAAATTGCACGGGTATGTTTTTTTAGAATATTAATATAATGATTAATATTTAAAATATAGTATTAAACAAAAAAATATGATTATTTTATTTATTTGATAATGATAATAAATTAAAACAAGTGCCAATAATGCATATGTCTGGAACTTACGCATGTTTTAAATTTGTGAAAAAAATTGCATGTAATTAGTATACAAACATGGTAAATTATTTTAACACAAAAAAAAAAAATGGTAATCATTTATTAGGATATTAAATTAACAAAGACGTGAAAAAAAAAATTGAACGGGGAGAGAATATATGAGAAATAAGATATTGTTGGATATTCACTTGACCCGTTTACATGTGTCTCACTTGACCCGACCATATCCACTTGGGTCCGCAATTCTACTCTACCCTCACGACACACATACATTCACGAGTTCCAAAAACAGACATGATACTCCCTCCTCTCTCTATTTCATCATTCACAAAAATTAAACGATTTTTCCAGTTTCTAGCTCAAGAAAGGTTATTTCTCGGAGCGTCATCTATTTTTGCCTCTTGCAAGGACCAAATGTTGATTCTTGTTCCCAATCCTTGTATCTCGTATTTCGTTTATTTTTCCCAATTCTTGTATCTCGTATTTCGTTTATGACTGAAATCATAACCATAATTTCGTTATAATCCTGCATATAAAGTATTAGGATATATACAGATATTTTTCCACACTTAAACCCAAAAATATCCTCCTCAACAACTAACTCAAGTCAAACTAGCTTGTAAATTACTCATGTTGGGGTCTAATCACTCCCTAGTAGAGGGATTACTCACTAATCATGGCGGTTAAACTGAAATTAGCAATAAAAGGTGAAACTTTGCAGTTAATAAACATGGTAAAGATTGGATTTTAACTAATTAACATGCATTTGCTCACTAGAAGTATGATAAAAGACTAATTAAACTATGAAGTAAATGAAATCAACCATAAAGACGGTAACTTTGGTCACAAGAAAAGCAAATATTCAAACTTGGGTGAGATTAAACTAAGAAAATAAATTAACAAAACAACACAAACAAATTAAGCGGGGAAATGAAAATACACCGGAAATTGATAAAAAAAAAAAAGTAACTTGATTCATTCAAACTTCAAATTTGGAAGAACAACTCCCATAATTCTCTATACAAACTAAAGTAATATTTTTTTACTTCTGAAATTATGACCGAATAGTGATTCTACTCCTCAAAGATAAGGGTTTGTGCTATATACATACTAGGCCTAAGAAAGAGGGTTTCAAAGCTAAAAATAGAAGAAAAAGCCCAATTAAAGGTCATGTTCGGTGTATAAATACATCGGTCGCCTCCGCCTTACGCCGAATGGGGAACGATACACCGGATGGATGGATTTCTGGCTTTTCTCTCCCTTTTTTCTTCTGTCGGGTGTATTGAGGTGTAGCAGGATGGAGATGCACCTCGACTGCTTTATTAGTTATGCCCACAAAGGGCAATTTAGTTACACCGGATGGATGAAGATACACTTTGGCTGCTTTAGTTACACCCAAAATGTGCTAGAAAGCAGGCCCGGCCCGAGGGGTGCACAACCCGTGCAGGCACACAAGGCCCCCAAGATTTTGGGGCCCAATTCTGCCAAGTATTAACAATGTATAGTAACAATGACAATTTATCCATATTGTACATGTATCATAGTGGTGTCTAACTATGGCATTTTCGTTAAAGTCCCGTGCGCGACTCCCATTCTTACCCTTTTTTGTTGCATTTGTATTTTTAATTGGCTCACTACTATTTTCCAGTTTTTGCCACTTTTTTCAATTATTTTTATTTCGGGTGGGGCCCTAATTTAATTTTGTCACTCTAATTCAATTTGTGTTAACTTTTCTAAGTTAATATTTTTCTCTTCATATCCCATCAATGCTAAAAAAAATTATTATACTTTTTGCACATAATTATTATATTTCAATGTTAATATTTTAGTATAACAATTAAATAACAAAATCATTGTTACATTTATTATCTATATATATTCCATTTCGACAATTAAATAATACTACCTTCTAAATCTCGAAACAACTCTAACATAAGGCCCCAAATAAAATATCGCACAGGGCCCCCAAATTCTCAGAGACGACCCTGCTAAAAAGCCATCCAAAAAGGAACCGAACTTAACTTCTCGTCCCGTAATCCGTCTTTGTCTTACTTTCAAGTCCCAAATCACCTAAAAATGTGTGTAAACACTACAAACACCTCGAAATTGCGTGAAAATAGCATGCAAAAGCAAATTAGGTCAAATTAATGGCATTCAAGGAAAATTAAGACGGAAATAGGACAAAGTGGAAGGTTTTAGGCACAAAAATGAAGACGGTGACATAGTTCAGTCCTCCCTTGTGAGTCATTATGCTAAAATCCTTATTAAGTGTAAGGAACAATTAAAAGTCTTTCATTCTTGGCTCATTCGAAGATTATTGTCTTTGAGAAGAGATCGGCTAGTAACAAGGTTGTGGATGCAATAGGTAGCTTTTTTGCTAGCTAATGACATGCATACTTATAATGGTTTTGCTTTATTTGTAGGATTATTTTATGAGAATAATCCATTCTATGGTTACCCTGTAAATAACTCTTCATCTTATCAATAATTCCAATTAAATCCATCATATTCACCATTCTTTTCATAGCAGTCTAAGGATGAATTAAATCTATCTTTTCCATCCTATCAATCATTCCAATTAGACTGTTATGGAAATAATGTTGAATAGGATGGATTAATTTAGAATTATTAATAGGATGGAGTGATATTTGCATGACAACAAAATGATGAATTATTCTCATGAAATAATCCTTGTTTATATCGGGTATTTGTATCTAAGACTTTATGGTGGCGACTGGCGAGTACACCACTTCCCCGACCCACTTCCTTAATGTACTTGCACTCCTTATCCCCTAATTTACGATATGTTTACTATGTCCAATAAAAAATGAAATGGTTCACATCATCACTTTTGATTTTCTCACAACTTTAAGATAAAAAGTCGTTGTGTGACATCTGGAGTAAGCGATTAGTCGATGAAACTTTTTCTTTTCCTTTGGAGATTTGAACCCGAGTCGGTCTTCATTGTAATAAGGTGCTAATGTCACAACCATGGAGTGATTTGAGTCACTAGTGTTTGTTGTTTATTATGAAATTAAGATGTGCTGAAGTCTATCTTAAAAGAGACATCCGTTAATTCTATAAATTATGTTTAAAAAAAATTAAACTAAGTACTTAAAGAAATAAAAAAAGTTGATGTATAATAATATTTAGCTCATTAATTTTGTATCTTTTATTATTTTATCCAAGAAATATGATATGCATAAAATGTCTTATAAAATGGAAGACAACTTATTAAAAAAATACTTAAACTAAATGTTTTAAATTACGTTTTTATATCACCCTTAAACTTTTTTTTTTTTGTGAACGATATCACCCTTAAACTAAATGTTTTAAATTACGTTTTAGTATTACCAAGTCTGAAATTTGAAAACTAAACGGGAATAATTATTTGGGTAGTGCAGAGTAAGTATCTTTAGATGCGTCATCTCATTTTCCATTGAGAGTTTCACAAAAAAACCAATAAAACAATTTTGTTTAATGGAATTAACAAGGAAGTGAAATTAATCAAAACAAACATTACATAATATGAGTACTTTTTTGTTGACTGGGAAATCTTTGGGATTTTCGTTCAACACCATTTCCCAAGTTCATTCTCTATAAATTGAAAATAACATGAACAAAAAACACAGAAATCCGATTTAACTAAATGATTAAATGTAGAAAAAACTAGTTTGTACCACCAAGAACACCCTTGAGCTTCTTGACTGTAGCATCATCCAAGAAAGTTGTCTTCTCAACCAACGCAGATGGCAATGAGTTTGCAAAGAGAGCAAAATCAAGGATTTGAAGTCCTGGGTTTTGGCTGCTAAACCCGACGAAAGCGAGAGCACCCGATTTCCCTGAATTAATTTGGAAATGAAGAAGCCCTTGTGGGAATACCATGATATCACCTTTGTTAAGTGTCTTGAAGTACACTCCATTAGCCGATGATATGAATCCGGCACAAATGGTTCCTTGGATGACAATCAGGACTTCGCTACCCGCTGGGTGGGTGTGCATTGGCACCACCCCACCCATGGCTATGTCGAGCCTGGCAAACGAGATTCCTAGGCCGTTTAGGCCTGGGAATTGGGCATCAAACGCGGGTGTCACAGCCGCGCTGATGATGTTTGAGGTATTTCCAGCTTTGCCTAGGCCGGAGTAGACAAAGTCATTCACACTGACTTTGGATGCGGGTTTGCATGGGTACCCGGCCGGGGTGTCGGGTAGGTTAGTGTCAGCGACACAGAAGTCGGACACGCTAGCACTGGAGAGGGTAAACAGGAGAGAAAAGATGAAGATAGGGATCATCATCTCTAAAAATATTAGTTATAATTATGTTGGATTTAATTCGAGTTGTGTGTACTTAACTTATGAAATTACGAGTCTATATATAGAAACGATTTTAGACAAGTTGTTATGTAAGTAGGGCCTAAGAAGGGTAAATCGTAGATGAGACGATAATTATGGGGTGTACGTGAAAATGTAGTGCATGTGATCAATTGGCCCTATTAGTCGAGTAAGGACAAACGATATCTTTTTGTCGGAATGTCAACGCCAAAGATCCGTTCATAAAAGCTGATATTATATCATTGCAGTCATTTGCTGATAATTAATACGAGGATATATGCTAATAATCGATTGATTTAAGCATGAAAGTTATGGTTAGTCGATAGCTCAATCATATTTCAGTATCATACCTAGGGTTGTTAAGGAGTCGACTGTTAAGCACGAGCTTAGTGTTGTTCGGCTTGTGCTCATTATTAGAGTATAAAATTGATTTTGAGACTTTAGCTATCTGTTTAAATTTTTAATTGGGAAGATTTTTTGACATAAAGCTCATGAACGGCTCTGAATTCCGCTGCGTGTATACTCTTGTATGGCTAAGAGTTAGATCTAAATTATTATATGTATTTATAGTTTAGGGGCTGAAAATTTGGGGTAATATTTGGAAATGTTCATCATTTTGGTTTTGAGGTTTACTTAGATTGTTTAAACAATCACATTTAGTACATATATATTGTAAAGTTTCTCTTTCCAACTTTATGATTGCAAACACAAAAATCTAAAATATATACTAGTTCCTCTTAGTTATAATGTTGATTCATTTACTGTTATGCACAAAAAATAAAGAAATGATTCTAAATCATACCAAATACCCTGCCCCACGCTCAATTAATTTTACACCACAAAAAAGTTACTAAAAAGGAAAAGATGAATCATCACTAAATTAGCATTAAAAGGAAAACAGGAACCAACACTATAACTCGGAGGGAGTATATGTATGTATTAACGGTTAAAATGTTGATCTAATTGTTAAACTAATCTCACCTGATTTCAATTCTTTAATGGAGCAAAATCAAAACCAGCGTTGCTCGAGATTATTTTTTGGTTTCTTTCATTTTCTTTTTATAATTAACCAAGTCGCAGAGAGACAGAGCGGTTATATACCTTAAATCGTCCTCCGGCTCTGCGACTTTAATTAATCCTTAACTCAGCTTCTCCCAAATCAATCCTATGTAGAACCATTTTGAGTAATTAGTTTCAAAGAACATGAAACACCCATTTTGTTAATATGTATGTTAGTGAACCCCATTTTGGGAAAAAAATTGAATATTGTCCATAGAGCATACATTCATGGAAGGGGTTGCTACTTGCTAGCCCTAGTTAACCTTCTCTTCCTCGTTAAATATAGTAGTTAACTATCATTAAAAACGGCTCATCGAGATCCTGAAGAAGCTTAAGAGAAAAGGTAGTATTGTGATGATGATGATGATTGATGATGGTGGTCCAATAAAATCACATGGTATTCTTATAAAGTAGAAGAAGCCATTCTTGCCAGCTCTAAATTAAACAAAGTCTTTTCAAGTCTCCTTAAAATTCCAAAATCTAACCATTCTTTCTCATTTCTCAATTTGTGTGGATCTTGTCAATTACCCATTTTATAGGTTCTTAGCAAACTTATATCTACAGATCATACATTATTTCTCTCTTTTTTTTTGGCGGTAGAAAAAGGAGAGAGATCACCCCATTGCTTTAGAGGCAATTGAGTGAGCTATCTTATTAAGATATCTAGGACGGTAGCTAATAGAAAAGCAGTGAAAAGAACTAAGAAGCCTAAAGATGTCCTGAATTATAGATTTAATACTCTGATATACTTCAGAGCATCCAGCCAACTGAGAGACAAGATTGATGCAGTCCGTCGAAGTTTCAAGATGACCTGAACCATTATTAGCAGCAAACAAAATAGCCTCCCGAAGTGCTTGAGCTTCAGCTTGAAGAGGTGAAAAAGCCCAAAACTTAGCAGCCCCTTCGAGCGACTTATGAAACCTTGAGTCATATAAAACCCAACCCCCTGAGGCTTTAAAATTCGAATGCCAAGAAGCATCACATTTCAACCTAGAAGATAAGGCGCAAGTCCCCGACCCTATAATGTTAACAGGAAAGAAATTCTGAATAGAAAGCAAGGTAGGTGAATCCGAGGAAGCACCATCATCAAAACCAGAAGGAGACTGAGCAGTAACCTCCCTACGATCCCTCTTGTTAACAAGACCGACATTAAAGCAACCAAAAACCTCCGAAGCTTCAGTAGCAATGGAGGACATAAAGGAGGGTAAGAAGGATTGCAAATGCAGCTCTTTAGGACGGAAGAGCTTAGATTTTCGAAGGCACCAAATCTTCCATAGAACACACACAAAAGAAGTATAGAGGGAAGTCATCCCATCCGAGCTTGAAAAGAGCTGAAACCAATTAAGAATCCATTCCGAAATAGATAGAAGGTCACCATGATTTGAACGAATACCCAATTCGGAAGCAAACCAGATTCGTTGAGACAGAGCACAATCTCGGAAAAGATGTTCCAATGTTTCAACCATAGAAGACTTCCCACAGAGCGGACAGATACCAGACCAAGACAAATTCCGCTTGATACCTTCACTACCAATTGGTAGAGAATTGGAGCAAATTTTTCACAGAAGAATTTTCCATTTTCCAGGAAGCTTGAGATGCCACAGAAATTTACGAAGAAAAGTATAGGAAGCAGAACAAATTTTACGGTTGTCCTTGTTAGAAGCATGAGAGATCCAGAAATTATCAAAAGCAAGAACATACCCAGATTTGACAGAGTAAGAACCCTTCTTCGAAGGAGACCAGAAAATATCATCCCCTTTATCCTCATGAGGGCAAGGAATGGAGAGAATAAAAGGCAGAGAATCGATACCGCAAAGAGAAATAATAGCATCTTCATTCCATAAACCATTTTGATGCTGTAACTGTGCAACCATGAGATTCGGAGAGCCAACAAAGACAGAGGGATCAAGGTTAATGCAATTAAGTAAGGAATCGCCATTAACCCATTTATCCTTCTAGACAAAGACTTCAGATGGGCAGCCAATATCCCACGCCAATCCAAGTTGGACGAGATTTAGTCCTCATCCAATACTCCGAATCCCCCAAGAAGCATTAGTGCGAGAACGAGTATACGAAAAAAGATTAGCCTTATTAATCCCAAGATCAGGCCCCAAAGTGGAAGAAATAAGAGACGAATCATCAGTCAAAATTCGCCACCCAATCTTAGCCACTAAACTCTGATTAAAACATATGGCATTCTTAATTCCTAACCCACCACGAAGTTTTGGCAAATTCAGAAACAGGCTGCTACACCAGTGTACACTTTTCCCATTATCGTTCCCACTCCACCAAAAATGCGATAAGATACTATTAAGTTTCTTGATCACACTTACCGGCATTTTGAAGGCCGATAGAGAGTAAATAGAAAGGGAAGAGAGGACCGAATTAATAAGTGAAAGTCTGTCAGCTGGTGAAAGAAACCGGTTGTTCCAAGAGTGGATACGTTTAATAACAGTCTCTGTGATAGAAGCAAAAATCCGTTTTTTTGAACCCCCAAAATCAGTATGAAGCCCAAGATATTTACCCATAGGGCGATTACGTTTGACTTGCAGAATTTTAAGACATCTCCTTGTAATAGCCATAGTACAATTAGGGCTGAAAGTGACTGCTGATTTCCCTTCATTCAACTGTTGTCCCGAAGCTTGACAATAGGCAGAAATAATATCCATGAGAGACTTACAGTAGGCAGGTTTTGCTTTAATAAAAAAGATTGAATCATCAGCAAAGAACAGATGAGAGATCGAAGTAGCCTCTCTAGCCACTTTAATTCCCCTAATTGAACCCGTAGCTTGTGCATGAGAAAGGGCCTTAGAAAAAGCTTTAGTACATAGGGCAAAAATAAAAGGTGACAACGGGTCTCCCTGACGGAGACCATTCTTTGGTTTAAAGAAGCGTCCAACCACCCCATTAATAGAGATACCATAGGAGACAGAAGAAATACAATTCATAATAAGTGAAATAACGGAGTCGGGAAATAACATATTAACCAAAGTAGCCCTAATAAAATTCCACTGAAGGCGATCATAAGCCTTGCTCATATCGATCTTAAAAGCCAGCTCTCCATCTAGACCAGTTGTTTTCCTTGAAATATGATGAAGAAGCTCATGAGAAATAAGGACATTATCTGAAATATTACGACCAGGAATGAAACCATTTTGGAACTGTCCAACCAGATAATTCATAAGACCTTTCAGTCGATTCGAAATACACTTAGTCACAATCTTCATAATAACGTTGCAAAGACTAATATGCCGGAATTGATCAACAGATTCCGGACTGCTTATCTTGGGAATGAGGGTGATAACAGTTTTATTAAAGTCTGTCAGAATATGTCCAGTAGATAGCATATGTAAAACCGCCAGACATATGTCATCCTTGATGTGAAACCATAATTTATGATAAAAGAGAGCAGGAATACCATCAGGCCCAGGAGACTTCAAAGGTGATAATTGGAAAACAGCAGAGCGGACCTCTTGCTTAGAGTATGGTTTGGTTAAATAAGATTGTTCTTCCAGACTAAGTTTCCGATGTATATTATTAAAAAAAGCCCCCATAGGAGTCCATATAATCTTCGAAAGACGGAAAAGAAGAAGACGAACCAAAGAGAGTAGAGAAATGGTTTTCAAAGAGGATTCTAATGTCTTTGTCCTCAAAAATCCAAGAGCCATCATCCACCCTAAGACCAGCAATAAAATTTCGATTAAATCTGCATTTAACAGAATTGAAGAAGAATCTAGTACAACCATCACCCTCTTTAAGCCAGTGTAATTTAGCCCTTTGCTTCCAATAAAGAGCGGCCGCCTTATTAAAGATCAAATATGAGGCATGAGTATTCTCATAACTATCTTCTCCTGACCCATCAAAAATACCATTAAGATCAGCCTCCAATTGTTGATCAAAATCCGACCATTTAGCCCCTCATTCAGCCCTTCTTTCCCGTGACCATTTATGAATATGAAGCTTGGATCTGTTAAGTTTAGTAGCAAGTTTAAATGAGGAGGACCCCTTATCCCTGCCAACCCAACTCTTATTCAAAACCATAAAGCAGCCATCCAAATCCAAAGCCCAAGCTTCCAATTTAATAGAAGATCTTTGCTTCTTACCAAAGAAATTAGTGTCCAAAATAATAGGAGCATGATCAGAACCTTGAATTGGGAGATGACGGATCCCAGTATCAGGAAATAAATTCAACCAAGAAGTTGATGCTAAGCCTTTGTCAAGTCTTTCATAAATTCGAGCAAGTCCCTTCCTATTATTACACCAAGTATATTTAGGACCTTTAAAAGGAATGTCGAAAAGACCATTACGAGCTTTCCACTCTGAAAAATAATTAGCCCCATTAGGAATTCCAAGGGAGCCACCCATCTACCTTGCTTAAGCACTTAGGACAAATCTTTTGTTTTTTCATATGCATTTCACTGTTGTCTTCATCCGTTTTAAGTTAAAGACAGATATGTCTACCAGACTTAGAGAGTTACAGATAGGGATAGAAAGACTTTTTCATTTCTAAATGATTATGCACTAGCATAGAAAAAAATGGATAGTTTTTAAATTTTTACGTTTTAGAAGTAAGAATATCTATGAATACTATTCATTTGTAGTGCATAAATTTGTTTCAAAAGACAAAAAGTTGACTTATTTAAAAAGTATATTTGCTAAAAAAAAAAAAAGTGTTTGTGACAATCATATCTTATCTATATTAATACCGAATCATTTCTTGCATTTTTCTTCACCCACGTCACCTTAAGCATGCCATTTTTTTTTCTTTTTTCTTTTTCTTTTAATCAAAAACATGGGACCCACCAAAATACAAATTGATTTAATTCCAATGTAAAAGTAAAAAGTTCACGTTTTCGACAAAAAAAAATTATTGATTAGAAACGAATATGGAATTAATTACAAAAAAAAAATTCAGTACAATTTTTTGCAAAAGTATATAGTATATAATATTTTAAAATAATAACTAAAATAAAATATAATGAAATACATGAACTGATACAATTTACAATATTGTTACAAAAAAATACGAAATGTATATAAATATATAATTATCTCATTTTTAATTTATGTCCAATCACATATACCGTTTCAAATGTCATGCGTAATATTTATGTTCAACCAAAAAAATTAAAAATTAAAAATTAAAAACTCACCTTAAACAAGGCTTTTTTTTTTTTTTTTTAGAAAACGTGGGACCCGCCAAAATACAGATTGATTTAATTTCAATGTAAAAGTAAAAAAGTTTACGTTTTCGACACAAAAATTATTGATTAGAAATGAATACAGAATTAATTACAACAAAAAAATTCAATACATATTTTGCATAAGTATATAACTAAAATAAGACGCTTTGTATAATATTTATATTGATAATTTTATCAAAATTTTGTTATAATACCAAGTTTAAATGAAAACGGGTATAATTATAACATGTATTAAGACAATTTAAAAATTGTACGGGTTAATATTTAAATTGTCTTATAATTAAACTAATAACAATATTTTTAAGTAACTCGTGCACTTTTTGTTATATTTAGACCGTTTTAGTTAATTTTAACAAGTAACCCATGCATTTTTGTTATAATATCATGTTAAATTTGTTATAATATTTTGCAACAATAAATAATAAATTACAATAACAACTAAAATAAAATTACAATCAAATACATGAACTGATACAATTTACAATTTACAATATTGTTACAAAAAAGTACAAAATGTATATAAATAACTGATTATCTCATAAATATTCATGTTCAATCAAATATATCGGTCCAAATGTCATGCGCAATATTTATGTTCAAGAAGATATATTGTCCTATATCTCATGCATAATATTTGATATTTATATATCGTACTAAATTATAATAATATTTCTTTAAAAAATAATATCTTCTATATTTTAATAATTCAACATAAGATGAAAATAAAATCTAGAAAACTCGACTAATCATCCATTGTCATCTTCATATATATAAGAATAAACTGGACAATGGAAAAAAACCATGACAAAATACCTAATACCATACCAGTTAAACTAAAAGTTAAAAACACTAATTTAATTTATTTTATGATAGCAAACGTTTTATGTCAAATGTATTCAATATATTCAATATATTCACATATCTTATCTTTATTAATAAAAAAAAATTAAAACAAATCTGTGCATCAACAACAATGATGAAAAATTAATTAACGAAAAACCGCTTAGGTTTATGTTATGTACATGATTTGTACGTAAGTATTAAAAAATAACGATGGATTGTTGGTAAATCGATAGAAGCAAGACCCACAACAAAGATGAAATAGTTAAATAACGAGAACCGCCTTGGTTTATGTTCAGTACGTAAACGATTTCGTTTATGATTTGTACGTAAATATTAAAAATAACGATGGTCGGGACGTAAAGATTAATAAATAATGATTTATGAATAATAATCTTATCTGTATAAAACCAATATCATTAAAATACCACAAAATTCTAGCATAAACTTCATGGATGAAAATTTTAATTACGGTAAAAAGTAACTATTCAAAAGTTTATGCGTAAAGATTCACATAAATATTATTTGAAATAAAACGCTCCAAATATTAAATTAAAAATGCCACGATAAAAAAAAATGGGATATTGAAATTGCAAAAGAAAAGTATCATAATAGATACTTAACATTCACAAAAACATGAGTAATGACGGGCTTTGGGGGCAGTCATATCTTTTTTCTCTGATAAGGTAAAAAATTATATTGATCCCTAGAGTAGGACCAGCCTATTTCATTGTTTTGAATGAGGTAAGTTGAAACTATCGGCTTTCAAACCATCTCCAAAGAATTCAACATGTTGACAACTCTTATTTATGAGTGAGTTGTGACGATGAAAAATGCATATATAATGAAGAAAATTTTGAGCTTTTTGTATTAACGTTACTTATCATTGTATATTGTAATTCTGTTATGATATTTCAAATTTATATAGATTGATTGCGTTTTGATATACTTTAAATATAAACTATATGTTAATATTACAATATTTTTAGTATATCGGTCATATAAAATTATATTACAAATCGAAAATCGGAAATATGACTAATCAGTATTCATAAATAACAATACTTGAACCTACAATCCCGTGCAATTTACACGGGTTTAAAACTAGTTTAGTTTTATAAATAATAACAATAAAATATTTCTATCACATCCTAAGTTTAATTAGAGCAATATCATTTATGTGACAAAATCAGAATATCTTGATTTACAAGAGCCGAAATTATGAAAGTCCAGATGAATTGTGTTATTCAAATACTATGGTGAATTGGCGATGTCCATTTTCTTAATTAATGCTTAATTGTTTGTCTATTTTATTTTGCAGTTTTTCAATTAATTATTTGTCCTTTTATTTTAAAAAAATTAGTTGGGTAATGTAATACTCTACACTTAATTTGGTTCACTTGTCGTTAAATAATTGACCCTCTTCTTTTTTTGGTTTTTGTGCCAAAACTAAAGGCAAACCAATGACTGGGAGGACATTATGGTAAGATTATTGGTAAGTCTTGAGACAATACTCGCATGAGTCTTGAGATAAAACTCCGTCAAGACCCCTAATAATCTACTCATCAAGTTTTGACAAAGTTTTAAATTGAGTCTTGGAATCCAAGACTCAACTTAAGACTCTACAAAAGTCTTGATCCCACCGTTTTATAAATGACAACCAATAAATGGACACCATGTGTTAAAGAATTATTATTTTCCTTTTTTATCTAAAATCCTATAAGAAAAGTGTAGTGGAAAAGTACAGTCCGAGGTGGGTCTGAGGTGTTAGTTTATAATCCCCTGAATGGGTGATTGACTTCTATTGATTATTTATAGGAGTTACAAGATATTAACGGTTACAGGATATGAACAGACGAATATATGAACAGTTGCTAACTTAAGGATACAATAAATAATCTAAAGATATATTTACTAATACACCCTCGCAGTTGGAGCGGGAGGAGGTCGGACGCTCAAGCTGGATCGAAAACGCGTAAAAGGAAAACGCGGGAGCCCCTTGGTAAAGATATCAGCATACTGATATGCAGCGGGAACATGAAGGACTCGGACAAGACCAACCTGAACTTTTTCTCGCACAAAATGTATGTCAAGCTCAATATGATTGGTGCGTTGATGTTTAACGGGATTGTCAGCAAGATAAACAGCGGAAATATTATCACAATAAACAAGAGTGGAACGGGAAATAGGAACGAGTTATTACGGAGAAAACTTGTCTCAGCCACAACATTGGCAACGCCACGATATTCAACCTTCGCACTAGACCGGGAGACAGTCAGTTGTCGTTTAGAGGACAAGGAAACAATATTTTCCCCCAAAAAACCACAGCAACCGGATGTCGATCGACGGGAATCAGGGCACCCACTCCAATTGGCATCAGAATACGCTGTAATAGAGAAAGACTTAGATTTTGAAATAGTAAGACCATAAGCAAGTGTGCCCTTAACATATCGGAGCAGACGTTTCAGAAAATAAAGGTGCGGCTCCCGTGGGGCATGTATAAACAAACACACTTGCTGAACAGCATATGCAATATCAGGCCGAGTAATAGTCAAGTATTGTAAGGCGCCAGCCAAACTGCGATAAAGAGACGGATCAGATATCAAAGGACCAGCAGTGGCACTGAGTTTAGAACCAACATCGACGGGAGTAGTTGTCGGGTTGCACGAAGTCATAGAAGCCCTACTAAGAATACCTTCGGCGTATTTCTGCTGATAAAGAAACAGACCAGTACCAGACCGTGTAACGGAAATACCCAAGAAATGATTAAGAACCCCCAAATCAGTCATAGCAAATTCCTGCGACAATGAGGCAATAATACGCTGCAATAGGGCCGTGCTAGAAGCAGTGAGAATAATATCGTCCACGTATAATAAGATATATGCAATATCAGTGCCAGAACGATAGACAAATAAAGAAGTGTCACATACACTACTCGTAAAGCCCTGTGAAAAAAAAATGTCGCCAATCGTTGAAACCAGGCACGAGGGGTTTGCTTAAGACCGTATAACGACTTGCGCTAGCGTCATACATGATAAGGGGCTGTTTTGTCAACGAATCCCGGGGGTTGGTGCATATAAACCATCTCGGCCAAATCACCATGTAAGAATGCATTTTTAACGTCAAGCTTATGAATGGGCCAAGAGCGAGTTACGGCTATGCTAAGTACGGTACATATCGTTGTGGGTTTAACAACGGCACTAAAAGTTTCATCACAATCGACTCCAACCTATTGAGATTTACCATTTACGACAAGGCGTGTACCATTGTAAAGATTTGTCACTGTTAAACTTATGTCGAAATAACCACAAGCACCGAATCACATTGGCATCATGAGGACAAGGGACTAAGTCCCATGTGTGATTTGAGTGCGCAAAATTCGTCATGCATAGCAATAGTCCAGTTCGGGTCTCGAAGTGCCTCATGGGGAGATTTAGGTAAGGGGGAAAGAACGGGACGGTGGGCTTAGGGGTGTGAGCGAGTTGGGCATATTTGGGTAGCTTTGGTTTAAATATGACATTCATGGCACGAGTGGTCATGGGGTGGGTTGGAAGAGGTGGAGGAGGAGGCGGTGGCAGGGAAGGTGTGGTAGAGGGACCGAGGGAGAGGAAACATGGGAGGTAAAAACAGGGGAGTTGGGGGGAGAGATTGGGAACCAGGTGGCGTTTGGGTGGGCGAGGTTTGAGGCGAGGTAACAGGTGGTGTTTGGGTGGGCAGGGGGTAGGCTCGGGTACGATTATAGGGGTGGAGATGGTGTCAAAGAGGGAGGGGCTCAAGGTAGGTTCAAGGAAGGAGTAGGAGTCTTGTTTATCACGATGTACCTCGGCAAATGGGAACTGGGATTCATCAAAAGTGACATGACGCGAAATGTAGAGTACTCGTGGTTAAGTCAAGACGACGATACCCGTGACGTTGGGGAGGGTTGCCAAGGAAGACGCACTTCACGGACCTAAGAGCTAATTTATGTGGACGCCGAGAAGATAAATTCGGGTAGCAAGCACAACCAAACAAACAAAGATGTTCGTATACTCGTAGGAGGGGTCTTTGAGGAACAGAGTGGAAGTAGGTGAGCGGAAGTGGAGAGTTTTGTGGTTAGAATGTTATGTAAGTGAACAGCGGCATGAAGGGCATCGACCCAGTATGACGGAGGAACATAAGCATGATAAAGGAGATCAAGTACCATTTCATTAAGTCGACGAATCATACGCTCGACTTTACCATTTTTAGGGGAAGTTTGTGGGCATAAAAATCTAAAGATGGGGCCATTTTGTGAGCAAAACTTTTGAACTGATTATTGTCAAATTCCCGACCTAAATCGCATTGAAATTGTTTAATTGGGCATTGGAATTGTGTGCGGACATAGGACGCGAATTGAGTGAATTTTAGATAGACCTCAGACTTAGCAGATACAGGGTAAACCCAAACAAATTGCGTAAAATTATCAATAAGCACAAGATAGTATTTGTAATGACTTTTACTTAAAATGGGACTTGTCCATAAATCGGCATGTATAATATCAAAAGCAGCAAAAGTAACAGAAGCGGAAACATGAAACGGTAACCGTTTGTGTTTACTTATCTTACATGAATGACAAAGACTATTATTCAACTCTTTATTGCAATGAATAGAAGACTAACTGCGAAGAAGCTAAAGAATGTTTGAGTCGGGATGACCAAGACGACTATGCCAAACATTGCTGGAATGAGTGAGAAAGCTACAACCGTGGCAGGTGAGGAAGACTGGGACTCAGAAGATACGGGGTAACAATGCTGTCAGGATCGGGATCCTAGTTTGGATCGAAGAAACGTGGTAAGATCAAACCGCAGGATCGAATCGTAGGATCGTAAGATCATACAAATAGCTTGGATAAACAAGTTTATGTAAACAATTTGATATAATTTGCAGTTGTTAAAAGTTTATTTAATGAGATAAAAGTTTTAGTAATATTATAAGTATTGAAGAACAACCAACTCACAAATTTGTTACACAAATAAGCATTTTACGATCCTACCATCAATCTTACACGATCCTATACGATCTTGACCGATGCTGGTCGATCATGTACCGATCATACCACCAAATGATCCTACGACCGGTTTGAATCGTTTTCCACTTTGTGGATCGTAGGATCATACGATCCTACGATTCAAATCGCGATTTTAACAACAATGCGGGGTAAAGCTCGCCAGTACTGTCACTTCTCATGATCGTAGTCCCATTCTAAAGGTCCTTTACAGAAAAACCAAACGGGTCAAACTCAATCGACACACTATTATCTTTCGTAAATTGTCGGAAAAAAATTAAGTTCTTTATGATGTGGGGTGTGTGAAGGACATTGGTAAGAAATAAAATGTGGTCTGTGGCAGGTATGGTCGAAGTACTCGAGGCATGAACTGGAATACTATTACCATTCCCAACCAAAATAGAACGGATAGAGCTAGCACTAGAAGGAAAAATCAGCGTACCTGCGTCGGATGTAAGGTGAGACGAGGCACCAGTGTCCATAAACCAGGGACCATCAATCGGCGGCTGTAAACCGAGTGCTTGGAAAGCTTGCCCAATATCAGTGAGTTGTGGCTGTTCGGTTTCAGCAATATGAGCATGGCTAGAAGAGCCACGACCAACAGGTCTTAGTTGTCACGAGGCACCCCTACACATGGGATAAGGTTGCGACCACCCTGGATAGGTAGGATAGGGACATGGTGGGAGGTCCAGGGGTACGACCACGGGCTAACTGGTGGCCATGTCGTGGCAGAACCAGTCTGACTAGTGGCAGCAGTCGGGACAGAGGGTCGTGATTTACCAGTAGGATTTTTGCGATTGTCACGGCGACGATTATAATTATTAGCATGAAAATTAGGATCGTAATTATTACCTCGATAATTGGAGTTACGAGGTGGATGTTGTGGCGGCTTGGGCTTATCACTCCACCCTGACGAATCAAGAGATGAAGAATGGGAGATGACGAGTGCTTCGGAGGGAGTAGAGTAATCACGGGCACTCTGCCTATGCAATTCCAACTCCAACATACTTTTAGCCGTCTAAAAGTAGGGAGAGTTTGATTGATATAGGAAGCGACGATGTTGTAAGATGAAGGCAGACCTCGGACCAGTTGTAACACGAGCCGCTGATCGTTGACAGCCACCCCTACGTCTTTTAATTGGCCATCAAGGTCCTTTAACCGCTGGCAGTACGCATCAAGAGAGGGTAAATTAGCGAGTTTAAGGTTGTCAAACTCGTTCTCCAAAGCAGCGGTGTGCGCACCCTTGTTACTAAGAAAAATCGCAGCAACACGTTGCCATGCCTCATAAGTCGTGGACTCATCTTCAAGGACTCGGGGAAGAAGGTCATCGCTCATCATTCCATAGATCCATTGGAGGACGTGAGCATCGATTTCACACCAATCATTATATGTTGCGGCAGTGGGGTCTGGTGGAGCAGTGTCGTCGATATGAGAGAGAACTTTGTATGCCTTGGCGTGAAGCTTAAAAGAGGCGAACCCATGACGCGTATGTCACCTTGGTCCCGTTCAGCACACGGATCTTGTGTTGAATGTTTGAGACGGTAAAGACAGAATGAAGAGGAGGCTTGGATGAAGGTGATGGCGTTGAATTGGTTTCTGGTTGATCACCCATCGAAACGGGTGTTTGGACTACGGGGATGGGACAGTCAGAGAGAAGAGGAAGGGTGCCGAAACAAGGAGGCTATCGTCTAAGGTTTATTGGAACCTAGTTGATACCATGTTAGTTTGTAATCCCCTGGATGGGTGATTGGCTTCGATTGATTATTTATAAGAGTTACAAGATACTAACGGTTACAGGATATGAACAGACGGATATATGGGCAGTTGCTAACTTAAGGATACAATAAATAATATATAAAGTCTGAGATGGATTTGAGGGATAATGTATAATGTTTGAGGTGAATCTGAGATGTGTCTGAAAATTAGAATAATAATAAAAGTTAGTGGAAAGTTGATGTGGCAAAGTATTAAGACTTTGGTGAGTCTTACTCATAATGTTACCCTTAATAGATAGAGTGGGTAATTAAGATTTTAACGTGTTATAGACTAGTCACTAAACTAAAAATAGAGCTGTTTAAAAGCGGGTTTGGGTCGGATATGGAACGGACTATAATGAAGAAAACCTCCTTTTAAGACTAACAAGCGGACCGGGCTAAAATAATGGGCTATATAACCATGTCGTTACCCGCCCTATTGTTAAAACTCAGGCCACCCATGGGTTATTAGACTCTACATTTATCGATCTAAGTTCACATTTATTCGGTAATTATAAGGCCACAACGATCACAAAATTACTTCACAGTTTCTTTTTTTGATAGTTTAATTTGGATTATGACGTGATGAGTAAAATTAGACGCAATGAAAAACAAATATAAGACGTTCAGCTTACTTATGGGGGATTAATGGCCTTGGAAATGTTTCTTATTATCATTGTGGTATTGAAAATTGTGAGTGATAATCAACTAGTCACAACACCTTCAATTTTCATAAGTTATTCGCAAATGAATAACTCAAGATTTTGATATACACTAATATACCTATTGTTAATTTTTTACTTTATTATTGAACATATCTCTTTTTGTCGTATTATTAGCGGGTCGAATGGACCATCCCATTTTTAAAATGACATGTCCAAGCCTGACCCATTAGCTATGGGCTGGGTTTGTTCGACCTGTGACCCAACTTGAAAAAAATTTGTTGTCTAAGCACATAAAAATATCGGCCCGAATAAGCTGGGTTATTGGATGGTATGACCCATAAACCGCTCTACTAGAAAGATATGAAGAGTTTAAAGAAGGTTGACAGAAAAATAATGAGATGACGTTAGGTATGCATCATGCATTGTTGATAGCAAGTGAAGGAGATGAGGATAAGAGTAAAGCTAATTAGGGCCAATGGTTGGAAATATGCAATGTAAGTCGTCCATCATTTCTGGTACTTTGTGTAGATAGATAGATATATAGATAGGATTATGAAATGTGGTTAATGTAGTCACATGATTTTGTTTTATACCATTCTTCATTACTTAATTGAGCACAATTTAAGATGGTCGTAGATGAGACAATATTATGTACTCGACTTCCAAACACCTTCGCACGCCCATTCAATTATATTCTGAGTTCAAGGTAATTTCAGCTAGTTTTAATAATATAGATAATTCGTCACTTAATAACCCGTATTTAAGAATTATCAAAAAGTAAAAAAGTTCTAAAATTTATTTCAAAACTACTAGGAATAGATTATAATACTATCCCATTTATCGATGAGAGGAATAAATTTGAGGACCGCTTCTCGTCCAGCTAAAAATTTTGGGCACAATCCGTCTCCAACTTGTGACGGATAGTGCCCGTTTTCAATAAGAATCTATGTTTTTCATAAACTTAGGACAAAGGCATGAACTCTACTAATCTAGTACGATATTAAGTTTTGTAAACGACTGTATAAGTCAATACAAAATTCCATTTGCAAACTAAATGACAATACTTATTGTTATGTCCTAATCAACTCTTTCATCTTGGTCTGCAACTTGCAAGTTGCAGGTTTTTAACCCTTAGGGCCTTAGTATAGAATATCCCAAATACCAACTTTTATGCTAAAATCATCAGGATAATGCAACTACTTTGGTTGGCTATTGTTGCACCACAATTCCAAATTTCAGATCACTCACTCTTTAATTTCTTGCTGGATTGTTATCAATCAATATATGAGCTTCAGAATCTTGTCACCCTGCATAATTTTGTATCAAAGAGGTCTTACTAGTAGTTAAGACCACGGTAATAGGTCATATATTATGCTGACCTTTTTTTTTTTTTTTTTTTTGGCAGCAGTAAAGAAAAAAGGTTTTACATATTGCCCACCCGATCCTCCGGGTCGGACTTATTTGTTACAATTTTAGAAAAGGAAATTAAACTAATGACAGGACTGACACAAATGCTAGGTCGCTTGGGGGGACGATCTGATCTCTCCAACTGGGTGAAAACTTCTTTTCTCTTCTTTTTCAATTGAGCTTCCGGGGAGTACCTGTAACAAGACACACTTACGCCGCGAGGGCGTAGAAATTTACTGGAGGGATATCTACCTGTAGAGAAAGTAGATAAATTATGTTTCGGAGATTCACCCCCTTGGCTATGATTTTTCTTAAAGGTATAAATTCCCATCCTCCTCAATCTACAAGGGATATATGAGGTAGGGACACACACAAGTTTTCTAAACAGTGAAGTCTTGCTTTTCTTAGGACTGGCTGAAAAACAAAAAATCTGGTTAGCATTAAATTCAGGATGAGCCAAAAGACAAGTAGAGATGGTAGGTGTATCATTCATTGGAACTATAGGCTCAGTAACCAAAGTGCTCTCTTGGGGTGCTTGAGTAATGTGAGAAGAAAAGTTGTCTCCAACAGAGGAGATGCTCAAGCTCGAATCACAACTGTGGGACTTTCTTGAACCACAATCGTTTGCCATAGTAATGATTTCGGTACAAGGAGACATATCATCATTTTGAATCCCCATCTTACGTTTTCGGGATTTAGAGAGTCTCCTTCTCTTCTTCTTATCCTTCTTCTTGCACACCTCACTTGTACTTTTTTCTTCCTTCTTCTTGCCATAGTAACTGATCGTTTCTATTGTAATACATCACCTCATTACCTAGAAGAAGCTTTTGATAATCCTGTCCAGAAATCCTCAGACGAGAATGTCTTCCCCCTTTTTTAGAAAATTCAAGAGAAGACTTGTTAGGGTCATTTATCCCCAAACCCGGGTTCTGATAAGTCTTTCCACTATTTTCAGCTTCAGCCATCTCCACATATCCACTCACATTTTCCTTCGCACTCATCTCTTCATGGGCTTCCGTCGCCTCCATGACCACACTCTCACAAGCATCAATATTTCTTTCAGCAGCATACACAGTATCCGAATAATGCACCTGTTTCTTACTATTCACACCCCTTCCATCAGACGAAACACCCTCTAACACTCTTTTACCATTATCCTTAATAAGGAGCTGATCTTTAACCACCTCTAATTCTCTTATCACATCCTTATTTCTAGGTTCAACGCTCAAAGCTTCCACCAGATCCACTTTTGCTTCTAAAAGCCTATTCAACTTCATATAAGCCATTGCCCTACGAAAACGAGCCTTAACATTTCTTGGAAATGATTCCAAAATCATGTTACACAGATCTGTAGCAGCTCTAAATTCCTCAAGTTTAAAGGCACAAGCCGTCAGATTAGAATTAAGGGAGATTGCAAGTTCAGATAATTGTTGAATGTCCTCACTTCCAACCGCACACATGCTAAAACCAAAAAGTTTACAAGCCTCGTCATAACACGAAGCAGCCTCATCAAAGTGATTTTGTCTAAAAAAAATGTTTCCTATGTCTTTAAGTGCCTTCACCTCAGATAAGGTCAATGTAAACGATCCCTTCATTCTCTTAAAGTGACCTATCATTTTTTCCCATCATCATCCATAAATCCATCACTAACATGGGCACAAGCGAATTTATCCAGAAAATCATAATAAACCGAAGGTGATGCCATAACCACAACCGTAAAAGAGACGATTGATCACCACCCAAACAACCAGAACTAAAAAAGAAACCCTTATTATAAACAAACTACTCCCTTACCACTACAAACAGTACATCACTCACCAAACACCAAAAACAAAGCCCGACCGCAACAATCAAACAGCGAAAGATCGGAGGAACAGACTTCAACTAATCATGAATGGACCACCCATGGAGAGAAACAAACATATATAAAGAACAAGACCCGGAAAAACGAACCTGAAAAAAACGACACCGACGAAGAGTTGACGACAACTACGTTGAGAAGTACCAAAGTGAGCCAAAGAATAGACGTAGCCTCGCCGGCGACCCTAAAGAAACGACCGGAGAAGTCGCCGGCGAGGGACCGCGAATCTAGGTTTTAAATTGGGGATTTTAATTTGGGGGGTTTTTAATTTTTTCACTTTCTCTCTCCTCTCACTATATGCGTTCTACTTGGAGTAAGTTCGTCTTTAAGTAGTGATTATACTGACCTTAAGTGTACAATATTGATGTGAAATTTCATAATTCTAACCTAGTACCCTCCCACAGACCCACGGTACTGATCGGGTTCCAATCCTCGGAACTGGGCTCTGTAAGTTGGTAACATAGTTTGAAGCTAGTTTCGCAAGACCGCATGCAATGACAATGAAAACAAAGACGACGTTCAGTTGGCAAACAACGACTCGGACACTCCGCAAAGATGCTACATTAAAGGAAACATAATTAGGCTGTCGACTGTCGATTAAATTTGTTAAAAACTAATTTCAAACATTTTATACACAAGTCCGAGAGTGGTGGTTGGTTGTTGGTGGTTGGAGGTTTGGGCCATGGTGATGAAATAGTAACATTCAGGAGGATATTCTTGGGATATCTGACAACTGATGTCAGAAGTCAGAACTCCGAAAATGCATTTTCTACCAACATTGCTGATGATGACACATCACCGTTACTGTAGAATGCATTTAATCATTTTCTCACTAGTTTGGAGCATGGATTGGCAAAAGTAGGAGATGATCCGATCTCATCTCCAATCGCTCGAGAATGTTCAACTTTACATAGCTCGTGCGCTGCATAGATTCAAACTGCAAAACAACAAATAGCAATATTATCAGCATAATAATCAAAATCGTTCATTCAGCTTTATGTGCATCTTGTACTGTTAAAAAAAAATATAGATGCACAGCATCAATACATTTTACTCAGCAAATTTTGTGATGTACCATCAGGAAACAAACTTAAGTGTGTTTTCAATAAAAGGGCAAGCTTGCGAACCCAGGAACCCCCACCAGCGACACGTGCCATTGTGCAAGGATAATTTTACTATTATTGTTGTACATGTATCTACACAATTCATCACCATTTGAGGCTCTGATACTTTTTGCTTCAAAAAATCATCACATCTGGCCTTACCTTGCAAGAGCAGCATCGTGTATGAATTCCATTATCTCGGTACCAGCATCAAACATTTGTGCTACTCATTTACTAGCTTCTGGGAAACTCAAAAACGAGGCCTTCTGCAACACTTCTTGCCCTTGAGTGCCCGAAAAGCTTGCTCACAATAGCTAGGGCAAAATCCATTGTAGTACCAAGTCCCATTGAAGTGATAAGTTTACCATCAATCACAACTTTCACACCCTCAACCACCTTGCTTGTTGAGTTACCTGACATGGAGGTACATGTCGCAATTACTTTGTCCTGTTTACATCAATAAATAAGTGAGCAACGTGACCAGTCATGGGGTGTTTGATTTTTCCTGACAGATGTAAGTTAAGTCACCTTGAGCAGCCCTTGTTTTTGCAGCAGTGCTATCGAGGAACTTACTGCCCCGTACATTCTACCACCTGCTTCCTGTTCTTTCAGTAGCTTCTTCAGAACTTTTGACTTATTCAACTGCTTCAGACCTTTAAGACCACCCTGTAACAATAATTACCAGTAATAAGCTTCCAACTTCTGTACTTCCCACGTATCACAATGTTATTCCTACTTAATATACAAGATCTCCAAGATGACACTTCAATAGATTTTTGCAATTATGTATAACTTCTGATTGTTGCAAATATGATTGGCAAAAGATATGTTTATGATTAGTATCAATTTTTTAGTATCGTATGCTTAGGTAATATTTTCTTAACAAAGTTGAGCCAAATGAGAAGAACATTGCGAAACCAAGAGAGTATTAGTTTACAGCCTGCTACATTTAAGCCAATGCCTCACACGTACAACATGATGATAAATCACAAACTCACAGCAGACTAGCCATAAGGTAATGATTTAGCAAAACTATACCAGACATTCTATTTTAGTTTTACCAGGAAACGGATCACAATTTCTACCTGTTCCACTTCGCAATTACCAGGGACTCTACCAGAAACATCTCAATTCAGTTCAATCATAAATGGTGCAAAATCTGCAAACCCCCAAAGTTCTACTAATTATGGAGCCTTTACTTAGTTCATAACTTCATGCAAACCCATGTCAATTATCTAGACATTATGTTACTTTGACTCTACAGTCTACACTTTGGGGCCAGACCCCCACGCTTACCAATTCGATAAATCCCAAAGCAGACATATGGGAGGCTTAAAAGACCATAATAAAATAAGTCTTACATGAGACGTATAATATGAGTCAAAGGCCTCTAACATCTCTCTATCACTAATGAAGTAAGCACATAGTAGCTTTGATCTTACCGGCAGAACAATCAAATCATAAGTAGTCTCAACTGCTAAATCAATCAACATGTCAGCCATAATGTTGGTTCCTTGAGATGCCACAATTTGTCGGGACTTCTCCACAGATGCAACCACAACATTGGCATTCGCTCTCCTAAGGATATCAACTATTGCTACAATCTCTATCTCCTCACATCCATCTGCAACCGGAATAAGCACCTGCATAACACATAGGACAAAATAATTATTTCCTAGAGGAGCGAGTCTCCAAGATTTTGTAGTAAAAAAAAAGAGATGTTAATCAAGGTTATGAAAAATTTAATGAGCTTATTGGAAGTACAAGTACTCGTTAAATGACATATACTGCTGATGATGACCGTGAAAACGTTGTTAGTCTGACTATATAATTCATGTGCTCGTATCTTTCTCTGGAAATAGCCAACTTTTCGATATATATGAATGCTACGGTAAGATCCTCGACAAATCGTAAGAAAACATTTAAAAACGATGGACTTATCCAAATCAGTTACTTTTACTGAGGCCAGATAATTACAAGTAAAAATAAATACTCAACATAGGTTCCAACAACTTAGAAACATAAGCTTTCAACCAATTTCATAAAGTTGATACAGAGGTCGGTACTATAATGCTAAAAAACATTGAAAAGGATTTCCATAGGAAACACTACACATTCAAGATCCGAGGGTAGAAAAATATCGACAGGATAATGGATAGCTCAAGCACATGAGGCCATGTACGAAAACATTATCCTAATACCTTAAGGGTCCCGTGAGTGGCAGGGTAAGGAAATCAGATCACTATTTCAAGTAACTGCTTACCAGAGGAGGCTGATCAAGTAACCAGTCTATTCCATTGATTTCTTCTTTTCTAATACATTCTTCTACATTTAGAAGCTGAATAACAAGAAAAATAAAGTCATTAGTAAAATTGTTAACTTTAATTGGTATAAGTAATTATTTGGGAAGGGATCCGTAACTAATCAATGTGAACTGATTAACAGGATATAGTTCAGTATTTAAAATTAAATTCTACCTAACAACCTAACTAATAACAACATAAATAATTACTTAATTAATAATGTGATGATTTTTCTGACCAAATCATTTCTAAGCTGAAGTATCTTTCATTTTAAATAACATGTTTGCCATGATAATTAAAACAAAATAGATTCGCAGGAGATATGTAGCTTATTGTAATTTCAGAACTTGAAAAAAACATCATAGAGGAAAACCTTCTCCGGCAATGATCCATATCTAAAAACATTACATGCATTACAGTTTGGATAGGATAAATGCACTGTACCAACAGTTACACTCAATAGGTTCCCCTTATGTTCCTTGTTTAATAGTTTCACGTGCACCACTCAGATAGTCCTTTTGAATTCAGAATCCATATTTTCTTCAACTATGCACAAAGATGATAGGCAAAATCTAAAGAAAGACTATATGATGAAGACATTATGAGAACGTTGTGAAGATAGAGATTCTGTCCTGAAAACATACCACCATTTTCTTGACTTCTTGGGCAACAGATTCATCAAATAACTGTTCTACTAATGACAGAGCAAATTCAAAGGTAGTTCCAGGTCCACGGCTGGTTGTAAGCTCCCCAGAGACTTGGATGTTGGATTTTACAGCCCAAAAACGGGAAAGCTTGCTCATAAATGCAGGATGACAAGTAGTCTTGGAGAAACATGCAAAGAAAGTTAAATAAATAAAGATAATCTAATAACTTGATAAGTGCAACTTACATAGTATAAAAAAGGAATTTGCAAATATCAATACCCGTTTTCTCCTTAATAATCCCCATGGTAGGAGAGTAACAGCTGGAGCAGCACATATAGCACCATATAATCTTTTCTCTTCTGCATGTTTGCTAGTAATTGTGCGAAGAACTTCACAATCCCGTAGTCGTACAGAACCAGGCATTCCTCCCTGCATTTCATGCTTGTAACTACTCCAATTTCATGAATGGACAATGAGGTCGATTATGGAACCAAAGAAAAGATAATTCAAGTATCAATATATAATCCAGTTTTCTTTCTCAAAAAATGGTGGTATCGAGATCTATAAACTTGCTGCAAATTTTTGACTCGATATACCCCTTATGTTTACTATAACTTGTGACAACATACTTCAGCCATGGCCTTCATATTATCTCGTGTACTCATGTCTAGCATTTGACACACATGACATTTAAGCCAAAAACTTATGGATCTTCGTATGTTAGCTATAGGGAATATTAGTTAGTTAACAAAGTTAACTAACTTTCCTAAAATAAGGAAGTTTGTTAGATAGAACTAAAGTCGGTTGATTGTTAGTATAAATAGGACAATCATGATTGTCCTATTTATACTAACAATCAACCGACTTTAGTTCTATCTAACAAACTTCCTTATTTTAGGAAAGTTAGTTAACTATGTTAACTAACTAATATTCCCTATATTAGCTGAAGCCGACACTTGACACACATTCATGTCGCATACTTCTAAGCGAGTCAATGTAACAAAGGTGGTGACATAATAAATCGGCTGATCTGACATGGTTACTTATGCCATATGAAGCACGGTTGCTAGAGCGAAGGCTCACGTGTGCACTCAAGCACTGATACGTAGCAATTCGCATGGTCTACTACACAGCATCAAGAGCCAACCAGTATGTAAGTAAACTATTTCACGAGCTGACGCAATCTTCCAGGAAGAAAGGTGAGATACTTAACTCATTTTGTAGTAAGAATTTCAAAAACTCACAGGTAAGGCAATTAGATCGTAGATCTCATCAATGCAAGAGCTTATTAAGGTATCAGCAACAAGTTTGACGCCGCTAGACGCCTCAACCTCAAGCTGAGGCTCAACAGAAGCCACAGTGACATGAGCTCCAGCCTGACGCAATACATGCACTAGTATCACAGCTTCCAGTTCTTCTGTTCCATACCCTATCGGAACTAAAACCTATTATGACAATTAAAAACAAGAGCTTATTCAACCAGAGATATAACAGTCCATCTTCTTCACTAAAACAAGTTTCCAAGCAGCCAAGCCATTACACCCATTCATCTTCTAAATCATAATATCAGAATGAGAAAGCACTAAGCACAAGTGTTGTAGCGTAAAAACAAGCAACTCCTCTGTGAGGCTAGACATCCATTTATAATCCTAGTATCCTACTGTGAGTCTTCTCTGAAACAGTTGTATGCATATAATCAAGTCATTGACCATGTTATTAAACGAACAATACAAGATCAAAAGATGTGATCCTATCATTTCTATGTACACATCGGTCTCACATAAATTCTTGTAATTCTCATAACCAATTTCTTCTTTTGTGTCTAAATGGAATCACATGGGCAATTCTAATCATACAGTTTCGAAAACAGGTTATGAGTATCACCCTCGATGACTGTACTTGCTTATTTACTTGCTAAGCTACGTCACACAAGCGTAGTAAAAAGGGAAAACATTTCCCATTCACTCGAATCATTTAACCATTCACCTACAAAGCAATATGATCACAAAAACAGAATAGGAAGTGTAAGCGCGAAAAGGGCAACCTTTTTGAAGGGGGCAGAGGGGGCAGAAGTTGGGTCAGCTGTGGCAATGCCAGCATTAGTTGCAACAGCTTTAGTAGGCTTAATTCTTTCAGAAGTGGTCGTACTGCGACACCGAGTATTGAAGGAAGAAGGATAATGTGCTGAATTACTCGCAAAAGGCATCATTGAAACAGGGTGAAATTTGAGGTATGAACGCTCAAAGCAACATGTTGAAGCATATGTTGATGATAAACACTCCATTTAGCTAAATTACCCAATGCCCAACTGATATTATCAACTAAGTTACTCAGAATTTGCAAGCAGCAGATAAAAATAATCAAAATTGAGCTTGAAATGTATACTTTGTTAAGCAAGTTTCATTCAGGCAAAACATCAAACATGTAGAATGCAATCACTGAGTTACCAGGACCTACAAGTACTGAAATTTAGTGGGAGCAAAATGGCAGAAAAGTGAAGTTTTATCTTCAAGCCTTCAATTGCTTAACAAATTCGAGAAAGTTGTTTAGAATATCTTACTTCTAAGATTCTATCAAGGGATTTGAAATTTAGACATGAAAATAAAGGTTAAATTGTACTTATCTATATTAGAAATAAATATATTGGCCAAAGGTGAAGATCCATAACGTGTTACAATATATAAGGTACACTATTTTTGTAATTCTCCATTTCCCTCCTTGTATTTACACTTTTCTTACGGTAAGAGATGGACTATCCGTCTTTAGGGGGCTTTGTGTATACATGGGTATTGCCTATTGGACTATCACAAATTCTTATTTGCGACGGACAACCCGTCACAAGCTTACGACGGGCCAAATACGCATCGTACTGTAGCAAAACGGGTCTGGGTCAGCATTTATGGGGGAATTGATGTCTGCCGCCTATTCCCTGCCATCTTGTCATTCTTTGTACTTTGGGGTTTATTTAATTTCAATAATTGACATTTAATAATACTATTAATAATAATCAAATAATATATTCATACAAACAACACACATATAATCAAATACCGCCATTCTTCTTTCAAATTTTACAAAATTTTGCTTCATTTCATTCCCCTCCCTCATTTCTTCATAAACACATCATCAGAACATCATCTCATTCTCTAAATTTCTTTATATAAACCAGTGAAAAAACCCCACAAGTTTACGTAAAACATTGACGATTAAAATAACGAATCATATAACATAACGAAATCTGTCGAATGATGGACGGGGTGATGTCGGTTTGGTTACTAATGATATGAGTGAGGGAGACAATACAAGTCATCAAGAGATGATGGACGTGGTTGATGTCGGGTTTGTTGCTAATGAAATAGTTGATCATCGGAGCGACGGAGACAATACAACTTTGGAGATTTCGGAACGAAATTGTAGTACGGAAGGTATATGTGAGTTTTGTTATAAACATGGATATGGTGATGAAATGTTCATTGGAAGATTATTGTGTTTCATCTATGTTGTGTTTTTATTCTTTGTGTGTTTCGGTTCTATATTGTGTCCTTTATTCTGTGTTTAATCTTTGTTAGTGTTCGATATTGGTAGTTTATTCTTTGTGATAATCTTTGTTTAGTGTTTATTTAGCATATCAAGCTTCTCCTATTGCTATATGGTTTCTGGGTCTGGACTGGTTGTCAGACTTTTGCATGTCAGGTAAATATGTGTTTCTTACGAAGTTTACATGTCAGGTAAATGTTGCTACTTTGGGGGTTTATGTGCCCTGGCAAAGTATCGTAAGAGTCTGTTCAGATTAAATGTTGTTAGGGTGAGGGTTTATGTGCACCTGTAAGAGTATTTTAGTTAGCATCTGGGGATGCATGTATGTGTGGTAATTTGTAGGGCTGAGCAAAATCGGTATACCGCACCGGTTTTACAATCCGGAGCGGTACCCGGTTTTTAAAAAATTGGATTTCAAGGAACCGATACCGAACCGGATTAAACCGGTATACCGGTTTTTTCAAAAATAGGAAACCGGATCCGGAAATCCGGATTACCGCACCGGTTTTGAAACCGGTTTCACTAAATTTTCCTCTTTAGACGTTTAGAGTTTAGTTATTCAAAACCATATCCGCTCCGGTTTAGCATAATATAATCCGGTTCGGATACCGCATCCGGAAAAAAACCGAATTTTCGGTTTTCTTTTTACGGTTTTCGGATCGGTTTCGGTTTTATAAATCGGATCCGATTTTTTTGCTCAACCCTAGTAATTTGTTTAAGTTAAGTTTCTTACGAAGTTTACATGTCAGGTAAATGTTGCTACTTTGGGGGTTTATGTGCCCCTGGCAAAGTATCGTAAGAGTCTGTTCAGATTAAATGTTGTTAGAGTCAAAGTTTATGTGCACCTGTAATAGTACTTTAGTTACCATGTGGGGATGCATGTATGTGTGATTATTTGTTTCAGTCAGTAAAAATGTCGGTTGGTTGAGGGGATATGTGTCCCTGGCAAGATTGTCTATTCAGTACATGGCTTTAAGATGTTGGCAGTGGTGGGGGTTATGTGACCCTGTAAGACTGCTTTAGTTACCCCCTTGGGATGCATGTATGTGCATAAATTATTCTAAAATGTGGCAAAGTATTCTAAGATACTTTGTTGCTTGTGTCAGCAGATTTTTCACGCTCGCTAGTTGGTATGGAAGTTGCAACATGGGAAGATGTGTACGAGATGTACGTGAAGCACTCACAGGCGTGGGGTTTCAGCGTCAGGAAAGGGCCTCTCGCAGGGAGAATGGCCCCAACACACCGTTTTTGGAGAGGTATTTTGTGTGCTCCGCTGAAGGGACGCATGGGAATGGTAGTCGGGTAGGTGAGGTGGGGCTGCCGGATGTGGCCAATAAGCAGAAGAGAAATGCAGCGGTTAGCCGATGCCAATGCAAAGCTAGTGTGCGCTCACATGTGAACGATGGGGGGAAGTGGGAGGTTTTGCAGCACGTAGTTGAGCACAACCATGAACTCACCCCTATTCAGTGACAGGAGCACCATCGGTCGAAGAGGCGCATTACTGATGCGGAGGGGGATGCTATAAGGGCAATGACATAAGCCTTTGTTGCCCCCACCGTTCAGTACAAGGTCGCGGCTGCTGTAGTGGGGGGGAGGTATTTGTGGGCCACACAAAGCAGGATCACATCAATTACGTGCATAGGCTGAAAGCGAAAGCTATAGATGGGGGTGATGCAGCAACGCTAATCAACATGTTGAAAGCACGACAGGCCGAGGACCCTGGGTTCTTTTTCCGGGTGCAGTTCGGCGAAGACGACCGCCTATGTCACCTGTTCTGGTGTGACGCCATGATGCGGGAGGACTACCGACTGTACCATGATGTTCTCATCTTCGACACTACGTACCGCACTAATAGGTACAACTTGATATGTGGTGCGTTCGTTGGCATCAAAAATCATTGGTCTAACGCCATGTTCGGTTGTGCTTTCTTATCTGATGAGACCGAAGAATCGTTTGAGTGGTTATTCAACGCATTTAACGAAGCTATGGGTGACGATATGCGGCCAATTTCCATTTTAACTGACCAAGATCAAGCAATGTCAAATGTTATAGACAAGGTACGTAAGCTATTTGCAGTGGTAATGTTGATAGTGAATTGCATACTTGTTATGTACGATACATTCATGCTTTTTTGTGTACACATTGATTACCTTATCAATTTGGTACCACAAAACCTTCACATGTGTATGTCCCCTCTGGTGTAAACATAATACCATATTATGGTGACATTATCTTCTGTTTTTACGCAGATTTATCCACAAAGTAAGCATCGGCTATGCCAGTGGCATATCCAACAGAACACCATCTCTCACTTCGGGTCTTTGAAGCATGATAGGGTTTTCCAGGACTTGTTCAATAAATGCCTTAGTGGGTGCTACAATGAGGACGAGTTCGAAGAATGCTGGCAGGGAATGATGTCGAAGTACGATATTGGTGACAGCCCGTGGTTCAAGAGATTGTATCGGCTGCGTTTCAAATGGTGTACCGCGCTGAACAATACCCATTTCTCAGCTGGAATTCAGTCATCCCAAAGGAGCGAAAGCACGAACCATGCCATGGGGTTTTAGGCCTCTAAGACAACGTCCGTCACGGAATTCTTTGGTATATATGAAACGACGGTCCGTAGATGGAGGGGGGAGGGGGAGCGGAAGGAATTCAATTGTATCAAAACAACGCCGACTTCCGTCTTCCCGCTAGTTGACCTCTTGCAGCATGCATCTCAGATTTACACGCTCCAACTGTTCCGCGTCTTTGAGAGAGAGTTCGGCTTAGCTATGGGAACCAGGGCGGCAATTATTCATTCCGAGGATTCTACTTTCTTGTACAAAGTCGTGACTGGGGCGATTGAGAGCAAGGGTCACCATGTTACGTACGATTGTCGTAACATGTTGGCGGAATGTACCTGCAGGAAGTACCAAATCGTGGGGGTGATATGTTATCATATTATACGGGTGCTCCACATGCACTCCGTACCGAAGCTCCCCGATAGGTACATTTTGCGCAGGTGGACAAAATTTGCAAAGAAGGAGGTTTGGGAGTGGCTTCTGCCCGCAGACTTACGCCGATCAGCGGCTAATGAGGCTATTAACTGGCGTCGTTCCATGCTAACAAAACTTAACAATCTAATAACAAAGAGTCAGTTAGTGGGTGAGGCCAGGGAAGTGTTGGAGAAGTACACCGAGATTGTTGCGGATGAAATAAGCAAGCTTTTGCAGAAAATGTCGCTCGGGGAGGCGTTCATTCATGAAGGGGATGACGTCCCCGCAATTCTTGACCCTATCCGCGTCAGGACAAAGGGGAGGAGTCAAAGGAAGAAAAAGAAGGTCGGGAAGAGGAAGGCAGCGAGAAACCCAAGTGGGAGCGTCCAAGCTAATCAGGACGCATACACCCCCATCCCGCGGCTGCTTTGAGTGGCGGTGCGGGTGTTTTACATGGTCGTCCGAGTAATGGTACCGTTTTCGGTAGGGAAACATGAATCTTTATTTTGTGGGGGTGGACATCGCAGTAATATCGCCACTCAGACCTCCAGTGGGAGCGTACAGGATGATCCGAATGTTATGCAAAATGAACAATCAGTAGGCAACCCGTTTTGTGTCACCAATATGTACGCCTTGTAGTTATTTTAGTAAGTGCGCCCTACGATGTAATATGTTAGAGCCCTTACAGGGACACATATTACCCGAAAATATGTACATATTTTCGGTCGTTTTCTTTTGGAGATTGTATATATGTATGTCTGAATCTCAGGTTATGATGGACTTGTTGAATGATGTTAACATGTTTATCGAAAAAATATCAACATAGTGCCTTGGGTGTGTTTTGATGGATCCATTATATATTCTCAAACATTCTGTCCCCATACACAGGTGAATACATTTGTATTGAAGTGTGTTGACATGTTTGGTATTCGTGACCTTGGTGTTCTGTTTTATATAAAATTGATGAACATGTGTCCCTGCATTTGTGTTCTATGTAGCAACCATTACATTATCTGTGTTTTGATGGATCCACTATATATTCTCAAACATTTTGTCCCCATACACAGGTGAATACATTTATATTGAAGTGTGTTGACATGTTTGTTATTCGTCACCCTGGTGTTCTGTTTTATATAAAATTGATGAACATGTGTCCCTACACTTGTGTTCCATGTAGCAAGCATTACACTATCTTGTTTCATGTGCTTTATATATTCTCAACTATTTTGTCCCCATGCACAGGGGTATACATTTTCGATTGATTTGTGTTAACATCTTTGTCACTTTTAGCCATTTAAAAACAGACCCCAACCCGTATATATAGTGCCTCAATTAACCGACCAATAATACAACGTGCAAGCGAAAGGAATAAACACAAGGACTTTATACATAAGGCACAACACAAGCCTTCAAAATGCGTAATGTACCCCTTAAGGGAAGCTACAAAAGTTCAACACGGGGATGAGCCCCCTAAACGATGGTCAATGATGACCATCCACAGTCTTGGCAGTCAGGTGCCAGCTGAATACAGTTAACTAAGGCACAATACAGGCCTTCAAAATGATACTGGGGTAGTCCAAAACAAATGGTCCTACCCATTAATGTGTCCAAAAAAAGGCCCTACATCAAGGACCACCTAAATATCCTGTACAACCAACTAGGCCATTATACCGCCCGCCCGAAAACTTGTCCTGCCTAATACCCGGTCACATTACTTCGATGTCCCAGCCTTCCTGCGCGTCTAGCGGGCCGTGGTCTTAGGTGGCTGGCTCGTCATGCCTATATCATCGATCCCGAGGGAGAAGGAAGAAGCTGTGATCATCTCTACCTCTATCATTGCATCCAACCGTGCGCCGACCGCATCCCACGCTGCAACGAACCCCGGGATGCCTAGTGTCTGTGTGAATGAGCCTTGCGTTGGCGATCCCCGACCACCATCTGATCATGCCTGCTGCTCCGCTGATCCTGTCTGCTGCTCCGCACCACTGCCTTCGCCTACAGCACCGGCCTTTAAGAGGATTTTGTGCAGGGTGGACACAATCGACAGGTTCCGCCTGGTAGTCATCCAGTTCGAGTACGTACCTGTGGGGGGGGGGGGGGGTTAGGATGACATAAGAACAGAGGGGGTTTAGTTTTGCACATTAAAAAATGAACGAATGAAGGGGGAATCAGAGAACGTAACGGCCTTACATCGTCGTACGAGGCCTGCAGTTCCTCGTCAGTGGGGACGCCATCTGGAAGTGGCAAGGTCACAAAACGTGCTGGAGGTCCCCTCGACTCTGGTTCACGGGCACTGGATCGACGATAAAGGCATTTGACGCGGTCCCTGGACACTGGGTACGTTACATTGTCCCATACCCCAACACCAAACCCCTCGTGGTACTGGTAAGCTCGCACTTCCTCGCCAATCCTCCTTTTCAGCCGCTCGTACGACCAGTGTTGAAGCAGCGGGAGGCTGGACTTCTCCGGGGTTCCCCTCCAGGTAACGCGATGGAAGTACATCATCTGCAAAAATAGTAAGCAGCCCCCTACATTTTTCGTGTCGTGGGTCCTCCACGAGTCTACTGCGGCGTCTAGCCTTTGAAGCACTAACGAGCACCAATCCAACCCAGATATGGTCTCCACGTCCTCCATTGCCTGCACAAGGCGGAAGTCCACACGTTTGTGGACGGTGGGGGCAAAAAATGTACCCATTGCGAACAGTACAAACATCTTTTTAAATTCCGGACCGCCATCCGGCAGTCCCATCATCTCCTGCCTCAAGGCATCTAACGACAACTCGTCCCTTTCATTGATGTTGAATTTCCTACGCCACCTTAGAGCCAATACCGGATCGGTTCTTGCTTCGACGGCCTGACCCGTACACGGCAACATGAACGCATCGTATACGTCATCCTTTGTCAGCACAAACTGGTGATGCCTATTAAAGAGAAACATCATCGATGACAGATCGTATTTGCTAAGCAACCAATCCGCCATTTGATGAAGGTAGGCGTGAGTCTTCAGCTGAAGTAGACCGCCAAAACCAATGTCCTCCACATCCATTTTTTGAGCTTCCGTCAGAACAGCAATTAGGTTGAATAATGGCCGAGGTGTCCCATGCCCGTCAACCTCATTCCTTTTCCTACAACATTTGAACATATTAAATCAAATTATGTCTGTCATGCTACATAATAACGAAAGTATACAACATATCTATAGAACAAAAGAAGAAGATATGTCATTAACACAAACAACAATGTAATTATCCAACATAATGGTTATGAATAACAACATCTGAACACACTAATGTTCACACTAACAGAGGAAAACATAATTACAAAAGGTAACCACAAATCAGTATAACAATATGTATGCAACATATAACATTATGTAATGCATGCTACATAACAGTCAAAGAACTGAACATAACTACATAACAAAAGAAAAATATATGTGGACAACAAAAACAACAATGTAATCGTCCAACATAATGCTTAAGTAGATCAACATGTGAACACACATAAGATAACTTGCATGTTAACCAACTAAAGCATAATGTTAACACTACCGAGGGGTAACATAATTACAAAAGGCAACCACAAATCAGTTTAACAACGTGTGCATAACATTTAACATTATGTAATGTAGACTACATAACAGTTAAACAACAAAACATGTCTTCTTAACAAAAGAAGAATATATGTGGACAACATAGACAACAATGTATTCATCCAACATAATGCTTAAGTATATCAACATCTAATCACACATCATATATTTTGCATGTTAACTAACTAAACCGTAATGTTAACACTACTGAGGGTAAACATAGTTGCAAAAGGTAACCTCAAAGCAGTATAACCATGTGTACGCAACATATAACAATATGTAATGTATACTACATAACAGTTAAAGAATAGAACATATCTACTTAACAATAAGAATAACATATGTCGACAACATAAAGAACATTGTAATCATCCAACATAATGCTTAAATATAACATCTAAAAAACATCACATAATTTGCATGTTAACCAACTAAAGCATAATGTTAACACTACAAGGGGGAAACATAAGTACAAAAGGTGACCACAAATATCTTTAATCATATGTACGCAACATATAACGTTATGCAATGTATACTACATAACAGTGAAAATACTAAACATATCTACTCAACAAAAGAAGAATATATGTATAACCATGTGTACGCAACATATAACATTATGTAATGTATACTACATAACAGTTAAAGAACAGAACATATCTACTTAACAATAAGAATAACATATGTCGACAACATAAAGAACATTGTAACCATCCAACATAATGCTTAAATATAACAACATCTAAACAAACATCACATAATTTGCATGTTAACCAACTAAAGCATATTGTTAACACTACAGGGGGGAAACAAAAGTACAAAAGGTAACCACAAATATCTTTAACCATATGTACGCAACATATAACGTTATGTAATGTATACTACATAACAGTGAAAGTACTAAACATATCTACTCAACAAAAGAAGAATATATGTAGACAACATAAACAACAATGTAATCATGCAACATAATGCTTAAGTACATCAACATCTAAACACACATCGAATAATTTGCATGTTAACCAATTAAAGCATAATGTTAACACTACAGGGGGGAAACATAATTATAAAAGGTAATCACAAACCAGTTCAAACATTTGTACGCAACATATAGCATTATGTAATGTATACTACATAAACAGGCAAAGAACTAAACATATCTACCCAACAAAATTAGAATACTTGTGGACAACATAAACAACAATGTAATCATGCAGCATAATGCTTAAGTACATCAACATCTAAACACACATCAAATAATTTTCATGTTAACCAATTAAAGCATAATGTTAACACTACAGGGGGGAGAAACATAATGATAAAAGGTAACAACAAATCAGTTTGAACATATGTAAGCAACATATATCATTATGTAATGTATACTACATAACAGTCAACGAACAAAACATATGTAATTAGCATAAGAAGAATATATGTCGACAACATGAAAAACAATGTAGGCATTCAACATAATGCTTAAGAACAACAACATATAAACAGAACAAGATATGTTCACAACATATACAACAATGTAAGCACTAAACATAATGTCTAACAAAAACATGTCAGCACATATCAGCACACGTAACTATAACATAATAGCAACCTGCCAACACACGTAACTATAACACAAATGTATATACCTAACATAATAACCAAAGAAGACAACATATCAAACATCTACACAATGTTCACAACACATTACATCAATGTAACCACTTAACATATACAGATAAATGTAACGCACTAACAAGTGAATAAAAACCCTACTTACTTGATCAGCTCCAAACAATCTTCATCACCCTTTCGTTTCTTCGAACTCTCCCCAACCTCTCTCCTTGTTGTCAGCATCTTCGACGCCTTAGTTTTTTCTGTATGACCTCTCACGTAATAGACAAAAAACGCTGTCAAATACATGTACGATGTGTATGTGTATGTGTCTGACCAAACTCTTTTTTTAAGAAAAGACACATGTCCTACCTTTTTTTACTTGTTTCCGCGGCTGCTTTTTTACCAACGTGATTGCCCTTTCAACAGCCGCATCATCTACATCTGCATCGTCATCAATGTCAGCATCGTCATCGTCTGCAAGTTCATCGTCTGTAGGTTCATCGTCTGCAACCTCCACTACTGCCTTCCCTTTGCCCTTTGCCCTACTACTGGAAGCAGTGAAAGTAACCTTCTTTCGGGCCCCCTTCACTGTATTATGTACTTCATCTGCATGCTCATCCTCGGCTGCTTCTTCCTCTACTTCGTCTTCTTCTGTCGGTTCCTTCACCGCCTTTCCTCTGCCTTTCGCTCCACCTTTCCCATTCGCTGCTACTTTCTTTACTGCAACTACCTCATCTGCTTCTGCTGTAAGGACATGGATAAAACATGTAACACAAACCAAATACATTATTAAATCATCTACAAACACATGTTACTATGTCAGGCTATACAGACAGAATGTTACCATGCCCCCCCCCCACACAGACCTATTTCAACAACTACATTTTCCGAACAACTACCAACAAATACATATTCAGGAAAACTAGCAACATATACAACAAATACATTATCAGAATAAGTACCTACATTTTTGTTCCTCATTTCAACATATCTGACATGCCTTAATTGTCAGGCTTCTTCACCATGTCAGGCACTCTAATGTCAGACATTTAAACAAATCTGACATTTATTTATGTCAGAACTTTGAAAATCTTTAAAACAAACCCTAAAAACCCAAAAACCCAGAAAACCCACATAAATAAAAGGTAATCACATGTTGCGGTTTATTTACTAAAAACTCAGAATCCCACATAAATAACTACAATAACACGAGTCAAACAACATTATTTAAACAACAAAATGCATACCAATGAAGATCTTTAAACAACAAAACAACAAAACAACAAAATCCCAAAAATCGACACAAAGTATTTAATAAAAAACACATGCAACAAAACAAACCCAAAATCCTACAAATAACCCACAAACCCACGAAAAAACATGCAAACCCAGAAACCCTAAAATACAAGGAACCCTAAAAATTCCTACAAAACCCTAAAATACAAAAAATGACGACGACACATAAAATCAACCGCATGCATTTACCAGCAAAACCACCAAACAATATCGAACATTTATAAAACAAAAAACGAACATCATTTACTATGAACAACTTTTTGTATGATTGAAATGTGTATTTTTAAAGAACTCAAATTATCATATTATCAACGAATTAGTAAGAACATGTGCATACCTTCATCATTGTTACTCGATGACACATCATTCTTACCCAACCCACGCCTCGCAATCTGCTTCTTCACCATTTTCGTGTTCTATGTTGGGTGTTTTTGGGGTTTTTGGGTAGAGAGAAAATGTAGAGAGAAGGACTGATTTTTGTGGAAATGAATATTCTGATTAATGGATTAGGGAGTTGGAGGAGATGTGTGCAGTGAACTAAAGGAAATGAATAGACGGTTTGGCTTCTCGAGGGGGTTTGGGGAACATAAATGTACAATCCCTTTTACCCCCATTATTTAATTACCCAAAACATGACATCATCACAACATCATACCCACTTGCATGATCCACAACCCCACTAAACGGTATGTTCTTGCCCCATTTAAGCCATATTTGGCCCGTCGCAAGCTTGCGACGGGTATGTCCGTCTTACAAAAAACGGACTGTTGGACTATTGGGTAGTATAATCTTCAATGTCTATTATTATCTACTTATTAATTTTTTTTGACCCGTACAATTTAGTTGCAGCTGAAACCCATCCACGCCCATAAAATCGCCCTCGCGTAAAATATTCTCAATATATTATGTACTACAGTAGTATTTTTGCCCGTGCGATGCACGAATACTAAATTAATTTGTGGTATTCATAAAATTTTCACCATGTAGATCAAAAGTAAATCATAAGATTTTTTTTATATAAAAATAGTATTAGTTCGTTCTATACAGGTATTATTTTGTTAATAAAATTACCTCATTTATATTCATTTCTGTCATTAATGTTACCACCAACCCCTCACAATCATCTACAGTACTACGCGAAAAAACTCTTTAAACAACTACTCTTAATCTTCAAACAACACATGAAATGGTCCACAATCCAAAGTCACACCTACTAACTTATTATGAAATTAATCATCAAATGTGATTTAGTCATCTTTATTGCTGCCTCAAACAACCATCTAACTCGTCATCGGCACTCTTTCCTAGCTTCCAATACACACCTAAAATATTCAAATCACCACTCCGTCACGAAACACCCGGACTCATCCCTCAAAGTTAGTTATCTCATTGAAAAATCAATCTATCTATCAGAAACCTAGCTAACTTCTGCTTTCAAAACCGATCTTATTGTTTGAATAAGAAATCCTTGATGGGAAAAACAAAAACATGCAATTTTTTTCTTTGGTTAACAAAAGAGGTATGAGAGAAGTGTAAGGAATGAACGGTGGATGCAACACTCGAGATGTAACATTGAAATTGGGTGTAAAATTCAAACCATGATGTTTTTTAATCACCAAGACAAATAAAGTAACCTAGTTAAACGTTAACAATACTATATTGACATGATATTTATTAACATTTGATTACTTATTTTTGTGTTTCACAAGGAAAAAAACAAAACTGAGTTTTCATACATGATAGTTTAGAGATTTTAACTTATTTTTATAGCATCTATGCCCAAGTCAATTACACATAATACAACCTTGAAATAAATTCATCTACTTTCTCAGTTTTCTTGCTACATACCCCTCATTTTCCACACCATTTAGGCATTGTTCGTACCATTTTCACTCAACTAACCAACTTAACCATCATAATTAACCGTATGCGCATCCCTGAACAACCTCATCGTATCTATATTTACTTGTACTACTCAAATCACACTCTTAAATGTCGTAAAATAACTATATCCTCAAGACACTTAACTCCTGCCTCCAAACCTATCTACCCCGATACTCACATGACATATACTTTCTTAATTCTTATCCAATGTTTCCACATTCTATTTTTGTACAATTTTATCCAATGTTTTCCATCCATACTTGGTAAAATAATTGACATAAATATTTTCTTCTATTTCTTGTATTTACAATGTTATCATTGCAAATTTTTCAATTACAACTCCACATTATGACATTTTTTTTTATACACACCCCTAAATATTTCCAAGAATACTCCCACAAAAAACATTATAACACCATTCCACATTAAAAATTATTCCAAGGCCCAATGGAGCATTCAATAGGACTGAAGAGAGTATAACATTTGATTTTTTTAGTTTTGTGTCTAACAAAGAAACAAAATTGAGTTTATACACATGATATTTTAAATATTTTTAACCTATATTTATATATTTGTCGGTTCTTTTCTCATATAATACACATTTTCAAATAAAATGTATTCATTTACCTTCTCCAATCAATATATCACGTTATCCATTTTTTTTATATATTCAGCCCTTTCAACCCGACAAACCAACCAAACCCATCAAAATCAACCTTAACAATATTCATATCCCTAAACAACTCAGCCATACATATGAATATATTTTTCTATCTTCTAAACCACACTCGTAAATGTTAGGGAGTAATCATACCCATGGAGTACCATTCTCACCCTCTTAACCAACTTAACCATTAAAATCAATTGTAAAATAATGTATCCCTGAAAACCTTAACCTACCGACATTTATTTTTACTACTCTCACACTCTTGAACGTCGTGGAAGTAACCCTACCCCCAAGACACTTACCTCATCTCTCAAAACCTATTTACCCCCACCACTCGAAATAATACTCTTAAACATAAGAGAGTAACCCTACCCCTGAAGACACTTCCCCCCTCCCTCAAAATTTATCTATCTCCGCCCCCGTAAAAAAACATGTCATTTTATAACACAATGCGTCATCGTTAAATAATAAGGTGGAAATATGTAGGAATAAATATTATTTATGAAATACCTTTCAATACCCATTTAAAACACATGTCATCCACACAATTATTCCACTTCACGCACCTATATACATAATCATTGTGGTCTTTAATATTTATATTTATACTAATTAAATCCAAATTTGACATTTTTGGGGTTTCTCTAAAGTATAATATATTTGACATTTATCTTATTTTTTTTTTACTTAATCAAAGAAATTATCTCATTTCTTTCGCATAAGTACGAAAATGCATAATATTCACTTGAATAGTAGTGCTACTCTTGTACCAAAAAATAGTAGTGTTTCTCTTAATTTGGTCGAATATGATTGATCGCAAATATTCCTTTTAGGTAGGAATTTGTTTAGACTTAAAGATTTAACTAATTTCATTTATTAGTTCCACACATTTTAATTATGATGAAGATATTCATTTTAAGCCTGAATGGTCTAGTAATATGGAAAAGATAAGAACATAATGTATAAGAAAAAGTAAAATATTTGTCTTACTACTCTTATGTCCCCGTGAGACTATTTTTGACTCATTTTAATGTTAAGACGGAGACAAACTAAATTAATTATTTTTTACGCTTTCCCATTTTCATTTTTAATAGAAACGCTGAATAATATTAATAACCTTAAATAGTAAGTATATAAATATTAAAGAACAATGTTATAAGATAGGAAAATTGTAAATAATCAATTATTCTAATTCATTTTCGATTTTCATTTTTAAAAAACATTGAATAAAGTTAATAAACGTAAATAGTAAGTATATAAATATTAAAGAATAATAATGTTCTAAATCTAATAGGAAAATTGTAAATAATTAGCTATTTTTTATTTTTCTAAATTTAATAGAAAAGTTGTAAATAATTTATTACTAGTTTTCTTGCACGGATATTAAAATAAGTTGCAATTATAGTGTATTGTACTACCTTTTTAGTTGTAAATAAAACACTAATTACGAATTTAATTTTTGATATACTATTCTTTTAGATTTCAGTCAGTTACTAATTTAACGTTGTATTTATATTGAGACGAAGTAAAGAATTTCTTATTTAGTTATCAAATGAGGTATGGGAGAAATGATGAAGCAATGAAGGCTTCCAAACAATACATCTGAAACGATATAATGGAGTTAGTGTGCTACAAATTTACAATCATTTCCATCATGAAAAAAAATAACTCAACTAAAAGCTACTGATATAATACTGACATGACATATACTTCATTAATTTTTATTCAATGTTCACACATTCTATTTTTGTACAATTTAATCAAATGTTTATCTTCCATACTTGGTAAAATAATTGACAAAAATACCTTATTCTATTTCTAGTATTTACAAGGATATCATTGCAAATTTGCAACTGCAACTCCACATTACGACATCTTTATATACACATCCCTAAAAATTTTCAAGAATACTCCCACATAAAACACTATAAAGTCTTTCCACATTAAAAATTATTCCCCGACCCAAAAGAATATTCGATTGGATTGAATAAAGTATAACATTTGATTGTTTAGTTTTATGTCTAACAAATAAACAAAATTGAGTTTATACACATGATATTTTAAACGTTTTTAGCCTTATAAATATATATTTGTTAGTTCTTTTCTCATATAATACACATTTTCAAATAAAATTTATTTGTTTACCTTCTCCAATCAATATCTCACATTATCCACTTTTTTTCATATTCAACCGTTTCCACCCGAGTAACCAACCAAACCCATCAGAATCAACCTTAACCATATTCATATCGCTAAACAACTCAGCCCCACATATGAATATATTTTTCTATCTCCTAAATCACACTCGTAAACGTCAAAAAGTAATCCTACCTATGGATTACCCTTCTCACCCACTTAACTAACTTAACCATTAAAATTAATAGTAAAATGTATTCCTAGAAACCCTAATCTACCGACATTTACTTGTACTACTTAAATCACACTCTTCAACGTCGTGGAGTAACCTTACCCCTAAGACACTCACCTCCTCTTTCAAAACCTGTTTACCCTCAGCCCTCGAAACAATAGACACATCCAATGTAAAATCAAACTCCATCCGATAAAAATCAAAATTGAGTATACATACATGTTACTTAAGAGATTTTTAACCTCTTTTGACAACATATGTGCCTCTGTTATTATCACAAAATATAATTTTAAAATAAAATTTATCTAACTACTTTCTCAGTTGTTCTAATCATTTTGTAGTACATACGTATAAAATTTAGCAAATGTATAATGTATGATGTTGCATAGTTTGTGTTAATAAATTTGGAATTATAATTTAAGTAGTTACAAATATGGTGACCCTCAACTTTTTTAGAGCATACATGGTAACCCTATAAATCAGAAAAGAAAATTGGTAACCCTAAAGTCTATTAAGTGCAATTATCGTGACCCTTAACTGTAATTCCGTCAATTTGGAACGTTAAGTGTCCTATGTGGCATATTATGAGATGGCTTATGTGGGCTATGACTTGGCACTTATTTCTTTAACTTTTTTTTTGCCTTAGCATTTTTCTCTAATTCCTCCAATTATTCCCTCTTAATCCCCCTTCAATTATCACCCTTATTCCCAATATAATTTTTTTTAGGCTATTAACATATTACTACCTAATAAATCTAAAATTTTGCATTTTACTACCTAATATGTTCAATTATTCAAATAACTACCTAATAAGTGTAAAAACTGACACGATTACTACCAAAATGACGGAAATTGCTAAAAAATGACGGAAATCAATTTATTACGTCCCGTTTAAATTTAAAACCTAATTTAATACCCATATTACCCTTCCCCTCTCCTTCCTCCATTAAAACACCTTCCTACTTCTGTTGGGAAATGTGTCCTCAACAATAGTGCGATCACGTAGTTAAATCTCATAACGAGAATGCGCAAGGGATGATACGAATTATTAGTCAACTGACCAACATTAATCGGTAATGATTGGCTAGCTAGAGTTTGACATTACTGTCGTATGACGGTGATGGTCAGTTGATCCCTTTAGGTCACACCTTTAGGACAATTCCCTTAATTGATAAAGTGATCAAATGTATATTGATACGATTTGATCATATTCCTTAAACTCGTATATCGAGAAATTAGAGGTTAAATCTTAATGTAAGATTTTTTGTTTAAAATTGAAACGTATCAATTGTTAAACGATAAACGATATTTTATAATATCAAAATTAGAATGAACCGGGTTGTAATTAATACAAAGGTTGTAGATCGTATTGACGATTATTATTTTATATTGGTAATTACGAATTACTTGTCAACTTGATAAATGTGATTTATTTATTTTATACATAATATTTATTTGATAAATATGTATATTTAAATTAAATCAATTGTATATTTTACAATGTGACATATTGTATGTCACATGACATACAATTATAAGATTGACAAAAGATAAAATTAAGTCCATATTATGGCTTATGTTAGACGGTTTGGGTGAGTGGTTAAGGAGTGATTATGCTTCTTAAATAACACTCTTTAAATGTTCATCATTAGGGTGCTCTTGTAAATAGTACCTAGAGCCACCCTAAGAGCATTGAAAAGAGGTAATGTTCCCTCTTATTACTACCCATACCCGGCCACCCAATAGCCAAGACAACCCCTTTAAAGCTTGTGTGAGAGCTCATAATACAAGCTAGTTCTAATTTGCATATTTTTCTAAGTGTGTAGAAAACTCAAAAACTCTCAACATCTAGCCGAGATGAGTGATTAAGGAAGAAAACCGATTCTTGTCTAGCACTAATAAGGGTTCGGTTGGTTAAGGGCTTGTCTTGGTGCATCCGGAGGAGGTATTCTAATTTGGGTACTCGGAGGATCATCCTAGCATATTATTGGACCGTGTGTAAGGGTTCATTTTCTCCTCTTTCCGCATTTTGTAGCATGCATAAGATCTTATAAACGAGTTTATAATTTTGTTAATTAAAAGTTAATTAAAAGGTTTTGTTAGTATGACTAAATTAGTTTATGAGCAACTAGTTAAACCTATCAATTGGTATCAGAGCAAAAGGGTTGTTTGCATGCTTTCCGTTTCGTTTTTACGGAGTTATTAGGATAACAAAATAAAACTTGATAATTTTCGTTTTGATATATGATATGCACGAAATTAATTTAGCATGATACCTACTGTTTTCTAATATGATTTAGAATATTTGGAATATATTTTGCATGAATATTGATCATTGGTATTTTAATTTCGGTTTTTAATACGTTTTAATGGTTAAAAATGATTAATTTTGGGAAAAATAGTTAAAATAAGCTTCTGGCCGAGATTTTTCAGTATGATATCACATGTATTTTCTATAATATGAATATGAATTTTCGTAAATTATAGACCTTTAAATCGTGTGATATGTTTTTTAATGGTTAAAATGCAATAAGATGAATAAATATGGGTTAAAATAGTTATATTATGAATTTGACTATAAAAATTTATGAGGATGTCACATGCAATATTTAAAATTTATGTTGAATTTTCCAGAAATTTATCTCAAATATTGCAATATTGTAGATTTTTAATGTAAAAATCGGGTAATTAGTGACATTATTTCGACTTTAATAGTTTTAGTTGGAATTTGGCCATGAAAATTTAACACGATGTCATATATATTATTTCCAGCATGTATAAAATTTTCGAGAATTTTATCTTATTTTATGCTTGAGAAATAATTTTAAATGTTAAAATCGTACGATATATGACGTAAATCGTTAAAATTTGCAAATGTTGTTAAAAATGGCCGAAAATGTAACCCATATTAGTCATATGTGATATGTTCATCATGAAAATTTTCTTGGGAGCCTAAAGTTTCAGATTTGATTTGTATTGATTTAATTTTGTTTTGTTAAAAGTAGCATTTAAAATTAAATAAAAAGAGGCATGCTTTAAAATTTCGGCTATGGGGCAATGTGCCATTTAATTTTCTGTCCATCTTGTGTTCTTAAAATGTTTTGGAAGGTATAAAAATATTATTAGTATTTAATTTGCATTTATGAAGTTAATTATTGAATTTTCCGACTTAAATTGCTCGTTTTACGTGTTATTTTCGAAATAATAATAAAACCGTATAAAATACTAATATTTTAACTTTATGAAAATTTTAAGAACATTCTGGATTTTTCAAAATTTGAATTTTGAATTTTCGAAATTTTAATGTCTCTTTTGGATTTTATATTATTTTTCCCGAAAAAAACCGAGTAATACCGATCAATATTAAAATATATTAAGTTAATTCATATTCAAAGTTTGAGTAAGACTAAATTTTGAATCCTATAAGAGTTAGGATGATTAACTTAACGATGAAAACCGTTTCATTTAATGCATAGTGTTGTTAAACGTTAAAACACGCAATTCCATAAAAACTGAGGTTTACGATAACTATTTAAATAAGTGTTTTAAATAGGACGATTTGGCTTAGGATTTGCATGTTAATTCATATTTATATAAGCATTGCATATTTTATATTATGAATGTCATGATTTATTTTTACGTAATTTTGGGAATTATGTAATTTACTTAGTATGGCCTAGTTTTTAAATCGGTATTTCCCGTAATGTAAGGGGTTACCGATTCGGTTGTAATTTGTGATCTCGTATCACCCAATTGTAATTTATTTCTATTTTATAATGTATAAAGTAGACTAGAAAAGTTGTAATATTTGTAAAATCCGGAGTTCCTTGAAGACGGTGCCATTCGGAAAGGAGTTCCGATCAAGACGGTGTTTACCTCGAAGTGCGTGCCGCGTGAAGTTCAAGGGACCAAAGGAGTTGGTTTCCGAATTTGTACTTTGTTATTTCTTTTCTAGGAAAGGCCATACTAGGGTTTATTTATGCTTTTATTTTGCTTTTTATATGTTTGCATGCATAGCCAAATCGTCATACATCGTATCATGCATTTTCGATTTAATCGACCTAGTCATTTATTTTATCGATAATTCACCGACTTAGTTCACTTAAACGGAGATAGATAATAATTTGACTAGATCTCTTACATATAAATATTGAGACTTAGCCTTACCAAAAAGTACGGACCCATGAATCCCTTCTTCACAAGGACGTAGGCTCGGCTACACCGGGGTACTAAAATTGTCACGTTGGGTAAGTGGGGTAATAAGATTACACCTTGAAATTTGGTTGATCTCAACGAAAGTATTCGTAACCGTAGTTGCAATAAGTTCGGGCTAAAGATAATTTTAAGAAAATTGTCGACCGAGAGTTCTAAGAGTAGAACCGATTAAAGAGTTAATCCGCCAAATTATACCGATACGGGTTGAATCGGCTACACCGTGCCCGGATTAGTATGGGTTTGGGTCTCGGGATTGTTTACTTAATTGGGTAAGAGATCATTAAGTAAATATGTATAACTAAACTTAAAGTTTTAGTTTAAATTATGAATTTAAAAATGATGTTGTTTTTCCTTTTTATTATTGTAGTTTAATTTTCAACATCGACTATGGCAACCAACGCTCCACCTCTCACTAACGTATCATGGCTTCGATCCTTTATGGATCGTTGCAAACTCGATAAGCATGGTTCCAATTTTAAGGATTGGGATGCGCAATTACTTTTGGCCGCTCAAGGTGACGATAAGAGTCGTTACCTATCCGAAGCCGCTCCGACCGCTCCGACCGCTCGTTCGTCGGCCCAAACTCGTGAGGCCTATGAAGCCTACATGAAAGAGTCCTCCGCTCTTAAAAATGTGCTCATCTTCTCCATGGAGCCGGATCTCCAAAGGAGTATGATTAAGTTGACCACATCATATGAGATATACACCAAGCTTGCGACCATGTTTTCGCAAACTCCTAGGGTGATTCAATATGAGGCGGCTTCCGCCTTCTTTGACATAACTTTCAAGGAAGGGCAAAAGATAAGCCCTCATGTGCTCAAACTCGTTGAGCTCGCGGAAACTCTAAAAGCTCAAAATGTTGACATTCCCGACTCTCTAATTATTGACCGAGTTCTTCACTCGCTCAATAAGGTTAAGGCGTATGCTCAATTCCGGGTGAATTTCAATATGCGAAACCAAGAGACCACATTGGAAGAGTTGCATAAGATGCTCGTCCAAGCCGAAAGGGACGTGGGACTTCATGAAAGTTCCACCAAGGATGTTTTGAACATCGAAAAGAAAGGGAAAACGAGCTTCAAGAGGAATGCCTCGAAAGGCAAGGGCAAGAAAACGTTCAAGCCCAAGGCGACCAAAGAAAAGACCTTTTCGAAAGGCGCTTCCACCTCGTCTTCTAAAGAGCAAGACAAGTGCCATTATTGCACGAGGATCGGTCATTGGAAGCGAAATTGCCCCAAGTACTTAAGTGATCTCAAAAATGGGAAGGCAACCGCCGTAGGTAATAATTCTCGCGTATAATTCATGTCGTTTATCAACTTATGTATAGTGATACAAATGTGTTGATATTTACCCTTTTTAATTGTTTTAAAGGGCCACCCCCGAATAATGATAAGGGCAAGGACAAGGAATCTTGAAGTTCCTTACTTGGATGGCTCCGGTAGCATCCAATTGATCGAAGACTTGAAGAGCTAGGCTCTAATTTTCATATCGTCTTCTTTCATATTTTGCATTTATTTATGGAACAATTTAATTTTCTTGTAAGACAAGGATTAAAATCCTAAAACAATGGTTGTAATTTTGGATATTAGTGACTTGGTTTTTAACCCGAGTCACTACTTTTGTTCTTAATCAATGTTTTGATTTCTCAAATAAATTGCATGCCTTGTTTAAACATGAATGATAGTGATTTAATATTGATACGATCAAGTATAAGATAATCAAAGTGTTGATCAAAACGGAGAACTACACCCCATGAGATAGATTCAATCAAAATGAGACTATATCAGTTCATTATAAGATTTTCATTTTAAGTGAAAATGAGAATGTATTCATCACACCTATCAAACTTCAAACATTCAAACACATTGGTTGATCGAAATAGCTATCCTTTAACAAGTAAAGGTTATTGTTAGAAGGATAGAGTGGGAGAAATTATTTCGCTCACAAACCAATTATGTAAATTAAAGGAAGGATCTTAGAGAAGATTCTTACTTAGGAGTCTTAAGAAGAACCCTAAGTGATTTGAAGAAACTACGGGAGGACACTCGAAGAAAGGTTCTTTGTGTTCATTGTTTCATAGGGAGGAAACAAAGCCCTAAGTGATTTGAAGAAACTACGGGAGGATACTCGAAGAAAGGTTCTTTGTGTTCATTGTTTCATAGAGAGGAAACTTGAAACCCCGTATGAAATCATCAGTAGGAAAACGGTTCCTATGTAGTTATAAAGAAATTATCATGTCATTTTCGTCTCGAGGAAACGAAGACAAGATAAGAAGGTAATGAATGATTGAATGGAAACAGATCACTATAGGGATAGTGACAGTGATAATGATTCAAGTAATAGTTTAACATGCGAGAAATGAAATGTTCATTTGAGATATCGAAAGATATTGATTTTAGTGGGAGCGATTTTCATAAAAAGAATTAAGCCTACCATTTAGAGAGGATGGGTGATTCTTTAAGGTGTAAAGAATAAGAGGTTTTCAATTCTAGATGATCAAATACTTTATATCATAAGATGATGGAGCTTAATGGGAAGGTTTATTATATGGATAATAAAAGGTCGCCCACTTGAAGTTAGAATGGTTGGTTACATTATTCATAACGATGAATGAAACCATTATCAAATAGCCAAGATGTTTGAAAATTGTAAGAGTGATGAAATCACTAATAAACTACAATATAGATTTCAGTACATAAGTGACTGTAGAGAGTGATTTTTAATCCCTCCAGTATATCAATACGTCACAAGTTATAAGATAATAGTGGGAGCTTTCCTCCGGAAAGGAAACTCATAATCTAGAAAGAGTTCTAGATATGTACTCAAATAGAATCATATTATACGGGATAATATGAATAAAGGAGACCAAAAGTTGTAAGTTTTGCTATTATGAATAAAGGTTATTCGCAAAACACTAATACAAACAGATGATTGTGCATCAAAATGCAATGTAATAGTGTTGACTATTGTTGCATAACAACATCATTTGAGTTATGATTAACTCAAGATAAAAGATACTTTGTCAGAATCCAAATGGGTTGTATGAGACAATATTGAACCCCATAAGTGAACTGGATTGACTTAGTATGGCCCCTAGCCGCTTACATGAGGTGACGTCTCAAAGCGACTAGAGTGTGAGGCGATTGATGGCAAGTTCAAGAGCCATAGAGTCATATGTGATGACTAGTCGATCACATAGGCAGACTGTAAGAGACACTCTGTCGGGCAATGTGACCGCTTATAGAGTTCTGGAAATTTTATAGCCGGGTCGTGGCGAGAGCTGCTATAGTATTCTTGTGAGTCAATTCTTTGACTAAAGACTACTCTCCCAAGATGGTACAATTTAGCCATAACTTTGATCCATTCTCTACGACTTTTCGTAACTGGAGTCAAGTGGGATTGTTTTGGGTTGTGACTAACTGTGACTAGTTGAAGGAAGTAGTGCGATAGAAATTGTCCACCCCTTGTCAGGGTTGTTCAAATCTCAGGGCCACTCGAGGAGAAGTTAACTGGAAATGCGTGGCCACGCTCGGAAGGTATCTATGGTAGATAATTCCGGTCAGACAGTTATTCTCCAGATCGAGGAAACCACTCATGATATGATCGAATGCAAGTACGACCTTAGAGAGACATCTTGCATTGAGTGAGAGATTGTAATAGGACAAGAGAATTGGTGACGCACACTTGTCGAGGACAAGTGGGAGATTGTTGGGAAATGTGTCCTCAACAATAGTGCGATCACGTAGTTAAATCTCATAACGAGAATGCGCAAGGGATGATACGAATTATTAGTCAACTGACCAACATTAATCGGTAATGATTGGCTAGCTAGAGTTTGACATTACTGTCGTATGACGGTGATGGTCAGTTGATCCCTTTAGGTCACACCTTTAGGACAATTCCCTTAATTGATAAAGTGATCAAATGTATATTGATACGATTTGATCATATTCCTTAAACTCGTATATCGAGAAATTAGAGGTTAAATCTTAATGTAAGATTTTTTGTTTAAAATTGAAACGTATCAATTGTTAAACGATAAACGATATTTTATAATATCAAAATTAGAATGAACCGGGTTGTAATTAATACAAAGGTTGTAGATCGTATTGACGATTATTATTTTATATTGGTAATTACGAATTACTTGTCAACTTGATAAATGTGATTTATTTATTTTATACATAATATTTATTTGATAAATATGTATATTTAAATTAAATCAATTGTATATTTTACAATGTGACATATTGTATGTCACATGACATACAATTATAAGATTGACAAAAGATAAAATTAAGTCCATATTATGGCTTATGTTAGACGGTTTGGGTGAGTGGTTAAGGAGTGATTATGCTTCTTAAATAACACTCTTTAAATGTTCATCATTAGGGTGCTCTTGTAAATAGTACCTAGAGCCACCCTAAGAGCATTGAAAAGAGGTAATGTTCCCTCTTACTACTACCCATACCCGGCCACCCAATAGCCAAGACAACTCCTTTAAAGCTTGTGTGAGAGCTCATAATACAAGCTAGTTCTAATTTGCATATTTTTCTAAGTGTGTAGAAAACTAAAAAACTCTCAACATCTAGCCGAGATACACTAAGTGTAAGAGAGATTTTATAGCCTCAAAATACATATTATAAAGATAATATCAACATACTAGTAGTAGTATTGTATTAATACTCTAATAAGAGTGATTAGAGTGATTAAGGAAGAAAACCGATTCTTGTCTAGCACTAATAAGGGTTCGGTTGGTTAAGGGCTTGTCTTGGTGCATCCGGAGGAGGTATTCTAATTTGGCTACTCGGAGGATCATCCTAGCATATTATTGGACCGTGTGTAAGGGTTCATTTTCTCCTCTTTCCGCATTTTGTAGCATGCATAAGATCTTATAAACGAGTTTATAATTTTGTTAATTAAAAGTTAATTAAAAGGTTTTGTTAGTATGACTAAATTAGTTTATGAGCAACTAGTTAAACCTATCAACTTCAACAAAACTCATTTCTCCTTTCATCAATCTCGTTCTATTTTATCAACAGAACCCATTTCCCCCAGATTTTCATCAATCTTGTTCTATTTTCATTAATAAATCCCAGATTTCTCCCTAAATCTTCAAATTTTTCCGGTGGTAACATGTCTTCAAGGGTCTAATCGGGGGAAGAAGAAAGTTGGTTGCTTTTTTGGGTAAAATTGAGAAATTCAGGGAAAAAAAGTTGTTGGAATAATGGAGAGAATGATAGAAGAAAGTGTTAATAAAGAGATTGATTTGAATGTTGAACCGGAATCATGGAGTTTAATCGGGGAAGAGAGAGTTGAAGATGTTTTATAAGAAAGGGTAAAATCGTCATTTAACTTATCCCGAACATTTAAAACTAACTTAAGTTCGGTTTCCGTCAAAAAGGTAGCAAATTGATTAATGTTATGTGATTTTAGGTAGTAAGTTGCAAAATTAATTATATTAAGTAGTAATATACTTCCTCCATTCATATCCAAACTACACCTATTCCATTTTAATTCATTCATATCCAAACTACACCTTTCTTAATAAAGCCAAAAAAATTACTAAAGTATCCTTATAAGTATCAATTATTTACACAAAATGCCATCAAATGGCCCACCATTACTCCACCACAAATAATAAAAAAAGCAATATATACACTTCTCATTGTACTTTCAATCATATTTTATTAAACTCTTAATATTTGTGCATAAAGCATAAATACACTTTGGATTTGAATGGAGGAAGTACAATATTTTGAACTTATTAGGTAGTAATTTGTCATATTTCCTTTTTTTACTTGATGTTAATCTTCTTCTTCCTTTTAGTAACTTATGTCTGTATTTCCAGATTTTAATTAAATCGCCTACATTACAAATCAATGGAAATTAAGCATATGTTGTAAAATTATTACTTGACTTTTAAAACAAATCAACGAAAACCACTCAAATTGGGTCTTTTTTCCAATTTTAGAAAGACATATATCTAATTGGTTTGATTAAAATATGGGAATAAAGATAGAAATCAAGAAGAAGAAGAAGTCATCAAGTGAAGAAAACTTGAGAATAAGAGTGATAAATAAAAGAGGATTAGGAGAGAGTAAGGCCCTGTTCTTTTGGACTTATTTTTGCTTAATTTAAGTTAAATTCAGAAAAAATAAGTTAAGTTTAGAAAAGTTCAGCAAAAATAAGTTAAGTTCAGAAAAAATAAGTTAAGTTAAGTTCAGCAAAAATAAGTTCAGAAAAGTTCAGCAAAAATAAGTTAAGTTCAGCAAAAATAAGTTCAGAAAAGTTAAGCAAAAATAACTTCAGAAAAGGTAAGCAAATACTCGTACCCGTTTATAGTATTGACGAATTTTTTAAAATTTAAGATTTTCACAAATTCTCTCGTACAAACGTCTCATGTGCGACCATTTTGTTTACCCAAAAGTGTCACTATTAACAAAAGAATAGTCGAATTTTCCAATAAATACACGGGTTAAAAACTACACACAATAATTCTCGTACGATAATGAACATACTATATGTATAGAAATTAATTATTAAAAAATTGTGATAATATAGAAATAAATTATTAAAAAAAATTGTGATATGTGATTTACTTTTTAATTATGTATTGAAGTAAGATAATAAAAATACTTATTTATAAAAAAAATTATTATTATTATTATTACTATTTTTTTTATTATTATTATTTATATTATTTATGTTAATATTTATTTAGTTTGAAAAAGTTAGACTCATATAAGTTAAGTTTAGAAAAGTTAAGTTCATAAATGTTAAGCAATATAAGTTGACTTCAGCAAATATAAGTTAAGTTAAGTTCAGCAAAAATAAGTTCAGAAAAGTTCAGCAAAAATAAGTTAAGTTCAGAAAAAATAAGTTAAATTAAGTTCAGCAAAAAAAAGTTCAGAAAAGTTCAGCAAAAATAAGTTAAGTTCAGCAAATATAAGTTAAGTTCAGAAAAATTCAGAAAAAATAAGTTAAGTTAATTTAAGTTAAGCAAAAATAAGTCCAAAAGAACGGGGCCTAATTGGGGGAAATTAGAGGAAAATGTTAAGGTAAAAAAGTCAAGGAAATAAGAGCCATGTCATAGCCCACATAAGTCATCTCATATGCCACATAGGACACTTAACGTACCAAATTGACGGAGTTATAGTTAAGGGTCACGTTAATGGCAATTGATGGATTTCAGGGTTACCAATTTTATTTTCTGATATGCAGGGTTACCCTGTGGGATCTGAAAAAGTTGAGGGTCATCATATAGAATAACCCAAATAATTAAATTGAGTGATTAAACATGAGGACCTACAAAAAACTTACTTTTTTCACCTTGAAATAAGAACCAGTAAGAAGCCTCCATTTTCTATTCCTTTTATAGTAAAGGGATTTGATTTTCGTAACATCAAATAATTTGTACGCTGTTCCTGGTTGTATATTAATTTTTACGTTATTTTAATCTTTTTTTAATTTTGTATGGTCGGTTTTTTTAATTATGTAAACTGTTAATTATTATATGTTTTTTCTAATTATTTAAATTGTTGTCTAATCGTTTTAGACGGAACATATATATTCGATTATATAATGTTTAATTTTATGTTATACAAATTGACCGTTTTTCGTAGAAATTCATATTTACGAATTTATATAAAAATGTTACGTAATATTTCAAAAAATATGATATAGGCATTTATTTAGAATATCGGGCGGTTTAGGGGTGTTCATTCGCGGTTCGGTTCACCGAACCTCATATTTAATTCGGTTCGCACACGGTTCGGTTTGGCAAAACACCAAACCTAAACCGCACCGTTCCTAACGGTTATTTGCGGTTCGGTTAACCACTTTAAACGGTTATTTGCGGTTGGTTACCGGTTCACCTGTAAACATGCTAAATTTACTTTTTCTTTAGTTTTCGAGATTTTTATCTAGTAGTTTAATTAAATTTTTAATATTTAATTATACTCAACAATAAAGTTAATACGTAAAACTTTAATATTAATCATTTTAACCGTTTTTGAATCTGTAACACTTTTTAATTAAACAAAAGAACAATTTTTTATATAATATTTTAATTTTTTGCTTATTTTTTGTGAACGGTTCGGTTCGCGGTTAACCTCTTTTCTAAAATTGCGATCCTCAACCGAACCTTGTCCATGATAAATTTAATGGTTCGGTTCACCGAACCGCTTTATCAAAACGGTCGGTTAGTCAAACCTTAAAAATGTACGGTTTTTCGGTTTTTCGGTTCGGTTATTGCGGTTCGGTTTATTATGAACACCCCTAGGGCGGTTATGTCTCAGTAAATTCATTAAGCACATTGCGGGACCCATTTGAGAGAATTAAAAAAAGAATCAAAATCTGCATTGATGACGTGGCTCAACCAGGATTTCAGAAATGTCTCTGTAATTATATAGATAAGATAAGATGTAATTGAACCTAATTAGTACGAAGTAGTAAATTTAGGAGTTTATACTTTTAGTTGGAAATCTAATTTGTAAAATTGAAGTATCAATGGTTTTGTTATACCTAAATACTCCTTCTACGCTATGTTAATGGTTTTAGTTTTTAGGTATTGAAGAAGCACACAAATAAGGCATATACGAACTACTTCCTCCATTCAAGTTCATGCTACATGTTTGCTTTTTTATGTTTGTCAATGCACGTTTTACGTGTTTAATATATTTAGCTACGTATTTGCAAAAATTATAAAGTTAGATATTTTTAATATATTCGTAAAGATAAATCAAACAAAATCTCGTATAAAATATCTCTTACGTATTAAGAGAAAATTAAAATTGAACGTGCACTTGTAAATAGCGTACAAAATAGAAATAGTGTGGAGTTAAATGAAGGGAGTAAGTCGGAATTCTAAATAAGCAAACATAATCACGGGTCCGACATAGCCCGCCCAAGAGACCTAGTCCTTCCGACCAATTTGGTCCATACATGATCCAGACATTGACTCGTCATGCCACACCACGAAAGCATGTGGATCCGAGTTAGGTTTTAAATATAATTTATTTTCGGTAAATCTAAGGACAATTAAGAATAAAGATAATATAATTTATTCCTCAAATTGAGATTTATAGTCCTATATATATTTTGGTATTTCACCAAATTTAATTTTTTTTCTACATATTTCCATATAATATATAGTATATATAAATTCATGGACAAAATAGTTTTAGAAAACAAACCAGCCATAATTACACCCATGCAAAATTATAGTAGCCAAATCTACATTAAAACAACTAGCAAACAATATTTTGGTCATGCGTACTTTGGGATAAATATATAAATGTGTACGTCCAAAATTTATGGCAATATATATCACCATAATATCATCGTACATATAAATATTATACTCTGTATAAGACAATTTTTCCTAAAAAAAAAAAAAATATTATAAGACAATTTTATATATAAAACGATTTGTATAAAAACTCGTTCATCACGAACCAATTGAGGTGTATTAAACTCGTAACTCCGATCGATAACCATGGCATGGCGGTCACGACTTCTAATATCAGTGGTACTATATTGTGCATTAGCTACCTGGTACACAAACGTTACCGGAGATTATATTTCGAAAGACATAGGAGTATGTTACGGTTTCAATGGAGACAATCTACCGTCACCAAATGAAGTAGTCACAATGTTAAAGCAATATGGCATTGGAAAATTGAGAATTTTCGAACCAAATCTTCCACTACAAGATGCACTCAAAGGAAGTGACATTGATCTTGTTCTTGGCGTTAAGAATCAAGACATTCCGATGCTTGCCGCTAGTTTGGAAGCGTCGGAACAGTGGGTTGCCACTAATGTTTTACCTTATGTTAATGACATTACCATTCCTTACGTTTCAGTCGGAAACGAAGTTGTTCCTGGTCAATTTAGCGACGGTATTGCTCCGGCCATGAAAAATCTACAGACCGTTCTACTGAATCATAACCTTCAAGTATGGCTTAGTCTTCAAATTCATTTATATTGTTTTTTCTTTCTAATAAAGCGTGCACGTAGTTGCATTATAATTGAGGGCATGCGAATTTGAAAATAAGACCTTTAGAGCATCCACATTGAAGAGGATCACCCATCCTCTTAGATGAGAGAGAATGCTAAGAGGATGTCCTCTTCAATGTGGAATCAATATTAATCATCCTCTTTGAAGGAGGAAGAGGAAGACTTCCTCTATTTTTAGAGGAAATACAACCTTGTCCCTTGTGCCCAACCCCCAATAGGATTCATGCATGTAATTTTTATTTTACATAATTTTTATTAAAATAAATGTATAAAATTTGCAAGTGGAATAATTTTACGTTTTTTGTATATTGTACTGTAAAATTTTACGTTTTTCGTATATTGTACGGTAATAATTTTAAATTTTTCGTATATTGTACGGTAATCATTTTACGTTTTTCTTATATTGTACGCTAATAATTTTACGTTTTTCGTATATTGTACGTTAATGATTTTACGTTTTTCGTATATTGTACGGTAATGATTTTAAGTTTTTCGTATATTGTACGGTAATAATTTTACGTTTTTCTTATATTGTACGGTAATAATTTTACGTTTTTCGTATATTGTACGGTAATAATTTTACGTTTTTCGTATATTGCATGTTTGAATTTTCGTTACTAATATTTCATTTGATGTATTTTTTTAATCCGTTTGTAATTTATTTGTAACATATTTTATTTGATAACGACATCAATTTTTTAGTAAGAACTTTTTAATTTGTAAACAAATGATTCAAAAGAAATAAAACATATCAATTAATATTAAGAGAAAAAATATATTAAAATATGAAAGAGGAATGAAAGAGGATCCTCTTTGATGTGAAGAAAAAAAATAAAAGAGGATGTGTAAGAGGATGAAGTTAGTGGAAAATGATTTAGATGAAAGAGAATATGAGGTGTCAAAAAGTTAGTGGAAAAGAGAAAAAATAAGAGGATGAAACAATCCTCTTCAATGCACATGCTCTTAATTCATAATCCTTTTGTCTTAACCACTAGGTTGAGACATTATATCGTGAATATTAATTTTTTTTTTTATAATCAACGTTATAAATTGTACATTTCATTAAATTTAATGGCCAAAGTTGAAATATAGTTGACATATATAAGAGCCAAATTATGTAAAACATAAGATGGATTGTAGGAGGACATTTTCAATGTTTTATCGTTCAAAGTTTGAGCTATTATAACTTGAACTACTAAGTCGTCTCGTTTAAGATTGTCTTAATTTAAAGTTCTCACAAGTTTATTTGCGTTTAAAAACGACTTGAGACAATTTTAAGTAAGAATTAGTCAAAAACCAATATTTACTTAAATAAATACTGTATCAAAATTAACTCAGAAATCGATCCTACTCCGTACGATATATGTCAGTTTAAATGTTTGTCCCGTTAGAATTTATATCCCCTAACATTAAATTATGACTTCGTTATTAAATTATACTATATGATGATTGTTTGAATATTGTTTCATAATGTGAGGAAACTCGAAATATTTAGAATAATAACACTTTACTGTGGATGGTAATGTAGGGCATGAGGGCAACAACGGTAGTTCACATGGATGTACTAACAAATACGTACCCGCCTTCAGCAGCCACATTTTCCGAAGCGTCTATGCCATACATGACCCCGATACTACAACAATTACAAGACGCGGGTGCTCCTATTCTATTCAACATCTACCCATACTTTGTCTATGCGTCGAACCCAACGGATGTAAGGCTTGACTATGCCCAATTCACCGCGACTGGACCCGTGGTTTCCGATGGAAACCTAACATACATGAACCTATTGGATGCCATGGTGGACTCGGTCTTTTGGGCTATGGAGAAAATTGGGATTTGTAACGTGGACCTCGTCGTGTCCGAAAGTGGGTGGCCGCACGATGGAAATGGGGCATTTACGACAGTCGATCTTGCTAAGACGTACAACAAGAATTTTATGGAACATGTATTGAGCAATGTTGGGACGCCTAAGAAGCCCGGTGCGTACATTGAAGGGTTTATATTTTCTGTGGTCGATGAGGATTTAAAGAGTGCGGGAGTTGAACAGAATTTCGGAATGTTTAAACCCAATTTACTACCTAATTACAATATCTTTGCTTAGGATTGCCTTGCCTTAGAAATTTCGACTTGTTAACACACTAACAGATGATACTTTCCTTACCATGTCCAATTTTTATGTCCTCCGCGGCATTTAATATATATAGTTAATCTCCTTTCAAGCAATCTATATAATAACATTAAAAGGCTAAATTGAGCATAATATCGTGACACGTGGCAACACTAGATCATTAGAATAATTATGGTATAATTAAGAAGGGAAATGGGTTATAATGTATAAATCTATATCTATATCTATATAATAACATTAAAAGGCTAGATTGAGCATAATATCGTGACACGTGGCAACACTAGATCATTAGAATAATTATGGTATAATTAAGAAGGGAAATGGGTTATAATGTATAAATCTATATCTATATCTATATAATAACATTAAAAAGCTAGATTGAGCATAATATCGTGACACGTGGCAACACTAGATCATTAGAATAATTATGGTATAATTAAGAAGGGAAATGGGTTATAATGTATAAATTGAGGGAGTGATATTATTAAAAGTTTATGTGCTAACTTAAATCAAAGATAACCAACAGTCGAGAATCTAAAAACGTCAACCATTTTTCTTATATAAAATCATATCATCTATAAAATATAATTAAAAGGGTATCTTAAGAAATGTGACATGGCAAAATAAAACGTGACGTGACAACTTTAAATGTGATATGGCGAAAAAAAGTGACATGGAATCAATTTAAGAAAAAGAAATATAAGTAAAGAAATTAAAAATATAAGCTTTGAACAAAGAAAAAGATAAAAATAAAAAAAATAAACCATTGATTTTTTTTTTGCCAATGGTAAAAACAGGGTTTATACAACCGGCATTTGACTCATATGGTCAAATGTACCTTTAATTCTGAAACGATAAACAAAGACATAATAGTAAATACATCGGATCTGAAACGATAAACAGGGTTTTTTTTTTTTTTATTATTAAAAAATAAAAATAAACCATTGATATACTCTCATAATTTTTGTTATTTACCTTTATTAGTTAACCATTATTTCTTTTATTTAATGAAATGACCTTTTAACTTTCCTTTCATTTACTATATATACCCGTTTGTATGTTCCGTATTTTTTTCATCTTTCTTCTATTCATAAAATTTTGAGAGAATTAGTTGCAAAAAATTTCATATGTAACCAATGTTGTCAGGATCGAGATCCTAGTTTGGATCGAAGAGGGGTGGTAGGATCGAATCGCAGGATCGAATCGTAGGATCGTAAGATCCTACAAATAGCTTAAATAAACAAGTTTATGCACATAAATTGGTATGATTTGTGATTTATAATGTTAAAAGTTAATTTAATGACATGAAAATTGTAATAATCATATCAACATATTGCATATACCTTTAATTAAGAGCTGTAAGTATTGAAGAACAACAAACTCACAAATTTATAACACAAATAAGCATTTTACGATCCTGAACAATCCTACCATCGATCCTGACCGATCCTGTACGATTCTGACCGATCCTGTACCGATCCTACTGCCAAAACGATCCTACGACGATTTGAATCGTTTTCCACTTTTTGGATCGTAGGATCGTACGATCCTACGATCCGGATCGCGATTTTAACAACAATGTATGTAACTATTATAACAACTCTAATTTTCAACTTTATCCAAAAAATTAGCACTAAAGTATACATAAAAAAGTAAATTAGTTATTTCGTTTTTTATTTTAATTATGTTTTGAATTAATTTGAATCTTATTAGTTATTATTTTTTGTGTTTGTTTTAATATTGCAGGAGAATGAATTTTCATTTTTACTCGAAAAATTATTAGGTGAGGTATACCTAGAGAACTAAATTAATTATTCACTTCTTATTTTTATTATGTTTTGAATCTATTAGAATCTTATTAGTTTTTTTGTGTTTATATTAATATTGCAGGAGGTTGAACTTTCAACTTTAGTCAAAAATTTGTTCGGTAAAGTATACGCAGAGAACTAAGTTAATTATTCGCTTTTTATTTTAAGTATGTTTTGAATCAATTTATGATCTTACCAATTATTATTTTTGTGTTTACATTAATATTACATGAGGTTGACATACTCACATATCAATAATAATGCACGAGATTGAAGATAATAGCTATGAATCTTTTTTACAGATTTTTTTCTTGGTTTGAATGACTCTTTAATTTTTGCCGATTTTTGTTCTTTCTGCAATGGTGTTTTTGAAACATCGAAAGGTAACAAAAATCTTTAATAAGTTATTGACATGTTACATTATTGTCTTTCACTCTTTCCTATACGTTAGTCTCTTTTGTAACACTTATGTTCTATTTTTATTTTGTCAAACAACTTAGAAATCAAATTGTTTAGTCAAAGTGTTAAAATACGATGTACAATTGTACATATATCAATTTTATCATATCATATTGTATAAATATAAGCATAATAAAAATATTATATATATACTCTTTGTTTATGTACAATATTTTTTATTTTCCTTTCATTCAATTTTTGGTGAGAGATTTAGTATTAGAAATTTTCATATATATTTCAAAGTTAGGAGGTTTTTAAATACATATGGGAGTAGAAAATAAATCTCACTGTAATTTGTTCATACATGGAAGGGTGACTTCTTTAATGGAGTTGAAAAAAATTTCAATGCAATTTTTAGATCGTCGCTTCAAAACAAACAAGTTATTCACATTTTGGTTGGCCTATCATCCTGAATCAAAAATGGGGGTGTATTAAACATTTGTCTTAAAATGGCGCTCCCTCAGTCGTGTTCGTTTTAAACAAATGAGTGAGAGAGAAGGACTAATCCGTATAAGTTATTCACAAAATAAACACTTAAACACAGTAAATTATTAACAATACCGTGATTTTCACGGGCTCCAAAACTAGTTATATATTTATATGCGAACTGGTCTCCCTTAAACATTCAGCTTTTTATCTCATTTATTTATTGTTTTAAAGTAGAGTTTCAATTAGTCGAGGTCCTTAATCTAGGGGTCAGTAAATTTAGATACGGATCGGAAAAATGGACCGGACGAACTATTTGGTCTGGAACCGAGTTAATTTGGTCTAGTACTTGATTTGTTGAAGTTTCGAGTCTTCGATCCGGGCAGATCCAAGACCAAATAATTTAGGTTCGGACTGAATGGACCAAATTCATGATTTTTAAGACTTATCATTAAAATATTATGAATCAAATTAACATTGTATCTCTAGAAGACATTATAAATTAGTATTGTTATTGATTGTCATAAAAAAAGTCGTTTATTACTCAAATGCATTTTATTTAGCGAGATTACAATGTAATTATCGTATACGAAATAGTGAAAAAACTAATTTATGTCCGTTTTGGTCCAAGACTGAACTGAACAAAATATTTCGGGTTTGATCCGGTTTACAATAGAAAGTTTTAGGCTCGATCCTCGGTCCACCAAATTTTTATTCGATCTTCGGTCTAGTTCGATTCAGTCCGGTCTTAAACCGGTGCTTAGCCATACTTAAATCAGCAAGTTGACATAAGCATGGTCTTATTTAAGTTTTGTAATAATAATAATCAGAATGGCCATGGATAATTATTTTTTATATTAATAATACTATTCATTAAATAAATAAGGCAGATTAGGATGAATTATGAAGTTGTTTCATGAAGGTTCCTTTTTCCTTAATCAAAAAAGAAAGGAAAATGTTCCTTTTAACTCGTAAGCCAGGTAGATCACTAACGACGGCCATGTGTGGATATTTTTTGAAATTGACTATTGATTAAAATGGTGACTAATAATTCAGATATTAAGTATTTTTTTTTTGTCAGAAAGATATTAAGTATTACTCTCAGGTAAAACCGAGTTACATATTAATTAATTTGTAAAATGAATCAATTGAGTACAAATAATCATTCATTTAGATGAAAAATTGGCTATATAAAATACCAGTGTCCATTTGAAAACTTTTTTGTGTAAGTTTATTGTCTTATACAAAAACCTCGCATTTTTATTTAGGATGATATTTTGTTTAAAAAAAATTTGGTTGACAAAATAGAATACTTTAAAATTAGTACGAAAATTATCTTGCGAATGGAACTATTCACTCCGTTCCGATCAATAATTTATATCATAGTATTATGATATTGGGTCTATACTAAGCTCACTTCGTCACATATCAATGTAAAATCACAAATCAATAATATTCTATCCCTTATACTATTCTCTCTTTATAATTTTGTCACTTACTTTATTATTTTGTGAAATAAAGTAAACTATTAACTAAAACAAAAATATTAAATATATCAAGTGAATGGTATTTGGTGGGCAAAAAAATTTGTATAACCAAGTAGAAAGAGGAAATATTGTCACGTTGTTGCACATTTGAGGTGATTTGAGAATAATTGTTATTAATGCCAATTGGCAAGAATTATTGGGCGTGTAGGGTGGAGCCTGATTGGTGGAAATATAGCTGACGATCTATCTACTCAATACTCATCCATCTTCTTCGGAGTTTATATGTAAACAAACCACGCGTTATGGTTTTACACCGTATAATAAGTCCGCATTAACCGACCCTTTACATCTGCTATTATCCCTATATATTTGTTTCGCATCTTCATGACCACATTTTTCCTAATCTATCCGTCTTGTTTCAGACCGTAAGTTCGGTCTGAAATAATAAGACCTCTCACAAGTGTGAAAATACATGGGTAGTGGGTCATCTCCATGTGCTTTCCCATTCACTCCTTAAATAGGGTTTTTGTTAGATTAAACGGTATCCGTCTTATTTTTTCAGACGGATCTGACGGTTTAAAATAAGAATTGGTGTTTTCCTAATCTCATCAACAATTCTATCCAAGCTACTCTAACTACGTTGGCAAATGCGGAAAGATAAATGCGAGTATTTAACTTATTTAACTCTAAAATATCTAGCATTTGTACTATATTTGTTTCGCATCTACATGTCGATATTTTTCCTAATCTCATCAACAATTCTATCCAAGCCACTCGAATTACTTTGGCAAATACGAAATGATAAATGCGAGCATTTAACTAATTTAACTTTAAAATATTTTGCATTTGTAGTACGAGTATCAGTTTTACCTAAATTCTCTTACAAGAAAAGAAAAGTTGGCGATAAAAATAGAATAAACCGAATGATTGTAAATTGTAATGGTGAAATTTTTGTGGTTAAAACTTTGGTAAAATTTTCCGAAAAAATAGATTCAAGCCTATTTCAGAGCAATATTTTAGGACTAGTTTGGTTATCCATTAAAATCATGAGATGTTGAACTTTCTAAGGAGTGTAAAATCATGATATTGTTTGGTTGCCAAGATCATGGGAAATAGAACTCCCCACACGAATTTACTTCCTCTGTTATGTGGGAAGTCATTCACCAAGTCTCCTTGGTCATTAGAACTTCCCACATGAATTCACTTCCCATATGCGAACCAAACACTTTTTGCGAATTCACATGAATTGGAAATTCATGTGATCTTGAAGTTCCCGGGAATTTTAATTTTCTTATGTCAACCAAACAAGCCCTTAGAGTATTTATGCCATGAGTTCATGTCTTCTAGATTTCAAATTTCTGGTACAAATAGTTTGCAGATATTAATATATCTAAGGAATTATCCAATACGAACTAAAAATAATGTTAATGATGTCTACCTAAGATCATTAAGACTATGCTGGGTAAACATGTGATACCCTGCACTTTATCGGTAATTAATATTTATATGGTTATTAAGGTGTTGATAATATTTGATTATTTATATTCGATGATTAAGTTATCGAATGCGTATTATATATCTTTTATATTATATATTATATATTATTGGGGTAATACTCCATTATAATATTTATGGTTATATATATGTTATATTGATGTATTGATCGTATTTGAATATTAATATTCGATAATTAATTTATCGAATATGTTATATATTTCATTTTTTTTTAAATTAGACTCGGGTTGTGATATTATAAGTTAACCCGAGACTTATATTATAAGTTTTTTTTTACGTGTTATATTATATTTATACATCGCGTTGAGGTTGGTTCGTAGTATTTAAGACGAAGGTTGTACGGGAAGTCGAGTAGGTAAGTTAATAGTAGTGTTGGGCCAAGTCCCAAATCCCACGTTTGTACAACCGACCCAAACTATACAAACTATACAAAACTACTACAAACCCTATTGAAACCCTAAAAAAACCGTGACTTCCCATCTAAACCAAAAAGGATTTTACAATCCCGTACCCTCAACCTGGCGACGACCGCATAGTTCGAAAAAGAGAGAGAGAGAGAGAGGGAGAGGCGGTGGTTAGGAGCGGTCATGGGCGTTGCGAGCCATCTCAGGCGAGTAAGGTAAGCTTTTATCTTCCGTTTCGGTTTTACGTTGTTGCTGTCGTTGTTGTGTTATCTCCAAGGTCGAGTCGCCGTGGTGATTAGGGTGGGTTACGGTGGTGAGGACGGTATACCGGGGGAGCTTGCGTCTGGTTGACGGCAATTTGCGAATCATGAGCGCGGGGTTGAGGGATGTTGGTTGCTGGCATTATGGTGAGCCCGAGAGCAGGCTGTTTTGTGGTTGTGGTGGTGACAAATACCACCACGATGATGTCAAATGAGAGGGCGTCGGAACTGAGCACTAGTATTGTGAGCGGTGGCGACGGGTTGAATTCAGGAACAATGGTGGGTTTACGTGAGGAACCAGACCTGGTTGTGGTCTCGGTTCAAACCGCCGGCTGGAGTCGACACCGGGGCTGACGTCGGTGGTGAGGCAGGGTGTGGTGAGTGTTAGTTGCGGTGGTTACCGGTAGGGTGGTTAGGTTTCGGTGGTAGTCGGGTTGGTTTGGGCAGGTTGTCGAGTCTTAGTGTTGGTTGTGAGCGAGCCATGGTTCAACTCCGGGTCGAGGAGTGGCTGGGCTTGGTGGTTGTCGGCAGGGAGTAGAGGAGGAGTGTGGTGGTTGATATGGGCTGGTTGCGCGGTGCGTTTTAACGTAAAGGAAATAAGTAAGGGAAGGCTTCCGTGTTTAACGTGTGGTTACTACAAAACCATTAATTATTAGTATATTATTATATTATTATTATATTATTATTATATTGTTTATACTATATTACTATTATTATTATCATTATTATTTTTTATCTTATTGTTAATGATTAGTAAATTTAATATTTATGGCGGGTTAGAAGTGTTATGTTTACGGAAAGATTTTAGGAAGTTACTATTTTTGGAAGTTACTATATTTAGAAGGTTGCAATTTTGGGTAACCTCGTTTGTTGGGAACTTTCTAAATATAGGAGGTTCCTATAAATAGAATGTATACGTATATTACGAGATTTAGGGTGTTTTATTAATTATATAATATATGTCTAGGTGGAGGTTTTCGCGTGGAACACTTTTAGTAGCTGTTGCGCACTTGCTGTTTTCTTCCGCAGTTTCGAGGTAGGGGAAAATACTGGTATATGATGATGTGTAAACTGTTCTTATTCGGTATTAACCATGGTTGTTATATATTATCATGTGATCATTATATTGTGTTATTTATATCATTTTGTGATACAATTCGATGTGAAAATATTGGGTCTTGTGATACGGTGCGGAGTATATATGGCGTTGGATCGGTGCGGAGTTTATATGGTGTTGGATCGGTGCGGAGTTTATATGGTGTTGGATCGGTGCGGAGTTTATATGGTGTTGGATCGGTGCGGAGTTTATTTGGTGTTGGATCGGTGCGGAGTTTATTTGGCGTTGGATCGGTGCAGAGTATATTATATTGTTGTAATTTATTTTCCTCTACTCAACCTCGTGGTTGACCCTGTGTATTCGTGATCACCTGTGATGAACCAAATTATTGGGGAGCAGATTGACAGGTGGCTGAGACTATGGGAAGCTGTGGGAGGAGAGAGCTTGGATCCGGACCAGACTAGAGTCTAGATCACCATAGTCAGTTTAGCATGAGTTGTACTTACTTTTCATAAGACTGTTTTATTACAGTTGTAAGAACATGTTATGGAGTTTAACTTTTAATTAAAGTACTGTTTATCTTTCCTTTGTATCTACTGCCTCGGGAAATCGAGATGGTAACACCCGTATTTATCTGAGGAGTCCTAGTACAGGCCCTTGAATAAATGGGGGTGTTACAAAGTGGTATCAGAGCGAACGATCCTCAAGCCTAAACCAAATGAATAATAATGAACGTAGGAAGAGTCTAATAAAATGAACCCCGAGATGAAACTGATAGGAGCCCCAAAAAGGAACGGGATGAGTTAGGGGCCCCCTCACACCAAACCTGGGCCATTTCGGTTCTGTCTCGGGAACCCAATGAGAGTAATGGAAGAGTGGGGTAGATTATACGGTAACCTATGTATGTCGCGCTAACAGTTTGACAGGAGCGGAATGAGGATTGCAATGATGTGGTATATGGTTAATGATGTGCAATGAAAGAATATGGTTGATATTGGCATGCTGACTTATTTGATTATTTGAGTGGAATTTTAGTGTATGAATAGCATGAGTTGTGATTTATGAATTATATGATGATATGCATGAGGTTTTCTGATCCCTGAACCCTTAGGTAGAGATATAGCATGAAGGTATGTGTAATGAGTTGACGATAGAGGCACCATAAGCTATAGCTATCGATCTAAAAGGGTAGAGGTAGGAGGGATATGGCAATGATTGACAGGAAGGGTTAGAAGAGCCAACCAGGCTATGTTGTTACAGGACAAAGAATCAAGTTGAGCCCTATATGTAAAGCTAGTAGACTGAAACTGGTGAACTGAATTCCTTACTCCTTGCAAGAATTACTATTTAGTTTACTAAACAAATGGGATCGGATTTTGAGATTTATGATTGTTATTATTCTACCAATTGCCTTAGTAATCCATGTCTAGTGATATGTGGAATGTGTTGCCCTAAGCCATAAATGTTATATAGTTATGTGTTGAAAATTTCATGACAATTTATACGTCTAGTTACATGCATTTAATTTGGTTACAAGGGGTGTATTCAATATATGTCACTCTAGTGATTTCTAGGATATGTTTTCGTATTTAATAAAGTTGTGTTTGATACGATGGTAGAAACTAATGCATGGTCTATACACCTATAATTATTGAGTTGCCTGATTGATTTTATTTTGGCTTCACGATCCTTACCGCTTTCTAGTAGGCAATTACATGTTAATATGTTGCAAAGTAATTTCATTGCTTCAAATGATGTGTCAACGTGTTCGAGAGAAGGATGGTTGAGTTTCGAGATAGCAATGTGAAGATGTAGAAGAACCAAATTGTTTTAATAAGTTTCCTGGATGTTACCTTGTTTGTATGGGCTGCCGTCTTAAATGTGTTCCATATGTGTATATGAAAATTTTATGTATGACAACTTCTGAGTTAGCTTTTCAATGTCCTTGGTTCGTGTTAATAGGAGCTATAATTCGAGAAAAATAAATATTTTGTTGACAATGGTCAAATTGTTACTGCATAGTTCCGTTTTGACCCATGTTTTCGTGAAGTAAACCATTTGCAACATGGTTGTTGATTGCGCACCATTCCCAACCCTATTGTTCAGAATATTCGTTCACGTTTACAAAATGATACACCATGTAAAATCTTAACGAGTCGTTATCTAATGGTGATTTTTGCAAGTTATCTAATTTTCTGTCGTATTACTGTGAAGTTTTGTTCAGATCAACTGAGTTATAAATGATTTCCTTGCGATATGCATTCGATTCTCTTCCTATGATTAGCGTAGCTAAGCTGTTATATAACTATGAGTTGGTAAGTTGCTGCATAATGTTTAGTTGTTGAAATTGTGAGATATGAAACTTTCAAATAAGAGTTTAATCAAATGTGAATTATGTGATGTGACCACGTGATATCCTATTATGACCTTTATAACATTTTCAAGTATATCGTTATACCATACAGTGGGTTGCATATTGCTATATTTTTTTTTTTTTTTTTAAATCTGATCATGACGTATTGAGTTATTAATTAGTTGGCATGGAATTTATGAAAGTATTAGTGTAAAGAACCTGTTCACTTTTATCATTAAAATTTTCATAATTCATGAGCTACAAGAACCATGTTTTAGTGATGAAGAGTAAGAATGTTCGCGTGAAATTCTTTTGATTCGTGTTTAAAAATGGCCACAAACACCACTTCAATGTGTCAAAGTTATGATTATCCATGATAATGTTGGATGTTTTGATAACTGTAATAATTGTTGCAACATGACAAATTCTGTAGCTACGTGACCCTTAATTTTGTAAATCATATGTAATAACAGTTTTATGATGCATAACGTAATGTGAGTGGGTGGAAAGTGTGCCTAATCGATTTTTTTTTTTAACTTATTGATATCTAGGAATGTTAAATGGTCTTGTTAGGCTATGGTTGGGGTATCTTGTGTAGTTTGTCAATACTCCATGTTTAATTTCGTTAAGTAAATTTTATCCTATGGCTCTTCTAAGGTATGACTCTTCTCTTATAATATGGTTATGATCATGAGATTTGGTACGTCGCCAATTACGAACTACGAGTTTGCGGATTGTCTACATTGATGAATACGTTAAGTTGAGTCAAAATTTCAAATTTCTCTGATCCTGTCTTACTGCGTATCATGACCCTACCAAGCTTCCTATGTTACTATGGTTCAAGGAGGTAAGTGTATGTGCTACTTGTTTTGTCAGAGATTATGTGCTTCAATATCTATTCAAGCTGAGATGCCTTGATGACTATTATATGTTGGTAATTATTGAGGAGTTCATTTTAGTACCCATATGTTATGAGTCGCTGTCTGATCCTTTACCTTGAGAGTTGGGTTGTGCTATAGGGAGGACAAAGAGGTATAAGATAGAGAGTATAGGTTTGGGGTACCCAAGCAATCAGTTTTAAAGTTGACATTAATGTTGAGTGCTAATGTTCATTTAATTAACATTTGCGCGGGAATGAAAGCATTCGGCTAGGATGCAGATGGAGTTGGCTTTTACGACATACAAATATTGAGATCAGTTTAGTTATGCTACGAGTGGACTCCAGTTATTTCTATTTGCGAGTCCGTGTATTGCTTGTCTATGACTGAGTTTGGGGTATACGGTTTTCAGGGTATTGATATATTGGATTGTGGGTAATTCAATTGCCTTTTTATGTATAACTGTCCTCTTTGACCTCAACCTGTGGGTGAGTAGTTTGAAGTCCATATTTTAAGTGTTGAGCACGGTTCTGTGAACCTTTGACAATAATTGATTCTGATATTGCGATGGAGATCGAGATTGGGTATTAGTATTGAGTTATGGGGCCTTGGTGCTGAGTTGTGGTTATGGTCTGGAGCGACCATGCAGTTATTGAGTTATATTTTTTTTTTTAGTTTGGAATCGATGTTGAGATGGATATATTGTGTTGCGGTTCTTTCCACCAGTTCACTCACCCCTTGTCTTTGGTCTTAGATTTGACGATGAGTGCGATACTTGGTTACTTGGAGTAAGATGTTATGAGATAAAGTATGAGTAAGACGAATTAATGAGCTGAGTTTTGGATAATGAGGTTACGGGGACGTAACCGTGTTTTAAGGAGGATAGGGTTGTAAAACCTTTTTGATTTTATGATATGGCTAAATTGTTATGACATGGCTAATTGGTATGTCGTGATTGTTTGAAACAACTTGATAACCCTGTTACTTCTTTTATGCATCATTTTATTGTGTTCCGTCATAGATCCTTAATTTTGTGATATGTTAAACTTTGGGCACAAAGTTTTCTTGACGAGGGGAGAATGTAATACTCCGTGTTGTAGAGTATTTTTTTTTCTTTAGCCTTGAGGTTATGTGGTATCACGTTTTGTATTCGTTACATGCCTGTAACATCTCACGGTTCTTAAGTGTTACTTGTGATTGTTCATGCTTGCTACGTGTTTCTTTACTGTTACGGGTTGGTGAACTTCGGGACGAAGTTCATTTTAAGGAGGGAAGATTGTGATACCCCGCACTTTATCGGTAATTAATATTTATATGGTTATTAAGGTGTTGATAATATTTGATTATTTATATTCGATGATTAAGTTATCGAATGCGTATTATATATCTTTTATATTATATATTATATATTATTGGGGTAATACTCCATTATAATATTTATGGTTATATGTTATATTGATGTATTGATCGTATTTGAATATTAATATTCGATAATTAATTTATCGAATATGTTATATATTTCATTTTTTTTTAAATTAGACTCGGGTTGTGATATTATAAGTTAACCCGAGACTTATATTATAAGTTTTTTTTTACGTGTTATATTATATTTATACATCGCGTTGAGGTTGGTTCGTAGTATTTAAGACGAAGGTTGTACGGGAAGTCGAGTAGGTAAGTTAATAGTAGTGTTGGGCCAAGTCCCAAATCCCACGTTTGTACAACCGACCCAAACTATACAAACTATACAAACTATACAAAACTACTACAAACCCTATTGAAACCCTAAAAAAAACCGTGACTTCCCATCTAAACCAAAAAGGATTTTACAATCCCGTACCCTCAACCTGGCGACGGCCGCATAGTTCGAAAAAGAGAGAGAGAGGGAGAGGCGGTGGTTAGGAGCGGTCATGGGCGTTGCGAGCCATCTCAGGCGAGTAAGGTAAGCTTTTATCTTCCGTTTCGGTTTTACGTTGTTGCTGTCGTTGTTGTGTTATCTCCAAGGTCGAGTCGCCGTGGTGATTAGGGTGGGTTACGGTGGTGAGAACGGTATACCGGGGGAGCTTGCGTCTGGTTGACGGCAATTTGCGAATCATGAGCGCGGGGTTGATGGATGTTGGTTGCTGGCGTTATGGTGAGCCCGAGAGCAGGCTGTTTTGTGGTTGTGGTGGTGGCAAATACCACCACGGTGATGTCAAATGAGAGGGCGTCGGAACTGAGCACTAGTATTGTGAGCGGTGGCGACGGGTTGAATTCAGGAACAATGGTGGGTTTACGTGAGGAACCAGACCTGGTTGTGGTCTCGGTTCAAACCGCCGGCTGGAGTCGACACCGGGGCTGACGTCGGTGGTGAGGCAGGGTGTGGTGAGTGTTAGTTGCGGTGGTTACCGGTAGGGTGGTTAGGTGTCGGTGGTAGTCGGGTTGGTTTGGGCAGGTTGTCGAGTCTTAGTGTTGGTTGTGAGCGAGCCATGGTTCAACTCCGGGTCGAGGAGTGGCTGGGCTTGGTGGTTGTCGGCAGGGAGTAGAGGAGGAGTGTGGTGGTTGATATGGGCTGGTTGCGCGGTGCGTTTTAACGTAAAGGAAATAGGTTAGGGAAGGCTTCCGTGTTTAACGTGTGGTTACTACAAAACCATTAATTATTAGTATATTATTATATTATTATTATATTGTTTATACTATATTACTATTATTATTATCATTATTATTTTTTATCTTATTGTTAATGATTAGTAAATTTAATATTTATGGCGGGTTAGAAGTGTTATGTTTACGGAAAGATTTTAGGAAGTTACTATTTTTGGAAGTTACTATATTTAGAAGGTTGCAATTTTGGGTAACCTCGTTTGTTGGGAACTTTCTAAATATAGGAGGTTCCTATAAATAGAATGTATACGTATATTACGAGATTTAGGGTGTTTTATTAATTATATAATATATGTCTAGGTGGAGGTTTTCGCGTGGAACACTTTTAGTAGCTGTTGCGCACTTGCTGTTTTCTTCCGCAGTTTCGAGGTAGGGGAAAATACTGGTATATGATGATGTGTAAACTGTTCTTATTCGGTATTAACCATGGTTGTTATATATTATCATGTGATCATTATATTGTGTTATTTATATCATTTTGTGATACAATTCGATGTGAAAATATTGGGTCTTGTGATACGGTGCGGAGTATATATGGCGTTGGATCGGTGCGGAGTTTATATGGTGTTGGATCGGTGCGGAGTTTATATGGTGTTGGATCGGTGCGGAGTTTATATGGTGTTGGATCGGTGCGGAGTTTATATGGTGTTGGATCGGTGCGGAGTTTATTTGGTGTTGGATCGGTGCGGAGTTTATTTGGCGTTGGATCGGTGCGGAGGTTATTATATTGTTGTAATTTATTTTCCTCTACTCAACCTCGTGGTTGACCCTGTGTATTCGTGATCACCTGTGATGAACCAAATTATTGGGGAGCAGATTGACAGGTGGCTGAGACTATGGGAAGCTGTGGGAGGAGAGCTTGGATCCGGACCAGACTAGAGTCTAGATCACCATAGTCAGTTTAGCATGAGTTGTACTTACTTTTCATAAGACTGTTTTATTACAGTTGTAAGAACATGTTATGGAGTTTAACTTTTAATTAAAGTACTGTTTATCTTTCCTTTGTATCTACTGCCTCGGGAAATCGAGATGGTAACACCCGTATTTATCTGAGGAGTCCTAGTACAGGCCCTTGAATAAATGGGGGTGTTACAAAACAACATATTGACCAAATTTCAGCATATTTGAGAGATTTAGCATGTTTGACTTATCAATAGGCTATTTAGAGTGTTCGGTTAATGACATATTGAAATAGTATATTGAGGTCCAATATGCTATTTTACAATATGCTGCCCCTACCAGCATATTGGATTAGCATATTAGAAATAAAAAAATGTTTTATTTACGCTCTTAATAAAATACTAATCTTCCTTTTATATATTTAATAAATAATTTTTCATGTCCTTATATGTCATTTTATAAAGATTTTAGACAATCTTCTAATCTAAAATGTCAAATTACCAAACACTTCTAAAATAATTCTGCTAAATAAATTTGCTAGTCAAATCCGCTAAATTATTCTGCTAGTCAAATCTGTTTTTGCCAATATTAATCCGTTGTTTACCAAACAGGACATAAATCGCAGGGTCTAATAAAACGTAAATAAAAACTGAACAAAGTAAATTTAAGTTAGTGAAAAAAAGTTAAAGTTAAATATAGTTTGTACTACATTAATGCGAATTGATCAATAATGACACGATACATTATGCTCCTTACAATTATATTTTACTCCGATATTTTAACTAAGTCGTATATTGTTAAGATCGTTTTTCAAAGAAAGCGAGCAGCCTAAAAAAAGTACAAGAGCTGATTAAAGAAAAGGGTCAACTAACGTTCACAATTAACAATAATCCATCCAATAATTCTCCCTACCTCCTCATCTTACAATAAAAGACGACCCATCACAATTCAAAGCACCCACCAAACCCCCCAATCAATCACCCAAAAAAAAGTCATCCATCCATACAATTCCATACACCAATCTGAAACTCCATCAAAAATGGCGAAAAAAGCTGTATTAATCGGAATAAACTACCCAGGAACAAAAGCTGAACTTAAAGGATGCATCAACGACGTTACACGGATGCACAGTTGTTTACTCGAACGTTACGATTTCGATGAACGAAACATTACCGTCTTGATCGACACCGATCGCTCCTACACCCAACCCACCGGTAAAAACATCCGGGCCGCCCTTAATTCCCTTGTCCGCAACGCTGAACCGGGTGATGAGCTTTTTGTTCATTACAGTGGTCACGGCACCCGATTGCCGGCTGAGACCGGTGACGTCGATGATACCGGTTTTGATGAGTGCATTGTCCCCTGTGACATGAATCTAATCACAGGTAATAAAATCTCCTGGTTTTACCTGCTACTCCATATTTATTAATTAATTATGATTTCTGGATTTGTGAATGGACTGAAAATTGATTGATCCAAGTGAAATTTATCAATGACGAGATACGTTGGAATCCGTAAAACTTGGGGTCAAATTTAAAAATGTTTTTATATTAAATTATTCTGCTATTTGTGTTTGACGTTGACTTTTTAAAATTGGGCCAATTATATGATACAAGTACTTGTAGTTGTACTCCATGTGTGTTAGTTCAGATTGGAATTTGGATGATACTCAAGTCGAGTATTATATATATTCTCCGGTGGCGCTATTTCATTTTCGTTAGAAAGAGAAACTTGATTGACCATGTTTTTGTAAATTTATTTGTGTCGTCTTGTGATCCTGGGAACTTATGTTTTTCGAAGGGGTTAGAGACGTAAAGTTAATACATGAAGTGATGTTATTAATCTCAGTAGTACTAGATTTGAACGACACTTGGATGGATATCGTCACTGTCTCTAATTTTGTTAGTCCTGATTGAGATCAGAAACAAATGTGTATGAAAACACGTTTCCCTGAGTTACATCCTTCTGGAAATGATTGAAACTCTTGCACTGCAGCAGCAATAGACTGCCAACAGTTAAAATCTGACTGTTAATTGTGGTTGTATTGTTGGGTGTAGATTGCCATTGCATTAATCAAATAAAGAACTTTGTGAATGTTTGACTTCATTGATGTTTTATATGGCTTACTAGAACTGTTGGCTGGGTTCGGTATTAAATCTGGTTTGTGACATCCTCAAGACCTAGTTATAGAGGTTTTTAAGGTTATCCTGACTGTACTTCGATGCAGTATCTTTCACTAATAGCATGGTTGAGTTTAAATCTCGCGAAACTGATCTGACCTTGCCCAAATTTCCCCAAGCCAAACCTGAACAGTACAATTCAAAGTAGACAGGTGGACACAAACCCGAATGGATCTAATCATCAACAACCTGACTAATAGAATTCTATTTGGACCCAAGTAGAATTGACCGGCTTTCATGCCCAGTTGGCTTAGAGTCCCATAGCAAATCACAGACGTTATTATTCGAATAAGTCGTAGGAACTTGAAGCTCAAAGTCATGTTATCCTGTGTTTCATTCTGTACTAATAGACACTGTCATAGCATATTGCTTTAAACCACCTTCTTGACTCCTAGCTACTTGCCAAAAAAAAGGTAATGCTCAAAATATCTATGGTTGTATTGTAACAGACGAAGATTTCAAGGAACTCGTGTGCCAAGTCCATGATGGTTGCCGCATCACCATAGTCTCAGATTCATGCCACAGTGGTGGCCTGATTAGTGGGGCCAAAGAACAAATTGGTGAAAGCACGGCTTCCCAGGCCCAAGCCAGCCATAATACCTCATCGTCAGAGTCCGGCTTATCAGGGTTTCTTAAGCAGAAGGTGAAGGGCAAATTCAGGGATGCTTTCGAGACTCGTGGGATCCACATCCCCTCGTCTCACAGTCAGCACATGGAGCCTGAATACAGTGTGATCGACGAGGATGAATACCAGGGTCACCGAGGCTATGTCAAGAGCAAATCGCTCCCCCTCTCGACTCTCATTGAGATGCTCAAGGAGAAAACTGGAAAGGATGATATCGATGTTGGGAAAATCCGGCCTACTCTTTTTGATGTCTTTGGGGATGATTCAAGCCCTAAGGTATGTGAAATTATAGGATGAATGTCCACATGATATTTGCTTGATGTTACTCCTTAGTTCATCTACTGCCTTTGTCACCAACCGTTAATTTACCTTGGTTAAAATACCCTCACAAATAATATACTCCCTCCGAGTTATCATGATTGTTCCTTTTGCTTTATATCCAAAAAATAAGAAAATCATTCTAAACCACACAAAACACCCTACCCCACACCCAATTTATTTTGGACCACAAAAAAGTTACTAAAAAAGGAAATAGGAACAATCACTAAACTCGCACCAAAAGGGAAATAGGAACAATCATGGAAACTCAGAGGGAGTAATAGGTAAACAAACGATTGAGACAGAGGGTGTATAAAACAAAATGAGAACAAATCTTTGTTATCATGACTCAAAATAACTTGACCCGAACTAACTCGTGCATGAAATGATTCCACTAATAACACACTTGGAATATATCCAAACTCAAAATGACTATCCTGATTAATTGATCCGAAGCAACAGTTGTGTAGAATAAACTGGAAATGATCTGACACAAACTTGCTTGATCCCTGCCCAGCCTCATTGACACTTCTTTCAGGTTTATGACCATAATCCTAGCCTGGCTTACTTTTAAAATGTTCCTAGGAAGACATTAGGTAATCTTAAAACAATCATTTCATAAATGAATTACTTACTCCCAACACAATATCATTTTGTTATCAAGGTCAAGAAGTTTATGAAGGTCATCTTCAACAAACTTCACCTTCACCATGGCGGAGATGGTGAAAGTGAAGGTTCAGGTGGATTACTATCTGCAGTAGGAGGTCTAGCAATGGAGTTCATGAAGCATAAGCTAGAGGACAACGATGAGGAGGAATATACAAAACCCGCCATGGAAACCGAGGTGGAGAATGATGAAGATGTATATGCAGGTAAAACCAGGAGACTTTTACCAAGGAATGGGATTCTTCTTAGTGGATGTCAAACTGATCAAACATCAGCTGATGCTAGCCCATCCGGGAATGCTAGCGAAGCGTATGGAGCTTTTAGCAATGCAATTCAGAGCATACTAAGGGAATCTAGAGGAGAGATTAGTAACCAAGAGATTGTGCTTAAGGCCAGGAAGTTGCTCAAGAAACAAGGGTTCACTCAAAGGCCTGGACTTTACTGTTCCGACGACTATGTCGAAGCTCCTTTTGTTTGCTGATTCTAGTCTCTGTTTTCAGTGCTTATTCTTGATGCTGTGACATTATTGTCATATACTCATCATACCAAACTTGTGTTTCTCATTTGGATTCTGGTTTTCATGATTGATGCCAATTTCATTACTGTTCACAGAGATGATTATTTATTCTATACAAAATAATATTTGAGCTTTCCCAAATTTCAATACTGCAGTTTAAAAATTTCATCTTGATCTGCATTTTTAACTCTTATAGCCAGTAAGAATGTTTTATGATAACGAATTTCTAATCTCAAACTCGTTTTTTAATCACTCGGGTTAGAGATGCAACCTTTAAGTTATCCGGAGCTTCAATTACATCGGATTAAGCTATTAATATTGTTTGCAGACAGTCAGACACCATAGTTATTTTGGTTGATTAAGCTATACATTTTGTATGGGTAAGTTACAATCAATTAATCTTTAATGCTATTTTGATATATTATACAATTAAAAATGTTCTTCCTTTATAATGTATTTTTCTGTTTGTACAGGTGTGTCTTCGAAATAACTCTCCGTTATCGAGCCTTTACCCGTCTTGTTGAGGAATTGAACATGATAGTAGCCAAGTTACTAATAGAATTACTCTTTATAAGTCTCTGCGACCACCACAACAACAGACTGCAGCATCTTCAATAATAGTTTTGGACCTGTAATTTTAGTTCTAACATTATTAGTCGAAGTAACTTGTCAGATAATTTGTTATTCGGTTCTTTCTCAAATAATAAGTTGACATTATTCAGTTCAAATATGTATCCTGTCAATTTCAGTGGCAATTTCCTGATAATTTGGTATACAATGCTTTTGTGAGCTTTATTATAACGAACTTGTAGCTGAACAATTGGCATATATCCCGTATATCATTTTTTTAAGGTGTTATAAGATATCAAGTTTCAGAGGGTCTACATTTTTTTTTCACCAGGTGCACTACTCCATCCAAGTCGAGCAATTGAAGTAGCTGTGCAAATAGAAGGAGATTCTACAATATATATAGCCAAGCTCAACTGTACCCGCAATTGATATCCCAAGTCATTGTTGTAAACGAGGAAATTGTTGTTGATTTTCAATCCTAAGAAAAGATGCTGAGTCGAAGTCGCATGCTACCAAAGATAGTATTTATAACACTTAAAATCTCTAACTCAAAGGGGAATTCAAATGGTTGAGTAACAAAACTAGAGATTAAATAAGCAGTTGAATGAAAAATAATATATATGAATTCAGATAAATGGGTGAGAAATAAATTTTTGGCAGTAAAAATTGTAAAACAAGGCAATAAAGCTGATGAGAAATTCTATTTATGAACTTACATACGCACAAAGCAACACTAATTAAAAGAAGGATAATTTGTGAGAAACTACCTTACATTTATGTCCATTTGTAAACAACTACCTTACATTTTTTTTTTTGTAAAAAACTACCTTTTGTTTTAATGTTTTGTTAAAAACTACATAAAATTTTTTTTGAGGGATTTCACACGTGTGAAATCTTGGTTGCTTTATTCTTTTATTTTGTCAAAAACTACCTTAAATTTTCATTCTTATTTTGTCAAAAACTACCTTAAATTATTACAAAACAAAACGTCATAGTCAATATGGAACCGTCTTACAGATGACTAATATCCCTCTTCCCCGGTCATTTGTTTACAATGACTAATACCTTTCTACTCGGCCACTCAACAAAGATAGATACCATCACTTAATGATCAATGATATAGTTACAAAAGATCATCCTTGTGGTTATCATCTCAGATGCATAGTCTTCTTTGATTCAGTTGATACGCAGCCCTCATTTTGAAATATGATTCTATCTTAGTAGCCTGCTACTCTGCCTTTTCCGTACATCCAGACCAAGACTACTCCTCAGTGTATATTAGCAAAACATGCTAACATTCGCAGTTCTGCCAAAATCCACGCAACTTAGCACTCGTTGCTACTGCCAGCCCCTTGCATCAGCTCTGCCTTGTAACATCTCTGCCATTGGGTGCAACAACCCTGACCCGCTCTCCCATCCCATTTTGAGCTAGTTCAGCCTTCCTCTCATTATAAGATTATTATGTATCCTAATCCAGTTTTCCTCATCCGCCTTGTACTGTCCCATACCTTTCTGTCTAATCCAAACTCGAAAATCATCAATACATTGGTCTGCCACTTTCCTCGATACCATCAGAAGGCTTTCATGCTTGCTTGTATTTCGTTGAAACCATACATGATATACGAGACTCATCAGAATGGTTGAACAGATTGACCGCTTATAGCTAAGCCAATTTGAACAGCCATCCCACAAATTGGTGCTTAGGCACTCCCATCCCCTGCCAAATAACAGTACTCCAGGCAGTAGCTTTCTTGGGTGTTTTGGCCTGGAGTAGTGGCATTGGCAGTTCTTCTTTTCTTTATTTTCCTTTGTTGTGGCCTGGAAATACCAGGATTTTTGCATCCCTTCATGTTGTGTCCTGTTTGCCCACAGTTACCACAAGTCTTCTTTGTCCCTCTTTTCTTGACAGTTTGTTGTCTTCCTTCATTCTCCCCTACCTCCTTTCTTCTTTTCTTTAAACTCGGTCTCCCTAGCTGCTTCTTATAAGGAGGGGGTAGTGGTTGAAGGTAATCAGTCTTCTCCCACTACTTTGGACCTGGAACTGGTTTGATATGATTTGCATATGTCTTTTTATACGTTTATTTTGTGTATGCCTCATGCACAAATGTCTCTGGAACCATTCTTTTCTTTTGGATACAAGCATATGCATGAGAACACGGAATTCCAGTTAATGCCCACTGACCACAATCACAAGACCATTTTTCTAAGTTCACCCTTACTCTTTCATTTATGTCAATTTCCACCTCTCCTCCATCAAACCAGATTGAATCAGCTCATACTTTCTACTCTCCTTTCCTGCTCTTTTCAACTGTTTACTTGGAGCTGGCATAAGGACACCTTCAACCTTATCAGCCCCCTCCCACTTCAAAAACATTTTTCTCATACAATATCTTCTTATCCACTCCAGAACGGATAAAACAGGCTTGTCCCTACACTTCTTCAGAACGTTGTTAAAACTTTCACAACAATTGTTGAGCATCATAGAAGACTTACAACTAGTGTTAAATACATGCCTACACCAGTGTTTTGTAGGTATAACACTTAAATAAACATGTTCACCATCTGACATCTTCTTAAGCTCATACATATGTTGTTCAAACTCCTCCTAATCATGTAAATTAATCAGGTTTATTAAGCAGTTTGTTATACTAACATAAATAAATTAAATAGCTGACATAGACAAATTACCTTGGTATATGCCCTAGCCACCTTCTAGAATATTTGTTTAAAGGCTTCACCTGCCCAATTTAACTTAAAATTTGACCATATATGCCTACAACAAAATCGTATTTCTGCATTTGGCACAACTGTTGCAAAAGCTTCAAGCAATCCCTTCATAAAAATCAAACAAATGTGTAAATATAACACTTCTAAAAATAAAAAATAAAAGACAAGAAAGAGTAAGTAAACTTTACCTTTTGTCTGTCTGACATGAAAGTAATGTTCTAAACTGCTGGTTCAATATCTTTCACTAAGAGATCTAAAAACCAAGTCCACGAATCTCTATTTTCTACCTCTACTATAGCCCATGCCAATGGGTAAATATTACAGTTGCCATTTTTACTAACTGTTGTAAGAAGCTGCCCTGGATATAGGGACCCTTCAAATGGCAGCCATCCACTCCAATAATGGGCCTACATCCAGCCAAAAATCCCTTCTTGCAGGCATCAAGGCACATATACATTCTCTTGAACGACACTGGGGGTGGGTTCTGAACATTCTCTAGCTGGACAAACACTGAACTGCCCTCATTACACTTCTTCACTGTGTGAGCATAATTCCAAACATTTTTATATTGTTCATCTGCTTCCCATAAATTATTTTTAGAGCCTTTTCCTTAGCATAATATGCTTTGTAATAACCAACCTCAACCCTCAACTCTTTTAACAATTTCTGCTGAAAAGTGTCTACCTTTGTCTCAGGTTCAAGCCTCCATTAATCTATATACCTCTCTGCCAAATAGAGCGAAGTACACTTGCTGTTGTGGTCAATCCAACCACAGTTATGAGAAAGCCTTAAACTTCTTATTTGGAAGGTCTCCTCTTTTTTACACTTCCTGGCATGAACCTTATAAGTGCAATACTTTTTCTCGCCACATGTGCATTCCCCTAATTTTCCTCTCCCCTTTACCCAAGGACACTTGCATCTATGTCTACAATACACACTCACCCTCTTACTACCATTGTGTAAAAGGTAGTAGTCATAACCATTTTCAATAACATGATATCTTAAGGCTTTTCTAAATGTGTACACAGATGGAAATTTCAGTCCTAAGCTAAGCTCAATAGACCTTTGAAAGTCTATATCAGGATTAAAGACAGAGTAATTAATTACCTCATCATCGGACTCATGTTCTCTCTCGAGTTCGCCTTCAGAAGACACTAGATCGACATCATTATCCACCAAACATTCATTTTCAATATCATTCTGAGCTTCAGTGTCATTAACAACTAAGGAATCACCACCTAAACCCTTCAATGCTATATGCACAATGTTTGAGATCTTTTCATCCACATTTTCAGTGAATATGTCATCATCTTCTTCATCATCAAGATCCCCTTCACTCAAAACAGCATCCGAATCTAACTCATCATTAGAATCTAACTTATCATCAGATTCATCACCATTACTCTCCTCACCTTCTTCGATCAACTGTTTCCTTCCCTCTATTTTCAGCTGCATTAAATGGGTTGTAGCTGTTGTTTTTGGTCCTTATAAAAGGCTTTTTTGGTCTCCAAGGGGTATTTATATGGTTGACAGTACTCTCATTTAAAGAATCTTTGCTGGGACCACCAACTTCATTATTTTTCTTACTTTTCTGTGTACTTTTCCTACTTGGTTGCTTTGTTGAAACTTCTTGAACTCCACAAGTTACATAAATATTTACAAACCCATTTGCATCCTTAGTTTCCATCAGCAAAGGTATGTCCTTGTCACTTTGAAGCCCCTTCTTACCAGCAATTAAGCTTAATCCATGTCTCCTAAACCATAATTCCCCCACATCACCATAATTCAATTCACTTTTAACAATGTCAACCAAGTTAAAATAACATACCTCATCCATATCACATTTCACTACTACAATTGAGCACTTGGGCCACGGCTAAATTCGTGGCGCAAGTACTAATTTCCCGTGACTAAAACTCTTTGCCACGGAAATACCTTCCGTGACCCAAGTGGCCGTGGCTAACAAATAGCCACGGGAAAAACAAGAACGTGGCTAAAATTAAATTTTTAGCCACAGATTCTCACGTGGCTATTAATTCCCGTGACCAAAAATTAATTCCCGTGACCAAAATTATTCCCGTGTCAAACAAAAAAAAAAAAAAAACAAAATGTAATATTATTTTTTACTGATAATGAAAATATTTTCACATATGGAATCTTTTTTTTTGGTCTAAACGGGATGTCCACCGTCGACAACTATGTATAATCCCGTCGCCGCGGGTGCTCTTAGAAGAGGTAAACGGCTGGCCAAAGAGTTGATCCATTCCCATGGGTAGGGATCGAACCCCTGACCTCATGGTTAAGGGATGAGGTAAGCAACCACCACACTACCAAACACATTTGGTTACATATGGAATTTTGTCAAGCTTTAATTCTTGCTTGTCTAGTTATCACAAGTCATTCACTTTTACGAATCGTATATCCTTCTCAGGAGGTCACCCATCCCAAGACTACTCTCACCTGCCGAATCGTATATCCTTCCCAGGAGGTCACCCATCCCAAGACGACTCTCACCTACTACCAAACACATTTGGTTACATTGGTTACATATGGAATCTTGTCAAGCTTTAATTCTTGCTTGCGAATCGTATATCCTTCCCAGGAGGTCACCCATCCCAAGACTACTCTCACCTGCTACCAAACTGTTGAACCATATATTCAAATATATATATAGTATATATGTTTATGTTTTGATAATGACAAGTCTAGCTATTTATATAATATATACTCGTATGTATAATCGTGTGCTAAGTATACAGAACATTAGTAACAAGATCTAATCAATCAAGTATAAAAGATTCAAGCATGTTAGTCAATGAATTGACTAAGTCGAAGATTGATAGAAGATCACAAGCGCGCATAATAGACTAAAGTTATACTTATCAACTATAGCTTTAGTACAAGATTGGTTCTAGTTATAGCCCGTTGCTATAACTCTATATCATGAAGAAATGGTCGGAATATATATGTGTTTAAGTTGAAACGTTTGTTTCCAAATCTGTGTCGTATAGAATTAGTGTTTAATTGATATTCTATTTTAATAAATAGAATTGTTAATCTTAATAGGATTATATAAAATATCTTTAAGTTAAATAAGGAATAAATAATTGTCTTATGAGATAATTATTTATTACTAAAATAAACTAAGGATTTTTTATATGATCTTTATTGTCAAATATATATAATCTAAATATAGTTTGTTTCGACTTTGGGAAACGTGTGATATGTCACGTTTACCATAATTCGTGTAGGAATCAATTAAGTAAATATTATGTATTTATTTAATATTCTAAAACAAACTAAGATTATATTATGGTAATATATTTTATTATCTTTGACATGGTTTAGGAAGTTGATTTAATAAGGATACTAATTGTTTATTATATAAAGATATTTCCTAAATATGAATTAGGAAATTAATTCCTTATATAATACTTAAAGTATATTATTAAATCTTTCCTAAATACATTAAGATTAGATCTAAGGTAGTATTACTAAAAGACTAGTATTCTAGTTTTAGTAATATTCCTAAATCATCTAGGGTTTGAATTACCTAGATACATATTCTATATAAATAGACTACCATGATACATTAAACTACACGAAATACATACACATATATACACGCAAATCAAGAGAGAAACCGCCGATCATATACTTCAATATTCGAGCTTATCATTGTCATATCCGATTCAAGATTCAAGTGCTCAAGCATTGATCTTATTCATTCATGATTGTGACATCAAGAAAACATTGAAGACTTTATCTTATTAACGTAAGATAGAACGAGTATTTAGCGGTACTCATTGTAAGACAAATATTTAACGGTATTTGTCGTAGCTAGATATTTAACGGTATCTAGATAGAGTTGTGACTAACATCAAAGTCGCACGAGCAGAGTTGATAAAATTGTAATCCAGAGTTGGTACTAATTTTATTAATCGAGAATAGTGGACGTAGGTCTCAAAGTGTGAGACTGAACCACTTCAAAAATATTGTGTCTCTCCTTATTATTTGTTCTACTCGAAGATCATCATACAATCATACACACATCGAAGAAAATTAAAAAGAAGGCATACTCAATTCAACCCCCCCTTCTTGAGTATATTACATCAATAGACTCTTCACAAACACATTTGGTTACATATGGAATCTTGTCGAGCTTTAATTCTTGTTTGTCTAGTTATCACAAGTCATTCACTTTTGCGAATCGTATATCCTTCCCAGGAGGTCACCCATCCCAAGACTACTCTCACCTGAGCACGCTTAATTGCGGAGTTGTTATGATGAGCTACCGAAATTGAAACTTAAGCTTGTTGATATAGTTAACACTTTAAAACCTTTTTAAATTATATTCTTTTGTTTCTAAATTACCTTCACTATTATTTTTGTGAAAAAATATTAAATGATTTACATATTTTTGCGAAAAAATATTATCTTCTCAAATTACTCGAGTTTTCAATGTTGACCTCCTGACTAATGATGTTCAGGTCATTTTTTGTCCGAGTCAACAAAACCATTTTCTCCAAACTATTTAATCAAATTTTTCTTATATTTTTTCCCTAATATATTTTTTTTTTATTTTTTTCATTTGTCGGTATTTTTATTTTATTTCTCTTTTATCCATTTTTCATATATTTTTCCACACAAATACTATTTGTAAGATCGTCGTATTTGTAACGAAAAAAAGTTTAATCACGTTTTACTAAATAATGATCACTTTTGAATAATGATTATATATGAGTATCAATGACCGAGTTTTATTACTAAAATAAATGACCAAGACATTATTAACTCGAAAATAATCAGTTTTTGCCAAAAAAAACACAGAAAAAATCGTACAAATTTTTGTTTTCTCTAAATTGATTTCTTTTCATTATTCTTGATATTTCTTTTTGTCAACAAAAATTCACATTATTTACACATGTAAATCCATTATTTTAATTTCCATTTACTTTTCGGTGTGATACGCTCATTTTCAATAATTAAAATGTTATTTTATCAATATGTTTTTTTTCCATTTTATTCAATGATTTGTTGAAAATCATTTTGAATTTAATTTTTTAGACTACTTTTTTCTTATTTAATCATATTTTAAATCTAATTGTCTTTTCTTTTTTTTTCTCCTTAAAAACTTCCCCAATTTTTTGTCCAATTTAACATCTCGAATTCAAGTTCTTCTAGAAATATTTTACAAATAAAGTTGTAAATCAATTTTCTAATGAAAAGCTTAACAATATATTAGTTTCAGACTTCTCAATGATAGGTGTTAATAAGTCAGTAAATTTTTGTATCTGATATAAAATATCCTTGTAATTGTGACTTTTGTTTTTGCTATATATATATATATATATATACTACTTACCTTTCATAAAAAAAAACAATCATTTATTCATATAATCATATTCATGTTCAAGTCAGTAGTGTTAATAAGAATAATCATAATAAATTGCACAAATTAATTCTCACTTGTGAAAGACTAAATCCAATAATAAGAATAATCATAATAAGATCATTTACGTCAATAGTGAAGAACATTAAGTATGAATATTGTTCACATCTCGCAATAATACGGCGCAATCATCTTGATGTCACAGTACACACCATGTTGCACTAATAATTTTGTACTATTAGTTGTTATCATATCAAAAATATTAGGCACGGTAAAAATCCAGTGCGTAGCTAAGAGCAATAATTAGTCACGGGTATATTACTTGTGACAATAAATCACAATTAGCCACGGTAAGAATTCAGTGGGTGGCTAAGAGCAATATAGTCACGGATAATTTAGCCGTGACAATAAATCATAATTAGTCACGTTAAGAATTCAGTGTGGCTAAGCACACTAATTAGTCACGGTCAACTTACCTGTGACAATAAATCATAATTAGCCACGACATTGTGGCTAAAAATAATTATTAGCCACGTTCGTGACTTGATGCGTGACTAAAGACATTTGTTAGCCACGGTCATGGCTTAATTCGTGACTAAAAACAATTATTTGTGACGGATATATTTTCCCGTGACATAAATTTTTTTACCAATTTATTTTGAAGGAAAGGGACTTTTTTTCCCGTGACTAGGCAAATTTAGGTCACGAATTATGAATTCCCGCGCCGTGACATAAATCGTGGCGCAAGTGCCATTTTGTTGTTGTGTTTCATCAATAATGCCCCATTTACATACTCAGTTTTATATCTCTTGGTAACAAAATGACCACCATGATAAATCCTCAAATTAGCCCTATAATCGTTGCTTTCCATCCCAAATTCAACCAAAATACTGTAAAATAGATTAATAATCGTATTACTTATACAAACTACAATAAGATGACCAAAAACTCATACAATTGATCGTTGCTTTGTAAGTTCAAGTATATAAGTTGAAAGTGAATAAATCAATGTACAATTACCAACTAAAAAAGGAAAAATATAGATACATACCGTCGATAGCTTGATTATCTGAAAGTGATGGTAAATAAGAGGGGTGAAATGAAGGTAAATGAAGGTTAGGGTAAATGAAAGTGACGAGGGGTTATGTTAGGGTAAATGAAGAGGGGAGGGGTTAAAAGTAGAAGAAGATTAAAACTAATAAAAACAAAATATTAAAGCAACCAAGATTTCACACGTGTGAAATCCCTCAAAAAAAAATTTAGGTAGCTTTTAAAAAAACATTAAAATAAAAGGTAATTTTTAACAAAAAAAAAAGTGTAAGATAGTTAGTTGTTCACAAATGGACATAAATGTAACGTAGTTTCTCACAAACTATCCTTAAAAGAATATATAGCATTAATAAAATAAAAGACGGTGGGGTCAAGACTCAACAAAGTCTTAAGTCGAATCTTGGATTTCCAAGACTCGAATTAAGGCTTTGTTAAGACTGTGTTAGATTATTGGTAGTCTTGAGAAAAGACTCGTCAAAATTTTGTCTTAAAACCTCCAATAATCTTACCCTTACCCCATCCATTGGCGGAGGCCTTCTAGGCACTCGGCCACTAGGGTAATGATGTTGTTCATAATAAGAGGGCGCCTTTTTGTTATGCATGGGTTATCAAAATCTTGTGTTCTCTTTTGATTTCAAATGGTTTAGTTGAAGACTTGTTTACTGAGAAAGTTATGCGTATTCTTTAGATAACTCGGTAGACAAATCAACAAGAATAGGGGTGTTTCTCTTTCAAAAAAAAAAAAAAAAAAAAAAGAATAGGGGTGTTTCTATTAAAGATACAACCTAAGTCAACAACTAAAAGATTCCTTTCCACTAATTGTGGAAACAAAACCATGCACTCCATGCGCTATCCATGCTACGTAACTACCTAGGGTTCTCTTCTCTCCTTAGTCAATAGTTGTTTATCTGTTAGCTTACTTGACTCCTACAATTAAGGAGACCTTTTCTTCTTTTACTTAGTCTATGCGTGTATGCTTTAGTATATAAACTCTTGTATTCTTCTTTTGTAATCATCCAGTATAACAATAATATCCACATATTATTTACATGGTATCAGGTTTCTTATCGATCCTCATACTAATCACCGTTTCCGCTGCTATCACCACCTACGATAACCCCATGGCAACCACCAATTCTCAAATTCCTAACACGGCTGAACCTACCAAACCACTCTTATCCGTCTCTTTTCCGACTTGCACAAAACTTACCCCAACCAACTATCGTGCCTGGCATTATCAAATTAGCCGACTCTTTCAAGGGTTCGGCCTCTTTGTGTACCTCGACGGCAGCCTCCCTGCCCCACCCCAAACCACAACGCCGGCTGCCACGACCACCGATCCCAACCCTACTCCCGTTCCCAACCCCGCCTATCAAACATGGTTTCGACAAGATCAACTAATCTTAGGTGCTCTTGCCGGTACCTTAGATGACGCAGTCACACCCGTTCTCCTTGATGCCGTTACATCCCATGAAGCTTGGACCACTCTTGCCAATACCTACGCCAACCCATCCCGCGGCCATATCCTCCAACTTAAAGACCGTCTTCGCACCATTACCCACACCGGTAAAACAATCTCTGAATATATGCTTGCCATTAAAACTTGTACCAACCAACTAGCCCAACTCGGTAAACCAATGGATGCCGAAGACATTACCTCTCAAATTATTAGTGGCCTTGACTACAACCTCTATAAACCCGTCATTGACGCGGTCCGGGCCCGCGATATCCCAATCTCATTTGACCTTTTCCATGAAAAATTGATAAACCATGAACTCACAATACAAAATCAGACCCCACCCACTCAAACCATGATTTTTCAACCTACTGCTCACGCAGCAACTACACGACCAACATACAATCACACCAATCACAACCGTAATCATTATTCCGCCAATAACTACAATCGTCAAAACAACCACAATAATAATTATAACCGCGGCACACCCTCCAACAACAACCAATATCCAAACCCCTTCCGCGGTCGATGCCAATATTGCCGTACCACGGGACATGTCATTAGTGACTGTCCCGACTTCAAGCGCGATTACCCAAACGTAGTCTTTCCACCACCACCCACACGTCAACCCCGCCCCACTGCCAACACCGCCACCACCAACGCAACCCCATCCACCACCTATCTTGTCGACAGTGGCGCCTCCCACCACATTACTAATGACCTTACCACCCTCTCTTATCACACCCCCTACGATGGACCCGATGATCTCGTAATCGGGGATGGTTCGTCACTCTCTATCTCACACTTTGGCTATTTTTCGTTTAATTACAATCATCATTCTTTAACTTTTAAAAACGTTCTTATTGTTCCCAAAATTTCTCGCCCCTTGCTTTCTGTCAACCAATTTTGTGTCGATAATAATGCTTACGCTTTATTTTCTTCTACCTCTTTTTGTTTTAAGGAAATCAAGACGGGGGAAACTCTGCTTGAAGGACCATTTATTGATGGGTCATACCAATGGAGCCCTACAACCAAGCCACCACATGCCCTAGTTGCTAATAAAATCTCAAGTCGTTTATGGCACACACGCTTGGGACACCCTTCGGATCCCGTTTTACGTTTATTAAGTTCAAAATTTCATTTTCGTATTTCAGAATTTTCCCATTGTAATTCTTGTTTGGTAAGCAAAAGTCATAAGCTACCTTTTTCTACTAATACATTGCAATCCACCAAACCCTTTGATTTAGTATATTCCGATGTTTGGACATCACCGGTCCTATCCACCGACTCATACAAATACTATGTCATATTCGTGGATCATTTTACACACTATTTTTGGCTTTACCCATTAAAAAACAAATCTGACACTTATCAAACATTTCATCGTTTTAAAAATATCATTGAAAATTTTTTCAACACAAAAATCCGTCAGTTTTACTCCGATAACGGTGGGGAGTTCACCAAATTAACACCCACCCTCCTCGATGATGGTGTCACTCACCTAACGTCCCCTCCGCATACCCCCGAACACAATGGGTTTGCGGAGCGGCGTCATCGTCACATTGTCGAAACCGGTCTAGCATTGCTTACCCAAGCCCAAATGCCAAACGACTACTGGCCCTACGCTTTTTCCACCGCTACATACTTAATTAATCGACTCCCAACCCCTACTCTTAACAACCAATCACCTTATGCTATTCTGTTCCATCAAGAACCCAACTACCACAAACTCCGTCCTTTTGGGTGTCTATCCTATCCTTGGCTCAAACCCTATACGAACCATAAACTTGATCCAAAGTCCACACCTTGTGTATTTGTTGGCTACTCGAACACGCAGAGTGCTTACCTATGTCTCGATCCTACAACCAACAAATTATATACTTCCAGGCATGTCCGTTTTGTGGAAACAGACTTTCCCTACCTCACTTTATCAAACCAACCAATCAAAACTCCTTATACACCCAACCAATGGTCTCACCTCACTATCCCACACCTCACTCACTCTACATGCCTTTTGCGATGCAGACTGGGGGGGTGACCCACAAGACTACCTCTCCACAACTGGTTTTATTATATACCTAGGTCGGACACCGATTTCATGGTCAGCTAAAAAGCAAAAAGCCATTTCATGTTCGTCAACCGAAGCCGAGTTTCGAGCGGTCGCAAGTACATCCGCCGAGCTCCTGTGGTTACAAAGCTTATTACTTGAACTTCGTTTCTCACTTCAATCTCCACCAACAATTTATTGTGACAACCTAAGCACTACACACTACTCGGTTAACCCGGTCTTTCATTCCCGGATGAAGCACGTCGCACTTGCCTTTCATTTCGTTAAAGAGCACATTCGCAAGGGTAACATACGTGTTCAACATATACACGGTTCCGACCAGCTTGCCGACAGTCTCACCAAGCCGCTTCACAAGCCACGGTTCCTTCTTCTATCATCCAAGATTGGCTTGCGATCTCGCCCGTCCATCTTGAGCGGGAATATTAAAGATACAACCTAAGTCAACAACTAAAAGATTCCTTTCCACTAATTGTGGAAACAAAACCATGCACTCCATGCGCTATCCATGCTACGTAACTACCTAGGGTTCTCTTCTCTCCTTAGTCAATAGTTGTTTATCTGTTAGCTTACTTGACTCCTACAATTAAGGAGACCTTTTCTTCTTTTACTTAGTCTATGCGTGTATGCTTTAGTATATAAACTCTTGTATTCTTCTTTTGTAATCATCCAGTATAACAATAATATCCACATATTATTTACAGTTTCCGCATCAAAAGTTATGAGTCTTAATTTAGGTAACACGACACTTCTCTTAATTAGTCGTTTCGTGTCCGATACTTGTTGTCACATGACTAAATATAATATAGTTTAGATGAGGATTAAAATTTTAAAAAATATCCATTAGAAGATGAGATTGAGTGGATTAGAATTAGTTATAGTAAAGATCGAAATGTATCTTTACTTGTCTAGATTTAGCTTCAAATACATGATAAAAATAAAATTATATTTTATTTATAACCATAAAATATATATCTTATACCATCTCATATTCAACATAACATTCTTGTTGAGGAAATGGATCAAAAATAAGGAAATGAATTAAATGAGAGGAAAGTATTGTAGTGGGGTCACGTGATTGGAGAAAGGGAAGATATTGTGGGTATTGTTGTGACATAAATTGATTAAAATAAGCATAAAATATGAGTATTATGGGGTATTGGTGTGGGGTGATTAAAATATATATAAAATTTACCAAAAAAAGGAAATAGAGAAAGTATTGTGAATTGATGAAAAAAGAAATAGAGAATGTTATTAGGAATATGAGGAGTATTTAAATGCCGTATCGCGTGTCCTAAATTTCATAGGATGTGGTGTCCCGCCGTTTTGGTGTTACCTAGCTAGGTCTTAACCCTTGGGCTTCAATGATTATTTCAGCGATCATCCCTATCATGATACTGAAGATTGGTCGTCCGTCAATCTTAACATTTCTGAGAATCTACGTGTCTGCACGCTGCAGGTTGCTGAAGAACTACTAGTTGAAAGGGTTGTTAGAGTGTTAGACGGAGGCTAGATCCTGTTACTGGAAAGATATACTTCCTCTGCGCTATTGAACTGCTTACATTTTTCAACATATGTGACGAGAATTTTGAAAAACGTAAACAATTCAATGGAACATTGGTAATACTCCGTACCATTTAAAATACTCGCCTCCTGAAAATGATGAAGGCAGAACTTTCAAGGCATGTCTACCTCCCTTTTGCCCTCTTATTTTCTTCTTCTTCCAGCCCTCGACTCCTCTTTACAAAGCTGTTACTCAGACTGACTAACACAGTGTCGTCGGAGTGTCTGACACCCCGTTTTGAAAATTCAGCGAAACATAGATACGGTCAAATACGTGTCTTGACCAATTATACGGACACGGACACGACTTGTTTTTTGTAAAATCATCCAAACTCGTTATTATTGAACTATCATATGTTAATATTAGTAACAATATAGCATTTACATGATATGATAGAATTAAATGACTACAGGCTTGTGGAGTTGTTTGTATAGGGAGGGGAAAACTATAAGAATTTTAATTTACTGATTTTGATCATACACCATGCTTATGATTTTGGGGTGTGGGAGCTTGTCAAGTGTCGCCTTGATCTGCAGATTTATTTCTCATAGCCATCAAGAAATGCTTCTGATTTATGATCTAGAACTCTTTTTAGTCACTAAGAGTAGAGATGGTAGCTTACAAAGTTATCCAGAGCTTCAATTGCATCAGATTAAGTGGTAAATATGTTTGAGATGCCATTTTGGAATCTGTCATTACTCTTGAGTCTTGAGTCTTGATACCGCTGTGTGACATAAGTACATTGAAGCACTAGAAAGTAGAAACTACGTTTAGAATGCGACACAAATAAAACCCGTAATTTAGCAGTACACAGTAGACAAGTAAAAGTGTTATAGGCTCCTGAAAGTTGTGTCCTGTAACATTGTAATCTGGAGGGTGATATAAGACTGTGGGACAGATACACAGATTAATAAACCATAAATAATGGTTTCACAGAATTAGATAGTGTACATACAATCATACATATGGCCATATGGGGTTGTGTTTCCTTAAGTTGTGTGCTTTGAGTTGGCTTCATGGTCCAAACCTTCAACTTGAGTTGGATTATTATATTGGACCACATTTCTTCATCATTCTTAGCATCATACTTGTCTTCCTCTAACAAGCAACCATTATTTGTAGGGAACCCATTTTTTATTCAAAACTAAATACACTTTAGATTAAGTCGCTCCTACTTTTATAACATGTCCGAATAACTCTTCTACAATTTTGGTTAGACGTTTCTAATGTGTCATGTCTTCAAATTTTTAGTCGATACATGTTTTGCTATTTCACCATGTTTAGCTGCGTTGCTTCCTCATCATAAGCCGAGATCATTTTTTTTTCTAAGGACGATTTCAATATTGACGATTTAAGGCTGAATCTGGATTTCCACTGTTATTATGCATGGTGCAATGAACCCTGTTCATATAGTCAGACATATACTCATATACACCATTAATTTGAGCAGAAAAATTTAGTTGAACTCTGAATTAAATAGTTAGTACGGAGTAGTTGTTTTTCTTGTGATTAGTCCTTATTATATGCTTTTTCTACTGTGTATATCTTACACATTTTGGTAATATCTGAAGGACAGATGGTTGGTGAAAATGAACACACCCATTCATCCATTAAGCTAAGTGACAATTTCATAAACGAGAGACACTTGTTTGCATTGTTCCTGTCATCCAACCAGTACCCTTCCCGCTTTAATCTTATGACGGACATGCCCGTCTTAAAAGCCTAACACAAATTTGTAGAGGTAGAGCTAGGTCTTCTATAGTTGGGATTTGGGACGATCAGCTGCCCATACCCACCCTCCCCCTCGGGTTGATTTTAACCTGTCCCACCTGAGCCTTGAGTAGCCCGGCCCAAGTCCTGACTGTTGGTAAACTACACATACCTATCATATTGACAATGTAGCAATCTGCTACAATACATTCGTTGTAGCAGATTGCTGGTCTTTGAGTAGGTAAGGATTCTTTGGAGATGATCTAATATGTCGAAAAAGAAAGTAATTTATAATCATACTCTGTATTTGAATATGCACCAGTTCGGCATTTCATGTCTGCTTAAGTCCTTATCATACTTATTATGAGGTTAATAGGACATGGATGAGGACTAGAGAGTAAAGACATACACAGACTAACTTAATCGTCCTTGTACAGTGTTGTATGTGCATGTCTCCTTTTCATACTTGCTTTGCCCAACCCCATGCTAAATCATAGTCTCTTTAACATACTCATTGACTCGTCCTTGTGAATGATGCTTCTTCATACTTTGTGAGATACAGCAGCATTATAAAACCACCCCACTTTAGTACTTTACATGACATTATTTCACTAATGGTTAATCATTCTTAAGACAGATCATATCTTGATCCACATTCCGCCACACTTTTACACGACATTATTTCACTTATCCATTTACTTATTAAATATTATGTATCTTATTAGAATTAGAATATTTAATTTTCATGAACTAAAAGTAAATTATAATATTAAAAAACTATCAAATGGCTCGCAAGCTAATTGAGACCAGTTTGACCTTGTTCAGCTTAACTCACAAAGGACTTGAGCCGAGCTTTGACCAGACTTTTTCGTAATTCCAAAACAACTTCTCTTATCAAATGGTATTTATTTAACCCGTTTTAATTTTAGGATAGATATATACGTTTGAAGTATTTTGATTACACCAAAAAGGGTAAATTTTGATAATAATAGCATGATTTAAAAGACAATGTAAGCTCATTTACTGAAAACGACTATTTCAGGAAGGTACGGACAACGGAGTACTATTACACAACAGTGTATTGAGGACATAACATAATAGAGAATTAGAGATTAGAGAGTCTAGGACCTATGGTTGTACACTGGTAGGGATATATTCACAGTTTCAGGATGTCAGAGATTAACCCTACAATAATACTCACTTGTAGATGACATTATTAACTTATTCGCATCCTCTTCTTTCATATGCATTTAACTTAAAACCCTATCTACGATCGCTTTAAATAATCTTAAAATGAAAAAGAAATTGTGAGAGATCTTAACTTAATACGGTTTTAAAAAGAGATGTTATTCAAAAAAATTCAAATTAAACAAATATTTTGTTACACTTATGTTAGACAAACTGATTAATTAATTTATTGATACAAATTATCATTTATTGATAGAGTATACTCAACCGTCTCATTTAGGGGGTTTTGGTATGATACTTTTTCATTGCAGAAGTAAATATATTAGTTTTGTCTTTCAAAGCTTCATAGTTTTTTTGGAATTTACGGCAAAAAAATTCAAGTTTGACCTCAAAAAAGTACTCCCTCTTATTCTACATAAAAGTTTCAATTGGACAATGACACGATATTTAAGGAATCGAATTAAATAATGTACAGTAGTGTATGTGATAAGAAGATTGGAGAGAGGGAATATATTATTGATTATTATTGTGGAGTAGAGTGATTAAAATAAGTAGTGTTGTGGGGTAAGCTGGGTATTATTGTGAGTTAAAGTGATTAAAATAAGTATAAAAGTTTATCAAAAATGGATAATGAGATTATTATAACTAGACGGAAATGAAAATCGGGTGTCTTAGCCTCTTAGGTATAATATGAGGGAGTAGATGTTAACATTGGATTGGATGAGATGGAGTATCTAAAAAACCAAAGAAAACACAGAAATATCTCTGTGGAAATTTGGAGTAAAGTGGGGTAAAAATATAGAGTGAATGCAGGTCTGACTAGTAAAGTCTGAATCCCTGTTAGTAAATGCCCTTCTGACTTCTCACTGACCCTTCTGCATAAAGTTTCAGAAAATATATGAGATTTATTCAAAGATTTGGAATTTTGGCTTTATTCTCATTATATTCTTAAAAAGGACATTCATTTTAAAGTAATTTATTATTAGCAGAAAAAAATAAAATAAAATGGTGGTTTGTTGGGTGCAGAAATTGTTGCTTTTGCATGTGTGTGTGATTCAGAATCAGTATAGACTGACAAAGTTTGAAAGGAAAACAAAAGAAGTTGTGAATTGAGAACTGGACTTTGTAATTATTGAAAAATACTCATTTAATCTCTGTTTCTCAGGTTGGATTTAGGCAGGGGAGGATTTAGGCGGTGTCGGGGTGGGCACGTGTCCCCCATGAAATTTTCGAAATTAAGTTTTTAGAAGTCTCCAATATAGACATATAGTTATCATGGCATAATTGGTAAAGGTGTCAACTTTAAGTTAAAATATATACTTTGTAGTATTTTAGAGAAAATGTTATTTTTGAAAATAAAAAAATATCTATAAGTCCAATTTTTCCCATTTTTTCCTTCAATATTATTTAATATAGGAAAAAAAATTTAAAATATAAAAATATTTTCTTAGACACGCGTAGATAACGCGTCAAAATTTTTTTGTGCCCCCCTTGCACAAAAATTCTGGGTCCGCCACTGGATTTAGGCCATGTTCTTTCTGGCTTATTTTCAGCTCGTTTCAGTTCAGCTCAGCTCTATTCAGTTCAGTTCAGTTCAGCTCAGTTCAGTTCAGCTCAGTTCAGTTCAGTTCAGTTCAGTTCAGTTCAGTTCAGTTCAGCTCAGTTCAGTTCAGTTCAGCTCGACTTTATTAAGTTCAGCCCACATTATTATTGTTATTATTATTATTATTATTATTTTATTTATTAATTATTACGGAGTATTATTATTAATTAATAATTATTATTATTATGATTAGTATTGTCGTTTTTGTTGTTGTTTTTATTATTTCTTCATCTTATTAATATTTTATATATATTTTTATAGTTTATAATAATAATAATAATATCATTATTATTATTATTATTATTATTATTATTAGTAGTAGTAGTAGTAGTAGTAAACATAAAAGAGTGGAAAAAATGTAATTGAGAAGTAAAATTTGATAACATTCAAATAATAATATTTGTTAACACAATCGAAAATCATAATTTTGAAAATATAAATATCATTAACAAAGACATCATCTATGTTGCTTCGCTATTGACTTCCGTATCGTCTTGATGTGCTTCATTATCGAGGTCATTATAGACACCAATATCACACCCTATTTTTTTTAATTTCTTTTCGAACTTTATTCATGAGTTTCTTCCGTTCTGTATCATCCATGTTTGAATCTGTTCTTCCTTAAATACTTTGATGTTGTATAACTGGAATACCAAGTTTATGCATCCGAATGAAATTATGAAGTGTAGACGTGGATTCAAGTGATTAAATTAAGTAAATACATTTTTTTTAGCCTAGATATGGTTAGTTTGGACAACACTTTAATAAATGGTCATTTGACCTAGATATGGTTACTTTAATAATATAATTATTTTTTAAAAAATCGCAAAATTTATATTAATCAATTTTTTTTTATATTATTATTATTAATAATAATATTATTATTAGTTATTACACTTTAATTAAAGATTTATATTCAGTTTATTTCTATTAATTTCTGTTTCAGTCAGCTCGATTAAGTTCAGTTCAGTTCAGCTCGATTAAATTCAGTTCAGTTCAGTTCAGCTCAGCTCGATTCAGTTTAGCTCAGCTCAGTTCAGTTCAACTCAGCCCCATTCAGTTCAGCTCAGTTCAGTTCAGCTCTAAAAAGCCAGAAAGAACAGGGCCTTAGATGGTTTTTACCCCGTCCTTGTTTCTAAATCATTTGTTTACTTTTTTAATTAGAGGTAAATAATTCATCGGGACAAATAGAGTACATGATGTAAGGTTGTGCCTTTTTGTAATTCTGGATGGACTATGATATATTTGTGGCTGTTTCATTTCTTGAGATTAAATAGGTAAAAAAATATTGTTTAGATTTTATGAGATGTTCCCAAAGGGAATTAGGGGAAAAACTCATATTTGTTGTATATTATTGAGGCAGTTTATATTAATACAAAGAAGAATATGATGAAGTTATAAGAAAAGCAGGGGGGGAAGTGAGAAGGGAAAGGGAAGAGGGGTCAGGCTGAGTGGCTGAGACTGTGTTGAGAACAGTTCTTAGCTCTGAATTCCCCAAACTGCTAAACATGTCATATTTGAAAGTGGGTCTCCTCTGTCTTAGGTTAATTATCATTTTTCAGTAAATGACTATGACTAGTACAGTACATCTTGCAACTTGTTTGACAATTTCCGACCCCAAATAATTAATCAATTACAAACATAACTAATAGCGAACATCTTATCAAGTTCAATGACGGTTTTAAAATTGGTCCGAGCGGAATGAGAGAGGTAGACTCATATTCACATTTGATTCGTTCATGTTCTAACTCATTACACCGTGCTATGCAAGATCGGCATACTCAAGATTTAAAGATTGACTAAACTGAATTGAATCAAAATTAAAACTTTATCGGTCTTAAACTGATCTAACTTCTTAAGAAAAGATTTACGAGTCAGTATAATAAGTGAGGTTAGATCAAAGGTTGAGTGATCTAAGCTTGAAAGGATGTGATCTAAATAAAATGGGATCCTATAGTATACTGTAGTAGATTAGTAGCAGTCCTTCAATAGTTGAATATTGGGTTTGAATGTCACGTGAGCTAGGACTTTATTGTCTCACTAGATAGTTTTTTTCCACCTGCCAAATGATGTCCAGGACAAACCTGATTTAACTACTATTATCTCTAGCCATTGTATTCTCATATTTTAACTCTTTTTTTCCTTAAAATATGTGTCGACAATCTCAACATACATGTAACATTTCTTATATGTAATCAATGTTTGATTAGGTACTACAAATAAAAGGTCTTCGATTAACGATTTGTTGAATTATTGACGGCCTAACTAAGCAATCCTCTTTACCCGTTTGATGAGAATACGTAACCAAACGCATCCGCCGAATCAAGCCTAAAAAAAATGTTATGCAAGAAGGAAATAAAGAATCAAAATTGAAGGCCAAAGATGAATAGTTTAATAATGTAGGATTTTATAAAGAAAAGATAGGATGAAAGACAAAGAGCTGCACAGATGGTGCAGAGTGCAGGCAGGCCAGAAGCTTACAGAAAGGTTGTCATATTTTTATGCAGAAATCTTATGCTGTGCATCACCATTCACCTCTCTCTCTCTCTCTCTCTCTCTCTCTCTCTCTCTCTCTCTCTCTCTCTCTCTCAATGGTCCACTCTCAATAAATATATACACACTACTCACTACTCACTACTCAGTCCTCAGTACTTGGACTATGCATGCTTCCATCTTCACTTGATTTTTCTACTCTATAAACCAAATAATCTTAATTAATCCCTATTTTTCCTTGATTTTGAGCAGAGTTATTTGATCAAAAGATGAGTGCAACAACAGCAAGAGTAGCAGTAGCAGTAGCAGGGTCTGGAAGAAGTAAGTTTCCATTCACGACAACACAATGGCAAGAGCTTGAACATCAAGCTCTTATTTACAAGTATATGGCTGCTGGCATTCCTATTCCTCCTGAACTTCTCTTCTCCATCAAAACAAGCCTTGATTCTTCTCTTTCTTCCAACCTCTTTCCTTACCAATCCACCCCCTGTAAGTCCTCAGAAACACTCTCTTTAATATTTGTAGTCATCTTTACCCGACACCATAATTATAATAATAATAATAATAATAATAATAAAGTTAGAATGTATTGGAATGTGTTGTATAGTGGGATGGAATCCATATCAAATGGGGTATGGCAAAAAGATAGACCCAGAACCAGGAAGATGCAGAAGAACAGATGGGAAAAAGTGGAGATGCTCAAAAGAAGCATATCCTGATTCAAAGTACTGTGAAAGACACATGCATCGAGGCAAAAACCGTTCAAGAAAGCCTGTGGAATCCCCTTTGACTAACAACAACACCACCTCTTCTTCTTCTACTTCAACTATTTCTCCAATTATTTCTGCCTCTGCTGCAACAACAACAACAACTACAACTTCACCAAATCCCACTCTTCCCTCTACAAATTTCAGCAATCAATCACTTCCCAATAATAAATCATCTTCCAATTCTCTATATTCTTTCCCTTCTTCTGATTCTTTCTATAATTCTACCAATGCCAATCTCTTGTACCCTAATGCTTCTTCATACACTCACAAGGATTACAGGTATCTTCCTCTTTAATAATTTTATTACAAAAATAGACCGTCTCATAGTGTGCCACCATCACCAACCGTCTTACTCTATCATTTGTATTCTTTTTCCCCATAAATTGTGTGATACATTTTTGGATTTGGGGGACAGCTTTAACGTTGCTCACTTTTTGGTCTTTCCTGCTTGCTATTTTCTGGTTTTGAGTAGCAGTAGTACTACTACTAGCATGAGATAACTGTTACCACCAGGAGCACAATATATCATGTCTACATTGTCTAGTCAGTCACTAGTGTGGGATCCTTTATGTTTTCTTTATGGGTTTCATTCTTTTAAATATTTAAATGGTCTCCATCCCAATTATTTGCTTAACTATGAATAAAATAGGTCTTAAATATAAAATGTAAACAAATGACTGACACACGGAATTCTTCTTCTCTTTGGAATGAATATGAGCAAAATTAACTCTGATATTGCAAATTTATGGTGTTTCAACATCCACTATGCTGTAGTAACATGGTGTGTCCAATTCTCGACACCGAAAAATGTAAACCCTTATGAAATGACGTAGTTTTGACACTTGAACATGCACCCATGTCAAATCCGAGCTTGAAAACACGACGTAATAATGACGAAATAAAGCCATGCAGGGATAGGTATTATCAAGGATTGAAAGAAGATGTTGGAGAGCATGCATTCTTCACAGAAAGCTCAGGATCAAGCCTAAGAGGCTTTTCTGGATCGTCCATGGATGAAAGTTGGCAACTTGGTGAAAAACAAAGTGGTGTGTACACAAATTACTCTAACAATCAATACAATGGTATTAGTTCAACAAGGCAACAACAAGAACAACAGGAAAAACAATGTTACATTTGGGGAAGAGATTTCAATTGTGAATTATCAATGAAGGTTGATGAAGAAAGACCCAATCATTTAAATGAAAAAACAACACATCATTTCTTTGATGAATGGCCTATTAAAACAGGAGGAGGAGGAGGAGGAGGAAGAGGAGGAAGAGGACTTAGAGATGATTCTTCATCAACTACTCAACTTTCTATCTCTATTCCTAGCTCTGCCTCCAATCATCATGACTTTTTCCTTTCCGATTCTAGGAACCCTTGAGGAATTTTTAAGGTAACTATGCCAACTAATCAACATTTATATTTTTAAAATTCTAATTTATTGAAAGATTGTCTAATTTAAGGTCCAAGTTTTTAAACTTGTAGTAAAATGAAGGGAGTAGCTAAACGTTTTTTCCGTTCTAAACACATAGTATTAGAGTTTGATTTGAGAGTCTGATGTCTTAACATTTTAAATCTCGTCACATGTGACATTTTCCGTTCTAAACTACATTTTCCTTTCTAACACATTCATTCATATTTTTTTTTTTTTGACAGCAATTCATTCATATTATGTATAGTTAGTTCACTACTAGGCCATGCCCAAATGCATAATAACAAACAATTGTGTCTTGGCATATGTATTTTGTTTCAAAGAGTTTGTGAGATATTAATTCTCTCACAACAAGGTAAGTGGGAGGAAACGAATCTTTTCATGGATCGTGTCACTTGCGTTTAGTGAGAGGGGCACGGCCGTATTCAACGAGAATTTGTGATTTTGTTTTGGGTTGTAGTGTACATAAAGTTGTTGGGTTTTAAAGTGACAAAAATGTGTTTTGTCATATTATGTCATTTGAATATTTAAATATAAAAAAGAAAGGCAAAATGTGCAGGTGGATTGAGTAATTGAAGAGAAAAGGTGTTTGGTGTGAAGAGGTGGGACTCTGAATCAAAGATGACCAGAAAAAGAGAGTGACTTTCTTTCTCTTCATTTTCTGATACAAACTGCGTGGCCTCTCAGTTTCCTGTCAGTTTGCTGCTGCTGCTGTTACTGTTACTGTTACTGTTACTATTCTTGTTCCTGCTGTTACTCTTCTTTCTTTTTTGTTTTTTTCTCTTCTCTTTGACTTTTATTAAATTCTCGAAATCATTTCACTCTTTCTTCTTTTTATTTTATTTTATTTTATTTTATTTTATTTTTAGGTATAGTTTTAGTTGTTGTGCTATGTAATTTGTGTTACTAGACTGTATCGTATCAGACTTGTGTTTCTTCTCAGATTTCTATTTAAAATTGCAACCAACATCAAGTTTTTTTATGACTTTCGGTATTGCTAACGATTGAATACCGAAAGTGATGAAGTTTCCGAACAACCTTAAACTATGTTTTTAACTTTCGGGTAAGGTTGCGACTTTTTATTACTCTTTTCTTTCATATAAGAAAACTGAGTTTGTCATACATATAATCACTTACCAGTATTAGTTTTGAAACTCTTAATTAGCTGCTAAGGTGTCTTTTTCATGCCATAATTTCTGCAACATAGATGTCATTAAAATCATTGATTTTGACCTTTGAAAGCTTTAGTCTATGTCTCTGAACCTGGGTTTTTGTCTTGGCGCCGTCAGTCCGTCTGTCCATGCTAGCTGAACCTGGTTTTTTCAATCGCTACCCGCCAACACAACATCTCCTTCCGATTCTCTGCAAAATGAGTTCCGACCGTAATATCGACCTAAATTGACATGCCTTTGAGAAGGAAGAAGATATAGAGTGGAGTGTGCAGGATGAGGAAGGGGAAGGGGTTAATAATAGCTCCAATCTTGTCCTTGCGGCCAGGCTTTGGACAACCAGTGCAATTAATTCGAAAGCTACAATCTATATAATCTATATAATAAAATAAAAAGGCTAGCTTGAGCATAATATTGCGACACGTGGCAGCGCTAGGTTATTAGAATCATTATTGTATAATTAAGAAGACAAATGTGTTATAATCGATGAAGATCATAAAAAGGCTAGCTTGAGCATAATGAGCATAATTTGTCTTATTTTGACTCTCCTAGTTTCCACCGCGACAACGGAAAGAGCGTTCTCATCGATGAAGATCATAAAAAGAAGACTTCGAAATAAGATGAGCGACGAATTTCTAAAGGATTTGATGGTGCTTTATATTGAAAGAAGATATGCCGATGATATTGAGACCAATGAGGTGATTGATGAATTTGAATTGAGTGGGTCTCGTAGAGCAAAGTTTAGTTAGTTACGTAGATTTTTAGTTTGTAATTTTTTTTTTGTAAGACTTTCTTAAATTTTAGTTTCTAGCCCACCGTACTTTGAAATTCTGGATCCGCCCCTGGTCATATATATACTGAGTAAATATTATAGTTATCGGTTGTAATACAAATATGCAATGCTCATTCTCCAATTCGTTATTTGAACTTTGGATACTTTCAGTCTTTCATGCTTTTAAATCATTTTTTCCCACCTAATATATTCATTTAGCACTTGCAATGCATATTTTTCTTCGATATTTTTTTATTTTTAATTTGTGTATATTTTATTTTCTTTTGAATCAAGAAAATTAATAGTTATGAAGAATTATAATAGTATTGTTATGATTGTAATATTGGATGAATGAAAAGAAGACAACTATGCTTAAATCGTACAAAATATGTTTGAATCATATCATCATGTATGTTTTAAATTCTAATGATTATGCCATTTGAGAAAATGTGTCGTTAGTTTTGCTAATTTTCCACTACTAAATTGACAAATCCATTTCTAAAGTTTTACTCCTTAACTTTTTCTCTCACTATTATTATACTTTACATATTATCATGATTTTTTGTCTGCTTTCACAAAAAAAAATCTTCTCTCGAATAAATTGTCAAAATTTATGCAAGCAAAAATTAATTACACATATGTTTTTATGTAACTATCACAACCATCCTAATTTTTATCTATAAAATCTCTTTAAAGGGTAAATCCTCTACAATATTATATAAAAAATAATACTAAGTATCTCACCAAGTCACGTCCATTTAAAATTCATTTCAAATGTTATGAGTCACATGATAAGTACAAAAAAATATATAAAAAAAATATTAATTGAAAACACAAAGAATAAATTAATAACGACCTTTTCTTTTCCATTCACAACTTTGGTTATTAATCTATCATATGTATTTAAATTATATATCTTTTATTTAACGGTATATTTGTTAGTCACCATTATTATAGCTTGTAATTTTGTTATCATAATTTTTTATCTTCAATTTTAATCACAAAACTTTTATTATTTCCCTAAATAAATTGTTGAAATTAAAGCGAGAATTGGTGGCACAAATTAGACTATAAATATATTATATGAGTAATCATTAAATTGATAAGCTATATAAATACTTTCATCCAAATAAATGATATATAAAAATCATTTCACTTCACTAATTTTCTTACTATTGAAAATCCATTGAAACGACAAGGAGGATGTTAAGATGATTTTGTACACATATTTGCTAAAAAGGTTTATTAAACTACATTATTGTATTTAAGAAAATAAACATCTAATTTGTAGTCTGATTAGTAAGACGAAAATAAATTGTATTTTAACATAGCGTTTTCTATGTATTATTCATATTGTCTCTAATAGACTAAAGACAATATGAAAAGTGATAAAATATTATTACTATACATTTAGTTGTGTAATAAGGAAGATACCTAGATGTCCACCATTTGTTTCTTTTCCCAATAAAATTCGAGCCAAAAGTTTTAGAACACACCATAGTGACCACAAAAAACAATAAAACAATTAAATACTAAAAGATGAAATTATCCCGTGCATTTGCACGGGCACAAAAACTAGTTAAATTAATAATATGGCCACAATTTGGTGCCCAAACAGTAATCTGGTAGGTAATATTATTGACACAAGCACCAAAACTTTCATGTTATCGCCCCGCCCCCTTTCACGAGACTAAGGCCCTGTTCTTTCTGGCTTTTTAGAGCTGAACTGAACTGAGCTGAACTGAATGGGGCTGAGCTGAACTGAACTGAACTGAACTGAGCTGAGCTGAACTGAATCGAGCTGAGCTGAGCTGAACTGAACTGAACTGAATTTAATCGAGCTGAACTGAACCGAGCTGAATGAAACAGAAATTAATAGAAATAAACTGAATATAAATGTTTAATTAAAGTGTAATAACTACTACTACTACTACTACTACTACTAATAATAATAATAATAATAATAATAATAATAATAATAATAATAATAATAATAATATAAAAAAAAGTTTGATTAATACAAATTTGCGATTTTTTTAAAAATAATTAAATTATTAAAGTAACCATATCTAGGCGAAAATGACCATTTTATTAAAGTGAACGTGATAAACACAAAGCAAAGCCCCTCTTTGTACATTATTCTATATCAATTATTTTGACATGCAAATGTCTTAAATCTCTTTATTTTAATTTCAACTATGAGAATTTATTTTCGAATGACTTTTCTCTTTATATTTAAATCTCTACTTGTGTTTTTTGTTTGCTATTCTAATATTTAAATTTGACATTTCAATAGTTTGATGACATTGTTATATATTATCATCATATAAATTTTGATAAATTTATATCTTATAATTGGAACTAAGATAATGGGAAGGACATGTTGGAGAGATGATAATACAAGGAAGTTGTTAATAATTTTAAATGAAGAGAAAGGTAGAGGAGTTAGCAAATATAATTGGACACAATATTATTATTTGAAGCACGTCAAGACGATACGAAAGTCAATAACGAAGCAACATAGATGATGTCTTTGTTAATGATATCTATATTTTCAAGATTATGATTTTCGATTGTGTTAACAAATATTATTATTTGAATGTTATCAAATTTTACTTCTCAATTACATTTTTTCCACTCTTTCATGTTTACTACTGCTACTACTACTACTATTATTATTATTATTATTATTATTATTATTATAAACAATAAAAATATATATAAAATAATAATAAGATGAAGAAATAATAAAAACAATAATAATAATCATAATAATAATTAATAATAATAATAATAAATAGAATAACAAATAAATAAATAAAATAATAATAATAATAATAATAATAATAATAACAAAAACAATAATAATGCTAATAATAATAATAATAATAATAATAATAATAATAATAATAATAATGTGGGCTGAACTTAATAAAGTCGAGCTGAACTGAACTGAACTGAATTGAATAAAGCTGAGCTGAGCTGAGCTGAACTGAACTGAACTGAACTGAACTGAACTGAACTGAATGAAGCTGAGCTGAACTGAACTGAGCTGAACTGAACTGAACTGAACTGAATAGAGCTGAGCTGAACTGAAACGAGCTGAAAATAAGCCAGAAAGAACAGGGCCTAACTCGTTTGATCTATTAGGTTTTCTCAGAAATTTGTAATATGAATCTTATCAAACTTGTGTCCTATTTCCCACAGTTAAGCCCTGTTCTTTTGGACTTCAAATCACTTAATTTAAGTTCACTTCAGATCCTATAAGTTCAGTTCAGTTCAGTTCAGTTCCTATAAGTTCAGTTCAGTTCCTATAAGTTCAGTTCAGTTCAGATCCTATAAGTTCAGTTCAGTTCAGTTCCGATAAGTTCAGTTCAGTTCAGTTCCTATAAGTTCAGTTCATATAATCTCAATTAAGAAAAGTTAGAGTATTATTTTTAACAACCGATACAAATTAAACATTTCGCTTTAATTATTCGATACACGTCATCTATAAAAAAAAAACTCATTAATAATTTACCCGTCTTTTACTCTCTAATTAATGTCAAACTATCATCCTCATTAATGCCGAAGAACAACAACTCATCATACGACGCCCTTACCCTCACCAATTGTCACTCTCCCATTAATCAATTTCTTCATCACCATTGTTAGAGAAAATAAATGGTTAGAGAAAATTGTAATAGTGAATTATTTTTATCGTAATGTAATTGTTGTATAATGAATGAACTATGAACAAACCATTATATATAAAGTTAAAAATATTTTAAACAGCCTTGTATTTTAGACTAATTTTTTATCAATGTCATCTATTGGATAATAATAATAATAATAATAATAATAATAATAATAATAATAATAATAACAACAACAACAACAATAATAATAACAATAATAATAATAATAATAACAACAATAACAACAATAATAACAATAATAATAGTTAACTTAAATTAAAATAAAGTTAATTAAGTTCGGATTTTATAAGTTCAGTTCAGATCCTATAAGTTAAGTTAAGTTCAGATCCTATAAGTTCAGTTCAGTTCAGTTCCTATAAGTTCAGTTCAGTTCAGTTCAGTTCCTATAAGTTCAGTTCAGTTCCTATAAGTTCAGTTAAGTTCAGTTCCTATAAGTTCAGTTCAGTTCCTATAAGTTCAGTTCAGTTCAGATCCTATAAGTTCAGTTCAGTTCAGCTCAGCTAAGTTTCAGTCCAAAAGAACAAGGCCTTAGTCAGTTCCGCTAAATGACTTTGCAATATATTCTATCAAGCTAGCAGTAAAACTCCCAGCCTCAGGCCTCAGCCCTCAGATTGTTGCTAAGCTCATGGGTAATGTCAATTATCATTGACTCACCCAGCAGGCCAGATGTAGCGTGGTCTATTGACTCATTCATAGTGTACAGTTTAATTAGAGCAGTTCTCAGTTTTTTCTGTCTATTAAACCTGGCATGTTCAGCTGCCAATAAATGCTGCTTCGAAAAATTCCGTTAATCCATCAAAAATCCAGTATCCTCTTTTTATACAGGCTAAAAAGAATTTGTATATCGGACTCCAGTCCGCAGATAATCAACTCTAAGTCTCTAACATTGAATACACTAACAATTCACCAAACGAATTCCCGCTTAAAACTTGTAACGAAAAGTCTTTGGATACATTACATAATTGATGAGGTGGAACTTACGGATAGTATACCAAAATTTTGTACATACATTCCTACAAAAGGGCTAAAACAAGGACTAATAAACCAAGGCAGCACAAAATGTAACTAAATTTTACAGGACCATAATGTAACACTGGCTTGAGTCGAAATTAATCTACATCCTCGTCAGCGTCAACATTTGGTTCGTTTTGATCGTCTCTTACGATTTCCATATCGTCCTGCTGGTCAAACAGACCGGGATCCTCCGGCCTATAAATCGGTTCATCCTCGTCTGATTCCGCCCATCTCCTTCGACTTGCAGTTGTAGGTGCCCCCTTAAGGGTAGAAAAGTAAACCCAATATGAGTCACAAGGGCAAGAGAAACCAACCACCGAAAGTACCAATCACACAGCACTCAGGTACATTACCACTACTACAGCTACAATATTACACAAGTACTTCGTAGGCTCAAGCAAATGGCGCAGTAAGGAATAGGTTAATCTTGTGTTAGTTTACACGTATCGACTTTTCTTTCATCGACCCAGAATAAAAATTGCATCTAGTGACTGCTAAACTCATACAGTAGTAAAAACCAAAAAGAAGTGCACCCTATAGTGCATTATTCCATCATACTCCCTTCCTCTCATTTATGTTGTCTCCCTTGACTTCAGTAGTTAATTTTGACAACTGTTTTCTTACTAAATACTACAGTTCAAAAATATTTATGAAAAAAATATTACGATAATAGGTATTTTGATAAATCAATGTGACATATTTGACCATGGTACCTTTACATATATATATTTGAAGATATTAATGGTGAAGTTGACCATCAAAATCAAGAGGCTAAAAAATGAGATGGTGCAATCCAGAACCACAGTTGAATGAAGAAGAATATGGAAATCAAGGCATTGCTTAATAGAGAGAAAGTAATCATTAAGCTTACCTCGTTATCTTCTGCATCTGAATCTTCAAGCCCAGCTGCAGCAAGAGGATCCTGGGCCTTGTCCTCCTCATCGTCGTACGCTGAATGTTGTTGATTAATATGTTCACCATACTCGTTTTGTGGTTCATCCATATCCTCTTGATATCCATGTCCGTCGTCAACTTCCTCAATCTCATAATGTGACTTACCACTCTTGTCCCTTCTCTTCTTCCCCCCTTTTCTCCTCCTCTTCTCGCTGTGATCACCTTCCTCATCTTCGCTGTGGGGCCTGTCTTTCCGTTTTGAGGGTTGGCCACTGCTCTTAAGTTGCTCCTGTAACATAATACTTTTCGAGGTTTAGCAAAATAGAAAGCCAAAAACCTCAATTTTCTCAGTAACCTACCCTACCATATAACAAGTATTAGTTTGCAGGCAAATTTACTAGTTGAATGAATTGTTTTAGAGTAATTCTACAGCTTTGCATGAAAATTACAAAATTGGGTAAGAAAAATGTCTATGGAAAGGGAGGGTGGGACGTACATCTGTAACAGAGAGATAAGTTCGAGCATGTACAACTGCACCCATCTTACCCTAAAGATTATAGGGCTCTCGCAAAAGGCCGAGGTATGAGGATAAGGGGATTACATTGAATAGCCTTTGGACACATTACCGCATCTAAAGAATAATAAAGCCTCTTCCGGGTAAAAAAAAAAGGTCCAAAGGGGAACAAGTCAACCTTGCACATGAAATCAAATATTGACTTTCCAAGGAACATGATAAAGTTAAACTACTTGCCTTGACACGTTCAAAACGCGCTTCCATTTCCCTTGCTCGTTTCAGCTCTTCTTCTTGCTTTCTCCTTTCCATCTGCATCGCCACTATTAGCAACGAAAAACAAATAATATGAAAAAAGAAACATCAAAATCACGCAGAAAAGTGACTGACCTGAAGCTTCTTCTGCTCTTCAGCCTTACGACTGGCTTCTTCAGCTAACGTGACCTGACGAGCAAGTTCTTGTTTCTGCCGGCTCTGCTGCTCCTCCAGCTCAGCAGCCTCCTTATAAACTTTGGCAACGCCCAGTAAGTGCTTACAATATCCAACATGTGTATCAATTTTCTTCTCATCAATACCATGAATATTTTGATTGAATCCCGCAGCCAGCTTTTCAAACACACTAATAGCAATCTCCAGCTCAGAAACTGTAGTGCGCATCTGTAATATGCCAACATAAAGGAAAAGCAGATTGAGCTATGATTAGCAAAAACAAGTGAAATGGCTAACACTAGAAGTCTAGAACCACAGTCGACTAACATGGGAAGAACTACGATCTGACTTTTCTTGTAATGGAGAAATTCGGGGACACTATAGTGGTTCTGAAATGAACGTAAAAATTAAGAATATGACAAGCATAGCTCCGGGGAACGAAGAAAAGAAAAACAAAAAGAAGAAAACCCAACAGAATATCACTATGCAAACTTATTGATAAGTGACTTTTATTCAAGTATGTGCATCTCCACAACCTTACAGTTCACGTGAGAAGTATTCTCAATAGCAGAAAAAGGTCATGCTTCAAGAAAATTCAACACGCCTCCGGCATTTGTTATCTACCTTAACAGATTATACTTCAATAGCAAGTTATAGTGCAGTCAGACAGAAAAACGTAAGTTGCCGCTAAGTTTTCTCTACAATGGCCCAAAATGTAATGTAAGGTGCAAACCAAAAACGAAAGCATTCACTAATATCCCCCAGACACATTAAAATATTCAATTCCAAAATAATACCCTATAGATACATTGCATAAGATTATCTCTCTGTTACTTCACTTGAGAGACTACATCCGTGCATAAGGTTCCTGATTGTGGGAATTAAGGAGCATACTAAGATGTGGATAAAATTGCGAACTGAGTAAAAATGCGGTGTCACAAACCGGACTGACCAAGTGAGTACAAAGCTTACTCGTGAACAGAGGAAGCATTAATGCATTTCAAGTAGTCACACAGAGTATTAACAAACTTACCTCATCTGCAGACCTCTTCTCCTTGTTCAGCAATGATGCTGAAAACTTCTGCATCACGGCACCAAGATTAAATCTAAGTGTGTAATTTGAAGGTGACAAATGAATGGCCCTAAGAAGTGCCCGCTTGCTATCCTGCCACTGTTCAGCTTCATAGTAGGTCCTAGCAAGATACAGAAGAACTTGACTGTCTGTGTTGTGGAAAAATTTCCGCATACAATTCTGATACTGCAGGATAGTCATAGCATAAAACATGTCATCGTGGAGAAGAGCAAAAAAAATAAACAATGAGTTTGAAGATGAGGAGGCAGAAGCACCGATAAGTACCATTTTCAAAGCCAATGAAAAATTTCCCTGCGCAAAATAAATATGTGCCAAATTTATCCAGACATCTGGCATCTGAGCAAAAACAGTTCCACTAACAGCTTCTTGGACCTGGAAGAGATACATAACAGTGAACGTGAGAGGCATCCACATTTGCCTAAAACGTAATAATCTCAACCAGAAACATGAAAAAAACCTGTGTGAGTATTTCTTTTGAAACATCAAATTGCCCTTTTTCTGCAAGGATCATTCCCAGTCCATTGGCAGCGTAAAAGTTTGCGGGGCATTTTTTCAACACCTATAAAAAAGCAGAAATGAATGAAAAAGGTCAAGTAACAGAGTGGCAGACACAAGGTGGAGATATACAGTGTATGTCTAGGACTGCTCTAATTTATAAACACTAAATGGGGCTTTCACATAGGACCATATTTCCAATATCCCCCATTTCGCTCGAGTCTTCAACCTTTGCAGGAGCATGTCTGTCAAGCTTACTAGAAGAGTATATAAACGACAGAAAATACACAAGAGACCTAAAATTGTTAAAATGTATACCATCAGCTAGAAAGCAAGAGAAAAAAAACATATAATCTAATAAAGCATCCTGTGAAAGATAAAATTACATTTGAAAAGATTTCCTTAGCTTTCTCCAGATGAACAGGGATGTGCTTGACTTGCTTTTTCAATTCACTTACAAGTGCAGCAAAGTAGTTCCAGTTACCCTATTTTAGCCAAAAAAATACGAGTATTGCATAAGATACTGAAAATCCATTACAAAAGCAAAGGTAGACAATGTTCACTGTATGCACAAGTATTAAGTACTGAGGGGGATGGACGTAACGCTAACATAACTAATTAACTATGAAACACATGAACCAAGAAATAAAAGGATTCATGCATAGATACTGTGATAACATGTAAGATGAGACTCAAGCAATGGCTGAACAATATCAAAACTAGCCCTTGGTACGTACCAGACAAACAGATGCGTAAAAATCCTTCCCTTCAGCAGCTTCACTAGCAGCACGGAAAGTGTCTTTAGCTTTGACCCATTCATCGTTCTTTAGTTCCAGACATCCAAGTATTGTAAGAGCATTTGGACACTTATCGTTAACCTTCAATGCTTCACCAACCTATAACGTGAGTGCCCAAAATTATACATTACTAACAGGGTGACTGAATTCATAACACGCCCAATTTGAACTCGTGATTCGCTCAAAATCGGGAATCCGATACGCAAAGTATTACCGAAAAAAAACAATTTGTGAATTCGTAATTACTTATACACTTCACTTACTTGATAATAAAAAAAAAGTTGATTTTCATAAGGATCAGATTACAAAACACAAGACCAGACTAAGGGGGTGGTAGCCTAATTACAGGTAAGCGTCATACTTGTTCAAAAGTTCTTCACACTATACTAAAAAATGGAGTATATTATGCTTATATTAAGCGAATATGCAAGTATATATCTAACTCGCTCTTTTTTATACCTAATTCGTGAATTAGAGAGTATTAATTTGTAAATGAATCGCGCGTATCAATTCGAGAGTCGCACCTTTCTAGTGTGGTGACTTAATTATAAATAGGCTTCATACTTCATCAAAAGTTCTTTACACTATACCTAAACAATGGAGTATATTATGCTTAATATTTGAATCATATGAAGCGAAAATGTAAGTATATATCTAATTCGCTCTTCCTATACCTAATTCGTGAATTAGAGAGTATTAATTCGCAAACGAATTGCGAACTGATACGCTCAATTCGGGATTCGCACCCTTCTAGAGCAAATTAGGTAACCCTGTCACCAATAGCAAACGAAAAAAAAAAAAAAAAACAGAAAGGAGGATTTTGTTTGGCAGAGCTAATTATCTCAACCTCCTATCCTACTTTGGAATATATTCAAACTTTGACTTACTTGAGTTATTTCCATAATTTGAATTGAGAAACAAATTCATGCCGAAGTTACAGCCACGTGAGAGAAACTAACCAATTCAATACTCAATCGAATATTGTTACGCGCCTTCGCTATACCAGCAAGCCTCAGAAGAGAATCCACATATTCTGGATGCTACGCAACAAATCAGATAGAAAATATGAGTACTCAAACAAGAAAATTACTGGAATAAGGATGAATAAGCGGCAAACAAAAAAAACTTGTTTTTGGTAAAGCTGATGCATTAGAGGCCCAGCCATTTTATAAAAATAATTTATGTACAATTTTCAAAATACAGGGCAATAATGGAACCCAGACCAATACTAACTAATAAAGAACAATTGCCTTGATATTCAAAAAACAAGGGAAATGGGCAGGGTTCAAAAGGCATAGGAATGTTATACCACATGCAGTATTTTCGTGAGTTTCCTTATCCTATATATTCACACTCTTAAACATGACACTGAAATGAGGCTGCAAAGCGTCACTGCAACCACTTCATAAGGGTTTTGAAGAAGAACTTGGCCACATCTGAAGGCAGTATCAGCTATGCATCACGTCAAAGAATTTCTAAATCAAGGAGGAAACTGATACGTAATACCACACTACTACATTGCCACCATCAGCATAAAGCCGAAGATATAATATAAAATGGCAAAACACTGACAAAGACACCTACTACAACAGGATAGGATAGGATAGGAGTCATAGGACAGAACAGGACGGGACAGGACAGGACAGGGACTAAGGTTCTAGGATGACGTTCCATTCAATCTTCATGTATGAAACTCTACTCAAAACCTTGGGTCCACAGCCCTTCCCAAGTATAAAGTCTATAAATCACCTTCCCCAAGACTTTGAAACAATACATCATCCAGATAGGTCTATTTTTAGCCCAAAATACGAGACATTCCAAGATAAAGTAACACATTATAATAATATCAAGTACCTTATATAAAATCAAGCGATGCAACAAAATGGCACTTGAAGTTTTATGCAACTCCTCAAGCAACCTCGCCAGGTTAAAGACAGTTGGAACTTTATCCCATGGTAGTTCCACAGAATTCCATTCTTCCTCTAGACGATGAAATATGTGTACATCTTTGTACTGTAACAAAGCTGTTACTGCATCCACAGTATAGCCATCTCCTTTCTCGCTTATTAATGAGAGCCATACACCTTTACCTAAAGCATCTTTGAAAGTCTGTTCTGCAACCTATTAAAACACACCACGCATTTGTGTCTTGATGGGTACAGAAAATGGTGACTACTGAGAAGAAATAAATGGCACCAAAAGCAAGAAACACAGGACATTTGTGAAAATCAGAAATCAACATACCTCATATTCTCCTCTTTCGAAGTGAAGGATCCCAATGTTGTTGAGAAGTTCAATAGGTATGTCTTCACCACACTTTTTCAGAAGGCCCCGTGCCTATAAAGATGCATAAAATTGCAATTAAAGCAAAGGAAGTTAAAAAAAAGAAGGAACGAAAAGAGTTGATCCTCACCGTTTTATAGGCTTCAAGAGCAGCACCAGAATCATATGATATCAACAATTCACCCAAATCCAGAAATGCCTGCATCAACATTGCATCAAAGATGATCCGAACATAAATTTAAATGATAAATAGATTCCCAGTATTAGGAACAAAAAACAAGTTTTTCCAAATACATTCCAAATATCTTTAGAGCATGACCAACATAGATGTAGCACGCAATCACAAAATGATAGTTCTACTTCTACATAAAGGAAATTAAAATCTAACCTCTGCATCACGCGGATCAATTCTAGTGACCTTCTTCAAGGCTTCCACAGCTTTCTCTGTCTGGTGAAGAATACCATGAACATGTCCAAGAGCCTACACACATAAAAGCAATTGAAATTAGTAAGTAAAAGAACAGATCAATGAAAAAAGTTTTCATTATTATCCTAAAACTAGTGGGAGCTCAATCGCTAGAGATCCCACAATGTCATCCAAGAGGCCAAAATTTAACCCATCAAATTAAACATAATCCAAAAATGGGATCCTTGATGGGTCTTCTAGGTGCCCAAAGTTTCCAGCTTATATGTTGGGGTTTCCTTGCGTGTTAGGGTACTTCTACTTCCCAACCAGCATTATATAGACTGAGCTCTCGTGGTCTGTGGTGAGTTAATTACCAAGTAAAATAATACCGAAAATATAGCTTACGGCATGAGAACAGAATACACAAAAGCACTTTCCAGGACACGTGGTTAAAAGTCAAAAGTCACCTTCAGTGTTTCGCAGTTATCAGGATAAACCTCTAGCACCTTCTCAAAGTTTGCTAGGGCACTTCTATAGTCCCCCAATTTAAGCTGTACTTGTCCTAAGCCTGCAAAAAACATGTAATTTAGCCCATCTAGTAGGAAAAACATAAGCACAGTAATTTAGCAAATAACTGTAAGCACAAGTAACTGAAATATGAAGTTAGCACGCCTAAGACATAACAAGGAATCTGTCATAATATAGAGTAATAGGCTGCAGTGCTATCTTGTAGTATAATGAGTTCTGGGTTGCAGAGTAATCAGAAAGCTGCTCCTTAAAGTCGTAAACATACATATAGAGCAGCCTAAATTTCACATTAAGCAACATTTCCACAGGTCAATGGGTAACTATACAAAATCCATCACAAGACATTGACATTGTCAGAAACTGCATGCACGAAGCAGCAACTCATTGTTTTATAGGTTAACAAGAAGTTATATTACATGACAGAGAATAATACTTCCCCCGTCTCAGGACAAGATTCACACCCCCATGTCACAAGAACTAAGGAGAGCAAAATTGTGTGGAGGAAAATGCAAACTGTGCAACACTTGGGTCACAAATCACAGTTTAAACGTACCAAAAAAGGAATAACGCAAAGTGTGAACAATATCATCAGACAGCCTAGAAAGAAAAGTATGAAAGTTACTCTGCAGTACCAACTACTAAGCACTGCCTATTCTCTGGCCTGGAAAAAAATATAATCAAAAGTAAAGTATAAAAAATCGCGACCTCCAGTTATTATGACAGCGTTTCAAAATGCAGGGAATTATGCAATGTATCGGCCGATAGAACGTTTTATCAAAATTCGAAAAAATAAATCTCTTGATGCCTTGCTAAATCGCTCGGAAGAGGCCTTTTATCACAAAACCTTGTTGATTTGTTTCCTTATTAACCACCACAATACACTTGGCACCACACAAGCATCAATCTATTAATGATTTAATGGGTAGTCATGAAAAACTCATCAATTATACTTGAGTTTCAACTTAAGACAAATAAAATAATTCTATATGATCAGAATTTATTTGTGTCACTCCCAACCAAACTTCTTATCTCAATCTTTTTGTTACCAATAAAATAAACAACAAGCATGATAACTCATCACATACATACCATAGTATGGTAGTACAAACTCCTGAGGCTTGCTACTTTCTTTAACTGATGCCATGTAATATCTCCCTGCCTTTTCATAGTCTCCCTGTGAAAATGTATCCACCAGAAGATTACCACAGTACTATGAAAGTTACCTCATTTGCAAGATACACAAAGTGTAAATGAAAACAACCCAAATTTCACTGGTGAGCTACCAGATACAAAACTATCTAAATAGATGCAGAACGACCTTGAAAGATACCAAATACTCTATCAATTATCCTAATTTCTTTCCATTTGCTTATTGAGGGTCAAAGTTGCCGAACTTTGCCCGAAAATATATTGAAGAATATTACACGTTGAAAAATACGGTCAAAGTTCCATCTTGAAGACTGTGAACCAAATAGGAAGAAAATAGAAACATTGACGGAGTGTCCAAATCGGAGATATCATTTCATCATACAAAATTGCTAGATACAGCAGATAGAAGTAAAGTTCGATTACAAACTATATTCTTTTATAGTGATATATTGCTAGATGGCAAGGGGGAAAAATGGCTAAACAAGCACAGACAGGTGAGTAAGAGCAGAAATAAAGCTTTTTTGAACCTCATACAATCACATGTAAAGAACTATAATTAACTAAAGATGCAAATTACTAAGAGAAACAAAAAAATTGTCTAACCTTGCTATGATAAGATCGGGCCAAATTATAGTATGAATGAGCTTTTGTTGGTCCGTGATTTGTAACAGCCAAGGCAGTTTCTGTCAATTGCTCGACTAGAAAGTGTTGACCGGTGAAAAAGAAGTGATTCGCCAGATAATTCAATGACAAAGGATTGTAGGGATACACTTCAAAAGCAAGTTGCATTCTCTCCATCCCTCTTTTTATTCCACCCGCTGTCATACATATGTAATTAATTAAATAAAAAAGCTTAATAATATCATATAGAAAACGCAAACATAACAGTAATGCACATACTACTTTACAGTCACTAACCATCATTTCCATGCAATTCCATCACACCTAAAGCTACCAGAGCTTCAACGTTATCTGGGTCTAACTGCCATTTCAAAAATCAAAGTTGAAACTAAGAAATTAACAAATACGTATAGTCGTATAACAGTGATGGCATGGTAGATGGTCATAAGATGAGGAAATGTTAATGTATATATCCATTTAGCAGTAAAATGGATGAGCGTACGAGACATTCAAATTGGACATCATGCTCACATGGAGCTCCCACCAAGTGTGCGATCTTTACAAATTTTCATTACCATCAAAATCCACAAAAGATGCACGCACAGTAATGAAAACCAATACGGGAAAACAAAAAAAATGGTGAATCGCCACAAACCTAGTCAATAATATGAGATGTAAAATAATTGATGAACTCGATAATCTTCCTTTACTTTATAACTTCCTAAAAGAAAAATAATTAAGATCTTCAAGTGGAGAACAAAAATAAAAACAAAATCGTAATTGCACAGGATACTAACTTGAATGATGGTTTCTGTCTTTATTTATTTTTACTTTTTTGTTCAAGGACAGAGAATGATATGGTAGTGATTCATTTATTTTCCTCCACTTAACGTGTAATCATCAATTATTTTTCGTATTCCTTTGACAAGAAGGCAAGAATAGTGAAAAAAGAGTCATTACAGAAACCTGTTTTCTTTTGCCCGATCACAATTCACAAGCTAGTGTTCTAGTCTACGAGGACATACAAGAAAAGTTTCTGAAAAAATATCTGGTTCATCCTAAGTTACATGCACTCGGCTTGAAGTGTCGGACGTGGGTATGTGTTGGAAAGGGTATGGATCGGAGTGTTGGACATGGCTATCGTGTGAAAATTTACATGTGTTAGCTTAAAAGAAAAGTCATGTTGTGTCAGAAGGATTGTCATGTCGACGAGCTAGGTTTCATTTCAACTAAATAGATATGTAAACATGCCAATAAATAATGATTACCTGCAACACCCGTTCAAAGGCCTGACGGGCCTTTTCAAAGTGACCCAACTTGTAACGGCATAAACCAATCCCGAGCCTGACAGCGCCAGGACAATCCGGATATACTCTCAGAGCTCTCTAACAATATTCAAAGCAAATGTCAAAAGATATTCTGTATCAAAGGAATATGTGCAAGCTAATAAAAGATGACCATAAATCCATGGGCACCATTTAAGGATGCAAGTTTTCCTTGGAAACCAATATACCAAAAAGGATATATTTGTAGTTAATACCTAATATCTACACTCTTTTACAAATTATACCTAATATAAAACTTTTTAAAACTTAATACCTAAAATATACATTTTCCTTACAAATTGGTACCTAAAATGAATTCCGCCAACAATTTAAATTTTAATTGGAATGCACAATCAATCAAAACCGTAATTTGATTTCTTAACTAAAATCATACTATTAAATCAAGAGAAACTCACTCAAATTATACTTGTAATCATGATTTGGACTATTCATATCATGAACCTTTGAGAAACAAAAGGGATCAATTAAAGAGAAGAAAAAATAGTTGATGAGAAGAAAGAACACAAAGAACTGAAGAAGAGAAAGAAGTAAAACTAATACCAATAACAAGAAGATTAAGAGAAATTCAAGATTAAGGTTTTGACAAAATCTTACTTTGAAGGAACTTCAAAAGAAAAACACAAGAAGGTTGCAAAAAGAGAGAAGGGAGATGAGATTGTGTATAGAGGTTAAATTTGAAGAGTGATAAAGATGAAGATATGTAATTGATTTGAGGAAAATAGGATAAGCAAGATTTGATGATATGATGGTAAGTATAATTTGGGTAATAGAAAGAACAAGATAGCTTGATTTAGTCGGAAATACCAAAAAAATTGTCGGAATTCATTTTGGGTACCAATTTGTAATAAAAATGTACTTCATAGGTATTAAGTTCTAAAAAAACTTAATTTGTAACAAATTGTAGGTATTAACTAGCAATTTAGCCCAACAAATAAGCAAAATAAATCATCTTACCTTGTACAACTCCAATGATTCAGAATAGCGTCCACGATTAAACTGGACGGATGCCTGCAATCATATAGAATGATTTTTCTTTTTCTTTTCAGAATAGAACAGAATAAAGAAGAGTAGCGCTAGAAGGAGAGGACACATACATGTGCATATGAGATAAGCATTCACCAACATAACAGAAGAAATGAACAAAATGAAACAAATGCAGGTATGGCAAAACTGACTGGGTTGGCCATCATAAATATTTCTATTAATAAATGGCTCTGCAGTTTAACGACGCATAAAATACATTGCCATATTTTCACACTCCATTCATTTCTACTCAGTAGTTTGACCAGAAAAAATTTACTTCGAAACTAATATATAAAAGGTAAACCACAACTACACTTGGCACTGGGTGAGCTTGGTTTATTTAAGGATAAGCTAGTAAAAACAGAGAGTGATTAATTACAGTTCACATGGCAATGAAGGATAGAGTATAAAAAAACAATATAGTGCATTACCTAACAAAATCACAATTCACAAGCAGTCCAAAAGATATCCATTTGGATTCTTTTTATGGGTAATAGCTAATATTGATTAAAATGCACCAAGGGGAATATCCCTCCATATTAGTAAGGTACAAATCAAAAATACCTGACCAAGGAGGGCAGGAATATTGTCAGGATAGCCATCTAGTACAATCTTGAATGAATTGAATGCCTGTTCCACATCACCTTTGGCGAGTAAAAGCTGGCCTAAACATAGATAATTGTTCACTCATCATCAACCTCATAAGGAAAAACTTCTGAAATAAGTGACAGTAGCACAGCCCCCAAAACATCAGAAAACAGTGAACAAGATAAAAATACGAAGCTTTAAAAAACTACTAGGGAGCACATCAGGAATCAGACTGGAAATGGGACATGGGGACAGACTGAGAGCCATTGCAGCTAGTACTGCAGTAAAAGTGGGTGTCATTGCAGCAGGCACAATATAGTACAATACTGTAAGATTACTTAATAATCTAGTCAGCATGACAAAACAGAATGTCTTCACAGTAATAAGAATACAAAAAGATTAAAAATAGGCAATTGAAGTCGCATATTAGAGCATGAAAAACAATTCAATTTCCAGCCTTGGTAAAAAGAAGTAAGATTTCTTCGATAAAGAAACCAACTATTCACAACGACAGAAATTTAGAACACGGCAAATCCGGCAATACATTCCACACTACGTTGCTACAAGAACGCTTATTTTCTCCAAGCACAAGCACAAGCACTACCACCTTCAACCCCTCTTGACCTTAGATCTGTAAGAATTTATTTTTCATATCCACAGTTACAAGTAGGTAATCAATCTTGTGACAATAACTCCAGGGGGTTAATTATAACCATGTTATTGTTATATCTAGAGAATGTATTCCTCATATTCTAACATATACACATATCTTCTAAGCTTTAATAAACCATGAAACATAGAAGCGTTATTTCAGGTGGCTGGATCAGAAAGTAATTGATGAAATTGTGGAACATCCCCTCTCCAAATTCAAGACTGCTAATTGACATTCATATTTCATTTCCACTCAGAGATTTGCCACAAACTTTTAGAAGATGACATTTTATATCTCAGTTAGGGATGAAAGAACATTAGAACATATTTCATAAACCTTAGCTTCTATTTGCAAAACAAGCAAAGAAAAGAAGGCAAGAGCATGAATTCAAGTACGGAACTAGAATAACAGCCTTACCCCATTTTACCTAACAGGCTCTCGTCTAAGACGAGGCCCTGGAGTCTGTTGTACGCAAATTTACGCAACCCTTGTATTGAAAGACATTTAGATCTCTTTGCCAATAAAATACAAATCATAATGGAATTGCATTGAGGATTGTGTTGACCAACAGCTACTTTTCAGTATACGAATACACCATCAACCAAAAACCTAGTGTTCAATCCATGATGAAATCATAACAATAAATTTTGATGTAAAGTTGATAACAAAAATACTCCATCCATAAGTATAAGAGTTCAAATAATTGAAGACTGAAACCAATGGACAAATGGTATACGAGATGCTTCTTTCTTCTCTCTCTTACTTTACTTACAAACCATATCATTATTGCATGTCAGCCTTCCATACTCTATTTTAGTCTTTTCTAGTAAGGGGGTGTTTGGTTGGAGCTTTTGGAATGGATTGGAATGGATTCAATCCATTCCAGTGTTTGGTTAGAGGGTTTTGGAATGGAATTAGATACCCAATGGATTCTAACTCCATTCCAATCCCTTGGAATCTCATACCCATGTCTACATCAAAATTTCTAAATCCATTTCACCTTATTACTATACTCAATCCATTTCATAATCAAACCAAACACTTTTGAGCAAGTATGGGGTTCTAAATCCATACCTCTATGGTATCACAATCCATTCCAACCCATTCCAATATTTTGAACCAAACGACCCCTAAAAGTATTGGATTTTTAAGTAGAGAGTCAAGTATGGATTCAATATCCTTATTCTTGTCATGGCATGTTGTAATTGACTACAGATCCTTAACAGATAAACCAGCAGTTTTCTATGCATTATCAATGACCGGGATAAATATCAGATGACTAATGACTAGCATGAGGAAAACTGGACCACGATGCTTAGTATTAGATCCGAATACCAGATTTAATTTGTCACATGTCACTCAAGTTTGGACATGTCCAGCATCTTATTTTATCAATGTATTATAATGTAACAAAATAACCTTATATACTAACCTTTTCCAACCCACGTAGACGGTTCATGCATGTCGATTCTTGAGGCCTTATTGTAAAACTGGGTTGCTTGAATAAAATGTTGTTCCTTTTCCTTGAGATTAGTTTCAATCTTTCCGAGATAACTAAAGTAAGCCCCAAGTGCATTCAGAATAGCAATTCTCTCATATTTCACATCCGAATAATACTCATCAATTTCTGAAAATTACAAAAAAAAATCTTAATCCACACAATAAGTATCATAGGATACGTAAGCCCAAAACACAATATAACGAAACAAAAATACAACACGAAACAGACCTGTGCCAGAACCTTCTTCCAAAATTTGACGAAACTGCGTAACCTTTCCTTGCTTAAAGTATTCTCTCTGCACAACAGAAAACGTCATTAACCAAATAAAAAATTACAGACCACGCATTCACGCTGCATAACTCCCATTACAGCCAAATTTAGCATATTGACCCTAAACTCAACCAATGCGAATGTCCAGATGAAAAAGTGTGCTACAAAAATATATAATTCTCTTTATACAAGTAGAGCATCCGCAAAGGCAAATTTTAACTCCCTGTATGCCTTCTCTCACCAAATGGCACACCCCATCCTTGCATCAACCTCCCCATTATATGGGGTTCCTCTACTTTTAGAGGAGGTCCTCATGAAAAAGCAAGGCATTTTTGGTGTTCACTCAATATTGTTGGGGAGCCCATTGTTGCATAGATGGATAAGAATTGGGGATGGTAGATGGAAAAATTAGTGGAAAATGAGGCGGGCGAATAAGAAGAGGAGAGGAGAGATAAAATATGGGAGCCTCACCATTGCGGATGCTCTAAGGCCTGTATCTACAATTTGCCGGTTAAAAAAAAGAGAGAGTTGAAGAACAGTAGATTTGAATGGTTGTATTGTATTGTAAGTTCCACAGTTTTTACACTTTATCCTACGATCCCCAAAGCTACCTCAAATAACTGACGCAAGCATTAGGTATAAAAAGAACATCGAACTTTCTCTTCACATTCAATCAAAAGCAACACGAGACATGGCTGCATGGGTCCGTCAAATACTTTCCCAAACTGAATTTTCATAGAGGAGTACCCAAGATTAGCAAATTGAATCTCATCATTGCAAGTATTGATTTCATGTTCATTAACTGGAAGCATAATAAATACTAGTATTTTGTTCACAACAAGTAGTTATACTTAGACATCAAGAAAAAATTAGATCTTCTTAATGTATGAAGTATGAGCTGCAAGCATAGACAGTATCATAAAATAAAATTTCCAAAAAAAAACACCCGGAAGATATCATGTGGAGTTTCGTGACAGTTTGTTCTATAGAAGCATGAACTATATAATCTACTGAGTTCACATAGGTTATACAGACAAGCAACACTTTACACCTATATTTGCATTTATCCACAAATTCAAGTTAAAAAATTGTTTTCGAGCAAACACTTGGGCAGAGCTGATGATGAATAAAGCCTCCTAGTTCTGTAATTTATTACAATACCAAACAAATTATATCATCTTGTCAACCAATTGCAAGCTCAGAATTACATTATCCTGACTATGCATTCCGTTAACTTCTCTTTTATATCCGCATAAAAACAACCAAGTATTTACTACATAATCAAAATAACTTGGGTAAGGCAGCATGACGGCAAACTAGTGCAAACGCAAGCCTCAAGTTCCCAGCATTGAACCGGCAAAGTTCAAACCTTTCTTCCAAAATTGAAAGCAAAAACCAAAAACAATACCACATACTCAGCTTCGAGCAGTTTATCGTAAAACTGTCTCATACAACAGTTTGTTACCTCTGATTAACTTGAGTACTTGACTATACACTAATTGCACATAATGATTTGATTACTACACCAATTAGTCTCTCATGAGACCGCCTCATACAAGTATTTGCGAGCTCACAAAAACAACATTAAAATTTACCAAAACTTTTAAAAACTAAGAAGAGTTAGAGAACGAACAGCGATAATAAGCCAAAGATCAAGAGGAGCTTGTTCGGCTTTAAGAATGTCGAGAATGTCAGTAGCGTCGCGCGGTAATTGATCAAGCGACACTCGTACTTCTTCTTCGGAATTTTGCACCGGTATATACACACACGCCATTGATGCCCTTTTCTTCGGAAATCAGAAAACCCTAATTTACCAAACTAAGATAAAGTATGCAGTTTCTTCGGGCGAATTGAATTGATGACACGAAATCGAATGTGTATAAATAATGTATATGATATGAATTAGTAGATAGATAGGAGTTTAATAAGATAATTGAATTGAATTGAAGAGGATGCTGATGATTGAGGAAGAAGGGCAGTTTTATAAAACCTTCACTATTTGTAGTTAATGATTTTGTTTTTGAGGACTTCGTTAATCCTTACCTAAAAAGTAAAAACCTGTCTTGATTTACCTCAGAATTTAAAAGTAATAAAAAAAAAACAAATACAGTATTGTTTTGATGATTAATACTCCCTCCTATTTTCGATAACTGTAACATTTGTGGTTTGTTACGGGAATTAAGGAATTCATTTGCTTAAGGTAAAGTAATGTGTGGGATGGGAAGATTGAGGAGAGAGAATGTATTATTGATTATTATTATGAGTAGTGTTGTGGGTTAAGGTGGGTTATTATTGTGGGTTAAAGTGAATAAAATAAGTATAAACAATGTCTCAAAATGGAATATGGGACATTTACGTGACTAGACGAAAACGGAAAGTGAGACAGTTATCCAAAAGAGAAGGGAGTACCAAATACTTAAAAATAAATATGTGAAATTCATATAATTTCTCTGACTATAAACCCCTATTTCAACTAACATGTCTTTTGGGACACTCGCTCGTTGCTTACTCTTTACTCTTTTCCACATGTCTTTTGGGACACTTGGCTAAGTATGAAAACTTTGTCTTGCTGCCCAAGGTCAATCTCCTCTTTCCTTCTGCTTCATTCCTTTATTTTTCAGTCAAAAGCACACTAAATACAAAAGAAAAAGAAACACCATTATTGTGCACCTCCACCGTAAAACGTTCGTAAAATCTTCGTCTCTTATCGGTTTTCGACGATTTTCGCGCCTCTTCCTCTCCTCACCCTCCATAGTTATAGGTAGTAAAAGTCTAATATATCTTCCTTCCTACCCTCTGGTCGTGGCCTTTAAGGCACGGATTTCAATGCTAACTCGTTTATTGTGTGTAGCTAGTTCGGTTGTCCAAACCGGAGTGGCTTTAAGTCAAAATCATGTTTATTGAAGAGTTATAAGATAACGGTGATGGGTTACTCGACTTTAATCGTCTATGTTTGCGTGTGTTGCATATATTAGTGATACATATTATACTAGAAATATGTTTGATTAAGTAGTTGTATGATTAGCTTTATAAGTCATATGTTTGGATGATTTTCATCTTGCATGGTTGCGTTGGATGATATTCTAGTTGGAAATTCATTAAGGATTGTATTGTTAAATGAGGTTATGATCATTGAGGATGGTTAGTTTGATAGTCTTTCAAGTTCATAGTGCTTTTTCTACATTGGTTATTTCATAATGTTTCAGTACCTTGACAAATCTGTCCATCGTTTTGTACAATTTATTTCGACGTCTTAGAGTATCAATCTTTGAAAATAATGAAAATAGACCCCTATTTATTTTAAGTTTAGAGTCTACCTATAAAAGTTCGTAATTTTCTTGCATGTCGTTTGTTCACAATAAAATATTTACGAACATTGCGCTGAAATACTCGCAAAACGGACAGTAGCTCAAAGATTATTTCGAAAACCATTTTTATACTTTGAAGCTATTCTAAGCCTTTTCCATAATTAAACTTTGAAGAGTTTAGATGATGTTAGGAGTTTAATTTACCCCAAAATGTTTTATTAAACCCGTTTTATGAAGCAATACTTTTAATGCGACGATTTCTGATACACTGTAAAGATCAGATTATAAACCCCTGTTAAGTTCGTCTTTTAGAAATGGTTATTTGATGAATATTGTAGCTAAAAGTCTTATTAATCCGACTCAATTAGCCTTGTATCATTTAGATTTTATTTGAATTAATTATGAATTTTACGGCATAAGAGAGTTGTAATGTGAAGTGCATGTAGAACTTATGTTTGATTAATTAGTTCCGTTTATTCTCCTACCGGTTGGAATGGACTTAAGTGTTGTCTTATTTATCCATTTTTATCTCATGCGTTGTGAATGAGTTGGTTAACGTTTATGTCATCCTAAGTTGTGTTGGTGACGGTTATGTTACCTTGTTTGTGAATAGATAGCGGTGGTACGATTTGTGTACCATTGTAATGAACAAATGCCACCCATGGAATGGGATTTTAGCTATGTTCGGGATTGGTCGAAGGTCGTGCTATATGCGCTCCGGTACCCATGCGTCGTTCGGTGTAGGTTATTACATCGAGAGGTCTGGCCAGGTTTTAGGCATATATGCAATGGTTATACGCTATACATAGTTTCGGAGGTCGTGCCTAAGCGCTCCCGTCGTTGGAGGTCGTGCCTAAGCGCTCCCATTGTAGGAGGTCGTGCCTAAGCGCTCCCGTTGTTGGAGGTCGTGCCTAAGCGCTCCCGTCGTTGGAGGTCGTGCATATGCGCTCCATTAGTCAGAGGTCGTGCATATGCGCTCTGATGGCGTTCATTCTATTCTTGGTTTCTTGTTGTATGCGTGATTGGACATGCCACCTAGTTGTTGGCCTCTGAGTCGATCACTTGGATGTTTACTTGATTTTGATGATTGGACATTGTTAGGTTATACCTATTTAAAGTCATACTCAAGAGTTCATCTAATTAACTTAAGATCTTATGCATGCTCAACTTGAATAAAAACGAGATTAAGGGAGAAAATATTCACCCTTACATTGCTATATTTCGGCTATATGGGGCACAAGTGAAGACTCCTTCTTCACTTGTTCTTGAGCTAATTAACACGGGATGATCCTCCTTGAGCCTTTAAAGAGATGACCTCCAAGAGATGACACCAAGACACACTACACTCAATGAATTTGTATTTGTTTTTGCTAGAAAACTTAATACAAAATGCTAGTAGAATTATATGGAGGTTCACGGTTTTGGTAGGAGAAAAGGAGCTTATTTTTCTCTCTAGAATAAAACCCTAATGCTCATGTATGAATGAATGAGATGAGGGAACAAACCCTTCTTTTGTTCTCCTCAAGGGTGAGGCCGGATGGTTGGGGTAGGGTGCCCAATGGATGGGCACCTCAATACTCACAATTGTCTCCCACTTAACCCTTAGCATTAATAAGATGTTTCAACATCATATTAACACATAATGTGTTAATGTTGTAAAATGTCTAAGATAATGTATGTGTCACACGGTCCATCTAATGAAATGGACTCACGCATAACTTACGTAGAAACGTAAACATTACTTCGACGATTTTATATTTTATGATTTATGTAGTTTAACATTTAAACAATTAATCATAAAATTAGTAATCTAAAATCACTAACATCCATTAATTTATTTCCGGCCACAACAATTGAATTTCGAAAATTATTCATTCAATTAAATATGTTTCATAAACATACTTATATTAGTGACAACATTTTAATCACTAAAGTAATTATAACTTATTATAATTTTTCCTTTCATATAATTTATAAACTAGAAATGAATTGACTCGTATCAATATACAGTTATTTCATTTATCATCGAGAGAGTTGTCCTATAGGTGTGACCTAAAGGAATCAACTGGTCACCACCGTCATTACGACAGTAATGTCAAACTCTAGCAAGCCAATCATTACCGATTAATGTTGACCAGTTGACTATGATAAAGATTCATCCCATGAATATTCTTTTATAGAGATTTGTCAATTAATTATATCATTGACGTGATCACACTATTATGGAGGACACTTACTCCAACAGACATGTCACCTAGTTGTTGGCCTTTGAGTCGATTATTTGGATGTCTACTTGATTTCGATATCATCTCACTTGTTGGCTTTAATTATGTTTCACATGTTGAAACATGTTTTTCCCACATGTTTTGGTTTATCGCTCATGCATTGATCATGTTGATTATGTTTGGAAATGCATATATGATTGTTTCTGAAATTATATACATGTTCATATGTATAGGATGTTTTGTATTATCGTTTACATGTTTTCTGACGTAAAGTGGCTGGGAGAACCCTGAGTTACTCCCCACTGATTGTGGCGTTCATGTTTCATGAATGTAGGTTGGTGTTGTTTGGGGAAGACGTGTGGCTAGCGAGCATTATTGATCATTCGATAATTACCCTTACGCTTAGTTTAGATTTAATTCATGTTATTATCGTGGGATATCTTATCCCTCGTTTATTTAAGTATTCGTTTATAATTTATACTTTCTTATTAGTTTTAGTCTTCCGCTTGTTTTGATATTCCGCGAAAAAGTTTTAATAAATATGTCGAAAAGTTTTTAAAAGTATCGTATTTCCGCTGCAATTTACTTGTTTATTTTTATGCTATATCGCGGGGTGTCACATGGGTGGCACGCCTAATACTGTCGAGAACGCGCATGCGATCACTAGAAATTTCGCTGTAAATAACTAATCTAAAAAATGCACAATTCTATAATTTTGATGTAGACGTATCATTGGATTGATGGTTTTATTATATACTTCATTCATTCAACTTCACATTACATGTTTATATTTTGTACACTATTTACAAATATCATTCAGTTTTAATTTTTTCATGATGTATAAGTTGAAATATATTCATGCGACATCTTGTTTGATTAGTCTTTAGAATTACATTAAAAATATAACTTATAATTTTACAAATACGTAACTAAGATATTTACCACGTAAAACACGCGTTGACAAAGGTGAAAAAAACAATAATGTGGAGTTGAATGAAAGGAGTATGTAACCGTCTAACACACAACACAATGCTCGTTAATTTAAAATTGAACCATAACCAGCATTGCATTGTTCACTTTTATTTATGGTCAAACTTCAAAAAGTTTTTTTTTACAGTAGTAAAGATAATGTAGCTTACACACAACTAACTCGACTCTCTGTGTCGGATTTTATTATTACATTATTTGAATAAGAAGCTAAACTAAGAATGGGGCTGACAAACGAAGTAGGCATTTTGATGGGACTGTAACAACCCGACCCACCACGGTCGTAACACACCCCCAATAAGATGGGAGGTATGCCTTTGGGCCCATTATTTGTCCTCACTTAAGCCCAAAAGCACAAGGCCTTGTTACTAAGTGGTGGGTGTAAGCTATTATAAACATATCACAGGCCTCGCATTCTACCGATTAGGACAACTTTCCTCTCAGACTATTGGGGGTTACAGGGACGATCAGAGTTGACCAGATGAACCGACATTTCTTCTCTCTCTTTAATCAAATGAGCTTTGGAGTAGATAGAATGCAGTCTGGTACACTTTGAGGTCGTCAGGACAGTTGACCACCTCGAACACGCTCTCCATCTTTCTCCTCTAGCAGACCCGGTGTCCCCGCACCGTCAAACATGGTAGGCCGATGACGGGCCATGGCATTGTTGATGTCACGGGCATTTACTTGAGGTGCCCGAGCTCTCTCAAAATTCATGACTGCGATATTCAGGGTCTCATTATTTTCGATTATCCGAGCCATCTCCTCGATCGACATGAAAGCGGCCTGAATCATGGTCGGAGTCGCATTAGGTGGTAGGTTCGGAGTATTAGCTCTTTTGGGGGTCATCACAACTATTAAGAAGGAATGAGGTAAACGTAAGCACACATTCTACGGCTCATGAAACAGAAAAATCGAAAAGAAGAGAAAACAGTTTCTGACTTCAACCACTCGGTCGAGTAAGCAACACTCGGCCGAGTCCCAACTACTCGATCGAGTTCTTTTAACTCGATCGATTCACGAAAGCTCGGTCGAGTATCCCACGCTCGGCCGGGTATCTCATACTCGGTCGAGTATCACACGCTCAGTCGAGTACTCCCCACTCGACCGAGTCACATATCACAGTATGGTTTCGTGAAAGAAATTTCGCCCTTTCTCCGATTCTACACATCACATAACCCTATATACCACTAACCATACAATCATACACATATACATCATATCCTACCCTTAGTGGCCAAGTATTAGGGTGTAAGCAATTTCGCGGTTCCGGGATGATGCCCGTCGTTGAGGGTACCAAAGATAAAATTTATAATTCCTAACTTTAACAATAGATAGTGAAAGTCAGGGTCGAACCACAAGGAGGTGGGGAATGTTTATTGTTTGATGTGAATGTTTAAAGTAACAATTTTGGGGGGTTTGATTGATTGATTACTATATCTAAGGCAAAGATTAAAATAAAACAAGAAATAAAGATGAGAATAAAAATATAATAAAAGGGATGCTAAGATGTTTGGGTAATAAATAGCTAAGGTAAAATAAATTCTAAGGTCAACATGTATTGCAGTCGCGTAAGAGGGTGTAACATATCTTTTTAAGTCTATGCTACCTAATAGCTCATTTCGGCCTATGCTATTAGTTCCTAGGTCTCACAATTATTGGGTGTCAACAATAAGGGTGATTCCTAAATCCCAGGTCACATACCTTTCAGCCTTGAGTAACCTATCCGTCTTAAGGTGTAAACCAATGCCCTTCCCGTATCTTTCAATCTTGGGTAGGTCATTACTAACATCCTACAAGTCTCCTTATGGTCTCATTGCAGGATATTATAATTGAAAAGAAAAGACGAAATAAGAATACATACGCGGGTGGTCGACCGACCAGCTACTCCAGTCGGCCGACCACGGCCTCGGTCGACCGACCAGCTATTCCAGTCGGCCGACCGTGGTCCTGCTACAAGTCGGTCTTTCGAATTTTATTTACCTACGCATATTCATTCCCTACATCCTAACATATGAAAATTAGCTACTCATGGTTGTTAAGACGATTATAAATTTGGGAATAAACATGGTGAATATATTGAATAATCTAAACATGCAAGAACTAACAAAGCTTGAGATTCTGATTTAAACAATTGTAATAAAAACAAAAACGATAATAAAGCAAGAAAAAGAGTAATTACCACAATCGGAATTAAGGCAGGAAGAAACAAACTTTATTGAATGCTTGGGAACTGTTGAAAGATTACAAAATAAAAAGATGATGATTCCTAAGATGATAACTCCTAAGATAAAAAAGATATCTAACCCTAATCACAAGATTAGTTTATATAGGTAGAAAAAGTAAGAGTTTCCTAAAGATTCTAATTCTACTTTATTTCCGAAAAAGATAAGTTCTGGGCTTCTGCGCAGGTCGGTCGACCTACTATGTGGGTCGGTCGACCGCTTCTTTCTGGGCTTCTTTTATTCTTGGGCTTTTCTTCAGATTTGAACTTTTATAAAGATCAGGGTCAGTCGGTCGACCTATATTGCCGGTCGGTCGACCGCTTCCCGAAGAATTTCTTCTATTTTCTTCTTGTTTTGACTTTTGGCACTTTGACTTTGACTCCAGTTGACTTTCCATTTATTCCTTAATTAAGCAAAAGACTTGAGGATACGGATTTGGTGCTAAATCGTCTCTTTTCTGCATAAATCTGCAAAAGTGCATAAAAATATGAAAGTACACGATTTGTGGGAAATAAAGGCTAAAACATAGTAAATGAGCGACCAAATACGTGTAAAAATAGATGTAAAACATCGTAAAATAGACACGTATCAAATTCCCCAAACCAAACCCTTGCTTGCCCTCAAGCAAGAAGTAGACTCGATCCTAACTAATGGAACGATTTCAATCTCAGAGCGAAATTTACATGTCAGCCTAGACCAATACCAAGTACAAAATGAGAAAGTATTTAAATCATGCAAACGAGTTATAGGGTCGTCAAACTTGCAAACATAAAGACTATAGAGACTTTATACCATGGACTCTCGCGGTACGCTCGAGACACTTATGAAGCAAAGGGTGAGTATATGTAAAAGATAGAAAGAAGTAATTTTGTTGAGACACTCACCTAACTTCGACCCATGAAAACATGCCTGCAATCTAACATGAACAAGAATTCTACAACTTTGTATAACAATCTTATTAAGTGGCCTAGATACATGCAATTGGGGCAATGAAAGATATGTGAGGTAAAAGGTAAAAAGTGGTTAAGATGTTTTTGGATATGTGGGGTTAGTAGCCAAGCTAGTAAAACCGGTTCCCAACAACATATTTCACAACTTTTTGATATTAAGAAAGTGCTCTTTTGTAGCACAACTCTCACATTAAATATAAGAAAGGACTCCCAAATATTTTTGAATGAAGTACGGGAGTGATAACAAATAAAAGAAAAGGGATTTTGGAACGGAATCTTTTTCATTCTGATGATGTCAGTTGGTCGGCCGACCTAAGGAGGTGGTCGGTCGACTGACTTCCTGTGTTTTCCGGATTTTTTTCGTTTTTTTTTTTTTTTCTTCTTTCTTTTTTCTGAATTTTTCTTGTTCTTTTTCTTTTCTTTCTTTCTTTTCTTTCTTTTTTCTCTTAGCTTAAGATAGCTTACAAACCAAGATACCTCAAGATAAACCAAAAACCACAAATACTAGCTTGGAAGGGTAGGCTGAGTATGGGATGTAGTTTTGGGGGATAAAAAGCAATTTTGGCTATGTGAAGCTTATGGGTAAATACGAGAAAAGGGATCCCAAATGCACGTATCAAGACTCACAAAACGAGAAAGTAAAACAAGTATATAGCAATTCAAGTTCATGTTTATGCATATTGATGTAACATGTTCCAAGGGGAGTACTACTCACATCCTAGACAACTGGTTTAAGAATGGAACCAGGAATAAGGCTCTAAAACTCAGAAAGTATAGTAGGTTGCCAAGGTATAAGTCAAGTCTCAAGATATAAAAATTGACAAAAACTCGTAGATATGTAAAAGACTTTCATACTAAAACAAGTTGACAAGGCAAGATAAAGGCATAAACATGTAAGATAGCTAAATCATCCTTGAAATACTTTCGTTTCGACTCGACCTATATGCTAAAATAAACGTGCATTTTTTTGGAATTTTTGAATTTTTTGAATTTTTTGGATTTTTTTGTATATATAAGGAAAATAAAGAAAAGAATGATGCAAGACAGAAATGCAGTAAACGTGTGACAAAATGCAATGCATGTAACACGAAACCATTCCCCAAACCAACCCGCACAATGTCCCCATTGTGCATTAGCCTAAGTAAAGGTTTCAGAAAATTTAAAAAGAAAGATGCAAAGAAATAAAAAACTAAGGAAAAACTGGAAAGAACTCACTGGGTTATGAAGCGCATGAGAAAAACCTCCCCAAACCAGCGTAAGCTGGGAGGTTTTGGTGGCCAGCAGTGCCACTCAAGTAACCAAGTCAATTTCACGATTTCCAAGGAAGAGAAACGAAAGACCGCAGCGGACAGTAGGTCGACCGACCGATGATTCTGGTCGGTCGACCTCCTGTGAATCACGGAAAATTTAGCGATACAGCGACTCTGGTCGACCGACTGATGTTTCTAGTCGGTCGACCCTCTGCGTCCTGGAGGTCTTCGTTTCTTCGTAAAATCTGAAAAAAACAAGAAAGTACGCGCGCCCAACAATGCGCGAGATGCCAAAAACGATTCTAAAGTCTTAACTACTCAAACATAAAGGAAAGGATCTAAAACTACGAGCAAACCAAAATAAAAAGTTTCACACAACAAAAATAAATTGTCTTAAAAACTGCAACTAAAAACAACTATCCGCTAAAGATGCGGAAGATATCCGACCACGGCTTCTGACGACATGCCGTAGTCTCCACGGTTTTTGCTTTAGTAGCAAAACACATCTTCTTTACGCCGTCGCAAAGCATATGCGACGGTCTCTCCTCCTGAGCTTGCCTCCTCTTCTTCTTCTCCTCCCGATCTACGACGTCTGGATCCTCATCTTCTTCATAGCTTAGGCATCCCATTCCTCCTCTCTGGATGATGACTTCCTTCACCTTGGGTTTCCCCAAACCAGTTCCTGCAATAGTCATAATAGAAGTGTCCTCCCTACTGCTCCCAATCTGGGGCGGAGGTGTAAAAACAGATACAGGAACAGGTAATAAAGTGGGAGAAGTAGTGATGACCTCATACTTCTTCTCAGAAGTGATAGCATTACATGTGATGGGGGTCATAGCATCCTTTTTCCTATAAGATAGGCCATAGATAATAGAATGCTTGCCTACTTTGAAGGTTAGAGTCTCAGTGCCTACATCTATAATGGCACCTGCAGTGTGAAGGAAAGGTCTTCCTAAAATTATAGGTATATGGGCATCCTCTGGGATGTCCAAAACTACAAAGTCAACTGGGAAGAAGAACCTGTCAATACGGACAGGGATGTTTTCCAACACTCCTATAGGCTCCATAGATGTGCGATCTGCCATCTGGACTGTCATACTGGTCACTGCAAATTCGGTCATTCCTAGTTTTAAGGCAACGCTTAGGGGCATGACACTTATACTAGCACCTAAGTCGCACAAAGCCTTCTTAACTGGGAAGGTTCCTATATTACAGGGGACAGAAAAACTACCAGGGTCTTCCAATTTATGAGGGGCTATGACATGAGACAAAAAGCTAGATGACTCTTCAGTGAGGGTCACCGACTCAACCTTTTCTAGAGACCTCTTTCTTGACAAAAGCTGTCTCATAAATTTAAGATAGGAAGGAACTTGTTGAACTAATTCTAAAAACGGGACTTGAACATTTAATGAACGAATCACATCCTTAAATTTGTCAAAAGATACCTGATCCTTTGAAGGCACGAGTCTTTCTGGGAAAGGAGCAGCTGAGGACTCAGTATTTGCAGCCCTTTTTAGAAACCTGGGGGTCTTGTCACCCCGGAAAAGAAAATCCCGCAAGTTATTCGGCAAATCTGGGCGAAAGGGAACTTCGGGTTCTGCTTCAGTGGTCGGTCGACCAGTTTCTTCGGTCGGTCGACCAGTCTCCTGTTCAGGTGAAATTTTCGGGTCCTGATCTGTGGTCGGTCGACCAGAATCTTCGGTCGGTCGACCGCCTTCGCTGCTTCTCGCCTGTTTTTCTTCCTCGCTCCCCACTTTAGCTCCACTTCGCAGAGAGATGATGTTTAGAGTCTCTTTTTTCTGGTCCGGTTTAGTTGGAAGCTGACCCGGAGCCCTAGTATCATTCTTGCTCGCAATTTGAGCAATCTGGGACTCTAACATCTTCATCCCTGCCTCTCTAGCCTGTGACTCCTTCTGAACCAACCCGATAAGATTTTGGATAAGAGCATCCGTGTTGGGTGGTGGATTAGAAGGTGGTTGAGGGTTGAAAGGTGGTTTTTGAAAATTTTGTTTATGTGGGGGTATATATGTGGAATTTTGCTGAGGTTGCATGTGTTGTGGGTTTTGAACATTCTGGCTTGTCCACCTTAAGTTGGGATGGACATTATTATTATTCGGGTCATAGAAATTGTTCCCACGATAGTGTTGAAAAGCGGCACATGTTTCATTAGATGAAGTACAGAATTTTGACACATGCCCTTCTCCACCACACCTCTCACAAGCAAAGGGTCCGTCCTGAACGGCGTTTACTTGGTAAATTCCTCCCTTGCTTCCACTCCCTAGATCGAGCTTTCCTGCAGCCTCAAATTTTTCTAACTTAGCCGTCAAGGCCTCAATGGCTGATAGGTTGTATTCAGATTTCCTCTGGTTTCCTCTAGAAGTACCATGCTCAGCGCGGTGCACAGCAACATCTTCTATCAACTTGAGACCCTTAGTCTCTCCTGAATTATCCTGGAATCTCCCATTAGCTGCAGCATCTAGATAGGCCCTGTTGTCATCGTAGAGGCCATTGTAGAACTGGTTGCAAAGAAACCATTGTTCGAATCCGTGATGTGGTATGGATCGAACAAGTCTCTTGAACCTGTCCCACGCCTCGCTAAAGTCTTCATTGGGACCTTGCTTGAAATTGGTAATCTGCGCCCTCAAAGCATTAGTCTTTGATGCAGAATAGTATTTCCTGTAGAATGCTAAGGCTAAGGTGTTCCAATCTGTGACTCCCGCAGCAGTGCGGTCTAGATCTCTGTACCACTCTCTCGCAGAGTCCCTAAGGGAGAAGATGAACATGGTCTGTTTAATCTGGTCCTGCGTCACTCCTTCTGGGGGTGCTATGGAGCATATGTAATCTGTGAAGATTTCAATATGCTTAGCAGCATCCTCATTGGCCGAGCCTCCAAATTGGTTTCTTTCAACCATAGTTATGTAGGCGGGCTTGGCCTCGAATGGCTTCCCAGTACCTGCAGGTAAAGTGAACCCTTTGTATAGGTCCTTTGCCTGAGGCATGGAGTGACTGGCAATAGTAGCTTCTTCTGCCATATCCTCTTCTTCTTTAGGAAAAACTGGAAAGTAGGTAAAAGGTGGTGATTTTGGTGAAAGTGGGTTGATGGGTGAATTTGGTTGTGAAGGTGGTGTTTTTGGTGAAGATGGTAATGATGGTTGTTCGAATAAGTCTTCTTGAAATAAGGAAGATGGTGAACCTCCTTCCTGATTTGCTAGGAGTTGCTTTCTTCTTTCTCTAAGAGTCCTCTCAATTTCGAGGTCAAGTGGTAGGAGTTCTCCTTGAACTGACCTGCGCATAAGATGGAAACTACAAGAAAAAGGTAAGAAGGTTTAAGGAACAAAAAGTTCCTTAAACAAAGAGAAACAAAAACAAAAAACAATAAACACTGGCGTCACCTCCCCGGCAACGGCGCCAAAATTTGATGCCCGTCGTTGAGGGTACCAAAGATAAAATTTATAATTCCTAACTTTAACAATAGATAGTGAAAGTCAGGGTCGAACCACAAGGAGGTGGGGAATGTTTATTGTTTGATGTGAATGTTTAAAGTAACAATTTTGGGGGGTTTGATTGATTGATTACTATATCTAAGGCAAAGATTAAAATAAAACAAGAAATAAAGATGAGAATAAAAATATAATAAAAGGGATGCTAGGATGTTTGGGTAATAAATAGCTAAGGTAAAATAAATTCTAAGGTCAACATGTATTGCAGTCGCGTAAGGGGGTGTAACATATCTTTTTAAGTCTATGCTACCTAATAGCTCATTTCGGCCTATGCTATTAGTTCCTAGGTCTCACAATTATTGGGTGTCAACAATAAGGGTGATTCCTAAATCCCAGGTCACATACCTTTCAGCCTTGAGTAACCTATCCGTCTTAAGGTGTAAACCAATGCCCTTCCCGTATCTTTCAATCTTGGGTAGGTCATTACTAACATCCTACAAGTCTCCTTATGGTCTCATTGCAGGATATTATAATTGACAGGAAAAGACGAAATAAGAATACATACGCGGGTGGTCGACCGACCAGCTACTCCAGTCGGCCGACCACGGCCTCGGTCGACCGACCAGCTATTCCAGTCGGCCGACCGTGGTCCTGCTACAAGTCGGTCTTTCGAATTTTATTTACCTACGCATATTCATTCCCTACATCCTAACATATGAAAATTAGCTACTCATGGTTGTTAAGACGATTATAAATTTGGGAATAAACATGGTGAATATATTGAATAATCTAAACATGCAAGAACTAACAAAGCTTGAGATTCTGATTTAAACAATTGTAATAAAAACAAGAACGATAATAAAGCAAGAAAAAGAGTAATTACCACAATCGGAATTAAGGCAGGAAGAAACAAACTTTATTGAATGCTTGGGAACTGTTGAAAGATTACAAAATAAAAAGATGATGATTCCTAAGATGATAACTCCTAAGATAAAAAAGATATCTAACCCTAATCACAAGATTAGTTTATATAGGTAGAAAAAGTAAGAGTTTCCTAAAGATTCTAATTCTACTTTATTTCCGAAAAAGATAAGTTCTGGGCTTCTGCGCAGGTCGGTCGACCTACTATGTGGGTCGGTCGACCGCTTCTTTCTGGGCTTCTTTTATTCTTGGGTTTTTCTTCAGATTTGAACTTTTATAAAGATCAGGGTCAGTCGGTCGACCTATATTGCCGGTCGGTCGACCGCTTCCCGAAGAATTTCTTCTATTTTCTTCTTGTTTTGACTTTTGGCACTTTGACTTTGACTCCAGTTGACTTTCCATTTATTCCTTAATTAAGCAAAAGACTTGAGGATACGGATTTGGTGCTAAATCGTCTCTTTTCTGCATAAATCTGCAAAAGTGCATAAAAATATGAAAGTACACGATTTGTGGGAAATAAAGGCTAAAACATAGTAAATGAGCGACCAAATACGTGTAAAAATAGATGTAAAACATCATAAAATAGACACGTATCACGGGACGTCTCCCAAACCTTTGCGGTAGCCTTACAACCTAATACCTGGTATTCATTTTATTTAAGACACATCATAGGTTCATTGGATTCATTGGTTTTAGGTGCCAAGATCGTCGCTATGATACCATTTGTAACACCCTCATAACCTTGGATTCAGTGGTTTTAGGTGCCAAGATCGTCGCTATGATACCATTTGTAACACCCTCATAACCTAAGACCCTTAAAACAGGACCATCAGACTTTGAGGACATTACCATCTCATCAGTTACCTGAGGTACAGTATAAGATAAACAATCATAACCACTTTATTATAAGTAAAGTATAACTGTGTAAAGTGAAAGTACAATCGTCTGCCAAAACAAACTACAAACCAAAAGTTCATGACTAAAGGTTCATGCGGAAGCTAAGACTCATGGACTCTACAGAACTGTGGTGATCCCTCCTCTCAAGTCAGCAAGCAAAAATCATCTGCGAACCTGAGACTCTGCTCACCATTACATGGATCACCACAGTGAAACAACAACAAGCGTCAATAATTGAATAATAAGACGGATACGATGCTAAAGTACTACACATACATTGTTCACACTATCACTACTATCACTGATACACAACATTCGTGGTGGCCTTTAGCCCCACACCAATTCCCCCATTTACCACAGCAAGGGGTACCTAGACCATTAATGTGCACATCCTTGTTGTGAAATGCGTCCTCAACAATAGTGCGATCACGACAATGATAAAAATCATTGTCATAAATCTTATGAAATGAATATGCAAGGGACGATCCGATATTTGATATTGTCAACTGACCAACATTAATCGGTAATGATTGGCTGACTAGAGTTTGACATTACTGTCGTATGACGGTGGCGGTCAGTTGATCCCTTTAGGTCACTGATGAGCTCCATTTTGGTCGTCATTTCCTTTACATTTTCTTTGTTTTCGGTCACGATTCGACCTCGATTTGCGTGTCTTTAGGTGTTTTTACGTCCATTGCCTCGTATATTCCTATTCTATCCACTTTTTGTAGGTATTACGGCGGGGGCGAAGAAACGGGACAAATTGAGGCGGATTTAGAGCGATTTATGAAGAATTACGAAGAAATTGGCAAACTCCCTTCCCAGGCCTTCCCAGCCGGTCCCCAACCCGGCCGGTCGGCCGGCTGGGGAGCTTTGACTTGACTTTCGAGAAAATTGGAAGAAGTTTACAGATTCTTAAGAAAAGCGTACCAGCCGGTTCCCAGCCGGCAGCCGGTAGGCCGGCTGGGGATCAATTCCATACTTAGTTTTTTTCGAAGAATTGAAGAATTATGCAGAGTTGGGCAGATTGCTACAAAAGGGCTCCCAGCCGGTGGTAGACCGGCAGCCGGTCCACCGGCTGAGGGGACCTGTAGCTAAGAAAAGAAAAGAAGAAAGTCAGATTGAAGGATTTGGCCTCCCAGCCGGTGCCATACCGGCAGCCGGCCGGTCGGCTGGGAATCAAGGGTCATTTGAAGATTCTTTCAGAAGTCCGTAATTTGCCTCCCAGCCGGTCCACCACCGGCAACCGGTCGACCGGCTGAGAAGCCTTTCTCAGATTTTCGAGCTCTATATAAACCCGCACTTGTATCACTTTAATTATTACGCATTCTTAAGCTTATTTTAGGGTTTTTACTGTTCGATTACTCAACACTTAGACTCAAAAACACTCTAATTTATTTTAATCTTCTTTAGATCCTTACTTAATCTTTCATTATTAGTTAATCTCTCTTGAGGATTCTACTTAGGCTTGTTATTAAGCAATTGTAAGAGGATATTTTGGGTTGTATTTTGGGAGATTTGAAAGAGTCTTTCAACTTGTCATCCAAGCTACTTCCTTTTCCTTAGTTAATGGTATAATCTTCTTCATCTTTACTTTGTCTGTGCATTTCCTTTAAGTTTTGCTTGTTCAATTGTTTACTCTTACTTAATCCAACATGTTTAGCATTTCCTCATCATTTGTTTACATATTTATGTTAGCCATGTGTGAGTAGTTCCCCTACTAGGGTTAGGGGTGTGCTTTGGTTTGTTGATAGCTATGAATCTTGTTTAGGGTTAGGATTTGGTTCTCTTCTTTGCTAGGTTTTCATTTGTGCATGTTATATGTTTGATGAAATGTCTCAACGACGGTTGGACATGATTCTTATTGTTGTTGGCCTTTGATGATAGTCTAGGGCTTTCATGGACATGTATGTATGTTAGGTTGACCTTGTTTGTAGCGAAAGCTAGGATAGGGATCGACTTTAGGTGAGTCAAATCGATAGACGAGACAAACCTAGGCCTAGTATAGTGGAGACCTTAGATTCCCTTGCATGATTCGTTACCAACCTACCTTAGTACCCCCGACACCTTAGTATCTTTTATTCATCGATTTCATCTTGACACATTTGCTTTAATTTATCTTTAGTAGTTGTTAATCAATCACAAACCTATTACCCCGACTCGAGCTTGAATTAGAACGTAACTATACAACTTCCCCACCATCCTTTGGGTTCGACCCTAAATTATACTACTTAATTTGGGAGTTTATAAATTGTTTTTGGTGCCGGAATTGACGACAAAACCCGGCCATCAAAATGGCGCCGTTGCCGGAGACGGTTTTTAGAAGTTGCGTAGTTTAGTTTTAGTTTTAGTCTAGAGTTAGTTGAGTTTGTTTTGTTTTGATCAAAGATTTGGTAGTTAATTGTAGAGTGCTTGTTTTATTGCTCACCCTAGTGTTTAACAAGCACTAGGACGACTAATTTGTTTGCTAAGTTTTATGCCTAGGGGTGACTCTAACTCTTTGTTGTCATCTTCCGAACCGGAGAGGCTCTTTCGGGCCTTAAGGAGGAAGACTATTGCAAGGGTAAGAATTGCATCCCAAGCATCTACTAGCCAAAACAACCCCTCTTCATCCGAACCACCAAGTCCCAATCAAAGCAATCCTAGCACAACATCCGAAAGTTTTGACAATCCGTTTTATCAATCACCACCACAATCACCACACTTTTCAAACAACCATCCAATTCATATAATGGCCGCTCTTCGTGATCATAACCGGCCCAATCACAATGACACCACCAATCCAATCAACTTCGGGGTTCTTGTTCCTCAAAATTTCGAAATACACCCTTCGCAAATGAGTTCAATCGAGAAGAATGCCTTTAGCGGGGCTTCTCACGAAGATGCTCATGGGCACTTGAGAAAGTTCAAGGGTAAGGTCGCAATGATAAAGAAAACGGGAGTACCCGAGGAGACATTAAGGCTTATGCTTTTCCCCTATTCCTTAACCGACAAGGCGGATAAGTGGTTAAATGTCCATGCTCTGAATACATTCACCACATGGGACGACTTGGCAACGACTTTCCTTGCCAAGTACTACCCATCCTCCAAGACCGCGATGCTCCGAAATGAGATAACTCAGTTTCAACAAGACGAGGGAGAATCTTTGGGAGAAGCTTGGGATAGATACCAAGATTTGCTTGCTAAGTGCCCACACCACGGGATACCACCTTGGTACACAACCCAAACCTTTTTTCAGACTCTTCTCCCCCGGACTAAGGAAATGGTTAATGCATCGGCGGGTGGTAGTTTTGACCACTTGCCACATGAGACGGGAACAGAACTCATCAAGAAGATTGTTGATTCGGAGGAAAATTATGGCACTAGAGGGAATGTCTTGAGGAAGAGTAGCAAGTACCCTAGTGAGCACCTTTCCAATGCAAAGGCAAACGAAGAAACCAATGCCAAGTTGGACATGTTAACCAAGAAATTGGAAGAATTGACAAAGGGCTCCACTAGCAAAGAAACCAAGAGCAATGTCCCGGGGATGTACCAAGTAAATAGTGTTGCCACATGTGATTTATGCGGAGAAAATGGGCACACATTTGAAGTTTGTGCAAACAACTCAATTGAGGGAAGTGGAAGTGAGGAAGAATTGTATGCTTTTCAAGCATTCAACAATCCTAGAAACCAAAATACTTTCAACCCCAACTCAAACTACTATCACCAAGGGATTAGAGGTAGTCCTTATATGAGTTACAAAAGCACCAATGTGTTGAATCCTCATCAAATTCAACAACCTCAAGGGCAAAACCCCCCCGGTTTTCAACCAAGGGGTGGAAACTTCAACCCGAGGAACAATTTCTATCAAGGCAACCAATCTAATCAAGCCAATCAAGGCTTTCAACAAAGTTTCAATGATCCAAACTTCAACCCCAATTTCCAAAACAACCAAAATCCACAAAATTTCAATCCAAATTTCAACAACAACCAAAACTACAACCAACACCAAAACCAAAGCTTCAATCCACCACCATTTCAAAACAACCCCAATCAAAATCAAAACAACTACAACCACAACCCACAAAATCCCAACAACCCAAATTACATCCAAAATTTCAACCAAAACTTTCCACCAAACAATCAAGGCCAAAACTTCAACAATCAAGTTCCGAAGGGCAACTCTCAAGGTGGGGGTGCAAGGAATGATTATGGGTTCCCCTTGCCCCTCACCAATGCACCTCACCAAGATACTAGTGATTCCCAAGTGGGTGAGTTATTGACGCTTGTCAAGAATATGCAAGCAACTCACACCCAAGAGATGGCTAATTTGAAGAGTGCCAACCAAAGGGAGATACGGGAAATGGAGGCTCGAGTTGCCTCTCAAGCTCTAGCCAACCCACAAAGGCCACCGGGCGGCTTCCTTGCCCAAGGTCAAAGTTCCAAAGATGCATGACACAATCACCAAGCACATGCGGTGATTTTGAGAAGTGGAACGGAGCTAGAGGACCCGTACAAAGACTACAATTATGGTGAAGAGGAGCCTATCCTAGAACTTGTGAAAGACAAAGGAAAAGAAGTTGATGGTGGCAATTCAAGGGATGATGACTTTTATGTGGAGGACCTCCCTTATGAGGAGAAAGAAGATGAAGTTATCTTGGAGGAGGTGGATGCTAGACATGAGGAGTTGGTTCCACAACCAACTACTAAGGTAACAAGCAAACCAACACCCACCAAGGTACTATCTAACCCTCAACCAACTAGCTTGCCTTATCCTTCAAGAGCTTTGAAGGGAAAGGAAAACTTCAAGTTCACAAATTTTTGTAAAATGATTGAAAAACTTGAAGTGACTCTTCCCTTTACGGAGGTGATATTGAATATGCCAACTTACTCCAAATTTTTAAAAGAAATCTTGTCGGGCAAGAGAACCTTGGGTGATCAAGAAGTAATGGCTATGAGGGAGGAGTGTAGTGCACTTCTCCTCCAAAAGGAGCCAAAGAAAATTGGTGATCCGGGGAGTTTCTCTATCCCTTGCATAGTCGGTGGCATTCCTATCTCTCGTGCCCTTTGTGACTTAGGAGCTAGTGTAAGTGTACTTCCTTTGAAAGTGGCAAAAAGAATTGGCTTGAATGATTTAGTTCCTACAAGTATCACCCTCCAATTGGCGGATAGGTCCGTCAAACACCCTTTGGGAGTGCTTGAGGATGTACCCGTCAAGGTGGGTAAGCATTTGATTCCCGCCGATTTTGTCGTCCTTGATATTCCGGAGGACAGCCACACTCCCATCATCCTTGGTAGGCCTTTCTTGGCTACCGGAGGCGTCTTGATAGACGTTAAGAATGGGCGGCTCACCTTTAGAGTTGGGGATGACAAAATTGAGTTTAATCTACCTACTATGATGAAAGGTCCAAAGCATGATGAAGCATTTACATTGGACATTGTGGAGCAAGTGGTAAGGGAGATGGTAGAGATGGAAGAAGAGGAGGAAGGCCACATGGAACAATTATGTGGCATCACAACTAGTGAAGACAAGGAAATGGATGAGAACATTGAGCTAGAAGATGAGGAAGTTGAGAAGGTGGAGGGAATGCTCCCTCCAAAGGTACAACTCAAAACCCTTCCTCCCTCCCTCAAGTATGCCTTTCTTGGGGAGGGAGAGGCTTACCCGGTGATCATCAATGCCAACCTCAATGAGCAACAAGAATCGAAACTCATTTCAACTTTAAAGGATCATAGGAGCTCATTGGGGTATAGCCTTGATGACATCAAGGGGCTAAGCCCGAACCTTTGCATGCATAGAATAATTCTAGAGGAAGGGAGTCGACCTAGAGTGGAAGGTCAAAGGAGATTGAATCCGAAAATGGCGGATGTAGTGAAGAGTGAAGTCCTTAAATTGCTTGAGGCCGGAATCATATATGAGATCACGGATAGCCGGTGGGTGAGCCCCGTCCATGTTGTCCCCAAGAAGGGGGGTGTAACTTTGGTTACACAAGAGGATGAGACTCTCCTACCGACTCGTCCGGTAACGGGGTGGAGGATGTGTATCGATTACCGTAAGTTGAACGCGGCCACTCTCAAAGACCATTTCCCAATCCCCTTCATTGATCAAATGCTAGAGAGGCTTGCGGGGCATTCGTACTATTGTTTTCTTGACGGTTATTCCGGGTTTTTTCAAATACCCATTCACCCGGAAGACCAAGAGAAAACAACTTTTACATGCCCCCAAGGTGTGTATGCTTATCGGCGGATGCCATTCGGGTTGTGTAATGCACCCGGCACCTTTCAAAGGTGCATGATGGCCATCTTTGCCGATTTCCTTGAGAAATCTATGGAGGTTTTTATGGACGATTTTAGTGTTCATGGTGATTCATTTGACCTAGGACTTTCTAATCTTGTAAATGTGTTGAAAAGATGTGAGGAGCACAATCTTGTCCTCAATTGGGAGAAATGCCATTTCATGGTAGAGGAGGGGATTGTGCTCGGTCACATAGTGTCCAAGAGGGGCATAGAAGTTGATGGTGCAAAAGTGGCGGTCATTGAGAACTTGTCACCCCCCACCAATGTGAAAGGGGTGAGGAGTTTTCTTGGACATGCCGGCTTTTACCGGCGTTTTATCAAAGATTTTTCCAAAATTGCCAAACCATTGACTTCTATTCTTCTCAAGGATGCTCCCTTTTTGTTTACTAATGATTGTCTTGAAGCCTTTGCTAGGATCAAAGAAGCGCTTGTGACGGCTCCTATTATTCGTGCTCCGGATTGGGGATTGCCTTTTGAGATTATGTGTGACGCATCCGACTACGCGGTAGGAGCGGTCCTAGGTCAAGTTGTGGATAGGAAACACCACGTGATATACTATTCAAGCAAGACTCTTGATTCAACTCAAGCAAAGTATTCCACGACCGAAAAGGAGATGTTGGCAATCGTGCATGCCATTGAGAAGTTTAGGCAATATCTCATGGGATCTAAAGTGGTGGTGTACTCTGATCACACCGCTTTGAGGCAATTAATGTTGAAGAAGGATGCCAAGCCAAGACTCTTGAGATGGGTTCTTTTACTCCAAGAATTTGATCTAGAGATACGAGACAAGTCGGGGTCGGAGAATGTGGTTGCGGACCACTTGTCTAGATTGACTTTTGAGGATCATGGTTTGCATGATAGAGATGGCCCAATCAATGAATGGTTGCGTGAGGATAGTTTGATGGCAATAGGCAATAAGTTGCCTTGGTTTGCGGATATTGCCAATTATCTTGTTAATGGCTTTATCCCGGAGGAGTTGGAAGCAAGAGAAAGGAGAAAGTTGAAAGTGGATGCTAAGAGATATTTTTGGGATGATCCCTACCTTTTCAAAAAGTGTGGGGATGGGCTCTTTAGGAGATGCGTATCAAAGGAAGAGGGGCTTAAAATTGTGGATCGGGTTCACAACTCCGCCTATGGAGGGCACTTGGCGGCTTTACGGACTATAGCCAAGGTTCTTCAAGGAGGGTTCTTTTGGCCTTCAATGTTCAAAGACATTCACGATGTTGTTAGATCTTGTGATGCTTGTCAAAGGTCGGGCAACATCGGTAAAAGGAATGAGATGCCCCTAAAAACCATCTTGGAGATTGAGTTGTTTGATTGTTGGGGGATTGACTTCATGGGACCTTTCCCCAATTCATGCGGGAATGAGTACATCTTAGTAGCCGTGGATTATGTCTCGAAATGGATTGAGGCGGTTGCCTCCCCCACCAATGACTCCAAGGTAGTGGTAAAACTCTTCAAGACCATCATCTTTCCCCGTTTTGGTGTACCCCGAATAGTGATAAGTGACGGAGGTTCTCACTTCCGGAAACATACATTCAAAGCCCTCCTAGCCTCCTATGGAGTGACCCACAAGGTAGCACTTGCCTACCATCCTCAAACTAGTGGGCAAGTGGAGGTTTCAAATCGTCAAATCAAGGCTATTCTAGAGAAGGTGGTGCAAAAGAACCGGAAAGATTGGTCCCAAAAATTGAATGATGTGCTATGGGCTTTGAGGACGGCCTACAAAACACCTATAGGAATGACTCCCTACAAGCTTGTGTACGGGAAAGCATGCCACCTCCCGGTGGAGCTTGAGCACAAGGCTTGGTGGGCCTTGAAGGAGATGAACTTCGATTTAGACATGGCTGGGGAGAAGAGATTCTTGCAAATGAGTGAGCTTGAGGAGCTTAGATATGAAGCTTATGAGAGTTCAAAACTCTATAAGGAGCAAACGAAGAAGTGGCATGATGCCAAGCTAGTGAAGAAGAATGTGAGCATAGGAGACCTTGTTCTCCTCTTCAATTCAAGAGTCAAAAACTTTCCGGGGAAGCTTAGATCACGATGGTCCGGGCCCTTCAAAGTGATGGATATTTCACCTCATGGGGCCTTTGAACTTTGGAGTGAAGGCGGTGGCACCTTCAAAGTCAACGGGCATCGGATTAAGCGCTATTATCAAGGAGATTCCAAAGGCACCGTCGAAGTTGTTGACCTCGGGGACCCACTCCCCGAGGAGGATTGATTTCAAGGAAGATTGATCGTGAAAGGTTTGGTGGAGTCACTTAATAACCACCGGTTGTAAGTATTAGTTTCTTTTAGTTCATCTAGATTTCATGTTAGTTTCATGGTTAGTTCGGTTTTTAGTTTAATTTTTAGCTTGCATGAGATATTTGGATATGTTTGTTGCTTGTTTGTGGATGATTCATGAGTATAGTCGGAGGAATATTGGCAAAACCGTCGTAGGCAAAGTTGATTTTCATGTTCAAATTAAATTATTTCTCGAAATTGTGTACAGGTACTCCCAGCCGGCCCACCGGCCGACGGTACCCTACCGGCTGGGAGGCCCTGGACACATTTCTGTTTTTGATAGTTTATTTGGGCAGATTTCAGATTTTGCGTCCCCAGCCTGTACCAAACCGGCAGCCGGTAAGCCGGCTGAGGAGACGATGACTTATTCAAAAATCAAAATTCAAGAGGAAATGATTCCCAGCCGGTAGGCCGGCAGCCGGTCCACCGGCTGAGAATCAAGATGTGTGAAACCAAAGTTGAAGGAAAAGCTTGGGAGAAGGCACCCCAGCCGGTAGGCCGGCAGCCGGTCCGCCGGCTGGGGGTTTTTGCAAGTGAAGATAGTTGAAGAAAGAGAAGATAAAGAAGATCCCCAGCCGGTCGGCCGGCAGCCGGTCCGCCGGCTGGGAGTGTTTTTGTGAGTTGAAAAGAAGAAGAAGAGAAGACGAAGGATGATGAAGGCTGATTTTGAGCCGGTCGGCCGGCTCATAATCAAATACCTTTAGAAAAATTTCGAAAAAGCAAAAAATACCAAACCCTCACTCTCAGCCGGTCGACCGGCGGCCGGTCCCTGACCGGCTGGGAGTGTTCTGTCGGGCATTTTTAAAGGCTAACCACTCCCTTTTTCTTCATTTCTACCTCATTTCTTCTTCATTTCCCTTCATTTCTTCCACTCTCTTCCTTATTTCCTCATCTCCCATTCATCCCTAACCTTTAAAAACACCCACAAACTTCACCAAACTCTCTCAAATCAAAACCCCCTTTACTCCCTCATCACTTATCCTTCAATTAACCAAGTCGGGAAGAACAGAAAGGCGATCCAAATCAAGGCACGACCCTTCGGTTGAGCAAGAGGTCGAAAATGTAATGGGGAGTGGCAACATTAGCCCGGATCCTTGCTTTCTCGGTCTCACCTTTGCCTCAATCCAACAAAAAGGTAATTTCACATATTTTAAGAATCGCCCCCTTCACCCAACTAGGTTTATTGATAGAGCCGGATTGAGAGAATTAGGGATTGAGAAAATAACAGCGGCTCTTTTTGAGGGTTTAGGTATGAAAACCTTGTATGAGACAAAACCGGTTCACACATCTCCCCGGTTAACTTGGGAATTTTTGAGTTCGTTGGTTGTTACTAAGAACCGAACTTTGGGGAGAGTTGCATTTTTAGAGTTCCGATTGATGAATAGGGAACATCGTCTCACTTTAGAGGAATTTGCCTTAATTTTTGGGCTAAACGGAAAACTAGCCATTAAGCCTCCGGAGGGCTTTGATACCGAGCTCATTTGGACAACCATCACCGGTTTTGTAAGTGATAGAAGCAGAAAGAAACCGGCTAATAGGGTGCATTTGGCACCGATTAGGATATGGCATAGGTTCATGGGGTGGACCGTTTTCTCTAGGGATGAGCCGCACAACTTCACTATTACGGAGCTCAAGATACTTGGTTGTTACTTGGTTGGTGGCCCGAAATTAAACATTGCTCACCATATGGCCCTTCACTTGAGTAGGTTGGCATCCCAACCTCAGCTTACTACCCCCATTTGTGTTGGGGGGATGGTCACCTTGATTGCCAACAACCGTTGTCAGAGGCACTTCACGGTCGACTTCATTCAGGGCGAGAATGTGTTATCTAGCCGATACTTGCAGGATGATTTGGGGTGGGTACGGTATAACCCCAGTGATCGCAAAGAGTATTGGCAGATTCGGGTTGACAACAAGTTCAAGAATTCAGTCCCTTTGCCAAACACCGAGTTGATGAAAGTTGTGCCGGGGAAAACCTCTTACCTCCTTGATATCGAGGCGGACCCCGAGGACCTCCCACCAGACCAGTGTGCCCCGAGAGTCTACACCAGAGATAGAGTCGGTGCCACTCTTACCGACCTCCAGTTTGAGGCTTTTCAGCAGCCCTCCATTTCCATGTCCCAGTTCCAGAGTGGTCCCTCATACTTCCAGGGATCCACCTCCGCCTCCGGTCCATCTTCTTCTTCATGCCCCCCAGAGCTTATTGATTTCATGGCCCGAGTTGACTTGGGCATGAAGAGTGCAGCGGATTTAGCGGACCAGCGCCAAGCCATAGCCGATGAGCGGCATAGGGATTTGACCTATAGGCTTGATTACCTTTACCATGATCAAGCTTATGGGACATTTCCGAGTTATGATCGGTCCGTCCGCGAGGGTTATCATCATCCGGATGGTGGTCGCCCGTCATACTACATGCCTCCTGATAGGGGTTATGTGCCTCCTGAGGGTCATTTTTACGGGGAGATTAACGTCGCCCCGGGTTATTTTTCAAACCCGATCTTTCCCCCCAACTTCCGGGGAAATGAGGATTCGGGCCCTCCGAGGCACTCATCCTTCCGTGGTGGGTTTAGTGACGCGGGAGCTAGTGGGTCGCGAGCCTCTCCATTCCGTGATTTTGTGACCAACCCGGGCGACTACATGGTGGTCGATGAGGGCAATGGGAATGATGATGATGGAGCCGGTAATGAAGGCTATGAGTCTGAGGATCACTTTGATGAGTGACCACCTTTGGAGGTGGTTGGTGATGACTTTGCTCCCATGGAAAAATCCAAAACAAAGCAAGTAACTCCCTTAATCCAAATTTCGATTTAGTTTGCATTTTCTTTATAGCATGCATTTAGAGTAGTTAGTTTAGTTTACTTAGTTTGTTTTAGTTTAGTTTTCATGTTTTCACATCAATAGTTTAGATGCATATAGTTGCATTCATTTAGATGCATTAGATTTATATTTTTGTATCATATTGTCACATATAGATTGCATACATGTAGTTTAGAGCATTTTGATACGTGTCTATTTTATGATGTTTTACATCTATTTTTACACGTATTTGGTCGCTCATTTACTATGTTTTAGCCTTTATTTCCCACAAATCGTGTACTTTCATATTTTTATGCACTTTTGCAGATTTATGCAGAAAAGAGACGATTTAGCACCAAATCCGTATCCTCAAGTCTTTTGCTTAATTAAGGAATAAATGGAAAGTCAACTGGAGTCAAAGTCAAAGTGCCAAAAGTCAAAACAAGAAGAAAATAGAAGAAATTCTTCGGGAAGCGGTCGACCGACCGGCAATATAGGTCGACCGACTGACCCTGATCTTTATAAAAGTTCAAATCTGAAGAAAAACCCAAGAATAAAAGAAGCCCAGAAAGAAGCGGTCGACCGACCCACATAGTAGGTCGACCGACCTGCGCAGAAGCCCAGAACTTATCTTTTTCGGAAATAAAGTAGAATTAGAATCTTTAGGAAACTCTTACTTTTTCTACCTATATAAACTAATCTTGTGATTAGGGTTAGATATCTTTTTTATCTTAGGAGTTATCATCTTAGGAATCATCATCTTTTTATTTTGTAATCTTTCAACAGTTCCCAAGCATTCAATAAAGTTTGTTTCTTCCTGCCTTAATTCCGATTGTGGTAATTACTCTTTTTCTTGCTTTATTATCGTTCTTGTTTTTATTACAATTGTTTAAATCAGAATCTCAAGCTTTGTTAGTTCTTGCATGTTTAGATTATTCAATATATTCACCATGTTTATTCCCAAATTTATAATCGTCTTAACAACCATGAGTAGCTAATTTTCATATGTTAGGATGTAGGGAATGAATATGCGTAGGTAAATAAAATTCGAAAGACCGACTTGTAGCAGGACCACGGTCGGCCGACTGGAATAGCTGGTCGGTCGACCGAGGCCGTGGTCGGCCGACTGGAGTAGCTGGTCGGTCGACCACCCGCGTATGTATTCTTATTTCCTCTTTTCCTGTCAATTATAATATCCTGCAATGAGACCATAAGGAGACTTGTAGGATGTTAGTAATGACCTACCCAAGATTGAAAGATACGGGAAGGGCATTGGTTTACACCTTAAGACGGATAGGTTACTCAAGGCTGAAAGGTATGTGACCTGGGATTTAGGAATCACCCTTATTGTTGACACCCAATAATTGTGAGACCTAGGAACTAATAGCATAGGCCGAAATGAGCTATTAGGTAGCATAGACTTAAAAAGATATGTTACACCCCCTTACGCGACTGCAATACATGTTGACCTTAGAATTTATTTTACCTTAACTATTTATTACCCAAACATCCTAGCATCCCTTTTATTATATTTTTATTCTCATCTTTATTTCTTGTTTTATTTTAATCTTTGCCTTAGATATAGTAATCAATCAATCAAACCCCCCAAAATTGTTACTTTAAACATTCACATCAAACAATAAACATTCCCCACCTCCTTGTGGTTCGACCCTGACTTTCACTATCTATTGTTAAAGTTAGGAATTATAAATTTTATCTTTGGTACCCTCAACGACGGGCATCAAATTTTGGCGCCGTTGCCGGGGAGGTGACGCCAGTGTTTATTGTTTTTTGTTTTTGTTTCTCTTTGTTTGAGGAACTTTTTGTTCCTTAAACCTTCTTACCTTTTTCTTGTAGTTTCCATCTTATGCGCAGGTCAGTTCAAGGAGAACTCCTACCACTTGACCTCGAAATTGAGAGGACTCTTAGAGAAAGAAGAAAACAACTCCTAGCAAATCAGGAAGGAGGTTCACCATCTTCCTTATTTCAAGAAGACTTATTCGAACAACCATCATTACCATCTTCACCAAAAACACCACCTTCACAACCAAATTCACCCATCAACCCACTTTCACCAAAATCACCACCTTTTACCTACTTTCCAGTTTTTCCTAAAGAAGAAGAGGATATGGCAGAAGAAGCTACTATTGCCAGTCACTCCATGCCTCAGGCAAAGGACCTATACAAAGGGTTCACTTTACCTGCAGGTACTGGGAAGCCATTCGAGGCCAAGCCCGCCTACATAACTATGGTTGAAAGAAACCAATTTGGAGGCTCGGCCAATGAGGATGCTGCTAAGCATATTGAAATCTTCACAGATTACATATGCTCCATAGCACCCCCAGAAGGAGTGACGCAGGACCAGATTAAACAGACCATGTTCATCTTCTCCCTTAGGGACTCTGCGAGAGAGTGGTACAGAGATCTAGACCGCACTGCTGCGGAAGTCACAGATTGGAACACCTTAGCCTTAGCATTCTACAGGAAATACTATTCTGCATCAAAGACTAATGCTTTGAGGGCGCAGATTACCAATTTCAAGCAAGGTCCCAATGAAGACTTTAGCGAGGCGTGGGACAGGTTCAAGAGACTTGTTCGATCCATACCACATCACGGATTCGAACAATGGTTTCTTTGCAACCAGTTCTACAATGGCCTCTACGATGACAACAGGGCCTATCTAGATGCTGCAGCTAATGGGAGATTCCAGGATAATTCAGGAGAGACTAAGGGTCTCAAGTTGATAGAAGATGTTGCTGTGCACCGCGCTGAGCATGGTACTTCTAGAGGAAACCAGAGGAAATCTGAATACAACCTATCAGCAATTGAGGCCTTGACGGCTAAGTTAGAAAAATTTGAGGCTGCAGGAAAGCTCGATCTAGGGAGTGGAAGCAAGGGAGGAATTTACCAAGTAAACGCCGTTCAGGACGGACCCTTTGCTTGTGAGAGGTGTGGTGGAGAAGGGCATGTGTCAAAATTCTGTACTTCATCTAATGAAACATGTGCCGCTTTTCAACACTATCGTGGGAACAATTTCTATGACCCGAATAATAATAATGTCCATCCCAACTTAAGGTGGACAAGCCAGAATGTTCAAAACCCACAACACATGCAACCTCAGCAAAATTCCACATATATACCCCCACATAAACAAAATTTTCAAAAACCACCTTTCAACCCTCAACCACCTTCTAATCCACCACCCAACACGGATGCTCTTATCCAAAATCTTATCGGGTTGGTTCAGAAGGAGTCACAGGCTAGAGAGGCAGGGATGAAGATGTTAGAGTCCCAGATTGCTCAAATTGCGAGCAAGAATGATACTAGGGCTCCGGGTCAGCTTCCAACTAAACCGGACCAGAAAAAAGAGACTCTAAACATCATCTCTCTGCGAAGTGGAGCTAAAGTGGGGAGCGAGGAAGAAAAACAGGCGAGAAGCAGCGAAGGCGGTCGACCGACCGAAGATTCTGGTCGACCGACCACAGATCAGGACCCGAAAATTTCACCTGAACAGGAGACTGGTCGACCGACCACTGAAGCAGAACCCGAAGTTCCCTTTCGCCCAGATTTGCCGAATAACTTGCGGGATTTTCTTTTCCGGGGTGACAAGACCCCCAGGTTTCTAAAAAGGGCTGCAAATACTGAGTCCTCAGCTGCTCCTTTCCCAGAAAGACTCGTGCCTTCAAAGAATCAGGTATCTTTTGACAAATTTAAGGATGTGATTCGTTCATTAAATGTTCAAGTCCCGTTTTTAGAATTAGTTCAACAAGTTCCTTCCTATCTTAAATTTATGAGACAGCTTTTGTCAAGAAAGAGGTCTCTAGAAAAGGTTGAGTCGGTGACCCTCACTGAAGAGTCATCTAGCTTTTTGTCTCATGTCATAGCCCCTCATAAATTGGAAGACCCTGGTAGTTTTTCTGTCCCCTGTAATATAGGAACCTTCCCAGTTAAGAAGGCTTTGTGCGACTTAGGTGCTAGTATAAGTGTCATGCCCCTAAGAGTTGCCTTAAAACTAGGAATGACCGAATTTGCAGTGACCAGTATGACAGTCCAGATGGCAGATCGCACATCTATGGAGCCTATAGGAGTGTTGGAAAACATCCCTGTCCGTATTGACAGGTTCTTCTTCCCAGTTGACTTTGTAGTTTTGGACATCCCAGAGGATGCCCATATACCTATAATTTTAGGAAGACCTTTCCTTCACACTGCAGGTGCCATTATAGATGTAGGCACTGGGACTCTAACCTTTAAAGTAGGCAAGCATTCTATTATCTATGGCCTATCTTATAGGAAAAAGGATGCTATGACCCCCATCACATGTAATGCTATCACTTCTGAGAAGAAGTATGGGGTCATCACTACTTCTCCCACTTTATTACCTGTTCCTGTATCTGTTTTTACACCTCCGCCCCAGATTGGGAGCAGTAGGGAGGACACTTCTATTATGACTATTGCAGGAACTGGTTTGGGGAAACCCAAGGTGAAGGAAGTCATCATCCAGAGAGGAGGAATGGGATGCCTAAGCTATGAAGAAGATGAGGATCCAGACGTCGTAGATCGGGAGGAGAAGAAGAAGAGGAGGCAAGCTCAGGAGGAGAGACCGTCGCATATGCTTTGCGACGGCGTAAAGAAGATGTGTTTTGCTACTAAAGCAAAAACCGTGGAGACTACGGCATGTCGTCAGAAGCCGTGGTCGGATATCTTCCGCATCTTTAGCGGATAGTTGTTTTTAGTTGCAGTTTTTAAGACAATTTATTTTTGTTGTGTGAAACTTTTTATTTTGGTTTGCTCGTAGTTTTAGATCCTTTCCTTTATGTTTGAGTAGTTAAGACTTTAGAATCGTTTTTGGCATCTCGCGCATTGTTGGGCGCGCGTACTTTCTTGTTTTTTTCAGATTTTACGAAGAAACGAAGACCTCCAGGACGCAGAGGGTCGACCGACTAGAAACATCAGTCGGTCGACCAGAGTCGCTGTATCGCTAAATTTTCCGTGATTCACAGGAGGTCGACCGACCAGAATCATCGGTCGGTCGACCTACTGTCCGCTGCGGTCTTTCGTTTCTCTTCCTTGGAAATCGTGAAATTGACTTGGTTACTTGAGTGGCACTGCTGGCCACCAAAACCTCCCAGCTTACGCTGGTTTGGGGAGGTTTTTCTCATGCGCTTCATAACCCAGTGAGTTCTTTCCAGTTTTTCCTTAGTTTTTTATTTCTTTGCATCTTTCTTTTTAAATTTTCTGAAACCTTTACTTAGGCTAATGCACAATGGGGACATTGTGCGGGTTGGTTTGGGGAATGGTTTCGTGTTACATGCATTGCATTTTGTCACACGTTTACTGCATTTCTGTCTTGCATCATTCTTTTCTTTATTTTCCTTATATATACAAAAAAATCCAAAAAATTCAAAAAATTCAAAAATTCCAAAAAAATGCACGTTTATTTTAGCATATAGGTCGAGTCGGAACGAAAGTATTTCAAGGATGATTTAGCTATCTTACATGTTTATGCCTTTATCTTGCCTTGTCAACTTGTTTTAGTATGAAAGTCTTTTACATATCTACGAGTTTTTGTCAATTTTTATATCTTGAGACTTGACTTATACCTTGGCAACCTACTATACTTTCTGAGTTTTAGAGCCTTATTCCTGGTTCCATTCTTAAACCAGTTGTCTAGGATGTGAGTAGTACTCCCCTTGGAACATGTTACATCAATATGCATAAACATGAACTTGAATTGCTATATACTTGTTTTACTTTCTCGTTTTGTGAGTCTTGATACGTGCATTTGGGATCCCTTTTCTCGTATTTACCCATAAGCTTCACATAGCCAAAATTGCTTTTTATCCCCCAAAACTACATCCCATACTCAGCCTACCCTTCCAAGCTAGTATTTGTGGTTTTTGGTTTATCTTGAGGTATCTTGGTTTGTAAGCTATCTTAAGCGAAGAGAAAAAAGAAAGAAAAGAAAGAAAGAAAAGAAAAAGAACAAGAAAAATTCAGAAAAAAGAAAGAAGAAAAAAAAAAAAACGAAAAAAATCCGGAAAACACAGGAAGTCAGTCGACCGACCACCTCCTTAGGTCGGCCGACCAACTGACATCATCAGAATGAAAAAGATTCCGTTCCAAAATCCCTTTTCTTTTATTTGTTATCACTCCCGTACTTCATTCAAAAATATTTGGGAGTCCTTTCTTATATTTAATGTGAGAGTTGTGCTACAAAAGAGCACTTTCTTAATATCAAAAAGTTGTGAAATATGTTGTTGGGAACCGGTTTTACTAGCTTGGCTACTAACCCCACATATCCAAAAACATCTTAACCACTTTTTACCTTTTACCTCACATATCTTTCATTGCCCCAATTGCATGTATCTAGGCCACTTAATAAGATTGTTATACAAAGTTGTAGAATTCTTGTTCATGTTAGATTGCAGGCATGTTTTCATGGGTCGAAGTTAGGTGAGTGTCTCAACAAAATTACTTCTTTCTATCTTTTACATATACTCACCCTTTGCTTCATAAGTGTCTCGAGCGTACCGCGAGAGTCCATGGTATAAAGTCTCTATAGTCTTTATGTTTGCAAGTTTGACGACCCTATAACTCGTTTGCATGATTTAAATACTTTCTCATTTTGTACTTGGTATTGGTCTAGGCTGACATGTAAATTTCGCTCTGAGATTGAAATCGTTCCATTAGTTAGGATCGAGTCTACTTCTTGCTTGAGGGCAAGCAAGGGTTTGGTTTGGGGAATTTGATACGTGTCTATTTTATGATGTTTTACATCTATTTTTACACGTATTTGGTCGCTCATTTACTATGTTTTAGCCTTTATTTCCCACAAATCGTGTACTTTCATATTTTTATGCACTTTTGCAGATTTATGCAGAAAAGAGACGATTTAGCACCAAATCCGTATCCTCAAGTCTTTTGCTTAATTAAGGAATAAATGGAAAGTCAACTGGAGTCAAAGTCAAAGTGCCAAAAGTCAAAACAAGAAGAAAATAGAAGAAATTCTTCGGGAAGCGGTCGACCGACCGGCAATATAGGTCGACCGACTGACCCTGATCTTTATAAAAGTTCAAATCTGAAGAAAAGCCCAAGAATAAAAGAAGCCCAGAAAGAAGCGGTCGACCGACCCACATAGTAGGTCGACCGACCTGCGCAGAAGCCCAGAACTTATCTTTTTCGGAAATAAAGTAGAATTAGAATCTTTAGGAAACTCTTACTTTTTCTACCTATATAAACTAATCTTGTGATTAGGGTTAGATATCTTTTTTATCTTAGGAGTTATCATCTTAGGAATCATCATCTTTTTATTTTGTAATCTTTCAACAGTTCCCAAGCATTCAATAAAGTTTGTTTCTTCCTGCCTTAATTCCGATTGTGGTAATTACTCTTTTTCTTGCTTTATTATCGTTCTTGTTTTTATTACAATTGTTTAAATCAGAATCTCAAGCTTTGTTAGTTCTTGCATGTTTAGATTATTCAATATATTCACCATGTTTATTCCCAAATTTATAATCGTCTTAACAACCATGAGTAGCTAATTTTCATATGTTAGGATGTAGGGAATGAATATGCGTAGGTAAATAAAATTCGAAAGACCGACTTGTAGCAGGACCACGGTCGGCCGACTGGAATAGCTGGTCGGTCGACCGAGGCCGTGGTCGGCCGACTGGAGTAGCTGGTCGGTCGACCACCCGCGTATGTATTCTTATTTCCTCTTTTCCTGTCAATTATAATATCCTGCAATGAGACCATAAGGAGACTTGTAGGATGTTAGTAATGACCTACCCAAGATTGAAAGATACGGGAAGGGCATTGGTTTACACCTTAAGACGGATAGGTTACTCAAGGCTGAAAGGTATGTGACCTGGGATTTAGGAATCACCCTTATTGTTGACACCCAATAATTGTGAGACCTAGGAACTAATAGCATAGGCCGAAAGGAGCTATTAGGTAGCATAGACTTAAAAAGATATGTTACACCCCCTTACGCGACTGCAATACATGTTGACCTTAGAATTTATTTTACCTTAACTATTTATTACCCAAACATCCTAGCATCCCTTTTATTATATTTTTATTCTCATCTTTATTTCTTGTTTTATTTTAATCTTTGCCTTAGATATAGTAATCAATCAATCAAACCCCCCAAAATTGTTACTTTAAACATTCACATCAAACAATAAACATTCCCCACCTCCTTGTGGTTCGACCCTGACTTTCACTATCTATTGTTAAAGTTAGGAATTATAAATTTTATCTTTGGTACCCTCAACGACGGGCATCACATTTAGTTTGCTTTTAGTCTAGTTTTTAGTTTTTCGTTTCTTTTGTTTACCTTTGTTTTTAATGCCTTCTTAAAAATCGAAAATCCAAAAAAATTGAAAAACCAAAACTTTCAAAAATATGTTCTTTATTTTCCGGTTTTCCTCCTCACATTATGCATATAAATAAGTGTGGGGAGGAAGAACCGTTTATTTCAAAAAAATACAAAAACACGTTTTTATTTTCTCAAAAATTTCAAAAAAGCCAAAAACATGTTGTTTTCGTTCTTTTACTTCATTTCCCCCTTTGCACTTTATTACATTGAGGACAATGTAAATCTTAAGTGTGGGGAGGGAAAATATCCACCTTGTGAATATTTGATTGCTTTTGTAAGTATGAAAAACTTCAAAAATACCAAAAAATCGAAAAATTTGAAAAATTCAAAAACATGTTTTTATTACCTTATTAGTGTAGAATTGTATATACTTGTGTTTGCTTTCTCTCCTTTCGCATAGGTAACACTCGTTTGAGCACCGCTTTGGATCTTGAAGATACCACGGTATGATCGTTCCAACCTCTATTTCACTCTCATTTTCATTCTGTTGTTGCAAATGAGGAGGATGGGCTTGTATTTGGAGGATGTGGAGTACATTGTGGAGATTGTGTGTGGCTTGTGTGCTTTTGTACTGTTAGGAGATGCATTAGCTTTGTTTGGCATGTAGTTTGATAGTTTCACTTGCATTATAACATGTCTATATTAGTTGCATTCATGGCATATAGTTGCATTTAGGATACTGTTCTGAAAATGCCTAATTGAGAACTTTGACAAAATCGTTTAGGCCGTTGCAAATAATTCTTCTATTTATGACTTTGTCTTTTAGAATGATTTTTAAAACACCCTAGGTCATGCTTTTCTAGTATCTTTCTGACCATGGTCCAATACGAAGTCAAGGGTTTGCATGTGAGTCACCTTGTCCACCCCCGTGATGTGAAGTGGTTTTGATTATCTTGTCTTGGTGACCTTGTTCGACTTGACGGTTTGGCAACCCAAAAATAACTTTCATGAATAAATTTGGAATGCTCTTGTCAATGATCATAAGAAGTGGAAATGTGCTGAAAGAAAAAAAAAGAAACCTCAAGTGAAAAAGAAAAGAAAAGAAAATGGTTAATGAAAAAGAATAAGAACATGTTGTTTTGGTGGAGGCGTACCACTTCGATGTGCTTTGGAGGGTAGCCATTGAGTTGGCTTCCCACTTGGTTGTGAATTCGACCGCCCAAAGACAGAGTGATTGTCACCCCGATAAGCTATTGTCTAGAGGTTAACCGGTTGCCTAATAAGCGATTGGCGAAAGCAAAGGACATTAGCACGCGTGGGACAAACCCCATCCTAACTCATGGCACGAAAAAGAAATGAAAAAAAAAAAGAATTGAATGAGGTCAAGTTTTGATTGTAATCCACCATTTTGTATTGATTTGAGCATTCCATTCCAAAAAATTTATTTTGCCATGTCGTTTTGTCGATCTTGGGACGACCCATGACCTTTACTTTGTGAAGAATCTAGACTTGTTGCATCTTTTGCCTTTAGCATTGCGGGGATTATCATTCCATTCCATCCGATCGCCCTTGACAAAAGTATTTGGATAACGGTTATGAAAGTAGCCTAGTTTAGCATGATTTGGCGGTGTTTTGTTGTCATCCTTCTTGCCTTAGTGACTTGTAGAATTAATATTTGTAAGGGAGTTTACGATTTTGAATTTGTTCCCTTTTAGTTGTTTTCCACCGCTTGAATGAGGCAAGCGGTTTTCTTTCTTTTCCGATGCATGTTGCTTGTCTATACGTGTTTTGTTTTTACTTATTGGCATCAAAAGTTTTGTAGCAAGACCTTACTTGCCTTGCAATAGGGCGTTCTTCCTCATGAATGTCAAATTGTGAGTTGAAAGGGCTCCGGGTGTAGCTAAACCCGATTCGGCTTATAGATAGATTAGTTAGTTTGTTTCTTTGTTTTTAATAATGGTTATATAGTTACTTGATCTCTTACTCGAGGACGAGTAAGGTTTAAGTGTGGGGAATTCTGATGAGCTCCATTTTGGTCGTCATTTCCTTTACATTTTCTTTGTTTTCGGTCACGATTCGACCTCGATTTGCGTGTCTTTAGGTGTTTTTACGTCCATTGCCTCGTATATTCCTATTCTATCCACTTTTTGTAGGTATTACGGCGGGGGCGAAGAAACGGGACAAATTGAGGCGGATTTAGAGCGATTTATGAAGAATTACGAAGAAATTGGCAAACTCCCTTCCCAGGCCTTCCCAGCCGGTCCCCAACCCGGCCGGTCGGCCGGCTGGGGAGCTTTGACTTGACTTTCGAGAAAATTGGAAGAAGTTTACAGATTCTTAAGAAAAGCGTACCAGCCGGTTCCCAGCCGGCAGCCGGTAGGCCGGCTGGGGATCAATTCCATACTTAGTTTTTTTCGAAGAATTGAAGAATTATGCAGAGTTGGGCAGATTGCTACAAAAGGGCTCCCAGCCGGTGGTAGACCGGCAGCCGGTCCACCGGCTGAGGGGACCTGTAGCTAAGAAAAGAAAAGAAGAAAGTCAGATTGAAGGATTTGGCCTCCCAGCCGGTGCCATACCGGCAGCCGGCCGGTCGGCTGGGAATCAAGGGTCATTTGAAGATTCTTTCAGAAGTCCGTAATTTGCCTCCCAGCCGGTCCACCACCGGCAACCGGTCGACCGGCTGAGAAGCCTTTCTCAGATTTTCGAGCTCTATATAAACCCGCACTTGTATCACTTTAATTATTACGCATTCTTAAGCTTATTTTAGGGTTTTTACTGTTCGATTACTCAACACTTAGACTCAAAAACACTCTAATTTATTTTAATCTTCTTTAGATCCTTACTTAATCTTTCATTATTAGTTAATCTCTCTTGAGGATTCTACTTAGGCTTGTTATTAAGCAATTGTAAGAGGATATTTTGGGTTGTATTTTGGGAGATTTGAAAGAGTCTTTCAACTTGTCATCCAAGCTACTTCCTTTTCCTTAGTTAATGGTATAATCTTCTTCATCTTTACTTTGTCTTTGCATTTCCTTTAAGTTTTGCTTGTTCAATTGTTTACTCTTACTTAATCCAACATGTTTAGCATTTCCTCATCATTTGTTTACATATTTATGTTAGCCATGTGTGAGTAGTTCCCCTACTAGGGTTAGGGGTGTGCTTTGGTTTGTTGATAGCTATGAATCTTGTTTAGGGTTAGGATTTGGTTCTCTTCTTTGCTAGGTTTTCATTTGTGCATGTTATATGTTTGATGAAATGTCTCAACGACGGTTGGACATGATTCTTATTGTTGTTGGCCTTTGATGATAGTCTAGGGCTTTCATGGACATGTATGTATGTTAGGTTGGCCTTGTTTGTAGCGAAAGCTAGGATAGGGATCGACTTTAGGTGAGTCAAATCGATAGACGAGACAAACCTAGGCCTAGTATAGTGGAGACCTTAGATTCCCTTGCATGATTCGTTACCAACCTACCTTAGTACCCCCGACACCTTAGTATCTTTTATTCATCGATTTCATCTTGACACATTTGCTTTAATTTATCTTTAGTAGTTGTTAATCAATCACAAACCTATTACCCCGACTCGAGCTTGAATTAGAACGTAACTATACAACTTCCCCACCATCCTTTGGGTTCGACCCTAAATTATACTACTTAATTTGGGAGTTTATAAATTGTTTTTGGTGCTGGAATTGACGACAAAACCCGGCCATCAGTCACACCTTTAGGACTAACCCCTTAAACATATATTGATTAATTGTATATGATACGAATTGATCGATATTCTTAAAACCGTATATCGAGAAATCAGAGGTTGAATCTTAAGGTAAGATTTATATTTGAAATTGAAATGTGTCAGTTATCAAATATTAATTGATATTTTAGAAATATCGAAATTAGTATAATGAATGGTTCAGGGTTATAACAAACGTTGTTAATATATCGTATCGAAGATTATTATGATAACCCTATGTTGGGACAGTACTTTCGAATTACTAAATAATTTGTTAAATATGATTTAATTAATTTAAGAATATTATTTATATGATAAGTATATATTTTAAATTAATACAATTATTATGTCACATAAGATGTTACATATTAGTATATTGTACAAATTATAAATCGTAAAATGAAAGTCCATCTTACGTTTGTGTATGTGTTGTACCGTGTATATTGACATTATGAGATAAAATTATATATGATATCTTTATCTTATAATTGTAATAATTAGGTCATATTATGATATGACAATACCTCTTGCATGTGAGCATGAAAAGGAATTAAAAATCCCTTCCCCATGAGCCATGCACACGGTTCACATGCACCACCCCAACCAAACCCAGTCTCTTTATATATGTGATCATTCACATATTCACAACTAATCTTCATGCAAGTCTATTTTCTAGTGTGAGAAAATATAATAAAAAACCTCTTAAATATTATTTAGATAATATTTGTAGTATACTAATATTAGTATTAGTACTCGGTTTTTAAGAAACCTAATTTCGTCTCCTAGTTCGGGTTCGGGTTTTAGGTCCGTTTAAGGGAAGGTCTTGGTCTTTACGTAAAGGAGGCAAGCTTCCTTGGTTGCTCCTTGGAGGATCGTCCTAGCACTATTTCGGACCGTATGTAAGAATCCGATTCTTGTTATTTCCGCATTTCTATTTGCATGCATAAGATCTATATTAATATGAGATTAATAAGTAAATTATTAGTAAGACTAAATAATTAGGTAAACTAGTATGACTACCGTTTTCCTTCAAGTGGTATCAGAGCATTAGGTTGCTTGCATGCAACTCGATTTTTACGTTTTTGCGAGAAAATACGATTTTAATTAAAAACGAAAATGATTAGTACATATAGGATATGCACGAAAATCTTAATGCATGTATACTTTCTGGTCTTAAAATAGTTTTAAGTCATTTTGATGATTTATGGAATACTGTTCAATATTGTAATTAAAATTGTTTAATTTATGCTTAAAATCGGTTAAAAACGTTTTAATATGGGAAAATTAGTAAAATAATGTTTCTGGCCGAGAATTTTAAATATGTTCTCACATGCATTTAACATATTATGAATATATAATTTTCGAAATTATTAAAGTTTTATGCATGGTTTATGATTTTTTAAAGGTTAAATAGTCATAAAATGGGATATATATGGGTTTAAATAGTTATATTATGAATTTAACTATAAATTTTTTTGTAGATGTCATATGCAATATATATAATATATGATAAATTTTCCAAAATTTTTTCTTTAATATTGCATGAATATTGATTTTTAGTGTAAAAATCGTAATATTAGTGACATATTTTAGCTTAAATAGTTTAAATTCGAATTTGACCATAAAAATTTTATATAGTGTCATATATATTATTTCTAGCATGCATGTAATTTTTGAGCTAATTATTTCGAATTTTTCATGAGAAATGATTTTAATCGGTAAAATCGAGTAATATATGACACGATTTATTAAAAATAGTAAAAGTTGCTAAAATGGTCCGAAAAATTCACCCATATTATTCATATTAGATATGATCATCAACATATTTTTATTTAGTGCCAAAAGTTTTTGAAATTTTAAATTTTAATTTTAAAAGTTAAAGTTAGAAATTGAGAATTATAAGAGTCATATTTTATTTTTCAGACCTTAAACAGTGTTTTCAACCTGATTTTTCTGCATTTTCAGTCACTTTGAGTGCCTAGGAATATGTAAAAATTATATTGGTATTTTATTGCATGATTTTTTGAAGTAATTTTGAATTTTTCGATTAATTGTGCATTTTACACGGCTATTTTACGAAATAAATAGTATATTTCGTAAATATTTAAATTTTAAGGATCTGAAATTTTAGAAAATTTTCAGTATGTTCAAAATTTTGAATTTTGAATTTTCGAAATTTTTATGACTCGTTTGATTATTTTAATGCTATTTCCCGTGAAACCGATTAAAACCGAACAATATTAAAATAAAAGGTTAAGTTAATTTTCAAAATTTGAGTAAGACTAAATTTTGAATCCTAAAATGTGTTAGGAAACTTAACTGAATCGTGAATAGTGATTCATAGAGTGATTAGTGATTTTTAAAATGTTTAAATCACGTTATTCCATAAAACCGTGTTATTACGAATAACGATATTTAAATTGTGTTTAAATAGGACGATTTGACTTAGGTTTTGCATTTTACATAAGCATTGCATATTTAATTATTGTTTATGAATGTCATAATTTATTTACGTAATTTTGAATTATGTAATTTGCTTAGTATTGCCTTATATTTTAATCGATATTTCCCGTAATGTAAGGATTTATCGATTCGGTTGTAATTTAATGTGATCTCGTCTCACTTTATTTTATTGTTTTATTTTATAATGTATAAAATAGATAGAAAATTTGTAATTATTTGTAATTCCGGAGATCCTTGAAGACGATGCCATTTCGGAAAGGAGTTTCGGCCAAGATGGAGTTTGCTTTGGGATGCGTGCCGCGTGTGAAGTTCAAGGGACCAAGGAGTTGGTTTACGAATTTGTATTTTACATTTAATTTTCTATTTTAGGAAAGGCCATACTAGGATTTATTTATGCTTTTAATTTTTATGCTTTTATTTATACTTATCTTGTTTGCATGCATAGCCAAATCGTCATTTATCGATAATTCACCGACTTAGTTCACTTAAAGGAGATAGATAATAAATTGACAAGATCTCTTACGTTATTTAAAATCGAGACATAGCCTTACCAAATAGTAAAGAACCCGCGAAGGATCTTCTTCATAAGGGAGTAGGCTCGGCTAAACCGGGGTGCAAACCTTATTACGTTGGTGAAGTGGAGTAATATGATTACGTTCTTGAAATTTGGTTGATTTCGACGAAGGTATTCGAGCCACCGTAGTGGTAATAAGTTCGGGCTAAGATAAGAATTAGTGTAATTTTATTGACCGAGAGTTCTAAAAGTAGAATCGATTAAGGGGTTAATCTACCTAAGTCATATTAATGAGGGATGTATCGGCTAAACCGTGCCCGAGTTAGTTTGTATTTGGGTCTCGGGATCATTTACTTAATTGGGTAAGAGATCATTAAGTAGATGTTTAACTTGTTTAAAATTTACAAGTTTAATTTAATTATTAAAAACGATAATTGTGTTTTAATTCCTTTATTTTTTTTGTAGTTCATTTTCGACTATCAATCATCAATGACAAATAACGCTCCACCACTCCCACACGTTTCATGGCTTCGGTCCTTTATGAATCGTTGCAAGCTTGAGAAGCATGGCGCCAATTTTAAGGACTGGGACGCCCAATTAGTGTTGGTCGCGGAAGCCGACGATAAGACTCGTTATCTTACCATTGCCGCTCCTCCCACCCCCGGTCCTCGTGAGGCCTATGAGACCTACATGAAGGAGTTACATGCTTTAAAGAACGTGCTTATATTTTCGATGGAGCCGGATCTCCAAAGAAGAATGATTAAGCTAGCCACGGCTAATGAGATTTATACTAGAATTGCGACCATGTTTTCGCAAGCTCCTAGGGTAATCCAATATGAGGCGGCCTCCGCATTCTTTGATTTGACCTTAAAGGAAGGTCAAAGGGTTAGTTCTCATGTGCTCAAAATGGTTGAGCTAGCCGAAACCTTGAAGTTTCAAGGGGTGAATGTTCCCGACTCGCTTATTATTGACAAAATTCTTCACTCCCTCAACAAAGTGAAATCGTATGTTCAGTTTCGGGTAAACTATAACATGCGTAATCAAGAAACCTCCTTGGACGAGTTACATAAGATGTTAGTCCAAGCAGAGAGGGATATGTGACTTAATGAGAGTTCCACGAAGGATGTGCTAAATATCGAGAACAAAAGCAAGGGGAAGTTTAAGCGCAAGGCTAACAAGGGTAAAAATGTCAAAGCCTTCAAACCCGCATCTCCTAAGGAGAAGACTTTTACGAAAGGTGCTTCTTCTTCGTCGTCATCAAAGTTTGAAGACAAGTACCATTATTGCACTAAGATGGGGCATTGGAAGCGCAATTGCCCGAAGTATCTCCATGTCCTCAAAGCCGGAAAGGTTCTTGCAGTAGGTATTAATTCTCGTCTAATTCATGTTATTTAATCAATTTTTGTATATTGATACAAGTTATTGACTCTTACCCGTTTATAAATTGTTTTAAAGGGGCTCCTACCAAAGACAAGGGCAAGGAGAAAGAGAAGGATGCTTGAAGTTCCTTCCATGGATGGCTATGGTAGCATCCAAGGTTGAAGACATAAAGAGCTTGACTCTAAATTTTCATTTTGATGTCTTCTTTCATTTTGCATTTTAATTTAAAAACTTTGTATTTCTTGTGTGACAAGAATATTGTTGAAACAATGGTTGTAATATTGGTGACTTGGTTTTCAAACCAAGTCATCCTTTTGTTCTTAATCAAATATGTTGGTTTTAAAATGCTTTTATGATACATAACATGAGTTGATACGATTTTCATAGATCGTAATAAGGTACCTTGAATGATTCACCGTACGATAAATATGATAGGATCATTATAAAAGTAATACGACTTACTTATAAAAGTAATTACACCCCGTCAAATACTTTAAATTCAAACATAAGAACATTAGTTCATTATAAGATTTTCACTTTAAATGAATGAGAGTACTAATGTCTCACTACTCATATAAATTCTTTATCCAATATAATACATTGTTGACGGGCGAAAATGCTATCCTAATTAAATAATGGTTATTTTAAAGGATAGAATGGGAGAAATTCTACGCCCGCAAACCAATGAAATAAGCAAACCAATGAAATAAACATAGGATCTTAGAGAAGAGTCCTATAAGTAGTCCTTAAGAAGAAGTCTAAAAGATTGGATAGAAGAAACTACGAGAGGACATAGAAGAAACTACGCGAGGACACAAAAGGAAATGTTCCATATGTGTCATTAGTTCCCAGAGAGGACAAAGGGAACCGCGAGTGTTAATGGAAGGAAATTGTTTCCATGATGTTAATGTTTCTGTTTTATAAAGATAATAGAGGAGAAATCATCTCCCGTTCTCGTGATAATAGAAGCTTCTTTCCGTGGGAAGGAAAATGAAAAATGAAATGTTCATAGTGAGTTGAGAAGATGTTTGAAGTAAATAAAAATGAAATGTTCATTATGAGTTGAGAAAATGTTTGAAGTAAATAAAAATGAAATGTTCATTATGAGTTGAGAAGATGTTTGAAGATGTTACCAAAACACTATGAAGATAGTGAGAGTTATTAAACTATAAGATAGTGATACGAAATTCAGTGGGAGAAAAGTTATTAAGGAAACAGAACCTACCATTAAGAGAGAATGGTGATTCTTTAAAAGGTAAAGAATATGAGGTTTCAATTCTAGATGAATGTATGTTAAGAACATAAATCATAAGTGAGTTTATTATATGATAATGAAACGTCACCGATTAGTTTACAAGGTTTGGATTTGAATCCAAGATATGAAAATGTTAATTCATATAACCTTGATTAAAATGCCAAAAGTTGAAACAAAACCTTATTTCGATATAAGTTTCTCGAGGAGAACTAGTGGATCGAATCTAGGTTAACTACAATATGAATTCTAGTGCAATATGACTATGTTCATAAGGATGACATGTCATGAGTTTTAAGAAAACAGTGGGAGCTTCCTTAAGGTAAGGAGACTCGAGTCGAGTATAAGGACTTGAAATGTACTTGAATAAGATCATATTATACGAGATAATATGAATCTAAAGGAAACCGAAATTTGTAGGTTTAAAGATGTGAACATATGGTATATTCACATAGTAAACCATTAATACAAATTGATGTATGAGCATCAAAGATTGTTTATGTGGAACAGTTATATCGTATTGACTGTTCGTACTTAACTATCACTCTTATCGTTTGAGTTATTATTAACTCACAATTATTATATACTTTGTGAAATCCAAATGGGTTGTAAGAGACAATTTTGAACCCCATAAGTGAACTGGATTAACTTAGTATAGCCCATAGTCGCTTGTATGAGGTGACGTCTCGAAGCGACTAGAGTGTGAGGCGATTGATGGCAAGTTCAAATGTCATAGAGTCATACGGGATGACTAGTCGATCACATAGGCAGACTGTGTAACACTCTGTCGGGCATTAAGTGACCGCTTATAGAGTTTTCTGGAAATTTTATAATTAGCCTGGTCGTGGCGAGAGCTACTATATTATTCACATGAGTCGATTCTTAGACTTGAGACTGTTCGCCCAAGGTGACACAGCCTCAGATAGACTTTGACTTTTGCTCTACGATCAACCGTTAAAGGGGGTCAAATGGGCTTTTTTTGGGTCATGATGGACTGTGTTAGTCAAAGGGAATAGTAGGATAGGAATTGTCCAGTCCCTCGTCGGGGTTGTCTTAAATCTCAGGGCCACTCGAGGAGAAGTTTAACTGAAAATGCGTGGCCACGCTCGGAAGGTATCTATGGTAGATAATTCCGGTCAAAGCAGTTAAATCTCCAGATCGAGAAAACCGCTCAAGATATGATCAAATGCAAGTACGACCTGGAAGACAACTTGCATTGAGTGGGAGATGACGTAATAGGACAAGAGAATTGGTGACGCACACTTGTCGAGGACAAGTGGGAGATTGTTGGGAAATGTGTCCTCAACAATAGTGCGATCACGACAGTGATAAAAATCATTGTCATAAATCTTATGAAATGAATATGCAATGGACGATCCGATATTTGATATTGTCAACTGACCAACATTAATCGGTAATGATTGGCTGACTAGAGTTTGACATTACTGTCGTATGACGGTGGTGGTCAGTTGATCCCTTTAGGTCACACCTTTAGGACTAACCCCTTAAACATATATTGATTAATTGTATATGATACGAATTGATCGATATTCTTAAAACCGTATATCGAGAAATCAGAGGTTGAATCTTAAGGTAAGATTTATATTTGAAATTGAAATGTGTCAATTATCAAATATTAATTGATATTTTAAAAATATCGAAATTAGTATAATGAATGGTTCATGGTTATAATAAACGTTGTTAATATATCGTATCGAAGATTATTATGATAACCCTATGTTGGGACAGTAATTTCGAATTACTAAATAATTTGTTAAATATGATTTAATTAATTTAGGAATATTATTTATATGATAAGTATATATTTTAAATTAATACAATTATTATGTCACATAAGATGTTACATATTAGTATATTGTACAAATTATAAATCGTAAAATGAAAGTCCATCTTACGTTTGTGTATGTGTCGTACCGTGTATATTGACATTATGAGATAAAATTATATATGATATCTTTATCTTATAATTGTAATAATTAGTTCATATTATGATATGACAATACCTCTTGCATGTGAGCATGAAAAGGAATTAAAAATCCTTTCCCCATTGATGAGCTCCATTTTGGTCATCATTTTCTTTACATATTCTTTATTTTCGGTCACGATTCGAACTCGATTTGCGTGTCTTTGGTTGTTTTTACGTCCGTTGCCTCGTATATTCCTATTCGATTCACTTTTTGTAGGTATTACGGCGGGGGGCGAAGAAACGGGAGAAATCGAGCCGAATTTAGAGCGAATTATGAAGAAATGTCAAAGAATTGTGAAGGAAGCATGCCAGGCCCTCCCAGCCGGTTCCCAACCGGCGGCCGGTAGGCCGGCTGGGGAGCCATGACTTGAGACTTTGGAGAAAAAAGAAGAAATTTCCAGGCCCTTGAGAAAAGGCTCCCAGCCGGTGGCCAACCGGCAGCCGGTCAGCCGGCTAGGATGCAGATCCTATACTTAGCCATTTTCGAAGTTAGATGAAAAATGCATATTTGAGCAGATCCTTGAGAAAAGGCTCCCAGCCGGTGGACAACCGGCAGCCGGTCCACCGGCTGAGGGGTCCTGTACAAGTTGAGAATTGAAGAAAAATTCAGATTGGAGGATTAGGCCTCCCAGCCGGTACCAGACCGGCAGCCGGCCGGTCGGCTGGGAAGCTTGGCCATGTGAAGAAACTTTCAGAAGTCTATATTTGGACTCTCAGCCGGTCGACCGGCTGGGAGTCACTTTTCGCATTTTCGAGCACTATATAAACCCGCACTTGTATCATTTTGTTATCACGCATTTCTAAGCATATTTGCTAGGGTTTTACTGTTTTATTAGCACATACTTAGCCTACAAAAACTCTCTTAAATATTTAATCCTCCTTAGATCCTAGTTTAATCTTTCAATCTAGTTAATCTTTCTTTAGCAATTCTCTCTAGTAATCTTCTTGGGCAATTGTAAGAGGTTTTATTGGGTTGTGATTTGAAGGATTTGAAAGAACTCTTCAACTTATTATCCAAGTTATTTCCTTTTCCTTTGCTATTGGTATAATCTCTCTAATCTCCACTTAGTTATTGCATTTGTTTAAGTTTCTTTTAATCTATTGTTTGTTTTTGCCATTTCTCATAATGTTTATCATCTATACTTCACTTGCTCATATGCTTTCCTTAATCATGGGTGAGTAGTTTCATTCTAGGGTTAGGGGTTTGCTTGGGTAGTTAGTAGCCATGAAAAATGCTTAGGGTTAGTCTTGTTTGCTTCTTTGGTTAAGTTTTCACATCTTGCATGTTACGTGTTCGACGAAATGCCTCAACGACGGTTGGGTGTTAGTCTTCGCTTTGTTTGCTTTAGACGATAGTCTTGGGTTTCATGAGCACGTTTGTGTGTTAGGTTAGCTTGGTTTGTAGCGAAAGCTAGGACTAGTCTTGACCTAAGGGTAGTCGACTCGAGAGAAGAGACAACCCTAGACCTACCATAGAAGTGACACAAGACCGTTATCTTACGTTTGGCTACCGACTTACCTAGGTGACCCCCGACACCCTAGTCCTCTTTATCATCAATTTCATCTAGATTTATTTGCTTCTATTGTTTGTCCTTAGTTAATTAGTCTTTTCAAAACCAAACCTATTACCCCGACTCTTGCTTAAATTAGAACGTAGCTATATAACTTCCCCACCATCTTCGTGTTCGACAACCCTATTATACTACTAATTTGGGTTTTACAAATGTGTTTGATCGTGAGAACCGACGACTAAATCTCGCGCATCACCCATGAGCCATGCACACGGTTCACATGCACCACCCCAACCAAACCCACTCTCTTTATATATGTGATCATTCACATATTCACAACTAATCTTCATGCAAGTCTATTTTCTAGTGTGAGAAAATATAATAAAAAACCTCTTAAATATTATTTAGATAATATTTGTAGTATACTAATATTAGTATTAGTACTCGGTTTTTAAGAAACCTAATTTCGTCTCCTAGTTCGGGTTCGGGTTTTAGGTCCGTTTAAGGGAAGGTCTTGGTCTTTACGTAAAGGAGGCAAGCTTCCTTGGTTGCTCCTTGGAGGATCGTCCTAGCACTATTTCGGACCGTATGTAAGAATCCGATTCTTGTTATTTCCGCATTTCTATTTGCATGCATAAGATCTATATTAATATGAGATTAATAAGTAAATTATTAGCAAGACTAAATAATTAGGTAAACTAGTATGACTACCGTTTTCCTTCAATCCTCTCCGTGCCGGGTCCCACAAAGAGCGATCATAGGAGTGAGATCCGCTCCCTGCAACGGTCCCACACATTACCTTTTCAATCTCAATAATCATACATCATACAGTGATGACAATAACAAGACGGTATCGTCCCAATCATCATCATACAGAAACGGAGTAGGGAAACACTACCTCAATATATAGCAATACAACAGAAGAAAGCACAATCCTCCTACCAACGTTCCTCTATGAATCCTCCTCCTAAGGATTATGTAAATATGGGTTACTCACTAATAGGGATGTCAATGGGGCGGGGCGGGTGCGGAGGGGGGTCAACCCGCGCCCGCCCCGCGAACTTTTAATGCGCACCCGCGCCCGCCCTGCGACCCGCGGCGGGTTGAACTATTCAAAACCATCCCCGCCCCGCGGGGACCCGCGGTTGACCCGCATATCTCCTCAAGAAACGTAAATCTTAAATCTAAAATATACTTGTCGTACTACTTATACAAATAAGTTTTCGCAAAATGCCTTAACATTCAATTAACTAGAGTCCGTGGAGCCATAAAACGGTTTTACATACAAATATACCACCAAAAACATGCACAAACAGCAGCCGAAAGCCCAAATTCTGACAAAGTACTAGAAGAGTAAACAAAACTACACAACAAATACTCTTCAATTCTTCATCTTCAGTTCTTCAGCTCCGTTTGTTTTATCAATTTGGGAAAATGGGGATTTAGGGGAATTTGGGTAGTTAGTGAATGACCTGAATGTAGTGATAATGATTTACGAATGATTATTGTTTATTGCCTTATTGGACGGGGAAATGGGTAGTCTGGGTTATTTTTCTTATTTACTTGTTTGGGCATGGGAAAGTGGGTAGCTTGGTAGGATAGATTTAATTTATTATTTTTTTTTTTTATTATTTTAAGTTATATTTAATTTATCTTATTATTCTTATATATTACTACTAGATATTATTATTTATTAGGCGGGTATAAGCGGGGCGGGGACATGTGGGGCGGGGCGAGCGGGGTGGGTATGGGGCGGGTCTCATGTGAAACCCGCACCCGCCCCGCGACCCGCGACGAATGATGTTTTTGATACCCATCCCCGCCCCACGACCCGCCAAATTATTACCCACACCCGCCCCACGTGGGGCGGGTGCGGGGCGAGACCCGCCAAGACCCACCCCATTGACATCCCTACTCACTAAACAACCATAATTACGATATAAGTACGATAGGGCAACATTTACTTGGTGTGACGGATTAGGTAGATGATCGGCGCAACTAGACCTTGCTAAACAACCTTGAAGGGCTTGAAATGGGGAAGGGGGAGGGATTAGGGTTTTTACTTCTTTTCTGATCTAGGTAAAATGAGGTTTTTACCCTCGGTTTACTTTATATAATAATTGCGGTCCGACGTCTGAAAAAGACCCACTCGGCCGAGTACGACATACTCGTTCGAGTGCGACTTACTCGACCGAGTTGACTCGCAACTCAGCTTCTGCCTAAAGGAGCTCGGCCGAGTACCACATACTCGGCCGAGTGCGATTTACTCGGCCGAGTTGATCTACAACTCAGCTTCTAACTAAATAGGGGTGTTACAGTCGGTCACAAAAGAATCGGGCAAGCTTGGGTCATGCGTCATAATCTTTATATTTTCATGGCAGTTTTAGGTAACCGGGGCAGAAAAGTTGTCACAAACAGAGGCTACACTCGAACTTACGAAATAACCAGAGGATACACTTGAACTAATATCATGTGTACCATGGTTAACCTCGGCAGTACCAAAGGACATATGTTTTCGAACATGTTAACCGTCTTAGATTTCCGCTTTTTAGGACACCTCCTCCTCTTTTTCTTAGAGCATTATCTTGTAGCGTTTCTCTCCTCAACATTAAGGATCCGAATTGTCATGATGGACAAATCACTTTTTATGTTAAAAGCTCTCTTTTTACCTTCAAGGAGCTTTTGATAAGATTGTCCGGGGATTCTTAGTCGGGAATTTCTTCCACTCTTTTTGATAAACTCAATAACTGACTTATTAGAAATATGTTCATTCTCCTCTAAGCTAGGGTGCAAATCTAAACCACTTCCACAAGTGCTTTGAGCATCCCCCACCTCCGTATCCACGTACTCGATATCCTTCGTACCCATATCACTTTGATCTTCCATCACCTCCATGGTCACACTTTCACTAACATTTTTACCCATTCCAGCTTCTGAAACAAAGACAGGCTTCTTACAGTTCTCGTCCATATCATACACGTGAGTAACGTCCAAAACTCTTTTACCATTTTCCTTAATGAGAAGGTGACCTTTTACAATATGCAATTCTCTTAAAACATCCTTATTCCTAGGTTCGGCCACCAAAGTTTCAACCAAATCCAGTTTAGCTTCTAAAAACCTTTTCAATTTCATATATGCTACCGCCCTTCGGAAAAGCGCCTTAACATTACGAGGAAATGTGTCCAATATCATAGAGCACAAATCAACATAAGCTCTGTATTCCCCAAGTTTAAGGGCACAAACACCTAGATTAGAGTTAAGGGAAACAACAAGTTCAGATAGAGAATGAATATCTTCCCCTCCAAAATCTTCCAAACTCAACCCAGTAAGTTTACAAGCTTCATCGTAACAAGTTGCGGCCCTATCAAAAAAGTTTTGCCTAAAAATATTATTTCTCTTGTCTTTAAGCTCCTTCACCTTACATAAGGGCGACCCCTGAATAGTCATAAAACAACGTAACATCCTCTCCCCATCTTCATCCATAAACTCATCATTAACGTGAGCACAAGCAAAAGCTTCCAGAAATTTTCGATAATTGACAATGGAAGTCATAACTTCAATACAACTTGAGGACGCAAAATAAAACCAACAATTGGATAAATGTATACATAAAACCACCAAACCCCAACTTCCAATCAAACTCTCAAACGTCAAAGATGAGTAGTAACAAATTGTCACCCCACAATAGATAAAAGAGGAACCGTAACTTTAGGATTTATGTGATAAAAACACTAACTTGCTTAGATTAAAACTAAACAAAGATCCCATTAACAAACAGAGAACACAAGAAAGGGAAGACGAAGTCACCGTTGTGTTGCATTGAACGCAAATCAGTGAAAACAAGACGATCCAAGGAAATCGCACCCCGAGATGGTAACGGCGACACGCAATCAATCAACGATCAACTTAGATTGCAACCCACAGACCGGATTTCCCTTCCTGCAACTACGAGATTATCCGACAACCTAAGAGCAAAGATTTCGGCTCGCCGGCGATGGATAGTATGGAGTCGGAGGGAAAGCGGCCGGTGAGCCGAATCAATCAGGCAAGTTGGGTAAGTTTCTGGGTTTTGGGTTTTTAGGAAAGAGAGAGAAAAGGGGTTTCAATCTATTAGCTATCCTTAGGGCTGAGCAAAAAAATCGAATCTGAATTAAAAAAAACCGAAACCGAACCGAAAACCGCAACAAGAAAACCGAAAATTCGGTTTTTTTTCCAAATGCGGTATCCGAACCGGATTTTATTAAGCTAAACCGGTGCAGATACGGATTTGAATAATTGCAAACCGGGACCCGGTTTTTAAACCGGTTATAAAACTTTTGAAAAAAAAAGAGGAAAAGTCTAACAAATACTCAGTAAAAGTCTCTGCCTAATTATCTAAACCCTAAAAGAGTAAAAGTCTAAAACCAAACTAAGCAAACAAACGCAGCCAAAAACGAAACCCCTTTCCTAATTTCCTTATCAATCTTCATCTCTTCCAAATAAATCCCAGATTTACCGTCTTCTCATCGAAATTTCGAGCTCTAGCAACTAAGGTTTGTATATTCATCCTTTTATCATATATATTTTAAATTTTTATGTTTTTATTGATTGATTGTATGATTAATTTGATTTTTTTCCGTTTTTATTCATTAATTCGTTCTCCATGAGTTGTTTCTTTATTATTTTGATATATTTATTTCCATCTTTGTTCAGTAATTCGATTGCTTGCTCGAATGCTCGCTATTATAGATTATATTTGTTTCTGTTTATGTTTCTGTGACGGATTTCATGTTTTTGTTCAGTAATTATGAGAATTTAATCATTCTTAATCAAATTAATCACTTGCCTTTCACGGGTACTTTATATGTACTAGGAATGATTCCCAAATGAAGAAAAGAAAGATCGTCACTCTGCCCGAAACCAAATCCCAGCCAAAGGCCCTTGCTTTCTTCAAGCTTTCGCTTGCTAGACAACTTGCTCTGGTTAAACAGGAAACAGGAAAATTTTCGCTTCAAGCTTTGACTTATTAAGAAATAAGTCAAACAGGAAAATTTGGTCAAACCGGTTTCAAAACCGGTTCGGTAATCCGGTTTTTCAAATCCGGTTTTCAATTTCTGAAAAAACCGGTATACCGGTTCAAAGCGGTTCGGTTTCGGATCCTAGAAATCCAACTTTTAAAAAACCGGGTCCCGCTCCGGATTGTAAAACCGGTGTGGTATACCGGTTTTGCTCAGCCCTAGCTATCCTTTGTCAAAACTTCAAAAGTTAAGTTGGTTTTTATCTATGCTACCTCCATGGCTCCATCCACACTATTCACTAGTCGCCAAGTTACCGAAGTTTTTTATATAACCTCGCCACCACCCGACATTCAAGCACATCTCATACTCGTGATAATGCTTCCACCTCCACATGTAGCTCACATCTCACATTCTTAATGAAGACTGAACAGTGTAAATTTTAGGCCAACTGCATCTTTATAGCAACAAGTATATATACAACATTATATGTTTGTAACAAGAAGTATATTTGTATAAAAACCGTTTGAATGATCTCCAGTCCGATATGGCAAAAAATAAGGAATGTGACAAGGGCAACAATTTTACCTGCATACATGTCACAGGTTTATTTGTATAAGAACTCTTTAAATGATCTTTAGTAAGTGTTGTACAATATAATCTTGTCAAACAGTGACAATGAAAAATAATGATAGAGAAGGCAAAAAGAAGCAAATAAATCATCCCATTGAGGGCAAAACTAGCTCAAAATCGACAAAATTTGAGCATCAAAATTTCAAGCAAAATACAGCAGAGGGATTTTCTACTACTGTTTTTGCTGGTAATGTCAAAATATCCTCACAAGGAGAAACTAACCCAAATCACCAAAACTATCCAAAATGGAGTCTACATCTGGGGTTATAATAACGTGCTTGCTTATTTCCCCGGTGACACAACAATGCTTCTGCTGTGCATTGACATTTACAACATCCTCTGCAAATCCGCAGTCTGAGCCAGGGGTTACCTGCGGCCAAAATTGTAGTAGCACCATCAACTCTCAAAATTTCGATAAATTACAGAAATTTATCAAAATTAATGAAGAGAATTGGACAGAAAATGTCCTGTGTTCCAAGAGGTTTTATCACAGCCAATGTTACCACAACTCAATTAGAAGTATCTAGGATGGGGTCATGGGGTGGGTGTCGGACTCGCCCATTTTTAAGAGTTCACAACTTAAACACAGGTACATGAAGTTGTATGAAGAGAATGAATAACATAACTTGTAGCTTAAAGCAAGGGGCTTGACATTCAGGTGGAAAGTTAGCAGCCGGTTTTCCATAACTCTAGGTTACGCCAAACCAAGTGTTACCTGTTTTTGAATAAAAGAATTTGGAGGGAAAGGGAGGACCACAATTCCTATTATTTGGTTAATAAGTTGGGTTGGATGGAAATGGAGGGATGTATTTATTTACCTTCCTCCAGGTCAAACCAAAATCCGTCTTTGCTTAGTTTGTGAAAAGCAAAAGCCTGGTGACTAAAGACATGATTATCAATGGGCATGATTGGCTAGCTTAAACAAACTGCTGAATATTTTGGAATGAAGTTGCATGCAACTCAACCATCTCACAATTTCAGACTTAAATAGAGTCATTTTATAGCAAGCTATGAGATGATGTAAAACATTAGTGCAGAAATTCAAAACCGCAAACTTTAAATAATGAATACTGCAAAGCTTGTATAGTGGCAGTGTGGCACTCACATCATATTGGACATCCCCAAGCTTGAGCTTCACAGCACCACTCTTGTAAATCACTAATTTACCCATTAAGCCTGCTTTTAACTCGTTGAATCCACAGGGCCTGTCCATAACCTTTGCACCAATTGCAGGTTTTGAATCGCTAGCTGATCCCTCGCCTGCTGCAGAAGCTACTCGTTTTGTCATTGGCAAAGTCCTTGGTATTTGAAAAAGCAACATTCTAGAATCTGAATTCTCACCCTGTCACAAAGATAATAAGAAATTTTTGACACAGTACTCCACTAGGGGGCTAGCATATCATATAAAATCATTTCTAAGGGCGCTAGACTAACTAACGACTTTATAGCAAAATCCCGGTCTGCAGCAATAGTAGGAGGAGCAAGCCGTTCTTCTAAAAAGAGAACATTAGGCAGGCGATTAAGGCATGTCATCTCTTATCTCTTGCTAAAATAAAAAATCTCAACATTTTTTTATGTTTTTCTTAGATTTATTCCGTACCATGTGTTATTGGACTTTTTTTCCTATCTTTCTTTTTCCTCTAAACTTTGTACCTTACAATGATGGACATTACCCAAGTCCAAATCAGTATGGGAATGAGGGTGTGTTGTTTGTGTACAAAGTCAAAATTATGACAAGAGGGGAAACTGAAGTCACAAAAGAGCCATAGTGAATAACATGAGTATTAAATACAAAAGGCCGGAATTTTTGAGATAGAATTATCACCATAAAACCTAACTCTGCAGCTAGGTTGGTATTACTTTCATCAAAGGTGGAGACCCGCCCAAATTCCTCTGCGTCAAGTGTTTCTGCAAGTTAAACAAGAAGATAACATTTGCTTCCATGAATAACTTATTATCAAAAATCAGTCTCCACAGGTAATAAAGGTGTACTATACATCTAGGTAGCACCAAAAAGGACACGGACACATGACACATGGACACGTGACACAGCATGTCATGAAATTTAGGACACGGGATGTTATTTAAATTTAATAAAATATACAATTTATAGTTAAAAATGTTTGATTTTATTTTTGTAAAAGTATTTGATATTAATTTTAAATAAGTGAAGGTCAAACTTGACCTTGATAATAACTCATTTTCATTTCTCATCCAAACCAATATTCTAATTAATCTCTTTCGATAAGGCATTTCCGTCTGAAGAACATCATTCACCCCCAAATGATGACCAAATACCGTGGACACGCGACGGACACGGCTCAATGCCTCAAATACCATGGACACGCGTCGGACACGTGCCCAAATAAATGTAGAAAGTTAGACACGGCTTTATAGGTGTCCGACACGTTTCGGCGTGTATCCGTGGAGTGTTGGACACGGTACGCCTCATTACGAGAAGTGTCCGTGCTACCTAGCTATACATAGCATTGAGATTCCAGTAAAACATATGGAACTCCACCTACCCCTTGACCAAGGCCGATCCTAAACATTTTGAGACCCTAGGCAAAATTGTAAAATGGGGCCCTAAACTTTATAAAAATCTTTGTACAAGTAATTCATGCGTAATTATCTAATAAAAATCAATAAACAAAACAATGGACGCAGAAAAACTTTTGAACAAGATGAGGTTGATTCTTGAAAAATCCTAAAAATTTAGAAGAAAAAATGATTTTAGATTAGGAGAAAATCAATAAAAACAAAACAATGGACGCAGAAAAACTTTTGAACAAGATGAGGTTGATTCTTGAAAAATCCTAAAAATTTAGAAGAAAAAATGAGTTTAGATTAGAAGAATTAGAGAGAGGGTACCTTATAATTCAGCCCTTTTATTGTCAAAAAATTGCAAAAGATCAAAATTCTTTTAAAGGTTTATATATTAGCTTTATTAGACGAGTCCAATGAATGTATAATTTGGACAAATTATGCTACGATAAACACAATTCACCCAAAGTCTCAAAAGCATGAAAAATATTTTATAATTCAATTGACCCAAAAAAAGCCACGAGGAATAGAACACACGCCTCTTAATATTTAGTAAGATGCAAACCCACTACACGACAGTATTTACCTTATTTTGATTTTCACATGTAATAAATTGTATTTGACAAATTGCAGACTTCTAATTTCACACTTATGGCCCCTTGTCAATTGCCAACCCAGACACCCTATAGGGCCGGCCCTCCCCTTGATAAGGTCAATAGCTTACTTATTCCACGATTAGTTTTCCGTTTTAGACTTGCTTTTAATGAGTAAGAGACTATGAGTGTATGGCCATTCTACGCGAGTGCACGTGCATATAAGTACAATCTTACCCACTTGTCATTCAAAAACAAAGCGAAAATGAGGTCCCTCCGTTCTCTCCCAAGTCTTTGTGAGAAAAAGAAAAGGTAAAGAAATTGTGCTCCAAGTCTCCAACAGAAAAATATTGACCATAGTCTGAAGCAAACAAAATTAACAGTGGACCTTGACAAACCTGGATTTCCAGAATAAGGCCTCCGAAGAGGCAGTCTTGAAGGATAATAGCTGTAATAACTCTGCAAACGGATTCAAACATTAATAAATTGGTGCACAAAGTAACAGCGATGAAAAGAAATGAGTGAAAAGAATAAAAAATAGTTGGGATAATAAGCCACAACCCATGTACAGAATCAAACTACTTACCCATGGCTCTTTGAAATCCTTCTCATCGTTGAAAACGTTAGCTTTATCTGAGTTACAAAAAGTTATCTTACACAAGGTTCTTAAATCAATCCAAAAATTCAAGCTATCAAAGTTATATAACCCTTAAGAAACCACACCTTCAAAGTAACTCGGAATACTTCCATTGTATTGACGACTGGGCATAGCTGATCCATAGCCGAAGGCAACTTGGTCAGCCTCCGCTGCAGATTAAGAAGTACAAAAGAGTTAGGAGGGGGTAACTATTAGAAAGATTCCAGTGTTAAATATTGCGTATTGAAATTGAAGTTGAAATTAAATATAGCAAAAGATCAGAATGCTTCTAGGTCCTAGAAGAAAATAATTTCGTACAACTTCTCTCTTCCGTTGACAGATTCCGCATTTTGGAAACGCGGGGGTAAAAAAGCAACCAAATGAACTACACCTTCCTTACTAGACATCAGAATGCAGCTTCGCAATCAGAAATTGTCCGTTAGATCTACTTAATATTTTGAGTTGCAATCATTCCATTTGCATAACACACTCAGCGGCCAACAGCCTGGAGCTCAAGCACGATAGGCTCATCCGAAAGAGTGAAAACAGTCACCATAAAAAATTATGCCTATAATTATTATTAGCCCGATATAGGGTACTAATGCACAGCCAATAATTTGGTATATGCCAATCTCCCCTCCATAGCATAACACCCTCACTTCATCATTGAGTCACTAGTGGTCCACTCTTTAGCCAGAAGTGAGGAAAGGCCTCCCAAGAGATTATGTAAACTAAACTGACGGTATATGCTACGTAAACTCGTAAGCTTAGTATGAATTTCGAGTTATTCCAGTAGGGAGAGTGAAGACAAGGGTACGATTCAGAAAAGAAAATAATTAAAACTCGCCTTTCTTCACAACCCTGGGCTTTGCTGATAAGCTCTCCTGCATATGAAAACCATCGATGATTGAGAGACATTGAAGCAAACCGCAGCCCGCAGGTAAGAGATTACGGACAAAAATTGATAAAAATAAAATAAAATAAATTGGCATATAAAACCTGAAAGCGTCGCATCAACTCCTTCGCTTCAGAACTTTCAGCATCATCAGTTGCTTCTCTGTATATCAAAATAATGATAATAAAAAGGAGTTCGGAGAGGATTATCTATAGTGACTAAGATAACATTATTCCCATTGGAACCGTATATTGCATAAGAAACAATATCTTACATTTTCGGTGCAACACGCTTGATTACTCTAGGTGCTTGACGTTTTGGTTGAAATCTCAACTACAAAAACATGGTCAATGATTTAACAAAAGTTTTAACAATGAGAACTTCTAGTACGAGAAGGAACAAGAAGAGGCGTGAAATGTGAACCTTCCTTGGAGCTGGCTTTTGGTCAGAATTATCTGGATCCATTCCTTAGACAAGAGCTTGTTATCTAAATATAAGAATGCAATCCTGAAATCAATGCTCACCCAAATGCAAGTAAGCGACCGAGATATAGCAAACCCAGGGATGTTTACCCCCGTAATAGTACATCAAACTCCCACCTCCTCCAAAAAATAAGATGTAAAAAGCGTCACAAAAATTCCGACACTTGACTTAAAACAAGAGCTTATTCTTCACTTGAATCTTACTCTACAGATAGCAGGGCAGGTGTCATCAAAACCCTTAAAAACACGAAGACTAACTTGAAGAAACGGAATCAAAATATCGCGAGACACAGCAAATAAAGTGCTGATATTTCCGTTATCAGCCTTCTATAACAAGTTGATACATATAACAACCTCTTTTTGTCTGGTTTAATCAGGACATATCAAGTACTCCGTCAGACCCAACTATTTGGCTACCTATTTTATCTTAATGACGGGTATTTTGATCAAACGTAAGCATATGACTGCCTGGAGAGGTATTGTTGTTCACAACAAACACAGAGCATATGTGAGCCAAAGTCCATTTTTTATTTACTGATTTTCAGTACCCACGTTCTATATGAGAATTAATTAGATAGCATTACAATAACATCATTGGTTTCTCTCAAGTCTCGATTGTTCATTGTTCAATTCCAAAATATCCTATTGATCGAATTACCCAGTTATTACAGAATTTGAACCATTTTTTTAATGTATATTTAAATAAATTCTGGGCAAAAAAACCCAAATAAATTACTACTATTATATTAGTAATGTTGATGGTGAGCCAAATAAATAAAACTTCTTACAGATTATCAAACATGTGTAAAAAAAAACCAAATAAATTAAAAAGATACAAAAACTAAAATTACCAGATGTTGGAGCAATGGGGATAGTGACGTTGCAGATTTTTACGGCGGAGATGTTGAATGATAGTGATGGTGAACGAAAGTGACGACAGTGAGCGAAAGCAGAGATGCGGGATAATATTGGAGAACCAAGATGATGGTGGATTGGTTGGGGTCGTGCTCTAGGTTATTTGGTGGTTATTAATATATCCGTCGCAAGTTTCTAACGGGCCAAGTTTTCCAACTTACGTAAGACAAAGTCTAGGTAATTTTAAAAGCTTGTTTTTTCCTACCTAGATGGGTAATATACCCGTCACAAATGAGAAAACCACAAATTTCGAATCTAATAATTGGTAAGTCTCTTGAGAGGCGGTTTTTATTGGGCTTATTGAAATGTTATTATACAATTTTAAAAAAAAAAAGTGGTACCAAACTTTGTCTAAACCTAATAAAATAGATGCACATTGAGATCTATATAATAACATAAAAAGGCTTCTTGAGCCTCCATTGAAGTGACATGTGTCATCTTTAACTTTTTGCCACATAATACTACTAAAAAAATATTATTATTATTATTATTTATTATTATTATTATCATCATTATTATTGTAAAAATAAAATAGTAATTCTTGAACTTTTCATTTTTCATGGCTCTTTGTATACCCTATTAAATTAAAATTTCAAATTTAATATCTCTATTGATTGGGCATTCTTAATTACATACGGAGTATTGATTAAAAATTCATCATATAAATATATAATTATATAAGAATATTCATGACCCATCATTTTTCTCATTTTACTCATATGTTCATTGCAATAAAACAATCTCTTTATCTCCTTTTTATGTATAATAACATAAAAAGGCTTCTTGAGCCTCCATTGAAGTGACATGTGTCACCTTCAACTTTTTGCCACATAATACTACTAAAAAAATATTATTATTATTATTATTTATTATTATTATTATCATCATTATTATTGTAATAATAAAATAGTAATTCTTGAACTTTTCATTTTTCATGGCTCTTTGTATACCCTATTAAATTAAAATTTCAAATTTAATATCTCTATTGATTGGGCATTCTTAATTACATACGGAGTATTGATTAAAAATTCATCATATAAATATATAATTATATAAGAATATTCATGACCCATCATTTTTCTCATTTTACTCATATGTTCATTGCAATAAAACAATCTCTTTATCTCCTTTTTATGTAACTTATTTTACAATATCTTATATATAACTCATTTTTTTTAATATAATGAAAATCAATGCGTTGAAAATTCAGTTTTTCTTTCTAAACTTACATCTGATGTCCTAACCATTGCCAACAAGACACCATTGTAATTACAATTTTTTATCGCTTGAGTTATTTTCTTGTGTAATTTTCATTTCTATCTCTCTTTTTTTATTTATCAGATGGTCATTTGTTTATTCTTGATACCATGGTACAATATTTTTTGTTTTTAGACTAATTAATTTGAATTTTGGAAGGATAGCTTATATTAATTTATTTATCTAATGGTCATTTTTTTTTTTTTGCTTAGTACGTCTACATCCATGTATAAAAAATGGTAAGTGACACCTATACTATTTTTTTCATAGAAGTTGATTTTTATTATTTCTTTATTTCTTGAATATTTAGCATGAAATGAGTTTAATGAATTATCTTTTATCAATAAAAATGGTACCAAAAAGTTCCAAAAAATCTAGATATGAGACTATGACTTTGATGGAGTTTGACAAGAAGTTCTTTTTCCCCCTTTTTTTGTATGTACAATATTGTATAGTTACTGACTAATAATTTATAGTTCAACGATTATTAATATGAGTTTCTGAATTTCACAACTACATTGCTTAAAATGTTGACCACTGGTAAAAATCGAATGCATCAAGCTACAATTAGCTAGGTGATCGAATAAATATGTAAGTACTGCTGGAAAATAAGAAATACGCTAATCGGTTTTTCAATTTTCACCTACTTGACAAATTTCGACCTGAGTTTCTCAACATTTGAGATATTGTTGAAGTTGGTTATGTCTTATTATTGAATTTGTTCCCTCCATTTTAGAGAAAAAATCTCTTAGGTTTGGGTTTTCTATTTTTACGGGAGCGAAAATCAAAATTTTTTCCTGTGATTAGAGTACTTAAAAAAATGTACACACTACTAAGAGCACTATAACATTTATAAAATACAAAAAGGAAAAAGCAAGGCAAAATATCCATTTACAACTTAATAATCTTATCTTAATTAAAACAAAAACATTTAAAGCCTCCACATTCACCCACGTCATCACAATACATTTTTGTTTGTCCACTAATTGTTGAAACAAGTGGGGTCTTTGGTGGGGCCATTTCAATATCATGCAAATTATATTAGGGGAATATTACAACATTAAAATTAGTCAATTAATTTATGATTTCGTTAATTATTTTCATATGATTTGTAATTTTATAAAATATTTAATTAAGGTGTTTAAATGAAAGTACGAATTGTCAAAAACAATATTAATAACATAAATATAAAGGTCAGGGCATCATAGTTATTATCTTTAATAATACAATCTATGCTTAAAAGTACTAAAATTATTTGGGCAAATATTGTTTTAAACATCAACATTTAATTATTATAACCTAATGTTCTAACATCATATACAAAAAATCTTGCTTGTGACGGATAATTTAACACAAAATACATTTTATTATATATATTAATATTAAAACACTAAAACAAAAAACCATTAAATATTAACATAGGTACCAACTCTAACATAATTATTCAATTAAAGCCGACTAATGATTTAGATCTTATTTAACTATAACAGAAAAAAAAACTCAGTTCAATAATAGGGGGTTTAGTCTTCTTAAAGAAAATTAATGATTTATGTGTCCTGGAGGGTTTGTAAGGGTAATGAATTAAGAAAGCGACAAATTTTTATTTAAGATGTGTATATTCGTCTTAAATTTAAGACCAATCAACAAAAAAATGCTAAGACCTAAGGTTTTGGAGCTAAATTGGAACAATGTCTTGCTTACAACTGTTGTAAGTTGTAACGAAGGCGTGAAAAACACCTTCACCCCAAAAAAGTGTTGATTTAGATGGATTTATACCTTCCGTGGTAAATTATTTTTCTTTTCCAATGGATGTAAATAATAATTTGTGAAATTAGAAAAATAGAGTGGATTTAAGATGGTTGTATAAATCCATGACTGATTTCTCATTTAAAATGGGTAGACACGTGCACATAAATCTCTACCCTATCAAAACAAATTAATAATACTCCTATTTTTCCAATTTTTTCATGGATTAACAATTTCGATTGGAATCTCAAGTGAAATTTTATTAGATAATTTATATTCTCTATACATTAGACATGTATGAAAAAGTAATTTACAAATAAATATTTCATTATTGTAATATTATTAAAAAAATTATTTACTTATTCACTGGATATAAATTATAATAATATGAAAATATATTTCAATATTTATACATTTAATCCAATTATTGAATATTCAATTCCGTACAATTTTAAATATTCAATCCCGTGCAATTTGCACGGGGTTAAAACTAGTACACAACAAAATTACGTACTAATGAAAATCTAATCACAAACCGTTACAAATATCACTAAAAAAAACGCCCCGTGAATTTCACGGGAAACAGAACTAGTTAAAGATAAAATGGATACATATATAATAAAAATTGGAAATAGGTTCAGTAAAACGGTAATTATTTTGTAATAGTGGATTAACCACACTTCTACACGTACAAGATTTTTAAAATTTACTTTTGGTTTTTTTTTTTCTTTTCTTCTTCTAGGTTTATTAATACTAAAAATTAATTTAGATTTTTTAAACTTTGTTAATAAATACTTGGATTAATTGAAAAAATTAAGAGAAAGGTTTTGATGGGTGTATAGAATGTGAGAATTAATTGTAGGGATGTCATTGGGGCGGGTACAAGTGGATATCGCCCCGCACCCGCCTCAGTTGGGGCGGGGATGGGTAGGGCTTTGGTGGGTGGTGTGGCGGGGACGGGTACGAAAATTGTACCCGTCATGGGTATTGGGGCGGGGATGATTTTTGCGTGTTACCCACTTCATACCCGCCTACCCGCCAATTATTACAAATATTATTACCATTGTTACGATAATTTTACAAATATTATTTTGCTATAATTAAGACGTAATGTTAAAAATAGATATTTTATAAAGTATTTTATCAACTTCTTAAGTAAGTAACTGGAATTATATAAACAAATTCCTGAAAATAGAAAATCAACTTGTACAAAAAAAGATCGAAAAAAATTTATGGTATAGCGGGTTAATGGGTAGGTGGGACGGGGATGATTTTGAAAACTTGTATCCGCCACGGGTGGTGGGGAGGGAATGGTTTTGGAAATTTGTACCCGCCATGGGTGGTGGGGCGGGGATGGGTACGATATTTTCTTGATGGGTACGGGTACGGGGAGCCTATAACCAGCACAGCCCCGCCCCAATGACATCGCTAATTGATTGGTTCATCACCTAAGTCGTAACCTTTTGTATGGGAGGATGAAAATGAGTCAAATAAGTAAAGAGAGATTAAAAGTAAAAATTATCGGTGACTCAATTAACTCAATATTGTGCTTGCGCAAAAGCGGTGATTAGCCCCATAACTTTCAACAATTGTGAAATTAAGTTACAAATATAACATTTAAGCTCCGTAACTTTGACAAAAAGTGAAATTCAACCCTGTTATTAATTTTAACATAAAATATATCATTAATAATTTTATATTTATATTCATCGTACACTAAATAACTTTTAATATTTTACAAGAATTTAAATAATATATTAACGAACATAGTTTTTATATAGGATATTTTAAATATTTTAACTAGTTTTAATATAATTGATATATATATATATATATATATATATATATATATATATATATATATATATATATATATATATAGGGTCGAGATCAGGTGAGAACCACCCATATGATGAGAACCATGAGAACCAATTAATAACCCTTAGATCTGTTAGTTTGATTAATAACCATTGGATCCGCTTCCCCTCAATTTTAACGCGTATACCCCCCCCCCAAACCCCTGCAAACTTCCTCATTTCCCAAATTCACTTTCTCTCTCCTCATTTTTTATCTCTCTTCGAATACGAGAATCCTCCGCCATTAACCTAATTCTTCGACCATCAAAACTTTCGCCATTACTCTAATTCTTCGACTATCAAATTTACTCACTAAATTATTCGACAATTAACCTTTCGACGTTGCTTCAATCAATGGAGCCTTTTAATTCGAGGTAAAGTTTCGATTTTTATGATTTTTTAGCGAAAATTAGTTGAATTAGTTGATTAAATTAGTTGAATTAGGGCTGAATTATCGTTTTGATTCATCGATTAACTTTCTGGGTTGATGAATTATGCTTCTGAAATTAGGGTTTCGTGAATTCAATTGGGGAAACTGAGAAATTAGGGTTAGGGAGTTTCGTGTATTAATTGGGGAAACTGAAAAATTAGGGAGTTTCGTGAATACAATTAGGGTTAGGGAGTTTCGTTAATTGAATTGGGGACACTTAGAAATTAGCCTTAGGGAATTTAACTGACTTCCTAAATTTGTTGAAATCATGGAATTGGAGACTGTTTATGTGCATCTAATACATGTGTATGTGCATCAAAGTACGATTTTGTGAATGAGATTGGCTTAATTGAGATATTAGGGCTGCAGAAATTGAGAAATCACATCAATTTCTTGAAATTTGGACACTGGAGACTGTTTACGTGCATCTCATTTTGTATATTATGTGCATCAAATTTCTGTTGAGGCGCATCAAATTGTGATTTTGTGTATCAAATTCACTTAATAGATAATGTATACTGTTAGATTGTTGTTTATTTAACTTTTGACATTTCGTGTTGCAGCAATATTAGCAATAATGACCACTGCTCTTCTTCAAATGTCATTACAAAAGAAGGATTGATTGTTGAAGTTTTATCAGAAGTATCTGCACTAGCAGTTGAACGTGACCCTGAAGTTGTGACTTTCGAATTTGTTGAAGGTACAATTCTGTTCATCCTTAAATTTTGAGTTTCATGGTTGTCTTAGTTGTCTGATGATCTTTTGGTTTTAATGATTTGTCTTAGTTGCTTGCTTGATGTTTTAAGGTTTTTTTAGGCAATTATTCTTAGGTTTGAGGATATCCGTCCTCTTTACATGCATGAAATAAGGATCAGTGTGCACGAAATAAGGTTCTGTTTGCGTCAAATAAGGTGCCAATGTTTATTGTGCAGTAGTACAGTGATGTCTATTTTGTTTGATGTCTATTAGAGAACAAGATTTTACGTATTTGATGCATGTAGAAGTTTATTCCATGCACATATAACACTTTTCCATGCATGTGTAAGACAAGTATTTAGAGACTCTCGCTTTGGAGGTTTGAATGGTGATGTTCTACAGATGTGGTTATGTAATAGAATGTTTATGGTCAGGGGGGAGTGTACTTGGATTATCCAGCAGCACTAACACTATTTTGTGAGAGTGTAATTCATATTTTTGCACCTCCCTTCATCTTTCTTACTTTAATTGCACCACATATGCAGGTATCGTAGTAGAGCAGCCTGTAGAGCAGCCTGTAGAGCAGCCACAACCAGAGGACGAGGAGGCAGCAGAAGGTTCTTCAAGCAACACGAATCGGATTTTTGAGTGTGCCATCCATCTTAAGCCTGTTATTGGTATGCTGTTCGATACGCTTGACTTGGGTGTTGAGTTTTATGACACATATGCCAAAGAATGTGGATTTGTTACTAGGTTAAGCTCCCAAAAGTCTAAAAATGGTGTCATTACCCATAAGAAATGCGTCTGTAATAAGGCTGGAGTATGTCAACCCAAAGGGAAAAATCACCGGAGGCAAAGGACTAGGATAGAATGTCCTTCTTGTATTAAGTTTAAGCGAATTATGAATGAAGGTCCTGATATTGGTAAATACCAAATTTATGATTTTCATGAAGGTCATAATCATATGCCACAAACACCTACAACAATGGTACATTTGACCCAAACAAGGGAATTAAGTATATTTCACAAGAAAATGATAATTGATAACTCCAAAAATAACATTGGACCAGTTAAATCTTATAGGTTATTTAAGGAGTATGTTAGGGGTTACAAGAATGTGGGTGCGTCATTGGAAGATTTGAAGAATTTTTCAAGAGATATCAAAAATTATTTGTCTGAGGGGGATGCTCAAATGCTTATTGAGCATTTTATGAAGACCAAACACATGTGTCCCTCATTTTACTTTGATTTTGAGGTTGATGAAAAAGGTCGATTGTCCACGTATTTTGGGCTGACCCTATTAGCATTAAAAACTATTTGATCTTCGGAGACATGACCTCTTTCGATACCATCTTTAGAAAAAATAAATATAGGATGATTTTTGCACCTTTCACGGGGGTGGATAATCATAAGAGGTGTGTGACATTTGGGGCTGGACTTCTTAGTAATGAGAGTAAGGAATCATTTGCATGGTTTTTTACTAGATTTGTAGAGGCGATGGGTGGTCATCATCCCGTTTGTGTGATTACGGATAAAGATTTGGGTATAGAGGAAGGAATGAATATTGCATGGGGAGAAAAAGTGCAACATAGATATTGCATGTGGCATATCTTAAAAAAACTTCCTGAGAAAGTAGGACCTTTAGTTTGTAAAGATACCGAGTTTTTGAAAGAGATAAACCGGTGTGTCTGGAGTGACGATTTGGAGCCGGCTGAATTTGAGGAAAGATGGACAGAAATAGTTGAGGCTCATGGATTGTCGGATAATGTGTGGCTTACGGATAAGTTTAAGATTAGAGATAGGTGGATTCCAGCTTATTTCCGCGACCTATTTTTAGGAGGTCTGATGAGAACCACCTCGAGGTCCGAGTCAGAAAACCACTTTTTCAGCAACTTCACTAATCCTAATTTAACCCTAGTTGAGTTTTGGATGAGGTTTGAGAGTGCGATGGATGCACAAAGATGGACTCAATCGAAACTGATTGCACAATCAAAGAACTCATTCCCCCACTTGTTGACTAAAGTAGCCCTAGAAAAGAATGCATCAGAATTCTACACTCCAACAATCTTCCGTGAGTTTCAAAAGGAAGTCGAAGCAGCTTGCTTCTCATGTGGTGCTGGGGATAAAGAAAAAGATCCAGCCCTTCCAATTGTATACATAGAGATCATAGATCATGTTCGAAAGAAAACGTATAAGGTTGGTTTTGGTCAGGATGATTCTGCAACAGTGTGCACTTGCAAGAAGTTTGAACGACATGGAATACTTTGTCGACATGCTCTGTGTGTCCTTAAAGATCGGGGAATTCAGAAAGTTCCAAGTGACTTCCTACTTAGTCGGTGGAGCAAACTAGCAACCTGCAAACCAATCGTCGGCCCTAATGGCCAGTTGCTTGCTGACTGTACATCAATGGATGTACAGAAAAACAAAGTAGGAGAGTTATGGTCAGAGTTGTTTGGTTGCGTGGCACTTGTTGAACAGAGTCCGGTGCATTGTGATGAGTTGCTTGGGATTTTGCGTGAGTTCAAGGAAAGGGTTAAAATTGCGCCTGATGAAAGTGGCAGCAATATTGGTAGTGCAAAGGGAAAGGACAAGAATGCTGAAATTGGGATGCTTTTAGGAAAAAGCAGGCCCACCGAAATTACTGTTTTGCCTCCAAGACAGTGCAAAAATAAAGGTTCGGGGAAAAGGCTGATCTCACAGAGAGAACGAGCAGGGGAAGTGAAGAAGAAACCACTAAGAAAATGCAGGGCATGTGGGGAGATGGCGAACCATGACAGCAGGAATTGTGACCGAAGGACAACCGAGGATGAGCAGTCACAATAGGTATGCAGTGACTAAATAGATCGAGCTATTCTTCTTTTTTTAGTCTCATTTGTTGGGTAAAAAATGGCTTACACTTCGTTATTACTACATTCTGGATTCATCTCCCCGTTTTTCAAACAAGTGCTGGAATCATCTGGATTTGCTCCAACTCTTTCTGTTTCACTGACTTCAGCAATTCTGCTTCTGTATTACTTTGCTTTCTAGTGAATGCATCTTTGAGATATTATTGTTGACTTGTTATGGTTTGATAGTATAGTCAAATTAGTTTGAGGGACATTTGATGTTGCTCAACATTTAACTAGTTTATTTTTTAAAGTCTTGCAGGACCATATTACCAGTAGCTGTTTTGGACAAAGAGGGCTGTCACAATTTTGTTCGGAGCGTGGATTGGCGGTCTCGTACTCTCGGATGACTAATTTAGTTGAATTATTTAGGGCTGTAATTAATTTTCTTTCGACATTTTAGCAAGGTGTGCAACTTAGCTATCTAATCGACATTTACGTTTGTATTGACTTTTCACGTTAAAATTTCAAGGCTTACCAAATCTGACTGCCATGATTGTAAGCCTTTGCTGCTGCAATCACATCATCAGATAAAGAGTTGTGTTGGCAAGTTATAATTTCATTGCAAACCTTCACAATGTAACGTTTTACATCAACTCTCTGAAAAATATCAACAACAGAAATCAACATCAGTGTCCACAAAAGCTAATTAATGCATCTGCATCGCTACTAGCCTACTACTGCAATGAGACTTAGTTAGAAATACCAGATAGAAACTTACTTCCTTCATGCCCACCTTTGAACCAAAGCGTGCCTTAACACCGTTGTACATCTCCATATGACGCATGAGGTAGATTCCAGTATCACACTCCACTTCTATGTCACAGTGCGGGAGATACAAAGTAGGCGTCAAAAGCCATGCAGCCGCCAGTTTTGGAATCCTACTTTCAAGCGTAAGCAACAAGTTCACCTGATAAAGGAAAAGTAATATATTGTAAATAATCTCTCACAAAGATTAGACGAAAATAACTCACTTTATTGCCAAAAGATTTGAAGACATACCACAGGTTTAACTTGGCGATAATAGTCAGTTGACGAAGGCATCAAGTGCATCATATCTAGCACATCCTTGTCAACATAGTAACAGAAAAGAAGTGGCTTGGGAGTAACAATAGGAATCAAAAGCTGGACGACAATGAAAACAAACACAACAATGAATTTCTGTTGAGTAATCTGCAGTTTAGATCATTTCATCTCAGTTTACACACTGTAATGTAAGAATCTTCAAGGACTTACCAACTTCACGTCTTCAAAGTTGAGATCCAATGCTGCAATCTGTTCAGTACATTAGGTGACCCATATTAGTGAAACAATCATGTAATAATTGGATTCTTATTTAATGCATGTACAATGTTGTTTAATGAATATAGAGTGCTGTTTAATGCATCTATAAGGTTACTTCATGATTTCACAGGTCTGAACAATTACAGAACTTTAAATGAGAAACTTACGTCAGTTGTATCTGTTAGAAATAGACGGCAGGGGGATTTACGATTTCTGTATTTGTTTAGCTCATTCAAATGATCACACCATATAGAAATGACATCTGGATGAACTTGACCACCAAGAAGCAAACTCTTCATATGACTTCGTGTAAGAGTCTTGCCCGCATGGCAATACAAAACCTCCCTATACAGATATGAAAGCATGAAACGTTAGTGTCAGACAAATAAGATATAATACATATATGCTGAATCAGATTAAAAAATATAAGACTGATACGTACTCTTCAACTAAATCATTGGAAAATGCATAGTCTCCCACCAGTCTTTCCAACTGAGTCAACCCACGAACCATGTCCACATTCCTGATAAAGAAAGGCGACCGGTAAACATCAGCAACCTCAACAGACCTCTTAGGTTGCACCCGCTTAGCTTGCACAGTCTCAGCAGGTAAGACAAGACATCTTTTAGCAGCCATCTGCCGAGTCTCCATTGTATACTCTGTGGGGGCAGTTGGGGGCTCTTCTACTGGTGAATCCAATGCATCTTGAGAGGATATAACAACAGGAGATGGTTCTTGAGGGGATAGTTGAGACGAAATCAGAATTGGCGATATTGGGTCTGATGTGCTTGCATGAATAATAGGTGGCGTAGTTGATGTGCTTGCATGGGGAACAGTTAAATGCATGTCCTGCATCCTCGACTCAAGGAACTCTTGAGAGGTATAAAATGCATCATCACCACTAAAAAGGCTGAAAGATGGTCTTTCGAAAAGCGCTTTTTCCTTTGCCTTTTTTTCCTTCAAATCTTCATGGTGCGATTCAAAAACTTTGCCGACATGGTCATATGCATCATTAAGGAGTCCTTCTAATTCAGCCATGACAGACGGATCGGCTAAAAATTCATCATCTACAGAACGCCCATTGAATTCCCTCTGATTCAACTCCCCTTCATCCTTATTCAGCAGCTCCTCCACCGCCCCCTCATCCTTCTTCAGCTCCTCCTCTTCCCCCTTATCCTTCTCCAGCTCCTCCCCCACTTCCCCCACCTCCTTTCTCTTCTTTATTTCATTGTCATTGTCATCATCCACCACCTGATCACCTGATCCAGCAGCATTAGTACCAACCTTATCACCTTCCCTTTCACCTTCTTCTCTACTTTGCTGTGAAAGGGAGAAGCCTTCAAACAAGGACTCTGCCAAATTTGACATTTGGGCGACAACTGGGAAACCAGAAACCTTACACTCAGCTTTTTTAACTGCTTTGGTGAACTCACCATAAGCATCTGCAAGTCGAATAGCTGTCTCCGCCAAATACTTGATGGATTCTTTCTTTTCATCAAGCAGTTCAGCTTCAACTTCTGTTTCAGCTTGAGGTTGAGGCTCGTCTTGAGGTTCATTTTCAGGTTGAGGTTGAGGCTCGTGTTGAGCCTCAATTCTAGGTCCAGCATATACAAATAATGGTTCAACAGACCCCTTACCAAAGCCGCCCCCCTTGTGCTTCTCCAACTTCACCCTTTCTCGGATCTTCTCATCCGTCCAATTTGCCCACAATGGAAATGATCTCGCCACTGTTCTCGTCATGAAAACGACTCGATCCAAGTAGATCATTTGGAAAATCAGAATTGGCCCCTTAAAATAAGCCTTAGGGGAGGTAGCTATAGCCGCCTTCCAGGACATTACATTGTCAATCATATTTGACCGTGCAAATTTGCACCAATTCATGGAAGGGACATCAGCAAGATTTGAGATGCAGCCTAAGATTCGAGGGCTCGGATGATCACCTACTACCCCCATCAACAGGACGTTGAAGATATAGATGAGGAAATTCCTCTTGAAATCGTCTCCGCCATCACGTTGCCCCATCATCTTTTCCAGGAGCTCTTTTTTCGTAATATCGGCTGTTGGGAATTGATCTCTATAATGCTTCACAGCCTCTGTGTACTCTTTGTCTTTAGAAAACATCCCGGCTGGAACAACATCAATACCTCCCATAGGAAGTCCCGTTGCAACATGGACATCCTCATCTGATATCACCAACTTGTGGTCCATCAATGAACAGTCGAAAGGGTTAAAGTTTTCGACAATCCATCTGGCCAAATGGCCATTGATTTCTTCGGACTGAAGTTGCAAAAGACCTCCGAACCCCATACTTTTTATGGCTTCAATTTGCTGTTCAGAGGGGTCCATCTTGAACAGATTAGTGATCAATGAAGGACTCATACGGGTCAGCAGAGGCTTGTACTGATCAGACCTAACCCGCGTTTTGGCAGGAACATAACTGCTGTCGGGAGCCTTCCTCTTGTTCTTGGTAGGTTGACATGGGTGGATTGGGTCTGCTCCTGCTGCTGTTTTACCGCTTCTCATTTGTTTGGCAGCAACATTACTGCTGCTGTCAGGAGCCTTTCGCTTGTTCTTGCTAGGCTGAGGATTTGATATTTGGTCTGCTGCTGCAACTGCTGTACTGCTTGTGCAGGGAGGATTATCTGCATAAGAGATAAGTACAAAATTACTAATGTGATCAAAATTCCATGCACATATGAGTAGCAACCAACAAAAAAAACTGATGAAAAAAGCAGAAAACATTAGCTTAGTATTAAACCCCAGTTTCAGTTATCACGGCCTAATCTCGCTAAATGCAGTCGGGGTAAAAAGCAATCATACTAAACCCCAAAACTTTTATAACATTAACCCTTTCACCAATCCCTAATTCTTCAACAATTCAATGAACCCTCCTCCCCATTTCCAACGCACCCGTCTCAGCACAAGCCTTCAAAGCTACTACAAAACTAATTGGATCAGAAGAAGTAGAGTTGGGTACTGCACATGAATTGTTTTTTATGCAACTACGAAGCTACTTCATGCATTAGTAAAGGTAAATGCTCACCATTGGTGTCAGTAGAAGGCAGATTTGATGTCATTTCCTTGGTTACTGCTTCTTGGATACGTGGACTTATTCGACGAGGTCTTTGTTCTGGTGTAACACCCTTGGCAGAAGTACCTGTGAAAGTAAATAGTATCCGGGCATATATAGTGTTAATTGAACATGTCAACATGAAACAATGGAAACTAAATGTTTGATAAAATATGGAAAGGCAACATAGAAAAAAGGTGAAGAAGCTACACAGAGTTTCATACTAAACGTACTTTGATCAACGGCATCATTTATGGTTGGATTTCTTGGTTTTGTTGGGAAATAATCTTTCACCGATCTACCTCCTCGTATTGGTAATTTTTTGACTGGTGATTTTTTCTTCATTGCAACAGTTTTTCGCCTCATATCTGTAAATGCGTTGAGTGATTTTAACACGGCTACAAGTATTAATTTCAGTAAATGCAGAATTTGGCGCATTAAAACCTAAGCCGAATTTATGCTAAGGGAACCTTATTTGATGCACATTGGACCCTATTTGACGCTTACTCAACCTTACTCCATGCATGTTCACAGGACGGGTAACGTAAATAAGTACTTGAACAATATAAATTATGAGTTTTGCAATCAGAACAAAAATGCAGAACTAACAAAACTGTAAGCAACATATAAACTATGAATTTCAATGCAAATGAGTTCAATGCATAGTCTTCACTGAGCATCAAAACATTCATCCAGACAGAACCTTATTCCATGCGCACAGAACCTTATTTGATGCAGGCTCAACCTTATTTGATGCTCGCTGAACCTTATTCCATGCATGTTCACAGCACGGATAACCTAAACCCTAAGCCTAATTAACTAAAAATAACTGACTAAATAAGTTCAATTCATAGTTTTGACTCTTGAACCTAAAACCTAAGCCTAATTAACTAAAAATAACTGAGTAAATAAGTTCAATTCATAGTTTTGACTCTTGAACCTAAAACCTAAGCCTAATCTGATGTTACTGCGACACAATCTGATGATCATGATCATGCTAACACATATAACTGAGCAAGAATTGAAACATGTACAAATTTGATTGAAAATTAATTTAATGCGACACAATCTGATGATCATGCTAACACATCCGAAATCATCATCAAATTAGGGTTACAGCGAATTAGGGACAAACTATCACCGATAAAATACATATAACAATGAGTGAAATACATATAAGAAAACAAATAGAGTGAAACCGAAAGTAAATAAAGAAAGAGATTACCTTAATTTGTCACGAAAATGCTGAGGGAGATGATGGCGAAGTAGAGGGAGAAAAGAAGATCAGTGAGAAAGCGAAAAGTTAATTTGTCACGAAAATGCTGAGGGAGATGATGGCGAAGTAGAGGGAGAAAAGAAGATCAGTGAGAAAGCGAAAAGGCGGAAATGAAAGAGATTGTAGGATTTGCAAATGGCGTTCACACTTCAGCGCGTAAAAGTGTAAAACCAATTTCCTTTTTTTTTTAAATAAAAAAGAAAGAAAAGCCACTGTGAATCGAACCCAAGATGTCCAGGTTTGAAAGACGAAATTCAAACCAACTGAGATACAAGCTTACTAATGCTACATAAAGAAAAGAATAAATAAGAATGTTTAGTTATTGTATAGTTTTTTTTAGGTGCGGTAATTGTTTTTGGTTTTTCCCGACCTGTGAAAATTGAGGGTTATTTTTGTTGTTTTTCAATATAATTTAGGTTTTTATGCTAACGGGACGGGAAAGGGTTTAGGGTTGGATTAGGAGGATCCGCTACCGCGGATCCCCCTAATCCAACCCTAAACCCTTCCCTTGTTGACGGGACGGGAATGGTTTAGGGTTGGATTAGGGGGATCCGCTACCGCGGATCCCCCTAATCCAACCCTAAACCCTTCCCTTGCTTCAAATACGAACGACAATAAAACAAAAAGACACCCTAGATGGGGACGGGTGAACCCTTTTTTGGGGGACAGGTGTAAAACATGGGGCCGGGTATTCCTAAAACGGGACGGGAAAGGGTTTAGGGTTGGATTAGGACGATCCGCTACCGCGGATCCCCCTAATCCAACCCTAAACCCTTCCCTTGCTTCAAATACGAACGACAATAAAACAAAAAGACACCCTAGATGGGGACGGGTGAACCCTTTTTTGGGGGACAGGTGTAAAACGTGGGGCCGGGTATTCCTAAAACGGGACGGGAAAGGGTTTAGGGTTGGATTAGGAGGATCCGCTACCGCGGATCCCCCTAATCCAACCCTAAACCCTTCCCTTGTTGACGGGACGGGAATGGTTTAGGGTTGGATTAGGGGGATCCGCTACCGCGGATCCCCCTAATCCAACCCTAAACCCTTCCCTTGCTTCAAATACGAACGACAATAAAACAAAAAGACACCCTAGATGGGGACGGGTGAACCCTTTTTGGGGGGACGGGTGAAAAACATGGGGCCGGGTATTCCTAAAACGGGACGGGAAAGGGTTTAGGGTTGGATTAGGACGATCCGCTTCCGCGGATCCCCCTAATCCAACCCTAAACCCTTCCCTTGTTGACGGGACGGGAATGGTTTAGGGTTGGATTAGGAGGATCCGCTACCGCGGATCCCCCTAATCCAACCCTAAACCCTTCCCTTGCTTCAAATACGAACGACAATAAAACAAAAAGACACCCTAGATGGGGACGGGTGAACCCTTTTTTGGGGGACGGGTGAAAAACATGGGGCCGGGTATTTCTAAAACGGGACGAGAAAGGGTTTAGGGTTGGATTATCATTTTTGTATAATTTTATCCTTTGTGTACATCTATGGTTTTATTTACCTATGAAAGTGAATAGTATTCGGGAGGCAGCTTGTTTAATGCATATGTAGTGTTATTTCATGCACGCAGACATGTTTTTGATGCAAGCAGAAGGCCACTACAATGAAGTGACCGCTTTTTCACCTATTAAACATGTACGTTAACAATTGAACATCTGAACACAAAACAAAGTTCTAAGGGTTTAAACACAACGAGCTACATACATAATTTTTACCACCCAAAACAAATTTGGATGCCTAGTTTGATCAACGTCCAATAAATTTTGATGTGTTAGGTTGTTTTTGAGGATGGTACTTCAACATCTTATGCCCTTGCTGGTTCACAAGATAGGGGTAAAATGCTCATTGCTCCTGGAGTAGATGTTTACAAAGGCCAAATTGTTGGCATTCATCAGAGGCCTGCAACAAACGTCCAAATTGGCAAAGAAAGGCAAAGGAAACAACTAGATTCAATAGTGATGTACATGTTTGTTTACATCACATCAAATTTATAGTTTACATCAATACTCCAACTCAGCGAAGTTAGGAGGAAAATATAGTCTTAACCGATATAACGCAATATTTGCGAAGTTATCTAGCATAGCATATCTAGCTGGGTCTTTTCGCAAAGACTGTATGAACTCCTTAACTTGTGTCATTTCATCAGGTTTGAGCTCACGAAGGTGTTCTTATTGGAACGGATTTTGTAGTTGACGGTAATGTACGAGAGTCTCAGCTTCATCCATTGTACGCTCGAAACACGTGCACCTTTTGTATATGATTCTGCCACCTCTACGAATAATACGGACACCGTTGATGTCGTTTTGGCGCAGGAAAAGACTATATGCCGATTTAAGGAGTGGCGCACGTGGATGGAAAAGAAAATACTGACACCATCTTTTGCAAACCATGACCATCTTTGATTTGTCGCGATTACTAAGTAGCTCAAATATCTTAGTAACTAAGTCTTCATCATTGAAAACACAGTCTTTTGGTCCTTGGTTACGGTAGCTAGTGAACTCGACGTTCGCTAATGGCTGTAACGGGAAACTGATATTCTGTTTGTTGGAATTAATGAAATCCTCGTAATCTGCTGCGACATCATTGACTACCCACCCCTTGCACCAATCGGCGATGATCATTCTGTTTTCGGGCATTAACCTGAAAAAATAAATCAAACAGAAGAGTTTTGCAATCAGAACAATATAAATTATGAGTTTTGCAATCAGAACAAAAATGCAGAACTAACAAAACTGTAAGCAACATATAAACTATGAATTTCAATGCAAATGAGTTCAATGCATAGTCTTCACTGAGCATCAAAACATTCGTGCAAACAGAACCTTATTCCATGCGCACAGAACCTTATTTGATGCAGGCTCAACCTTATTTGATGCTCGCTGAACCTTATTCCATGCATGTTCACAGCACGGATAACCTAAAACGTAAGCCTACTTAACTAAAAATAACTGACTAAATAAGTTCAATTCATAGTTTTGACTCTTGAACCTAAAACCTAAGCCTAATTAACTAAAAATAACTGAGTAAATAAGTTCAATTCATAGTTTTGACTCTTGAACCTAAAACCTAAGCCTAATCTGATGTTACTGCGACACAATCTGATGATCATGATCATGCTAACACATATAACTGAGCAAGAATTGAAACATGTACAAAAGGTCAGCAACCATAGCAAACAATACGGTATAAACAGCGAAGAGTAGCAAGACAGTGAACTTATCAAACCACATGAACGTCGAGTAGTTTGCCTAGTTACTTACTCCCGTCTTTTTCATTGAATACTTCAACAGTTCAACTCAAACAATACTTGCACCGGAGGTAAATAAAAGATCGAAGAGCGTAAGTGGAAAAAGCACAATGAAAATACAGATTGTCACCTCTATCTGTGACACACAAGAAGTCGCGACACAATGTTTAGCCAGGGCTTGACTATCGACAGATTTGAAAACAATTGCAAACTTTAGCACTGATGGAAATACAGATTTCCTAACTTGGGTTTTATATCCCTAATTTACTACCTGTATCCTGAAATACAAAATAGCGGCAATGTAGAACAAAAACAAAAACAGTATCCAGTATCTGAAGCAAATTCACCAACACAGGTCAGCAACCATAGCAAACAATACGGTATAAACAGCGAAGAGTAGCAAGACAGTGAACTTATCAAACCACATGAACGTCGAGTAGTTTGCCTAGTTACTTACTCCCGTCTTTTTCATTGAATACTTCAATAGTTCAACTTAAACAATACTTGCACTGACTCGAGTAAATACTACCAGATAAATCAGAAACAATTTATAGAAAATCAAAGCCTGAAGACAAGTTTTATGATGATTATTTCAAATTTCATATTGAATCTTACATTTCACGTACTAAGAATCAAATGGCATTATAAAGCAGCGGAGAAAACATAAATTATAACAAATATAAAAATACAACCCTAATCAAACAAATTTATATGATTAAATTCATAAAATTTGGGAATTAATGAGAAATTGGGGAAATTGATAAATTACCTACACAAGGAAATCGTAGTTGAAATCAGCAACCAATTAGGGGAAAATATGGAGTATAATCGCCAGTACTTGAATCCGTAGAAATGCTCGGTGAAAGGAGCGAAAATGGAGTGAGCGAATTGAAGAAGATGAACGGTTTTCAACGGTTATGGAAGACAGAGGAAAACAAAGTGAAAGTAAAGAATTGGGGGGGTCTGATAGTTTGGTTGGATTTCGCGACAAAATCCAGAACGTCCAATTTGAGTTTGATCTAATGGTTATTAGGAGGTTCTCATGGTTCTCATTATCTCCCTAGTTCTCATTCGATCCCGAATCTATATATATATATATATATATATATATATATATGAAATTACTTTATAAAATCTAAATTTTATGTAATTTATTCAAATATTAATTTTTCCCCAAAATGTGTAATAAATTTCATACAATTTATAAATTTATAACAACTTTTATTGTATTAATAAATTGTATAAATGAATGAAATTGGTTTTTTGGGTGCAATTTTGGTTGGAAATCAAAAAATTGGATTCAATTTCACTTTCATTCAAAGTTATGGGGCCTAATCACTACATTTGAAACTTACGGGGCTTAATCTCACAATTGCTCAAAGTTATGGGGGTTAATCGTCACTTTCGCGTGGTTTTAATTAAGTTTTATAACTATTGATTGTCCATTTCCTCTACTTTGTTCGATGATTTCCAATATTAAATATAGTAAACAGTAAATATTAAATATGTCTAATAACCATATTTACATTTTTTATTTAAAAAATGGGAATAGTAAGACACCGATAATTAATTGAAAACGAAACAAAAGAAAATCCATAAATTTATCAAAAAATGGACAAAATGATCGTTGTACTGCAGTGCCAATATTCGATCGAGTCTCCCCATACTCGGCCGAGTAGACCTTACTCGGTTAAGTACCTAACATACTTGGCTGAGTTATTACCCTTACTTGTCTGACTGTCCGAGTACAAAAGGTCAACTTGGAGTATATTACTTTCCTAAAGTTTCTTTTAAGTGTGAGAGGTCCCCTAAAAAGACGGGTATTATACTTTCAATCCCGAAATTCATGTTTGAATCATGTACTCTGGAGGAGACTATGAAACAACTAAATATGATAATTCACAACATAAAATGTTTGTAAAAGATTAACAACATAAAAATTTGTAAGAATATCTGATTAAAAAAACAGAGGCATTAAGAGTCTAAAAGTCTATCGGCTGAGCTGGGTTGTGACAAATGTGCATACATAATACGTGCTACATGAAATTTATTTACGTAAAGAGCAAAATGAACGCTGAAATGCACCCCTAGAAACAACTAGGGTTGCCATTAACCTTCAATGAAAACATCAAGGATTTTTGGGGATGATTAATAATGTCGGTATCCACTCTATATAACTATGTAAGGGGGCGTTTGATTGAGGGTTTATAAGAAAGGGAAAGAGAAACAAAGATACTCTCATTCCCTTTGTTGGTGCTTGTTTGGCACAAACAAAGGGAATGAAACTCCCTTCCTTAACTCCCAGTTCATCTAATTCCTTACCACCATTCCCATAGGGTATGAGATCATTACTCTTGTTACCCTTTAACCACTTTTTTCACTTACCACCACACTTGCAATTACTACCACAATAGCCACCATCATGACGTCACCGTTGCCGCCACCACCGCCATGACACCCCCACCACCACCACCACCACCACCACCACCGTCATACACCCCCACCACCATCACTGCCATGACACCCCTACCACCATCGCCGTCGTGACCACCGCTGCCACCACCGCCATAAAACCCCCACCACAAACAACGTCGTAACCAACACCGTCATCGTGACACCCTCACCATCGCCATCACCGCCATGACACTCCCCACCACCACCACCGCCATGACACCTCCACCACCATCACCGCCGCCAGTAGATAAGTGGTTGTTTGTGGTGGTGTATGTTAGTGGAAGGAGTGAGTGTGAGTGTACCATTTAACTCCACCCCAACCCCTTGGAATCTCAAACCCACCTTTCCCCCTTGGATTCTAACTCCATTCCTTCATGTTTATTATTAGAATGAACCAAACAAGTTTTTAATGAAATGGAATTAGAACCCCATACCATTATGGTTTCTCATTCCATTCCATTCCATTCCTACGCACTGAACCAAACGACCCCTAATTCCTTTTTTTTGGTGTAAGCAAACAACCAATTAAGTTTTAGGTAATCACTTTTCTTTCCCTCTTACCTTTCTTATTTTCTTTCCCTTTCCCTTTCTCTAACCAAACGCCCCGTAAGTGTCTAAGTGATATGGTTAAGAAGTGTTGCATGGAGAAGAATAAACAATGGACTAAAACTTCAAATGTTCAACACTTAAGCAATTTTATGTTAGAAATCAGAAAGTTTTAGACTTTGATTTACTCGGCTATGTTGCTTGTTAAAGTGTAAGGATATGAACTTAACTAAGCACCAAGCCACTAGTTAAGAGCTATGACTCTCACAAGCACTAAGCAAAGTAAGAAATAGACTCAAAGCACTAAGCAAATGAGTTTCTACAAGCACAAAGCAAAGTAGTAAGAAAACTTATTCAATTTTTGTTCTTATAATTCAAGCATGATGTGCCTTTGTTTATGGTTTGGAGGATTGCTTTTATAGTGTAAACAAACCAATCCTCACCATACATCTCAAGTTTAATCTAATGGTGGCCAGGCTAATTGCACACCTACCAAAAATAAAAGTCCCTAGACTTGACTAACATACAAATTAATGTAGATAGGGAAGAAGGGGTCGAACCACAGGGAGACGGAAATGTAATTGTGATTAGCTATGAAGAGAATTCTATCAAGGTCGGTCACGAGAATTTGGTTATGATTTGGATTAACTAAGGTAAAACAATAATGAAAAATAAAGATGTAAACGATTATAAGGAAGAGTCTAGGGGATTGGGGTTACACATGCATATAGGAGCTTAGTCATGTCAAATTAAAGAAATACATTGTCAATAGTTGATTAGGTTTATAACAATTTCCTCTCGGCCTAGAGTTTAACCGTAGATTGATTACCAATTAGCTCTCGCGTACATTGGAACAAAATACTATAACATGCCATGCGTAATTCTATCCCGACTTCCGATCTTAGGATAAGAACAACAGAATTAACAATTATGACTATGACTACAGCTATCGAATGATCAAGTTCTATCCTGGCTTTCGGTCTTAGGATGAGAATAATGATTTATCAATAATCATGGTCAAAATCATATATTAATCAAATGAAACAAGCATGTATATAACCAACCATATGATAATGCAAAATCAATAATTTAACATGACCTAACAACTATTCTAGCATGGTTTCCCCCTAGATATAAAAACTACTCACACATGGTTTTGTGAGTTAGATTATCAATCCTATTAACTAAGATAGACATAATGACGATAACGAAATAAAACCGTAAAGAAAGATAATACCGGAAATTAACGGAATAAGAACCCGGAAGATGAAATGCGAATAACTTCGGGAAATGCTTGAATAAACAAAGAACAATTTTTATAAAGAAAGACTTAGAGTATTTCTTACAAGCTTAATGAAACTCAAAATGATTTCTAATCTAAAATTTATTCTAAGAGTTGATCACTCCAAGATTAGATTAGATGAGATGATATGAGATGAATGAAAGCATGGGGTATTTATAGTGATGAGGAGACGGAGTAGATTACAGCCACCCCGGACCGGGGCAAGAACATGACGTAAGCATTCCTTGAATCTGGACCAGAAAACAGCGGGATCAAAGCCACCCCGGTATACCGGGGCAGCCCACCCCGACCGGGGTGAAAACAGTGTCCAAATACTCCGCATTTCGTCAATTGTTTACATTTGGGAACATGGGTGACGTTGCAAGAATGATGTAATGCTTGAGTTGTCATGCTTTGCACATTATGCTCTTCAAGGGTTGACTTCTTTGTTGACTTTCTTTGACTTTCTTTCATTTTCCGTCACTTCTACTACCCGGAAAATGCTTGTCTCGACTTTGGTTAGCTCCGTGATGCTCGGTAAATGTCAAAATGCAAGAGAAATCCGAAATTCCTACAAAAACCGCTAAACCACATACAAATTACCTAGAACACGGAATTAGCTCAATAAACATTGAAGAATAATGTAAACGATGATAAAACATGAGCTAAAATGGGGATGAAAAGTATATAAAAATAGAGCATATCAAATTCCCCCAAGCTAAACCCTTGCTTGTCCTCAAGCAAGCTTAAATAAACCAAGACAAGCAAATGAATCTCCATAATCCCATCAATTACAAATCCCAATTTTAGCTAATGAAACAATTGTGAGACGAAATCCCGAAGACAACATGGGCATAGGAAAGATGCAATACATGGTTGAGATTTACACGACGGCGTAGCGTAAAGAATTTCGTCTAGACCCTTTGGCTTTTGCACGATCATTTTGACAAAGGACTCTCACGGTACACTTAAGCACACATAAAAATGTAAAGGAGGTTTGTATGTGAAAACACTCTCCTAAACTCGACTCATGAAATTGTGCCGGCAATCTAATATGGTAAGTACTCCAATCCAATAGTCAATGCAATCAAAATACAAGTATATAAGAGAAGCCATAAGAAGAAAGCAATATGTGATGGGTAAGAAAGGGAACATGTGAGTTATGGTAGTTGGAGCTAATTCAAGCTAGCAACTAACCATTAATGCAAGGATGCTCAATCCAAAATCAAACCCAACTCATTACCAAATGTTGAAGTCAAAACTAGCAAAATGACTCCTCTTATCAAGACAAAGCATATGAGAATTTCCTAACAATTTGTTTATGATGAATGTCATGGAAACTTTTTCTCTTCTTCCTTTTCTTTTCAATTCATGCTTCTTTTCTTTCTTTTCTTTTCTTTTCATCTTTCTTCTTTTTTTCTCATGGATGGTATATATTTGTTTTCGACTTTTTGACCATCATTTTTTTCAATGCCAATCACAATGATAAAAGCCAACATTTAAATCATATCCCAATTGAGCACCCAAACACCAATGAATAAGCTACTAACTTGACAAGGTAGGCAATTTTGAGTGTAGCTTAGAAAATCAATAAAACATGTGTAAAGGGCAAAAATGGGCAAATAGAATCATGTAAAAGGCTTACAAATACTCACAAGATGAATGCAATGTTTATGAAGTGGAACAAAAACCATATTTATGCCTTTTGGTGTAACACAAAACCATGAGGAGACCTACTCACACACCTAGATGAGACCGAAAAAGAGTGTAACAGTCTTAGGAGGCTCTAAAACTTTCAATTTTGTAGGTTGCCAATGCCAAAAGATCAAGCCAAAAACATCAAAAATCCATTCTCTACCTACTATGTCAAGACATCCCCATGTAAGCCAAAATTCCGTCATAGTAGACTCACAAAAGATCCCAAAGAGCATGAAAATTGGGGATTGTAAGAGGAAAACAGTAGGTTATTCATTCTCATCATCATGAAACTTGCCATCATTAAACTTATAACTAACCTATAAAAAGAAAAAGCAAAGCGATCCCTCCCCCAAGCTAAACTTCACATTGTCCTCAATGTGAACCAAAGAGGCAATCAAACAACAAGTTTAATGGGGAAAGGGAAACTACAAATAAAAGTAAAAGGAAACTTACTAAACTGACTAGCTTCCCCCAAGCTAGTATGTACAAGGGGAGCAACAACCATTCATATAGAACCATCAAAGAAATCGGTGAAGTTGACATTGCGAGGTGGATCATCAACTTCTCTTTCTCCACTTCCACTTCCGCTAGCAAATTGAGGGTCGGAATAAGGGGCAACATGAGGAGCAACGTGAGGAGGAACTTGAGGTGCGGGATAACCTGCATAACCACCAGAAAAACCACCCTAGGGCCAAGTGAAAAAGGACGGGTGAGGTCCTTCTTGCTGGATGACCCCTTGACGGGCAAAATGAGTATAAATGGGGTTCAAAGCAAGTCTTTGATCGTCCCGCATTGTGTCCACACTAACCTGCAATCCTCTCATCATACTATAAAGATCCGCACTAGAGTGACGGGGAGGTTGAAAAGATTCATGTTGATGAGAGGATTGTCCTACCTCCTCCTGACGTGAAGAATTACCCGGATTCCCCGACGAGTATAAATACTAGCATAAGTCATAGTCGGGGCAGTGGGTGATAGGCCTCCAATAGGCAAATGAAAACTTTTACGAACAAAAGGTACCCCTCCCCTAGCAGGTTCCCCTTGTGTTAGCACAGGAATTAAAGGCAAATCATCGGGTAATCGAAGAGAATCATACTTGCCTATTTTCCAGATCATTTGAGGTGGGGCACTCCGAAACCAGTCAAGTGAAACAAAGTAATCATAATCCAAACTATTTCCTACATCCCTAGGACCGGGTAATAAAGGTGGAAGGTCGGTGGTCTCTTGGTTGAACCGACAGAGATTGTGGGCTATGCGGGTTATTAACCCACCTAGGACCACACATTTGGAACGGTCACTCACTTGTTTGGACAAGTGATTGGCAAAGTGGTAAGGGATGTTGAATTGCCATTTGTTATGTCCTTCAACATTCAAGAAAGACCCAAGAATCTGAACCTCTATCAACCTCACTGAGTGAGGTTCAAGTCTCCCGAAGAAAGTCCACCCCATAGACCTTTGCCAAATACGAAAGTCCGGTCTATGGAGCAAGGCATGGGGGAGATGGTTCCAATTACCGGGGTAAGGGAAATGGGAAATGGCATTCCAAGTCACGGCTGGGTTATAATGTTCGGGAGGGTCAATAGGAATCCCCTCCGTCGGTAAGCCAAAGATCGATGCGAATTGGTTAAGGGTTTTATTATAGTCTCTATTGAACAGCCTAAAACTCACCGAATGGATATGGTCTTGCCTCCTAGATTTATGAAATTCGAAGGAGCTTAGAAATTCAAGTGTGAGTTGTGGGTAAGTTCGATAGTTCATAGTTAAGGCATAACCCATATTTACCCCTTTGAACAAGGCTTTGACATGCTTATCTAATCCTATTCGCCTCAAGGAATCAAAATTAACAAAACGAGTTGGTCTCAAACCTTTGGCTTTTAAGGCATTCCAATTGTTGAATTGTTTTTCAGAAACGAACACAACGGTAGGATAGTCTTCATCTTGCCATACCGATGGTGGTGAACTTGGTACCTCCTCTACTTCTTCTTCTTCCTCCACCTCAATTGGGTTGCTAGGACCGGGTTCCGCTCTAGCCCTCTTACTACGACGAAACAAGTTCTTCAAGGGAGCCATAAATCTGAAAATTTCAGAAAAATACCAACCACAAAGAAGAAACTCACAAATTTGCTAAAACAATGTAAATGGTACTCAAGCAAGGGGAATTAACACTAGCAATGACATATACTAACTCTACAAAGCATTAATTCAAACTAGAATTTGAAGTCCTCACCCATAAAGAGCAAAATCAATTTTCCCCAATTTGAAGTTAGGGTTAGTGAAAAATTCAATTTCTAAGCAATTGAAGGATAAATTAGAGTAGTATGAGCAAAATAACTTACTTGAGGGTGGAAAAGGAAGTAAAAATCCTTGAAGAATGATTGCTAAGATGAAATTTGATGGTAAAATGAGAGAAAAGAGTTACCTTGAGGAGGAAAGGAGAAAGGAAAATAAGAATGAATGAGTTAGAATAGAAAAAACGAGCAGCCCTTTGTTATGTAAAATGCCGAGCTTGATTGCTCCTGCCCCGGTCGGGGTAGCTCGCCCCGGTAGACCGGGGTGGGTTTCCTCTATTTTTTTCCCTTTTCGAATTTCAATTTTTTAGCAATTGCCGAATAGTGCTGTTTTGACCCCGGTCGGGGTACCTTGCCCCGGGCCCCCGGGGTGAGACTGATCTGTGCCCTCTTTTCCATTTTCAGCATTCTTTTTTTTTTTTTTTTCTTCTTCAGCTTTCATTTTCCTTCTTGCCTCGTATGGTACCTGCAAATTCAATTCAATATACCACAAATCTACTTATTCCTATACTACCTAAACCGAAACATTATTCAAAAAGGGAAATAAAAGAGTAAAACACGGGTTGCCTCCCGAGAAGCGCAATTTTAAGTCTTGCTAGACGTCACGAGTCTTCAATGAATTAAGCTTGAACGGACGGAAGTTCCAAGAAAACTTCCTCCACTACTCCGATAACAGCATTCTCATGATAAACTTTCAATCGATGGCCATTCACTTTGAATCTTTCGCCGTTCGTAGTCATCACTTCGACGAAACCAAGCTTGTTCACATTAATGACAGTATATGGGCCGGACCACCGTGATCTTAATTTTCCTGGAAAAATCTTCAAACGAGAATTGAACAATAGTACCTTATCACCAATCTCAAAATCTTTCTTGAGAATCTTCTTATCATGCCACCGTTTTGTCTTTTCCTTGTAAAGACGGGAACTTTCATAAGCTTGAAGCCGGAAATCATCGAGTTCATTGAGTTGTAACAATCTCTTCTCCCCACAAAGAGTAGCATCAAAATTGAGCTCTTTGATAGCCCAAAAAGCTTTTTGCTCCATCTCAATTGGCAAATGACAAGCTTTTCCATAGACCAACCTATATGGTGAAGTACCAATAGGTGTCTTAAAAGCGGTCCTATATGCCCACAAGGTGTCATCGAGCTTTGTACTCCAATCTTTCCTTGATTTTGCAACAACTTTTTCAAGAATGGATTTGATTTCACGGTTTGAGACCTCGACTTGGCCACTCGTTTGCGGATGGTAAGCCAAACCTCTTCTATGAAAAACCCTGTATTTAGCAAGCAATGTATCAAGTTGTTTTTCACCAAAGTGAGTTCCACGATCACTAATCACCGCTCTAGGTACACCAAAGCGTGGGAAAATGACCTTCTTAAACAATCTTATGGCATGACGGGCATCATTAGTGGGAGTGTCAATTGCTTCCACCCATTTGGAAACGTAATCAACGGCTACCAAGATATAGCGATTACCTTTTGATGAAGGAAAAGGGCCTTGGTAGTCGATGCCCCACACATCGAAAATTCCAACTTCAAGAATTCCATTTTGAGGCATCTCATGCCTTCTTGAAATAGAACCGGTTCTTTGGCAAGCATCACATGCCATCACAAAATTCTTAGCATCTTGGAACATAGTAGGCCAATAGAAACCCGATTGCAAAATCTTAGCAACAGTTTTAGATGGTCCATGATGACCACCATAGGGAGAAGAATGGCAACTTTCTAACACTCCTTTCACATCCCATTGTGGGATACATCTCCGGTATAACCCATCGGAGCAATGTTTGAACAAATGAGGATCATCCTAAAGATAGAATTTGGCATCATGCATGAACTTCTTTCTTTGTTGATATGAAAGCTTAGGTGGCAACTCATGACTAACAAGATAATTGGCAATATCGGCATACCATGGTGTATTTTTCTCGACCATCATCAAGGAGTCATCGGCAAAAGAATCATCGAAAGGTATATGAATACCTTCATCATCAAACCTCAAACGGGAGAGGTGATCGGCCACAACATTTTCAGCTCCTTTCTTGTCACGAATCTCAAGGTCAAATTCTTGCAAAAGCAAGATCCATCTAATGAGCCTCGGCTTTGCCTCCTTCTTTGAAAGTAGATGTTTCAAGGCGGCGTGATCGGTATGGACAATGACCTTAGAACCAACCAAGTAAGAACGGAATTTGTCTAAAGCATAGACAATAGCAAAAAGTTCCTTCTCCGGTTGTGGCATAGTTGACTTGGGCTACATCCAATGTTTTACTTGCATAGTAAATGGCATGAAGCACCTTATCTTTCCTTTGCCCAAGAACGGCACCCATCGCATAGTCACTAGCATCGCACATTACTTCAAATGGCAAATTCCAATCTGGTGATTGGATGATGGGTGCTGAAATTAAAGCTTCCTTAATCCTGTTAAAAGCCTCAAGACAAGCATCAGTAAAAACAAATGGAGCATCCTTCAAAAGGAGCTCGGTAAGAGGCTTTGCAATTTTGGAGAAATCTTTTATAAAACGGCGGTAAAATCCCGCATGTCCCAGAAAACTTCTTATACCTTTGACATTTATTGGAGGGGGGAGTTGCTCGATCACTTGGACCTTGGCACGGTCCACCTCTATACCTCTTTCTGAAACAAGATGACCGAGTACCACTCCTTCATTTACCATGAAGTGACACTTTTCCCAATTCAAAACTAAGTCTACTTCTTCACATCTTTTCAAGACCTTGGTCAAATTGGCTAAACAAGCATCAAATGTAGTGCCATAGACACTAAAATCATCCATAAAAACTTTCATGATGGACTCAATGAAATCTGAAAAAAATACTAGTCATGCAACGTTGGAAGGTTGCGGGGGCATTACATAGACCGAAGGGCATCCTACGGTAAGCAAAGGTACCATAGGGGCAGGTGAAAGTGGTCTTTTCTTGGTCATCGGGATGAATGGGTATTTGAAAGAATCCCGAATAACAATCTAAGTAGTAAAAGTACTTATGACATGCCAACCTCTCCAACATTTGGTCAATGAACGGTAAGGGATAATGGTCTTTCTTAGTGGCCAAGTTCAACCTCCTATAGTCAATACACATGCGCCATCCCGTCACAACGCGAGTAGGGATGAGTTCATCTTTATCATTTTTGACTACCGTGGTCCCTCCTTTCTTTGGGATCACTTGGACCGGACTAACCCATTTGGAGTCGGAAATTGCATAGATAATTCCCGCATCCAAGAGTTTCATGACCTCTTTTTTGACAACTTCTTGCATGTTTGGGTTTAAGCGACGTTGACCTTGTACACATGGCTTATGATCTTCTTCTAAGTGAATCCTATGCATACAAAAATCGGGGCTTATTCCCTTTAAATCATCGAGTGAATAGCCTATAGCCTTCTTATGGGTTCTCAACATATCCAACAACCTAGACACTTGACTTTCATCTAGATGGGTACTTACAATGATTGGGCACATTTCTGATTCATCTAGAAAAGCATACTTTAAATTCAATGGGAGGGGCTTTAGTTCGGGTTTTTGTACCTCGACCGTAGTAGAAGTAGCAACCAAACCTATGAAATTAGAGTTTTCCTCCAAGGCTAGCTCCTCTCCATCGAGCTCCAACTCCAAAGCATCTATCTCAACACCATTAACGTCATCATCACCTGCAAAAGATTCTAGCAACAAAAGAGCCTCCAACGGATCCTTGCTCAAGGATCGGGGCAATGAATCTTCCACAATAATATCAATTACATCTGAGACCTCTATGGAATAACATGGTTCTTCTAACATTGGACTTTTCACAACATTGTTCAAATTGTAAGTCACGTTGTCATCACCAACTTCCAAAGTCAATTTACCGTTTTTAACATCGATGACCGCACCTGCGGTATGTAAAAATGGTCTTCCCAAAATAATCGGGATTTGCGAATCTTCAGCGATGTCAAGAACAATAAAGTCAACCGGAATGAAAAATTTGCCGACTTTGACGGGAACATCCTCCAAAACACCTAGAGGGTGTTTTACAGAACGGTCCGTCATTTGCAAGGTGACACTAGTACACTTTATCTCTCCCATATTTAATTTTTCACAAATGGAAAATGGCATGACACTAACACTAGCACCTAAATCACAAAGAGCTTTGTCGATAGTATAGGTACCAATGGTTCATGGGATTGAAAAACTTCCTGGATCTTTTAACTTAGGTGGGGACAAATTTTGTAAAAGGGCATTACACTCAGCGGTGAAGGCCAAGGTTTCAATGCTATCTATTGTCCTTTTCCTAGTTAAGATGTCTTTCATGAATTTAGTGTATGAGGGGACTTGGGTGATTAACTCGGTAAAAGGGATTGTTACCTGTAAGTTTTTCACCACCTCCATGAATTTACCAAATTGAGTTTCCTTGTGAGCTCTTGCCAACCTATGGGAAAAGGCACTTGAATCTTTTCTGGCTCCTTAGCTTTATCCTTACCCTTTGGGGGCTCCTCCTCAATTTCTACTAACACAGGCTCATTGATTTGGTCGGGCTCCTTCTCAACTTCTTTTGAGCTAGTAGATTTGTTCCCAACGTCATCTTTCTTACCCATTTGATCACTTTCTTCAGTGGGCATTTGGGGTCCCTCATAGGTAGTACCACTCCTCAAAGCGACAACGTTAGCTTGCTCGTGAGGTTGTGCTCCTTGTGGTGGCAATTGGCCTTGTTGTCTTTGAGGGTTGGATGTAGCAAGCTGAGCAATTTGTGTCTCAAACATTTTGATTGAAGCATCTCTTGCTTGATCGGTCTTTTGAATGTGAAGGACCATGTTTCTTTGTGTCTCGGCCACTTGGGCCAATAGAGCTCCTATCTCACTCAATTGTTGTGGATGTGAGGGTTGACTTTGTTGATTTTGAGGATTTTGAAATTGTGGTCAATTTTGTGAAGGATTTTGGAATTGTTGATTTGGAAATGGTTGTGGATTTGGAAATTGTTGTTGAGGGAAAGGTTGAAAGTTTTGTTGGAACTGGTTCTTTTGTCCTTGATTTTGGAAACCCGGTGGTGCAGTATTTTGTGGTGGTCTTGGTGGTAGTGGGTTAAGAACATTTGTACTTTTGTAGGAGAAGTTTGGATGGAACTTTGTACCCGGATTGTAGGTATTGGAGAAAGGGTTGAAATTTTGCCTAAAGCTTTGGTAGACATTGACTTGTTCCATATTACTCCTACACTCTTGGAATCTGTGACCCGCACTTCCACAAGCTTCACATACTACAACTTGACTTGTCACGTTTACTTGTTCATGAGGTTGAGAGGAACTTGATCCTTGATTTTCGACTTGTCTTTGGAGAAGAGCTACTTGAGCTTTCAAGAGAGCAATTCCGGGATCTTCTTCCTTTGCCTTTAATGAGATGTTTCTTGAGTTGACATATTGAGAGTCGTGCACTGCCATAGATTCTATGGTAGAGTGAGCTAACTCCACATCTATATTATCGAATCTCCCATTGTTTGCGGAGTCTAAAACTCGACGAGATTCCGCACAACACCCATTGTAGAACGTGATGGCAAGAAACCATGAATCCAAACCATGATGAGGACATTCCCTTTGAAGTTCTTTGTACCTTTCCCATGCTTCATGTAGACTTTCATGACCACTTTGGCGAAAACCGGTGATTTGGCTCCTTAGTTGTTGTGTTTTCTCAGGAGGGAAATACTTTTGATAAAATGCAAGGGCTAGACTATCCCAATCGTTGATTCCCAATGCAACTCGATCAAGGCTATTTATCCAAACTTTAGCCTTGTCCTTTAGGGAGAAAGGGAATAGTATCTCCCTTATTTGCTTTTGTGTAACACCCGGTTGCCGAATCATGGGGCAATAGTCATAAAAATTATGTACATGTAAGTTGGGGTCTTCCGTAGGAGTCCCCCCAAAATGTTTTCTTTCAACAATGCTTATAAAGGCCGGCTTGATTTCAAAGTTTACCGCACCAATTTGAGACGTGACTATTCCCCTTGGGAGCATAGCCACAGTGGGCTTGGAATGATCAGACAAACGCACCATCTTTTCCTTTGTTGGTTGAGAAGTAGAGGCTTCTTTCTCAAGAGTATTGAGATCCTCTAGATAAAGACTCCGAATATTATCAAGGTCCGCAAGAGTTGCGGCTTCGGCAATCTCCTTAAGGAAGCGTAATCTCCTACGCAAAGACTTCTCGGGTTCGAGATCAACGGGTAGAAGTTCACCAATTCGAGAGGACCTGGGCATAAGACAACAACCTAGGGGAGATTGTAAGTAACGGTCTCAAGGAACAAGTGTTCCTTAAGACAAAAGAAAACTAGATAGAATCCTACTAATCACAAAAAATAAAACCGCGTTCCCCGACAACGGCGCCAAAATTTGGCCAGGCTAATCGCACACCTACCAAAAATAAAAGTCCCTAGACTTGACTAACATACAAATTAATGTAGATAGGGAAGAAGGGGTCGAACCACAGGGAGACGGAAATGTAATTGTGATTAGCTATGAAGAGAATTTTCTATCAAGGTCGGTCACGAGAATTTGGTTATGATTTGGATTAACTAAGGTAAAACAATAATAATGAAAAATAAAGATGTAAACGATTATAAGGAAGAGTCTAGGGGATTGGGGTTACACATGCATATAGGAGCTTAGTCATGTCAAATTAAAGAAATACATTGTCAATAGTTGATTAGGTTTATAACAATTTCCTCTCGGCCTAGAGTTTAACCGTAGATTGATTACCAATTAGCTCTCGCGTACATTGGAACAAAATACTATAACATGCCATGCCTAATTCTATCCCGACTTCCGATCTTAGGATAAGAACAACAGAATTAACACTTGTGGGGAATAAAGCATGTATTCACCCTAAACTTGCAGGATTATAATGAAAAATACAGTTGTGTTTATAGTCATAAGATTAAAAAGGATAAGAAAAGATGTACAACCTTTAGTCCTTGTGCGAAAGGCCTAAGAACAGGAATTAACACAAATTCCCTCCTATAACTTGCACCCAAGACTTAGAATGAGACGTGGCCGCGTGTGCTAGAAATCCTCTCCAACTGCCTTGCAATATTGGGAGAGCTATTTAGGTTTTAGATGTGAGATCTGAGGTTTTGGGAGAAGAAAACTCTCAAAACCCTAATTTTTCCTTGAGATTTGTTTAAACAGTGAAACCAAGAGTTCCTGACATCAGGAGAGTCCTCCTCCTTATGTAGCTCTTTTGGCCGAAATTTCCAATAGGGTAGGAGTGGGATTTCCACTCTTACCTTATTCTAATTTGTGATTCGACCCATTTAGCTAAACTTTATTCGCGGGTTTTGTTTATAAATCGTATGCATGTTATCAGATATTAATGCAGTCGATGTATTAATAATGGTCTGATAAAATTACGATATTGTATAATTACCCAAATTAATATAACTGTTTATATTAATACGCGAATACAATATTTAATTAAATATAACCGTTTATATTTAATTTTACGAATTAATCATGCAATCCGTATTAGCTAAAATTATTTAATCCGTATTAAATAATAATCTCAACATCTTATTGACTAATTTAATAGTCAATACCTCTGACTAACTGTTTAGTCATATCCGGCATAAATGTGATTGTATTTTCATACCTTCACATCTCTCAAACGTGTCCTATAGGTGTGACGTATAGGGACCAGTTGATCACCGCCATCCGTATGACAATAACGTCAAACTTATCTAGCAAGCCAACCGTTATTGATAAACGTGGATCAACTGGTAATAATACAAAAGTATGCCCTTGTGATCCTTAAAGAGATTTAATAAGTCATTGTACTTAATTGTCAAGGACACCAGCCCCAACAATCTCCCACTTGTCCGTACAAGGGTATGTGCAATGACGTTATCACACTACATGTGGAGGACACAAGCTCCAACAAACTCCCACTTGTCCGTACAAGTGTAGGTGCGATAACCGAATCTCATATCCTTTTAAAATTTCTCCCACTCAATGTAAGACAATTTGCAAATCCGCATTCGCAAAGGTCGTATCTCACAAGCGATCTGTATCAAGAGTGGTTTCCCCGACTAGAGAGTAACTTAACTGATAAAACGAATCTGTATTCGAGCATGGCCATGCATTTCAGTTACTACTCCTCGAGTGGCCCTGAGAAATGATAAAATCCTGATAAGGGTTTGGATATTTCCCTCAACTCGAATCCTGCCGATATCACCCAGCATGAAATAACCCAGAAAAAATCCTCTTGGCCCCTGTTACGGTGACCGTGGGAAAGAAACCAAAGTTACCCAAAATCTGTCTTAATCTCAAGAGACAGTTGAAGGTCAAAAGACTCGACTCTAAGGAACACTATGGAGGTCCTATCCACGACCAGGCACCCAATGTTATAAAACATTTAGGACTCCATAACGTTGTCACGGGGTGTCCTACGAGATATCCGTATAACTCGCCTTTGTGATTGGTCAGTCAGCCGCGTGACTTATGGCTCGTTGAACCCACCATCAACCAACGTCACAAAATGATTACCTGAGTTATCAGCTCAAGTGGGTAATCAAGGACCAAAACGATGTAATGTTAATCAGTTCACTTTGTGGTGTTCAAAATTGGCGTACAATTCCACATGAGAAACAAAACATTTTATATCATAACAATAAGGTTGAATAGAGTACACGAGAAAATGAATTATTACATGAATTCATAAAAGAGTACTACAACTTAGGAACACATCTAATTCCCATGGAATGAATGTGCCCTTCATGCTTATCACGTGGTAATGCTTTTGTAAGAGGATCAGCTATGTTGTCATCCGTAGCGATCTTATCAATGAATATCTTCTTTTACGCGGACTCAGTCGTAGAATCTGCTGTAACATTCTGTTTAGAACTTTTCCAGCTGACAGCAGCGCCATTAAGAGTAAAAACGAATCCAGACTGAGATTTCGAGTCATCTCGATCCGTTTGGAAGCTAGCATCTGCGTAACCCGTGGCGCAGAGCGTCGAGTCGCCTCCGTAAGTCAATCCCCAATCTTTAGTCCTCCGTAGGTACTTAAGAATGTTTTTCACGGCCATCCAGTGTTGTTCACCTGGATGAGCTTGGAATCGACTAGTCATACTCAATGCATATGCAACGTCTGGACGTGTGCATATCATGGCATACATGATCGATCCTATTGCCGAAGCATAAGGAATCCGACTCATGCGCTCTTTCTCTTCCAGTGACTTAGCTTCTTGAGTCTTGCTCAAGTGAAGCCCAGGAGTCATAGGAAGGAACCCTTTCTTGGAGTTCGTCATACTGAATCTCTCTAGAATCTTATCTATATAAGACTCCTGACTGAGAGACAACATCCATCGTGATCTATCCCTGTAGATACGGATGCCCAAAATTCTTTGTGCCTCTCCCAGATCTTTCATCTGGAAATGGTTTTTCAACCATGCTTTAACCGAAGATAAGAGAGGTATGTCATTCCCAATCAAGAGTATGTCATCGACATACAGTACTAGGAATACAATCTTGCTCCCACTCGACTTGATATAGAGACATGGTTCCTCGACTGATCGAATGAACCCATTCTCTTTTATCACTTGGTCGAAGCGATGATTCCAACTCCGCGATGCTTGCTTAAGTCCATAGATGGAACGCTTAAGCTTGCAAACTTTCTTAGGATGTGCTGGATCGATAAAACCCTCGGGTTGTACCATGTACAACTCTTCCTCCAAATAACCGTTTAAGAAGGCGGTTTTAACGTCCATTTGCCATATTTCATAATCATGAAATGCGGCGATCGCTAAGATAATCCGAATGGAACGTAGCATGACTACGGGTGCAAAGATCTCATCATAGTGCAAGCCTGGCACTTGAGTGAAACCTTTAGCAACTAGTCTAGCCTTGTGGATATCTTGTTGTCCTTCCACGGCATGATTTATCTTGTAAAGCCATTTGCATTGAAGGGGACGTACCTTTGCAGGTAGGTCCACAAGATCCCACACGTTGTTCTCATACATGGAGTCCATCTCGGATTGCATGGCTTCTAGCCATAGCTTTGAGTCAGAACTAGTCATGGCACCTTTATAGGTTGTGGGTTCATTACCCTCTAGGAGTAAGACGTCATCTGTATCACGTTCCTCGACCATACCAATGTATCTGTCCGGAGGAAAAGAGACTCTTCCCGACCTCCTAGGTTCCTCAGGAATATCTACCGCAGCCTTGGTTGAAGGAACTGTTTCCTCCAATGGTTGCTCGGCAGTTGGTTCTTGAACCTCCGATAACTCGAAGGTTCTATTACTCGACTTGTTCTCGAGAAATTCTTTCTCTAAGAACGTCGCACTAGCCGCAACAAAAACACGTTGTTCGGTTGGCGAGTAGAAGTAATGACCAAAAGTTCCCTTTGGATAGCCTATAAAGTATGTCTTGACCGATCGCGGGCCGAGCTTATCCTCGTGTCTCCACTTGACATAAGCCTCGCAGCCCCAAACCCGTATAAAGGACAAGTTAGGGACCGTTCCCTTCCATAATTCGTATGGAGTCTTGTCAACAGCTTTAGACGGACTTCGGTTAAGTATTAGAGCGGCCGACAAAAGAGCATAGCCCCACAATGAATCAGGCACGACGGTGTGACTCATCATGGATCGAACCATATCGAGTAGAGTTCGATTTCTCCGTTCGGACACACCATTTAATTGTGGTGTTCCAGGTGGAGTTAACTGTAGCACGATGCCACAGTCTTTAAGGTATTGATCAAACTCGTGTGAAAGATACTCATCACCACGATCAGAACGTAGTGCTTTAATCTTTCTACCCAGCTGGTTCTGTACCCGATTCTGGTATTCTTTGAACCTGTCAAAGGATTCACTTTTGTGCTTCATTAAGTAGACATAGCCATATCTACTCAAATCATCCGTGAAAGTGATGAAATACCTATAGCCTTCTCGTGCGTTGATCGACATAGGGCCACATACGTCCGTATGTATGAGTCCTAATAGGTCGGCAGCGCGCATTCCAACACCTTTGAAGGAAATACGAGTCATCTTACCGATGAGACATGATTCACACGTGCCATATGATTCGAAATCAAAGGGCGAGATAGCTCCATTCTGTATGAGCTGTTTCACGCGTTTCTCATTTATGTGTCCCATACGACAATGCCATAGGTAAGTTTGATCTTTGTCACCTACCTTTAATTTCTTATTATTCACATGTAATATTTCGGTGGTTTGATCTAAAACATAAATTCCATTCATGGAAACTGCCTTGCCATAAATCATATTGTGTAAGGAGAAAATACAACTATTATTCTCTATTACAAATGAAAAACCGAGTTTGTCAAGCGCAGAAACTGAAATAATGTTTTTGGACAAACAAGGAACATAATAACAGTTATATAAAGATAACTCGAATCCACTTGGAAGCTGGATTACGTATGTTCCCCTCGAGATTGCAGCAACACGTGCTCCATTCCCGACACGCAGGTCAACCTCACCCTTGATTAGGGGTTCTTGGTTTCGGAGGCCCTGCACATGATTACATAGATGAGAACCACAACCAGTATCAAGTACCCAAGTTCCGCAACTTGCGTGGTTAATCTCAATCATGTGAATAAAAGAAGAAGAAGACATACCAACAGGAGTAACACGGCCTGCCTTAATGTCCTCGCGATACACGGGGCATGAGCGCCTCCAATGCCCAGTCTTGTGGCAATGGTGAAATTTCATGCTTGTATCCTTGCTCTTTATCTTGCCCTGTGAGTTGCTCGACTCACCTGGCCCACTCTTAGTAAATCCTGGTTTCTTGAACCTGGGCTTACCTACTGCTAGGTCGCCCTGAGCTTTAGCCTTCCCTTTACCCTTTCCCTTACTGGAGATCATGAGAACATCCTGCTTCATGCTCCCACTTAATTTCAGATCCTTCTCGGTCTGTACGAGAAGGGAGTGGAGCTCATGAGGAGTCTTCTTCATGTCGTTCATGTAATAGTTGGCCCTAAAGAGGGCGAACCCATCATGAAGTGAATGAAGCATTCGATCAACGATTATGTTCTCACTGATCTTGCAGTTTAGGGCCTCCAGTTTCTCGATATTCTCAATCATGTGAAGAATATGTGGGCTAACAGCTTGGCCCTTCTGGAGTTTCGCCTCAAAGAAGCGACAGGTATGCTCATAAGAAACGATTCTCGGAGCCTTTGAGAATTCGTTAGTGAGCGTGGTGAAAATCTTGTTTGCACCATGGGTTATGAAGCGTCTTTGCAAATTGGATTCCATTGCATAGATGAGTACGTTACGTTCTTTATCGCACCCGCTTCCAAGACGAAGTCGCTATGAGCGCGAACTTCGTTAGCTCTAGCTCCAGTTCCTGGGTGTGGCGGAATGGGGTCAGTTAAGTACTTGAGCTTTCCGTCAGCAATGGCAGCATTCCGTAGTGCTGCCTCCCAGTCAGAGAAGTTTGACCCATCATTCCTCAGTCTAGTTGACTGATTCATGGAGTCCATGAAGGCCTTTAGCCAGGATTCACGTGCTAGCTTGGCACTTGGCATTGGGTCTTCACCAGCCATTTTAGTTATACAACAGTTTTAATGAACGTGTTCTACACTGAAAAAGAAGATAAAACAAAACCATATAAGCAACTCATTGTTGTGATTTAAGTCTATATTAAATTGAATTTAAACTCGTAGACTCATGCATTTATATAATTGATCTCCCTCAAGAATTATATAAACGATCCCAAGACTCAATTTCCGTATATTGATAAGCCCACAGTTTGGCTAATTCCAACGTTGGAACTCTTGGTCGATAGATTTTTGTATAACCTATCTATTAGTCCATCTCAGTCACTAGATAGTATCGAGTGACCATGATGTTGAGATAAAATAAATCATCTGTTCCCACTTACCCGACGTAGAAGGGGTCATATTATGCCTACCGACGAAGAAGGGATTCATGGGAGGCTGATTTATAAAGACTAGTCTCAATTTTTGGTTATACGAGGAAGACCCCATCAACTTTTATTTATTCATATTAAGTGAACTAATATCTAGCAAATGCGTGAATGAATTAAATAAAGTGATGGCTTTGCAATTGACATGTGACATCTGTATTGTCACAGAAAACTAACGCGTAACCTCTACATGAGTCAGTTTTCAGGCATGTAATAGGTGGTTTGGTTTTAGGCGGAATATGATGCAAGCTATTATCGATGAAAGCATAAAATAAATGCGATAAACGTAAATAAAAGTCCTAGTGTGGCCTATCCTACCAAAATAAACATAAAACAACTTGGAATCCACTGTTGGACCCTTGAAGCTTGTCTTGATGTTCCATCTTGGTCCTTGCAGTGGGAGTGAGCATCCGGTCTCCGTCTTCGGTCTTCACAAAATTACTAATTTAAATTACAATAGTAGTCCTAGATACATTCTAATTTAAATACAAAAGTAATTACATGGCAAAAACCCAAAACGAAGATTCAAGATCTCAAAATTACAAGCAAGATCGTGTCCCATCATTACGGTGACACAATCTTCTAAGGCCACACTAAGTTACAACTGTTTGCAAAATTAAATACGTTATTGAAAGCATTCATTAGGCATTCAACAAGACGATAAATAAAATGCATCAACTAAATAAAATTCATACATGACATAATACTGTTATTATGATTAATAAATTTTTACCAAACCACCTTACGGGATTAAAATTATGTGATTATACCGTTTTAATCACCCAATTTTAATAAATTTATAATCCTATTATCTTAAACCGTTTTAAAATAATATGTATCAAACGAGGGTGAACCGTTTCACAAAATTAATAATATACTATTTCCGTATATAGTATATTACTAAAGGCCATGTGAAAATAAAACATGTTATTTTCGGAAAATAAAAAAAAAACGAGTCTGTTACAGGGGTGGTCTACCGACCCAAAAAACAGGTCTACCGACCACCTGACGAAAAAAAAAAAGATTTTTTTTTTTTTTTTTTTTTTTTTTAAAGCAGAATGGTCGACCGACCCGAAAAACAGGTCGACCGACCACAAAACACGAAACCGAGTTTCTGAACACGATTTCTCACAAAAGATAAACTGTCGAAACAGAAAAACACGCAGGAGGCGGTCGACCGACCGCAACGGGGGGTCGATCGACCGACTTAGCGGCAGAAGACGATTTTTCAGGTTTTAAAACTTACGAAAAACACAAAGGTAAAATTTTCATGGCCTGTCTCTGATCCCACTTGTGGGGAATAAAGCATGTATTCACCCTAAACTTGCAGGATTATAATGAAAAATACAGTTGTGTTTATAGTCATAAGATTAAAAAGGATAAGAAAAGAAGTACAACTTTTAGTCCTTGTGCGAAAGGCCTAAGAACAGGAATTAACACAAATTCCCTCCTATAACTTGCACCCAAGACTTAGAATGAGACGTGGCCGCGTGTGCTAGAAATCCTCTCCAACTGCCTTGCAATATTGGGAGAGCTATTTAGGTTTTAGATGTGAGATCTGAGGTTTTGGGAGAAGAAAACTCTCAAAACCCTAATTTTTCCTTGAGATTTGTTTAAACAGTGAAACCAAGAGTTCCTGACATCAGGAGAGTCCTCCTCCTTATGTAGCTCTTTTGGCCGAAATTTCCAATAGGGTAGGAGTGGGATTTCCACTCTTACCTTATTCTAATTTGTGATTCGACCCATTTAGCTAAACTTTATTCGCGGGTTTTGTTTATAAATCGTATGCATGTTATCAGATATTAATGCAGTCGATGTATTAATAATGGTCTGATAAAATTACGATATTGTATAATTACCCAAATTAATATAACTGTTTATATTAATACGCGAATACAATATTTAATTAAATATAACCGTTTATATTTAATTTTACGAATTAATCATGCAATCCGTATTAGCTAAAATTATTTAATCCGTATTAAATAATAATCTCAACATCTTATTGACTAATTTAATAGTCAATACCTCTGATTAACTGTTTAGTCATATCCGGCATAAATGTGATTGTATTTTCATACCTTCACATCTCTCAAACGTGTCCTATAGGTGTGACGTATAGGGACCAGTTGATCACCGCCATCCGTATGACAATAACGTCAAACTTATCTAGCAAGCCAACCGTTATTGATAAACGTGGATCAACTGGTAATAATACAAAAGTATGCCCTTGTGATCCTTAAAATGATTTAATAAGTCATTGTACTTAATTGTCAAGGACACCAGCCCCAACAATTATGACTATGACTACAGCTATCGAATGATCAAGTTCTATCCCGGCTTTCGGTCTTAGGATGAGAATAATGATTTATCAATAATCATGGTCAAAATCATATATTAATCAAATGAAACAAGCATGTATATAACCAACCATATGATAATGCAAAATCAATAATTTAACATGACCTAACAACTATTCTAGCATGGTTTCCCCCCTAGATATAAAAACTACTCACACATGGTTTTGTGAGTTAGATTATCAATCCTATTAACTAAGATAGACATAATGACGATAACGAAATAAAACCGTAAAGAAAGATAATACCGGAAATTAACGGAATAAGAACCCGGAAGATGAAATACGAATAACTTCGGGAAATGCTTGAATAAACAAAGAACTATTTTTATAAAGAAAGACTTAGAGTATTTCTTACAAGCTTAATGAAACTCAAAATGATTTCTAATCTAAAATTTATTCTAAGAGTTGATCACTCCAAGATTAGATTAGATGAGATGATATGAGATGAATGAAAGCATGGGGTATTTATAGTGATGAGGAGACGGAGTAGATTACAGCCACCCCGGACCGGGGCAAGAACATGACGTAAGCATTCCTTGAATCTGGACCAGAAAACAGCGGGATCAAAGCCACCCCGACCGGGGTGAAAACAGTGTCCAAATACTCCGCATTTCGTCAATTGTTTACATTTGGGAACATGGGTGACGTTGCAAGAATGATGTAATGCTTGAGTTGTCATGCTTTGCACATTATGCTCTTCAAGGGTTGACTTCTTTGTTGACTTTCTTTGACTTTCTTTCATTTTCCGTCACTTCTACTACCCGGAAAATGCTTGTCTCGACTTTGGTTAGCTCCGTGATGCTCGGTAAATGTCAAAATGCAAGAGAAATCCGAAATTCCTACAAAAAACCGCTAAACCACATACAAATTACCTAGAACACGGAATTAGCTCAATAAACATTGAAGAATAATGTAAACGATGATAAAACATGAGCTAAAATGGGGATGAAAAGTATATAAAAATAGAGCATATCAAATGGCTTACAGGAGTTCAGAAAAACCTTACACAAAACATAAAGCAACGGTTGAATTTACACAAAAAACAAGCAAAACAAGCTGCTCTCTTACACAAACTGTCATGAAAGCGACATGTCCTTTGTTTTATGGCAGATTTTTGGGAGACCAAAACAGAAAATGCAGCTCCTTTTTTGATCCCATGCTTTTGGCAAATGATTCCCTTTGCTTTTTAGGATGCTTGAACAAAAGAGTAACTAAGATAAAGACCATAAACAATCAGTCCCTTACCTTATTCCCATGTGCACCTCGACAATTGCAGCCCCTTTACACTCTGAATTTTGCAGCCACTTTTAGGATTACCTAAAAGAAAAATGTCTCACCTTTAGGATATATGATTGTATGACCATAAGATAGCAAAAGATAGCTTGGTATTACTTAACCTTGGACGAGGCAACATCATATAGTAGACGGGTCACCTTGACTTGTTTCAAATAAGGAACGAAACCCGCTGTTATTACTTATCTTGAATTAATTCTGGGAAGGTGCAATAACGACAAAAAACGAACCCTAAAGTAAATTTTGTGGCTAACTATCCATTTATGTTTACGATTCGAGAAAATGTTTCAAGTGAACTACTTCCTCCATTCATATCCAAATTACACATATTTTTTTTTTAATCCATTCATATCCAAATTACCAATTTCCTATTAAAGCAAAGAAAATGACTAAATTATCCTTATGAACAACCTTGATTTACATAAAATGTCATTAAATGACCCACTATTAATCAACCATCACACATTTAAATTAATAAAAAAACATCTAATACACTTTCAATTGTATTTTTAATAGTTTTTTTAATATCTTTCTTAATATTTGTGCAAAAAACATACATACACTTTCAATTTGAATGGAGGAGGTACTATTTATTGGCACGGCGGTTAATCCCGAATAGGGACAGATGAAGCAAGTCCAGGCCAATATTGTATTGGATTCAATATTTATTTATTTATTTATTTATTTTTATTTTTTTAACTGTATTGGATTCAATAGTTGAGAACTGAGATTACGCTTGTATTCACTGTATCATTCATATTGTCATTGGTCAATCGTGTTATCATTTAAGTACAATTGGGAATGCGCAATTGTGTTCTCTTTTATTTCTCCAGTTTTGATCTTGAAACGTTGGTATTAACCTTGTTATAGGATTTAGAGATAGGGTTTCAGCTAGCTACCATATATGTGAACAAATCTGGTTTATAAGAGTGGTGACTGACTGACTGTCTGACTACCACGCATTCAAGAGTAATGAACTAATAATCTTGCTGGATATTTGAGAGCAAATTCATGTATTGTTTCTGTCAAAGCCATTTGACATTGTCTAACATCATCTGCGGAACACAAAATAAATACTCGAATACAGTAACTTTCAAAGTCGTCAGATGGTAATTTTAGATTTTTAGGTTAATGATAATGCCAAAGGAATCTATTCGAAATCAAACTAATTGGCCAGTAACAGTCATATGTTCCGTGTCTAAAACAGATATTTGTTCATACATCCGGATATGTTCAAGGAAAAAGAGATCAGCACTAGCAATGCAGAAGACATCAGATCAGATGAAAGAAGGGCAGACTGGTCCTTTGGATAGGCCTAGGCGAACCTCCATACCATGGTGCATATCAGGAACCCGATTGGTTTCTGAATCACGTGGATCTGCATATCATAAGATAAGACATAGAGAACATTTAATAAAGCCTCACATTGCAAGTCAATTTAAACAGAGCCTTGGTTTAAAAAAGCGCCTAAGACTCAATGTTTAGTGAGGCACGAGCAAAACGCCTTGGAGTAACTTAAGTGTGCCTTACGGATAAGGCACAACAAGCGACGCACATTGCTACGCAAAACCATATTTTTCCTTTTTAGTTCTTTTATTTCTCCTTTCCTGCGCGTCATCATTACTATGTGTATCCTACTAGTCATCCCTCTTTAGAATGAAAAAAGGTCATCGTTGCGTTATTTTTATATTTTGAAAATGCAAATATATTTCTAAAAACAATTGAAAATGCAAATATATTTCTAAAAACAATGTGACTCGTGAGCATGAGGCACAGAACTTCATTTCTCGCCTTGATCCTCAGTGACGCTCATTGCGAAAACACTCATCGCTTCAGTGCATCACATGCTTTAAAACTAAAAACTAGACACACACGGTTGTAATCAGTAAGATGGAGCATGAAAGCCGTCAAACTCATCTGAGAATGTCATATGGAAATAACTGGCAAATGATAATGCATAAGACATCCCTGCGATATTAGGTGAGAGCGATAAAGCAATTGCTTAAAGAGTCTCCTCTCAAATATTAGTTTTTTTAATATGCAAGAATGCAGCCAAGAACACACAGAGAAACATGAACGCTTCATTACCATTCAAATAGTCTTCAAAACCAATGTCATCTAGAGATCCAGTATATGCTTCCAAGCCAAGCATCGATGATGGAATTGGTCCAGGTGGTCTTTGAAACCTACGAATTTTGAAATCTCCTGTCAGTTTCTCAAAAGCATTAAAATGTAAAACTGTCCAATCGATTTAGACTGAAGCCAACTAATTTCAACAGAGAAAGAGTAAGTGCTATGAATAGGCAACAACAATCGCATAAAGCCATAAACTATAAGGCCAATCCAATCTAATCTAAATATACATTCACACATTATTGTCATTTGTCAATCACTAAGCTTGCAAGCTATAGAGCAGCAAGACAAGAAATATCAAATTGATCCTGATATACGTTAAATTATAACAATTAAAAGGCCCACCTACGATGAATAGCCTGCAGTACATGGACTCAGATAATATATAAAGGAGTAACAAGTAAGATATGGCACAAAATGGCCCAATTTTTTCAAAAGGACAGAATATTTCAAAAGTGGCAACAATTTTTTCCAAACAAAAGGAAATTTATTTTGGTCTGCAACTATAACAGGCTGGCTAGTCAGCTAACTCTCATTGTGCAAATCTTGCATTACTCATTTTTCAGAATCGTAGACTTCTAATTGTTTCCCGAAAGAACAAATACAGTGGCGTCAAGACTCCATCTTGCCCTCACCAGCCATATTCTTTTCGGATGTAAACCTGCAGAAAGCATCAAAGGAGTCTCTGGACGCTTGATCCTACTCTCCTAATCACAAAAGGAATAGCATGACCTCGCAGTTCTCAATATCAATTAAAACTGCTTAATTAGGAATAACAAGCGCCTCTTGAAAACGCTTGGCAACAACTATACAGATCCTTAAAATTGGAACACCGGCAAATCTAGCAATAAATTTCACACTACGTTGATACAAGAATTAAGAATACTTCACCAAGCACAAGCAGTACCATATTTCATTTTTACTCAGAGGTTTGCCTCAAACTTTTAGAAGATGACATTCAGTATCTCAATTAGGAACGAAAGAGCATCAGAAACATATTTCATGATTCCTGGCTTCTATTTCCAAAGAAAAAGTAAAGAATAAAAGGCAAGAGACTGAATTCAAGAATGACAACTACAATAACAACCTTACACCAATTTACCTCACAGGCTCTCGTCTAAGGCGAGAAGCAGGAGTCGTGGTACCAAATTTACGAAACCCTTCTATTGAAATACATTGCCAATAAACTATAACCATAATGAAAATTGCTTTGAGGATTGCGTTTACTTTTCAGTATACCTATACAGCATCAACCAAAAACCTAGTGATCAACACGTGATGAAATCATCAATGGGAAGTTACACAGAATTAATTGCACAAGTGAGTGTCAGGAATAGGTGTCGAGCCAGGTGTTCAATTCGGATGTAAACCCTGACCTAAAATTTTCAAAAGACCAATTTAATCATTTATTTCACATATCAGTCACAACAATTTTCAATGCAGTTCTTGCTCTTGTCAAGTAGCAGTCCTTAAATGCAGTTCTAGTTCTCGACATAATTTTCATTTTGGGTCATTCGGAAACAGCCTCTTTGTGTTCCTAATATAAGGGTAAGACTGTCTTTCCTCAGCAATTCGCGAGAGCCGTTGAGGCATATTGGGGTACTGTTGTTTTATCAGACACAGCAAATATAGAAGTAGAGATAACAAAAATACTCCATCCATAACTATAAGAGTTCAAAGAATTGAGACAAAAACCAAATGATTGTGCCCAAAAAAATGGTAACGCACAATGCTTCTTTCTCCCCCTCTTAACTTACAAACCAAATCATTATCCATACTCTCTTTTCTAGTAGAAGTATTGGGATTTTAGGCAGAGAGTCGAGTACGGATTCAATAATCAATATGACAGTATCGGTAGTAGTCTCCCGTAAATAAAAATCCTTTGCCCAATTGTATGATCGTTTCTTCTACAACACTATCACAGGCAACACCTATTCATCTAATCAAATTCAGTAGCACAAAATTAATTATTTTAGGAAAAGCATTAATACATCAAAATTAAAAAATGCCCAATTCAAACACTTCACAAACCTAAAAACCGAAATCAATACCGAAACAATCCAAAATCGGCTAGGGTTTACTCAACATCAAACTCAATCATCTGAAATCGCAATTAAAACACGAAAGAAAACATAAAAACTGAAGAAAGAAAGAAAACCTAGTGAGAATTTGGCGATCAAGGTCCAATTTAAGCGGAAAAGCGGAGCCATAAGTGTTAGCTAGAACCTTCTTCTTCATATCTTCTTCCGTCTTCTTCAACTGCACGATAAGAAAAGTAATCAAAACTGGACACGTAAAAGACAGAAAGAAAGGAGAGTAGATAAAGTTGTAATACGTACGTTAATGGCGGAAGATTGAAGAGGATGAACTTCGAGGATGTCGCTCTTGACGCCATGAAAACCGAAGCGAAGTGCGTCAGTGTAAACTCCTCCGATTTCGTGTTGGATCGCCTTTGTTCCTTCCTCCATTGTCAGGTTCAGTTTTGCTTTTTGGAGTTTTTGTTTCGGTCTGTTAACTCTGTTTGTGTGTGGGAGGAGATGGGACTGCCAAACTTGGGAATCGATTTTTGATTGCCTATACGGGAGTTGGACTTGTTTTTTTGGGTGCTGTCTTGAGCAATAAGAAACAAACACTATTTTTGAAACTTAATCTGATCCATAAACTCGATCAAGCTCGATTTAAAGTTCTAGCAAGAAAAATCGGTGAATCATAACTTAAAACTAACTTATCTCATCCTTTCAAATAAGTAAGATAAGTTGAAGCCACCGCCTTTCAACCCACCTCGAAAGAGTTGGACATGAATGTCCAACAGAAATCTTGAAGTCAACAACTTTGTTGGCTTTACGAAAGCAATGTTTAATTATCACTTTATCGAAAAGATGAAGATCAAGTTTTACATCCTTGATAATATTAGAGATTTCCCACGGTATCTGCCAAGTGCTACGAAGTGAGTTGATAACACATAAATTATCACCCTCCACAATTAACTTCGAGATTACTAAGTTTTTAGTGGCTAAAATACCTTCTTTTAGAGCGACAACTTCTACGACGAGAATACTATTAGATCCACACTTTTTTCCTCCTAACAACACGAATTTAACCCAAAATGATTCTTTACTTTAGACTTCTCTCGGGCCAATTTGATGTGATATACAATTTTTCTCTAAAAATATTATTGGGAAAAAAGTTATGTTTATTGATTACCAATAAAAATATTTATCGTTTAAAAGTCTCATATGCGTTGGCTTTATATAATAAGTTTAGGAGGCATCGTATTACGTTTTAATATTAAAGTCATCATTCTAAATAGCGGCTATAAGCTTCATTGAGGGTACAAAGTGTGCCTTAAGACCCCGTTTAAAGATGGCCTTTTTAAGCCAAATATGTCACTGCCAATGGTACTTGTTTAGTTTACTTTTTTTTTCTTCCAGACTCGTGCTACTATGTATCCAATACCCAAAAGTCCAAAACTCGACTTTACTCACTCACTCACTCCGTCGGCAACCCTCTGACAATAACCTATCTCTGCCGACCTCACTCACTCACTGCAATACCCACATTATTTCATATCTTCAACTCCGAGTTGCATCAATTTTCCCTCTCTAAAAAAGAGTTGTTCTCTCTCTAATGAGAGTTCTCTGTTTTCAAAAAACACAATTAATTTATTGTCAAAACCTGTTTAAATCCTTTGCCAAAACCAAATTAAATCCTTTGTAACAATCATTTAAGTCCAATGTCGCATTATTTATTTTATATGTCTAATATCTTTTATTTCATATGGTAAGCGTGTGCTTCTTTATCTTCTTGTTTATTGTCTTTTTCTTTCTCCTCCATTGGTTTTCTTGTGTTTGTCAGTTAGGTTTTACTTGTTTTTTTACTCTTATTTCCTCTTTAATGCATCAAATGATTACTTCAGCTCATTTTATTGGTCAGTGACGGTTGATATCCTCCATGGAACCTTGGGTATCCCTCTTTCGGCGCCTTTAAATTTGTGTCTGTGGCTGTCTCTTTCACTCATCTTCTCTTTCTCTTCTCTATTTTTCTTCATCTGCTCTCTTCACAATGGAATCCAATTATAATTTTTATTCTGAAATACCAACTCCACACTTGGAAAACGTTTTTTATGATATTAATTTTAGAACATAAGCTACTAATAAACCTGATATTCTAAATGATTGACATTTTCCTCGTACCGGAGCTGTGATTTCTCCTAGTCCGGATGACTTGGAGGATTCTATAGAGTACTGGAGTCATCGTGTTCTGGGTTTCTTTGTGGATTATCGGCTTATTCGTGCCTACAATGTTAACAACATCATTCAGCAAAACTGGGCTACGAGAGGCCATGTCCAGGTTAAGCATATGGGGGATATCTACGTCCTCTATTTTTATGATATGGATGACATGCAGGATGTTGTTAGTAGAGGAAATATTGTCATTGATGAAACTCTTATGGTTCTTCGGAAGTGGGAACAAGGGATGATTCCTAGAACGGTTAGATTCCCCACTACAAAGCTTTGGGTTAGGATGTGTGGGCTGCCTTTTGAGTATCTTAATAGTCACACTGCTGTGATTGTTGCTAAGTTGTTTGGTGAGCCTGATGCTGTTGATGGTCTCAATAGTTTTCCTGATCATGATTATCTGAGGTTGAGGGTTACGGTTCGTTTGGGGCAACCTGTTAATCCAGGGTTTTTTGGATCCAATTCAAGTACGAGGAAGTTTTTAAGTTTTGCACCAAATGTGGTAGAATAGGGCATAAGTCATCACAATGTGTGGAGAAGAATTTTGAAAACATTGTTCAACAACTTAATCTTCCTTCTCAGTTGCCTTTGATAGGGGGTTTGCGGTCTTTCAAACAAGGTATCAATATATCCTGTTTAACCTAAATCTTTGTGCTCTACCTTCTTCTACCAAATTCATCACTTCAAAGATAAGGTTAGGGGAGTTTTGGAATGCGTCTGTTCCGGCGGATCCTCTTCCGGAAAGAATGATTGATTTTAACTTGGATTTGGTTGATGGAGGACGTATCTATCCGGGTATGGAGTTTGCGGTTACGGCTCTTCCGTTTGCAAGCCAATTTTTCTCAGTTCGCCATCTCATGGTCATCAAGCCATGCATGCACATCTTCATGCTCAAGCTAGTATACCCACCCAGAATCCTGAGGATCAAGCTAATTTGGATTCTAATGTTTCGGCTATTCCAGTTCCCTTTCAACAAGATATGGAGGTTAATATTGTCCCCACTGTTCAAGCGACTGATGAAGATTCTTCTCTTTTGCATGTAATGGGTATGGCTTCTGCTGTTTCTGAGGGTTGTGTGGCTGTTTTTTCGGGGGAGAAATCTGTTTTGGATACCAATAATGTTGAAAGCATGGACATGCATGAGGATCTAGTAGCTGGAGATAGAGAGGCCCACATGCAGAGTACGGTTCCTTTGATGGATCGTGGAAAAAGACCAATGTTCTCTGGTGGGCCCTCGGGGTTATTGTAGGCTAATATTCCTCCTTTAGAAGTTCATGTTCCAGTCAATTTGCAGAATGTTTCCATTGGTAATCTTCTAGGGGTCCCTTTGAGTTCAAATGTCAGCGTCCCCATGTAGCTGTCCTTTACCCCAACATCTACTACAAATGTGCATGTGGTGGGTCTGGAGAGTAATGCTTTAAATGTGGACCAACTAGGTCAGAATTCAATACTAAAGGATGGATCCCACTGTTCTTTTGTTCCTGATCCTTCTTCTGCTGGACCTAGTAACCACATGCATAGTCAGGGTTCGGGTCAGCCTCCTCCTGGTTGGCGTTCGGGGGATTCTTTCATTTCTTTTTATGCACATGAAGAATTTGAGTACCCTTTTTGTGAGAAAGAGTTCATTCTGAAGTCAATTAGTTGTAGGTTAGAGGATGACCCTTCTAAGGCCCGTAAGGTTGATGATGATAAGGGTTTTGGGCAGATGGTCGAAGCTCCGGGTGACATGCACATGTTCTTTAGTGATAATCCTATGCATCAACATCCTTTTGCTCATGGGTTTGGTAACATCAATCCTTTTCATCAGGAGAATTCTTTCGGCGGTGATTCTTCGGAGCAAGGTGGATCTACTCCTGATTGGTCCTTCATTTCCTCTTCTTCTCCAACCACTAATGATTTTATGAATTTTCTATCTTCAAATTCTTCGGGGTCTTTGTTCCAAGATGCTCAAGAAGGGTTTTCTCCTTTGTTGGATCATAATGAGGATGAGAACTTGCCCTCGTTGCCACCTGTTGCTATGATGAATTACAATCTTCAGGCTCCTTGTAATAATATTGCGAGCGTTGGGCAGATTTCAATAGATTTACCTCAAAATTTGGTAGACAAGATGGATAATTGTTCGGCATTATCAGTGGAAGATAATAACTTGGTGGGTCCGGGAATGAGTGGCAAAGGTAAGGATTTTAGCAAGATGACTAGGGATACTGGAATCTTTTTTTCAGATTTTCTATTGCATTAAAAAAGGAAGTGTTTTTCGGATCTTGGGGTTGATGGGGCCCTATTAAGGAAATTTATAATTATAAGGAGTATCCTACATTAACAAGTATAGCTAAGAAATGGAAGGAATGGAGTGGTCAGAATGATTTGGGTTGTACGTCTGGGATGGGAGGTGCGATGTTCAAGATCACGATTAATTCGGATGATGTCGTGGTATCTTCTTCGGAGTCGGAGGTGCTTGGGTCTGTTTCTGTAAAGACTTCGGTTGTGGAGGGGGGTGACTCAGTTCAGCCCTCGTTGGGTTCATGAAGATGATAGCCTGGAATTGTAGGGGTTTATCTAATACGCTCGCCCCTACAATCGCGAAACTAAGAGCACTTTTATTTCAGTTTAGTAGTAGTTATGATTTGATTTTCTTATCGGAAACAAAAACATCAATGTCTGTAGTTTCTTCTTATCTTTGATCTTTTGGCTTCGTATGTGTTGATGGTGTAGATGAGGTTGGAGCTAAAAGGGGGCTTTGGGTTGGCTGGAAGTTGGGTTTTAATGTGGCCACCCTCTTTTGTTGCCCTAATTTTGTACTTCTCAAAATATCAGTATGTCCTACTAATTTCTGGTATTTGTTTTGTGTTTATGGTGCTCCAAAGTCTGTTGATCGGCCAAAAGTATGGGATGATTTGTCCTTTCATATTTCGCGCTTAGATTCTTACTATCTTCTTATTGGGGATTTTAATCAAACGGAATTATTAGAGGATGATAAGTTGGGTGGGTCCAAGGGTATTCCAATGCGTGTTGGCCTTCTGGATATTCCATTTAAAGGCCCCAAATTTACATGGTGTAACAACATAAAAGGGTCAAGGAGAATTTATGAAAGAATTGATAAGGCTTTGGCGTCTTCTTCTTGGTATGAGCTATTTCCGGACACTGGTATTCGTCATCTGCCTATTCAAGCTTCGGATCATGCACCGATCCTTTTGGATACAAGGTTTTTTTTGCAAAGAAACGGAAAGCAAACTTTAAGTTAGAAGCCTGGATTTGTAAATATGGTGAATGTCTTCAACTGCTTAAACATCACTGGCCTAGATGCATTTGTGGATCTCCGTCTTTTTCTTTTGCTTCAAAGTTAGAAAAGATCTCAAATGTTCTGGAAAAGTAGACTTTGGACAAACGAAAGGAGTGGAGTTTTCAGTGGTCGGATTTTGACGGAAAATTGGAGTGTGAATTGGTGGATATTTCTAATGGAAAACCTGAGGATGATTTCGAAAGAATACATAATGAGTATTTAGAATTTAACAAGGATGCTTCGATTTTCTGGAAACAAAGGGCAAAGGTTGCCTGACTCAAACAAGGGGATGCATGTACTAGGTTTTTCTTTAACTCTGTCAAATCTCGTACTGGTAGGAATTTTATAGCGGCTATTAAAAAAGATGATGACGCTTGGGTGTATGATGATAAGGAAATTCGTTTGGTTTTCGAAGACTATTTTCAGGGTTTGTATCGTGCTCCTTCTTCTGTTCTCCCCTTTTCGGAGTTCTCGGAAAAATTCGACTATCTGTTTAGTCAAGAGGGGAGCCAACTTTCTCATGAGCAAAATGAGCTCCTTAAACCGTTTACTCGTAAAAAGGTGAGGAAAGCGGTTTTATAGCTTGGCCCTCTTAAATCACCTGGGCCAGATGGCATCCCGACTTTTTTCTTTCAACATTTATGGTTTCATATTAAGGAAGATATGTTTTGTGCTGTGCTCCATATGCTCTCCACTGGTCATATTCTTTCAAAGTTAAATCGTACTGCTATTGTTCTTATTCTTAAGACTCGAGGGCCTTTGAAGCTAACTCATTTTCGTCTGATTAACTTATGTAATGTCTCGATCAAGATTGTTACTAAATGAATCACTAATCGTCTTCGAAAGGTTATGCCTTCTCTTGTTGGGCAGTTTCAGAATGGCTTTGTGCCTGGAAGGAATATCACTGATAATATCCTTATTTCTCATGAGCTTTTCAATCGAATTGGGAAAAATAGTTCGAGGATCAGGGGTGAGTTTGCCTTTAAAATTGACATGAGTAAGGCATATGATCGGCTGCACTGGAATTTTATACGGAAAACTCTTGTCTCCATGAATTTCCCTACTCATTTGATTTCGCTTATCATGGCGTGTGTGTCCTCGGTTTCGTATGGTATTATTCTTAATGGTACGCTTGGAAAGTTCTATAAGCCTTCTAATGGCCTCCGTCAAGGGGATCCTTTATCACCTTTCCTGTTTGCCCTTTGTACGGAGGTCCTTTCCAAAGCTATTGTGGATGCGGAGAATACTAAGCTCACCAAAGGGATACGCATCTGCCGTAGAGCACAAGCTATTTCACATTTGCTCTTTGCGGATGATGCTATATTTTTTATGGAAGCTAATCCACGTGCGTGTGGGAAGTTGATGGATGTTGTGGATTCGTTTTGTGACGCTTCTGGTCAAGTTCTGAATAAGGAAAAATCGGTCGTCTCCTTTAGCCCTAATTGTACGTTAAAAGGATCTAGACTTTGCCTGAAAGCTTTGAGAATTAAAGCTCATAAACCCATGGGGAGTTATCTTGGATTGTCAATGATATGCTATATTTTTATATATTTTTCATTCCCATTTTAGCTCATGTTTTATCATCGTTTACATTATTCAATGTTTATTGAGCTAATTCCGTGTTCTAGGTAAATTGTATGTGGTTTAGCGTTTTTTGTAGGAATTTCGGATTTTGCTTACATTTTGACATTTACCAAGCATCACGGAGCTAAACAAAGTCGAGACAAGCATTTTCTGGGTAGTAGAAGTGACGAAAAAAGAAAGAAAGTCAAAGAAGTCAACAAAGAAGTCAACACTTGAAGATCAAATGTACAAAGCATGACAACATCAATCATTACATCATTCTAAAAACGTCATCCAAGAACTCAAGTGTAAACAATTGAGGAAACACGGAGAACGTGGTCATGTGTTTTCACCCCGGTCGGGGTGGGCTGCCCCGGTATACCGGGGTGGCTCTGATCTTGCGTTTTCTGGACCAGATTCAAGGAATGCGAACGTATTTGTTCTTGCCCCGGTCCGGGGTGGCTGTAATCTGTGGGTATTTACCCTGCCTCTTCATCACTATATATACCCCTTGATTTCATTCATTTTGGGGCATCAAATTAGCATCAAGTTTTAGCATCAAATTTTAGAATCATCTTTAGGCATCATTAAGCTACATTAAGCTTGTAAGAAATTACTCTAAGTCTTTCTTTATTTCCTTTATAAAAATAGTTCTTTATTTATTCAAGCATTTCCCGAAGCCATTCGCATTTTATTTTCCGAGTTCTTATTCCGTTAATTTCCGGTATTATCTTTCTTTACGGTTTTATTTCGTTATCGCCATCATGTCTATCTTAGTTAATAGAATTGATAATCTAGCTCACAAAGCCATGTGTGAGTAGTTTTTATATCTAGGGGAGGGAAGCGCCATGATAGAATAAGTGTTTTGTTATGTTGAATTACTATATTTTCATCATCACCATGTTAGTTATATACATGCTTGCTCTTTTAAGTTAATCTTTAATTATTGGCCATAGTTGATGATTAATCCGTTAATTTTATCCTAAGATCGAAAGACGGGATGGAATTAGACAAGGCATGCTATAATAGTTTGAACCTTTTCATGTGAGAACATTTTGGTAGTTAAACTATGGCTAAACAATAGGCCGAAAGGTATTTGTTAGAAACTAATTAACTTTGATGATGAATTCTGTAATTCGACATAGCTAATCACCCCTCTTACATGTGCAACCCCAAATCCCCTAGATTTCCTCCTATACTTGTTTACAAATCTCTTTTATAATTTCTGTTTTAAGTCAATCCCTAATCAAAACAAACAAACAACACGTGACCGACCTAGGTAGTTTTCTATTCATAGCTTTTCACAAAATGTATTTCCGTCTCCCTGTGTTCGACCCCTTCTTCCCTATCTACATTAATTTGTATGTTAGTCAAGTCTAGGGACTTTTATTTTTGTTAGGTGTGCGACCTAGCCTACCAAATTTTGGCGCCGTTGCCGGGGACGCACGGTTTTAGTTTTTGTGATTAATAGAATTCTATCTTGTTTTCTTTTGTCTTAAGGAACACTTGTTCCTTGAGACCGTTACTTACAATCTCCCCTAGGTTGTTGTCTTAATTATGCCCAGGTCCTGTCGAATAGGTGAACTTCTTCCCGTTGATCCCGAACCCCAGAAGTCTTTGCGTAGGAAATTACGCTTCCTTAAGGAGATTGCCGAAGCCGCAACTCTTGCGGACCTTGATAATATTCGGAGTTTTTATCTAGAGGATCTCAAAACTCTTGAGGAAGAAGCCTCTACTTCTCAACCAACAAAGGAAAAGATGGTGCGTTTGTCTGATCATTCCAAGCCCACCGCAGCTATGCTCCCAAGAGGAATAGTCACGTCTCAAATTGGTGCGGTAAATTTTGAAATCAAGCCGGCCTTTATAAGCATTGTTGAAAGAAAACAGTTTGGGGGTACTCCTACGGAAGACCCCAACTTACATGTACATAATTTTTGTGACTATTGCTCCATGATTCGGCAACCGGGTGTCACACAAGAGCAAATAAGGGAGATACTATTCCCTTTCTCCCTAAAGGACAAGGCCAAAGTTTGGATAAATAGCCTTGATCGAGTTGCATTGGGAATCAACGATTGGGATAGTCTAGCCCTTGCTTTCTATCAAAAGTATTTCCCTCCTGGAAAAACATAACAACTAAGGAGTCAAATCACCGATTTTCGCCAAAGTGGTCATGAAAGTCTACATGAAGCATGAGAAAGATACAAAGAACTTCAAAGGGAATGTCCTAATCATGGTTTGGATTCGTGGTTCCTTGCCATCACGTTCTACAATGGGTGTTGTGCGGAGTCTCGTCGAGTTTTGGACTCCGCAAACAATGGGAGATTCGACAACATAGATGTGGAGTTGGCTCACTCTACCATAGAATCTATGGCGGTGCACGACTCTCAATATGTCAACTCGAGAAACATCCCAATAAAGGCAAAGGAAGAAGATCCCGGAATAGCTCTCTTGAAAGCTCAAGTAGCTCTTCTCCAAAGACAAGTCGACAATCAAGGATCAAGTTCCTCTCAACCTCATGAACAAGTAAACATGACAAGTCAAGTTGTGGTATGTGAAGCTTGTGGGGGTGCGGGACACGGATTCCAAGAGTGTAGAAGTAACATGGAACAAGTCAATGCCTACCAAAGCTTTAGGCAAAATTTCAGCCCTTTTTCCAACACCTACAATCCGGGTACAAAGTTCCATCCAAATTTCTCCTACAAAAGTACAAATGTCCTTAACCCACCACCACCAAGACCACCACAAAATTCGGCACCACCGGGTTTCAAAATCAAGGACAAAAGAACCAATTTCAACAAAACTTCCAACCATTCCCTCAACACCAGTTTCAAAATCAACAACCATTCCCTCAACAATTTCAAAACCCTCAAAATCAACAAGGTCAACCCTCACATCCACAACAATTGAGTGAGATAGGAAGTCTATTGGCGCAAGTGGCCGAGACACAAAGGAACATGGTCCTTCACATTCAAAAGACCGATCAAGCTAGAGACGCTTCAATCAAAATGCTTGAGACACAAATTGCTCAACTTGCTACTTCCAACCCTCAAAGACAACAAGGCCAATTGCCACCACAAGGAGCACAACCTCACGATCAAGCTAACGCTGTCGCTTTAAGGAGTGGTACTACCTATGAGGGACCCCAAATGCCCAATGAAGAAAGTGATCAAATGGGTAAGAAAGATGACGGTGGGAACAAAGCTACTAGCTCAAAAGAAGATGAGAAGGAGCCCGAATAAATCAATGAGCCTGTGTTGGTAGAGATTGAGGAAGAGCCCCCAAAGGGTGAGGATAAAGCTAAGGAGCCAGAAAAGATTCAAGTGCCTTTTCCCTATAGGTTGGCAAGAGCTCACAAGGAAACTCAATTTGGTAAGTTCATGGAGGTGGTGAAAAATTTACAAGTAACAATCCCTTTTACCGAGTTAATCACCCAAGTCCCCTCATACACCAAATTCATGAAAGACATCTTAACTAGGAAAAGGACAATAGATAGCGTTGAAACCTTGGCCTTCACCGCTGAGTGTAATGTCCCAAAATTTGTCCCTACCTAAGTTAAAAGATCCAGGAAGTTTTTCAATCCCATGTGTAACACCCCGATATTTTCCGTATTATAAATTTAAAGATTTAATTTAATTTAAAGAGTAATTTATATTTTATTATATTTCGTAAATATATTTTGTGATATGAATATTTCATTTTAAAACATTTTAATTTCAATTGATATTTCGAGTTTTATAAATTTAGGTTTCGGTTTTAATTTTCGAAAATGTCAAGTATGTAGGATAATTTCATGAGTTATGAGTTATTTGCATAATTGGTTCCGTCTCGAGTAATAATAGACTTGAGATGTTATTTCCGCCTTAGTTAGCCAATCCGAGTCCATCCCGACTCATTAAATGAATCCCGAGTCATTCCCGACTCAAAACTCCCATATACTCCTAGTGTTATGTTTCATACCTCACAACTCATTCACTCCCTTCATCCTCTTCAACAAACACCAAAACCCTTCACCATTGTTGGTGTTCCTCAAGAACACAAATCCGCCTCTACCGCCTTCGTTCCTTGCTCAAATTTCGAGTTCTTTGTAGGTATGTTCTCCTTTTCTCCTTCTCCTTCTTTTCATGTCTTTAAAAGTTAGTATTGTTGTGCTTTCGGAAAACCCCTTTTTCTAGGGTTAGATTGTGACTCGTTTTTCCTTTTGTTCTTGAGCAAGAATGGATGTTTGGACTTGAATGAAGGATTCTTTGAAGATTTGAAGAGCTTTAAAGGTAACTTTGAGAGGTTACTCGACTTTAAGTCAAAAATCGTTTGTGTGTGGTTATGCTTGTTTGGTTTCTGAAATTATGAGGATTGTTTGGTTTAGTTTCTGAAATTATGAAGCATTATGTTGTTTACTTCCATGTTCAATTGAATAAATGAGTTTCTAGTTGATTAGTAGTAATGAAGGAGGAATTTTGGTTATGTTCATTGGATAAATTGATATCCGTCTCATGCTTCTTATGTTCATAGCGATAATGTGTTTTTGGGATCGATTTAATCTATGTCAAGTGTGATAACTGTGCTCCTTATTAATCATTTACACATGAATAATGTATGCCCATGAATTAATAAGTTTACATGTTGATAACACCGCTTGAGTCATTTATAAACCCGTCTAAAAGTCGTTGTTCAAAGCACTGGAACGATGGTGCGAATTGGGGATTTCTTGCGTGAGCTTTGGACAGGCCGTGGGGGGCGCAGCCTGCGTCCATAGGCGCAGGCCTGCGGGCTGAGTGGCGCAGCCTGCGGCCAGCTTGCGCAGCCTGCGCTCGCGGCTGGTCGTGGGTGCTGTTTCGGGCTGTTTTTGGGCGCGTTTCGTAGGCTGTTTCGGGATGTTTTAGGGCCTTGTTTTCCCACTTGTTTGGACACAATTTTAACATGTTAAATCATTATAAAACATGTATTAGAAAGTTTATAAACTACATGAATGATTCACGAGTTAAATTATGTTCATCCTTTCTTGTTTAATTCGCATGTTTACGACATTGAACTTGTCTTTCAATTCTCGTTGGTTTTATTTCCGAATGAAATATAAACTTATATATGAAACTCGTCATATGATTTCTTGTCATTTTATACTCATGTGGGTCGTATACTTGGGTGAATTCGTTATGGTTGTATGGTTGAATGCTTAAGCCGTTTTAGTAGCTAAGTTGAGGAGGAAGACCCCCCGGTCGGGTAACCGGCTCCCGCTTCAAGTTAGCTTCTCAAAATTAGCTTAAGTGTTGTCTTGCTTGAATTGAAGCTCACATGTATTAAATGAGTTAGGTAACGGTTATGTTAGCTTGAGTGGTAATGATAACGGTTATGTTGTCTTACTTGTAATTTGATAACGGTTATGTTGTCTTGAGTTGAGTCGAGTAACGGTTATGTTACTTTACTTGTGATTTGATAGCGGTTATGTTATCTTAAGATTGAGTCGGGTAACGGTTATGTTGCCTTGCTTGTGTTTGGGTGACGGTTATGTCATCGTAAGTTTGTGAGTGACGGTTATGTCACCTTGTTTGTGAATGGATAGCGGTGATACGATTTGTGTATCATTGTAATGAACTAATGCCACCTCGGTTATGGGTTTTATCTATGTTCGGGATTGGTCGGTATCTGTGGTTATGCGGCCCGGTCCCCGTGTGTCGTTCGGTGTAGGTTATTACACCGAGAGGTCTGGCCAGGTCTTAGGCATATAGTTGTCGGTTATGCACTATACATAGAGTCGGTGTCGTGGTTATGCGTCCCGATAGCTAATGTCGTGGTTATGCGACCTAGCGGTCAGTGGTAACGGTTATGTTCCATGACGGCGTTCATTCTATTCTTGTATGTTCTGTGATTGGACATGCCATCTAGTGTTGGCCTCTGAGTCAATTACTTGCTTGTTGTTTGTGTGAATGAACATGCCATCAAGTGTTGGCCGCTGAGTGATTCACTTGAGTTAATTATCCGTTTGATATAGTTCACATGATGACCTTGTTTGCAGTTCACATGTTGGTTCATGCTTGATCATGTTTGTCATATTTGATTATGTCATATTTGATTATTTATCATTGTATATGCATGTTCATATGTATTTGTTGTGTTGTATTACCGTTTACGTGTTTTTGACAAAAAGTGGCTGGGAGAACCTCGAGTTACTCCCCACTGACTGTGGCGTACCTGTTTCATGTATGTAGGTTGGTGCTGTTTGGGGAAGACGTGTGGCTAGCGAGCATTGTTGATTAGTCGACAAATTACCTATTTACGTTTAGCATAGATTTAATTCTGTTGCTATCGAGGGATACCTTATCCCTTGTAAACTTTCATTTATCTTGTATAAGTTATACTTTTTCTTTAGTTTTAAATCTTCCGCATGTTGTTTTTGATATTCCGCGATTAAGTTTATTTATATATGTCGAAAGTTTTTAAAATACCGTATTTCCGCTGCAAGTTGCTTGTTTATTTTTATGTAATATCGCGGGGTGTCACACCACGCACCATTGGTACCTATAGTATCGACAAAAAGCTCTTTGTGATTTAGGTGCTAGTGTTAGTGTCATGCCTTTTTCCATTTGTGAGAGATTAAACATGGGAGAATTAAAGTGTACTAGTGTCACATTGCAAATGGCGGACCATTCTGTAAAACACCCTCTAGGTGTTTTGGAGGATGTTCCCGTCAAAGTCGGCAAATTTTTCATTCCGGTTGACTTTATTGTTCTTGACATCGCCGAAGTTTCGCAAATCCCAATTATTTTGGGAAGACCATTTTTACATACCGCGGGTGCGGTCATCGATGTTAAAAACGGTAAATTGACTTTGGAAGTTGGTGATGACAAAGTGACTTATAATTTGAACAATATTGTGAAAAGTCCAATGTTAGAAGAACCATGCTATTCCATAGAGGTCTCAGATGTAATTGATATTATTGTGGAAGATTCATTGCCCCGATCCTTGAGCAAGGATCCATCGGAGGCTCTTTTGTTGCTAGAATCTTTTGCAGGTGATGATGACATTGATGGTGATGAGATATATGCTTTGGAGTTGGAGCTCGATGGAGAGGAGCTAGCCTTGGAGGAAAACTCTAATTTCATAGGTTTGGTTGCTACTTCTACTACGGTCGAGGTACAAAAACCCGAACTAAAGCCCTCCCATTGAATTTAAAGTATGCTTTTCTAGATGAATCAGAAATGTGCCCAATCATTATAAGCACCCATCTAGATGAAAGTAAAGTGTCTAGGTTGTTAGATGTGTTGAGAACCCATAAGAAGGCTATATGCTATTCACTTGATGATTTGAAGGGAATAAGCCCCAATTTTTGTATGCATAGGATTCACTTAGAAGAAGATCATAAGCCATGTGTACAAGGTCAACGTCGCTTAAACCCAAACATGCAAGAAGTTGTAAAAAAAGAGGTCATGAAACTCTTGGATGCAGGAATTATCTATGCAATTTCCGACTCCAAATGGGTTAGTCCGGTTCAAGTGGTCCCAAAGAAAGGAGGGACCACAGTAGTCAAAAATGATAAAGATGAACTCATCCCTACTCGCGTTGTGACGGGGTGGCGCATGTGTATTGACTATAGGAGGTTGAACATAGCTACTAAGAAAGACCACTATCCCTTACCGTTCATTGACCAAATGTTGGAGAGGTTGGCATGTCATAAGTACTTTTGCTACTTAGATGGTTATTCGGGATTCTTCCAAATACCCATTCATCTCGATGACCAAGAAAAGACCACTTTCACTTGCCCTTATGGTACCTTTGCTTATCGTAGGATGCCTTTCGGTCTATGTAATGTCCCCGCAACCTTCCAACGTTGCATGACTAGTATTTTCTCAGATTTCATTGAGTCCATCATGGAAGTTTTTATGGATGATTTTAGTGTCTATGGCATTACATTTGATGCTTGCTTGGCCAACTTGACTAAGGTCTTGAAAAGATGTGAAGAAGTGGACTTAGTTTTGAATTGGGAAAAATGCCACTTCATGGTAAATGAAAGAGTGGTACTCGGTCATCTTGTTTCGGAAAGAGGTATAGAGGTGGACCGTGCCAAGGTCCAAGTGATTGAACAACTCCCCCCTCCAATAAATGTCAAAGGTATAAGAAGTTTTCTGGGCCACGCGGGATTTTACCGCCGTTTTATAAAGGATTTCTCCAAAATTGCAAAGCCTCTTACCGAGCTCCTTTTGAAGGATGCTCCATTTGTTTTTACTGATGCTTGTCTTGAGTCTTTTAACAGGATTAAGGAAGCTTTAATTTCAGCACCCATCATCCAATCACCAGATTGGAATTTGCCATTTGAAGTAATGTGCGATGCTAGTGACTATGCGGTGGGTGCCGTTCTTGGGCAAAGGAAAGATAAGGTGCTTCATGTCATTTACTATGCAAGTAAAACATTGGATGCAACTCAAGTCGACTATGCCACTACCGAGAAGGAACTTCTTGCTATTATTTATGCTCTAGACAAGTTTCGTTCTTACTTGGTTGGTTCTAAGGTCATTATCCATACCGATCACGCCGCCTTGAAGCATCTACTTTCAAAGAAGGAGGCAAAGCCAAGGCTCATTAGATGGATCTTGCTCTTGCAAGAATTTGGCCTTGAGATTCGTGACAAGAAAGGAGCTGAAAATGTTGTGGCCGATCACCTCTCCCGTTTGAGGTTTGAAGATGAAGGTATACGTATACCTATTGATGATTCTTTTGTCGATGACTCCTTGATGATGGTCGAGAAAATACACCATGTTATGCCGATATTGCCAACTATCTTGTTGGTCATGAGTTGCCACCTAACCTTTCATATCAACAAAGAAAGAAGTTCATGCATGATGCCAAATTCTATCTTTGGGATGATCCTCATTTCTTCAAACATTGCTCCGACGGGCTATACCGGAGATGTATCCCACAATGAGATGTGAAGGGAGTGTTAGAAGGTTGCCATTCTTCTCCTTATGGTGGTCACCATGGACCATCTAAAACTGTTGCTAAGATTTTGCAATCCGGTTTCTATTGGCCTACTATGTTCCACGATGCGAAGAATTTTGTGATGGCATATGATGCTTGCCAAAGAACCGGTTCTATTTCAAGAAGGCATGAGATCCCTCAAAATGGAATTCTTGAAGTTGGAATTTTCGATGTATGGGGTATCGACTACCAAGGCCATTTTCCTTCATCAAAAGGTAATCGTTATATCTTGGTAGCCGTTGATTACGTCTCCAAATGGGTAGAAGCAATTGCCACTCCCACTAATGATGCCCGTCATGTCATAAGATTGTTCAAGAAGGTCATATTCCCACGCTTTGGTGTACCTAGAGCGGTGATTAGTGATCGTGGAACTCACTTTGGTGAAAAGCAACTTGATACATTGCTTGCTAAATACGGGGTTTTTCATAGAAGGGGTTTGGCCTACCATCCGCAAACGAGTGGCCAAGTCGAAGTTTCAAACTGTGAAATCAAATCCATTCTTGAAAAAGTTTTTGCAAAATCAAGGAAAGATTGGAGTACAAAGCTCGATGACACCTTGTGGGCATATAGGACCGCTTTCAAGACACCTATTGGCACTTCACCGTATAGGTTGGTCTATGGAAAGGCTTGTCATTTGCCGATAGAAATGGAACAAAAAGCTTTTTGGGCTATCAAAGAGCTCAATTTTGATGCTACTCTTTGTAGAGAAAAGAGATTGTTGCAACTCAATGAACTCGATGAATTCCGGTTTCAAGCTTATGAAAGTTCCCGTCTTTACAAGGAAAAGACAAAACGATGGCATGATAAGAAGATTCTCAAGAAAGATTTTATGATTGGTGATAAGGTATTATTGTTCAATTCTCGTTTGAAGATTTTTCCAGGAAAATTAAGATCAAGGTGGTCCGGCCCATATACCGTCATTAATGTGAACAAGCTTGGTTTCGTCGAAGTGATGACTACGAACGGCGAAAAATTCAAAGTCAATGGCCATCGGTTGAAAGTTTATCATGAGAATGATGTTATCGGAGTAGTGGAGGAAGTTTTCTTGGAACTTCCGTCCGTTCAAGCTTAATTAATCGAAGACTCGTGACGTCTACCAAGACTTAAAATTGCGCTTCTCGGGAGGCAACCCGTGTTTTATTTTTATTTTCTATTTTCCTTTTTGAACAATTTTTCGGTTTAGGTAGAGTAGAATAAGTAGATATGTGGTATTTTGAATTAAATTTGCAGGTACCGTACGAGGAAAGAAGAAAAAAGAAATGCTGAAAAGGAGAAGAGGGGTAGATCAACATCACCCGGGGGGTCCGGGGCAAGCTACCCCGACCGGGGTCAAAGCAGCATCATACGGCTTTTGCTAAAAAATCGCAATACGGAAAAAGAAATAAATGAAGAAAACCCACCCGGGGTACCGGGGCGAGCTACCCCGACCGGGGCAGGAGCTCACAAACACGGTTTTTCCAAAAAACATGAGGCTGCTCGTTTTTTTTCCCCTATTCCTTCATTCTTATTTTCCCCTTCCTTTTTCCTCCTCAAGGTAATTTTTTTTGTCTCATTTACTACTAAATCTCATCCTAGCAATCATTTTTAAAGGATTTCTACTTCCATTTTCACTCTCAAGTAAGTTATTTTACTCATACTACTCTAATTTATCCTTAAACTGATTAGAAATTGAATTTTTCACTAACCCTAACTTCCAATTGGGGAAAATTGATTTTGCTCTTTTTGGGTGAGGAATTCAATTTCTAGTTTGAATTTATACTTTGTAGAGTTAGTATGTATCCTTACTAGTGTTAATTTCCCTTACTTGAGTGCCCTTTACATAACTTTAGCAAATATGTGAGATTCTTTTTGGTTGATATTTTTCTGAAATTTTCAGATTTATGGCTTCCTTGAGGAACTTATTTCGTCATAGTAAGAGGGCTAGAGCGGAAACCGGTCCTCGCAACCCGATAGAGGTGGAAGAAGAAGAAGAAGAAGTAGAGGAGGTTCCAAGGTCACCACCACCGATATGGCGCGATGAAGATTATCTTACCGTTATTTTTGCTTCTGAAAAGCAATTCAACAATTGGAATGCTTTGAAAGCCAAAGGTTTGCGCCCGACTCGCTTTGTTAATTTTGATTCCTTGAGGCGAATAGGATTAGATAAGCATGTTAAAGCCTTGTTCAAGGGGGTACATATGGGTTATGCCTTGACCATGAACTATAGAACTTACCCACAACTCACACTCGAATTTCTAAGCTCCTTTGAATTTCATAAATCTAGGAGGCAAGACCACATCCATACCGTGAGTTTTAGGTTGTTCAATAGAAACTATAATAAAACCCTTACCCAATTCGCCCAGATTTTTAATTTGGCTTACCTACGGAAGGGATTCTTGTTGACCCTCCCGAGTACTATAACCCAGTCGTGACTTGGAATGCCATCTCCCATTTCCCTTACCCCGTAAAATGGAACCATCTGCCCCATGCCTTGCTTCATAGACCGGACTTTCGTATTTGGCAACGGTTTATGGGGTGGACGTTTTTCGGGAGACTTGAACCTCACTCGGTGAGGTTGGTAGAGGTTCAGATTCTTGGCTCTTTCTTGAATATTGAAGGATATGACAAATGGCAAATCAACATACCCTGCCACTTTGCCAATCACTTGTCCAAACAAGTGAGTGACCGGTCCAAATGTGTGGTCCTAGGTGGGCTAATAACCCGCATAGCTCACAATATCTGTCGGTTCAACCAAGAGACCACCGACCTTCAACCTTTATTACCCAGTCCTAGGGATGTGGGGAATGGATTGGATTATGATTATTTTGTGTCACTTGACTGGTTTCGGAGTGCCCCACCTCAAATGATTTGGAAAATCGGAAAGTATGATTCCCTTAGGTTCCCCGATGATTCGCCTTTGATTCATTTGCTAACCCAAGGGGAACTTGCTAGGGGAAGGGTACCCTTTGTTCGTAGAAGTTTTCATTTGCCTATTGGAGGCCTATCACCCATTTCCCCGACTATGACCTATGCTAGTACATATACTCGTCGGGGGAATCCGGGTAATTCTTCACGTCGGGAGGAGGTAGGGCAATCCTCTCATCAACATGAATCTTTTCAACCTCCCCGCCACTCTAGTGCAGACCTTTATAGCATGATGAGAGGATTAGGTTAGTATGGACACTATGCGAGATGATCAACGACTTGCTTTGAACCCCATATATACTCACTTTGCCCGTCAAGGGGTCATCCAGCAAGAAGGACCTCACTCGTCTTTCTTCACTTGGCCCGAGGGTGGTTTTTCTGGTGGTGGTTTTGCAGGTTTTCCCGCACCTCAAGTTCCTCCAAACATTGCTCCTCATGTTGCCCCTTATTCCGACCCTCATTTTGCTAGCGGAGGTGGAAGTGGAGAAAGAGAAGTTGATGATCCCACTCGCAATGTCAACTTCACCGATTTCTTTGATGGCCCTATATGAATGGTTTGTTTCTCCCCTTGTACATACTAGCTTGGGGGAAGCTAGTTGGTTTAGTAAGTTTCCTTTTGCTTTTATCTGTAGTTTCCCTTTCCCCATTAAACTTGTTGTTTGGTTGTCTCTTTGGTTCACATTGGGGACAATGTGAATTTTAGCTTGGGGGAGGGATTGCTTTGCTTTTCCTTTTTATAGGTTAATATGAGCTTAGTGATGGCAAGTTTCATGATGATGTGAATGAATCACCTACTGTAAACCTCTTACATTTCCCAATTTTCATGCTCTTTGGAATCTTTTGTGAGTCTACTACGACGGAATTTTGGCTTACATGGGGATGTCTTGACAGAGTAGGTAGAGAATGGATTTTTGATGTTTTTGGCTTGATCTTTTGGCATTGGCAACCTACAAAATTGAAAGTTTTAGAACCTCCTAAGGCCGTTATATTCTTTTTCGGTCTCATCTAGGTGTGTGAGTAGGTCTCCTCATGGTTTTGTGTTACACCAAAAGGCATAAGTATGATTTTTGTTCTACTTCATAAGCATTGCATTCATTTTGTGAGTATTTGTAAGCCTTTCACATGATTCTATTTGCCCTTTTTTGCCCCTTTACACATGTTTTTATTGATTTTCTAAGCTACACTCAAAATTTGTCTACCTTGTCAAGTTAATAGCTTATTCATTAGTGTTTGGGTGCTCAATTGGGCTATGTTTTAATGTTGCCTTTTATCATTGTGATTGGCATTGAAAAAATTGATGGTCAAAAAGTCGAGAAAGAAAAAAAAAAAAAAGATGAAAACAAAAGAAAACGAAGAAAAGAAACATGAATTGAAAAGAAAAGGAAGAAGAGAAAAATATAAAAGTTTCCATGACATTCATCATAAAAATATTATTAGGAAATTCTCATATGCTTTGTCTTGATAAGAGAAGTCATTCTAGTTTTGACTTCAACATTTGGTAATGGGTTGGGTTTGATTTTGGATTGAGCATCCTTGCATTAATGGTTAGTTGCTAGCTTGAATTAATTAGCTCCAATTACCATAACACACATTTTCCCTTTCTTACCCATCACATATTGCTTTTTTCTTATAGCTTCTTTCATATGCTTGCATTTTGATTACATTGACTATTGGATTAAAATGCTTACCATATTAGATTGTCGGCACAATTTCATGAGTCGAGGTTAGGAGAGTGTTTTCACATACAAACCTCCTTTACATGTATATGTGTGCTTGAGTGTACCGTGAGAGTCCTTTGTCAAAATGATCGTGCAAAAGCCAAAGAGTCTAGATGAAATTCTATACGCTACGCCGTCGTGCAAATCTCAACCATGTATTGCAGCTTTCCTATGCCCATGTTGTCTTCGGGATTTCGTCTCACAATTGTTTCATTAGCTAAAATTGGGATTTTTAATTGATGGGATTATGGAGATTCATTTGCTTGTCTTGGTTTATTTGAGCTTGCTTGAGGACAAGCAAAGGTTTAGCTTGGGGGAATTTGATATGCTATATTTTTATATACTTTTCATTCCCATTTTAGCTCATGTTTTATCATCATTTACATTATTCTTCAATGTTTATTGAGCTAATTTCGTGTTCTAGGTAAATTGTATGTGGTTTAGCGTTTTTTGTAGGAATTTCGGATTTTTCTTACATTTTGACATTTACCAAGCATCACGGAGCTAAACAAAGTCGAGACAAGCATTTTCCGGGTAGTAGAAGTGACGAAAAAAGAAAGAAAGTCAAAGAAGTCAACAAAGAAGTCAACACTTGAAGATCAAATGTGCAAAGCATGACAACATCAATCATTACATCATTCTAAAAACGTCATCCAAGAACTCAAGTGTAAACAATTGAGGAAATACGGAGAACGTGGTCATGTGTTTTCACCCCGGTCGGGGTGGGCTGTCCCGGTATACCGGGGTGGCTCTGATCTTGCGTTTTCTGGACCAGATTCAAGGAATGCGAACGTATTTGTTCTTGCCCCGGTCCGGGGTGGCTGTAATCTGTGGGTATTTACCCCGCCTCCTCATCACTATATATACCCCTTGATTTCATTCATTTTGGGGCATCAAATTAGCATCAAGTTTTAGCATCAAATTTTAGAATCATCTTTAGGCATCATTAAGCTACATTAAGCTTGTAAGAAATTACTCTAAGTCTTTTTTTATTTCCTTTATAAAAATAGTTCTTTATTTATTCAAGCATTTCCCGAAGCCATTCGCATTTTATCTTCCGAGTTCTTATTTCGTTAATTTCCGGTATTATCTTTCTTTACGGTTATATTTCATTATCGTCATCATGTCTATCTTAGTTAATAGAATTGATAATCTAGCTCACAAAGCCATGTGTGAGTAGTTTTTATATCTAGGCCGGGGAGGAAAGCCATGATAGAATAAGTGTTTTGTTATGTTGAATTACTATGTTTTCATCATCACCATGTTAGTTATATACATGCTTGCTCTTTTAAGTTAATCTTTAATTATTGGCCATAGTTGATGATTAATCCGTTAATTTTATCCTAAAATCGAAAGACGGGATGGAATTAGACAAAGCATGCTATAATAGTTTGACCCTTTTCATGTGAGAACATTTTGGTAGTTAAACTATGGCTAAACAATAGGCCGAAAGGTATTTGTTAGAACCTAATTAACTTTGATGACGAATTCTGTAATTCGACATAGCTAATCACCCCTCTTACATGTGCAACCCCAAATCCCCTAGATTTCCTCCTATACTTGTTTACAAATCTCTTTTATAATTTCTGTTTTAAGTCAATCCCTAATCAAAACAAACAAACAAACAACACGTGACCGAGCTAGGTAATTTTCTATTCATAGCTTTTCAGAAAATGTATTTCCGTCTCCCTGTGTTCGACCCCTTTTTCCCTATCTACATTAATTTGTATGCTAGTCAAGTCTAGGGACTTTTATTTTTGTTAGGTGTGCGACCTAGCCTACCAGCCAACGGATTTTGGCCCTTGTAAGAAAGTCGTCTTTGCTTCTGTTGTGGAGAAGGTTCGTAGTAGGGTTCTGAATTGGAAAAACTCCTTGTTATCTCCTACGGGTCGTCTGACTCTCATTTTGTCTTTCTCTCTTCACTTTCCCTTTACTCTCTATCGGCTTTCAAAATGCCGGCAAGTGTGATTTCTAGGATTAACTCCCTGATTTCGCAGTTTGGGTGGAAGGGAACTTCGAATGGAAAAGGTATCCATTGGTGTAGTAGTCTTTTCCTCAATTAGTCAAAGTCTTTGGGCGGATTGGGAATTCAGAATACTGGTTGTTTTAAACAAGCTCTTATTGCGAAAATTAGTTGGCGAATTCTTACTTCTCCTGGGTCTCTCATTGCGAAACTATTGGGGTTCAATTGAATATTACAAAGGAGTCTCTTTTGAACAATGAGATGGTCTATAGGGCTCGTTCTTGGAGGGCGTGGCATTTTGTGGGGTTTTTCTCCTCTGCTTAGGGGAGTTACTTGGAATGTGGGTTTCCCCTCATCTTTATCCTTTTGGCATGATAGTGGGATTGATGGACAGTCTGTGAGTGATCTCTTGGTTCCTCTTTCGGCGCCTTCCGCTCAATATTCTCATTTTCTTGTCTCTCAATTCCAATTGGAGAATGGGACTCAGGATTTTTATGGTCTTGATAGGTGGTGCGGGGGGAATATTTTATCTCGTGTTCTCTCTATGGAGATTCCGGGTTTGGATACTGAGGATAGAATTATTTGGTCTTTAAACACAAAAGGGAATTATACTGTTAAGAATGGTTACTTTTTGGCTTTTAATGATCTTTGGGAGTCTAATAAGAGTGGAAAAGATTGTGAGCGGAGTATTGTTGTAACTGAGGCTCTTAAGAAATCTAAGCTTTGGCATCTTCCTATTCCGGCTAAATGGAAAACGTTCCTCTGGAAGATTTTCTCTGACTCCTTGCCGACAGGAAGTTGTTTTGCTTCTCAGAATCTTTCTTGGAACCCCTTGTGCTCCCTTTGTGGCTCGGCTGTGGATTTGGAAAGTCTTGAGCATCTTTTTCGGGATTGTCAGCTTTCTTCTAAAATCTGGCAAGGTTCTCCTCTTGGTATTAAGGTGTTTTATGATAACCATTTGTCTATTCAGAGTTGGATTTCTAACTGGATTGTGCTTTTCAGAAAAAGTGAATCTCTTAAGCTTTCCTTATGCTTCTTTATCAGTACCCTTTGGCAGATATGGCTCCTTCGGAATTCCAGGGTTTTTGGTAAAGAATATGTTTGCATTTCCGTGATTATGGATAATATTGGAAAGGAGGCTTTTCTTGTGTTTGAAACCTTACGACATGATCTCTCATTGTCCTCTTCCTTTTTATCAGTTCCGAGAGACTCTATGTCGGAAGTTGAGGAGATTCGTTGTGGGTTTCCCTTTCTGTTGGTTGGTTCATCCAGATGCAATGAGTATGTCAGGGTTAAGACAGATGCTTCTTGGCTTACGAATTTTGAAGATGCGGCGGGTTGGGTCTTTTTTGATTTTAAAGGGACTATTATCCATCATAATTCTGCGCGTCTTTGGGCCAAGACTCCTCTTCATGCTGAAGCTATTGCGCTTTATAAAGCTCTTTGTTGCGCGAAGGATCTGGGGTTTCTACATCTGGATGTGGCTTCTGACTGTTTGAATCTTGTTATGCAAATTGTCGGACTCTCTGATGCGGATCAAGTGTGCTCTGTTACTTTAGATAATATTTTAGGTTTATTTTCTTCATTTCATTGTCTAGTCTTTAGCTACAGTCCCAGTAACTTGAATAGGATTGCCCATAATCTTGCACATAATGTTGTAGGGTTATGATCCTTTTCTTTGGAATCATGTAAAAAAAATGCCTTACTAAGGCCCACCTTAGTACATGAGAGTGTTACGATCTCGGTTGTTCGAGGTAAAGTATATCAAATAGATCATAAAAAAACGTTTATGAAAACCAACATTGTTTAGCCAAATACAAATCAAAATCCAAAACTGAATTACAACTCCGAAAGAAAAATAAAAGTTAATGTTATCGGGATAACGGAAGCTAACTAAATGATCAATCGATGTCTCATCCATCCCCGAAGTTAAACTTAATAAACCACACCTGTTAATCCAGTGATCTTCATTTGTCGGAAATATCAAATGGTTCACCACAGATTTGAGAATATTACAAGGTCAGTCAATTATACAAAACATATAACCAATCCAATCCAATCATGTAACAATCATCCACTTCCAACTCCAAGAGCAGTGTCTGAATTGCAGGTCGGACACGACTACACACCACAATGAGTAGTCCTGCCAGATTACCCATCGTAACAGATAATCCACCCCAGGCAGTGGTAAACCGCAACTGTAACGCTCCAAGAATTATCCCATATTTGTAGAATGTGAGTGAAGATTGTCCCACATCGGTAGAATGTGAGGCTTGTGATATGTTTATAATAGCTTCCACCCACCACTTAGTAATAAGATCTTGAGTTTTTGGGCTTAAGTGAGGACAAATAATGGGCCCAAAGGCATACCTCCCATCTTATTGGGGGTGTGTTACGACCGTGACGGGTCTGGTTGTTGCAAATGGTATCAGAGCGATCCTGCGACCGTGTGGTGAGCCTGTGGTCGGGAGTACCCGGGTCATACACCTAGCGGGGGAGGATTCTGGCCCTAGTTGCGGTCAGGTTTAAGACACAACGATGACGTTGTGTTCTTAAAGTGGGGCAGTTTGTAACACTCCAAGAATTATTCCATATTGTTAGAATGTGAGTGGAGATTGTCCCACATTGGTAGAATGTGAGGCTTGTGATATGTTTATAATAGCTTTCACCCACCACTTAGTAACAAGATCTTGTGCTTTTGGGCTTAAGTGAGGACAAATAATGGGCCCAAAGGCATACCTCCCATCTTATTGGGGGTGTGTTACGACCGTGGTGGGTCGGGTTGTTACAACAACCTTACCATATAAAGCCCCTGCTCATCGCAACGAGCGAACCCTAGAACGTTAATGTGCACACCCCTTATGACGAGAGTCACAATGGGAGAACATGGGGCAAAGACCATCTCCCGATAATGGCTTCAAAATTAATACTAACCATATAAAAAATGTCACAATATCATAATGCTACTAAAACAACCATGATCACAAAAAATACCACACTGCTCGTAATTAATTGATGTGTGCCTTTTATATAGACTTCTATCGTTTATTTGACACGCATTTCTATGCATTTATCGTAACTTTATGTTATATTTCGCCCGAATATGCTACGTTGTGTTTGTTTTGTGATTTGTGCAGAAAAGACGTAAAAGTGGTGGAAATCGAGCTTAAACTTGTCCCGAAGCATGCATTTATGATTCGTAGGAGTCTTGGAGCAAGAATTACGTAACCTCGTAATGTGTGAACGCATTTTAGGAGCGTAAACGAGGTGAATCAAGGCTGAGCAACAATACATCACTCGATCGAGTGATTTCCTTCATTATGGCAGTTTATCGAGTACTCTAGATGCTCGATCGAGAGCTTTTACTAGAATTAGTGCTCGATCGAGTGATCTGAACTAAAGAAGTGCTCGATCGAGGATAAGAACTGGTCAATCGAATGGATGGTCTTGGAAAGTCCTCGATGGAGAACCCAGAAATGCTCGATCGAGGAACACGCATGGGCTGCTATGTCAGTTGATTAGAATTTCTATGTTAGTAACTTTCCAATTCTAGTTTTCGTATGGTAGTAATACTAGACTTCTATTACTATAAATAGAAGGGCTTAGGGTAGTTTCACATATTTTTATCTTTTATCAAGCTTTAGTAATCAATTTTCAGTCGAATACTTTTACATCAAGTTTTATAATTAATTTGCGCTTTAGTTTAGTTTCTAGTTGTAATTCTCAAAAATGTTTTTTTATTAATTAAGTTCTTAATTCCGTATTTGCTTTTGTCGTAAGTTTTCTTTTACCTTTTATGTGAACCCCCGCGATTTAGCGGAAAAATAAACACAAAAGAACGCGGAAATACGAGGTTTTAAAAACTTTTCTTTAAAGAGTTGAATAACTAGCATGCGAAGGTTCAACCAAATAAAAGTGCGGAATGAAAAGAAACAATGTTAGTTCTGCAAACGTAATAAAAAGTGTGTGAGGAAAATATATCCCACGAATAAAACATAACGATAGGTAGTCTAGCGATAAAAAACGAAACTAAAGTCCAAGGGGTAAGTGCTCGCTAGCCCACACGTCTCACCCAACTATGCTTCACAAACCTGTCATTCATAAAACATGAATGCCACAGTCAGTGGGAAGTAACTCAGGGTTCTCCCAGCCACTTTAGGTCAAAAGACAAGTAAACAGTAATATACAACATGTTATACATATAAACATACATGTAACTTATCAACCACAATATACAATCCAACAACATACTCATTATGATAAGGAATGAGAAATCAATCAAAACAAGTGAAAAAGAGAAAACACGTGATTCGCGGAATTAGGATAAAATCATCCAAACCAAGCATAACATCCAAGCTACTAAACAATAAGGGATAGAATGAAATCCTCTCAACGAGCATAAAAACTACCATTGACATGCTAGAGCGCATTAACACGACCTCAACGAAGGGAGCGCATGAGCACGACCTCTAACCATCGGAGCGCATATGCACGACCTCCCAATACTATGTATAGCGTAACCGCTGAGTATATGCCTAAGATCTGACCAGACCTCTTGATGTATCTTCCGAACGATACACGGGAACCGAAGCGCATAAAGCACGACCTCCGACCAATCCCGAACGTAGCTAAAATTTCATAACATGGGTGACATTAGTTCATTACAATGATACACAAATCATACCACTATCTATTAATTCAAGCTTAACACAACCATAAGCTTACCACCCATTACCGACAACACATTTCTTATTCACAAATAATTACCACTATAAATACAATTTATACTTCTAATTTAAAGTATCAAAATCACATATCAAATATTGCACCACAAAATTTAAGGTTAATTTTAGAAATCAAAAAATCATGTTGCACGAGCCAACAAAGAAAATGGTCGCGGATATCCGCGTGAGAGTTTGTCATGCATATATTGAGGCTAGGGTCGTTCATCTATGGAAGGTTGATAACTAAAAAAATCCGGGAAAGGGAGATTCTTAAACCCACTCACGAATTATCTTCAAAACCAATCTTCAAAACCGTTTAAGGGATCCAAATTATCTTCAAGAAAGGGCTATTCTTGCACCCACTCACGAAATAGTTGAAGATGTAAATGATTATGTGTTATCTCTTCTTGATGGGCAAGAGACCAGATATTTAAGCGTTGATGAGGTTAGTAAAGATGATAGAACTATAAGTGATCTTGAACTTTACTCCGCTAAATTATTGAACAGTAGTAAATGTTCTGGCCTCCCAAACCATGAATTAAGATTAAAAGCAGGTGCTATGGTTATGCTGCGTAGAAATATTGATCAATCACGTGGGTTATGCAATGGTACCAGATTAATAGTGACAGATTTGGGGAGACGTGTTATTAGTTGTAAAGTGTTGACTGGTAGTCATAAAGGCGATAGAATGCACATTGCTCGCATTACACTCACGCCTTCATATTCCAGTAAATTTCCAGTCCGGTTCAATAGAAGATAATTTCCCATTGCTGTTTGTTTTGCGATGACAATAAACAAAAGTCAGGGTCAATCCTTATCTCAAGTGAACATTTATCTTCTAAGGTCGGTCTTCAGTCATGGACAACTTTATGTAGCGATCTCTAGGGTTACTAACAAACATGGCTTGAAGCTATTGATTTGCGCCAACAACAAGCGTACATCGAGTACTACAACCAACGTAGTTTACCGTGAAATTTTTCAGTATTTGTAAAGTTAATATTACTTATAACATTGTAAGATAATTTGCATCATTTGTTTTATTTGCATCGTATGGTAGTGATTGGTATTTTAATAAATTTGTCCGTTAAATACAAACTTATTGGATTATTTCGGCATTGCAAATTAACCATGTTCAATTATATTTTTCTGCATCTAATAATAGCAATTGTTATTTCGACCCGTGCATTTTTTGCACGGGTTTAACACTAGTACTAATTAAAGTGAAAAAAACAATATAAACCGAGCTAAAATGAGGGGAAAAAATATATAAAATACACTTATCAGTAGCTGCCGAACAAAAAAATTGCATTTAGGAAGTCAACAGTCATAGCTTATGCTGTTGAAATTTGTCGAACAAGATAATTTCATCAAATTCAGATTCTCAAATAAAATCGTTATTATAGAATACACCATAAAGTAGATCCGACATGAAAAAAAGGCAATGAAAAAAAGGCAAGAAAATGAAATGATTCAAAATAAAGTAGAACGAAGTACTTTAAAACAAAAACCCCGATATTTAGGACTCAAATTATCAAACTAAAACCCAAGAAAAGTGACAACAATACAATTAAAATAACCAGGCTTAAACCACAGGTGAGTAGTGACCTGGCTCAAACAATACTGAGCATTCCACATAACTAGTTTGTCAAATCTACGTACAATGTTGTGAGGTCAAGCCTGGCCCATGACAACAATGGTTGACCTCTAAGCATGAGGATCGCCATTAGAAGGCATACCAATTGTAAAAACCTTAATTCTTCAAAATACGGTGCTTTAATACCATAAGGAGAAGAATAAAAAAGTAAGCTGATGGCCTAATGACGATGATCATATATCAGATACTGGAAGTTTGGAAGTTGGATAAAGGTAAAATAATTGAGTTTTTGAGTTGTTGATTTAGATGTACGATTTGAATCATGTGCGCATATTGAACCGCGGTATGCTGAGAAGTGTACTGATCCAACATAGTATAATCTGTGTAGTTAGGAAACTAACCCGATAATGACCTCTTTGAGAGGGTATCTTTCCATATGTCAACAAAGTCTTGGAGAAGTTGCCATGATTTACCAATTGACAGGGTATGGGTATCCTCTGTGTAGTTAATTTGATTAATTAGTTTGATTCATTTTGTTTACGTAATGATGTACTCTTGAAGGAAGCAAACTTATGGGCTCAAAAGGAAACAAAAGGATTCATCAAACAATGTTGCCACTCCTTCAGTTATGCTCCTATGGAGCCATGAACGAATGCCAGCTCATAAAGATAAAGATGCCATATAAACGTCGACCCTTTGACCACAATACTATTCCAAATATCAAAGAATTCAAAAAATCAAGATTCATAAACAGATATTATCGAGAAACAGATCAAGCTAATTTTAAAATTCAATCATCATGTATTCCTCTCAAACAGACTATGAAACAACTAGGATTGAAATTACCCTTCAAGGAAAACTGCTAGTTTGACACCACAATTAAAACAACCTGGCTTAAATCACAAGTGACCTGGCTCAAACCCATAGTGACAGTCCCAAATGATGTCGAATCTACGTACAATGTTGGGGGGTCAAGCCCGTGCCCATGACAAAAATGATTCGCCTCTAAGCATGGGGACCACAATTAAAAGGCATTCTAACTGTAAACCTTGATTTTTCAGAAGGCAGTGCTTTAGTATTACATGGACAAGAATAGAAGACTGTGTTGATGGGCTAATGACGATGATCACATATCACGTACAGGAAGTTTTGGAAGACAGATAAAAGTCGAATAATCTAGTTTCTGACTTGTTGATTTGGTTGTACGGTTGCAATCATTTGTGCCATGACTGTGGCATATTGAACCGCGCTATGTTGAGAAGTATAATGATCCAACAGACCATAGTCTGTGTAGTTAGGTTCAATGTGCAGGAACTGACCTGGTAATGACCTCTTTGACAAGGTATCTTTCCATATGTCGATAAAGTCTTCAAGAACTTGCCTTGATTTGTCAATTGAGGAAAGTGGAAGATATTCAACCTGCGCGTTTTGGAAATAAAACGAACAAAAGATTAGTTGGGCAAATGGCAACCAATATTTGCAGAACACTCAAAGTAAACAGCATATATATTTGTGATCACCAATATTAAACCATAAATGTTCACTAGCTTAATTCTTAAAGTCAGTGAGTGGTGGTACGGTAGGATTTGAAACCTGACAACATCAAAATTGCCCATGTGGCTCTCGTTAGTCTCTTGAATCCCAGAAAAATGATATTACAAGGATAAGGAAGATCACACTTTAATCCTCAAAATTAGCAACGAGCACAAGAAATTTACAGCTGAAAAAGCTTACAACACCGCTACTAGAGGTTGGCATGAGTAAGATTGTAGGTTTATGCACGAGCTTCTCCAAACCAAAATATCTAGCTAGAAACATGAGTGTTCTTAAGCATTCTACAGGTTGGCGTACACTAGATTTGACTCCTTCCGTCCCGGTAATTTGTTTACCTTTCGATTTGGCACAAAGACCAAGGAGAGGGGAGGGGACCATTTGTGGGTATTGTTATTGAGTGACAAGTGGCCAATGGGTTATGTGGATGATCAAATTGCCCATAAAAATTATTCTCAATATAGAAAGGTAAAACAAATGAATGAGACACCCATAAATGACATCGGTAAACAAATGTCCGGGATGGCGGGTGAAAGGCATATCTTGGATATAATGCTACCTATCAATAGCCTAGCCCAAAAACATGGAAATCTTTTATATTGAATCTAGATCATTGTTTCATGAACTATTTGTGACCAAGATTGATGTCAAAACCAAATCCAAGAAATAAGACAACTTTGGCTTTGTTAAACAGACATGGAGACAGCATCTATTCTGCTCTATCGACAAAGTCGAGAAGGCAATTTGATCGTTTCATGTGTACATTGGACGAAGGATATGAGATCCTCAATAGCTCATCATTAACTTAACACACAACACACCACCAAGAAACACATAAAGGGTCTTCCTTAAGGAAGATGAGGAAGGTGGGAGAGGTCTATCGCTTGTACGAGATAACTAGAAAGAGCTGAAGTAATCAAGTAATTTTTCTATCGAAGAGGACAAAGTGACAAACAGCCTTGAGAGAATTATAAGACTAAGGGTGTGACGATGAGCCAAAGTATATAGAAACAGAGAGCTTACAAAAGACAGCTATATATCATTTCAGATATATCATACAAAGTAAAAGAAAAGCACACCTCACTTAATCTGATACATGCAATATGAATCTTATTTAAGTAATGAATCGATATGTATCATTACAAAATTTTGCTCTGTCAAGACACCAATGACGCGAGTATGAGCACATGGCTTTTAAATGTCAATGTGTGCCTTCATCTATCATACATTTAGAAAAAACATCAGTGATATCAAACTTTAGGTCACTTTCGAAATGGATCTCAATAGCTTATTTTTCACATTTTAAAACAGATCTTCATAGCTCATTTATATCCAAAGCTCATTTTCACATTTTCTATAGAGCTTTCTTGCAGCAGATCTTTAAAAAAAGACTACTAAAAAGGTAACAGATGCAGAAAGTAAAGAGCATAGAGTCTTTTCTTGTCCAGATAAATCTAAAAAAAATATGCAAGTACAAAATATGAATGAGAAGTCTTATATTGTAATACTTTTCATATATGGAGGTTTCGTATGATCCTTCACTCTTACCTGAAGTTGAGCGAGAGCCTTTATAGCTATATAGAGGCGCTAAAGTTATGATGTGGAATATACAAGTTTATTTCAAGCTGACATACACTAGTAATACTACATGACTACATGTCATAAAGCTACTTGGTTACTATGAAACAGCATTATTAATGTCACAAGTTTAGGTACCCATATAAACAAGAATATGAAATCTGATTGTGTCAACTGTCCAACAAAAATTGAAGGAATTATCAGCGGGCTACTATAATATAGTACCTCCATAACAATTCCCCTCATAGATTCCGAATGACTTGGAGAAACCTTTCCCACTCTCAACTGGAAGTCCCCAACCTGGTACTGGATCCCCTACAAGTTTAAAAAAGCTACGAGGAGTAAAAATCAACTTAAGAGTTTTTAAGAACTACCTACAGAACTCATAGGCTATGGCAAATAAGAGCATCATACACCTTCAAAGGTTGCCCCAGAAGATGATAATCAACATTTTTACAAACCAAACTATAACCAAATAGTTGGATCGAAAATGTTATAGGTCAAATATTTACAGCCAAACATCAAAAAACATTCCTGGGCAACAGTAGCTAAGCCATCCGAACAATTTTATACATTCAATTAAAGACTTGTAGTTGTGAATCATACGTTGCATATTATCCTCACACTGTGATTCTACTTATCGGTATAAGCATGCACCTAGGAACAGTACAGTTACATGTATCCATGAAACAGGAAGCTTTGCCTCTCTAAGTCAGGTAAAAAAATACCGGTGAAACATTACCTCAAAATTAAGCGATACTCTGGATTTGTATGATTGCAACTTCTCCATGATTAACTGTATATTTGAATCTGCTTCAAAAATAATTCGCTGGCCACGAATTATAAAGTAATATTTATTGGGTTGATCTGGTATAGATATACCAAGAAAATCGCGTGCAAATTCAGTTGCCATTGCCGGCTCTGATTAACAACAAACACAATACATACACTTATGGTACATCCTAAAACCAAAAAAGTCACTACATTCCCATTGAAAATGGATAAAAAAATCAAGGAATTTCAAACCTCGAGTAATGGGTTTGTAGAAGGTGATGATAGATTTCCACCTTCCTTCTTTAACACCATTCAAACTTTCGACACACTGCGAAATTTCATTCATTATTTGGGTGTTGGCAGTAGCACCAGCACTGGGAACCCAGTGTAGAACCCTAAACAACACGACCCGAAATACGCACAATCAGATCAACTCAACAAGAGAATAAGATAATTCAAGACCTAATTTAAAAAGGGCGGGAATTAGTATTCACCATTTGACAGGCATGGTGAAGGTAATTCTGGGAAATCAATCAAGAAATTTGAATCTTCTTCAAGCAAATTACCTAAAAACCATATGTATAATCAGATGATGAATAAAGTAACATTACTAATTACGGCATACTATACAACAAGAGCTTCTTCTCAAAAATTGCATCCGAAAACAGTAATTATTGACACTGACACGGTGCGAGACGTCTTATTCTAGAATTTGTGATACTCCATAGAAGAACTTTGTTATTGTGAAAGAGATAAGGGAAGTACCAGTACTAGATCAGCTATTGCTCCCGATCTTTGCCTTCGACTTTCTAGGGTTTAGCGAGTTCTTCTGGCAATCATGTGCTATATTTCAACAATCAAGTGAAACAGAGCAAATTTTCTCCGTCGAACGTCAGGTGAAAACTCGGTCAGAACTCAACACATTTGTGTCAGCTTGACTTGAGAGTTTGGGCTCAGCTTGATAACTTAATGCGGCAATTAAAATAAAAATTGTTTCGATTTAAAAAGATTGTGAGTGGCTCAAATCTAGCGATGTCAATAGAGCGGGAAAGGCGGGTGCGGAGGGGTTAACCCGCGAGCATTTCGCGATCAGTGGTGGGTTGAACCTTTTAAAATTCTCCCCGCGACCCGTCTATCTCCTCAATAAATGTAAATTGTAAATCGTGAATCTAAAATATACTATTTGTACTATTTATACAAAAAAAATTCGCAATATGCCTTAACATTCAATTAACTAGCTAGTAGCTAGATTCTGTTGAGTCATGGAACAGTTTTACATACAAATTTACCACGAAACACATGCACAAACCGGGAGAGGACTGAAGTGGCCTATCACCGTGCAATAATGTTGAATCCAGACTAGTTTTATCTGGATCTGGTTCGAAACGATGCCAAGAGTAAAAGTAGATTAAATACAGGTACAAGATTTTACGTTTTGAGCCAAAGAAAATAACTAATCATTGGAATTAAGTGCACTACAAAGTACTAGAAGAGTAAACAAAACTATAAAACAAATGAACACTGTTCAGTTCTTCATCTTCAGTTCTTCAGCTCCGTTTACCGTTTTAATTTTTTTTTTTATCTATATATTATACTATTCTATATTATTATTTATTAGGTGGGTATAGGTGGGGCGAGGTGGGGCGGGGTGGGTAGGTGTGGGGCGGGGTGGGTATGGGACGGGTCTCATGTTATACCACACACCCGCCCCGCGACCCGCAACGAATGATGCTTTTGAAACTCATCCCCGCCCCACGACCCACCAAATCATTACCAGCACCCGCCCTACGTGGGGCGGGTGCAGGACGAAACCCGCCAAGACCCGCCCCATTGACATCCCCCTACTCAAACCTATATTATAATAAAATGCGGAAGTGGCAATTGAGTTACATTATATTGGATAGTTGTGACCTATGACATTAAGTCCTTAGAGCATGAATAACAATGGAGAATCACCTCTCCATCCTCCATTATGGAGAAAAAAATCTCTCCATCTCTTGAATAATCATGGAGAAAATCTTCATGTTCATGGAGAAAATGGTGGAGCTCCATGAACATGGAGAAAAAGATGGAGAAAAAGGGGAAGGGAATGTGGGTAGGGATGTCATTGGGGCGGGTACAAGTGAATACCGCCCCGCACCCGCCCCAGTTGGGGTGGGGATGGGTATAGCTTTGGCGGGTTGCTAAGGGTAAAGTCGTCACCCTAAATCAAAGTAATCCTTAGGATACTACTAACTAATAGCTAGCGGTAAGAAAGGTATCGAATCCACAGGGAGGCGGTAATGAATTGTTTGCTAAAGTAAATAAGTCTTAAAGTAACAAGTGGGTTGTTTTGGTTGTTTTTGTTTTCTAATGAACTAATTGCAAAATAAGTAAATAAAGATGTAAACAAGTATTAGGAAAGATCTAGGGATCAAGTTCACATAGGCAATTATCCAGGGGAATGAGATTTTACTAATTTAATTGGGCAAAATTATTATTTAAGATCATATGTCCGGTCGGTATTCATATAATCTTTAGATCTAAACCTAACATGCGGTCGCTATAATTAGATCAGTCTATTCAATTGTTGTGGCCTATCTTAGTCTTAGTCTACGGTCGGATCTAAGACTAATTCGCGAGACTAATTAACTAATCCTGACCAGTAATTAATTAATTAGATTTAAAACAACAATAGAACAATAATAATAAGCAGTTTAACAATTAAACATCATTAAAGTTTGATTCCCCCCTTCTAATCACCTAGATCCCTTTTCACCCTAGACAAATAAATTAGCTACGCATGGCTTGGGATCTAACTACAACAATATTGATTGAAAACGTAATTAATAAAGCAATAAACTAAGAACAAGAATAATTGAAGAACAATAAAGTAGAGATTATGATTAAATACCGTAAATAGGAGAACAAGATCCGAAGGCAATTGTTAAATAATAATCTAGAGAGCTACTAGTAATAATTATGGTTTTTTAGAGTCATCAAAGTGTCTCTAACAATAGGCTACGAACCTTTATTTATAGTAAACTACTAAACAATTTATGGAAACTCGGGGTAAATTAAAGCACTCGATCGAGCACTCAAGGCACTCGATCAAGTGTTGGTGGCACTCGATCGAGTGCGCTCAGCGCGTAATTTCTGCTTCGCGCACTGAACTTCAAAAGGTCGCCATTTCTTCGTTACTTGTCCAAATCAAGTGATTTTCGTGGCGTTGGAAAGGTAAGAGGATGAGCTTTCACCTCCAGTTGGAGTCATCTGATTATCATGTGTAGAACTCGAGATATGGCTCTCCAAAGTAGGTACTAGTTATATGGAGCTCTTCTTTGTGCTTTCCTTCGATGATCTCCTTAGCTCTTCCTTCCTAGATCCTCGTGCCATGCTACGTGTGTTCCTTCATGTCAGGTCCGCGGTGCTCCAATCCATCTTTTGCTCCATAAATGCATCAATCCTGCATTAAACACCGAAAGACGGAAGTATCGACATCTATATCTATATAATAAAATAAAAAGGCTTCTTGAGTATCTATAGAAACGCCATGTGTCACATGTTATCTTGATGCCACATCACACATTAATGCCACCTAATTTATATAATAAAATAAAAAGGCTTATTGAGCATACATAGAAATGTCATGCGTCACATGTTATTCTAGGTGATCAATTTAAGTTTCTTAACTTATCTAAAAAATAAATAAAAGAAAATTGCTACAGTTGTAAAATCAACATTTTCTCTTAAACTAAATATAATAATTATTTCATTAATTATTCTTTACGACAATACAATTCGTTTTATACTTAAAAATGAGATAACTACAAACCACGTGTGTATTAGTGAATTTATATAAGGCGATCCTACATTCTATACCAACTTATTAATCCTTTTTAGGGAAACTTAGTAAACTTTTAGTTAAATGACATATACTTATTCCGAAGTACGACATATAAACAAAAATTCAAGTTATTTTCATGTAAACCTTAATATATAGTCTCGTGAGATTTAATATATAAAACAATCTAACAACTAAATATAAAACCCCTTGATTTTCACGGGTTACAAGTCATTATTATTATGATATTGAGTTTTATTGATAAAATGCCGATATGGAAAACAATTATCATGCTCGTAAATTTCTAGCTAATTTCTTTGTTAATAATGATTGTATTCTTTTAATCTCTCATGTTTTGTTTACTCTACTAATTAGGCCGTCATTTTTTTGTCAGCTACGTATATAAAATGCTTTCTTTTTCAGATAACTTTTTTAAAATTCTTATAAAGTTCCGCAAACTACAAAATGGATTGTGAAAAATTGAAAGTATCTTGCGACTACTACATTTTCTTTTGTTTTTTTCAGGACCGAGGTATTTGTATAATGTACTTTCATTTATGAGCCACCTTATTAAGTTGAAAATATAGAACCTACATATCTATCATTTGATTAATTCATGATTAATTTTTTTTATAAAAACCACACAAAAGAATCATAATAGTAATAATAATATAAACATAAAAAAAATGTCCTTACAAATCCCATGATTTGCACGGGATACAAAACTAGTTCTAATATAAATAGCATATAAATGACACAATTTAGCACAAGAATCATCTCAAAACAACTAAAGGGGAGGCATAAAAGTGTATACGAATATGACTCATCAAACTCCCCCAAACCAATCCAATGCTTGTCCTCAAGCAAAGCATCGCACAATACAAAAGGCAATCATACAAATGGTGAATAAATAAATCAGAGTTAAAGTTAGTGCACATACAAATCCCAAGCTGTCCACATCTATAACAAAGTGATGACCAAATGTACCAATAAAACAGATTCAAAGGTACGGGTGATAGAAAATGCAGCTCAAGTCACAAGGTTGATATGACAGTGTAATATAGACAAAAACCAAATACCTTTCGACCTTGCAAGACAAATTTTCGTCGGATTCTCGCGGATTCACTCATGCTCATAAATATATGTAAAGGTGAGTTATATGTGAAGATAGAAAGAAGTAAGAACACTCACTCAACTCAATGGACACATGCATGCAATCTAATGTGATAGAGATTTCCCCAACAATTATGCATGTATAGATGGACAAAGTACATGTATCAAGACGGCAAGGAGGCTAGTGGGTAAGGGTAAAGAAATGGTTTGTGTCAAAGCACGTTATGGATATGTGGAGCTAAGACGATAGTCGCAGCGCAAAACAAAACCAAAACCACTTCTTTAACGAAAGATAAACCAACCCAAGACTAGAGAAATTATCTTAACCTGAAAGAACATGAGAGTTTATAACATTACTCTCCAAATTAGACTCTAGATAGTCTCCTTCAATCTCTTAACAAAATCCAATGAAGCATCTCTCTTTCTTTTTTTTCTTTTTCATATCACAAATATTCTTCTATTTTTGAAGTTTTTCTTTTTCTTTCCCTTTTTTTTCCTTCTTCTTTCTTGTGCTTCATATTTTTTTTTTTCAACATAAGAGATTGACACAATTGCTCCCAAATTTTCACTACACCCACTTGGACAAAATTAGTCCCTTCCAAACCATAGTAATGAAATATCATGATAAACCAAGCAACTGCGACTGTCCCGAAAAGGTAGACAAATTCTAGGATTGTAGCTTATAAATATTCAAACACAAAACATGCCACAACGCTTCAAACGGGTTTTTCATAGGGAATTTGGTTTCAAAGGTAGAAAGGCAAATTTTGGCTATGTGAAACTTATTTGAAGGGTAAGGACCGCCTATCCTCATGTACTTGTCATACATTCACATAAAAGTATCAAGCAATCAATTTCACACTTATGCAGTTTGATATTACATATTCCACAAGGAGAAACCACACTCAGGCCTAAATAACAATGAGACCAGTTTATTAATGTTCCTGGCCTAGGAAGCTCTATAGACCTCAGAATTTAAGTAGTTTACCAACTTAATTTGTCAAGTCTAATCAATATAGGGTATGTCAATTACGGTCAAGACTTGATCATTGAGCTTCGTTTTCATAGGCTAACGAGTCAAAACAATGTACATGGATAACTATTTGGGATTCAAATGCAGAAACAATGCAAATTATCATCATTGTTATTTAATTCACCAAGACTCGACCTAAAAATAAAAGAAAAATGAAAGAAAAAAACATATTTTTGGATTTTTTTTTTAACACACAACATAAAATAAAGACTCTCCACCAAACCTAAATGTCACACAGTGTCCTCATTGTGACCCAAACAACATGAAAGGCACAATAAAAAAAATATAACCAACATCCTAAAGGACACTACTAACAATCGGAAAGAGGGGAAAAAAAATAGTACAATTAAAAAAAAGGTACAAGGAAGGAAAGTACGAAGTGATAGCGAAATCCCCCCAAACCATCATGAAAAGAGGGAAAGAAGACCATCCAGGCGATCTCGGCAGCAAGCAACAGTCGAACTCGATCGAGTTAAGGTGGCACTCGATCGAGTTCGCATCTGGCGAACAGAACCTGCATTTAAAACAAATGCCGAATAAAGGCATAATAATACATGATAAAGCACGTAATAGTAAATCAAAAAGTAAAGCATGTGCTACACAAACGGACAAGTAGCACCAATAAATAACGCGGGCTAAGAAAATGAATAAAGAAGAATAGCCTGGTATAACAAAATCAAAATCAAGCTTAAAAGAAGAGCGGGGGTGTTCTTCGCTCTCGAAACCATCTTTAAAAGGTGGAATATATCCGATGTCATCCACCACGTGAGCTTGTTCCGCTATGATGGCCTCATCCTTGAAGATCTCTAAAGCATCTAACTCAGCCTCCAAGTCAACACTTCCGTCACAGCTACAATCCAAAATAGAAGGTGGCTCTTCTTCGTAGATTAACTTCTCGAACTCATCCCCCTCTAGCTCCAATGAATGCGACGCAATAGTAGAAGCGTCAATTGAATTCCTGTCAATACACAAAGCATGGCAAGAATCAAAAGAAGGATCGAGAATGGTAATTACATGACATGTAGCTTGAAAATCAGGAGGACGGGGTGCTTGGTTGTGTAGAAAAGTGATGGTGTCATCCCCGATGCGAAAATTGAGACTACCCTCCCTAAGGTCAATAAGAGCCCCAGCGGTACTAAGGAAAGGTCGTCCGAGGATAATAGGTATTTCAGCGTCCTCTGCCATGTCCATCACTACAAAATCACAGGGCACATAATATTTTCCTATCCTAACCGGTACATCCTCTAAGACACCCATAGGGCGCTGAATGGACCTGTCAGCCATTTGGAGGGTCATATTGGTACATTTAAGTGTGGTCATGTTAAGTTGTTTACAAGTAGTATACGGCATGACACTGACACTCACCCCAGAATCACATAACGCATTAGAAAAATCAAGAGAACCAATAGTGCAAGGAATAGAAAAACTCCCTGGATCCTTAAGCTTGGGTGGAGAATTGGCTTGCAGCGCGGCATGGCACTCCTTAGTGAATGCAATTGTCTCAACTTCGTTGAAAGTTCTCTTCTTTGTTAATATCTCCTTCATAAACTTTGCATAAGCTGGTACCTGAGTAATCAATTCAGTAAAAGGAACGCTTACTTGAAGATTCTTCACAACTTCCATGAATCTCCCGAACTGTTGATCAAATTTTGATTTCTGTTGTCGGGTTGGGAATGGAAGAATAATCTTTATTGGTTCAGCTTCCTTTGCATCTTTAGAGACCTTTGGGGAACTCTGGCTTGGAATAGTAGTATCTGGTACCTGTGCATTAAGCGAAATAGAAGAATTAGAAGTATGCGGACAAGGCACTCGATCGAGTGGGGAATGCACTCGATCGAGTGGGACTGGCACTCGATCGAGTGCTTCACGAGCTCGATCGAGTGCTTTAGCTCGTAATGCTTCTTTTCGTTTTTCTTTTTCGTTATTCTCGTGTATACGATCTTTCTCTAACTCCTTTGCTTCTTCTTCATCATCGCTGAAAGAGAGATGCCCTAAACCCTTACGAGAAACATAAGGCACTTCACTATCATCTTTGGGCATCTCCGGCTCTTTATAAGAAGTACCACTCCTCAAGTGGATGGCATGTGCTTGTTCATGAGCTTGTTGTCCTTGGGGAGGGAGGTTTCCAGGTTGCCTATTTGTATTTTGGCCTGCTAGTTGGGCAACTTGAGTATCTAATATTTTATTGTGAGCTAGTATCTGAGTAATCTGTGCCTTTTGCTCCATCTGAGCTTTAAGGCTTTGCTGCAACATAGCTTTAATCTCTGACATATCATTATTGGCAGTGGGTGGTGAAGGAGGTGGCACTAAAGGTTGAAACTGCTGTTGGCGCTGATTGTTAAACTGAGGACCTTCTTGATTCTGTCTATAGTTTCCTTGTTGGCCGCGATTCTGAGGAATCACATAATTTGAATTTGGTTGTTGTTGAGGTGGGGTAGGATTTTGAACATTCTGGCTTGACCACTGAAGAAAGGGATGTTCCCTTGTCCTCTCATTATAAGTGTTGGAAAAGGGATTACCTTGCTTGTAGGATTGGAAAGCGAGTACTTGTTCCATAGGACTTATGCATTCCTCAGCAATATGACCGTCTACACCACATCTCCCGCAGAAAAGTATTAACCATAATCAGCAAAAGAAGGAAACAATTCAAAATACCTCAACTCATAAGGCAAGGAATCACAATCATAAATCAAGCCCTACAATCAAGGATAATTGATCATATGTATATTTTAATTTAGGACAATAATCATGTGTAATTAGTGCATATATCTCACCTACTCTATCTCATGTAACTCTATATATATCCTCCATGTACACTCTCATTTCTACTGCAATAACAATACACACTTAGCCTTACAAACAACCCTTGTTTATTGCTTTACATGGTATCAGAGCACACGGTATGGGGGGGCCTGTGCAAACTAATCACTCTTCAAGCCCAACGGGCATTCGAGTGAGGGAGCGTATTAGGAATATTAATAATAGTTGGGCCTCAACCATTACCTTAAGGTTTTGGTTGAGATGGTTCATCTATCATGGTATCAGAGCCAGTGTGACCGAAGGTCACGGGTTCGAATCCTGGCAACCTCAAAACCCCTCAAAAACCACGAAGTGGAAACCAGCACATGGTATGGGCGGGCCTGTGCAAACTAACTACTCTTCAAGCCCAATGGGCATTTGAGTGAGGGAGCGTATTAGGAATATTAACAATAGTTGGGCCTCAACCATCACCTTAAGGTTTTGGTTGAGATGGTTCATCTATCAAAAAGTACGTCCCCTTGTTGAACCATATTAACCGCTTGGTGTTGGCCACCCAAAGCTTGTTTTGTTTGCATTTGTGCAATCTTAGCATTCAGGGCTTCTAACTGGGCTGCGATGGCACTATCTGTACCACTTCCCCTTGCAGAGCCTCTTGGATTTTCATATTCGGCAGTATGAGTAGCCATATCATCAATCAATTTATAAGCTGTATCATCAGTGGTGTTATTCTGAAATCTTCCGTTAGCAGAAGAATCCAAAAGAGCTCTATGATCATCGAATAACCCGTTGTAAAACTGGTTACAAAGAAACCACTTCTCAAACCCATGATGAGGGACTGCACGAACTAATCTTTTGAAACGTACCCATGCCTCATTGAAATCTTCAGTATCTCCTTGTTTAAAGTTAGTAATCTGATTCCGGAGGTTGTTTGTCTTTTGTGGAGGAAAATATTTCTTGTAGAATGCAAGAGCAAGGGAATTCCAATCAGTAATGGCGTGAGCAGTTAAATCCAACTCGCGCAGCCATTCTCTAGCATCATCCTGGAGAGAAAAAGGAAAAAGTCGGTATTTGACTTGATCATAAGTTACTCCTGTCTGCAGAGGGATGGAACTGCAATAAGTGACAAACTTATCCATATGCTTAGCAGGATCTTCCCCAGCTCGACCTCCAAACATATTCCTTTCTACCAACGCGAGATAAGATGGCTTGATATCAAAAGGCTTTTCTGCAGCATCGGTAGGAGGAGGAATAAATCCTTTTGGAATAGAAGCCAAAGTAGGCTCGTTGTGGCTTGCCAAGGTGGGTGTAGCCATCTTTGGTGTAGCGACAAAGGTTTCAGAAACGGTATCGTCCTCGTCAGAGGATGAGTTTTCTGAAGTAATGAAAGGCTCAACCTCGTCAAGTATACTCAAGTCTTCTACTTGACCTACTTCTCTATTAAAATTCCTTCTGTAGCGAAAAGTCTTCTCTGGTTCAGGATCAAAAGCAGTAATCTCGGACCGAGTTGACCTGGGCATACAAGGAACTTAAACAAGAAAAGGGTGAGAGCCGTCACAAGGAACTTTCGTTCCTTGAGACAAAAGACAAATTAAACAAATAACAAACAAATAAATTGTTGCCTCCCCGGCAACGGCGCCAAATTTGATAAGGGTAAAGTCGTCACCCTAAATCAAAGTAATCCTTAGGATACTACTAACTAATAGCTAGCGGTAAGAAAGGTATCGAATCCACAGGGAGGCGGTAATGAATTGTTTGCTAAAGTAAATAAGTCTTAAAGTAACAAGTGGGTTGTTTTGGTTGTTTTTGTTTTCTAATGAACTAATTGCAAAATAAGTAAATAAAGATGTAAACAAGTATTGGGAAAGATCTAGGGATCAAGTTCACATAGGCAATTATCCAGGGGAATGGGATTTTACTAATTTAATTGGGCAAAATTATTATTTAAGATCATATGTCCGGTCGGTATTCATATAATCTTTAGATCTAAACCTAACATGCGGTCGCTATAATTAGGTCAGTCTATTCAATTGTTGTGGCCTATCTTAGTCTTAGTCTACGGTCGGATCTAAGACTAATTCGCGAGACTAATTAACTAATCCTGACCAGTAATTAATTAATTAGATTTAAAACAACAATAGAACAATAATAATAAGCAGTTTAACAATTAAACATCATTAAAGTTTGATTCCCCCTCCTAATCACCTAGATCCCTTTTCACCCTAGACAAATAAATTAGCTACGCATGGCTTGGGATCTAACTACAACAATATTGATTGAAAACGTAATTAATAAAGCAATAAACTAAGAACAAGAATAATTGAAGAACAATAAAGTAGAGATTATGATTAAATACCGTAAATAGGAGAACAAGATCCGAAGACAATTGTTAAATAATAATCTAGAGAGCTACTAGTAATAATTAGGGTTTTTTAGAGTAATCAAAGTGTCTCTAACAATAGGCTACGAAGACTTTATTTATAGTAAACTACTAAACAATTTATGGAAACTCGGGGTAAATTAAAGCACTCGATCGAGCACTCAAGGCACTCGATCGAGTGTTGGTGGCACTCGATCGAGTGCGCTCAGCGCGTAATTTCTGCTTCGCGCACTGAACTTCAAACGGTCGCCATTTCTTCGTTACTTGTCCAAATCAAGTGATTTTCATGGCGTTGGAAAGCTAAGAGGATGAGCTTTCACCTCCAGTTGGAATCATCTGATTATCATGTGTAGAACTCAAGATATGGCTCTCCAAAGTAGGTACTAGTTATATGAAGCTCTTCTTTGTGCTTTCCTTCGATGATCTCCTTAGCTCTTCCTTCCTAGATCCTCGTGCCATGCTACGTGTGTTCCTTCATGTCAGGTCCGCGGTGCTCCAATCCATCTTTTGCTCCATAAATGCATCAATCCTGCATTAAACACCGAAAGGCGGAAGTATCGACATTCTAATATAAATAGCATATAAATGACACAATTTAGCACAAGAATCATCTCAAAACAACTAAAGGGGAGGCATAAAAGTGTATACGAATATGACTCATCACGGGTGGTGGGGCGGGGACGGGTACGAAAATTGTACCCGCCATGGGTAGTGGGGCGGGGATGGTTTTTGCGTGACACCCACTTCATACCCGCCTACCCGCCTACCCGCCAAATATTACAAAAATTAATATCATTATTACGATAATTTGACAAATATTATTTTGTTATAATTAAGACGTTATGTTAAAAATAACTATTTTATAAAGGATTTTACCAACCTCTTTAATAAATAACTAAAATTATATAAACAAATTCCTAAAAATAGAAATTAATAGTGATTAAACTAACTTGTACGAAAAAAAATCGGAAAAATTTATGTTATAGCGGGTTAATGTGTAGGTGGGGCGGGGATGGTTTTGGAAACTTGTACCCGCCATGGGTGGTGGGGCGGGGATGGTTTTGAAAACTTGTACCCGCCATGGGTGGTGGGGGCGGGGATGGGTACGAGATTTTCTTGATGGGTACGGGTACGGGGGAGCCTATATCCAGCACCGCCCCGCCCCAATGACATCCCTAAATGTGGGGTAGTTGGCAGAGGAAAGAGGGTGTGGGTGGGGTGTTTTACATTAAAAAATTGAGTTGAGTTGAGTTCAGAAGACAAATTAGAGTTGAGTTGAGTTTAGTGTACAAATTAGATAGATTAAAAAATTGAGTAGCAAAAAAGTGGGTCCCATAATGGAGAAAATTATGGAGAAAAAACCATCCATTGTGTAGAAAAATAGATGGAGAAAAATGGATGGAGAGAAAGAGATGGAGAGAAAAGATGGAGAAAAAACTATCCATTGTTATTGATGCTCTTAGAGTATCATTTATCATGGAGAATTTGCTCTCTATGGATAAATCTCCGCAAAAAAAATTATCCCCGGCTTGAATTCCGATGGAGAGTTTATCCATCCTTATGGAGCTCTATGAATTTCTCCATGTTTGCGGAGAATTTTTAGGAGAAAAAAGTGGGGTAAATAGATTAAAAAACTTGGATTAAGAGTGGTAGATAAATAAAAAAAAATGGGAAAAAAAAAGTGGGTCCCATAATGGAGAGTTTGATGAAAAAAAAAAGTATTCATTGTAATTGAAAATAATTGAGTCGAGAAATATAGATGGAGACAAAGAGATGAGAAAAAATATGGAGATCCATCCATTGTAAAGGATGCCCTTAACTTTAAACAATAAGTTTTACTTGCGACGGACATATCCGTCACAAGTTTCAACGGGTCAATACTACCCATATAAGCAGTTTGCTAATCTCAATGCACTATGATTTTATGTTATCTATCCCATATGGATAATATTTGACTCGTCGCAAGCTTGCGACGGATATACTTGTCACAAATGAGAATTTGTGAACTTTAAATTATACTACCTATCAATTAAGTTACATAAGTTGTGCAAAAGGTTAAATTAAGCGCTTATCCAAAATCTCATGATAAATTCATTATACTTCATAGGCGAAATTGATTACACTTCTCAAAATATACAATCGAAAGAAAAGTTAATAATTAAATCAAAATTTGAAATTAATTAGCATCAATTAGAGAAGGTTTTAAATTATTTCATAAAAATAAAAATATTTATCTTTTATTAAAAAACTAAATAATTAAATCAAAATTTAAAATTAATTAGCATCAATTAGAGAAGGTTTTAAATTATTTCATAAAAATAAAAATATTTATCTTTTATTAAAAAACTAAATATTTTTATGAAAGCACTAGGTCGGGCCTCTTTTGAAGAACTCTTATCCAAATTGGACGTTTCGCAGCTCCATGCTCCAACTTAAGGGGCAGTATTACGATCTCGTATCTTCACTAGCCATTAAGACCATCCACAACCATAGATAAAAAAACTCTCCATTTGTGGGACCCAAATTATCCACATCAACTCTCCATCACATTAATTCTCCATAAGAAAATCACCCACAAGTACAACCATGGATAAAAAAAACTCCCCATTCATGGGATCCATATATATTACACTTCACATTTTTTTTTTTTGGTAACGAGGGAACCCGCAGCCGCTACCTTCGGTGCGCACTAGGTAAACCCGCGGGTATATTTAATAGCCTGCAAACCACATACACCAGGTAAACCACCCGAGGGTGACAGGCTCGAAGTCTATTTAGGCATGAACTCGGGCTAAGAATGCTCCACAAGATTTTGCTCTTGGGGAGGCTTGAACCTGATAGGTTTAACTAGTTACTCATAAACTAATTTTAGTCATACTAACAAAACCTTTAAATAACTCTTTAATTAACAAATGAATAAACTCGTTTATAAGATCTTATGCATGCTACTATATGCGGAAAGAGGAGAAAATGAACCCTTACACACGGTCCAAGAATATGCAAGGATGATCCTCCGAGTACCCAAAATAGAATACCTCCTTCGGAATGCACCAAGACAACCCCTCAAATGAACCGAAACCTTTGTTTGTGCTAGACTAGGAATCGATTTCTTCCTTAAACTTATTCTAATCTCACTAATTAGAATAATATTTGAATACTACTTTTAGTATAATTTTTATTATCTTATAATAAGTATTAGAGGTTAAATAATTTCTCCTTGCTTGGTGATTTTCGGCTAGGGCAAGAAGAAGAAGGAATGAATGTGATATATCATATATATATATATCTACCCTAAGCATGCTCATTTGAATTAAGACCATTTAATTAGCTTAAGCATGCAACATAGGGTGAAGGGGAGCCGGCCATAGGGAGTGTCAAAGAGGGAACAATTGCATTCTCAAGACACTAGGGTGGTTACTAGGTTAGTGTTCTCAAGGCACATGTCTAACATATGATTATAGTGTATTTAACACACTAATCACCCATGCCACCATCTCCTCTTAACCGTCCCATTTAGTCCATAATATGGACTTCATTTTACAATTTGTCAAATGTACAATTTGTATAAAGTGTGACATCTTATATGTCATTAAGATATAAAATACTTTAGTACATTTAGAACATATAAATATTTATCCTATAAATATTGTACATAATTAAATAATCATATTTATTCAATTAATAAGTAATTCGAAATTACTAATGTAAAATGATCATTTATCGTCAATACGATTTACAACCTTTGTATTAATTTCATCCTAATTCATTCTAATAACGATATGATAAAATATCGTTTAATGTTTAACAATTGACACGTTTCAATTTTTAAACATAAATCTTACATTAAGTTTTAACCTCTAATTTCTCGATACACGAGTTTAAGGAATATGATCAAATCGTATCAATATACATTTGATCATTTTATCAATTAAGGGAATTGTCCTAAAGGTGTGACCTAAAGGGATCAACTGACCATCACCGTCATACGACGGTAATGTCAAACTCTAGCTAGCCAATCATTACTGATTAATGTTGGTCAGTTGACTAATAATTCGTATCATCCCTTGCGCATTCTCGTTATGAGATTTAATTTCGTGATCGCACTATTGTTGAGGACACATTTCCCAACAATCTCCCATTTGTCCTCGACAAGTGTGCGTCACCAATTCTCTTGTCCTATTACAATCTCCCACTCAATGCAAGATGTCTCTCTGAGGTCGTACTTGCATTCGATCATATCATGAGTGGTTTCCTCGATCTGGAGAATAACTGTCTGACCGGAATTATCTACCATAGATAGCTTCCGAGCGTGGCCACGCATTGCCAGTTAACTTCTCCTCGAGTGGCCCTGAGATTTGAACAACCCTGACAAGGGGTGGACAATTTCTATCGCACTACTTCCTTCAACTAGTCACAGTTAGTCACAACCCAAAACAATCCCATTTGACTCCAGTTACGAAAAGTCGTAGAGAATGGATCAAAGTTATGCCTAAACTGTACCATCTTGGGAGAGTAGTCTTTAGTCTAAGAATTGACTCACAAGAATACTATAGCAGCTCTTGCCACGACCCGGCTATAAAATTTCCAGAACTCTATAAGCGGTCACATTGCCCGACAGAGTGTCTCTTACAGTCTGCCTATGTGATCGACTAGTCATCACATATGACTCTATGGCACTTGAACTTGCCATCAATCGCCTCACACTCTATTCGCTTTGAGACGTCACCTCATGTAAGCGGCTAGGGGCTATACTAAGTCAATCCAGTTCACTTATGGGGTTCAATATTGTCTCATACAACCCATTTGGATTTTGACAAAGTATCTTTCATTTTGAGTTAATCATAACTCAAATGATGTTGTCATGCAACAATAGTTAACACTATTACATTGCATTTTGATGCACAATCATCTATTTGTATTAGTGTTTTGCGAATAACCTTTATTCATGATTGCAAAACTTACAAATTTTGTCTCCTTCATTCTCATATTATCTCGTATAATATGATCCTATTTGAGTACATATCTAGAACTCTTTCTAGATTTTGAGTTTCCTTTCTGGAGGAAAGCTCCCACTGTTATCTTATAACTTGTGACGTATCGATATACAGTCACTTATGTACTGAAAACTTTATTGTAGTCTATTTATGATTTTATCATTCTAATAATTTTCACTCATCTTGGCTATTTGATAATGGTTTCATTCATCATGAATAATGTATCCAACCATTCTAACTTCCAGCGAGCGACCTTTTATTATCCATATAATAAACCTTCCCTTAAAGCTCCATCATCTTATGATATAAGGTGTTTGATCATCTAGAATTGAAAACCTCTTATTCTTTACACCTTAAAGAATCACCCATTCTCTCTAAATGGTAGGCTTAATTCTTTGAATGAAAATCGCTCCCACTAAAAACAATATCTCTCGATATCTTAAATGAACCTTTCATTTCACGCATGTTAAACTATTACTTGAATCATTATCATTATCACTATCCCTATAGTGATCTGTTTCCATTCAATCAATCATTACCTTCTTATCATGTCTTCGTTTCCTCGAGACGAAAAAGACATGATAATTTCTTTACAACTACATTAAGAGGATTGAGATGATTTCTTCTCTTTTATCTTATAAACTTAGAAAATCATTTATTAAGGAACCGTTTTCCTACTGATTTCATACGGGGTTTCATGTTTCCTCTTTATGAAACAATGAACATAAAGAACCTTTCTTCGAGTGTCCTCCCGTAGTTTCTTCAGTGTCCTCTCGTAGTTTCTTCAAATCATTTAGGGCTCTTCTTAAGACTCCCAAGAAGGAATCTTCTCTAAGATCCTTCCTTTATTTTCATCATTGGTTTGTGAGCGAAATATTTTCTCCCACTCTATCCTTCTAACAATAACCTTTATTCGTTTAAGGATAGCTATTTCGATTAACCAATGTTCCTGAATGTTTGAAGTTTGATAGGTGTGATGAATACATTCTCATTTTCACTTAAAATGAAAATCTTATAATGAACTGATATAGTCTCATTTTAATTGAAGGTATCTTATGGGGTGTAGTTCTCCGTTTTAATCAACACTTTGATTATATTATACTTGATCGTATCAATATTTATTGCGTGATTAAATCACCATTATTCATGTTTAAACAAGGAATACAATTTATTTGAGAAATCAAAACATTGATTAAGAACAAAAGTAGTGACTCGGGTTGAAAACCAAGTCACTAATATCCAAAATTACAACCATTGTTTTAGGATTTTAATCCTTGTCTTACAAGAAAATAAATTGTTCCATAAAAAAATGCAAAATATGAAAGAAGACGATATGAAAATTAGAGGCTAGCTCTTCAAGTCTTCAATCAATTTGGATGCTACCATAGCCATCCAAGTAAGGAACCTCAAGCTTCCTTCTCCTTGCCCTTATCATTATTAGGGGGTGGCCCTTTAAAACAATTAAAAAGGGTAAACATCAACACATTTGTATCACTATACATAAGTTGATAAATGACATGAATTATAAACGAGAATTATTACCTACGGCGGTTGCCTTCCCATTTTTGAGATCACTTAAGTATTTGGGGCAATTTCTCTTCCAATGACCGATCCTCGTGCAATAATGGCACTTGTCTTGCTCTTTTGAAGACGAGGTGGAAGCGCCTTTCGAAAAGGTCTTTTCTTTTGTCGCCTTGGGCTTGAACGTTTTCTTGCCCTTGCCTTTAGAGGCATTCCTCTTGAAGCTCGTTTTCCCTTTCTTTTCGATGTTTAAAACATCCTTGGTGGAACTTTCATGAAGTCCCATGTCCCTTTCGGCTTGGACTAGCATCTTATGCAACTCGTCTAACGAGGTCTCTTGGTTTCGCATATTGAAATTCACCCGGAATTGAGCATACGCCTTAACCTTATTGAGCGAGTGAAGAACTCGGTCAATGATAAGAGAGTCGGGAACATCAACATCTTGAGCTTTTAGAGTCTCCGCGAGCTCAACGAGTTTGAGCACATGAGGGCTTATCTTTTGCCCTTCCTTGAAAGTTATGTCAAAGAAGGCGGAAGCCGCCTCATATTGAATCACCCTAGGAGTTTGCGAAAACATGGTCGCAAGCTTGGTGTATATCTCATATGATGTGGTCAACTTAATCATACTCCTTTGGAGATCCGGCTCCATGGAGAAGATGAGCACATTTTTAAGAGCGGAGGACTCTTTCATGTAGGCTTCATAGGCCTCACGAGTTTGGACCGATGAACGAGCGGTCGGAGCGGCTTCGGATAGGTAACGACTCTTATCGTCACCTTGAGCGGCCAAAAGTAATTGCGCATCCCAATCCTTAAAGTTTGAACCATGCTTATCGAGTTTGCAACGATCCATAAAGGATCGAAGCCATGATACGTTAATGAGAGGTGGAGCGTTGGTTGCCATTCGATGTTTGTTGAAAATTAAACTACAATAATAAAAGGAAAACAACATCATTTTAAATTTATAATTTAAACTTTAACTTTAACAAGTTTAGTTATATATTTACTTAATGATCTCTTACCCAATTAAGTAAACAATCCCGAGACCCAAACCCATACTAATCCGGGCACGGTGTAGTCGATTCAACCCGTATCGGTATAATTTGGTGGATTAACTCTTTAATCGGTTCTACTCTTAGAACTCTCGGTCGACAATTTTCTTAAAATTATCTTTAGCCCGAACTTATTGCAACTACGGTTACGAATACTTTCGTTGAGATCAACCAAATTTCAAGGTGTAATCTTATTACCCCACTTACCCAACGTGACAATTTTAGTACCCCGGTGTAGCCGAGCCTACGTTCTTGTGAAGAAGGGATTCATGGGTCCGTACTTTTTGGTAAGGCTAAGTCTCAATGTTTATATGTAAGAGATCTAGTCAAATTATTATCTATCTCCGTATAAGTGAACTAAGTCGGTGAATTATCGATAAAATAAAAGACTAGGTCGAAACATGCATGATACGATGTATGACGATTTGGCTATGCATGCAAACATATAAAAAGCAAAAATAAAAGCATAAATAAACCCTAGTATGGCCTTTCCTAGAAAAGAAATAACAAAGTACAAATTCGGAAACCAACTCCTTTGGTCCCTTGAACTTCACGTGGCACGCACTTCGAGGTAAACACCGTCTTGTCGGAACTCCTTTCCGAATGGCACCGTCTTCAAGGAACTCCGGATTTTACAAATATTACAACTTTTCTAGTCTACTTTATACATTATAAAATAGAAATAAAATTACAATTGGGTGATACGAGATCACAAAATTACAACCGAATCGGTAACCCCTTACATTACGGGAAATACCGATTAAAAACTAAGTCCATACTAAGTAAATTACATAATTCCCAAAATTACGTAAAAATAAATCATGACATTCATAATATAAAAATGCAATGCTTATATAAATATGAATTAACATGCAAACCCTAAGCCAAATCGTCCTATTTAAAACACTTATTTAAATAGTTATCGCAAACCTCGGTTTATGGAATCACGTGTTTTAACGATTAACAACACTATGCATTATATGAAACGGTTTTCATCCTTAAGTTAATCATCCCAACTCTTATAGGATTCAAAATTTAGTCTTACTCAAACTTTGAACATGACTTAACTTAACATATTTAATATTGATCGGTATTACTCGGTTTTACGGGAAAAATAATATAAAAATCCAAAAGAGTCATTAAAAATTTCGAAAATTCAAAATTCAAATTTTGAAAAATCCAGAATTTTCTTAAAATTTTCAGAAACTTAAAATATTAGTATTTATACGGTTTTAACATTATTTCGAAAATAACACGTAAAACGAGCATTTTAAGTCGGAAAATTCAATAATTAACTTCATAAATGCAAATTAAATACTAATAATATTTTTATACCTTCCAAAACATTTTAAGAACACAAGATGGACAGAAAATTAAATGGCACATTGCCCCATAGCCGAAATTTTAAATGCATGACTCTTTTTATTTAATTTTAAATGTAACTTTTTAACAAAATAAAATTAAATCAAATCTGAAACTTTTGGCTCCCAAGAATATTTTCATGATGAACATATCACATATGACTAATATGGGTTACATATTTCGGCCATTTTAACAACATTTGCAAATTTTAACGATTTACGTCATATATCGTACGATTTTAACCCTTAAAATTATTTCTCAAGCATAAAATAAGATAAAATTCTCGAAAATTTTATACATGCTGGAAATAATATATATGACATCGTGTTAAATTTTTATGGCCAAATTCCAACTTAAACTATTAAAGTCGAAATCATGTCACTAATTACCCGATTTTTACATTAAAAATCTATAATATTGCAATATTTGAGATAAAATTCTGGAAAATTCAACATAAATTTTAAATATTTCATGTGACATCCTCATAAAATTTTATAGTCAAATTCATAATATAACTTTTTTAACCCATTTTTATTCATCTTATTGCATTTTAACCATTAAAATCCATATCACACGATTTAAAGGTCCATAATTTACGAAAATTCATATTCATATTATAGAAAATACATGTGATATCATACTGAAAAATCTCGGCCAGAAGCTTATTTTAACTATTTTTCCCAAAATAAACATTTTTAACCATTAAAAATCAATAAAATCCGAGATTTAAGTACCAATAAACAATATTCATGCAAAATATATTCCAAATATTCTAAAACATTTTAGAAAACAGTAGGTATCATGCTAAATAAATTTCGTGCATATCACATATCAAAACGAAAATTCCATATTTTATTTATGTTATCTCTATAACTCCGTAAAAACGTAAACGGAAAGCATGCAAACAACCTATTGCTCTGATACCAATTGATAGGTTTAACTAGTTACTCATAAACTAATTTTAGTCATACTAACAAAACCTTTAATTAACTCTTTAATTAACAAATGAATAAACTCGTTTATAAGATCTTATGCATGCTACTATATGCGGAAAGAGGAGAAAATGAACCCTTACACACGGTCCAAGAATATGCAAGGATGATCCTCCGAGTACCCAAAATAGAATACCTCCTTCGGATGCACCAAGACAACCCCTAAAATGAACCGAAACCTTTGTTTGTGCTAGACTAGGAATCGATTTCTTCCTTAAACTTATTCTAATCTCACTAATTAGAATAATATTTGAATACTACTTTTAGTATAATTTTTATTATCTTATAATAAGTATTAGAGGTTAAATAATTTCTCCTTGCTTGGTGATTTTCGGCTAGGGCAAGAAGAAGAAGGAATGAATGTGATATATCATATATATATATATCTACCCTAAGCATGCTCATTTGAATTAAGACCATTTAATTAGCTTAAGCATGCAACATAGGGTGAAGGGGAGCCGGCCATAGGGAGTGTCAAAGAGGGAACAATTGCATTCTCAAGACACTAGGGTGGTTACTAGGTTAGTGTTCTCAAGGCACATGTCTAACATATGATTATAGTGTATTTAACACACTAATCACCCATGCCACCATCTCCTCTTAACCGTCCCATTTAGTCCATAATATGGACTTCATTTTACAATTTGTCAAATGTACAATTTGTATAACGTGTGACATCTTATATGTCATTAAGATATAAAATACTTTAGTACATTTAGAACATATAAATATTTATCCTATAAATATTGTACATAATTAAATAAATCATATTTATTCAATTAATAAGTAATTCGAAATTACTAATGTAAAATGATCATTTATCGTCAATACGATTTACAACCTTTGTATTAATTTCATCCCAATTCATTCTAATAACGATATGATAAAATATCGTTTAATGTTTAACAATTGACACGTTTCAATTTTTAAACATAAATCTTACATTAAGTTTTAACCTCTAATTTCTCGATACACGAGTTTAAGGAATATGATCAAATCGTATCAATATACATTTGATCATTTTATCAATTAAGGGAATTGTACTAAAGGTGTGACCTAAAGGCATCAACTGACCATCACCGTCATACGACAGTAATGTCAAACTCTAGCTAGCCAATCATTACTGATTAATGTTGGTCAGTTGACTAATAATTCGTATCATCCCTTGCGCATTCTTGTTATGAGATTTAATTTCGTGATCGCACTATTGTTGAGGACACATTTCCCAACAGAACCCGGGTCTCCTGGGAATTTCACCCAAGTTTTAACCACTACACTTCACATTTCATTTCTCATATTTGATATTTTACACATATGTCTTTTTTTTTTATTTTAGATATCAATTGTTGATATTAATTATTAGGATAATATGAAAAATTAATTTTAGTGAACAAAACTAAAATACATTATTAAAGTTGATGATGTGTGCATTTGTTATAGACTTTTTAGTCCCATTTTGGCACACATTTTCATACAAATAGGTGATTTATTATCACTTTATGCCCCGCATATGCTACTTTGTGTTTTTCTTACTATTTCGTAGGAATAAGCGCGAAAGTGATGTAAACCGAGCCAAAGTTGTCCCAAGTATGCTCTTTTAGAAGATGGAAGTGGAATAAGTCTTACAAGCCTTGGGAAGCGCCAATCGTCCAAGTCAAAAGCCATTTTGAGATGCGCATAGAAGCAACAAAGTCTATCAAGCAAAGGAAGAGCTTCAATTTGCTAGTGCCTTCTTTGAGGGGTCATATCTCGAGTTCTAGAACAGATAATCAGGTGATTCCAATTGGATATGAAATCTTATCCTCTTAGCTTTCCAACGCCACCAAGAACGCTTGATTTGAGCAAGTATCGAAGAAATGACAGTCATTTGAAGTTCAGTGAGCAGTGCAGGAAATATGCGCTGAGAAGTCCTAGATCGAGAGCTTTAGTTGCTCGATCGAGAGCTTTTCTTCTCGATCGAGAGGTTTTGGTACTCATTCTTCTCGATCGAGAGCTTTTTCTCCTCGATCGAGAAGTTACCTGACTGTTGAGTTTCTCGTATGGCGTCATCGTCAGTTTTGGGTACTGTTTTATTTATAAAAGCAATTGAAGAACAGAGGGAAAATCATTCCTCACTTTCAGAAACTCACGGCCCCTGCTACTTCTTAGTTTTGTACTTTTAGATTATATTTCGCAATTCGTTTGTATCGCTCGGAACAGATTCTTGTTCTTTCCTACTCTTGTTACTGCCTATTCTCGGTATTTCTGATTCTTTGTTTTATTTCAATTCTTTCTTATTTTCTGCTATGTTATCAATCGTTCATTCCGTAGTTATATTCGTTCTTACAACAATTATGCGTAGCTAATTCCTACGCTAGGATTTAGGGTAGCCATGACGTAGGATGAATTGTTAGTTTAGGATACCCGTAATTTGGTTTGTATGTATCAGTCGCAAATAATATATGTTGATTGTTTGAGTCGACGCACTCAATTGACTGTTTAGAAACCCTCTTGGCCTAGATCGGAAGATTGGTTTAGGGGTAGTTCTGCGACGATTACTAAGACCGTACTGATGAGGGCGGAAGCTAAGTTAGTATAGTCTTAGGGCGAATAGCGGACCGGAAGGACCTTTTTCACTACCCACAGACCGAATTTAGGGTGTCTTATGATTATTAGTTAAGACTTTAGTAGCCATGGTGAACCGACGATCCTAGTGCTTTTTCTATATGTTCTATTTCCCTTTTTCTCGTAGTTTTTAGAATTTAAATCAATCAACCCCCCAAATTGTGACTTTACGAACTATAATTGCATATAGATATTACTTCCCTGTGGAGATCGACCCTATTTACCGCTAGCTTCCGTTAGTAGTATTAGGTAATTATTTTTGGTACTGAAACGACGGTATTAGTTGAACTAAAAATAATATTCAAATACAAAAATTAAACAAAATGAAAATATTATTAAAATAATTAACAAATACATTAATATTAAAACGTTAAATCAAGCGATATTAAAATAAAAACATTACAACATTGAAATGAAACACATCACATGTAAAACCCCTCGCAAAAGCGGAAATATAAAACATACAAAGTACTAAAAATGCAGCGGAATTAAAACCTTTTAACAAACTAAACATGCGAGGCGCTTTAACAAACTAAACATGCGGAAGATAAAACATAGATAAGTATATATAAGTACTATATAAAAGCAGCCCGGGATAGCATATCCCTACAGGCACAAAATACTGAAACCATAAAACTAAAGTCTAGCTAACGAATGGGTAAAATCATCGATGAAGGATCATCGCTCGCTAGCCTCAACGTAACCCCCTGCAAACAGCATCAAGTACCTACACACATACAACATGTGCGCCACAGTCAGTGGGGAGTGACTAGAGCTCTCATAGCCACCTAATGTCATATGACACAGAACATGTAAACAAGCATTATACTCCAACATAAACAACCATGTGAAGCATTTATCTCAACATCTCAATCTCCTATCATCATGCAAATACTATGCAAAGGCTCTCAACCAACTTCGGAAATTATTTGGAAGGAGAGCCGGTTTCCCTTCCGGTTGCCCGGCCGGGGGGGTCTTTCAATCCAAACCATTTACGAAACCAATTAAAGAGTCATCCAATGCCTTGGATGAACAATACTATAAGCAAGGTACTAAACTCATCAATATCAACATACATATCTGACACTGTACCAACTCTAGGCAAGCAGATATCAAACAACAAGTATATAACACCGTACCCCTACTCAGGAAAGTATATACAAATCAACACACACGCGAACCACCCACGAAGGGGTTCGACCACAGAACAATGAACCACCCACGAAGGGGTTCAACACAGAATAATGAACCACCCACGGAGGGGTTCAACACGGATAAAGAACCACCCACGGAGGGGTTCGACAGAAAGGCAGAACCACCGACGGAGGGGTTCGCACGAAGGAAACAGAACCACCCACGGAGGGGTTCGACACGGAGAAAGCAGAACCACCCACGGAGGGGTTCGCACGAAGAAGACAGAACCACCCACGGAGGGGTTCGTCCAGAAGAGGGAACCACCCACGGTGGGGTTCACACGAACAAACACAATGAACCAACCACGAAGTGGTTCCACAACCAAATCTCCCAAGGAGGCTACTCAATAAACCACAATCAATTCTTTAAATACATTCAATCAACACTTAATTGACCCCGGGAACAAAGTCGAGGGAGAGCCGGTTTCCCTTTCGGTTGCCCGACCGGGGGGTCTCTATCCTCACTCCATTCCCGAACCCAATATAGTGCCGCCCGAACTCCGGGGACTCCAAACATGCATACAAAGCATACGGAAAAAGAATCAATGCAATCCGACTTGAAAATCAAAAGTTATTAAACAAATAACACAATCAGGGGCTCTCAGCCGGTTGGCCACAGGCGGCCGGTCAACCGGCTGAGAGTCCTTACTCTCCAGCCGACATGCAAGCAAACAACATAAGGATCTCCCAGCCGGCCGGCCGGCTGCCGGTCCACCAGCTGGGGACTCTATTCTCTTCCCTTCTCGCAACAACATACAAATACAACAATTTGGACTCCCGGCCGGCCGGCCGGCTGCCGGTCCACCGGCTGGGGGTCCACCGGCTGGGGGTCCTTTCCCAAATTTCCTCGAAAATAAAACAATACGAAAGGGGACTCTGAGCCGGCCGACCGGCTGCCGGTCAGCCTGCCGGCTCAGAGCCTCTGCTCGCATTTTTCGCCATTTTCGCAAATTCCCAATCCTTTCAATTCTTTACCAAACCGTCTTAAACATGATTTTACGCAACAACACGATATTTCCCACATGTATAAGAGATCAATTACACATAAGAACATGTACCCAAATAAGCAATTCGAGAGTTAACAAGAAAATCCCAAATTAACCGGTCTTAACATGTATACTCCTAAAACCACTTTCTCATCCAATTCTTCCTCAAATCATCACACAAATCAGTTTATAAAACATTATAAGAACAATACAGGACCTAACAATCATACTAACTTCATCAAAACACATTAAAACCACATATAGTGCTAATTTAGACAAAAAGGCCGAGTTACTCATAATAGTCACCTCTCAAGCGATTAAGCTTCTTGCTCCTCTTCAAACTTGTCCCTAACCTCTTTGTGATCTTCTAAGCTTCCTCCTACAACATGAAAAACGATTTAAGATAGGCTATACACGGATTACTCCAAAACAGCCCTTTTTTGAAGTGGGACGAAATGAAAAACGGAAGTGACGGATGGCTTGCAAATTCGATGAGGATTCCGAAAATGTATTTATTACCTCGATTTGATGAACGGATGATGGAGAAAAATGGAAAAGAAGATGAAGATTCAAGAGAGTTTTGTGAGAAATGAGTTTACAGTGTCTTTGCTTTTGGAGGAACAATTATGTCGACCTAAGGGATTTGTGAGGGTTTAAGGATTGTCCTTTCCGTTTAAAGAAAACGGGTTTGGATATTTTGAACGGGTTTTAAGATGTGAACTTAAGTTGTCAAGTTGTATTCGTCTTAAGGACTTAAGGTTCTTAAGACGGATCTTACTATTTATTTAAAACACTTTCCCAATAAATTACGGAAATATTATTTTATTACCTAAAATAATTTAAAATGCTTAAAACATATTTTACGAAAATGCGGGATGTTACAGTCACCCCATCTTTCAAAAAGTTTCGTCCTCGAAACTTGAAAGCAGTAACAAGGACAAAGTTAACAAACCAAGGTTTTCACTTAAACGGTTATACAAAACTTAGGTTTCTTTCACAGATTTCGAAAACAACTTTCTAAGGCACGAGTCTTCGTCAATGGACGTTGGGGTTCTCGTTGTACATTCAAGAGCCCGACATTCCAAATCTGAGACATTCAAGAGCCCGACATTCGTCCACTGGAACTTGATGCCCATACTTTTCCCAATTATGTTCCATTAAATCCTCCCTAAGAGACCTATTAATACCAGCATCCTCCAAATTTGTCCGATTTGTGATAAACTCTTCAACGGTGTTGGTATACTCCATGGCATGTTCAGATCTTTGTACGGTGATTTCACCTTCTTCAGTTTCATCATTGTATTGATTGGGATCAGCATATGATGCATATAAATGTCTTTCGTCCTCAACAATCATATTATGCAATATAATACAAGTCATCATAAATTTATCCAGCATATTTTCATCCCATGACGGAGCAGGATATCGAAGGACAACAAACCTGGCTTGTAATACCCCGAAAGCACACTCCACGTCTTTCCTTACACTCTATTGTCTCTTTGCAAACAACATTTCCTTAGGGGTTTGTGGAAGAGGGTTTGATTTCAAAAATGTAGACCAATTTGGATAAATACCATCGGTGAGTAAATAATATGGTGTGTTGTATTCATGTCCATTCACTGTGATTTTACTGGTGGAGCTCTTCCGTTCAACAAATCATCAAAAACAAGAGAGCGATAAAGAACAGTAAGATCGTTGCAGGTACCCGGTAGCCCGAAAAAACAATGCCATATCCATAAATCTTGAGAAGCAACAACTTCTAAAATAGTGGATGCTTCGCCATTTCTCCCTTGGTATTGTCCTTTCCAAGCAGTAGGACAATTTTTCTAACTCCGATGCATACAATCAATTGACCCGATCATACCTGGAAATCCTCGACGACTGTTGATGAGTAATATTTTGTCTAAATCTTCTTTCGTGGGAGTTCTCATATACTCCTTACCAAATTTGGCAATCACTGATTCAGTGAAGTGTTTAAGCGATTCCCGTGCGGTTGACTTACTTAGCCTTAAGTACTCGTCAACCCTATCCGCCGCCTCTCCCTATGACAACATGCGAATTGCTGCTGTACATTTTTCCAAAGCAGATATACTGAGACGTCCAGCCCCATCAGGACATTGTTGAAAGTATTGATCTTGTGCTTTTACACCTTCAACCAATCGGAGAAACACTTCTTTGCGCATTCGGAATCTACGACGAAAAATGTTGTCTGGATATGTTGGGTTATTAGCAAAATAATCTTGGTAGATTTGTTTGAAACCATCCTCTCGGTTTCGTTCATAATATTTTTTCTTATAACCCCGTCTTCTCTTAGACTTACATTTACTTAAAACATGAGATATCATACACTTGAGTGCAAGACATCTCATTTTAGTATTTTCATTATCAGATGAATCAGAGGAAGCAAAAAGTAGCTACGTGCTTGTTTCATTTGTTCTTCCTCCATGTGTTCATCCACTATTTGAGAAAAAATTGTTTGTTAAATATGAAAAAGTATTAATATTTGTTAAAGTAAATAAAGTTTATGAGTAAATGGTAACAAAGAAGAAAAGTGAGTTGAACTTAAATATGAAAAAATGCTAGTATTTATAGATATAAAAGATTTGTAGCCGTTGAAATATTCCAATTTATAGCCGTTGGAAAATATAACTTTTGGAATATTTGAGTTTATAATTGTAGCCGTTGTTGTCATTTCAATTTATGAATATAGCCGTTGAAAATGTAGCCGTTGGACATAAATATTATATTAAACTTAAAAACCAAACTTGAAAATAATACATTAAACATAAATATTACATAATACTTGAAAAAAATACATTAAACAACTTATTCTTCTACTCCTTTTCAGCAGGAGTTAAGTTCGATTTATGAGTTAAATTTTCCCACATTTGCATCATCAACTTCCTCTCTTCTAACTCATATCTTTTTAAATTTAATTCATACGCTAAATCTTGTTGCTCTATAAACTTCGCTCTTAAAGCTTCAGTTTCGTTACTTTTGGTTCTCATTATCTCATTATTCAACTCTAATTGCCTAGCAAGATCAGAAATATCAAATTCGGGAACTTGAGTGTTCCCTTTATTTCTCTTAGCAGCTTTAATACCCATAGGACGTACCCTAGATGGACCGTCATCAGTGTAGGAAATATCTGTATATATTCTCAATTCTTTATATGCAGGATTATAACAAATTTATAATGTACGATTTATAGTCATAAACGAAGAACAAGATACAAAGATTGGGATTAAAAATTAACCTTCTGTCTTTGCAAAGGCCTAAGATCAGATATCAAAACAGATATCCTCTTAATCGTTGCACCCAAGATGTCCTAAGAAATACTCTTTCCTGAGCTAGAAACTGCAAAAATTACCTTTAATTTTGTGTAAGATGAAAGCTAGAGAGAGGAGAGGGGAGGGAATTAGTCGTGTAACTCGCGTCGTGTGTTATAGGGAGGCGTGCCAAGGGGTATTTATAGAGGGTGGTAGTCGATAGTCAGTATATCTCTTAACCACCTTACATAGTTTAGATAGGATTCTCAAATCCGTATTTGAGTCTGCCAAAACTACTGCCTAAATAAATAACAAACTCTATCTTTTGGCACTACCTACTACTGACCGAAATTCCCTCCATCTGGCCGAAATTTTATCTGTTTCGGTTCCTAGTAACCGATTTTATTTATTGCATAAAGTCGGTTATTGTCCTCTCTTGTGTATAATGATTATTTTATAAATATCGTATATTTATAATTTAATAATTAAATATAACTGTTTATATTCAACTAAATCATTTAATCTTTATTAAATAATTTCATTACACACTAGTTAAATATAACATTTTATATTTAATTACGAATTAACATTTTAATTCGTTTTAGCTAATATTATTTAATCAATATTAAATAATTATATATCATCATTACTTTGACTAACCGTTTAGTCTTATAGGGTATCAATATGATTACATTTTCATCTAATCATATCTCTCGGATTCCATCCTTTAGGTGTGACTCTTAGGGACCAGTTGATTACCGCCATCTGTATGACAATAACGTCAAACTTTCTAGCAAGTCAACCGTTATTGATAAACGTGAATCAACTGGCTAAAATACAAAGTATACCCTGTGTTCCTTTAAGAGATTTATACGTGTTGTCGCACTAACTGTTGAGGACACTAGCTCCAACAATCAGTTGGCGTAGAGTTGTCATCTTTTTCATTGACCCTCGTCCTTTTACCACTACTGTCAGATTCAGTGTACAGTGTTGGTGGGTCTTCAACCGGATCTCTTACAGAAGAATGACATACTTCACGCCATTCAGAAAAATTTCGTAGCTTCCGCCATTGACTTTCAAAAGTTGCCACACATGTACCATGTAGCCTCTTTGCCTCATCAATCACATCTTCTTCTCTCATTCCGCTCGCACTCCTTCGACTAGCTTGTTCATAGTGAACGACCCATTTCATAACGCCGGTGGCTATTCTAGACCAGCGATTTGTTAGCATACAAATCGTGCGTTCCCTTGTTGGGGTTGAGCCTGATCTTGCTGCTCGTGATTCGTCAAATTTAGCCTTTACTCTCTTCCAAAATTTATCTTTTCCTTGGTTGGTGCCAATACGAGCATCAGTTGAGATTAGGGATGACAATGGGTAGGGTTTGGGTAGGGTCCGACAAGACCCGACCCGAAGTAAAAAACCTTAGACCCATACCCGACCCAGACCCTAAATGGTCTGAAATTAATGGACCCATACCCGACCCAAATGGGTATGGGTTCGGGTAGGGTCTACCCTAGGGTCCAAATTTTCTTAACGAGTCATTCAATAAAATGTACCAAAGTTCGAATTAAATTACAAAGTTTTGATTAAAGTATTACAAAGTCTTAGTTATTTGGATCATTACCCGTGCCCGACCCTAAATTATATCATTTACCGTACCCAAACTCATCATTTTCATCAATCTCCTCGTTATTCTTAATGGTTATTTGGATATGCGTATAGTATATTAATGATAACTAATAAGGGTCATCTGTTTGGGTGTATTATTTGGGTTATTGACGTTCGTAGGTGTGTTTTTTCTTTTTCTTTTTCTTTTTTTTTTAATAAATATAAGGGTCTAAGGGTCGGGTAGGGTCCCAAGACCAAGACCCCGACCCGGACCCGAAGTTTTTATATAAGACCCATACTCGACCCATACCCGAGTGGGTCTTTAAAATTCAGACCCATCCTCGACCCGTTAGGGTCTGACCCTAAGGGTCTGGGATGGGTAGCCGACCCACTGCCATCCCTAGTTGAGATACTCATATATGCTGCTATAAGAAATTCATCTTCCAAGCCTGACCAGGCGGTCTTTTTTCTCCCAACATTATCGAGTGCTACATTAGGAGTTAATTGGCTCTCCATATATTCATTCTGTTGAAATATATTCCCATCGGAAGATAACTATACAACCGGTGGTCGTGGGTGGTTTGGGCGCTCTTCTTCGAAGAAATGAGGATTACTTTCTCCAAAATATCTCGTTATTGGTGTAGAATAATTTTAGTTTGATGGACTTTGCATTTTTTGCATAGGTGAACCTTGATTATATAATAAAGTTTGATTTTTCATTGCTTGTTGAAATTGAAGAAATTGTATAAAATTAGGATCATTGTAAGGATTAATGTTGTTATTATCATTATTGTTATTCATAGTAAAAAGTTGTAATATTAGTAAATATTGTGATAAAATAAATAATTTGTGAAAATACATACAAATTTAACTCTATTCTATTTATAGACCCATTTTTTTTTCAAATAACAAAATTTATAACGTTACAAAATGTTAACATTGCACAATTGTACGTTGGAAAATAGTGCCTGCAATTAATTCATTTAATTGTGTGTGTATGCAAGAGCCGTTGAAATCAATTGAATGGTATATTGAAAGCAATTTGTAGGAATCTTTTTGCAACCTTTTTTTGCCTCAACTTTCCAACTGTCCTTCAAATGGCGAAAATACAACTCTCCTTCTCCATCCCATTTTTTCTCCATGATTGTGTAAATTATGGAGAGTTTTTTTTTCTCCATTCACTCTATGGAGAGTTTTCTTTCCATGGATGTGGATGCTCTAAGAGTCGTTGGCTATCCTTCAATCACGGCTCTTATATCTTCTCTTTACCATCTTTGTATATTTATAGTTGTATTATTTCATTCTAACATCATGAGAAGTGGTACTTGTTTAGCCCAAAATCCGCCATCACATCGATTGGGCCCAGAGACGAATAAAAACATACGCAGCCCATTACAAAGCAGATTGTACTTAAGGAAAGAGTCGTTGAAAGGAGAAGAAAAGGTCAAAAACCCTAGAAGCATATTCTCCTCAACTTACTCCTATATTCCCGGAGCAGCCCAAGACCAGAGCAGATTCAGATAGCCCAGAATCCAAAGCTATAAAAAGGAAGCTAGGGCATTTTTATTATTCAGTTCACGCATTGTAAAACTTTACTACTTACGCAAGCACTTGTACTCATTCAAAACAACGAAATTACTCGATCATATATAGTAAAAATATTGGTGGGATTCCGTTCCCCCCGCGGTTGTTTCCCTCATTGGGTTTTTCCGCGTCACCAAAAACCTCTTGTGTCATTCTTTATTTCTTTTGTTCTCTATATTTATTTATACGTAAAATATTTATATTGGTTGACACTTTGACCCGCATCACATAAACTTGACCCGGTAGAAATTTTACCAAAACAATTTGGCGCCCACCGTGGGGCATAGTGCGCATTCCAATATTTAAAATCGTTATCTCGTCACAACAAGCATGTCTGGGACCAAAGCCAACCCTTCCAGTTCTCAGAGCATGCCAGCCCAGTCCAGTAGGACCAACCCTACTGTGTCCGTTGGTCTCGCAGGACCACCCCTGGTCGTAAGTCAGACCACAGCCTCGAAGGTTGTGGTCCCATCCAGCAAACCTCCTCAGGTTCCCAGATCACCCCCTGTGTTTGCTTCCCCAAGGCAGAGCAAAGAGAGCAGCCCCAGCAGGAGTGGAGAAGCCCAGATGCCCGGAGTAGGCCCGCAACCGCAGATCTCCAGCCCAGACCCGATGCAGATGGTGGTCCAGGGAATGAGTGCTCTGAAGGAAGCCATAGAGGGCCTGAAGAAGGACAATCTGAACCTGAGAGAGCAGGTCGCCGCAGTCGCACGACCAGAGCAGCCGTTCAGAATGTTGCAGCCAGGGCCTGGCCAGACCTTCAGTCCCTTTGGGAGAGCAGGGTTGAGCCGGTCAATTCCCCAGGAGATCGTCACCAGGCTGGATCTAGGTGTCACCACCCCGAGCAGTAGCCCAGAGATACTGGATCTGGACTCGACTGTGTTTGGAGCACCGCAGTCCAGACAAGTTCAGCCTGCAGGTAACCCTACACCTTGTTTTCCCCCTGGGACTGATCCTTTGATTTTTTTCAGGTACCCCTCCGCAGCCTACCATCGGACAACCGCCAGAGATATCAGTAGGAGCAGCACCCGTGAACCACTCAAGCGCTGGAGGGTGGCAGGGAGGAGCACCAGTGCAGTCAGCAGTTGGTTGGCTTCCAGGACTGATATCCGGCTTTTGTCGTCAATTCCGGCACCAAAAACAATTTATAAACTCCCAAATTAAGTAGTATAATTTAGGGTCGAACCCAAAGGACGGTGGGGAAGTAGTATAGTTACGTTCTAGTTCGAGCTCGAGTCGGGGTAATAGGTTTGTGATTGATTAACAACTACTAAAGATAAATTAAAGCAAATGTGTCAAGATGAAATCGATGAATAAAAGATACTAAGGTGTCGGGGGTACTAAGGTAGGTTGGTAACGAATCATGCAAAGGAATCTAAGGTCTCCACGATACTAGGCCTAGGTTTGTCTCGTCTATCGATTTGACTCACCTAAAGTCGATCCCTATCCTAGCTTTCGCTACAAACAAGGTCAACCAACATACATATACATGTTCATGAAAGCCCTAGACTATCATCAAAGGCCAACAACAATAAGAATCATGTCCAACCGTCGTTGAGACATTTCATCAAACATATAACATGCACAAATGAAAACCTAGCAAAGAAGAGAACCAAATCCTAACCCTAAAGAAGATTCATAGCTATCAACAAACCAAAGCACACCCCTAACCCTAGTAGGGGAACTACTCACACATGGCTAACATAAATATGTAAACAAATGGTGAGGAAATGCTAAACATGTTGGATTAAGTAAGAGTAAACAATTGAACAAGCAAAACTTAAAGGAAATGCAAAGACAAAGTAAAGATGAAGAAGATTATACCATCAACTAAGGAAAAGGAAGTAGCTTGGATGACAAGTTGAAAGATTCTTTCAAATCTCCCAAAATACAACCCAAAAAATCCTCTACAATTGCTTAAAAACAAAGCCAAGGAGAATCCTCAAGAGAGGTTACAAATATTGAAAGATTAAGTAAAGATCTAAAGAAGATTAAAAAAAATTAGAGTGTTTTTGAGTCTAAGTGTTGAGTAATGGAACAGTAAAAACCCTAAAATAAGCTTAAGAATGCGTAATCATAAAAGTGATACAAGTGCGGGTTTATATAGAGCTCGAAAATCTGAGAAAGGCTTCTCAGCCGGCCGACCGGCTGCCGGTCTGGGACCGGCTGAGAGTCCAAATGAGGACTTCTGACTTTTTCTTCGTTTTTCTTCAATAGGCATGCATTCCCAGCCGACCGGCCGGCTGCCGGTCTGGCACCGGCTGGGAGGCCTATTCTTCAATTCTGATTTCTTCTCTTCTTTTTGTTGGCTACAGGTACCCTCAGCCGGTGGACCGGCTGCCGGTTGTCCACCGGCTGGGACACCTTTTGTAGCAATCTGCCCAACTCTGCATAATTCTTCATTTTACGAAATTGGCTAAGTATGGGATCATGATCCCCAGCCGGCCTACCGGCTGCCGGCTGGGAGACAAATTTAAGGGGCTGGAAACTTCCCTCTTTTTTTTCGCCAAAAGCTCAAACCAAGGACCCCAGCCGGCCTACCGGCTGCCGGCTGGTAAGCGGCTGGGAGGGCCTGGCATACTCCTTGCTAATTTCTTCATAATTTCTCACAAATCGTTCCAAAATCGCCTCGATTTCTCCTGTTTCTTCGCCCCCGCCGTAATACCTACAAGATGGAAACAAAATAGGAATATACGAGGCAACGGACGTAAAAACAACCAAAGACACGCAAAACGAGGTTGATTCGGGATCGAAAATGAAGAATATATAAAGAAAATGATGACCAAAATGGAGCTCATCAGAATTCCCCACACTTAAACCTTACTCGTCCTCGAGTAAGAGATCAAAGAACTATATAACCCTTATTAAAAACAAAGAAACAACTAACTAAGCTAACTATAAGCCGAATCGGGTTTAGCTACACCCGTAGCCCTTTCAACTCACAATTTGACATTCATGAGGGAGAATGCCCTATTGCAAGGCAAGTAAGGTCTTGCTACAAAACTTTTGATGCCAACAAGTAAAAACAAAACACGTATAGACAAGCAACATGCATCGGAAGAGAAAGAAAAACCGCTTGCCTCATTCAAGCGGCGGAAAACAACTAAAAGGGAACAAATTCAAAATCGTAAACTCCCTCACAAATATTAATTCTACAAGTCACTAAGGCAAGAAGGATGACAACAAAACACCGCCAAATCATGCTAAACTAGGATACTTTCATAACCGTTATCCAAACACTTTTGTCAAGGGCGATCGGATGGAATGGAATGATAATCCCCGCAATGCTAAAGGCAAAAGATGCAACAAGTCTAGATTCTTCACAAAGTAAAGGTCATGGGTCGTCCCAAGATCGACAAATCGGCATGGCAAAATTGATTTTTTGGAATGAAATGCTCAAATCAATACATAATGGTGGATTACAATCAAAACTTGACCTCATTCAATTTTTTCATTTCTTTTTCATGCCATGAGTTAGGATGGGGTTTGTCCCACGCGTGCTAATGTCCTTTGCTTTCGCCAATCGCTTATTAGGCAACCGGTTAACCTCTAGACAATAGCTTATCGGGGAGACAATCACTCTGTCTTTGGGCGGTCGAATTCACAACCAAGTGGGAAGCCAACTCAATGGCTACCCTCCAAAGCACATCGAAGTGGTACGCCTCCACCAAAACAACATGTTCTTATTCTTTTTCATTAACCATTTTCTTTTCTTTTCTTTTTCACTTGAGGTTTTCTTTTTTTTTTTTTTTTTTTTTTTTTTTTTTTTCTTTCAACACATTTCCACTTCTTATGATCATTGACAAGAGCATTCCAAATTTATTCATGAAAGTTATTTTTGGGTTGCCAAACCGTCAAGTCGAACAAGGTCACCAAGACAAGATAATCAAAACCACTTCACATCACGGGGGTGGACAAGGTGACTCACATGCAAACCCTTGACTTGGTATTGGACCATGGTCAGAAAGATACTAGAAAAGCATGACCTAGGGTGTTTTAAAAATCATTCTAAAAGACAAAGTCATAAGTAGAAGAATTATTTGCAACGGCCTAAACGATTTTGTCAAAGTTCTCAATTAGGCATTTTCAAAACATTATCCTAAATGCAACTATATGCCATGAATGCAACTAATATAGACATGTTATAATGCAAGTGAAACTATCAAACTACATGCCAAACAAAGCTAATGCATCTCCTAACAGCACAAAAGCACACAAGGCACACACAATCTCCACAATGTACTCCACATCCTCCAAATACAAGCCCATCCTCCTCATTTGCAACAAAAGAATGAAAATGAGGGTGAAATAGAGGTTGGAACGATCATACCGTGGTATCTTCAAGATCCAAAGCGGTGCTCAAGCGAGTGTTACCTATGCGAAAGGAGAGAAAGCAAACACAAGTATATACAATTCTACACTAATAAGGTAAAAACATGTTTTTGAATTTTTCAAATTTTTCGATTTTTTTGGTATTTTTGAAGTTTTTCATACTTACAAAAGCAATCAAATATTCACAAGGTGGATATTTTCCCTCCCCACACTTAAGATTTACATTGTCCTCAATGTAATAAAGTGCAAAGGGGGGAATGAAGTAAAAGAACGAAAACAACATGTTTTTGGCTTTTTTGAAATTTTTGAGAAAATAAAAACTTGTTTTTGTATTTTTTTGAAATAAACGGTTCTTCCTCCCCACACTTATTTATATGCATAATGTGAGGAGGAAAACCGGAAAATAAAGAACATATTTTTGAAAGTTTTTGGTTTTTCAATTTTTTTTGGATTTTTGATTTTTAAGAAGGCATTAAAAACAAAGGTAAACAAAAGAAAAGAAAAACTAAAAACTAGACCAAAAGCAAACTAAATGCTCTAAACTACATGTATGCAATCTACATGTGACAATATGATACAAAAATATAAATCTAATGCATCTAAATGAATGCAACTATATGCATCTAAACAAATGATGTGAAAACATGAAAAGGAAACTAAAACTAACTAAGCTAACTACTCTAAATGCAAGATAGAAAGAAAATGCAAACTAAATCGAAATTTGGATTAAGGGAGTTACTTGCTTTGTTTTGGATTTTCCCATGGGAGCAAAGTCATCCATCAACCACCTCCAAAGGTGGTCACTCATCAAAATGATCCTCGGACTCATAGCCTTCATTACCGGCTCCATCATCATCATTCCCATTGCCCTCATCGACCACCATGTAGTCGCCCGGGTTGGTCACAAAATCACGGAATGGAGAGGCATGCGACCCACTAGCTCCCGCGTCACTAAACCCACCACGGAAGGATGAGTGCCTCGGAGGGCCCGAATCCTCATTTCCCCGGAAGTTGGGGGGAAAGATCGGGTTTGAAAAATAACCCGGGGCGACGTTAATCTCCCCGTAAAAATGACCCTCAGGAGGCACATAACCCCTATCAGGAGGCATGTAGTATGACGGGCGACCACCATCCGGATGATGATAACCCTCGCGGACGGACCGATCATAACTCGGAAATGTACCATAGGCTTGATCATGGTAGAGGTAATAAAGCCTGTAGGTCAAATCCCTATGCCGCTCATCGGCTATGGCTTGGCGCTCGTCCGCTAGATCTGCTGCACTCTTCATGCCCAAGTAAACTCGGGCCATGAAATCAATAAGCTCTGGGGGGCATGAAGAAGAAGATGGACCGGAGGCGGAGGTGGATCCCTGGAAGTATGAGGGACCACTCTGAAACTGGGACATGGAAATGGAGGGCTGCTGAAAAGGCTCAAACTGGAGGTCGGTAGGAGTGGCACCGACTCTATCTCTGGTGTAAACTCTAGGGGCACGCTGGTCTGGTGGGAGGTCCTCGGGGTCCGCCTCGATATCAAGGAGGTAAGAGGTTTTCCCCGGCACAACTTTCATCAATTCGGTGTTTGGCAAAGGGACTGAATTCTTGAACTTGTTGTCAACCCGAATCTGCCAATACTCTTTGCGATCACTGGGGTTATACCGTACCCACCCCAAAGCATCCTGCAAGTATCGGCTAGATAACACATTCTCGCCCTGAATGAAGTCGACCGTGAAGTGCCTCTGACAACGGTTGTTGGCAATCAAGGTGACCATCCCCCCAACACAAATGGGGGTAGTAAGCTGAGGTTGGGATGCCAACCTACTCAAGTGAAGGGCCATATGGTGAGCAATGTTTAATTTCGGGCCACCAACCAAGTAACAACCAAGTATCTCAAGCTCTGTAGTAGTGAAGTTGTGCGGCTCATCCCTAGAGAAAACGGTCCACCCCATGAACCTATGCCATATCCTAATCGGTGCCAAATGCACCCTATTAGCCGGTTTCTTTCTGCTTCTATCACTTACAAGACCAGTGATGGCTGCCCAAATGAGCTCGGTATCAAAGCCCTCCGGAGGCTTAATGGCTAGTTTTCCGTTTAGCCCAAAAATTAAGGCAAATTCCTCTAAAGTGAGACGATGTTCCCTATTCATCAATCGGAACTCTAAAAATGCAACTCTCCACAAAGTTCGGTTCTTAGTAACAACCAACGAACTCAAAAATTCCCAAGTTAACCGGGGAGATGTGTGAACCGGTTTTGTCTCATACAAGGTTTTCATACCTAAACCCTCAAAAAGAGCCGCTGTTATTTTCTCAATCCCTAATTCTCTCAATCCGGCTCTATCAATAAACCTAGTTGGGTGAAGGGGGCGATTCTTAAAATATGTGAAATTACCTTTTTGTTGGATTGAGGCAAAGGTGAGACCGGGAAAGCAAGGATCCGGGCTAATGTTGCCACTCCCCATCACATTTTCGACCTCTTGCTCAACCGAAGGGTCGTGCCTTGATTTGGATCGCCTTTCTGTTCTTCCCGACATGGTTAATTGAAGGATAAGTGATGAGGGAGTAAAGGGGGTTTTGATTTGAGAGAGTTTGGTGAAGTTTGTGGGTGTTTTTGAAGGTTAGGGATGAATGGGAGATGAGGAAATAAGGAAGAGAGTGGAAGAAATGAAGGGAAATGAAGAAGAAATGAGATAGAAATGAAGAAGAATGGGGATTCTCGAATACTTAAAATCGCGACAGAACACTCCCAGCCGGTTGGGAACCGGCCGCCGGTCGACCGGCTGGGAGTTAGGGTTTGAGATTTTTTGATTTTTCGAAAATTTCTTAAGGGGGTTTGATTCTGAGCCGGCTGACCGGCTGCTGGCCGACCGGCTCAGAAACATGCCTTCAGATTCCTTTTGCCTTCTCTTCTTCTTTTTTCACTCACAAAAACGCTCCCAGCCGGCGGACCGGCTGCCGGCCTACCGGCTGGGGAGCCTTCATTGTCTTCTTTTTCTTCTTCTCTTTCACTTACAAAAACTCCCAGCCGGCGGACCGGCTGCCGGCCTACCGGCTGGGGTGCCTTCTCCTTTCTTTTTCTTCAGCTTGTTGCACACAACACATGATTCTCAGCCGGCGGACCGGCCGCCGGCCTACCGGCTGGGAATCACTTCCTCTTGAGTTTTTCCAATTTTTGATTAAGTCATCGTCTTCTCAGCCGGCTGACCGGCTGCCGATTTGGTACATGCTGGGGATGCAAAATCTGAAATCTGCCCAAATAAACTATCAAAAACAGAAATGTGTCCAGGTCCTCCCAGCCGGTATGGTACCGTCGGCCGGTGGGCCGGCTGGGAGTACCTGTACACAATTTCGAGAAATAATTTAATTTGAACATGAAAATCAACTTTGCCTATGACGGTTTTGCCAATAATCCTCCGACTATACTCATGAATCATCCACAAACAAGCAACAATCATATCCAAGTATCTCATGCAAGCTAAAAAATTAAACTAAAACCGAACTAACCATGAAACTAACATAAAAACTAGATGAACTAAAGGAAACTAATACTTACAACCGGTGGTTATTGAGTGACTCCACCAAACCTTTCATGATCAAACTTCCTTGAAATCAATCCTCCTCGGGGAGTGGGTCCCCGAGGTCAACAACTTCGACGGTGCCTTTGGAATCTCCTTGATAATAGCGCTTAATCCGATGCCCGTTGACTTTAAAGGTGCCACCGCCTTCACTCCAAAGTTCAAAGGCCCCATTAGGTGAAATATCCATCACTTTGAAGGGCCCGGACCATCGTGATCTAAGCTTTCCGGGAAAGTTCTTGACTCTAGAATTGAAGAGGAGAACAAGGTCTCCTATGCTCACATTCTTCTTCACTAGCTTGGCATCATGCCACTTCTTCGTTTGCTCCTTATAGAGTTTTGAACTCTCATAAGCTTCATATCTAAGCTCCTCAAGCTCACTCATTTGCAGGAATCTCTTTTCCCCGGCCATGTCTAAATCGAAGTTCATCTCCTTCAAGGCCCACCAAGCCTTGTGCTCAAGCTCCACCGGGAGGTGGCATGCTTTCCCGTACACAAGCTTGTAGGGAGTCATTCCTATAGGTGTTTTGTAGGCCGTCCTCAAAGCCCATAGCACATCATTCAATTTTTGGGACCAATCTTTCCGGTTCTTTTGCACCACCTTCTCTAGAATAGCCTTGATTTGACGATTTGAAACCTCCACTTGCCCACTAGTTTGAGGATGGTAGGCAAGTGCTACCTTGTGGGTCACTCCATAGGAGGCTAGGAGGGCTTTGAATGTATGTTTCCGAAAGTGAGAACCTCCGTCACTTATCACTATTCGGGGTACACCAAAACGGGGAAAGATGATGGTCTTGAAGAGCTTTACCACTACCTTGGAGTCATTGGTGGGGGAGGCAACCGCCTCAATCCATTTCGAGACATAATCCACGGCTACTAAGATGTACTCATTCCCGCATGAATTGGGGAAAGGTCCCATGAAGTCAATCCCCCAACAATCAAACAACTCAATCTCCAAGATGGTTTTTAGGGGCATCTCATTCCTTTTACCGATGTTGCCCAACCTTTGACAAACATCACAAGATCTAACAACATCGTGAATGTCTTTGAACATTGAAGGCCAAAAGAACCCTCCTTGAAGAACCTTGGCTATAGTCCGTGAAGCCGCCAAGTGCCCTCCATAGGCGGAGTTGTGAACCCGATCCACAATTTCAAGCCCCTCTTCCTTTGATACGCATCTCCTCAAGAGCCCATCCCCACACTTTTTGAAAAGGTAGGGATCATCCCAAAAATATCTCTTAGCATCCACTTTCAACTTTCTCCTTTCTCTTGCTTCCAACTCCTCCGGGATAAAGCCATTAACAAGATAATTGGCAATATCCGCAAACCAAGGCAACTTATTGCCTATTGCCATCAAACTATCCTCACGCAACCATTCATTGATTGGGCCATCTCTATCATGCAAACCATGATCCTCAAAAGTCAATCTAGACAAGTGGTCCGCAACCACATTCTCCGACCCCGACTTGTCTCTTATCTCTAGATCAAATTCTTGGAGTAAAAGAACCCATCTCAAGAGTCATGGCTTGGCATCCTTCTTCAACATTAATTGCCTCAAAGCGGTGTGATCGGAGTACACCACCACTTTAGATCCCATGAGATATTGCCTAAACTTCTCAATGGCATGCACAATTGCCAACATCTCCTTTTCGGTCGTGGAATACTTTGCTTGAGTTGAATCAAGAGTCTTGCTTGAATAGTATATCACGTGGTGTTTCCTATCCACAACTTGACCTAGGACCGCTCCTACCGCGTAGTCGGATGCGTCACACATAATCTCAAAAGGCAATCCCCAATCCGGAGCACGAATAATAGGAGCCGTCACAAGCGCTTCTTTGATCCTAGCAAAGGCTTCAAGACAATCATTAGTAAACAAAAAGGGAGCATCCTTGAGAAGAAGAGAAGTCAATGGTTTGGCAATTTTGGAAAAATCTTTGATAAAACGCCGGTAAAAGCCGGCATGTCCAAGAAAACTCCTCACCCCTTTCACATTGGTGGGGGGTGACAAGTTCTCAATGACCGCCACTTTTCCACCATCAACTTCTATGCCCCTCTTGGACACTATGTGACCGAGCACAATCCCCTCCTCTACCATGAAATGGCATTTCTCCCAATTGAGGACAAGATTGTGCTCCTCACATCTTTTCAACACATTTACAAGATTAGAAAGCCCTAGGTCAAATGAATCACCATGAACACTAAAATCGTCCATAAAAACCTCCATAGATTTCTCAAGGAAATCGGCAAAGATGGCCATCATGCACCTTTGAAAGGTGCCGGGTGCATTACACAACCCGAATGGCATCCGCCGATAAGCATACACACCTTGGGGGCATGTAAAAGTTGTTTTCTCTTGGTCTTCCGGGTGAATGGGTATTTGAAAAAACCCGGAATAACCGTCAAGAAAACAATAGTACGAATGCCCCGCAAGCCTCTCTAGCATTTGATCAATGAAGGGGATTGGGAAATGGTCTTTGAGAGTGGCCGCGTTCAACTTACGGTAATCGATACACATCCTCCACCCCGTCACCGGACGAGTCGGTAGGAGAGTCCCATCCTCTTGTGTAACCAAAGTTACACCCCCCTTCTTGGGGACAACATGGACGGGGCTCACCCACCGGCTATCCGTGATCTCATATATGATTCCGGCCTCAAGCAATTTAAGGACTTCACTCTTCACTACATCCGCCATTTTCGGATTCAATCTCCTTTGACCTTCCACTCTAGGTCGACTCCCTTCCTCTAGAATTATTCTATGCATGCAAAGGTTCGGGCTTAGCCCCTTGATGTCATCAAGGCTATACCCCAATGAGCTCCTATGATCCTTTAAAGTTGAAATGAGTTTGGATTCTTGTTGCTCATTGAGGTTGGCATTGATGATCACCGGGTAAGCCTCTCCCTCCCCAAGAAAGGCATACTTGAGGGAGGGAGGAAGGGTTTTGAGTTGTACCTTTGGAGGGAGCATTCCCTCCACCTTCTCAACTTCCTCATCTTCTAGCTCAATGTTCTCATCTATTTCCTTGTCTTCACTAGTTGTGATGCCACATAATTGTTCCATGTGGCCTTCCTCCTATTCTTCCATCTCTACCATCTCCCTTACCACTTGCTCCACAATGTCCAATGTAAATGCCTCATCATGCTTTGGACCTTTCATCATAGTAGGTAGATTAAACTCAATTTTGTCATCCCCAACTCTAAAGGTGAGCCGCCCATTCTTAACGTCTATCAAGACGCCTCCGGTAGCCAAGAAAGGCCTACCAAGGATGATGGGAGTGTGGCTATCCTCCGGAATATCAAGGACGACAAAATCGGCGGGAATCAAATGCTTACCCACCTTGACGGGTAAATCCTCAAGCACTCCCAAAGGGCGCTTGACGGACCTATCCGCCAATTGGAGGGTGATACTTGTAGGAACTAAATCATTCAAGCCAATTCTTTTTGCAACTTTCAAAGGAAGTACACTTACACTAGCTCCTAAATCACAAAGGGCACGAGAGATTGGAATGCCACCAACTATGCAGGGGATAGAGAAACTCCCCGGATCACCAAGTTTCTTTGGCTCCTTTTGGAGGAGAAGTGCACTACACTCCTCCCTCATAGCCATTACTTCTTGGTCACCCAAGGTTCTCTTGCCCGACAAGATTTCTTTTAAAAATTTGGAGTAAGTTGGCATATTCAATATCATCTCCGTAAAGGGAAGAGTCACTTCAAGTTTTTCAATCATTTTACAAAAATTTGTGAACTTGAAGTTTTCCTTTCCCTTCAAAGCCCTTGAAGGATAAGGCAAGCTAGTTGGTTGAGGGTTAGATAGTACCTTGGTGGGTGTTGGTTTGCTTGTTACCTTAGTAGTTGGTTTTGGAACCAACTCCTCTTGTCTAGCATCCACCTCCTCCAAGATAACTTCATCTTCTTTCTCCTCATAAGGGAGGTCCTCCACATAAAAGTCATCATCCCTTGAATTGCCACCATCAACTTCTTTTCCTTTGTCTTTCACAAGTTCTAAGATAGGCTCCTCTTCACCATAGTTGTAGTCTTTGTACGGGTCCTCTAGCTCCGTTCCACTTCTCAAAATCACCGCATGTGCTTGGTGATTGTGTGATGCATCTTTGGAACTTTGACCTTGGGCAAGGAAGCCGCCCGGTGGCCTTTGTGGATTGGCTAGAGCTTGAGAGGCAACTCGAGCCTCCATTTCCCGTATCTCCCTTTGGTTGGCACTCTTCAAATTAGCCATCTCTTGGGTGTGAGTTGCTTGCATGTTCTTGACAAGCTTCAATAACTCACCCACTTGGGAATCACTAGTATCTTGGTGAGGTGCATTGGTGAGGGGCAAGGGGAACCCATAATCATTCCTTGCACCCCCACCTTGAGAGTTGCCCTTCGGAACTTGATTGTTGAAGTTTTGGCCTTGATTGTTTGGTGGAAAGTTTTGGTTGAAATTTTGGTTGTAATTTGGGTTGTTGGGATTTTGTGGGTTGTGGTTACAGTTGTTTTGATTTTGATTGGGGTTGTTTTGAAATGGTGGTGGATTGAAGCTTTGGTTTTGGTGTTGATTGTAGTTTTGGTTGTTGTTGAAATTTGGATTGAAATTTTGTGGATTTTGGTTGTTTTGGAAATTGGGGTTGAAGTTTGGATCATTGAAACTTTGTTGAAAGCCTTGATTGGCTTGATTAGATTGGTTGCCTTGGTAGAAATTGTTCCTCGGGTTGAAGTTTCCACCCCTTGGTTGAAAACCGGGGGGTTTTGCCCTTGAGGTTGTTGAATTTGATGAGGATTCAACACATTGGTGCTTTTTTAACTCATATAAGGACTACCTCTAATCCCTTGGTGATAATAGTTTGAGTTGGGGTTGAAAGTAATTTGGTTTCTAGGATTGCTGAATGCTTGAAAAGCATACAATTCTTCCTCACTTCCACTTCCCTCAATTGAGTTGTTTGCACAAACTTCAAATGTGTGCCCATTTCCTCCGCATAAATCACATGTGGCAACACTATTTACTTGGTACATCCCCGGGACATTGCTCTTGGTTTCTTTGCTAGTGGAGCCCTTTGTCAATTCTTCCAATTTCTTGGTCAACATGTCCAACTTGGCATTGGTTTCTTCGTTCGCCTTTGCATTGGAAAGGTGCTCACTAGGGTACTTACTACTCTTCCTAAAGACATTCCCCCTAGTACCATAATTTTCCTCCGAATCAACAATCTTCTTGATGAGTTTCGTTCCCTCCTCATGCGGCAAGTGGTCAAAGCTACCACCCGCCGATGCATTAACCATTTCTTTAGTCCGGGGGAGAAGAGTCTGAAAAAAGGTTTGGGTTGTGTACCAAGGTGGTATCCCGTGGTGTGGGCACTTAGCAAGCAAATCTTGGTATCTATCCCAAGCTTCTCCCAAAGATTCTCCCTCGTCTTGTTGAAACTGAGTTATCTCATTCCGGAGCATCGCGGTCTTGGAGGATGGGTAGTACTTGGCAAGGAAAGCCGTTGCCAAGTCGTCCCATGTGGTGAACGTATTTGGAGCATGGACATTTAGCCACCTATCGGCCTTGTCGGTTAAGGAATAGGGGAAAAGCATAAGCCTTAGTGTCTCCTCGGGTACTCCCGTTTTCTTTATCATTGCGACCTTACCCTTGAACTTTCTCAAGTGCCCATGAGCATCTTCGTGAGAAGCCCCGCTAAAGGCATTCTTCTCGATTGAACTCATTTGCGAAGGGTGTATTTCGAAATTTTGAGGAACAAGAACCCCGAAGTTGATTGGATTGGTGGTGTCATTGTGATTGGGCCGGTTATGATCACGAAGAGCGGCCATTATATGAATTGGATGGTTGTTTGGAAAGTGTGGTGATTGTGGTGGTGATTGATAAAACGGATTGTCAAAATTGTCGGATGTTGGGCTAGGATTGCTTTGATTGGGACTTGGTGGTTCGGATGAAGAGGGGTTGTTTTGGCTAGTAGAGGCTTGGGACGCAATTCTTACCCTTGCAATGGTCTTCCTCCTTAAGGCCCGAAAGAGCCTCTCCGGTTCGGAAGATGACAACAAAGAGTTAGAGTCACCCCTAGGCATAAAACTTAGCAAACCAATTAGTCGTCCTAGTGCTTGTTAAACACTAGGGAGAGCAATAAAACAAGCACTCTACAATTAACTACCAAATCTTTGATCAAAACAAAACAAGCTCAACTAACTCTAGACTAAAACTAAAACTAAACTACACAACTTCTAAACACCGTCCCCGGCAACGGCGCCATTTTGATGGCCGGATTTTGTCGTCAATTCCGGCACCAAAAACAATTTATAAACTCCCAAATTAAGTAGTATAATTTAGGGTCGAACCCAAAGGACGGTGGGGAAGTAGTATAGTTACGTTCTAGTTCGAGCTCGAGTCGGGGTAATAGGTTTGTGATTGATTAACAACTACTAAAGATAAATTAAAGCAAATGTGTCAAGATGAAATCGATGAATAAAAGATACTAAGGTGTCGGGGGTACTAAGGTAGGTTGGTAACGAATCATGCAAAGGAATCTAAGGTCTCCACGATACTAGGCCTAGGTTTGTCTCGTCTATCGATTTGACTCACCTAAAGTCGATCCCTATCCTAGCTTTCGCTACAAACAAGGTCAACCAACATACATATACATGTTCATGAAAGCCCTAGACTATCATCAAAGGCCAACAACAATAAGAATCATGTCCAACCGTCGTTGAGACATTTCATCAAACATATAACATGCACAAATGAAAACCTAGCAAAGAAGAGAACCAAATCCTAACCCTAAAGAAGATTCATAGCTATCAACAAACCAAAGCACACCCCTAACCCTAGTAGGGGAACTACTCACACATGGCTAACATAAATATGTAAACAAATGATGAGGAAATGCTAAACATGTTGGATTAAGTAAGAGTAAACAACTGAACAAGCAAAACTTAAAGGAAATGCAAAGACAAAGTAAAGATGAAGAAGATTATACCATTAACTAAGGAAAAGGAAGTAGCTTGGATGACAAGTTGAAAGACTCTTTCAAATCTCCCAAAATACAACCCAAAATAAATCCTCTACAATTGCTTAAAAACAAACCCAAGGAGAATCCTCAAGAGAGGTTACAAATATTGAAAGATTAAGTAAAGATCTAAAGAAGATTAAAATAAATTAGAGTGTTTTTGAGTCTAAGTGTTGAGTAATGGAACAGTAAAAACCCTAAAATAAGCTTAAGAATGCGTAATAATAAAAGTGATACAAGTGCGGGTTTATATAGAGCTCGAAAATCTGAGAAAGGCTTCTCAGCCGGTCGACCGGCTGCCGGTCTGGGACCGGCTGAGAGTCCAAATGAGGACTTCTGACTTTTTCTTCGTTTTTCTTCAATAGGCATGCATTCCCAGCCGACCGGCCGGCTGCCGGTCTGGCACCGGCTGGGAGGCCTATTCTTCAATTCTGATTTCTTCTCTTCTTTTTGTTGGCTACAGGTACCCTCAGCCGGTGGACCGGCTGCCGGTTGTCCACCGGCTGGGACACCTTTTGTAGCAATCTGCCCAACTCTGCATAATTCTTCATTTTACGAAATTGGCTAAGTATGGGATCATGATCCCCAGCCGGCCTACCGGCTGCCGGCTGGGAGACAAATTTAAGGGGCTGGAAACTTCCCTCTTTTTTTTCGCCAAAAGCTCAAACCAAGGACCCCAGCCGGCCTACCGGCTGCCGGCTGGTAAGCGGCTGGGAGGGCCTGGCATACTCCTTGCTAATTTCTTCATAATTTCTCACAAATCGTTCCAAAATCGCCTCGATTTCTCCTGTTTCTTCGCCCCCGCCGTAATACCTACAAGATGGAAACAAAATAGGAATATACGAGGCAACGGACGTAAAAACAACCAAAGACACGCAAAACGAGGTTGATTCGGGATCGAAAATGAAGAATATATAAAGAAAATGATGACCAAAATGGAGCTCATCAGAATTCCCCACACTTAAACCTTACTCGTCCTCGAGTAAGAGATCAAAGAACTATATAACCCTTATTAAAAACAAAGAAACAACTAACTAAGCTAACTATAAGCCGAATCGGGTTTAGCTACACCCGTAGCCCTTTCAACTCACAATTTGACATTCATGAGGGAGAATGCCCTATTGCAAGGCAAGTAAGGTCTTGCTACAAAACTTTTGATGCCAACAAGTAAAAACAAAACACGTATAGACAAGCAACATGCATCGGAAGAGAAAGAAAAACCGCTTGCCTCATTCAAGCGGCGGAAAACAACTAAAAGGGAACAAATTCAAAATCGTAAACTCCCTCACAAATATTAATTCTACAAGTCACTAAGGCAAGAAGGATGACAACAAAACACCGCCAAATCATGCTAAACTAGGCTACTTTCATAACCGTTATCCAAACACTTTTGTCAAGGGCGATCGGATGGAATGGAATGATAATCCCCGCAATGCTAAAGGCAAAAGATGCAACAAGTCTAGATTCTTCACAAAGTAAAGGTCATGGGTCGTCCCAAGATCGACAAATCGGCATGGCAAAATTGATTTTTTGGAATGAAATGCTCAAATCAATACAAAATGGTGGATTACAATCAAAACTTGACCTCATTCAATTTTTTCATTTCTTTTTCATGCCATGAGTTAGGATGGGGTTTGTCCCACGCGTGCTAATGTCCTTTGCTTTCGCCAATCGCTTATTAGGCAACCGGTTAACCTCTAGACAATAGCTTATCGGGGTGACAATCACTCTGTCTTTGGGCGGTCGAATTCACAACCAAGTGGGAAGCCAACTCAATGGCTACCCTCCAAAGCACATCGAAGTGGTATGCCTCCACCAAAACAACATGTTCTTATTCTTTTTCATTAACCATTTTCTTTTCTTTTCTTTTTCACTTGAGGTTTCTTTTTTTTTTTCTTTCAACACATTTCCACTTCTTATGATCATTGACAAGAGCATTCCAAATTTATTCATGAAAGTTATTTTTGGGTTGCCAAACCGCCAAGTCGAACAAGGTCACCAAGACAAGATAATCAAAACCACTTCACATCACGGGGGTGGACAAGGTGACTCACATGCAAACCCTTGACTTGGTATTGGACCATGGTCAGAAAGATACTAGAAAAGCATGACCTAGGGTGTTTTAAAAATCATTCTAAAAGACAAAGTCATAAGTAGAAGAATTATTTGCAACGGCCTAAACGATTTTGTCAAAGTTCTCAATTAGGCATTTTCAAAACATTATCCTAAATGCAACTATATGCCATGAATGCAACTAATATAGACATGTTATAATGCAAGTGAAACTATCAAACTACATGCCAAACAAAGCTAATGCATCTCCTAACAGCACAAAAGCACACAAGCCACACACAATCTCCACAATGTACTCCATATCCTCCAAATACAAGCCCATCCTCCTCATTTGCAACAAAAGAATGAAAATGAGGGTGAAATAGAGGTTGGAACGATCATACCGTGGTATCTTCAAGATCCAAAGCGGTGCTCAAGCGAGTGTTACCTATGCGAAAGGAGAGAAAGCAAACACAAGTATATACAATTCTACACTAATAAGGTAAAAACATGTTTTTGAATTTTTCAAATTTTTCGATTTTTTTGGTATTTTTGAAGTTTTTCATACTTACAAAAGCAATCAAATATTCACAAGGTGGATATTTTCCCTCCCCACACTTAAGATTTACATTGTCCTCAATGTAATAAAGTGCAAAGGGGGGAATGAAGTAAAAGAACGAAAACAACATGTTTTTGGCTTTTTTGAAATTTTTGAGAAAATAAAAACTTGTTTTTGTATTTTTTTGAAATAAACGGTTCTTCCTCCCCACACTTATTTATATGCATAATGTGAGGAGGAAAACCGGAAAATAAAGAACATATTTTTGAAAGTTTTTGGTTTTTCAATTTTTTTGGATTTTTGATTTTTAAGAAGGCATTAAAAACAAAGGTAAACAAAAGAAAAGAAAAACTAAAAACTAGACTAAAAGCAAACTAAATGCTCTAAACTACATGTATGCAATCTATATGTGACAATATGATACAAAAATATAAATCTAATGCATCTAAATGAATGCAACTATATGCATCTAAACTAATGATGTGAAAACATGAAAACTAAACTAAAACAAACTAAGTAAACTAAACTAACTACTCTAAATGCATGCTATAAAGAAAATGCAAACTAAATCGAGATTTGGATTAAGGGAGTTACTTGCTTTGTTTTGGATTTTTCCATGGGAGCAAAGTCATCACCAACCACCTCCAAAGGTGGTCACTCATCAAAGTGATCCTCGGACTCATAGCCTTCATTACCGGCTCCATCATCATCATTCCCATTGCCCTCATCGACCACCATGAAGTCGTTCGGGTTGTTCACGAAATCACGGAAGGGGGAGGCTTGAGAGCCACTAGGTCCCACATCACTAAAGCCGCCATGGAAGGAAGAATGCCTCGGAGGGCCCGAATCCTCATTTCCCCGGAAGTTGGGGGGAAAGATCGGGTTTGAAAAATAACCCGGGGCGACGTTAATCTCCCCGTAAAAATGACCCTCAGGAGGCACATAACCCCTATCAGGAGGCATGTAGTATGACGGGCGACCACCATCCGGATGATGATAACCCTCGCGGACGGACCGATCATAACTCGGAAATGTCCCATAAGCTTGATCATGGTAAAGGTAATCAAGCCTATAGGTCAAATCCCTATGCCGCTCATCACCTATGGCTTGGCGCTGGTCCGCTAAATCCGCTGCACTCTTCATGCCCAAGTCAACTCGGGCCATGAAATCAATAAGCTCTGGGGGGCATGAAGAAGAAGATGGACCGGAGGCGGAGGTGGATCCCTGGAAGTATGAGGGACCACTCTGAAACTGGGACATGGAAATGGAGGGCTGCTGAAAAGGCTCAAACTGGAGGTCGGTAAGAGTGGCACCGACTCTGTCTCTGGTGTAAACTCTAGGGGCACGCTGGTCTGGTGAGAGGTCCTCGGGGTCCGCCTCGATATCAAGGAGGTAAGAGGTTTTCCCCGGCACAACTTTCATCAACTCGGTGTTTGGCAAAGGGACTGAATTCTTGAACTTGTTGTCAACCCGAATCTGCCAATACTTTTTGCGATCACTGGGGTTATACCGTACCCACCCCAAAGCATCCTGCAAGTATCGGTTAGATAACACATTCTCGCCCTGAATGAAGTCGACCGTGAAGTGCCTCTGACAACGGTTGTTGGCAATCAAGGTGACCATCCCCCCAACACAAATGGGGGTAGTAAGCTGAGGTTGGGATGCCAACCTACTCAAGTGAAGGGCCATATGGTGAGCAATGTTTAATTTCGGGCCACCAACCAAGTAACAACCAAGTATCTCGAGCTCCGTAGTAGTGAAGTTGTGCGGCTCATCCCTAGAGAAAACGGTCCACCCCATGAACCTATGCCAAATCCTAATCGGTGCCAAATGCACCCTATTAGCCGGTTTCTTTCTGCTTCTATCACTTACAAGACCGGTGATGGCTGTCCAAATAAGCTCGGTATCAAAGCCCTCCGGAGGCTTAATGGCTAGTTTTCCGTCTAGCCCAAAAATTAAGGCAAATTCCTCTAAAGTGAGACGATGCTCCCTATTCATCAATCGGAACTCTAAAAATGCAACTCTCCCCAAAGTTCGGTTCTTAGTAACAACCAACGAACTCAAAAATTCCCAAGTTAACCGGGGAGATGTGTGAACCGGTTTTGTCTCATACAAGGTTTTCATACCTAAACCCTCAAAAAGAGCCGCGGTTATTTTCTCAATCCCTAAGTCTCTCAATCCGGCTCTATCAATAAACCTAGTTGGGTGAAGGGGGCGATTCTTAAAATATGTGAAATTACCTTTTTGTTGGATTGAGGCAAAGGTGAGACCGGGAAAGCAAGGATCCGAGCCAATGTTGCCACTCCCCATTACATTTTCGACCTCTTGCTCAACCGAAGGGTCGTGCCTTGATTTGGATCGCCTTTCTGTTCTTCCCGACATGGTTAATTGAAGGAGAGGTGATGAGGGAGTAAAGGGGGTTTTGATTTGAGAGAGTTTGGTGAAGTTTGTTGGGGTTTTTGAAGGTTAGGGATGAATGGGAGATGAGGAAATAAGGAAGAGAGTGGAAGAAATGAAGGGAAATGAAGAAGAAATGAGATAGAAATGAAGAAGAATGGGGATTCTCGAATACTTAAAATCACGACAGAACACTCCCAGCCGGTTGGGAACCGGCCGCCGGTCGACCGGCTGGGAGTTAGGGTTTGAGATTTTTTGATTTTTCGAAAATTTCTTAAGGGGGTTTGATTCTGAGCCGGCTGACCGGCTGCCGGCCGACCGGCTCAGAAACATGCCTTCAGTATTCCTTTTGCCTTCTCTTCTTCTTTTTTCACTCACAAAAACGCTCCCAGCCGGCGGACCGGCTGCCGGCCTACCGGCTGGGGAGCCTTCATTGTCTTCTTTTTCTTCTTCTCTTTTACTTACAAAAACTCCCAGCCGGCGGACCGGCTGCCGGCCGACCGGCTGGGGTGCCTTCTCCTTTCTTTTTCTTCAGCTTGTTGCACACAACACATGATTCTCAGCCGGCGGACCGGCTGCCGGCCAACCGGCTGGGAATCACTTCCTCTTGAGTTTTTCCAATTTTTGATTAAGTCATCGTCTTCTCAGCCGGCTGACCGGCTGCCGGTTTGGTACAGGCTGGGGATGCAAAATCTGAAATCTGCCCAAATAAACTATCAAAAACAGAAATGTGTCCAGGTCCTCCCAGCCGGTATGGTACCGTCGGCCGGTGGGTCATTTTGATATCCGGCTTATGTCGTCAATTCCGGCACCAAAAACAATTTATAAACTCCCAAATTAAGTAGTATAATTTAGGGTCGAACCCAAAGGACGGTGGGGAAGTAGTATAGTTACGTTCTAGTTCGAGCTCGAGTCGGGGTAATAGGTTTGTGATTGATTAACAACTACTAAAGATAAATTAAAGCAAATGTGTCAAGATGAAATCGATGAATAAAAGATACTAAGGTGTCGGGGGTACTAAGGTAGGTTGGTAACGAATCATGCAAAGGAATCTAAGGTCTCCACTATACTAGGCCTAGGTTTGTCTCGTCTATCGATTTGACTCACCTAAAGTTTATCCCTATCCTAGCTTTCGCTACAAACAAGGTCAACCTAACATACATACATGTCCATGAAAGCCCTAGACTATCATCAAAGGCCAACAACAATAAGAATCATGTCCAACCGTCGTTGAGACATTTCATCAAACATATAACATGCACAAATGAAAACCTAGCAAAGAAGAGAACCAAATCCTAACCCTAAAGAAGATTCATAGCTATCAACAAACCAAAGCACACCCCTAACCCTAGTAGGGGAACTACTCACACATGGCTAACATAAATATGTAAACAAATGGTGAGGAAATGCTAAACATGTTGGATTAAGTAAGAGTAAACAATTGAACAAGCAAAACTTAAAGGAAATGCAAAGACAAAGTAAAGATGAAGAAGATTATACCATCAACTAAGGAAAAGGAAGTAGCTTGGATGACAAGTTGAAAGATTCTTTCAAATCTCCCAAAATACAACCCAAAAAATCCTCTACAATTGCTTAAAAACAAAGCTAAGGAGAATCCTCAAGAGAGGTTACAAATATTGAAAGATTAAGTAAAGATCTAAAGAAGATTAAAAAAAATTAGAGTGTTTTTGAGTCTAAGTGTTGAGTAATGGAACAGTAAAAACCCTAAAATAAGCTTAAGAATGCGTAATCATAAAAGTGATACAAGTGCGGGTTTATATAGAGCTCGAAAATCTAAGAAAGGCTTCTCAGCCGGTCGACCGGCTGCCGGTCTGGGACCGGCTGAGAGTCCAAATGAGGACTTCTGACTTTTTCTTCGTTTTTCTTCAATAGGCATGCATTCCCAGCCGACCGGCCGGCTGCCGGTCTGGCACCGGCTGGGAGGCCTATTCTTCAATTCTGATTTCTTCTCTTCTTTTTGTTGGCTACAGGTACCCTCAGCCGGTGGACCGGCTGCCGGTTGTCCACCGGCTGGGACATCTTTTGTAGCAATCTGCCCAACTCTGCATAATTCTTCATTTTACGAAATTGGCTAAGTATGGGATCATGATCCCCAGCCGGCCTACCGGCTGCCGGCTGGGAACCGGCTGGGAGACAAATTTAAGGGGCTGGAAACTTCCCTCTTTTTTTTCGCCAAAAGCTCAAACCAAGGACCCCAGCCGGCCTACCGGCTGCCGGCTGGTAAGCGGCTGGGAGGGCCTGGCATACTCCTTGCTAATTTCTTCATAATTTCTCACAAATCGTTCCAAAATCGCCTCGATTTCTCCTGTTTCTTCGCCCCCCGCCGTAATACCTACAAGATGGAAACAAAATAGGAATATACGAGGCAACGGACGTAAAAACAACCAAAGACACGCAAAACGAGGTTGATTCGGGATCGAAAATGAAGAATATATAAAGAAAATGATGACCAAAATGGAGCTCATGAAGGACCAGGTTTCAATTCGTCCGTAGCAGCCAATCAACCAGCCGCAAGCCCTTGGGGAGGAGCCCCTCCAGGCTTCTTCCCTCCGCCAGCCAACCCGACCTCAGGTCCCTGGGGAGGAGCCCCTCCAGGCTTCTTCCCTCCGCCAGTCAATCCATTCCCTAGAGCAGGCAGTCTCTCAGACCAGCGCTACCAGGAGTTGAAAGACATGATCACCAAGATACCTGGTATGCCAAGGCCAATGGAGAAAGCTTCCCAGGACAGCTATGCAGATTCACCATTCATCGACAATATCGCCCTGATCAATGTGCCCAAGGGGTTTGTGCCACCAACTATGACACTGTATGATGGTACAGCCGACCCCCTGGACCACATAAATCAGTATAAGCAGAAAATGATGGTGGTGACCGCAACCGGAGCACTTAAGGAGGCTTGCATGTGCAAAGGATTTGGGTCAACCCTATCCGGAGCAGCCCTGCACTGGTTTGTGGGATTCCCCAATCGCAGCATCTCCTCTTTTGCAGATCTGGTTAATGCCTTTAATCAGCAGTTTGCCAGCAGCATGAAACCAGAAAAACAGACCAGTGATCTATACAGGATTGTTCAAGGATTCGAGGAAACCACTCGAGATTACCTCACCAGATTCAACAAAGAGAAGGTTGTCATTCCACATTGTGATGTACCCACTGCCATCGAAGCCTTCCGCAGGGGGTTACATCACGATTCAGACCTGTGCAAGCAGTTGACAATGCACCCATGCACTGCCTTTGCTGATGTACAGGCCCAGGCAGTTGCAACCATGAGGCTGGAAGAAGACGCTGCCTCCAGAAGAAGTACCTATGACACAGAACCTGTGTCCAGTAAAGCACCAGTAGAAAAAAGGAGCGAAAGATCAAAGCCCTACAGCAAGCCAGTGAGCAAAGTATCCGAGAGCACCGGTGGTAAAAATGATGCAGATCCACCTCCGAAGGTCAGCGAGTATGGCTTTACCACCGGGATGGCTGGCTTGCTGAAGGCCTTAAAAGAACTCAAGGGAGTCAGATGGCCAAAGAAGAAAGAGGAGCGACGCAACGACCGCCGTGATGCTAGCAAAAGATGTGAATTCCATGATGACATAGGACATACTACGGATGAATGTTATACCCTCAGGAAGGAGGTCCGATTCCAGTATGACCGGAGCAACTTGGATCATCTGCTCCCAGAGAAGTCCACCAGGCTCAATGCAGCCAGTCAGGTGCAGCCTTCACCAGCTCCTCCTTGCAATAGAATTGTCAACGTCATCACTGGAGGATCAGAGCTGTGTGGGCTCACCTACTCAGCAGCCAAAAGACGTGTAACTGCAGCTAAGGGAGACAAGCCAGAATCATCATGTAGAATAGCAAGGCAGGACCTCCCAACAGTGACCTTTGACGAAATAGATGCAGAAGCTGTACCAGAGCAGCACCATGATGCCCTGATTATCACATTGAACATCGGCAATTGTGAGGTCAGGAAGGTCATGGTGGACACAGGCAGCTCCGTCAACCTGCTAATGTTGGATGCACTAAAGAGCATGGGATTTGACGAGAAGGACCTGACAAAGAAAGCTATTCCTCTGGTCGGATTCAGTGGAGAAACAGCGCATACCCTGGGGGAAATCAGCATCCCTACCTACGCCGGAGGGCTGAACAAACAGGTAAGGTACTTAGTTATTGATGGTCCATCTACTTACAATGTTATTCTTGGCAGGCCCTGGATCCACGAAATGCGAGCAATCCCGTCAACGTATCACCAGTGCCTGAAATTCCCTACACCATGGGGAGTCCAGGAGATACGGGGAGACCAGGAGGAGGCCAAGGATTGTTACAAAGTAGCTCTCAAAAGGACCACCAGCCGCCAGAGCATAGCAACTACATCAACTGCACATCCAAGAGGAGTACATCAAGCCCTAGCAGACATAAATCGATGAGGTCTGCTTGGATGAGCAGCACCCAGAGAGGACCGTGTTCGTGGGCTCAGAGTGCTCTGGAGGTCTGCGCCAGCAGCTCCTCCAGCTGCTCCGGAAGAATGTAGATTGCTTTGCCTGGTCCCACAAAGATATGATTGGTATAGACCCAGAAATCATAACACACAAGCTCAACATAGATCCAGGATTCAGACCAGTGCAGCAGAGACGTAGGAAATTCGCAGCAGAAAGACACCAGATCATAAACCAGGAGGTGGATAACCTTCTGGAGGCAGGAAAGATTAGGGAAGTTAAGTACCCAGAATGGCTATCCAATGTAGTGGTGGTACCAAAAAAGAATGGTAAGTGGAGGGTCTGCGTGGATTTCACAGACCTGAATAAGGCCTGCCCCAAGGACCCATTCCCCTTGCCACATATAGATGCTATGGTGGACGCCACTGCAGGCCACGAAATGTTGACTTTCCTAGATGCCTGGAGCGGGTACAACCAGATCAAAATGGACCCGGCAGACCAGGAGAAGACAACATTCAGGTCCGAAAGAGGCATCTACTGCTACAATGTAATGCCCTTCGGTCTTAAGAATGCTGGTTCTACATACCAGCGGCTCGTCAATATGATGTTCAAAGACCAGATAGGACCCAATATGGAAGTATACATAGACGATATGGTGGTCAAATCCAAGCAATCGGCGGACCACACCCAGCACCTGGAGGAAACATTCAACACCCTCCGGAAGTACAAGATGAAGCTAAATCCAGCCATGTGTACCTTTGGAGTTTACAGTGGGAAATTCCTGGGGTATATGGTAACACAGAGAGGGATAGAAGCCGACACAGAACAGATCAAAGCAGTTCTGCAGCTGGAATCACCCCAGAAGCCAAAAGATGTGCAGCGTCTGACGGGAAGAGTAGCAGCCCTGAGCAGGTTTATCTCCAGATCCTCAGACCGGTGCAGGCTATTCTATGATATCCTTAGAAAAAGCCAGAAGTTTGATTGGACACCAGAGCACGAAAAGGCATTCTAGGAACTAAATCAGTACCTGAGTAGTCCACCCCTGCTATCCAAGCCAGAGCAGGGGGAGGTCCTGCTCCTGTACCTCTCAGTAACCGAAGCAGCAGTAAGTGCAGTTCTGGTGAGAAAGTTGTAAAGTGGAAAATTGATTGGGTTGGTGACCTAGGTGATGGGAGGATATAAGTGGGTCAAGATAAATAAGGTGAGATTAAGGGTTAATAAGTTGGCGACCCGATTAAGGCGACTGCTTGGGATGGTCTTAGGGACGGTGTGAATAGTAGATAAGACAGGTCGGTGTGATTGGGGTGTACGCTTCTTTGTGTCTTCTGCAGTAAAAATAAATGTTGGTTTGTCTCCTCAATCATTTATGAGTAAGGCCTTGTTCTTTTGGATTGAAACTTAACTGAACTGAACTGAACTGAACTGAACTGAACTTATAGGATCTGAACTGAACTGAACTTATAGGAACTGAACTGAACTTATAGGAACTGAACTGAGCTGAACTTATAGGATCTGAACTGAACTGAGCTGAATTTATAGGATCTGAACTGAACTGAACTTATAGGAACTGAACTGAACTTATAGGAACTGAACTGAACTGAACTGAACTGAACTTATAGGATCTGAAATGAATTAAGTTAAGTGACTTGAAGTTCAAAAGAACAGGGCCTAAGTCTTTTCTCATCACCAACTCCTACAACACGATCCTATTCAATCATTAATCACTATTTCGGTTTTATGATATCTCGACAACAATCCAGACTACTGCACCTTTTCTATCTACATTCCAGAATTATGTCAAACACCCACAACATCAATCAATTGGCGCTGCCGTGCTACACTGCTACCCCTTGGCAACCTATCAGCTAAATCCACAAGACCACTGTTTGTGGAGGTTAAAATTGGTAAAAGCGATGGGTTAAGTGAATGATGCGTAAATGGCAGAATAATTTGAGTTGGCCATCATCATCTTCAAAATTGGATCAAATGATTTCTAATACTTTACGGTATTGTCGTCAGCAATGATACACATCAATATTATTGCAGACAATAATACACATCGATGCCACCTCCTTTTGCTTTAATCAACCCCTACTTCGACCATCCACCGTCGCAATCAAGGCAAAATCAACCACAAGACCCAAATTTAACCACTTAACCCATTATATCAATCATCAATTAAGCTTGGTCATAGATGTGGTCCTCGTTGCGGGATTCAATGAAAATAGATGAATATATGTTTTGCTTTGTTGTGGAAGTGAGTGGAAAACAGAGGTGTGAAGAGTGGAGGATGTTGGTTCCAGTTGATTTGTGAGGGTGAGTGGCAAGAAATAGGGTTGGTGGCCGTCGTTAATGGCGGGTCTCCCTGAACATACACGCATATGCAAATGCCGGATTTGTTTCCATTTTTTTCATTTCTGTCAATCCAAATGGTATGTCCATTCCGTATTTTAGGAGAGTTTCCGAGCTTATGTGAGCAACATTTTAACAAATAAACCCAAAATAATAAATACTTTATTTTTCAGCATTATTTTAAAAAACTATTCCATAAATTTTGAGAAACTTTTGTCATCTCAACTTCAGAATGCCAATGACATGTCATCTCACATGTATGTTTTTTTTTTTTTGTTTCAATGGAGCACACACTTAGTCGCATTATAATACGGGAGGGGGAATTCGATCGTGAGACCTATTGTCCACAATAGATCCGTCTTAACCACTAGACTGAAACATCTTCCGTACATATATGTATGCATCACTTTCTTGAATCGTACAGAATCCTAAGTTCGTGTTGTTTCGTTGTGCCGGAATAACTATTTGGCCCATTTATATCGAAGAGCAAAACTCCTCTGTGCGTCGTCAAAACATATTCTAGCAAATTAGAGATACGGGTCGAGGTTATCCGCCACACAGCCAACACAACACCAATTGGCCGGTCATTAAAGGGGTGGCAAAAAAAAAGTTGCGGACTTTGAATTTACAAAATCATTGTTTCTCTTTTCTTTTTTTCATCTGTATCCTAAAAAAATAAGGAGGCTTGAGACATGAAGCCTACAGATCAATCAAGAACTAACAAAACTAATGAAGCCATTGAATAGAAGAGAAACAAGGGTTTGTGTGTACATTGTGGGTGAATTTGACTCCATTGTCGCCATGCTAAGACGCACAGAACCAAACAACTAGCCAAGCAAGAATCTGAATACATCACTCGCTGTAATAATCCCCTCAACACGCTTGCTCCCGGCTTCGACTATCACAAGTCTTCTAATGGCTGAATAAAAGTAGCAAAACAAAGGGTAAATATGGTAACCAAGCCTAACACTAGATACAAAGCATACAATAGTTGAGATTAGACCAATCAAAATGTGACCCCAACGACACCCATTTTTCAGGGTCATGAACTAGTTTGGCTGATCTGTTTCAGATGGTCAAGGCGTCACCACAAGTGCGATGAGACCAACTTCAAAATGAAGAAAGCATACCTGGATTTGATAGCCTTTCCATGATCTTGTGCAATGGATCTGATGACAAGCACATCTGACATCTTTGGCCACTGAGAACCCCACAAGGAGAATTAGCATCTTGTCCTAGTTGAAGTGCCTGTAATATGATGACAAATGGATTAAGGGACGCTGAGTTATGGCGAGTTCGACCTCTAAACTGAGTTTTTGTCTGGATTTACAAAATATGTTCCGGGAGGAGGGGGATCATTTTGCTTCCAAATCTTCCCAAGGTTGAACTTTTTTTCCATATATATAAGCATATAGCCAGTAAAACAGGAAAATAGACATGTCTATATCACTTCAATTCAACTTACTAACCATGTTACGAATATTGTCTCCCTCCATTCCCACCAAACAAGGCCTTTACAGACATTTCAGGAAAAACAATGGCACCTATGTATACACATCTCAGCCACATGTCTCCCTTCTCTCATGTCTAACCTGAAGTGCAAATCGATTTGTATTTAGTGTTTTTGTTTCTTTCCATGGTCTTTTCTAGGTGGAGGACTCCTTTGACAAAAAAAATGGACCACCAATGTTTCCTTGCTCGGACAACAAAATATCTCGTCACCCACCTCCAACAACCAAGCTTAAGATATATCCCATCATGTCTGACAGTAAGCAACATGAGGCAGAACTTCAATGTGAAACTCTAAGAAAAGAGGACACTCAGTAAAAGTAGCAACTCGGTAAAGAAAGCATCAAACTAAAAAGCAGCATAATTTGAAAGTACGATTAACAGTAGGCAAACATACTTAACACATACCTGTTGAATGCTCATTTCATCAAGACGAATTTGTGCATATGCTCGGTCTTTTGCTAAAGAAGTGATATCACTAGAAAAAAGGTGCAAAAGAAAAATCAGTAATGAAAAAAGAATCTGAAAACATAAGAGAAGGGATTGCCAAAAAAAAGGTCACAAACAAAACGATACCTTCGAGAATATATATCCAGCAAGGAATCATTATCATCAACTATAGGCACAGAGCTCACATCAGCTGCAAAAGAGCACATAAAATTAGAGCATCGAATGGATATATCGTTACAAAAGCCCATGACGGATGAAAAGTTTAAATAACTAACTCAATGATATATAACTTATTGCCACAACAAACTGATTGTTCAATTGCTTCGATGATTTATAATAGAATCACAGTTCATGGTGTTGCAGAGGGCCCGAGAATGAGAGCCAACAGAATATAACAAGAAACAGAGGTGCTTAAAAGGCGCAATTAAGACATTACTGATATTGAAAAGATTTGACCTGTCCGTCTCAGGGCATGACTAAAGGACAAATCACCTTGGACAAGCAATGACAAGGCAGTCCCAAGGGAGGTATTGGACCTCAGCATCGCAAATGGCTGCCGACTTGATTCCCCGATTTTAGGAAACCACGTGCCCAAAGGAATTAAACAAATTGGTTGCTGCAGAATAGGCAAAGAACCACTCGAATGTCTGAAATGTCGGCAAATACCTGGTAATAAAGAGCCACTCAGCGTTAATGTCCTTAGGCTAAGACGACACTAGAATTTAATAATGGCAAAAAATTTGCAGTTGAAAATTACATTTCAGTATTCCGGACAAGGATGCAAGATGTAGCAGCTGTGGTAAAGAGCCGTCCGAAGAAGGTGAATGAATTATCGGAACAGTGGAAACTTTGTGTTGCAAAATTTTCACAGCCACGTCTTTCAAGGACTCATAAGGCCCAGCCTGTATAAGAGCTTAGATAAACAAAGTCAGCGAAGGCAACACACTTGAGCTATCGGCTAAAACAGCATATCTAACAGGTGCTTACAAAAAGTAGAGAACTCTGTTATACAGACTTAGAAAAAGAGGAATGCAGTAAAGAATTAACCATCATGATACTAAAGTTGTCGCCTTTTCCTTTTAATAAATTAGTGAGTACTATATAATGATTCATTAGGACACCAGGGGGGTCACCCTCTTGTAAAAAAACAACACGGTGGATGCTGCCAATGACGGAGACCCAAGTATTGACATTTGAACTCTTCTTAAACACATAAAAATCAACACAGGCACAAAACCTACCCTTATACAACATGCCATCCGTGGTAATGGAAAGCAAAAATGAAAATGGCCGAATGAGTTGTTTTACCAAGCTCAATGATAGCATCCGAAACATCCTTTTGATAAAAAGAAGTCTCTAAGGTAGTAGCATCTTCAGAAAAAAGGGTATTGAACTTTAAAAACCCATTGAATTAGCCTAAAAGGATTTCTTTATTGCATCCCTCACAGAAGATCTCAGAAAAAACATACTCACCTATAACAATAATGGACGGAATGCAATTGGGTTTAATTCTGTTGTACGACACATTAAGACCCAATGCTATTGTCCATACTCCATAGTGTGTCTTACAACAAAATATTATACTTTATGAGAACTAACGGGTCAATTAACCACCGTTTAGATGAGAATCAATAAGATTAGGAGAACTAATCAACGAAGAAAACTCAAGAACGGCAGATGCCAAACGACATCGATGATTCATGCACAAAACAAACATTGAAGTCAGTATATTTAGGTCCCACTCAATTATCACACAAACACCAATAACAACAACAACAACATCAGAGCCTTAGTCCCAAAATGATTTGGGGTCGGCTAATATAAATCATCCTTTGGAACCGTCGTGGGTGAACTCTCATCTCAACAAGCGAAAATAAAGAAAGAAAAGAAAAAATGGAAGTGGAGTGAAACAGAATATGAAAGGCAAATGGGTTTTATAAATTTTAAATCGAACTTATCACATATATAAAAACCTAAAAACTAAAATCAAGAATAAAGCTTAAAAAGACTTTGAAAAACGAAATAAAACTTAATATAAAAAGTTTTTGGAAAAAAGGGTGTAATAAGTCCAAAAAGAACCAAAAAATTTTTTTTTTAAGAAAACTTAAATAAAAACATCAAATGCTAAAACTCCACATGTATCATATCCCTCCATAGTGCCCTCTCCATCACCATCCCCTCCCGAAGCCCAGAGAAATTTCATATTACAAAATCCAAGAATTCCACACATTTAAGTATTCCATAAAATGATAATTCCACCTGGATAGCCAACTGTAGGAAGAAAATGCAACAAATGTCGACCCCGCAAATGAAGAGCAATCTCCCAATTATGTATACTTCCAAAAAAAATATTTAACGTTATCTATTTCATCACTGCAATTGAACTCTATCAATTCAAAGAGATAGTACATCCATCAATCATCATCAAACAAATCAACCCACCCCCACCCCCACCCCCGAATTCTTCTATCCTACTACTTCTAGCAACTAAATATCTATGCATATCGCTGTTCGCTTCCAGGGAACCCACAAAGACCAATAGCTCTAAGTGATGCCCTAATACCAATAACTTGAAGGTCTTGCATAAGTGCTCCATATTGTTGAGAACCTATACAAAACCTCTACCGTTTTGAATGCCAGGCGGACAATACCCGAATCTTCAAGAGAAGGAGAAGATCGGCTAGGTTGAGAAACATTCCACGTAGGTGTGTGTATCCATTACTGTGAGAATAAGTTTGTGTAACTCTGGCGTTTCACTGAACGAAGGGAAGTTGGGATTGGGAACATTATAGACCCAAGTTTGAGGGATTTCAGAGCCAAAAGATGAAAAATACATAAAAAGGTAGTATTCTATCAACGATTGCAACACATCATAATTATTGAAGAAACGAAGGGAGAGGTGGGAGCGCTTAGGCCATTTGGAGTGAGAGTCAAAAGATGATGATTTGAAAAGGGTGTTGTAGTCAGTTCCTCTACACTTTAGATATCCCACGGGCCACATGCCACAACCCCCACAGGAGCCTCAAACCTTTAGTGGTGTGTGAGTTAAACTTTAAAGAATCTGCAAAGCTCAAATGCATCCTTAGTTGGGGCATGGTGCTCTTCCTTTGCACAACGCAACAATGACTCAGCTTGTGAGAAAATATAAGAACTTTTCTTTAGAACTCTTGCAATGCCAAACGATCCGCAGTGGCTCACTCAAGAAAATAATTATTATGGAAATCTGGAACGACAGCCATGACCAAATTCCGAACAACAGAAAGTATAAACCACCCCAGGTTTTGTGAAGTCGTTACAGAAGAAGCTATTTACAGGCACCTCAGAAAGTTCAAAATAGAGATGTCACATAGAGTTAAGACAGCCAAAAGCAAGAAAATATAGCAGCTAATTATCTTATTTAATATCTCTTCTTACCCATTTCAAAGAATACAAAAGGATGAGATGTACCCTAATCATTAAAAATATAGAACATTTATTGTCAACCTTTAAAAAGGCAATAATGCTAGTCACAAAGAAGGACAGACTAACCAACCAGAAGAGGGAAGATAAGATAAACTAAAGATGGAAGAAGAAATGGACGAAACTGGATTGTGGGGGAATGATAGCCGCCGGCAAAATCACCAGAGGAAAAGAAACAACAGGCTGAAAGAAGAGGCAGAAACAGACATATAGGAAGACATATGATTATGACATTATGAGACTGCACTCAACTGCAATCCCAAAAGCACTTAAAGTTGTGATACATTCTGCACACCGCTGTAAAAAGGTTAGATACGTGTTTTTTTTCACCCATCAACTGCACCCCCGTATTGCCTATTTTTTGGAGTTGTCCAGAAAGGGAGACATATGATTATGACTTTATGAGACTCAAAATCGCTCAATCTCAGGATTTTTTATTTTAGAAAAAAAAAGACACGCCACAGTTCTGACATCTGATGAAGACATACACGAGATAGTCAAGCCGTCACTTCCACTATGTCATTGGTGGCAACTCCTCTACTGAGTGCTGACAACATGAAAGACAAATCAATTGAATACACAACTATACTCAAACGCTATTCTCTGAACATATCAGTGACAGGTTTGATGTATCTGAATCACCCACAATAGCAGACATCCACCATATCTACAGATAAAAGTGCAAAACTAAAATACAAAAGTACAGAACCACACAGAATTCACTAAAGCATCCCCATAGGATCATAGAAACAGCAAATTAAATATGTAATGACTTGACACACAAAAAAAGAAAACCGAAGAATAGCTTATCCATGCCCATTCAAATATTCAATAACGATAATAAATAAATGGCTACAAAGTTTAATCAAGCTAATAGTTAACTACTCGGATAAAAGCTCCTCAAAAAAGCAAAGCACGAACAGAAACAATCCTCAGGTCAAAGACTGAAAACTCACACTTATAAGTTGTCTGGCATATGGTTTAACACCTCCATCAATTTGTCTATCATGGCGAATTTTCCTATCTTTCCATGCCAATATTGTGTGTGTCTCCAGCTCTTCTTCCGTCAAATTTGAGCCATGATTCCCAAGCTAAAATATTATGCTTTATTAGAAAGGCCCAACAAACAGTAAGCTTAATCCTTATCCAACAACAGCTTATACAGAACATCAAAATGTTGCAGAAACACACTGGCAACAAGTCTGAACATAAGAAACAAATTTATAATACGCACAAATACTACAAGACAAACAAACAAAGATATGTATCATCCAGATTAAACTGTGAAAATTAACCACAATAAGAGGAAAAAATTAACGTCAAAGAACTTAAACAACGAACACAACAGGCACAACCATAAATCCAACTAAAACCAAATTAACAATTATATGCAGTCAACTATGGCGCTAGCAGCAGGTTGTGTTTTATTGCAGATCTGATTAGCTATATAACAAGAATTCAATAAGTTTGTCATTGACCCAAGACTAAAACTATAATATCAACTTGACATAGATCTGAATAGCAAATAAGTCACAGGCTTTCAAGCAACAATAATGTATGTCACTCTAGGCTCTACTAGTTTACTCATACACATCATCTTCAGAAATAGATAGCCACAACATTCAGAATTCAAAAGGCTGCAGCAAATATTTGCCAGTATCTTTATTACGACCCCAATGACTTCAAAGAGTCCCGCTCCACGTGGCGTAAGGAAGATCGGGAATATTCAAACTTCCACATGGGAATAACATAGAAGCTATTAAACAAAGAAGGATAAAAGTACACATTAATAACACCACTTGTTAAAGAAAGAAAACAAATGAGACTTCAACGCCCAATAGCGAGGTTCTCAATTAACACCTATCATGCAGTATTGAGGCAAACAGAGCCAAGATGACGAGGGATCAAGTGTTGACATACCTCTCTCAAAATTAAGATGAAATCAATTGCACTCAAAACTCCTACAAAATGTCCTTTGCCAAAATCCCACAAAGGGGCAACAGGAACTCCCTGAGAAGACATCAAAACAGAAAAGATAACATAAGATGAAAAAATACCAATACCTAGGAAACAAAGGAACATCATATCAACCGACAGAGCTAGCAACAGACGGACGAATGAGAACAAGCTACTTTCAAAAGACATAGAGATTTTAGCATATACTTCAACGATATCAATACATACTTTAAGCAGAATGTCTCCACCATTTCTGAGCATGGCTGGCGACTTCCATCAACCATTCTCCAAAAGATCGAACATCCGATGAAACAAGATTTCACAGACAGATGCTCACAACGTTATAATTCCAAAATTTTATAAAAAAATATTACGGAGTAACAAACTTCGTGAAGATCAAGATTTATTGGTCATACATAAAGGTAACTCAATAAAAAGGATGAAAGACAAAGTAAAAATAAATATCTTTTAATGACTTAAAGATAGGAAGGATAATATAAAACCACAAAAGAACAAAAGAATAAATACACTTAAGGGTCGGGAAAAATAATTGCTCCAGTTTCGTTTAACAAGGAATAATAATCTACCTTGTACATTTATTTTCAGAAGAAACCAATTATACGACACCAAGGGGTGACATCAATGTACACCCCCTTGTACATAAAAGAAGTTTGCAACCTCGTGCATTTCTATACATCATGATTCATGCCACAAGGCCTCCTCCCTATAACAATTTACAAACAAAAACTTGAACTTAAACACTCAAAAACTAATTTGTATGAATAGCTCAAAGGTATATACACTAAACTTGCAATGAATGGTAATTGGAGAAGCAGCAGCAGTGCCAATACTGCCAAAGGACAAATTGCAGGAAGAAGCAAAAGGCAAAATCAACAAGAAATAACAATGTAGCAATCCTCATAAGAATAACAATAGGTCACCTTACTCTATCTGAGAGAAAGTTAAATCATGATATAGATAGATATTTCCACATACCTGTTCGTAAAGGATATGAAATGCTTGTTTAACGGGTAAGGTAACGTCCAACGCGACAACCTAAATTTGCATGCATCACCAATTTTAAGACACTTCTTCTCACAAGGAAAATTAAAGAATATCAAAAGTAAATAGAGAGGAATATAGAAAGGTAAGTGTCTAGACCTTGCCTGACTCAGGCAGCAACTCGTAAGCCGTATGTTGTGACAAAAACAGAGATATACGATGACGAGAAACCTTTACATCAGCCTCAGAAATTCCCTTCTGCGTCACTCCTTCAGGTGGCACAATCTATTCCATAACACAACAAAGTCAAAAATCAAAACAGAGATGGGATTCATCCCCTTATCCCCTATATACTAAAAGATTTACAAAGCTGAAGTTTTTCCCGCGTAGCTTTTGCGCCTAAGTTACATTCTACTATCTAATATCTAATATCTATCCCCTAATGAATTTCATACCAAAAATACTACATTCTAATTTGTACGAAAATGCAATTTAAATATTTATATTAACAATCTTTGCCATAAATAAATGACTAAATAACTTATACATTAAAAAATTGCATACAAACTTTTTATATTTAAATGCAATCCTCTATTTATTACAAGAATAGGTGAAATCTCAAAAATTTTACAGCTCAAATTACTCTACCTACAAACTGGACCTCACATGTTTAGTTATTCTTAAATACTGGGATTCAAATTATTAGTAATTCTATAGAAATGATGGCTGTAATGTAACTCTGTAAGACTATATGTTTTACTTATTTTATTTTCACTCCAAATGCATCTATCTAAATAAATAAATAGATAAAACTTTCTTTCTTTAAACTAACTTTTCATTAAAATATAATCTTATAATTAAATTCAAAATGATGATTTTTTCCATCAAAATAAATTAAAATTGATGTCAAAGTATAAACTATAAATTGGTAAATTTTTCATCAAATGCAACAATTGTAACTTTAGAGGATAAAGTGATACATACTTACCATTAACTTTGTGACAAAAAAATTCATCAAAATAATTGGAGAATTTATAATGAATTCTTAAGTTTACTTAAATTCTCTTTAATTAGTTTTCCATTATAAATAACACCCTAAAAATACCGCGCATGCGCTGTATCTATACTAGTTATCTACTAAAAGTAAATGAATTTTCACATTTTACCTCCAAAAAGCATGTTTTTAAATAAGGAAGAGAGAACAAGAGTTAGCTCAAGTGGTAAGAGCTCTCTTATCCCAACCTCGAAGTTGGGGGTTCGATTCTCACCCGCGACATAGTGCGCTCACTTGAACCAAAAAAAAAAAAAAAAATAAGGAAGATATTTACAATTATATGCATTAAGTAAAAAAGGAAACTAATAATTACATTATCTTTTAATCAAAATTAATCTTTTAATCAAACTATATTATTTTTACCTAACTCTAAACTATAATCTCTTAATTAAAATGTAAATAATATTTATATAAAACTAAAAATTGCTAAATCTTTTATTGATACTATCTATTTGAGAATGACTTGACACATACTACATATATCAAACAACAAAGAGTCTTGCTGAAGACGGATACTATCTGTCACAAGCCGAAGACGGATAGTATCCCTCTTACAACAATCCAAGTGGGAAGACAAGTGGAGGAAATTTCATGGGTCATGCCACTTGCATTTTGTGAGAGAGACACTATCTGTCTTCAGCTTGTGACGGATAGTGTCCGTCTTCAATGAGAATTTGTGATCAAACAAAACTGTAAATCATTATTATTACTTTTGTGACCAAAAAAATGAGAGAACTAGAAAATAGAAATCATTAGCTTTGTGGATAAAAAAAAAATTGTTTATAATACATTTCAGCACATTACTCAATTTTCTTGATTACTTATCAACAAAGCAAAATACAATAACGAGAAATCTGGACAATTAATGAAATACCACTATTTTCTAAGTAATTTATTTATAAAAAAACTACATATACCGTGCATTGTCTAAACTAGTTTGTTTTAACTTAAGAAAGAAACGTAAAAGTGAAAATCACTCCAGGTCTCCACGCAGCCTCCCAAAATTTAGATATCTTAGAAATACTGATGCCAACGTCAATATCATTTAACAAAAAAGGGGTCAATTATGGGCAGTAGTCCATCCATGACCCCAGTGGTAAGAAACCCTTACAAAAATACTTTCTAGATGTTACCACTTTGCACAGTTAGAAGAAAAAGAATAATCTGTACTAAGCTCGATCCTCATAATCTTCTAAGAAAAGTACTACCTCCCTTTTTTCCTTTGTTTCCTATTTGACTTTTTGGTCAAGAAATCAATATTTTGACCTTAAATTTCTCAAAAACTATAACGAATTGGCATATGAAGCTAATATATTCATATTTACCAGTCAAAACAAGCAATGAAAGTAATTTAATAGCCTGACAGAGTCCTAAGCAAGAAACCTCCCAAACAAGTAGTAAAAGTACTGTAAAAAAAATAAAAAATAAAAACATGTGCAAGCCAACATTTGTACACATAACACTGGCATAAGTAAAATAGAAAAGAATAAAGCATTAGCGAATTACTTACTGGGCGAATAATCGCATCATCAACCTCCATGTTCCCAGGAATGTCTGCCCCTAAAATATTAATAGGAACGTTGGGTTCCCTGGCTAAAAGAACAGTATTGACCACTCCATATGTTCCACTAATAAAAGGTTGATGTTCATCATGACGCCATTCTCCATCAACATTAAACTTGTACTGCAGAAACAAATCAAAAGTTCAGAAGGCAGCAGGCGTAATTCACACAGTTTCCATTTTTTTCCAAAACGCATAGGCCAACAATTGTCAAAACAACAGAAAACTTTAAACATTACTTTTGAACTCAAAAGGTTAATTCATAAACCGAATGAACAAGCAATTTATGTTGAAATATAATCATATTAAAGTGTACAATGTTAACTGTAAAGTGTAAACATCATTAGCTGCAATATAAAAAAAAGTTCCTAGTCGAAGAGATGCAGTTGAGATTCTATAGATCACTGAAACTCTCCAAAACAGTGATTCGCAGGGCTCGTTGAGAGTGACCGTCAAAGCTAGACAGTCTGAATTCTAATAAGAATAAACCCAGGCAGTACATAATTTGGTTAGAGAAAGAGTAAATTTGCTGAGCAGTCAGTGATAACTTAAGCATAAAAGCAACTATACAGATCTCTCTTTTATTCTCATTACCCATATTAATAACATTTGTTCCCTTCACTTGCAACACCCCATTTATGTGTTTTTTTGAATTAGTTATCTATCGAAGCCCGAAATCATCAAACATGTCCCCAATTTAAATTTATCAATTCAATGACATGACATTTGTGAAAACCATATCCATAATTTCCTTTCTCTTCACTCAAAATAATGGTGTTGAATCACTTTTTAAAGGCAGTTAAGGTTAATGAGGCTGCATTTTAAGGCGGTATCAACTGCTTCAATTGTGCAGCAACTAAGATTTGGCTTTGCAACAACCAACTACAAAGTATAAGGCTTAAACCGATATTTAGTACCATGATTAATGTGGCTCTGCAAACAGAAAACACTCCATTTTCCATTATACCACCCTTGCTTAACGAGGAGCCACTAAATCTATGACGAGGAAACAACTACAATAACCGCCAAGGGTTTGACATCAAATATTATAATAAACTACTACCCATATACCTCTATCTCCAACCACGGTTCCTTTGATAAAAAATTACAAAGATACAATTGCAATTGGCAACCTATTTTTACTTGAATCTTACACAAATAGTCAAATGGAAAGCAGCATCAAAATTACCAATTGTCTCAAATGACTTTGCCTATGGTAAGGTAAGAAGCTGGAAGTGTGCAACACTGCGCTTATGTTGAAAAGTGCGTAATTACATAGTACTGTCTCGATTAGCATAATGAACACATCAAGAATGACATCAACCGCCATATGCAAGACATGTACACAATATGCAAAGGTATTAACTAGATCCAATGAATCAGCGAAATCAAAATCCTCCAAAAAGGAAATTAAGACAGGGTACGCTGTATGCCTTATGAGAGGCATGGCGATATTCCTATTACCGTAACAAGGAAACGGGATCCTAATCATAAATTAAATACATGCTCTGCTCCCCCTAAAGATCTAGAAGCTCTCAGCCTCTCAGCATACAACCAATGCAGTAGTCACTTTGCAACACAGCCACATATTATCAACCCTAAGTCCAAAACCGCATGTCTTATTTCTATCCTATAGAAACCAGCCACTCGTATTCCAAATTAGGTAGCAATACTAACTATTCCTACCACAATTCAGTCCTGAAATCAGTATGGTGATAAGAAATGAAGAGCCAACCATATCTAATGAAGCTTGAGAAACATGTTAACAGCTATAGCAAAGCCCTAAAGAAACCTTTACAGCGCATGATAAAGTAGACACTTGTTTAACTGTTGACAAAAGAAAATCCCTAAATAGTTCAGATTACAATGACCCCCGCCATTCAGTCATTCACTAGAGAAGCCACTGGAACTGAATGCAGCAATACAGATAAAGACTTGATAAATTCCAGCAACAGCTTGATAAACTCTAGCAATTGGGCAATTGAAAACGACGACTAAGAAGCAAGTGAAGGACATATAACCTGATGATATCCTGGAGTTAAATTACAAATAAGTTGAAAAACGGTAGGACAACCCTCCATAGGCGACATGAGTACATGCTCCGTCCACCTGTATCAATCAAAACCCAATTACATTACATTACATTACATTACCACATCAACTATCATCAAATCCATCATCAACTATCCAAATGCGGAGTCTTTACCCGGTAAAAGAACCACTGAGTAACACCTGTCGCCCCCCATAAGGCCAAACGAAACGAGTCGGGATTAATGCTGTATTACTGCTATGCCCACCAGAATTCGGGTCGGATCCAAACATTTCCCCTAAATTACTTATATTATTTATCCTAATCCCTAAATTAATACCAACTAGTAGATTTTGAACTACAATGCATATCATTCAACCAAATAATTGGTCGAATTATAGAACATCGACCCATCACAGTATCTAATAACTTGTTTTTACACCATCACAAATTAATTCGAGAAAAAAAAAACCTAATTTGATAATTAAATTTAAATAAATGCAATTGCAGCGCAACACGAAATCGGCAAGAACAAATTATTAATATTGATTATTATTATTATTATTGATTGTTATTTAATATTATTATTATGATTATGATTATGATTAAAGTAGTAAGTGATTTGACAAAATAGAGGAGAGAGAAATGTGAGAGTATCAACAGATCAACGGTTCATAATTGACGAGGGAAATCGACGTCGCAAATTGTCAGAATCGAAAATTATTATATAAATGAAATTCAAATATGTATATATATAAAAGTATATAAATAAGTAAAGAAAAAAGTATATAAATAAGTAAAGAAAAAAGTAAAATAAAAAAGACAGGCAAGGCAACAAGGAGAAGATCAGATAAGGATTAAGAAGGAGGAAGAAGAAGGAAGAAGGAGGAAAATGAAAAAATTAGGAAGAAAAAATTAGGCATTTCACTTCATTTTTACTCCACTTTTTTTTTACTGTTCAACCCCTTCGTGTGTCTGTTTCTGTTTTTGTTTTGTTTTCAACAACTACCACTCGTGTAAGGTATCTTTACTCTTTAGTGGGTAAAATGGCCAACATGTCTCATATTTGTTGGACATCATTTAACTTAGCCAATAAAATCATAAAATAATACTATCCTCCGTTTTTATATAATGTTCCCATTTGTTGAATATATGAGTGTAGTATTTTAATAAAATGGGTACATTATATAAAAATGGAGGAAGTACTTTTTAGTTTTAAACCCGGATAAATTGTACGGTATTTCTATCTAAAATTTTATTATTATAAAAATGTAGAAAAATAATTTTAATTTTTTATGGGTCATGTTCATGATTTTATAATTGTATTGCAATTTCTTTTGCAATCAAAGTGTTTGGACATTGCCAACAAATAATATTAATTCAAATTTAACCCGTGTAATTATTGGAATACTTGGTCTAACTGAGTAATATCAACATACTATAAAGTAACTACTTAGTAAGCCACTTTATCTAATTTAATATATTATATAAATGTATAATTATTTTATAAAAACACAATGAAAACTCGTAAACAATAGTGTTATATATATACAGGTTGATAGGTAACACTAACACATTATACTCCCTCCATTTTTTTTCCATATGATACATATGCTTTATACACAAGAAATAAGGCAAGAATAGAAATTAATAAAAGTACTACAATTTGTACAAAAAATCATAAGTATGGACTTTTTTATTAATAAAAGTACTACAAGTTGTATAAAAAAACCATAAGTATGAGCTTTTTTTAGTAAATGATTTTAACAGTTTCTTCTCTCTAAACTTTTAGAGAGATGAAAAAGAAAATTAACTCAAAGAAAATAACACAAAAGAATAAGAATCAATTAAAGAAATTTTGTTTAAGATCTGGAAGATAGATCTGAACATGGAGGGTCTACCCCTCTCAAATAGAATAAGAAATCCATCAAAAAGAAGAAAGAGAAAATCTTCTGAATTTTTTTCCTCCCAAATCTGATATATAATCGTCCGCTCCAAAATCAATTAAGCACCTTACTGTCTACCGTCTTTGTCCAGAAGAACCTTATTGTGGTTTTTTCGAATAGTCAAAGTTTTTGGGTCTTCTTCGTGGTGAAGATCATGTCGCCTCCATTGGCGGATGGAGTAGATCTCAAATCCTTTAATCTTCCGGTGAAGGTCAGTGTTCGCTTAGTTTCTGTTGTCGGTGCCCGAAAAATTCGTTCCGGATCAGGAGTAAGTCATTCTTCTGTTGTCAGTTCCGGAAACCTTCTTCGTGGTGAAGGTCAGTGTTCTCTTTTGTCCATCGTTTTCTCAGCCTTGGAAACACATTGGTCAATTTTATCAGGAGTAAGTCATCCTTCTACTTTCTCTTTGTCCGATGGTGTGGCATTCTTTTGTTTGGAGACCGGTTTATCACCTATTCCTCCAATTTCTTTGTTTGTAGACATTGATTTGCTCTCCATTTTAGCCCCGGAGAGTTTATATCAGTATTGTGTCTACTCCAAAGAAATTTTGGAATTAGGTTTATGCCAAGCCAAGGATTCTCAAGACGATATTTTATCAGATAACTTTGATTATTCAAGGTGTAAGCCCCATTATTATGATTATTTATCGATGATGGATTTTTTAGCCGCAAGCCCCATTTATCATTCTAATTGGGTTAGTTTAGCTGCTGATTTCTGTCTGTCAAATTTTTGTTATGTTGTAAGATCTCAGGTGATCTTCTTCAGTGTTAAGATCTATCTTTTGTATAGTCCAACTAGTTCTGTCACCCGTGAAAATCACGGGCTTGTTATGGACATCATCTTTTTTATTAAAAGTTAAAGAGCAAGAATAATATGAATAATATTATTCCGTGTATACACAATATTTGGTGTATATTCCTTATGCTGATTCCCATATAAACGCATGAAATTATATATCAACAAAATCATAAAGCAGACGAGAAAAAAATAACAACTTTGAGCATTCGGTAATTTTTAATCGATTTTAATTTACAAAAAGAAAAGTGTGGAATTATTTATCATATGTCGAAAAGGTGCAACGTGGCATGTAGTATCCCTTAACATGCATTTTTTTTTGTAATATTGTATAGATAGATAAATAGATTTCTTATATAAGGTTGACATGTGATAATATTTTTCCTATTTATGTTACGTATACCTTTTAGGACCTTAATTAATTTATTAACATGCTCTAGTACAAAAACAATCAACTAAAATGTCAATTTTAATTAAAAAAATATGAAACTTGGATTAGAATTTGTAAAGATTAGATCATTAACTAATAAAATATATATTATATGCACAATTAATTTAAGAAAAATGATGATATAATAACATTTATTGTACTAAATTTTAGTAAAATTTATGTATATGTAGAAGGGTAGTTTAGTAATTGGTTGTTAGGTGAAGTGGCATCATAACATGCTAAAAAATTGAAATACTTGACAATAAGGTACTCAACATGCCTTTTAATATTATATATAGATATAGATGTTTTATTGTTGGTCTAGTTTTGCAATTTTTGTAAGCAATCAAATTTATTTTGTCCTTTGTTTTAGAAATTTTGTTATGAATGTATTTAGTATGGATAGCCAGTTGTTTGGTTTATCTAAGTTTTGGTCGAATCTTATTATTTCTTATAGAATTTTGTATGGACTCGGACTCTATTTTTTTGTTCCTAGTCTTCATAGTCTTTATCAGCTTCTAAGTTATGAACGCAATTCGTACTGGTTGCGTACCTTTTCAATGAGTTTACCCGAAGGTGAACTTACAAAGTCACTTGTGTATCGTTTTGTTTTTTTCGTGATTTTTTCATGAATATTGCATTTTGGAATGTTAGGGGTACTAAAAGAAAGAACTTTTGTGAAGAACTCAATTTATTTTGCTCATCAAACGGAATTAAGATTTTAGCTGTCTGTGACACCAAATCTGAAAGTATGCCTGCACCTTACTTGATAGCTCAGTTGGGATTTAGTCATTGCGATTTCGTCCCAAGTGTAGGCCTGTCAGGTGGGATCTGGCTATTTTGGAAAGAAACTATGTCCATGACCTTCTCGATCAATGTCACGTTTAGATCAAGTAGATTTATCTGTTGTGAAGTTCATGATTATTGAACAATGTATGTTTTTGCCTCATTTTTGTATATGCTCCGGCTCAGCCTTCTGAAAAACCAGAATTTTGGTCTGAATTGCAAAACTTCATTTTAAATCTTACTTTACCTTTTTTATTGCTCGGGGATCTAAATGAAATTAAGAGTCCGAGTGAAAAAGAAGGGGGTGCAAGTGTTAGCAATGCACGTTGCTTAAGATTGAGTAATTTTTTAAATAATACCAATTCTATAGATCTCCCTTTCTCCGGTAACTTTTTTACTTGGAGGAAAAAGAAATGTGGTTCTGATAACGTTTTTAAAATTCTCGATAGAGCTTTAGCATCTCCTAATTGGATGAGTATTTATCCAAAAATGCAATTTGTGCACCATGCATTTACTAGTTCCGACCATTGTCCTATCTCTGTAAAGTTTCATGACCAAGCTCATACGAAAGCCCCTTCTTTTCGATTCGAACTTATGTGGACCCTTCGAGATGATTTTAGTAAATTAGTAAAAAAGTGTTGGCAACACCAATTTCAGGGGTCTTATATATTTTGCCTTTCTCAAAAGTGCAAATTTCTAAAGCAAAAGGCTAAAATATGGAATCAATCTACTTTCGGAAATATTTTTTAGCAACTTTCAATCGCTGAAAAAAAGTTAGAGAATATACAAAACCAACTTGGCTCATCTCATATTACCGTTCTAGAAGTCGCTCAGTTGAAATGGCTGAAAAAACGTGATGCCTTGCTAGATTATAAGCGCATTTATTGGCAACAAAAAATTTGTATAAATAAAGCTAACTTTGGAGATAGTAATACCAAATATTTTCAAAATCATGCCACTATTAGACGAAGCAGAAATGGAATTAAGCAATTCATAAATAGAAATGGTGCTTATATTACTGATCAAGACCTCATTAAACAAGAAATATCTGACGAGTTTGAACTTAGGTTTACAAGAAATCAACTTTGTCAGTTTGACGAAAATGAAGACTTCAAATCTATTCAAGGTTTAATTTCAGAAGAAGATAACAAATTTCTTACAAGTAATATTAGTGGGGAAGAGGTTAAGCAAACTGTTTTTAGTTTAGCCGCAAATAAAGCTCCAGGTCCCGATGGTTTTCCAATAGAGTTTTTCCAGAAATATTGGGATATTGTAGGAAAGTCAGTTACTAAAGCGGTTTTGGCTTTTTTCCATTCAGGAAAGTTACTAAAAGAAATAAATCATACTTCCATAGCTTTAATTCCTAAAATTGATCATCCTCAAACAGCAAATTACTTTCGACCTATTAGTCTTTGTTCAACAATTTATAAAATTATTTCGAAAATCTTAGCTACTCGCCTCCGTAGTGTTTTGCCTAAGATAATCCACCCGTTTCAAGGGGCCTTTACGCCTAATCGCTTTATTCAAGATAATATTCTTCTTGCCCACGAGATTTTTAACTCGTTTAAACGAAAAAAAGGCAAAGGGGGTTGGATTGCAATTAAACTTGATATGGAGAAAGCATACGACCGACTTGAATGGAGGTTTATTGAGGAAACATTTAAGCAAATGGGGTTTAGTACCAAATGGACCTCTTGGATTATGGAATGTATAAAAACTGTCTCGTTCTCGGTGTTAGTTAATGGAAGATGATGAGTCATATTCCTATACACTTTTATGTCTCCCCTTTAGTTGTTTTGAGATGATTCTTGTGCTAAATTATGTCAATTATATGCTATTTATATTAGAATGTCGATACTTCCGGCTTTCGGTGTTTAATGCAGGATTGATGCATTTATGGAGCAAAAGATGGATTGGAGCACCGCAAACCTGACATGAAGGAACACACGTAGCATGACACGAGGATCTAGGAAGGAAGAGCTAAGGAGATTATCGAAGGCAAGCACAAAGAAGAGCTCCATATAACTAGTACCTACTTTGGAGAGCCATATCTCGAGTTATAAACATGATAATCAGATGATTCCAACTGGAGGTGAAAGCTCATCCTCTTAGCTTTCCAACGCCACGAAAATCACTTGATTTGGACAAGTAACGAAGAAATGGCGGCCGTTTGAAATTCAGTGCGCGAAGCAGAAATTACGCGCTGAGAGCACTCGATCGAGTGCCACCAAAACTCGATCGAGTGCCTTGAGTGCTCGATCGAGTGCCTTGAGTGCTCGATCGAGTGCCTTGAGAGCTCGATCGAGTGATTTAATTCACCCCAAATTTCCATAAATTGTTTAAGTAGTTTACTATAAATAAAGGTTTCGTAGCCTATTGTTAGACACACTTTTATTACTCTAAAAACCCTAATTATTACTAGTAGCTCTCTAGATTATTATTTAGCAATTGCCTTCGGATCTTGTTCTCCTATTTACGGTATTTAATCATAATCTCTACTTTGTTGTTCTTCAATTATTCTTGTTCTTAGTTTATTGCTTTATTAATTATGTTTTCAATCAATATTGTTGTAGTTAGATCCCAAGCCATGCATAGCTAATTTATTTGTCTAGGGTGAAAAGGGATCTAGGTGATTAGAAGGGGGAATCAAACTTTAATGTTGTTTAATTGTTAAACTGCTTATTATTATTGTTCTATTGTTGTTTTAAACCTGATTAATTAATTACTGGCCAGGATTAGTTAATTAGTCTCGCGAATTAGTCTTAGATCCGACCGTAGACTAAGACTAAGATAGGTCACAACAATTGAATAGACTGACCTAATTATAGCGACCGCATGTTAGGTTTAGATCTAAAGATTATATGAATACCGACCGGACATATGATCTTAAATAATAATTTTGCCCAATTAAATTAGTTAAATCCCATTTCCCTGGATAATTGCCTATGTGAACTTGATCCCTAGATCTTTCCTAATACTTGTTTACATCTTTATTTACTTATTTTGCAATTAGTTTGTTAGACAACAAAAACAACCAAAAAAACCCAATTGTTACTTTAAGACTTATTTACTTTAGCAAACAATTTGATACCGCCTCCCTGTGGATTCGATACCTTTCTTACCGCTAGCTATTAGTTAGTAGTATCCTAAGGATTACTTTGATTTAGGGTGACGACTTTACCCTTATCAAATTTGGCGCCGTTGCCGGGGAGGCAAAAATTTATTTGTTTGTTATTTGTTTCATTTGTCTTTTGTCTCAAGGAACGAAAGCTCCTTGTGACGGCTCTCACCCTTTTCTTGTTAAGTTCCTTGTATGCCCAGGTCAACTCGGTCCGAGATTATTGTTTTTGATCCTGAACCAGAGAAGACTTTTCGCTACAGAAGGAATTTTAATAGAGAAGTAGGTCAAGTAGAAGACTTGAGTATACTTGACGAGGTTGAGCCTTTCATTACTTCAGAAAACTCATCCTCTGACGAGGACGATTCCGTTTCTGAAACCTTTGTCGCTACACCAAAGATGGCTACACCCACCTTGGCAAGCCACAACGAGCCTACTTTGGCTTCTATTCCAAAAGGATTTATTCCTCCTCCTACCGATGCTGCAGAAAAGCCTTTTGATATCAAGCCATCTTATCTTGCGTTGGTAGAACGGAATATGTTTGGAGGTCGAGCTGGGGAAGATCCTGCTAAGCATATGGATAAGTTTGTCACTTATTGCAGTTCCATCCCTCTGCAGACAGGAGTAACTTATGATCAAGTCAAATACCGACTTTTTCCTTTTTCTCTCCAGGATGATGCTAGAGAATGGCTGCGCGAGTTGGATTTAACTGCTCACGCCATTACTGATTGGAATTCCCTTGCTCTTGCATTCTACAAGAAATATTTTCCTCCACAAAAGACAAACAATCTCAGGAATCAGATTACTAACTTTAAACAAGGAGGTACTGAAGATTTCAATGAGGCATGGGTACGTTTCAAAAGATTAGTTCGTGCAGTCCCTCATCATGGGTTTGAGAAGTGGTTTCTTTGTAACCAGTTTTACAACGGGTTATTCGATGATCATAGAGCTCTTTTGGATTCTTCTGCTAACGGAAGATTTCAGAATAACACCACTAATGATACATCTTATAAATTAATTGATGATATATATGGCTACTCATACTGCCGAATATGGAAATCCAAGAGGCTCTGCGAGGGGAAGTGGTACAGATAGTGCCGTCGCAGCCCAGTTAGAAGCTTTGAATGCTAAGATTGCACAGATGCAAACAACACAAGCTTTGGGTGGCCAACACCAAGTGGTTAATATGGTTCAACAAGGGGAAGTAATTCTCTGCGGAAGATGTGGTATAGAGGGTCATATTGCTGATGAGTGTATAAGTTCTATGGAACAGGTACTTGCTTTCCAATCCTACAAGCAAGCTAATCCTTTTTCTAACACTTACAATGAGAGGACAAGGGAATATCCCTTTCTTAAATGGTCGAGCCAGAATGTTCAAAACCCTAACCCACCTCAGCAACAACCAAATTCAAATTATGTGATCCCTCAAAACCGCGGCCAACAAGGAAATTATAGACAGAATCAAGGAGGTCCTCAGTTTAACAATCAGCGCCAACAACAGTTTCAACCTTTAGTGCCAACTCCTCCACCACCAGCTTCAAATAATGATATGTCAGAGATCAAAGCTATGTTGCAGCAGAGCCTTAAAGCTCAGATGGAGCAAAAGGCACAGATTACTCAAATACTGGCTCACAATAAGATATTGGACACTCAAGTTGCCCAACTAGCAAGCCAAAATACAAATAGGCAGCCCGGAAACCTTCCTCCCCAAGGACAACAAGCTCATGAGCAAGTTCATGCTATTCATTTAAGGAGTGGTACTTCTTATAAAGAGCCGGAGATACCCAAAGATGATAGTCAAGTGTCTTATGTTTTTCCTAAAGGTTTAGGACATCTCTATTTCAGTGCTGACGAAGAAGAAAAGGAACTAGAGAAAGCTCGTATACATGAGAACAACGAAAAAGAAAAACGAAAAGAAGCGATGCGATCTAAATCCGAGACACTCGATCGAGCTGGCAGTGCACTCGATCGAGTGCCAACCCCACTCGATCGAGTGTCAGCCGCACTCGATCGAGTGCCTCATCCGCGTACTTCTAATTCTTCTATTTCGCTTAATGCACAGGTACCCGATACTACTATTCCAAGCCAGAGTTCTCCAAAGGTCTCTAAGGATGCAAAGGAAGCTGAACCAGTAAAGATTATTCTTCCATTCCCAACCCGACAACAGAAATCAAAATTTGATCAACAGTTCGGGAGATTCATGGAAGTTGTGAAAAATCTTCAAGTAAGCGTTCCTTTTACTGAATTGATTACTCAGGTACCAGCTTATGCAAAGTTTATGAAGGAGATATTAACAAAGAAGAGAACTTTCAATGAAGTGGAGACAATTGCATTCACTAACGAGTGTCATGCCGCGCTGCAAGCCAATTCTCCACCCAAGCTTAAGGATCCAGGGAGTTTTTCTATTCCTTGCACTGTTGGTTCTCTTGATTTTTCTAATGCGTTATGTGATTCTGGGGCGAGTGTCAGTGTCATGCCGTATACTACTTGTAAACAACTTAACATGACCACACCTAAATGTACCAATATGACCCTCCAAATGGCTGACAGGTCCATTCAGCGCCCTATAGGTGTCTTAGAGGATGTACCGGTTAGGATAGGAAAATATTATGTGTCCTGTGATTTTGTAGTGATAGACATGGCAGAGGATGCAGAAATACCTATTATCCTCGGACGACCCTTCCTTAGTACCGCTGGGGCTCTTATTGACCTTAGGGAGGGTAGTCTCATTTTTCGCATTGGGGATGACATCATCACTTTTCTACACAACCAAGCACCCCGTCCTCCTGATTTTCAAGCTACATGTCATGTAATTACCATTCTCGATCCTTCTTTAGATTCTTGTCATGCTTTGTGTATTGACGGGAATTCATTTGACGCTTATACTACTGCGTCGCATACATGGGAGCTAGAGGTGGATGAGTTCAAGAAGTTGATCTACGAAGAAAAGCCACCTCCTATTTTGGATTATAGCTGTGATGGAAGTGTCGACTTGGAGGCTAAGTTAGATGCTTGGGAAGCCGAAATTTTCAAAGACGACTACCTCTCTAAGGAGCCTGAAGATACTGTGGATCTTGCTGATGATCCACCTTTGAGTTTCGTTTTTCAAAATGACAAAGAACTTTTTTATGCTTATAATTTGGATTTTACTCCCGTTGAGACTAAACTTAGACAATTCGTTTTGATATTTGTGTATGTTTGTATTGTTTCATGGTGCTACATAAGCCTGTGGGTAGCACACGGAGTGAGTTTCGACCTTCTTCTACGGGCATTAAATTGCCTTGATACGGTAGCATTGGAGCTTTGAGGTCACAAAAAGTTGCCTTGGTTACGTATGAATCGTCAAGACCCCCGCTTTGCAGCTGGTTTGGGGGAGTTCTTATGCTTTCCAGCTGGTATTATCCTTCTTTTATTTTTTCCTTTATTTCCTTTATTTTTAGTGTGTTATGTTTTCTCCTTTATTTCCGTTTGTTAGTAGTGTCCTTTAGGGTGCTGGATATATTTTATATTGTGTCTTACATGTTTTTAAGGTCACAATGAGGACACTGTGACATTTAGGTTTGGGGGAGAGTCTTTATTTTATGTTGTGTGCTTAAAAAAAAAACCAAAAATATGTTTTTTCTTTCATTTTTAGGTCCAGTCTTGGTGAATTAAATAACAATGATGATAATTCGCATTGTTTTTGCATTTGAATCCCAAATAGTTATCCATGTACATTGTTTTGACTCGTTAGCCTATGAAAACAAAGCTCAATGATCAAGTCTTGACCGTAATTGACATGCCTTATATTGATTAGATTTGACAAATTAAGTTGGTAAGCTACTTAAATTCTGAGGTCTATAGAGCTTCCTAGGCCAGGAACATTAATAAACTGGTCTCATTGTTATTTAGGCCTGAGTGTGGTTTCTCCTTGTGGAATATGTAATATCAAACTACATAAGTGTGAAATTGATTGCTTGATGCTTTTATGTGAATGTATGACAAGTACATGAGGATAGGCGGTCCTCACCCTCCAAATAAGTTTCACATAGCCAAAATTTGCCTTTCTACCTTTGAAACCAAATTCCCTATGAAAAACCCGTTTGAAGCGTTGTGGCATGTTTTGTGTTTGAATATTTATAAGCCACAATCCTAGAATTTGCCTACCTTTTCGGGACAGTCGCAGTTGCTTGGTTTATCACGATATTTCATTACTATGGTTGGGAAGGGACTAATTTTGTCCAAGTGGGTGTAGTGAAAATTTGGGAGCAATTGTGTCAATCTCTTATGTTGAAAAAAAAAAAGAAAAAAATATATGAAGCAGCAAGAAAGAAGAAGAAAAAAAAGGGAAAGAAAAAGAAAAACTTCAAAAATAGAAGAATATTTGTGATTCGAAAAAAAAAAGAATGCTTCATTGGATTTTGTTAAGAGATTTAAGGAGACTATCTAGAGTCTAATGCATATTTGGAGAGTAATGTTATAAACTCTCATGTTCTATCTAGTTAAGATAATTTCTCTAGTTTTGGGTTGGTTTATCTTTCATTACAAAAGTGGTTTTGGTTTTTGCTCTACGACTATCGTCTTAGCTCCACATATCCATAACGTGCTTTGGCACAAACCATTTCTTTACCCTTACCCGCTCGCCTCCTTGCCGTCTTGATAAATGTATTTTGTCCATCTATACATGCATAATTGTTGGGGAAATCTCTATCACACTAGATTGCATGTATGTTTCATTAAGTTGAGTGAGTGTTCTTATTTCTTTCTATCTTCATATATAACTCACCCTTACATATACTTATGAGCATGAGTGAATCCGCGAGAATCCGACTAAAATTTATCTTGCAAGGTCGAAAGGTATTTGGTTTTTGTCTATATTACATCGTCATATCAACCTTGTGACTTGAGCTGCATTTTCTATCACCCGTACCTTTGAATCTGTTTTATTGGTACATTTGGTCATTACTTTGTTATAGATGTGGACAACTTGGGATTTGTATGTGCACTAACATTAGCTTTAAGTTATTCATTCACCATTTTTATGATTGCCTTTTGTACTGTGTGTGATGCTTTGCTTGAGGACAAGCAAAGGGTTGGTTTGGGGGAGTTTGATGAGTCATATTCCTATAAAGTTTTATGTCTCCCCTTTAGTTGTTTTGAGATGATTCTTGTGCTAAATTATGTCAATTATATGCTATTTATATTAGAATGTCGATACTTCCGGCTTTCGGTGTTTAATGCAGGATTGATGCATTTATGGAGCAAAAGATGGATTGGAGCACCGCGGACCTGACATGAAGGAACACACGTAGCATGACACGAGGATCAATGAAGGAAGAGCTAAGGAGATTATCGAAGGCAAGCACAAAGAAGAGCTCCATATAACTAGTACCTACTTTGGAGAGCCATATCTCGAGTTATACACATGATAATCAGATGATTCAAACTGGAGATGAAAGCTCATCCTCTTAGCTTTCCAACGCCACGAAAATCACTTGATTTGGACAAGTAACAAAGAAATGGCGGCCGTTTGAAATTCAGTGCGCGAAGCAGAAATTACGCGCTGAGAGCACTCGATCGAGTGCCACCAACACTCGATCGAGTGCCTTGAGTGCCCGATCGAGTGCCTTGAGTGCTCGATCAAGTGCCTTGAGAGCTCGATCGAGTGATTTAATTCACCCCGAATTTCCATAAATTGTTTAAGTAGTTTATTATAAATAAAGGCTTCGTAGCCTATTGTTAGACACACTTTTATTACTCTAAAAACCCTAATTATTACTAGTGGCTCTCTAGATTATTATTTAGCAATTGCCTTCGGATCTTATTCTCCTATTTACGGTATTTAATCATAATCTCTACTTTGTTGTTCTTCAATTATTCTTGTTCTTAGTTTATTGCTTTATTAATTATGTTTTCAATCAATATTGTTGTAGCTAGATCCCAAGCCATGCATAGCTAATTTATTTGTCTAGGGTGAAAAGGGATCTAGGTGATTAGAAGGGGGAATCAAACTTTAATGTTGTTTAATTGTTAAACTGCTTATTATTATTGTTCTATTGTTGTTTTAAACCTGATTAATTAATTACTGGCCATGATTAGTTAATTAGTCTCGCGAATTAGTCTTAGATCTGACCGTAGACTAAGATTAAGATAGGTCACAACAATTGAATAGACTGACCTAATTATAGCGACCGCATGTTAGGTTTAGATCTAAAGATTATATGAATACCGACCGGACATATGATCTTAAATAATAATTTTGCCCAATTAAATTAGTTAAATCCCATTCCCCTGGATAATTGCCTATGTGAACTTGATCCCTAGATCTTTCCTAATACTTGTTTACATCTTTATTTACTTATTTTGCAAACAATTTATTACCACCTCCCTGTGGATTCGATACCTTTCTTACCGCTAGCTATTAGTTAGTAGTATCCTTAGGATTACTTTGATTTAGGGTGACGACTTTACCCTTATCAGAAGACCGGGAGACGTTTTTAGACCCACTCGAGGTATTAGACAGGGAGACCCACTCTCCCTGTATATTTTTATTATGTGCGCAGAGATTTTAGCAAGATCTCTACAAAAGATTAGCGATCTTAGTTCTAGTGATATTGGTATTAGAATTGGATCTGGGATTGAGAAAATACCTTTTCTTACCTTTGCGGATGATACGATCATTTTCGCTAAAGCCTCTAACCAAAGTTGTAGAACCATTAAGTCTATATTAGATAAATTTTGCACAATTTCGGGACAATTTGTTAATTTTGACAAATCCACTTTTCAATGCACTAGAAATATTGAGCGACCTCAACGGGAATCCTTTAGAGGGATTCTCCGTATGAACAAGGAAGCTCATTTGGGTAAGTATTTATGATGTCCTATAATAGATAGCAGAGTAACTAAAAATACCTTCGAAAGTATTATTCAATCTTCTTGCACCCAGCTATCGAAATGGAAAACAAATTCTTTATCACAAGCAGGTAGACTAGTTCTGATCAATGCTAATTTAGCCTCGAAGGGAACTTTCCAAATGCAAAGCTTTCTTCTTCCCTCATCAATCCATAAGAGATTAGATAAGATTAACAGAGACTTTCTTTGGAATAAGAATCCTTCTCAACGCTCCCCTAATTTGATTGGTTGGCATAAAGTTTGCTTACCGAAATCGATTGGTGGACTAGGAATAAAATCTTCTGAAGCCGCTAATAAAGCCCTTCAAATGAAATTTCTATGGAAAATCCTAATGGATAAAGAAAGTATATGGGTTAAAGTGATAACTAAAAAATACTTGAGAAATTGTTCACTATTTGATCATAAGCCTAACTCAGTCTCTTCTTGGCAATGGCGTAAACTTATGAGTCTTCGGACTCTCTTTAGAAAAGGATTGAGATGGCAGGTAGGTAATGGTAGCAACAATAAGTTTTGGTCTGATAATTGGGTTTTCTCGCACCCACTTACCAGCATTACGAGTGATGATGATAGTAGCCGTGACTAGGGATGGCAGTGGGTCGGGTACCCAACCCAGACCCTTAGGGTCGGACCCTAATGGGTCGGGTATGGGTCTGAATTTTTGAGACCCACTCGGGTATGGGTCTTATATAAAAACTTCGGGTCGGGTCCGGGTCTTGGTCTTGGGACCCTATCCGACCCTTAGACCCTATATTTATTAAAAAAAAAGAAAACGTAAAACAAAAAACACACATACGAACGTTAATAACCCAAATAATAGACACAAACAGTTGACTCTTATTAGTTATCATTAATATACTATACGCATATCCAAATAATCATTAAGAATAACGAGGAAATTGATGAAAATGATGAGTTTGGGTACCCTAAATGATATAATTTTGGGTCGGGTACGGGTAATGATCCAAATAACCAAGATTTTGTAATACCTAAAACAAAACTTTTTAATTAATTCGAACCTTGGTACATTTTATTGAATGACTCGTTAAGAAAAAATGGACCCTAGGGTAGACCCTACCCAGACCCAGACCCATTAGGGTCGGGTATGGGTCCATTAATTTCAGACCCTTTAGGGTATGGGTCGGGTATGGGTCTAAGATTTTTTCATGCGGGTCGGGTCAGGTCTTGCTGGACCCTACCCAGACCCTACCCATTGCCATCCCTAGCCGTGACCTTAATCTTTTAGTTAAAGATTTCATAACCTCTGACAAACAATGGGATGTTTGTAAATTAGCCAATTTGGTAAATAACGATATTGTGGATCAGATTACTAACATTCCATTGCCACATAATGATATTCCGGATACTCTCATTTGGGGGTTGTCTGTGGATGGAAATTTCTCTGCAAAAACAGCAACTTGGCTAGCGCAAGGTTTATTCGATCACGCTCGTGACAAATGTAATTTTCAGTGGATTTGGAAAATGATTATTCCACCAAAATTGATTTTTTTTCTTTGGAAAGCATGTGTTGATGGTCTCCCAACGAAAGATAGACTTCTCAAAAGTCATATTAATGTCCCACCTCACTGCATTTTGTGTAACTATCATAGTGAAAATAAAGACCATTTCTTTTTCGAATGTCCTTTAATTGTGTCTGTTATCCAAGAATTGAATATTACTAGATACAACAATTTTTTGTCAAATTATGAAGCTTAATTATCTCAAAGAATTAATACCACAAGATGAGTTCATTAAGATCATTTTTATTTGGTGGAATGCATGGTTTTACAGAAACGATATTATCTTTAATAATGTTAATTTCAATATAAACAAGCTTATTACTTTATGTAATAATAGCATTAAAGCCTGGAACGAAACTAGACATAAAGATCTCAACAATCCCGAAAAATAAAAGTCTACCAGAAACACTTCTAATAAGAAGGAAATCTGGTGGGAGAAACCTAGAAATGGTTTCCTAAAACTAAATTTTGACGGATCGAGAATAAATGGCAATAATGCTGCTTTAGGATTTTGTATAAGAAATCATAATGGTGAAATCGTGTTGTTAGGAGCAAAAAAGTGCAGATCTAATAGTATTCTTGTCGCAGAAGCACTCGCTTTAAAAGAAGGTATTTTGGCAGCTAAACGCTTAGGAATCTCTAAATTAATTGTGGAGGGTGATAATTTATGTGTTATCAATTCACTCCGTAGCACTTGGCAGATCTCGTGGGAAATATCTAGTATTATCAAGGATGTGAAGTTTGATCTTCATCTTTTCGATGAAGTGATAATTAAACATTGCTTCCGTGAAGCCAACAAGGTTGCTGAATTCATGGCTTCTGTTGGACATTCATGTCCAACTCTTTCGAGGTGGGTTGAAAGCCGGTGGCTTCAACTTACCTTACTCATTCCAAAGGATGAGATAGGTTGGTCTTATCAAAGAGGATCAACCTAGTTTCCTTACCTTATCAAAAAAAAAAAAAAATAAGTATGAGCTTTTTTATTACATTTATGGAAATGTATCATATGGAATCGAATGGACCAAAACGGAATATGTATCAAATGGAAAAAAATGGAGGGAGTAATAAATAATTAGATAATCGACCGGTTAAGTAAAATACATATTAGCTAGATCTATCAAAATATGACCCTCGACAATAATGCGTTGACATAATTAAATCTCATTTCAATGAAACACAATTGGGAAAGTTACTCTTTTAAAGTAGACTGATCAATATTTATCGATAATGATTGATTGTCTAGAGTTTGACATTATCGTCATATGATGGTGGTGATCAGTTGATCCCTTAAGGTCATATCTTTAGTGAATTCCGTCTCAATGGAATATTTAATTAATCGTATAGGATACGGATTAATTAATAACTAGAAATTTGGAAATGATTTTTACATGACGTGTATTATCATAATGGGATTATAATAATAATTGTCAAAGTAATAAAATTTGTTTTATTACTCGGTTTTGATTAATTGTTTAGGAAACAATTATATCGGGAATGAACACGGTCGATCATAAAATTACAAATAGTTGTAATTAAAATTATGATATTACATTTTATAATATAGTGATTGAGAATTACTAGTGATATTATTTAAATGTTATAAATTTGTAAATTATGAATTTTAAGGAGTTAAAATTGCATAATTAACAAATTGATTCATGTGTTATGAGACATGTGTGACATGTTACAAATTAACACAATTGACAAAGATAAAATGGAGTCCATGTTAACCCCATTTGGACCGTGTAAGTGTATGGTGAATGAGGTGATTATGTGCTAATTTGGACATAATCATAACTAGTCTTACAAAGCCTAAATTAGGTGTGTAAGGGTGTGTAAGAGTGTGTAAGGCATCTTATGTGCTTTTGTCATAAGTGTAAGACTCATGCATTGGTGCATAGGCCACGTGAGGGCCGGCCATCTTGCTTGAGAAAAGGAGTTCATTTGCTCCTTATATACTCTACCTTACACACATACTAAGATAATGGTTGCTTGTTCATTTTCATATATACAACACACATCATTCACCCATGCATTCTCCTCTTTTTCTCTAGAAAATAGTTTTCTAGTGAACATAATCATTTCTCATACTAATAATATTATTGTAATATTATTAAGAATTTTTAGTATACTAATATCAATTTTCTAGCCTAACAAAATTAATTTTAGTGTTGAGATTGAGTCCTTGATAAGAGCTTTTGGAGACGGTTTCACAATAAACCGTTTTGTAAAAGTGTTTCGGTTTTTGAAGACTCCATTGATAGGTGATTAATTGAGTATAAACCTTTTAAAACCAATGTAAGGACATTCATCTATCTTATGTAATCATCATGCATGCATAAAATCTAATTACTAAACTTAAATAAACTAAACTCATATGAGATATGAGCTTATAATCCGAAATTAGATTTATAACAAGTGGTATCAGAGCATTACGGTTGTTGCATGCATGATAGGATTCATGTTTCGTGTTAATGAGATTAACACATGCATTTCGAAATTTTTGTGTTTTATTATGATAAATCACGAAATAATTTTGTATGTTAAATTTTTTGATCCTAAAATGGTTTTAGGACATAAAAATAATTTTATGGATATTTATTGTTCATTTTATATTTATTTGCATATTTTTGAAGTTTAAATCGGTTTTAAATATCAATTAATGGGAAAAATAGTTAAACTTTGTTTCTGGTCGAGATTTTTTGATATGTTCTAACATGAATGCTTTATATGTTGTATAAAAATTTTCGTAACAAATTAAGTTATTATGCATGGATTATGAATGTTATGAGATAAAATGTCATATTATGAGTAAAAATGGGTATATAAGGTTATATTTCGAATATGACCTTGAAAATTTTATGAGATGTCACATGCAATATGTACAGTGCCTAAAAAAAGTTTCAGATTTTTCGGACTACTTTTGCTTGATTAATGATTTTTAGAGTAAAAATCGTATTAATAGTGACTAAATTCGACTTTAATAGTTAGAGTTAGAATTTTGCAATAAAATTTTTAGATAATGTCACATGCAATATTTACAGAATGTATATAAATTTTGAGATTTTTTAATCTCGTGATGCATGATTTATGATTTTAATGGTTAAAATCGAATAAATAGTGACTAATTGTGTTAAAAATAGTTAATCTTAAAATTGTGGCATAAAATTTTATCCTTAAATGTCTTATATTATAGGTACATAAGATCCGAAAGTTGGATATCAAAAAGTTTCTGATTTTATGATTATTAATTTTTATGAGATAATTGTTAATAATTGTAATTTTGAGTCATGAAAATTAAAATTTCGAGTTTGGCCTGAAATTTTTGGTCATTTACAGATTCTAAAAGGTATTTTAGGATGAGTAAAAATTTATTTTAATTTTTTTGCAAGTTTTTATAATTAAATTGGATTTTTGGACAAAAAAACACATGTTTTACAATTTATTCAAGAAATAAATTAATTATTTTGCATTATTTTGCATGAGGCCATTTTATTAAGTTTTGAAATTTTGAAATTTCCAGAATTTCAAAAGTTTTAAATTTTGAATTTTCAAATTTTTATTGACTCATTTGTCCATTTTTCTTTATTTTTCCGTAAATACGAATAATTTATGAACAATAAAGCAAAATCGAGTTGAATCATGATCAAAATTAGTGGGAACTATATTTTGATGCCTAAAGTGTGTTAGGAATTTAGGATGATTAACTTGGACATAAATGAGATTTATGTAATTTTGGTGATTTTAAAAGTTAATATCACGCATATCCGTAAAACCTTAAACAAATATTCCCTCCTATTCTGGGTTTTCTTCCCATTTAGAGGGGGCACGATACTCAAGGAAAAAGGTTTTTTAATGAAGAAAGAGTTGGGTGGGGTTTGGAATAGGAGAGAGGGATGAATAATTAGGAGTTAAATAATGAATTGTGGGCCCAAGCATTGATGAAATGAATAAAATAGGGGTAAAAAAGTTGGGTGGGGTTGAGTGATAGGAGTGAGGAATGAATAAAATATAATTAAAAGTTACCAAAATAGGAAACAGGAAGAAAACCTGAATAATCCGTTTAAGGAAATAGGGAAGAAAACAGAGAATAAGAGGGAGTATGAAATATTTGCTCTGAGTAAATGCGATTTGGCATTAAAATTGGCATGTGCATACATATTTTAATATTGCATTTTATTTAATATGAATGTCATATTTGAATTGTTTTATATAATTTGGAATTATGTAATTTTTCTTAGTATGGCCTTAGTTTTTAATCAATATTACCCGTAATGAAAGGGAATATTGATTCGATTGTAATTTATGTGATCTCCTATCACCGTTTTGTAATTTAATAGATTTAAATTTCAGTTTTACAATATAATAGTTGTATTATTTTATTGTAATTTCGGAGAATCCAAAAGACGTTGCCATACGGAAAGGAGTTCCGACAAGACTGTGTTTTCTTGGATGACGTGCTTTTGAAGTTCAAGGGACCAAGGAGTTGGTTTCCGAATTTGTAATAGTTAATAAGATTTTCTATTATTAGGAAGGCCATACTAGGATTTTGTTGCTTTATTGCTTTTAATTTGCTTTATTTATATGTTTGCATGCATAGCCAAATCGTCATAAACATGCATTTTAGATAATCATTAAAAACGACCGTGTCAATTATAATTATCGAGTTCACCAATTTAATTCACTTAAAAGGCGATAGATAATAAATTGACAAGATTTCTATATTATTAAAACAATTGAGATTAGCCTTACCAAATAGTAGAACCCATAAACTTCTATTTTATTGGGTGGTGCTAGTCCAATGGACAGTACGAACCCCATTACATAGGATAAGTGGGGCGATGAGGTGGATTCAGTCCAGTGGGCGGATCGCATCTCGATGCAACCGAAATTTGGTTTGTACTCAACGGAAGTGTAGAGGACCAGTGGTCAATGTGTTCCGGGCTAAGATGAATAAATAATGATTTTTTTCATCGACCAAGAGTTCTAGGGTAGAACCGGTTAAAAGTTAACCCACCAAACCATATCATTGAGTCGGAGTTCCAGTGGTTCACGATTTTGGTGGTATAGGGTTTGGGTCTTGGAATCATTTATAAAATTGGATAGAGGTCGTTTTATGGATGCCTTAACTTGATTAAACTGTTTACAAGTTAATTAAAAACGATAAGTGTTTAATATCTTCAATGTTTAATTTTGTAGTTAAGTCTTCAAATCATTATCAAACATGTCAACTTCCACAACTCCGAACACCGTAACACATACTTCATATCTACGATCCTTTATGGATCGTTGCAAACTTGAAAAGAATGGAGCAAATTTTACCGATTGGGCCCAACTTAAGTTGGCCGCAGAAGGTGACTGTAAAACTCAATACCTCATCGAGGAACCACCTGCTGAACTTGATGTTGGTGCCAATGTCGCGACTAGGCGGGCCTATGAGACCTACCACAAAGAGTCTGCAGCGATCAAAAATGTTTTGATCTTCTCTATGAAGCCAGAGCTTCAAAGGAGTGCCATTAAACTTGGCACTGCCTATGAATCTACTCCAAGCTTGTGACAATGTTCTCGAAGGCTTCGGGAATTGTCCAATATGAGGCAGCATCCGCTTTCTTTGATCTCAACGTGAAGGAGGACCAAAAAGTTAGCCCTCACGTGCTCAAGCTTATGGAGCATGTTGAGATTCTTAGATTGAATCAAGTTGATATTCCAAAAGAACTAGTGATTGATAGAATCCTCCACTCCTTGTCTAAGGTCAAAACTTATGTTCAATTCAGGGTGAATTTTAACATGAGAAACCAAGAGACAGCCCTTGATGAGTTGCACAATATGATTGTGCAAGCTGAAAGGGATATGAGCCTAAATGTTAGTGTCCCGAAGGATGTGCTCAATGTTAACACAAAGAGCAAGGGGAAGTTCAAGAGGAAAGGGAAGGTAGGCAGGATGTAAACTTCCAACAATGCTAAGAAGTTGGCTTCCGAAGCAAGCACCTCAAATCCCAAGAAAAGCTCCCTTCAAGGAGTTAAATGCTTTTTATTGTACTGGTAAAGGGCATTGGAAGAGGAATTGTTCCAAGTATCTCAACGATCTCAAAGCTGGGAAGATTCTTCCAGTTGGTATAATAACTATCCCTATTTTATGTTTATCTCAACTTTAGTATAATGATACAAGTTGTGATATGAGTGCTCTTCTTATTTGAATTAGGGCATGAGAGCAAGGATAAGGGGAAGGAAAAAAAAAGCTTGAAAGATCAAAAGGGAACTAAAGGTAGCTCGGAGATGATGAAGAAGCTTAGTTTTTCGCTTATTTTGCTCATAATTTGAAGCGTTGTTTTAGAACTTTAAAAACCATGTTTAATTCCTTGTTAGACAAGGAAAGTTGGTCCTTGAACAATTTTTGTGCGTTGGATATTTGGTGGCTTGGTTTTCAACCCAAGTCACTCACTATCAGTTTTTATGATAATGTTCTTAATTAATCATTTCAACACTTGCAAATTACAACATAAAATTGAATTGATTATCATATTTCAATGTATGATCATTGAAAGCGAATAAGCATGGGATGCTTATGTCGAAAATAATCATAAAGAAATTGAGTTTAGAACTCAATTAATAGGAAATTTATTAACCACCCAAACTATCAACGCTAATTGTCGAATATTTTTCTGTTTTTAAATCATAAAGGTCATTAATAAGATTATGTGACACACATATTCCGACATCAAAGTCATTGCTTGTGGCTTGGTGGCTATCTTTGGTAATAATATGAGATTATTATTACAAAAATAGAGGGGGAGAAATTTTAAAGCCACAATAGCAAATGATTTTGAAAAACGTAATAGATATAATCTATTGAAGAATAGTAGGATCTATTGTTTCGGTTGTGTGAAAGATTGAGAAGATAGATTAAGTTTAAATTGTGGACGGGATCTACGATTAAGAAAATCTACGCCTTATGATCTACGTCGCTCCTCAGGGAATACTTTAAGAAAGAGTTCTAAAAGTTACTGAGGAAGAAGATCCAAAGTGGAATTCTGCACCTGTCTAAGGATAGAGGGATCTACGACGGCTATTGGGAGATACTTTAAGAAAAAGCAAGTTCTTAAAATTGATAAGGAAAAAGTCTATCTATGGATGAGATCCATTATGAAGTTCTCGTTCACTGTAAGATAAGATTCTTATAAATACTATATGAGGAAACTGGAAGTTTCGCTCGCATAGGATTGCACTATAAGATTAGATTCTTATATGCACTACGGGAGGACACTCGAAGGAAAAATATTCAAAAGATTTTGCAAAAGCTCAAGAAGATGTTCTTGGATTTAGATGATGATCTAAATGTGTCAATGTAAATTCAAAGTCCATGAAACTTAAAAGGTGTATATGCTAATAAATGAGATTTACTGATAAAATCATAGGTAGACATATAGATGTCTGTAGTTTGCAAAGTTAGTGGGTAACTTTGTTGAAACTAGTAATACATTTCATTGAGAATGAAATTACTAAAAAAAACGCTTTTCAAAAGGGTATTTGAAAACGATATGCTTATAAACATATATGGTTTTGTCCCAACCATCTGCAATTCATTAAATGTTGAGGAACATAGAATTGAGTGAGAGCTTTATGATTAAACGATTTAATGTAAAGTTTAGTGGGAGTTTCGCACCATGATTTGAACATATTAAGTCATTAGAGAATGACTTCAGAATTTTCAAATTCTGGCAAGAATAAGAGTTAAGTGGGAGTAAACGTTTTCTAAAACAACTCATTGCTAATTTGGAATGAGCCATTAATACTTCTGAGAAGTATACGAGTTAAACGTTATCTAAAACAACTCATTGCTCATTTGGAATGAGGCATTAATACTTCTGAGAAGTATACGAGTTTTCAATTCTAGATGACAAATTAATATGATTTAAATCTAATTAAACATGGGATGTTTGGTTAAGATGGTAAAATACGTCTTGTTTATTCAAAAGTATTAAGGTTGTTCATAGAGATGAAGATAGAATTACCTTGATGAGATCATGAAAATTTATCGAACCTTAAGTACTATATTTTACATGTTTGAATTTACTAATGTTTCTGCCATTAGTATAGTCATGTAAAGTTTGATGCATACTCTCTTGCAGGATAACCTGTTTAAAAAGTTATCAAATCAATGATTAAGAAATTATGAATTCTCAAAGTATTCTCCAATGGAGATAATGATCAATTCAAGATTTTGGATGATAACTTTGTCGTGTGGTAAAAGGTTTACAACGAAGTAAGTTCCAAATTGTCAAATAAAGATTTAAAATAATCTTTGGCTTACATTAATTGACTATGCATTTTAATGACTTGTAATTTGATTACATTGTCATGACAAGATTCTGCAAAATACATAAGTACATAGTGATTATGTGAAAGTATTTCTATAACTGGTAGTTACATAATGCATATAACCTTAATTCACCAGTCATGAGATGACTTATCTCTTTCAGGTCAAAGACCATATATATGGATATGATCCATAAAGTGAACGTTTGTGTAAATCGTGTTATTTGGATAACCCGAAATGAAGATAATTATAATTCTAGATACAGTGTCTGTGAGAAACTTAAGCTCATTGTAAATTAGACAATGATCAAGAGTTGACCACTTGGATGGGGTAATCCACTAATCGTTTGAGTTATTTATAACTCACCCGTCATGTCATATTCAAATGGGATGGTGAGACCATACTTGAACCTCATTGAAGTGAACTGAATCACATGACCTCGCCCCTAGTAGCTTGAATGAGGTGACGTCTCGAAGCAACTAGATGAGTGATGCGACTGATGGCGAGTTCAAATGTTATAGAGTCATACGAGATAACTAGTCGATTACCTAGGCAAGGATATGTTAAGATACATTTGCCGGGCTAATGACCGCTGATGGAGCTCTGACTTTTCTTATTTAAGATTGTCTGGTCGTGGCGGGAGCTTCTATCGTGTTTCACATGAGTCAATTCTTTGACTAATGACTATTGGCCCAAGGTGGCATAGTTTTCAGAGTAACTTTGATTTGTGTCCTAACACCTTCGTAACTGGGGTTTATAAGGACATGTTTTGGGTTATAATGGACTATGGCTAGCCCAACGAAATAGGTCGATTAGGAATTGTCCACCCCTTGTCAGGGTTGAGAAATATCTCTAGGCCACTCGAGGAGCAAATAACTAGAAATGCGTGGCTACGCTCGGAAGGTATCTATGGTAGATAATTCCGGTCAGATAGTTATAACTCCAGATCGAGGAAAACCACTCTAGATAAGATCACTTGCAAGTACGACCTGTGACGATGCCTTGCATTGAGTGGGAGATAGTAATAGGACAAGAGAGTTGGTAACGCACACTTGTCGCGGACAAGTGGGTGATTGTTGAAGGTTGTGTCCTCGACAACAATGCGTTGACATAATTAAATCTCATTTGAATGAAACACAATTGGGAAAAAGTTAATCTTTTAAAGTCGACAGATCAACATTTATCGATAATGATTGGCTGTCTAGAGTTTAACATTATCGTCATATGATGGTGGTGATCAGTTGATCCCTTAAGGTCATATCTTTAGTGAATTCCGTCTCAATGGAATATTTAATTAATCGTATAGGATACGGATTAATTAATAACTAGAAATTTGGAAATGATTTTTACGTGACGTGTATTATCATAATGGGATTATAATAGCAATTGTCAAAGTAATAAAATTTGTTTTATTACTCGGTTTTGATTAATTAATTGTTTAGGAAACAATTATATTGGGAATGAACACGGTCGATCATAAAATTACAAATAGTTGTAATTAAAATTATGATATTACATTTTATAATACTAGTGATATTATTTAAATGTTATAAATTTGTAAATTATGAATTTAAGGAGTTAAAATTGCATAACTAACAAATTGGGTTCATGTGTTATGAGACATGTGTGACATGTTACAAATTAACACAATTGACAAAGATAAAATGGAGTCCATGTTAACCCCATTTGGACCGTGTAAGTGTATGGTGAATGAGGTGATTATGTGCTAATTTGGACATAATCATAACTAGTCTTACAAAGCCTAAATTAGGTGTGTAAGAGTGTGTAAGGCATCTTATGTGCTTTTGTCATAAGTGTAAGACTCATGCATTGGTGCATAGGCCACATGAGGGCCGGCCATCTTGCTTGAGAAAAGGAGTTCCTTTGCTCCTTATATACTCTACCTTACACACATACTAAGATAATGGTTGCTTATTCATTTTCATATATACAACACACATCATTCACCCATGCACTCTCCTCTTTTCTCTAGAAAATAGTTTTCTAGTGAACATAATCATTTCTCATACTAATAATATTATTGTAATATTATTAATAATTTCTAGTATACTAATATCAATTTTATAGTAACAAAATTGATTTTAATGTTGAGATTGGGTCCTTGATAAGAGTTTTTGGAGACGGTTTTCACAATAAACCGTTTTGTAAGAGTGTTTCGTTTTTGAAGACTCCACTTAACTTAAACAAACTAAACTCATATGAGATATGAGCCATCCGAAATTAGATTTCTAACACAAACAGCCCCCAAAAACATCCTACAAACCCGCCCAAACCAGTTCCAAATGCAGCCTGCCATGGCTGGCTGCAGGCTGAGCAAGGCTCGGCCGCAGGCTGCGGTTCCCACGGGTTGCTGCTAGGCTGCGCGCGGCAACAATAGCTCTTAACTCTTCTTTGCATAAAACGACTCTGAAGAGTCAATGACGATTAAACACCTAAGAGGGGGAGGGGGTGAATTAAGTGACCTTTTAAAATTTTCTGATTAAGCTTGAGTGTTCTTGAGTTAAGCAACGAGAAACAGAGTCAAAACAACAATATGTGGAACTGTTGCACAAATCTGTTCTTTTACGGAAGTAACAAATGAGCGAGAGATAAATAAAATGATGAGAAAAGTATAAACAAACAGTATTTAAAAATTTGTTCAGCTCCTACTCCGGAGCCTACGTCCAACCATTATTTTATTGCTTGTTTAGAAATCACTCAACTTAACTAAACGGATTACAATAAGACAACTCCCCAACCTACTTCGATTGCGATTGCTTAGAGCTACTCCGCTCGTAAGACTTAACTCAAACTTAAAGCTACTCCGCTCTAAGAGTTTTTATGTTCTATCTTATGGTTTACACGATCTCTATCTCATAAGTTCACTTAAGAACACGGAGATTTTGTATACGATCTAAACGCAAGGTTCATCGAACATACTCATAGTCATTAAGAGTGCTAACTAGTACTTAGAGATAATAACACTTTGAAAACCAGTTTTAAGACTTTAAAAGTGAAAACTTTTGCAAAAAAGTCTTTGAAGAATAAAGTTCAACTGATTTTTGCAAAGTAGTATTGAATGGTCTAAAAGTCTTGCAATAAATGATCCCAAAACCTCCCTTTATATAGCCGAGAGTGAGTGAGAGTTTTGACTCAATCACAAGCCTTTATCCATTAGTTTAATACAAACCACTCTTATATCCAGGGGTTAGTTTGGTGTGTTATTTTTCCAAACTAAGGAAAAAGACTAATCAGTTTGAGAGACTCAATGTGGGTTCTTTTTCGGGTAAGGAAGACCTTATGCTTTCCACATGGAAACATTCAATAAGTTTAAAAAGGAAAAAGTAGTTTTCACCCTTTTTCAAACAACAACACTCTCTTATTGTGTTCCAAGTCATTTCTTCCAATCCCAGAATAAAGAGTATTCTTTCTAAGGCACACTATTGCTTTGAAAACAATTTTGAAGATTTGTAAACCCTTTTGAAAGTATCTTCGTTTATTAGTACCAGAAACCGTGTTTGCAACAGTCCACAAGACCGTTGCAAAGGTTTTGCACTTCCTATTGAATACGAGAATATGTATGACTACCTTGCTTACAACACTTATCCTAAACTCGAGTAGTCTTGTGTTATGCTTGCACCTTGAGACTCCATCTTGATCATCTTTCATCTTTAATGAGCTTGATGTCTCTTGCTAAATCAATAACATTAGATGATTAGGAGTAACTTGGCATCATCAACTTCATGTTTTCTAACACACTCGCTACGATTAACATGCTTAATTTACGCGATGTAGGCAACGCAACATCCCAACAATAACGCATATATACAGATACACAACGTAAACAAACAATTGTAAGCATGATTAACAACCTTGAACATGGATTAGAATCAATCAGAAATTACAATATTGATAAGAACGACCTAAGCATGTGACGGATACTAATTTACCCATTAACCACAACCAAAATCCTCATTCATTACTACTAATCAACATGAAATTCATTTAATTCATTTGAATAATGCACAACACCACACAATCCATCATAAATTTCAGAAATTAAACAACAATATACCCACACAATCGATTTTTGACTTAAAGTCGAGTAACCTCTCAAAGTAACCTTTAAAGTTCTTCAAATCTTCAAGGAAACTCGTCAATGAAGTCCAAGCATCCGTCCTCACCCAAAAACATTAAGAAAATAGATCAAAAACGAAACCCTAGGAAGTCGGATTTTCAGAAAAATCAACAAGACAAGATTTTGTTTACATCAAAAGAAGGAGGAGAAGGAGAGGAGAACTTACATGTAAAGAACTCGGAATTTGAGCAAGAAACGAAGGAGTTATGGTCGATTTGTGTTCTTGGAAAATCACCAACAATGGGGATTTGGGGGTTTTGTGTTTGTTGAAGGAGATGAAGAATGAATCGTGTTTTTTTGAAGAAAACACAACATAAGGAGTATATGGGCGGTTTGAGTCGGAAATGACTCGGAATTCATTTAATGAGTCGGGATGACTCGGATTTGGCTATCTAAGGCGGAAATGACATCTTAAGACTATTATGACTCAAGATAGAATAAATTACACAACAAATCACAATTTACGAAATTATTTGATTTAAAGGTCATTTTCGAAAATCAAAGTCGAAACTTGAAAATTATAAAACTCAAAATATCATTTAAAACTAATATGCTTAAAAATGAAATATTCATACCATTTAAATATTTCTCACGAAATTTTTATGAAATATAAATTATTCTCGAAATTAAATTAAAATCTTTAAAATTTATAAGACGGAAAATATCGGGGTGTTACATTTATTTTAAAGCAGATTAAGTATCGGAGTACAATCTTCTACCAATTTAGCCCATATAACAAATACACAAATTTTCATTTAAGACGAAAATACCCGTCTTAAATTTAAAAAGGGTCGAATAATAATTCATGTATAAAAATAAATATTACTTGACCCTTACTAACATAGGACGAATATATCCGTCTTAAACAAGACTTAACTTTAAAAAAAATACACTTTACCATAGAAATAAGAGATCCACATACACAAATTCACGGGCACTATCGGTCACAAACTGAAGACGGATAGTGCCCCTCTCAGATAATGCAAGGTGCACTATCAATATGATGCTCCACTTTCTCCAATTTGCATGTCCACTTGCATTTTTATGAGAGTAAAATATCCGTCTTCAACTTGTGACAAATATTCAAGATTCTTTGATCCATATAAACAACACTACCACGTAATATTGAAAATATAGCCGCACGGCCCGCACCCCATATAAATACCGCATGTTTACCCTAATTAAAACTTACAGTCCCACCGTCACCTTTAATTATCTCTAATAGTGAGTTTCTTTTTTTTGGTAAAATGTAAGTATGATATATCAAAAACCAAGCAAGCAATCAAATGCTAGTTCCAAATTACAGAGATTTCTCTGACTAAGCCAATCAAGATCAGCTCTATGAATCGTGTTTGAGTCCAGCCTACTAATACGAATACGAACATCATCCAGTATAGTAGCAGCAACCTTACGAGGGACATGAACGAGATGGTCATGCTTGCTCTGATTCCGTTGATGCCATATCTGGTACAAAGCGCTTAGACTGACAGCAGCATACACCCCCCTTTGCAGATTACTACCTGTACACGTTTCACACCAATGAATTGGATTATGCGCAGGAAGATCAATGTTGGCCAGCAATTTCAGAAACTGAAGAACACGGGTACTGTAAACACATCCAAAGAAAATATGATCCACTGTCTCAGCCTCCTGCCCACAAATGTAACATTCAGGAGGTACATTAAGGCCAAAAGCGAAGAGCTTGTCATTGGTTCTCACAACACCTTGCATATACAACCTTCCAAAAAACTGATGCTTAGGTACACCCATTCCATCCCACACCACAGTAGCCCACGAGTGTATAGTCCTATGTCCCCGTAACCATTCGTAACATCCAGCAGTAGGATAGCCATGAGGACTACCAGTCCATTCACCATTAGAATATCCATCCGCTAGTTGGTCTTTCACCTTACAGATTCGCCTCCAAGACCAACTAGAATGGGTTGTAGGCTTATAAGTCAACCAGTCCTGGTTTTTGATATAATTTGTACGCACCCACGCCACCCATAAGGAATCCTTATTGCTCATAATCCAGTCCACAAGCCTCCCAACCATCGCAATATTCACCAACTCCAAGCTTCTGATTCCTAAGCCACCCTCGGATTTGGGAGCACATATCGTATCCCAAGCAACCAAAGGTGCTCTACTATAGTCCGGTCTGCTATCCCATAAAAATTCCTGGAAGTATTTTCAATTTTAGAAATGACCCCTTTCGGCAGAATGAATAATGTGGCCCAATAGGAATGAAGAGTAGACAGAACCGCCTTCACCAAGACTAATCTCCCTGCATATGAAAACTTTCTAGCACCATAGGAATGAAGACGGGCACAAATCTTCTTAATAAGGCAATCACAGTCAAGTTTTTTCAATCTCGTCGTTTGATTAGCATACCCAAGTAAGTAAAAGGCAATGTACCTTCCACGAAACCTGATATAGCCAGAAATTGTTACTTTACCTCCTCTGGCACGCCTCCAAAAAAAACGTTAGACTTGGAGGGGCTGATACGCAAGCCCGAAGCTAATGAGAACGTAACAAAAGACCTGAGCAACAAAGACATTGATGGCATATCACCTTTGGAGAAAAGAAGGACATCATCCGCAAACATCAAGCTAGCCAACCTCATCTTGTTACACAACGGATGATATTTGAAAGGATAATTAAGAGCAGCAAATTTGAGAGTTCTTGTGAGATAGTCCATACATAGCGCAAATAGCAAATGTGACAAAAGGATCTCCCTGCCTAAGCCCTTTCTTCCCTTTGAAGTATCCAAACATCTCACCATTAATGGTCAAGGAAAAACTTGTTGTCGAGACACACTCCATGATCATTTGAATAAACTCAATGGGGAATTGCAATTTAATCAAAAGTTGCTCAATAAACTTCCATTCAACCGAATCATAGGTTTTCTGCAAATCAATCTTAAGCATACACTTTGGGGTTGTATTAAGTCGACCATACAGACGGATTAAGTCCTGACAAATAAGAATATTTTCCTGAATGTGACGAGCATGAATAAACGCCCCCTGATTCATATCAACCAGCAGAGGAAGGACAGAAGCAAGTCTAGTACACAGGACCTTAGATATTGTCTTATAAATCACATTACAACAAGCAATGGGACGAAACTGCGAAACCGAAGTTGGTTGGCCATTTTTGGAATAAGGGCAATATTTGTTGAGTTAATTTGCTTAAGGAGCTTTTTATGCAAAAAGAAATCACTAATAGCAGCTATAACATCGTCTTTAATAATAGGCCAAGCATCCTTATAAAACTTACTTGTGTATCCGTCCGGCCCCGGAGATTTGTTATCAGGGATACTAAAAAGAGCCTCTTTTATTTCCAACTCAGAGACAGGTAGTAAAAGCAGCTGGTGCATATCCCCTGAACAGACCTTCCCTTGAGCAATAATCTTGGAACGAACACCAGAAGTGGCTTGTTGAGTCCCAAGAAGATTCTGATAATAATCTAAGAAGGCAGATTGGATTGAACTAGGAGAGTCACACGAAATGCCATTCATATCTTCAATACTCAACATATAGTTAGCTCCATGTCTCTTCTTAAGGAACCCATGGAAAAACGCACTGTTTGAATCCCCATCAACAACCCAAGCATGCTTCGTTTTTTGCATACGAAAACAGTTCCTGGCATTACTCAATTTTTGGTATTCAGCAGCCACATTCATCTCTAGGGCACGGTCCTCCATGTTATTAGGAGATGTGCCTAAACGCTCTTGAATTGAATGCAGCAACTCTTGCTTAATATTAGCAGCAGTCTCGATATCATTAAACCGAGTTTTGTTTAACTCCTTCAGAGCCGGCTTTAAAGCTTTTAGATTGCCAATTAATCTATACATGGGACTGCCACGAATATTTTTATCCCAAGATTTCTCCACTGTAGGGATAAAAGCACTGGAACTACCCCACATATTAAAATAGTTGAAACTCCTTTTGTGTTGAATCACTTGATTGCTACTAACTATACACGGACAATGATCATACAACCCTTCAGGCATAAAATAAGCATAGAGATCTGGCCTTAATAAGCTCCAACATTTATTTACCATAAATCTATCCAACCTACTGTAGATCCTCTCTTCCGGTTGTTTTTTGTTATTCCAAGTATAGAAAGCTCCCTTACTCACAATATCAACAAGACCACAGTCATTCACACAATCCCGAAATTGCCTCATTTCAGTTTCAGACACATTTCCTCCAGCTCTCTCATTAATTGCTAACACACAATTCATATCACCCGCAATGGCCCAGGGACCAGTGGTCATACGAGATATCCTCCTCAAATGAGACCAAAGAGGCAGACGAGCAGCAGCCCCATTATAAGCATAGATCATAGTGAGGAAAAAAAAATGCCTATTGACCAACGAATCAACTTTCATGTGGATATATTGAGCATTATATTCAACAAAATTCACCCGAAACACAGCCGGATTCCAAAGAATCCAAATTCTACCCCCAGGATGATAATTATTGGTCGAAATACACCAAGAACTAAAATTACCAAACGCTTTATTCATGGCCTTAGCCTTTATTTTAGTTTCAAGCAGGCCACAAAGCCCCACTTTCTTATTTTGCAAGAAGAAATTAATCTCTAACTGTTTCCTAACCCTATTCATGCCTCTTACATTCCAAAAAGCGATATTATCCATGGACATGATTGGGAGGGGAAAGAACATTACCATTTTCACCAACTTCATTATTCACAGGAGCCTTCGGAGGAGAATTCAAGGCATCTTTATAGGAAACTGCTCCAAAAGAAAGGGAACTAAATCCCTCTGTAGATTGACCATCACGTTGATCCACTGGTTCTGGCTGATTTTGACACACTCTAGGAACAGAGTTGTTTCTCTTAGATCCAACCTTAGGCCTTCGAGTCACTATTTGCCATTCATTCACAGAGGGTTTTTGAGGCTTAGGATTGGGAACTGATTTGGGAATTTTGACATGTTGAACACCTTTTCTGCAGTCTGCCTCCTCATGCCCCATTCCTCTACACTTCTTGCAAATGATAGGCTTCCATTCATATTCGATCATCACATGAATTATCAACCCATTCTCATCCTTAAAAACAAGTTTGTCATTCAGTTTTTGATTCACCAATAGTTCCACCATCACCCTGGCGTAACTTAATCGCGTCTTATGTTCAGTCGCAATATCACTCTTCATATACGGACCAACCAGGCCTGCTATTTTTGGCAACCCTTTGCCCCAAAATTTCAATGGGAGATTATGAATTTTAATCCAAGCAGGGACTGACTGGATGGCTTCCATTTTCATATCCATTTCCGCATTCCAAGCTTTGACGATTAACGGTTTATTGTCAAACAAGTAATGCCCTGATCGCAAAACTTTTTCTTTCATCTCCAAGGTTTGAAATCGAACCAGGAAAACGCCATTGTTCATAAACGATATCTTGTCAATGTTAAATTTCGACCAAATCCTCCGAATGAAACCTTCAACAACCTCCCAAGGAGGGTTGGCTCCAAGAATAAAGCACATCACCGCCTGATTCCAGAAGTTAATCTCATCTTGCACATCTTCAGATTGAATCTGGAACATTTCCTCTTCGACCGGTTTCACTTCTGACACCTTAGCCTTTTCCTGCACTGGAGAACAGACCCTGTTCTGGTCCAACGGTTCCTGCCCCTACTTCAAGCCCTCTCCATCATCCTCCGATGCTTCATCGTCCGTCTCTATGGCAAAAGCAGAGACCTCCATAAACGCCGCATAATCCTTCCCCTGCCCTCCAATCATCTTCTCCGATCCTCCAATCTCCCCCGATGACGAACCAGTTTGTAATTTTTCTACCCCTAAATCATCCTCTGATCTCGTTCCATCCCCACCTTGTTGTTTGTTGGCTCTCCATCCTCGTAAATTAGATGATCTTTGCAATTGCAATCGAGATTTCCGACCCATCATCAATGACGGCAGAAGTTTCATCATCTCACTTTTTCATTCACTTTTTTCTACCGTTCTCTATTTCCTATCTTCATCTGTGGATATATTGGAATCCATCTCACTCAAAATCAAATTTAAATCTTCATTCAACTACTATCTGATCTCCATGTATAAAGTGTAGATTATAAGGATTTTAAATACCTAGAAATTGTAATGTATAAATCTTTTTGTTTATTTTCAATTAACTAATTTTTCCATTACTTTAATTTTTCTAAGAAATTAGTTATTTCTGTTTTTATTCTAATATCTAAGTTAAATTTTTTTATTATTTGTCATTTCGTGTAATTTTTAAATATTTAATTATTTTGAACCTTATTTCATTTTTTATGCGAAAATTTGTAGATATAGTGATCGGTTTATGAAAAATGCATCTATGAATTTTTCTCAATAAAATATTTTGGTTCCTATTTTTCTTGAACGATTTTATTTCAATTTTTCTCAATTAAATTATGATTACCTAATTTAATTATAAATATTTTTGTGATATCAATTATATATATATATATATATCTGAATATCAGATTATGAAATCATAAATTTGAATTTATATTTGTCGCTCATTACATTGTCAAAGGTAAATTGTTATTTTGAGTTAGTTTATTGACAAAGAAGAATGAAGATCAATTTTGTAACATCCCGAATTTTCGGAATCCGTAGTTTTAATATTTAAATCTAATTCCGGAAATATAATAGTTTTAAATTAATTTCATAAGCTTAAGTTTAAATAAATCGTATAAGTTCCATTTTGAGATTTCATAATCTTAAGATGTTGGAAATTTACTTGGCGTCTCGTTTACAAATACTCCCGAACATTTTTATTTAAAACCCGTCTCAATTTACTTGTACTTAAAAGAAAATAGACAAAGGAAGCTTCATAGTCTTTTCCTTACCATCTTCTTTCTTGTTTCCCAAGTGAGAAAAATAAGAATCAGGAAACACATTTCCAATCTTAAATAAAATCCTCAATTCACAAATCCTCTCATAAAATCTTCATTTCTTAACGGAATTTAGCGATTCCAGCGCCTATAGACTCGTGAGATCGTCACCGTCATTTTAAGGTAATCAAATTCCTAATTCGGTCCGATTGATTTCCGGGCTGTTTTGCCCCATTTTGAGATTCGTGAGTCTTGATGGGTTTTTGTGGTTTTAGGTGGTGATTCGGACAACCCGGAAGAAGACTTGGTGATTGTTGAAGAAGAGCTCGAGGATTTCGCTAAGTAAAGGTGACGATAATGAGAAAACTCGACCCTTGTCATATATTAGGATTTTATGTGATTTTTGTTGTGTTTATATGAAATTAGTGAAGTTGATGGTTGAGATGAACTATAAGGATGTGAGTGATCTGATTATTGTGTTAAATTCATGCTTAGTTTCATATGGTGGATGTTTAGCTGATATAAACTTAAAATGGGTAGAATTTAAGGAAATGAGTGTTAATCACATGTGGGATGATTGATAACATGTTCATATGCTAATGTGATGTGATATACATGTTGGGTTTGATGAATTTCTGATTGGAATCAAGTGTTGGAACGATTATTGAAGGATTTGGATGATTGTAGAATATTGAAATCAGCTATCGCGTGTTACAGGGGCTACCAGCCGGTCAGCCGACCGACCGGCTGAGGGCCCTAGGTGGTCATAAATGAACTTGAGGAATTTAGCTGAGGAAGGGTCCTCATCCGGTCGGCCGGCAGCCGGTCAGCCGGCTGAGAACCCCTTCTCGGCTGTTTTGACGTAAATGTATGAGAGTTAAGGACTCTCAGCCGGGTGGCCGGCAGCCGGTCCATCAGCTGAGAGCCCCTTCTATGTTGATTGTTGTAAGTGTGTTGAGAGGGGTTGGGACTCCCAGCCGGCCCACCGTCCGCCGGTGGCAGGACCGGCTGAGAGCCTCTGTCCACTAGAAATTTGGTTGTAACTTTTGATTCATATGTCGGATTCAGTCAATTCTTTTCCGTATGGTTGTATGCATATATGTAGTCCAAGAGCTTTGGATGACACCTATGTCGGGTTCGGAAATTGATTCGAGGAGAAAGACCCCCCGGCCAGGCAACCAGGAGGGAAACGGCTCTCGCCTCGAAATAGTTTCCAAAGTTTGCTAAGTGTTGAGCGAATGTTTAGAATTTATATCTATAGTCTTATCATATCTCTGAGGATGATGGTGTATGATATGTGGAGCCTATACTATGAGTTGTTATATGACTCTTGTTCTCACCAGACTACGTTGCGTCTGGTATGACCGTTTATAGGTGTTCCGGTCAGGTTTCAGATTGTCCGCCCTGAGTCGGGGGTATCTCGTTCCTAGCTAGTTCGAGTCTTGGAGGTATCCTGAGTTGGGGATACTTGTCGAATCGGGGAAGGATTATACCTCGAGAGTCTGGCTAGATTTAGACTAGGACCGTATATCGGATTGTCGTCCTACCAGGGGATTGTATTCGCCGAGACTAAGTAGACTTGTTGTTGTCGTATAAGGGAGTCGTCATATGAATTCTCCCATGTCGTGATGATTGTTGGTGTCTAGTCTTGCCTGAGTCGGGGTCAGACTTAGATATTGCTGATGGAACCGTGTCTAGCTTGCCTGAGTCGGGGTACAGTGCTAAATATTGCTGAATGAATTGTGTTTAGCTTGCCTGATCATGAGTCGGGGTACAGTGCTAAATACTGTTGATTGATTTATATTTAACTTGTCTAAGTCGGGGTATGGTGTTATATATTGTTGATATATGTTTAGATATGCCTGAGTCGTGGCATTTGATCTAATTACATAAGTTGAGCATGTTAAGATAATGGTTGATGAAAGATTACTTCTCATAATTATATTTATGTTGGAGTATGATGATGGATTATATGTGAGTATGTGTTATGTGTTTATGACAATAGGTGGCTGGGAGAACATCTAGCCACTCCACTGACTGTGGCGTACATGTTGTCATGTATGTAGGTTGGTGCTCATCTTACAAGGGATTCACAGAGAGATAGCGAGCGATGCTATGACATTGACATGACCTTACCCTACTTCGTTAGCTAGAATCTAATTTTATATTTCAGTTTTGGATGCCTGTGGGATATGCTATCCCGGGTTGTTTATAGTTTTTGTATAACTTATATATAGTTATCTGGTTTGTTTTTCTTCCGCATGTTAGTTATGGTAATTCACCTCGCATATATTTTATCATGTCAAAAGTTTTAATTCCGCGCACTTTTCATGCATATTGTATGTTTTATTTTTCCGCTGCTGATGCGTGTCTATTTTATGATATTTTACATCTATTTTTACACGCATTTTGTCGCTCATTTACTACGTTTTAGCCTTTATTTCCCAACAATTGTCTACTTTCGTGTTTTTATGCTCTTTTGCAGATTTATGCGGAAAGGGGACGATTTTACACCAAATTTGTGCCCTCGGGATCTTTCCACGACCAAGGAACGGAGGAAAATCAACTCGAAACATTAAACAAGTGCCAAGAAGTCAAACCAAGGCGAAATCAAGGCAATCCTACAGGAATTAAGGTCGACCGACCTACTACGTGGGTCGACCGACCAAGCCTCTTTTATGGAAAGTCCAGAAATCGCTGAAGCCCGACATTAGGTCGACCGACCTACTATTGAGGTCGGCCGACCTCAGCGTAGACCCAGAAGTTTTCCGAAAGCCCATTGAAGTGTTTAGGTCATTAGGAAACTCCTTATTTTCCACTTATATAAGCTAATCTCGTTTGAGGGTTAATTATCGTATTCTATCTAGTTCCATTCAGTTCTTAATTCAGTATTACACCATCTAGTTTTAGTTTTAATCTTTCAATAATCATCACACACTTTTCTTTAGTTTATTTCATTGTAATCATCAATCTTCCCGCGATACTCAATAAAGTTTGTTCCTTTCTTCCTTAATCCTTGTTTCCGGTAATTCTCTTCTTAGTTTCAGTTTTATTATTGTTATTTTAGAATTGCTTAAATTAGAATCCCAAGCCTTTATTGTTATTGCATGCATAGATTAATGATCACTATGAATTCCGTTTTTATTAATGTTATTGTTATTATTTCAATTTCCATGAGTAGCTAAATTCCGTATGTTAGGATGTAGGGAGTAAATATGCGTAGATGGTGCGAATTCCGAGATCGACTGTAGCAGCGCCTTGGTCGGCCGACTTCCACTATAGGTCGGTCGACTGAGGTGTTGGTCGGCCGACTGGACTAGCTGGTCGGTCGACCAACGCGCGTATGTTTTCAGACCGCTTTTCTTCGTAGACTATAATAACCTACAATGAGATTGAAAGGAGACTTGTAAGATGTTAGTAATGACCTACCCAAGATTGAGAGATATGGGAAGGGCATTGGTTTACGTTTTAAGACGGCTAGGTTACTCAAGACTGAAAGGTATGTGACCTAGAATTTAGGAATCATCCTTATTGTTGATACCCAATAATTGTGAGACCTAGGAACTAATAGCATAGGCCGAAAGGAGCTATTAGGTAACATAGACCTGAAGGATATGTTACACCCCTTATGCGACTGCAATAAATGTTGGTTTAGAAATTATACTATCAAAGCTATTTATTACCCAAACATCCTAGCATCTCTTTTACTATAGTTTTATTCTCATCTTTATCTACTTGTTTTATTTTTTATATTTTTTTCTAGACTTAGTAACAATCAATCAAACCCCCACCTTTGTTACCCTAAAACATTGACATCAAAAAATAAACATTCCCCACCTCTCTGTGGTTCTACCCTGACTTTCACTATCTATAGTCAAAGCTAGGAAATTATAAATTTTATCTTTGGTGCCCTCAACGACGGGCATCAGCTGCCGTGAGGGGTTTTACAAATTTTATCATTTTCGATCATAATCAATATTATAAAATTAGAAAATTACAAATTTGAGGTATATATTGAAGCAAAAAAAAATCATATGCCAAGGGAACTAAATTGATGCAGAACGTGGTTTATATAAAAAAAAACTAAATTTTGAAAAGTCAACTTTTAACCACAGAGCGACACGTCAGCGTTGTGGTTGTTGCTTTAATAAATAAGATATTCAAGTTTTTTATTTTATTTTTACATAGTTTAAGAGCATAAAAAAAAGTATTATAAGTATATATGCTTTTGGACCGAAATAATAGTTAGTGATACGTTAGATATATAATAATCTCGAACTACATTTTAAGTCCTGGTGTTGCTCGAGTAATATCTCAACCGTGACGTTATAGTATAGGTGTTTATTTTGTATCTTATTTTTAATTTTTAACTCTTTCACATGGTTGTCAATGCACATATTAGTTAGTGCCATGTAGCGGCGAGAGAATAAGCTAGGAGAGAAAATTCCAAAACCGACCATCTCTTTGCCGACGACTTCTCTTATTGCCTCCTTAGGTCGCCGCGAGGCTTTTTCAACCTTTTTACTAGGGATGTCAGTGTGGCGGGTCGCGGGTCTCACCCCGCACCTGCCCCACCTGGAACGAGTACGGTATTGATTTGACGGGTCGTAGGGCGGGGATGGATTTCAATTGTGTCATTCGTCACGGGTCATGGGACAGGTGCGGGTATCACATGAGACCCTCCCCATACCCACCCCACATGTCCCCGCTCCGCTTATACCCGTCTTACTCATACCGAGACAAAATTTTATTAAACAAAACTAAAAAATAAAAATAATTTTTTACCTTAGATAAAAAACCTAAACCGTTTTTCATAAACTTAGACAAATTCGGTCTATTTCCTTGTTCCTAACTTCTTAACCATCCAAATACTAACCAATATAAGCCCCCTAAAAACACTAATCCTCTAAATATTTTGTGGTTTGAAAAACTTGTGTACTAGTGTGAGATTTTGTAATGAATCTCCATTGAATGAATACAATAAATGATGAATTATTGAAAGATGAGTCCTTTGAGAATGATTGTTGTATTAATTGTGTTGAATAAAGCATGGCATGTACAATCTATATATGGAGGCTAGAGTACCATGACAATAGAAAAATATAACCTACGAAAAATAGAGAAATGGGCCTCTCTAGAAAGGGACTTTAAAGATGACTTCCCATTGGATCATGTTGTAAAACAACACCTACACTTTTTCCTTTTCTTCTGTATAGAGGGACACTCTTGTCATTGTTGTGAGTTAACTCATGGGGTGGGTCCAACACCCCCTTGCCCAAACTGGAGGATGCTGAGAATGCAACATCCCCAGGTTGTGCAATAGATGCCAATGTTGATGGGAAGGTAAAATTTTGGTGAGAACATCTGCTATTTGAGAGGTGGTAGGAAGATAATGTAACTGAATCGGACCTTCAAGAACTTTATCTTTGGTAAAATGGCAATCAATCTCGATATGCTTTGTTCTTTCATGGAAAACGGGGTTCCTTGCTAGGGATGTCAATGGGGCGGAGCGGGTGCGGAGGGGGGTCAACCCGCGCCCGCCCCGCGACCCGCGGCAGGTTGAACCTTCCAAAACCATCCCCGCCCCGCGGGGACCCGTGTTGACTCACATATCTCCTCAAGAAATGGAAATCGTGAATCTAAAATATACTAGTCGTACTACTTATACAAAAAAAAATGCCTTAACATTCAATTAACTAGAGTCCGTTGAGCCATTAAATGGTTTTGCATACAAATATACCACGAAACACATGCTCAAACCGGGAGAGGACCGAAGTGGCCTATCACCGTGCAAGAACGTTGAATCCAGACTGGCTTTATCTAGATCTGGTTCGAAACGATGCCAAAAGTAAAAGAAGTAGATTAAATACAGGTACATGATCTTACGTTTTGAGCCAAAGAAAATAACTAATCATTGGAATTAAGTGCAAATTCTGACAGGGTACTAGAATGTAAACAAAACTACAAAACAAATGAAAACTGTTCAGTTATTCATCTTCAGTTCTTCAGTTCCGTTTACCGTTTTAAGTTATATTTTTTATCTATATATATTTCTATTAGTTCATCAGTTCTTCTAGCCTTTGATATTTTTATTAAGTTTTCTAAAAAAAAAATATTTCTTTTTGGATTTGTTACACTTTTCCCCCCAAAACTCTTATATTAAATTTTACTTCGATTCTCAAAATCACTTTAAACTTTATTCTTGATTTATTTTTTTAGGTTTTTATATATGTGATAAGTTCGATTTAAAATCTATAAAACCCCTTTGCCTTTCATTTTTTTTTGTTTCACTCCACTTCCGTTTTTTTTTCTTTTCTTTCTTTTTTCTCTTGTTGAGATGAGAGTTCACTCATGACGGTTCCAAAGAATGATTCATGTCAGCCGACCCCAAAACATTTTGGGACTAAGGCTCTGATCTTGTTGTTGTTGTATATACTACTATTAGATATTATTATTTATTAGGTGGGTATAAGCGGGGCGGGGACATGGGGGGCGGGGCGGGGACATGGGTGTGGGGCGGGGCGGGGTGGGTATGGGGTGGGTCTCATGCGATACCCGCACTCGCCCCGCGACCCGTGACGAATGATGCTTTTGAAACCCATCCCCGCCCCACGACCCACCAAATCATTACCCACACCCGCCCCACGTGGGGCGGGTGCGGAGCGAGACTCGCCAAGACCCGAACCATTGACATCCATATTCCTTGCAATGTGCAAATCACTGTTGTTATTATATTGTAGACTTACATGTTTTAAATCAGCAAGTCCCATTTCAGCAAGGAGCCTAACCACCCAAGTGACCTCTGCTGCTGCTTGTGACATAACCATGTACTCTACTTCAGTAGAAGAACGAGAGACAGTGGCTTGTTTCTTACTTTTCCAACTCAGAGGAGATTTACCCAGAAGAATGACCCAAGCACTGATTGATCGTCTGGTGATGGTGCAAGCAGCCCAATCAGAGTCAGAAAAAGCTTGAAGGTGTAGAGCATTAGAGCTTGTTAAAAGGATACATTGACCACAAGTCCCCTTTAAGTACTTGAGAACATGATGTAGAGCTTGAAAGTGAGTGGTCAAAGGATTTTGCATGAACTAACTCAGAGTTTGGACAACATATGAGAGATCTGGTCTTGTGTGAATGAGGAAATTGAGTTTGCCTATGAGCATTCTGTAGTGTGTTGGATCATGGTAGGGTTCTTCATTATCACATGAAAATTTGCAATTGATAGGAAGAGGTGTGACAGTATGTCTGCCATCAGGTATGTCAACTTCCTTGAGAAGTTCTGTTGTGAAGTTCTTTTTAGTGAGGATGATCCCTTCTGGTACAACTGACCTCAATCCCAAGAAAGTAATGCAATCTTCCCAAATCTTTAATACCAAAAGTTAGTTGGAGCTGCTTTTTCAAGGTGGTAATGCGAGTCTCATCTGCACCTATGACTATGATGTCATCAACATCCACAGCTAGAATTGTAAAGTGTTTTTATCCTTCCTTGTAAACATGGAGTAATCATTTTTTGATTGAACATATTGAAGACCTTTGAGAAATTGACATAACTTGGAAAACCACTGCCTGGAAGCTTGCTTCAATCCATATAAAGACTTTTTCAATTTGCAGACTTTGGAATATGGGTTAGCAATGCCATCAGGAACCTTCATGTAAACTTCTTCAGTGATTTCCCCATGGAGGAAAAACATTGTTGATGTCCATTCGAAAGACATTCCAGCCCTTATTGAAAGCAACACATAAAAGAGCTCTAACAATTGTCATTTTGACAACAGTAGAAAATTTTTCTTGGAAGTCTATACCTGCCCTTTGGCTACATCCACGAATGACCAATCTTGATTTGTGTCTTTCTAGGCTCCTATCAGCATTCAGTTTGACTTTGAAAACCCATTTGGAGGATATTGCCTTCTTTCCTTTAGGAAGTTCAACCAAATCTCAAGTGTCATTGTTCTTCAGAGCTTGAATTTCTTTATCCATGGTAGTAATCCAATTGGGGTCAGTGCAAGGCTCATGATAGTTTGTTGGTTCAGAATAAGAGATGGTATGATTGATGTTGGATTGAAGATTTGCTAGTAAAGTGTCAAAACTAATAAGATTGCACCAGTGTTCAACATTAAGATGGCCAGAGAACTGATCATTTTGAAGAGAATGAGGCATGTCAACCTCATAGTCCCTGAGATGTGAAGGAGCCTTTCTGATTATACTATGTTGTAGAGGTTGGGTTTGAGCATGGGTTTGAACATTGCCGGAAGATTGTCCAGTGTTGGGCGATTGGACCTCATTCTGGGATAGAGAAGTATCAATGTTGTCGTCGTTGTTGTTATGTTCTGGGAGTTGATCATTCTCAAAGATCTGTGATGGTATGTCAGGAGTGAAAAATATGGGATTTTTTAAACCCTCTCGTAAGTTTGGCATGGTTCCTTGGTTAAAGTACTTGGATAAATTTTAACATGAAATGAGAAAATATTTTCATAAAATGTTATATCCCTGCTTTGAAATATTTTTTGTGTTTGAAGGTCCATTATGGTGTAAGCCTTTTTGTCATTAGGATAACCTAGGAACACACATGGGCTGGCTCTTGGCTTAAACTTGTTTCTCCCCCTTTTAGATGTGGTCACAAAACACAAACACCCAAAGGTTCTCAAATGATCAAGAGAATGAGTCTCTTTGTATAAAACTACTAGAGGTGTCTTTTGTTGCAAAATAGTTGAAGGCATTCTGTTTATTAGATATGTTGCAGTTATGATGCATTCTCCCCAGTATTGCACAGGGAGATTAGACTGAAAAAATAGACATCTTATTGTTTCAAAAATATGTTTATGTTTCCTCTCTACTACTCCATTTTGTTGTGGAGTATCAACACAATAGGTCTGATGTGCTATCCCCTTGTAATGATAGTAGGCTTTAGCTTGGACTTTGATGAGGCTGTCGCAACCCTATCAAAGATAACCAACTGGCCTAACTAATGCAGTAAGGAAGTCGGGATCGTATCCACAGGGAGACAGATATGAATTCTAAATGCTAAACTAAAGTCTGTCAAGGTAACTAAAATTTGGGGTTTTGTTTGTTGTTTGACTAAACTAAAAAGTAGTGAAGGAAAGGGAGAAAAGAAAAGCGTAAAGAAAAGAGTATAAAAATATAAGGGAGAGAAAACTAGGATAGTCGGTTCACCAATGAAAGTGTAACGATTGGGGTTTAGGTCGCAGATCAGTCGCAATTATCGGTCTAAGGGGTAGTGAAAAGGTCCTCTCGGATCGCTATTCGCCCTAGAAGGCTTCTAGCGGGCTCTAGCAACTTACTAGGGCACTCTAATGTTTGTAGCAGGTCTAACCCTCACCAGGCTTTCGATCTTAGGTCGGGGTTTTACCAAATCAACTAATCAATCACACTACAAAAAACACGCGTTTTACTAACGGAAGAAATCCGTCACAAACAGCTGAAATCCGTCAGGAAACAGCATTCCTGACGGAATATCCGTCAATAAATTCCGTCACTAAAATTCGTCACTAAAAATCAATTACTGACGGAATTTCCGTCAGTAATCTATATTACTGACGGACTTTCCGTCAACAAGAATATTGACCATAGTGACGGAATTTCCGTCAATAATATAAATACTGACGGAATTTCCGTCAGTAAAGTCAACAAGAAGTTTGACCATACTGACGGAAATTCCGTCACAAATATATATTACTGACGGAATTTCCGTCAGTATGGTCAAACTCTTTGTTGACTTTATTGACAGAAATTCCGTCAGTATTTATATTATTGACGGAAATTCCGTCAGTAATTTGTGCGAGTATGGCCGGGAACAGCAGCCTGCTGTCCAGCCACAATGTTATTGAAACATTGTTTTACATATTCACGCGTTCATTATCAAAACCTACAACAAACAAACACACTCGTCGACCGCAAAGCGGGAATCCAATTTCCACATCAGCCGCGTATCAGGATCCAAAGGTACTTAATAAATAAAGTCAAATATCATACAATGGTCCATAATTTGTTTAAACTACCACACAAAAGCTCAACATGATCAATTCTTTAGCTACATATTAACTAACTTAAGTCATAAACTAACACCAACTAGCTAACTAGCATGAAACCTAAAGCATAATCTAACCTATGGGGGCTATACTACCGTCACCTCCAAAACCAAATCCATCGTCTGGAGGGGGATCTCTACTGTTAGGAGGGGGAAAACCTGAACAGGTGTTCGGGGGCAAATGTGCTTGCATTTGTGCCCACATCTCAGCCATGCGCTCTTCCATATCCTTCTTGTTGTTGATGACTTGTTGCTGAAGATCCTCTCTCGCGGCGCGCTCCTTACCCAACTCCTGTTGAATGCGAGTGTACTCAGTGGGTGCGTAGGAGCAGGATCGACGACCTTTGTTTCCTGGAGGCTCGTACCAAACTGTTGGCCCTATCGAACCAGTGCCGAACATTCTGGACTTCTTGTCAAACCCGTCAACAGCCTTGTAGAAGTCCCCATACTCGTCTCGAGGCTCTCCATTTGGAGTGGGCTGAGAAATGATTTCCTTATAAGCAGCCTGGAAAACAAAAAAATTAAGAAAAAAATGTTATACTTATCATCAAAATTCAAACGAAAAAATTAACTAGTTTATTTGTAAATTAATTAGTAGATAGATTGACTTACATCGATCTTCGCAGCTCGAGGGTTGACCCACTGTTGAAACTTTCTACATTTTTCAAGATTAGCATCTTCCTCCCAAAAGAGCATGCATCCAGTAGGACAAGCATCAATCTTCTGATGGGGTAGTTGTAGTCCCTTTAAAAGATTTTTTACCTCATTAAAATTACGCGCCATTTGATTGTCCTTTGGAATAATGTCACCAACGAAGGACACAAAACCATTGGCGCATCTAAGAGATATGTTGTTCTCACATTTGAGTGTTACCAACCTAGCAGCCGCTTCCAACAAACTCATACTACCTCCCTCGTACACTGGTTTTTCTGCTTTTTCTAACATTTTAAAGAAACAAGAAACCTGAGGGTTTGGGGTTTCATGACGCACTTCTTCATCACTAACGCCATCGGGATTGAGTTGATCCTCCATTATTTGATCAACGGTATCACGTAATGCATTTTCCACAAACTCACGATACGGATTTTCATTAACTACTGTACTGCTTGTACTTCCTTTCGTAGAACGTTTTTCACCGTGATATGTCCATACATAGTAATTCTCGGTAAAACCATTTGACCATAAATGATTTTGAACATCCCTTAACTTTTTAAAAGCGCCGTTATTGCATTTTTTACACGGACACGTCGTTTCACCTAAATCCTTGTACACACTACTTTGTTCCACAAATTTAAGAAACTCCTTCACCCCATTTGCAAATTCACGCTTAGGTTTCTTTTTATCGTCTAATCTTTCATACATCCACTGTCGCTCTATTCTTTTCATGTTATTATGAATCTACATATATATTGGCCAGATTTATATATATGTTAAAAGATTAAAAAACAAAGTTATAAGCAAAATAAATACATATTAATTAAACATATTAGCATAGCAATTCAGTTAACAAATAATAATATTTCTTTATTTGTTTTTCATGGGTCCTTATCACTCCAACCTAAACCCATCAATGTACGTTTCAAGTCACTAGCAAACATGCACTTGTGATTTATTAATGACAAAAAAATTCGGCAGCAATTCCCATCCGTTCTTCAAATACACAATATAGAAAAAATAATTTTTCCACATATGTACTCAAAGAACATTAAAGGAATTGTAACCGAATTCTTTTCTCATTAATAAATCACAATAACATGTTTACTACCTAAGTGACTTGAAACGTACAAAGACAGTCCCAAAACGGGGACTATTCAAAAATTACTCCTAATGAGTAATTTTTGAACGGGTACTAGGTCAATATAAATAATAAAGGCACTTCTAGCATATAAGTAAAACATTTGTATTTTTAACTCATTCATAAGAAATTAGCTATACTATTACCTTTTTATATTTTTAACTTTGATTAGCATAATTAAACCAAAATTAGCATAATTAAATAAAAATTAGCATAATTAATCAAAACTTAAAATAATTAATCAAATATTTACATAACTCATCAAACATTATGGCATCTATCCTAAATCAAGCAAGGCTTCTATCCTAAGTCAATTAACATATATAATAACAATAAAAAACTAACTAATTGATTCAAAAATTAAAAAAAGAGCATAAAATCAGAAATTAAAGAAAGAGAAGGATGAATGTTTACCTTAAGATGACGGTGACGGTGGTGGAAGTGAAATAGGGTGGCAAGAGTAGTGGTGGAGGGTGTGGTGGAGGGTTTCGTCGGGTGCGATTTAGGGTTAGGGAAATAATTGGGGGTTTTTATGAATTGGGGAAAATAACGCGACTGAATCAGGGGGGGTATTAAAAAATATTTCTGACGGAAAACTGACGGAATTTCCGTCAGTATTTAACTTAACTGACGGATTTTCCGTCAGATAAATACTTACACGTGGCTTTTCAAATGTTCAAAATTCAAAATTTAAACGAATACATCTGACGGAAATTCCGTCAGTAAAGTAGATATCTGACGGAATGTCCGTCAGTTGTTTTTCCGTCAATAAAGCAATGTGCTGACGGAATATCCGTCAGGAATCCAGTTTTCTGACGGAATGTCCGTCAGATGCCTTTACCGCCATTGACTTTGTCAACGCGCCAATATAATCTGACCGATTCTGACGGAATTTCCGTCAGTAATTTTTACCGCCATTGACTTTGGTCAACGCGCCGGATTTAACTGACGGTTTGTGACGGAATTTCCGTCAGGAATATATTCCGTCAGTATTCCGTCCGAAATCCGTCAGTCCTTTGAAAAAAGCTGACGGAATTAAAATTCCGTCAGAAATTCCGTCAGTATGTCGCGCTTTTTTTGTAGTGTCATGCGCATTAATTGACTAATCGCTATTAAATGCTACAATTAACAACAGAGACATACAATTACGAACTAGTCTAAACCTAAACGAACATCGTCACGTCATCAAAGGATCACCTATATCCTAGTCGAAGGGATTAGCTATGCATAAAAGGGATTAACAATTGAAATGAAAGAAATAACTAAAGAGGAAACCATGATCGCGAGATAAGCAGAGATGAATAAAGATAAAAGAAAGTAAGAGCAAGGAATAAAATTACCAATAAAAAGTGTTGAGTACTGAATTCCGGGAGGTTAGATCTTACAAGCTTGTAGATGAAATGAAATAAAAACAACTGACTAAAAGTTTTTCTGAGGAAAAGTAAGGAGAATAGATTTGAGATTAAAGTAAAAGTATCCCTAATGAAAACTCCCCAAACTGCTTAAAAACAAAATGTTCTGATAAACTTTCGACGACCTAATGGGCTTAGGTCAAATTTGGGCTTCGGAAGAAAGAAACCGGTCGATCGACTGAGCAAGTGGTCGATCGACTTTCCTATCGACCAAGAATGGTCGATCGACTAAGCAAATGGTCGATCGAATTTTACTATCAGCCAAGAGTGGTCGATCTACTGGTTCTGGGCTTGACTTGGACGTTGACTTCAAAAATGCGCTTCCTTGACTTGATACAAAGGGTGGTTCACTTCTCCTGACTTCCTAAATGCAAACTTGAGGACAAACTTCGACTCCGAATACATACTTCCGAATATATTCCTGCAATTAATACAAGAAGGCTCAAAGTAGGCAATTCGGGGCTAAAAGTAGTAAGGTGTTTGGCAAAAGAGCATAAAAATGCATGCAAAAGAAGTCTAAAAGACTATAGAAATGGCATGCATTATACCCTCCCCAAACCGAACCTTTGCTTGTCCCCAAGCAAAAAGTGTAAAAACAAAGACTAGGAGTCAAACATGAACAAGTAAACCGTGGACACCAAAAACTAAGCAAGGGATCATCTCAAATCGACAAATGCTATGGCAAACGAATCTATGCATGTTTCTCAAACAGTTGGACTTTAGACTTGGTTAGACTTATCAAGACCGGACTCTCACGGGTCGCTCAGCCACTCCTGTAAACACAAGGCATTATATAGTGCAAGATAGAAAGAAATAAGATCACTCTCCTAACTGCGACCTATAAGGACACGCATGCAATTTAACATGAATAGAGTCTCTACAACCGTACATATGCATTCCAACCAAACTGATGACCATGATACATGCCGAGGGTATTCATATGGGTAAAGTGAGGCAATGGGTAAGAAGGGGCTAAAAAGAGTTTGGTAGAGAGGAGTTAGTAGCCAAGCTAGCAACAATACGAACCAAACAAAGTGCATCATCCCAATCTTCGTACTCGAAATTATCAATACAAACGCTGTGCAAAATGGATGCACCCAACTCACAAAACCACAAATTATTAGCTCCCCATAAGATACCAATTAAACATGGGAGCGGAAAATGACAAACTACTTCTTCAACTTTTCACAAATTTTCTTGCTGGTTGGTTTTTTTTTTTTTTTTTTATTTCATTCCAAATTTTCTTTGAATTTCTGTTTTTTTTTTTTTTTTTTTTTTTTTTTTTCCGACAAGAGATAACCAAAATGCAAAACGATCCATTCCCAAAATGCTACCATTACTAGCTCGGCTAGGGTGGGTAAAATTATGTATTGTAGCTATATGGGACAAAAAAAAAGGCAATTTTGGCTTTGTGAAGCTTATGGGTAAAAAGAATAAAAGGGAACCTCTGCCACATGTACCAACAAACCTCAAACCGAATGCATACAGGTATAAAGAAGACTGAACTCATGTTTATGCAATTTGATGTTACGTGTCTTATAAGGAGTAACTACTCACTTTCCTAGATGAACCGGTCATGAATGTCACCGGTTAAAAGGCTCTAATTCCTTAGAAAGTTTTTGTAGGTTGCCAGTAAATCAAGTCTAGTCCATAATCCAACATGCTGTGAAACGAGATTCGAGAAAAATGCCAAAGGACGTGCTATATGAAATGAAACAAAAACCTAGCTTAAGCAATCCAACGGTCTAAAAGCACTGAGAAACTCCAACTGACTCGATCTAGTATGCAAAAACAAACATGATTTTTTTTTTATGCAACAAAAATAAACTAAATGCAAGGAAACCATGTGAAGAAATGCAATGAAACACATACCCTCCCCAAACCAAACTCGTACAACGCCCTCGTTGTACTCAACAGCATCACAACAGCAACAGTTAGGGGGACGGGAAATGCGAACTACGAAAATGCAAAAACAATAAAAGTGAAGGAGAAAAGGAATACTACAACCTGTATCAAGACCTCCCCAAACCGACTAGCAACTAGTCCTCCTCCTCCTCCTCCTCATAATCAGGGTCGACACTATGGCGTGCGTGAGTGCGGGACGCCCGGGCCCTCTCCTCTCTGTACCGTGCCACCTCATCTGTGTCCTCCTCCTCCTCTGCTGCAGCATACCCTCCCTGCGGGTACTGGTAAAAGTAAGGGTGTGGCCACCCAGCTGGTGGCAACCATCCGTCCCTAGCGTACCGCTCATAGATGGGGAATTGCGTCAAGGACTGATGCAACTCTATCCGTGCTACTGCCCTGCACAAACCAGTGATCATACTATCGCGAACCCCCTGATCAACAGTAGTGGGGTTCATAAAAGATGGTGGGTTAGTGTAGTTAGAGGGGTAAACAGGAGCAGAGGAAAAAGCAGGGACATCTAAAGCGGCATACCCATATCGATGCTCATGAGGGTCAAAACGAGGCTCCTCAGCCTGTACGTGAGAGGTAAAAGGAGCCTGAGGTGAAGGACGTCGGCCTCTAGAACTCGTACCGGCCTCCCAAGTCGAAGGTGGAGGTGAAGGAGGGTGCCTAGGTGAAGGACGACGCCTAGGGCCAGCGCCGGAGGTGTCAATAAGATAGGAGGGTAGTGGAGGTCGAGTACGGCCTGTCACGGTAGTCAAGGGAGTGACCTGTGGTAAATAGGTACAAGGCAAGGACACGGTAGGTCGACCAGAAATCTTCCAAACTCGGTCATGTGTGAGCCAACGGATGGATTCTATGTATGGAATGTCCATGTAAGTGTTAGTACTAGGGCCCAAAGGTAACTCATGTCCTAAGGGTAGGTGGCCTCTAGGGAAGTCGGGAAAAAGCTGGCGGGCAATGTGTGTCACTAGCCCACCACATGTCAAAGTGGCTAAATGGCCAAGTCCAAGCTGGTGAAAATGGTTGGCCGTGAGGTAGGCCACATTAAGTACGAACGGAAGGCGTTGATCAAAGTTCAGATAACCGGCTAGAAGAGAAAGTTCACAAGTGTTTATATTATTTGACTCTTTTCTTCCAAAAATTGTGTTGGCCATAAGACGGAGTACATACCTTAGGGGAGGAAGATGCACGGATGCACCACGACGTTTGGAGTCGGTGCTCGGTCCCTCTGAGATGGCTGCCCAAAAAGGGCCATACAATGCCCTAGGCGGTGAGGTATAACCCTCACTTACTAGGACAAGGTGCGCCCCAAAAGTGCTCAAGGGCCAAACAAAGGTTTGGTTCATGAGCCGAAATGATACACAAGGGCTGCCCGGGTTGCTCTCAAAAACACTAGCTCTAAAAACAAAAGAGCTAAAGAATTCCAAAATAAGCACTGGGTAAGTAAATTCGTACATCCTAGTCAAACCCCCCATTCCAGTTCCGTTAAGGATCTCAGCTACGGTCTCAAAACATCCTATGGCCTCAAGGCTAAGTCAATGCAGAAAACGAGTGGGGGTAATAGTTGTTCCTAAAAGGTTCTCAAAACGAGTTCTTTGCGCAGTAACGTAAAATTGTACCTCGGGATAGCCCGGTAGGCTATCCACTGGTCCCCGTGTGACCACAGCAGTCCGAAAACTTCCTTGGGAGTGTGAGCTGCTGCTCCCCTCATCATGGCTTCCGCTCCGTCTCGATTCCCTTCTTCGCTTGTTTCCTTCCATGTCAAATCTGCACTAGGAGATAGGATAGCAAAAAGTAACCCAAAGTTAGTTGAATCAACAATATGTTCATTAATTTCCCCAAATCAATCATCTAAATTAGGGTTTTTGATTTTTCAATTAAAAACCCTTTTTTTTTGTGAGTAAAAATTTAGGGATACTACAATGAAGAGTACCATGAACATAAACAGAATGAAACTTCGTAATCAGCAGCAACATAGAATCATACTTAACGGAAAAATTGAAAACGAAAATTAAAAAAAAAAAAAAACAGAATTGAAAACTTAAAAACGAAAAAAAAAAAAAACTAACCAAAAAAACGAGCAAAAGGAAAATCCGAAAATCGAAGGACAGAAAAAAAAACGAAAGAGAAAAAAAACAAAACTGAAAGAGAGGAAACAAGGAAAAATAAAGAGAAAAGGAAGAAAAATTACCTCAACAAATTGCCCTTACAAGACTAGATCTGAAAAATTTGAGTTCAAAAACCCAAAAGCTAGCAAAAATAGCCTAACTAGAGTAGATTTGAAGAAGGGAAAAAGGGAAATAAGGGTTGAGAGAGAGTTAGGATTTATGTTAGAAGAGAAAGGGGTGTTTGAAGAAGGAGGTAAAAAGAAATCTGAAAATGAAACAAAAAGAAGTACCTCACGCGAAAAACAAGCCGATCGACTTATGGGATCGACAGAAATGAGTCGATCGACTTATGGGATCGACTGAAAACGGTCGATCGGCTAAGTCAGCTAAAAGGACTCGTGCGAATCCGGAGACGGTCGATCGACTTTTGGCATCGACCACATTTGGTCGATCGACTTCTTTTATCGACTAAAAACGGTCGATCGACCATCTTGAACTCTTTTCTTTGATTTTCGTCCGTTTCAACATTCCCGTAAGACTTCCGTTGCTTAAAACACCTGTTAATCTTCAATAAAAAACACCTAGAACTCTACTACTACCACAAAAAGTTCTTAAAAACAACTAAAGTCTGAGTCTAAAAAGTTCGAAACTAAACAAAACTGCAAATTACACGCCGGGTTGCCTCCCGGAAATCGCTGATTTATAAGGGTCCCGCACGACCTCTAACTTTCTTCAAAACTTGGCAACGTCAAGTGGTTCAAGGTACAACACCTCAACCACTCCAATCACTTCCCCTTGATCTCGATAGTGTTTGACTTGATGTCCGTTGGCTTTAAATTTTTCCCCTGCGGCATTCTCAACTTCTACTGCACCAAACTTAGACACATTAGTGATGGTGAAAGGACCGGACCATTTAGACTTTAACTTACCTGGAAATAGGTGAAGTCTGGAATTGTACAGTAGCACCTTTTCTCCCACTTTGAAATCACGAATGAGGATTTTCTTGTCATGCCACCTCTTTGTCTTTTCTTTGTAGACTCGTGCACTGTCATAGGCATTAAGCCTGAACTCCTCCAGCTCATCAAGCTGCAAAAGTCTCTTTTCACCGCTCAACTTAGGATCAAAGTTGAGCTCTTTCACTGCCCATCAAGCTTTGAATTCAAACTCCACAGGTAGATGACACGATTTACCATAGACTAGTCGATAAGGTGATGTGCCAATTGGAGTTTTGAAAGCAGTACGATAGGCCCAGAGGGTATCATCCAACTTCATACTCCAATCCTTTCTTGACTTGGACACTACCTTGGCTAGGATCTCCTTGATCTCCCTATTGGAGACCTCAACCTGCCCGCTAGTTTGGGGATGATATCCCACACCTCGACGATGTGAAACACCATACTTTGTGAAAAGAGTTGACAACTTGTTATCCCTAAAGTGCATGCCACGATCATTTATGACAATACGTGGCACACCAAATCGTGGGAATATGATCTTTTTAAACAATGACACAACAGTCTTAGCATCACAAGAGACCGAAGCAACGACCTCTACCCATTTTGACACGTAATCGACAGCTACGAGGATATACCTGTTTCCCTTAGATGACGGGAAAGGACCCTGAAAATCGATTCCCCAAACATCAAAAACCTCAACTTTCAAGATGCCAACCTGAGGCATCTCGTGCCTCCTGGAAATGTTACCAGTGCGTTGACAAGCATCACAAGAGGAAACAAACATTTTAGCATCATAAAACATGGTAGGCCAAAAGAAACCAGATTGAAGTACCTTAGCCACGGTCCGGGATGGACCGTGGTGGCCGCCATAAGAAGAGGAATGACAAGCCTCCAAAATAGCTTTTGTTTCCCACTGTGGGATGCATCTCCTGTACAGTCCATCAGCACATTCTTTGAAAAGAAAGGGGTCATCCCAAAAATAACGCTTCACATCGTGGAGGAATCGCTTTCTCTGTTGAAAACTCAAATCCGGGGGTAGAAGATTACCTACAATAAAGTTGGCAAAGTCAGCATACCAAGGGATCTCAGAAATAGATAAAGCAAGCAAACTCTCGTCAGGAAAGAAATCATTGATAGGAAGAGTGTCTCCCTCATTTTGTAACTCCAATCGAGACAAATGGTCAGCAACAATATTTTCAGAACCTTTCTTGTCCCGAATCTCCAAATCAAATTCCTGAATCAGGAGTACCCATCTCAGCAACCGCGGTTTGGCATCCTTCTTCGCCAAGAGTTGTTTCAGGGCTGTGTGATCAGTGAAAATGATCACTTTTGATCCCAGCAAATATGACCTGAACTTCTCTAATGCATATACCACGGCTAACATCTCCTTTTCCGTGGTACCATACTTGACCTGCGTCTCATCCAATGTTCTACTTGCATAGTAGATTGCACTCAGAGCTTTTCCCTTCCTTTGGCCTAGCACTGCGCCAACCGCGTAATCACTCGCGTCACACATTATCTCAAAAGGGAGCTCCCAATCCGGTGCTTGGATTATGGACGCGGTGATCAAGGCTTCCTTTAACCTGTTGAAAGCATTAAGGCACTCGTCAGAAAAATCAAAAGACACATCTTTAATCAGCAAACGTGTAAGTGGTTTAGCAATTTTAGAAAAGTCCTTGATAAACCGGCGATAAAACCCGGCATGACCAAGGAAACTTCTAACCCCCTTGACGTTAATGGGAGGAGGTAATTGCTCTATCACCTACACTTTTGCTTTGTCTACCTGTATACCCTTATCTGAAACCAAATGACCAAGAACGACACCCTCGTTCACCATGAAATGACATTTCTCCCAGTTCAAAACCAAGTTAACCTCAATGCATCTCTGCAAGATTTTATCAAGGTTAGATAAACAAGAAGAAAAATCAGACCCATACACACAGAAGTCATCCATAAAGACTTCCATGATTGACTCCATATACTTGGAAAAGATTCCCATCATGCACCTTTGAAAGGTGGCAGGGGCATTACAGAGACCAAATGGCATCCTGCGATATGCATAAACACCATAGGGACAAGTAAAAGTAGTCTTTTCTTGGTCATCAGGGTGAATGGGAATCTGAAAGAATCCCGAATACCCATCCAAATAACAGAAAAACTTGTGAGATGCCAATCTCTCTAGCATCTGGTCAATGAAAGGGAGAGGGAAATGGTCTTTCTTAGTGGCGGTATTCAACTGCCTATAGTCAATACACATCCGCCACCCAGTCACAATCCTAGTTGGTATTAATTCATTCTTATCATTTCTAATTACAGTAGTCCCTCCTTTCTTAGGAACTACGTGAACTGGGCTTACCCAATTAGAGTCAGAAATAGAATAAATTATACCTGCATCTAGAAGTTTCATCACCTCTTTCCTTACCACATCCTGCATATTCTGATTTAGCCGGCGTAAACCTTGCGCACGAGGTTTGTGACCTTCTTCCAGGTTGATTCGATGCATGCAGAAATCAGGACTAATACCTGTCAAGTCATCTAAACTGTATCCCATAGCTTTCTTATTTTTTTTTCAAAACAACCAACAAGTCAGCGAGTTGGCCAGCATCAAGTTTAGAACTAACTATGACAGGATAAAGTTCAAGATCATCAAGAAAAATATACCTGAGATGGGAAGGGAGGGGTTTGAGTTCTGGTTTTGTTACCTCTGCAGTATAAGAGGTTTTCATTATCGCATCAACCGTCTCACCTTTCTCGAGGGTGTATTGTCTTCCTTTTAATGCCCTCTTCATCATGGTAAAGTCAACATGCGCGTCCTCTGCAAAACTATCAAGAACCATTAAAACTTCTAACGGGTCCCCAATTAGGGAACCCGACCAAAAATCAAACATGGATTCATCGATAATGTCGATGGCATAGCAAGTGTCTTCAATCATAGGTTTAGCCAGTGTGTTAGCTAGATTAAAGGTCACTCTATCATCCCCTACCTCAAGAGTCAAACGCCCCTGTTTGACATCAATAATGGCTCCTGCAGTGTGTAGGAAGGGTCTACCCAAAATTATTGGGATTTGGGTGTCCTCAGCCATATCTAGGACAATGAAGTCGACAGGTATAAAGAATTTACCTATCCTAACAGGGACATCCTCTAAAACACCTAGAGGTCTCTTTACTGATCTATCAGCCATTTGAAGAGTCACACTTGTGACTTTGAGACTACCCATGTTCAACTTTTCACAGACCGAATAGGGCATAACATAAACAATTGCCCCCAAATCACATAAAGCTTTGTCTATTACAAGGGTGCCTATAGTAACAGGAATCGAAAAACTACCCGGGTCCTTCAACTTTGGTGGAGATTTACTTTGTAGGAGTGCACTACACTCTTCGGTAAAAGCAATAGTCTCCACCTCGTTAAAGCTTCTCTTACGAGTCAATATGTCTTTCATAAACTTAGCATATGAGGGTACCTGAGTGATTAACTCGGTGAAAGGAACAGTTACCTGTAAATTCTTGACGACCTCCATGAACTTACCAAACTGTTGCTCCATTTTTGTGTTCCGTAATCTGCTCGGAAATGGAACGGTCACTGGGATACGAGAAACAGTCGTTCCCTTATCGGAAACTGGATCAGCAAGCCTTGTGGTATCAGAAACGACTCTTTCAGCATCAGGAGCAGTCGATCGACTTTCTGCAGGAGGCGATCTGGTCGATCGACCAGAAGGTTGGTCGATCGACTTTTGGATCGACTGATTTCGGTCGATCGACTTTGCATTCGACCTGTTTTGGTCGATCGACCGTCGTCCTATGTCTTTATCAGCATCTTCGTGCGGGCTATTTTCCTCTTCGTTCTCGGACTCAGCAACATCCTCTACTAACACTTCTAGTCCATCATCAGTTGGCATTTGAGGGCCTTCATAAGATGATCCACTTCGCAAGTGGATCGCATTAACCGAATCGCGTGGCTTATCGGGTTGCGAAGGTAAGGAACCGGGTTGCCTTGTCGATTGGTTAGATGCCAATTGGGCAACTTGAGTTTCAAGCATTTTGATAGATGCTTCCTTAGCTTGGTCACTCTTCATCACATGACCCATAAGGGATTGTAGCATACCCTTCAATTCTGCAATCTCACCAACATTCTGAGATACCGGTTGTTGTGGTTGTGGTGGCGAAAAGGATGGTGGTTTTTGGAAAGGTGGTTGTTGAAAAGATTGTTGTTGGTTGGAACGGTGAGGTGGTATGTATGTGGATTGTTGTGGAGGTAGTAATGTTGTGGGATTCAACACATTCTGGTTTCGCCAAGAGAAGTTAGGGTGTTCTCTTGTTCTTTCATTTTAGGTGTTAGAGAAGGGACCACTCTGTCTATAGCTTTGAAAAGCTAGAACTTGCTCATTTTCGGACATACACTCAGCGGCGATATATGTCCCCCTACTCCACACCTATCACAAGTTAGGTCTTGCTGCACCATGGCATTCACAGTTTGTTGGTTTCCCGAGCCTTGACCCATCTCCAAACGGTCAAACCTAGCATTCATGGCTTGTAATTGGGCTACAAGGGCACTATTATCATTCCCACCAACACTCGGCCTAGCACCACCCCTAGGATTTCCGTACTCCGCAGTATGAGTTGCCATCTCTTCAATCACATTCCAGCCCTTATCGTCATCTACATTCTTTTTGAAACCTCTCATTGGATTAGGCATCCAAAATAGCACGATGGTCATCGTACAACCCATTGTAAAATTGGTTGCACAAAAACCATTTCTCGAACCCGTGATGAGGAATAGATCGGATAAGTTTCTTGAAACGGACAAATGCCTCATAAAGGGTCTCGGTGGGTAACTGCTTGAAACTAGTGATTTGCCCCCTTAGGGCATTTGTTCTCTGTGGAGGGTAGTACCTTTTGTAGAAGGCTAGGGCGAGAGAATTCCAGTCAGTCACTCCCGCAGCTTCCTTGTCAAGGTCACGGTACCACTCACGAGCTCCGTCTAATAAGGAGAAGGGAAAAAGAACCTCCTTAACTTGTTCTTGCGTAACTCCAGCTGTGAGGGGTATGGTTGAGCAATAGTCAGTATAAGTCTCCATATGTTTTCCTGGGTCTTCGCCGCTCACTCCCTGAAATTGATTTCGCTCCACCAGATTTATGTAAGATGGGTGAATATCAAAATTTCCATTAGTAGCAGTAGGGAGTTGAAATCCCTTGGGAATGAAATCGGGTGAGGGCTCGGAATGAGTACACAGTTTCGGCATCGTAACTGGTACAGGAATATCAGCTACGAACTCTGAAGTCTCTTCTGCAAAGGTATCGAACTCGGAGGGTCCTTCTTCGTGAGAATTAGAAAATTCTTCGTAGATGGAATCAAGAGTTTGCAAATCCTCTGCTTGACGTATTTCCTTCCAGAAGTTTCGTAAAGCGCGAAAAGTCTTCTCAGGTTCGGGATCAAACGGTATGAGTTCGGACCTGTTGGACCTGGGCATAAACAGAAACTAAAGGAAAGGATGAGAACTGCCTCAAGGAATTTGGATCCCTTGAGACAAAAGACAAACTAAAATAAAGCCAATAAAATATCACCGTCTCCCCGGCAACGGCGCCAAAATTTGATGAGGCTGTCGCAACCCTATCAAAGATAACCAACTGGCCTAACTAATGCAGTAAGGAAGTCGGGATCGTATCCACAGGGAGACAGATATGAATTCTAAATGCTAAAATAAAGTCTGTCAAGATAACTAAAATTTGGGGTTTTTTTTGTTGTTTGACTAAACTAAAAAGTAGTGAAGGAAAGGGAGAAAAGAAAAGCGTAAAGAAAAGAGTATAAAAATATAAGGGAGAGAAAACTAGGATAGTCGGTTCACCAATGAAAGTGTAACGATTGGGGTTTAGGTCGCAGATCAGTCGCAATTATCGGTCTAAGGGGTAGTGAAAAGGTCCTCTCGGATCGATATTCGCCCTAGAATGCTTCTAGCGGGCTCTCGCAACTTACTAGGGCACTCTAATGTTTGTAGCAGGTCTAACCCTCACCAGGCTTTCGATCTTAGGTCGAGGTTTTACCAAATCAACTAATCAATCATGCGCATTAATTGACTAATCGCTATTAAATGCTACAATTAACAACAGAGACATACAATTACGAACTAGTCTAAACCTAAACGAACATCGTCACGTCATCAAAGGATCACCTATATCCTAGTCGAAGGGATTAACTATGCATAAAGGGATTAACAATTGAAATGAAAGAAATAACTAAAGAGGAAACCATGATCGCGAGATAAGCAGAGATGAATAAAGATAAAAGAAAGTAAGAGCAAGGAATAAAATTACCAATAAAAAGTGTTGAGTACTGAATTCCGGGAGGTTAGATCTTACAAGCTTGTAGATGAAATAAAATAAAAACAACTGACTAAAAGTTTTTCTGAGGAAAAGTAAGGAGAATAGATTTGAGATTAAAGTAAAAGTATCCCTAATGAAAACTCCCCAAACTGCTTAAAAACAAAATGTTCTGATAAACTTTCGACGACCTAATGGGCTTAGGTCAAATTTGGGCTTCGGAAGAAAGAAACCGGTCGATCGACTGAGCAAGTGGTCGATCGACTTTCCTATCGACCAAGAATGGTCGATCGACTAAGCAAATGGTCGATCGACTTTTACTATCGGCCAAGAGTGGTCGATCGACTGGTTCTGGGCTTGACTTGGACGTTGACTTCAAAAATGCGCTTCCTTGACTTGATACAAAGGGTGGTTCACTTCTCCTGACTTCCTAAATGCAAACTTGAGGACAAACTTCGACTCCGAATACATACTTCCGAATATATTCCTGCAATTAATACAAGAAGGCTCAAAGTAGGCAATTCGGGGCTAAAAGTAGTAAGGTGTTTGGCAAAAGAGCATAAAAATGCATGCAAAAGAAGTCTAAAAGACTATAGAAATGGCATGCATCAGACTTCATCAAACTCTAACCCATTGTCACTCCTTATAGTTTTAACACGCACTTTAAAATGGTTTTGTACGTCATTTATAGGGCTTTTAGCATGGGTAAGGCATTGCTTTTATGTCCAAGGAGGTGAGTCCAGGTGGTCCTAGAGTAGTCTTCAACTATGGTGAGGAAATATTTATGTCCATTGTGTGTGGGAGTATGGTATGGACCCCAAAGGTCAACATGCAACAAATCAAAGATAGTTTTGGCATTAGAGTAGCTATCATGGAAAGATAATCTACGAAACATAGCCTTGGGACATATTTGACAAATAGAAAATTGTTGTTCCTTACATGTGGATATGTTTCAAATTAGAAAAAGAGACTTGGCCTAATCTACAATGCCATCTATTGAGCGAAACAGCAGCATTGTTCACAGCAGTATACATGTGAGGAATGAGGCTTGATTTTGTAGCAGCTTTGGTGTCATGGTTGGGTTTGAAATCAGCATAGTACAGACCCTGTCTTTGTCTACCATGGATCAAGGGTTTGTCCATAGAACGGACCTGAAGGATACAATGATTAGGGGTGAATATAGTGTCGGAAGAAAGTCTTTTAGTAAGTTGGCTAATGGATAAAAGATTAAAATGAAAATCAAGTACGTGCAAAACATTATAAAGAGTGACTTTCGGTGAAAGTTTGATAATGCCAACATTCATAACTTTAGCCTTGCTCCCATTAGGGATGGTGATGGTGGAAGGAGTATCAAGTTTCTTGTAAACATCAAACAGTTGTAAATAAGGATTAATGTGGCTAGAACAACCACTATCAATAATCCATTCTTGTAAAGGAACAGTGATGTTACCTGCTGATGACCAGTTTTTATCGTCAATTCTGGCACCAAAAACAATTTGTAAAACTCCCAAATTAAGTATTATAATTTAGGGTCGAACCCAAATGACGGTGTGGATTATCGTTTAGCTACGTTCTAGTTTAAGTCAAAGTCGGGGTAATAGGGTTTTTGTGAAGTGACTAATAACTAAGTAAGAAGTAAAACAAGATGCAAACAAGATGCAAAGACTACTCCGCATAACTAAATGAAGGAAAATATATTTCATTCATCTCACCCTTTTAATGGAATAATAAAGAAAAGGTCTAACATATGACTCAAATAAAATTAAAAAAAAAAAAAAAAAATAGACTTTACACAGGATTCCTGTTCTTAGTCCATAGCAAAACTTTATTGGCAAACACCATATCTGCTGCGGTAGTGCGGTGATGCATGCCCATGCAAGGGTTGCAGCACCCGCTAATCATCAGGCTAAGGAGGCAACAAGACGGAATTTGATGTAAACTGTTTGTGGATGAAGAGTACGAGTTCCACTCATCCATAACTTATCCGCAAGATTAATGGACATCTTCTGTCTACTTTAATGTCTTAAACAAGTAGAAAGAAATCACTGATAATGTAGATGGAGAAAAGAGACCTCGCATGAGTCGCATTCAGAGGTGCCGGTGCAACAAGATAATTGAGGATCCATCATGGGAAAGTTTCATTATCTCAACTGCTAATAACAGTTGCACAAATGAGTGCAGTATGGAAATGTTTCATTCATACAGAGACACACACACAGGCGACACAGCCTTATTCATAGAAAACAAATTACAGCAATGTAAACCATGATCATCAAAGACTAGCAGACTAACTACAAGTCTACAAGTTACAGTACAACATAATCGACAACAACAAGGTTATCAACAAAACTCCTCACCTCGTTTTTCTCCTTACTCAACTCCTCATTATCCCCTGCAGCATCCGATTGGTTTAGCTCCTTAACCCCATTGAAAACCCCTAATGATGCAAGTGAAAACCCTTGTGCCCTTTCCGGCGAAAAATTCTCCCCAAAACTTAACTGCTCAATTCCTTCAACTTTGTCCTTTAACCCACCGAACACCTTCATCACCTTCCCTTTTTCTTGGTCTCCTAACCCCTCCTTCAACTTCACTAATTTTAATCTCATTGCAGACCCGGGTTTTACATCCAATGGACCTTGTAGGTCCTCTGCCACCCAATCGAAGGCCAGCAGGCCCTCACAAATGGGAAGTACACTGCTTCGTACCACAGATAAATGGGTGTTGGAAGCCGAGTAGTTGGCAAGATCCTCCTTCGTTCGGTACCTGAGACAGAGTGGAAAACCCGATAGTAAGTCTTGCTTCAGAGTTCAGACATACAGTATCTTTTAATCTGTAAAACGGACTTGTGGTATGATTTGTACGTATTTGTCTCGTCTTAAGGACAAGAAATTGAGAAAACATGAAGATGAGTTAACCAATAATGATTTTTTGTTTTTGTGTTGATGGGTATCCATCTTAGATAATGGTTACAAAAAAATGGGGTCGATTTATGTTTCGAGTAATATTCAGTCCATATAATCAATCCGTCACCAAATTGCAATTCGATGGCAGCTCCTAAACTCGCAACCACCCGTAAAATAGTAGTCCCTCCGTCACAATCTTTTGTATAGTTTCATTCTTGTTTATATGCACCCTACGTCTCAATCATTATCATTAAACATTTGTTTTGCTTGTTCAAAATACCCCTGAATTAAAAAGGCAAAAAATGATAGGGACAAAGGAGTCATTTTTACGACAAAAAAAAACAATTGCAATTGGCCAAAGCCATGCGGTATCCCATCTTACTGGTCTCAATCAATTGTTTACTTAATAAGATAAATAGAGAAAGGGTAGTACTAGTAGAGTAGTAGAGTAGTACCTGCTGTGGAGCAAGTGTGTAAAGGTAAGTGAGGGAGAAGAGTTCCGGAGCAGTGGGCCGGCAGTAAGGTGGAGAACCATGTCCATAGATCGAAGCCCATTAAGCCCGTCAACCATGGCAGCCAACTGGGTTGAATCCGCAGAGGGCTTGATGTTGAACAAAACCACATGCTCCACCGTCTGAGACGACGACATTCTGACTTGGAACTGTCGGCGCTGGTGGTTCACACGGCGGAGCACAGGGTGGCGATGAGTGGCGCCGAATATTGCTGGTGGTGCGATGACACATGGTCGGGCACTTGTACGGATCATCATCATCTTTGTTGATTTGCTTGTTTTGTTTTGTTTTGGTAGAAAATGGGAGTCGTGAATTATGTGGGAGTGGGATGTATTTAAAAGAGTTCTTTTGTCAAGAGTTGGTGATTTGTTGTAGTCAAAATTCAAAATGTTTAATTCTGTATTTGTGCGTACTCTCTCTATTTACATGTTTGGAATTTGTATTTCTGCGCAAGTTTTTGAACTCTAGATTTATCACCTTCACATTTTGTGAAAAAATTGACTATGTCAAATCAAATGTCTAAGATTTTTAACAATTGGAGATGGGACTATAAATTTGGGATACTCGATGATATAAAAAAATGTATAGATTAGGGATCATCGTAATTACAAAATTACAATTCGTACCAAACTAACAAGTAACTATACAAGTTTTTTTTGTCAGGTGGTTATGAACAGTTTAGTTTTTTTTTTGGTACAAGAGAGGGGCAAAGCCTCGAGATTAAGTAGCGACAATGCAGGGAAAAGAAACTCATAAAACATCTTCTCTAAGAATGGGACATAAAGCAACAGGAGGAGCCGAAAGGATAGTAGTCGTAGGGGCTGAGTTAACTCGTTGATTTGCGACCCAGTCAGCAGCTCGGTTAGCTTCTCTATACGAGTGCTCGATTTTGACCGTCCAATCTTGAATTTTCATTAGGTCTTTGCATTGTTGGACAAGAGGGCGTAAACCATTGCTTAGCAGTTGTTCTTCACATACGACTTTAACACATGAACTATTATCCATTAAGACTAGCAACTTGGGAATATGTAGGGATCTTGCATGCTGAAGTCCGGTTAGGAGGGCTCGCATCTCAGCTCTCATAGAATTGCAAATACCACAGGAATATAAAAAAGCTGACACAAAATTACCCGTATCATCACGAATGATACCACCACACCCTGCATTTCCTGGATTACCTTTAGATGCACCATCTATATTTAACACAAACCACCCGAAGGGAGGAGGATAACATAAATTTCCTCGTAAGAAGATCCTGGGTACGAAGTAAATAATGAGAATGAATCAAACACATTCTTTGAGCTAGAAAATTGTTGATGTAGAAAGGCAATAGGATTAATTGGGTTATCATCTCCTCTTCCAAACACAACATTATTTCTCCATTTCCATATTCACCAACAAGTAATCGCAAATTTCATAGGCCAGTCCGTACATTATAATTAATCCAATTGGTGAAAGGAAGTGACATGAATAAATCAGCAGGCATAGGAAGGCCAATATCATTCCAAATATCAATAGAGAAAGGGCAAAGTCGAAGTAGGTGATCAGTAGTCTCATCTTCTGACAAACATCTAAGGCACATAAGATCATCTGATATACGTCGACGAACTCGGTTATAGTTGCACATGGTCCGACCATGTGAAGCAATCCACATAAACATACAGATTCTTTGTTGGACCGGTAACTTCCAAATAAGGTGCCATTCAACTGTGTCTGGTTCGGGGGGTAAAACATTTGGTCTAATGAAAGCAAGAGCTGACTTGATAGTAAATTTACCGTTTGAAGTTCCGCTCCAAAAGAAGGCATCTTCAATGTAGGGCTCAGAAGCTAGAGAGTAGGCCTCCATTTTTAAAAGCTCTTCCCTTGGAAGAAAATTAGAGAAGTGGTCCCACTTTCATCCCGTCTCTTCGTCCCACATTTCGCTTACTATGGCTCCTAAAATCGACTCCGGGATTAACGATATAGCCTTGTCCGAGAGACACCCACCATCAACCCAATTATGATCCCAGAATAAGGTAGTCCTACCATTTCCTATAGCGACCGACGTACCTGATGCGACGATGTTTGCTTCTGAAGTGATTCCGACCCAAACATTAGACATATTCGATTTAGGTTGGAACATGTTTACGTCGCACCTCCCATTGCAGTATTTAGCTCGTAGAATCCTCGACCATAACCGATGTGGCTCAGCAAGAATACGCCAGCCTAATTTAGTAAGGAACGCTGCATTTGATTGACGTGTTGATCGTATGCCCAAGCCTCCCATGCTTTTGGGTTTTTGGATCGTTTCCCATGATATTAAGTGAATTTTTCTAGTCGATTCAGTACATCCCCATAAGAATTGCCTTTTCTAAGTTGATCTTTATTGCCATGAGACCCCGGCTGCCTATCTTTTTCTTCATAGTATGAATTGTTTCTTGAAAAATAACAATATTATCCGATATTTGTCGACCCGGTACAAACCCGCTCTGATTTTCAGAAATCAGTCTCGGAAGAACCTTCTTAATTCTATTAGCTAGAACTTTGCTTATCATTTTATATGCAACATTACACAGACTAACAGGACGGAATTGGGACACATATTCCGGGTCTGTGACTTTTGGAATCAGAACGATATTGGTTTCATTAAGACCATAAGGCATACCCTTTCCTTCCAATGCTTTCATTACCATAGAACAAACATCATTTCGAACTATGTCCCAATGCTTTTGATAGAAGAGTGCTTGAAACCCGTCCGGTCCCGGAGCTTTGAGCGGTCCCATCTGAAATATAGCTCTTTCTATTTCCGCAATAGAATAATATCGTGTAAGGATATGCCACTGTTCATTACTGAATTCTTGAAAAATATCATAAGACACATAAGTTGTAGGATCATGGGGAGTATCATCTGTGTATAAAGCCTCATAATAATCAATAAAAAGTTTTTTTACCTCGTTAGGCTCTTCTACCCATACATCTTCATTATTTTTTAAAGCTGAAATTCGGTTTTGCCACCGTCGAATCAGAGTATTAACGTGAAAATATGAGGTATTACGATCCCCGTCTTTCAAATATTCAACTCTCGACTTCTGGTACCATAGTAGTTCTTCTCGCTCAACGATAACATCTAATTCCTTTCTTAACTTGGAGTCAAGTTTAATCAAATTGCTCGTTCGTTTCACAGCCAGATGTCGTTGGCAGCCTTCAATTCTAGCTATCAGCTGCCTTTTAAGGTGAAAAATGTTGCCAAAAACTTCTTCATTCCATTTTTTGTAATTTACTCGAAAGATCAGACAGTTGGGTTACGATACTAGCAGACTGTGACGAACTCCATGTAGAAGAGATGAATTCTGAAAAAAATTCTTGCGTGAGCCATGCTGCTTGAAACCTGAATGGTTTTCTTATTGAACTTAAAGGTGCAAAACCATTAGGTGATATCAAAAGAGGGCAATAATCGGACCGAAAGGCCGGCAAATGCTTAACACTCGCCTCACTAAAAAGAACGCTCTATTCACTATTGCATAGTGCTCTGTCAAGACGGGCACTTTGACGAGTTTCCAAGAATTTCCACGAGCCCAAGTGTGCAAAGGACCAGAAAGTTCGAGCTCGATTAGTTCACAGTTTTCAATCCAATTATCAAACAACTAGCATCGACGAGCCATATTACTATCTCCTCCATGTCGTTCAGACAGATTTCGGGTTTCATTATAGTCCCCGACTGCTAACCAAGGATGATTATTAGCACGAGCAAAATTCTCTAATTCCAACCAAAGTCGTCTTCGGTCAGTTGGGTTGGGACTAGCGTAAACGACGGAGAAAACCCAAGGAGGTTCTCCTCTTCTAACAACTTCCACGGTAAGGTACTGATTATGTTTGGTAGTTGGTATAACATCTACTAACTCAGGTTTCCAGTATAACCAAATCCCGCCACTAAAACCGATGGTATCTACTCGAACATGACTGTCATATCCAAGAATGGTTCGCAATTTTTCTGCATGCTCACCACCCATATGCGTCTCTATGAGTGCCATAATTGTGGGTTTATAAGTTCTCACAACTTCCTTTAAAGCGGTAATTTTCAATTTAATTATTTCCCACACCTTGAATATTCCACACCATACAAGAGATATGGGAAAATATCGGACTTAAATTTGGTATTAATTCAGACATAAGAAAAGGGCAATATTGTATAGCTGTTAGATAAGCGCGACTTACTAGCGATAATACGTGTTCAATTCTCCATGGAATCGACATCTCTATCAAGAGATTTGTCGGTTTCTGCTTGGTTGTTTCGAACTTGATTTGCAGAACTGGGCTCTCCGGTATCGTCACCCCCATAAAGGGACCGTGCATCTCCATCCATTGTGGTACTGTGATCTGAATTCGAGGAGGGACCATCTCGAATTGGGGGTGCTCTTATTAGTGCCGAAGTTGAAGGAATGGATTGTTGAAGTAGGACACATGAGGGGCTGGAACTAGTGTCATTCAACACAGCTGGACCGTGATTGCTAGCTTGAGGAAGGACTGTTGTAACAGCCCGTATTTTTATAAAAGTAATTTTAATCATTTAAAAGTAGTTTACGGAATTTAATAATATTTTAATTATAAGTCGTGAGTTTTATTTTAAGAAATGTCGTTAAGTCCGTCTTGAGTTGTTTAATTTAAAGATGTCACGTTTCCTTGGTAATTTACGTTTTAAGAATTTCCGCTCCTTACATTTTTACAAAACCGACTCAAGTGAAATATAAAGTACACCACTCACTTCTTTTCCACGTTACTCCTTCTTCACCAAAGAAAAAGAATACAGTGACTTGTTTCTCCATTTTTGCTCTTTCTCAACTTCACAAAATCATCATCCGTTTTCTCATCTCAACTCCGTTTGACATAAGGTGTCGACATTGACGACCCGGATAAGGATTCGTATATTGTTCAAGACTAGACGTGAAGAAATCACTCTTTAAGGTGACGATAATGAGAAACTCGGCCTTTTGTCTATATTAGCACTTTACTTGATTTTTAGTATGTTTATCTACTAGAAACATGTTTAGGTTATGTGGATTGTGGTTGTGATGCTGTAAATTAGTTAGTATCATGTTAGGATTTGATGATTATATGTTTCTCACATGATTTATGGAGTATTAATGATGGGTAATAGGTTATGTGGAGAAATGGAGGTTTTGTTAATTTGGTATGAATGTTTATGTTTGATCTTTGATTATGATTTAAGAATGTGGTATGAATGTTTGTAGATGCTGTTAATCGTGATTTTAGTAGTGTATACAAAGTATAGAAGCAATCCCATGAAGTTTAATTGAATTCTTGAATGTCGAATTTGCGTATTTCTGGGCAGAGGACTCCCAGCCGGTCTGAGGCCGGCGGCCGGTGGACCGGCTGAGAGCCCCATTGGGTATTTGTTGTTGTCGTTCTTGTTTTTGCAAAATTTGAGAAAAGGGTCCCCAGCCGGTGGACCGGCGGCCGGCTGGGAGACCATTTTGTTGTGTCTTTGTTGTTTGTTAGAAATTGGGAAAAAGGGTTCCCAGCCGGTGGACCGGCAGCCGGCCGACCGGCTGGGAGTACCTCTTAGTTGTTTTTGTTGGTTTTGAGCATGAGGGATTGGGACTCTCAGCCGGCCAACCGGCAGCCTGTGGCTGACCGGCTGAGAGCCCCTGATCGAATTGTTTTGCTCATAACTTATGTTTCGCATGTCGGATTTGATTGATTCTTTTTCCGTATGTTTCGTATGCTTGTTTGAAGTCCCAAGAAATTGGGCGGCACTTATGTCGGGTTCGGTAATGGATTTGAGGATGAAAGACCCCCCGGCCGGGCAACCGGAAGGGAGACCGGCTCTCGCCTCAAATTAGTTCCCGAAGTTGGCTAAGTGTTACATGGGTGTTTAATGATGAGTTATTTAAGAAATGATTGTCATTCGAATTTGAGTTGTTGTACATCTTAGAGATGACATATGTGATTTGTGTAAACCTGCTGTGCGCTGCTATAGTACTCGAGTTCTCACTTGACTCCATTGTGTAGCTGGTTGGCCGTAGTGGCTTGGTCCTCACGGTCAGGTCTTAGATTGTCTGCCCGCCTTCGGGCATATCTCGTTCCTAGCTAGTTCGGGTCTTGGGGGTGCCTCGTGCACTTGTCGAATCGGGGATCGTGATTCGTTTGCGCTCCGAGAATCTGGCCAGGTTTAGACTAGGACAGTCTTTTGATGTCGTCCTACCAAGGGGTTGTATAGTCTGAGATTGGGGATGTCGTGGTATATAGACGAGTCGATTGTCGGCCTGCTCATAGTAGTCTAGTAGAGTCACTTGGCTGATCAATCTAGTAAGAGTCGAGTCGCTTGGTTGACCTATCTCTTATTTGTAGAGTCACTTGGATGACCTATTTGTTTTAGGAGTCGAGTCACTTGGATGACCTATCTCTTGTCTGTTGAGTCACATGGTTGGCCTATTGTTGTTAGAGTCGAGTTACTAGGTGACCTATCTCTTGTTGATATAGTTGGTTGTTGAGTTTGCCTTAGTTGTATTTGTGAATGTATGATACTTGGTTATCTTAGTATTGTTCGTCCAAGGCATTGGACGACTCTTAGTCTGGTTTCGTAAATGGTTTGGATTGAAAGACCCCCCGGCCGGGCAACCGGAAGGGAGACCGGCTCTCCTTCCAAATAGTTTCCGAAGTTGGTTGAGAGCCTTGCATAAGTATTTGCATGTTGACTTGAGATTGAGATATTGAGATTTGTATGCTTCACATGTTTTATATATGATGGAGTATATTGTATGCTTATGTGTTATGTGTCATTGACAATAGGTGGCTAGGAGCACTCTAGTTACTCCCCACTGACTGTGGCGCACATGTTGTATGTGTGTAGGTACATGAGGCTGTTTTGCAGGGGGTTACGTTGAGGCTAGCGAGCGATGATCCTTCGTCGTTGACTTTTACCTTATCGTGTAGCTAGACCTTAGACTTATGTTTCAGTATTTTGTGCCTGTAGGATATGCTATCCCGGGCTGCTTTTGTATCGCACTTATATACTTATTTATGTTTCATTTCTTCTTCTGCATGTTTAGTTTGTTAAGACACCTCGCATGTTTTATTTATCTCATCAAAAGTTTTAATTCCGCTGCATTTTTGGCATGTTTTGTATGTTTACTTTTACGCTTTCGCGAGGGGTTTTACAGTTGGTATCAGAGCGTCGTTATCGCTCCCGACGCACTCATGTAATCCCCAAACTTAACTTGACCAAAAACTTGAATAATGAATGAGAGATTTGGGTAGACTTAAGGACAAGTGGTAGACTGTTTGTGATTGTTAATTGTTAGGTTAATACTGTTTTCTCTTTTGAAGGATGGTGAGACCCACGGCTGCTGATAACATTTTGTTGCAAGCAATTCATCACTTGCTTGAGACCCAGAGACAACAAGCAGGGAATGTTCCACCTCCTCCACCGCCAGGCAACGAGGCTAATCGTCCTGGTAGTTTCTCTTGGATAGCTTCGCAGATGTCCCGTAGCCATGTGAAGACTTATGGTGGTGAGGTTGATCCGGTAGCTCTTACCGAGTGGTTCAGGGAGATGGAAAAGAGCTTTACCCTGTATGCGGTGGGTAGAGAGGATAGAGTGCGGCTAACCACTCACTTTCTGACCCTTGAGGCCGATAGGTGGTGGGCATTGACTGGACCTACTTTCACTCTTGATCCTTTGTTCGATTGGGAGGCTTTTAAGGATAAGCTCGAGACGAGGTTTTATCCTAAGGAGCTCAGATCACAGCGACTCAAAGAATTCATGGATTTGAAGCAAGGCAAGATGTCAGTTCAGGAGTTTACCGACCGATTCAACCAACTTGCTCATTTCGCATCGAGGTTTGTCAGAGATGAGGCTGAGAGAGTCTACTTTTACCGTGGGAAGCTAGGACCGCGCATCGAGAGCATGGTTCGTCGTGACTCGACTTCTTTCGTTGAGGTCTATGATGATGCTATTTGGGCAGAGAGTTCCATCCGGGCCATAGATGCCGAGATTAGAGCTTCTTCTTCTTCTGCTCCCTCTTCCTTACAGACTTCCTCCCGTGAGAAGAGATCCTTTGATCCTTCACCTGATTCTCCGGTACCTCAGTTTAAGAAGTTCAAGAGGTTCGACCCATCTAAGGTTAAGGACCCGGTGCCTGTACCTAATGCTCCTCTGAAGTGTTTCAAGTGTCATAAGGATCTTCACCTTGGAGTTGACTGCAACGGCGACCCCTACACCTGCTTTGCCTGCAACAAGACCGGACACCGCTCCTTTGAGTGCCCCGAGAGGAGGATTGTCGCTGGTAGAGCTGCTACTGCTGCTGGTGCAGTTCAAAGACCGAAGCCCAGGGGTACCGTGTACGTGATGAGTCGTGCTGCAGCCGAGGCTTACCCTCACCTAGTCACCGGTATGTCTTCATTGATGTTTCCATTTTGCCTTAAGGCGTTGTCTTAAGCTCAACCTTGTTCTTCTTTCGTGTCTTGCACCGAAGTTTTCTCCCTTTTAACCGCTTCCTTTTTCTGCTCTTGGTGACTTCTTTGGGAATTTCCTTCCTTTTGGCGGTTGTAAACCTCTTTTGTTTTTACAAATTTTATTGGTTCAACGTTTGAAAGATCTAAAAAGTTGATTTTTAGAAAAACCTGGTTTTGAGAAGTTAGATAATTTTACAGCTTTGATGGATTTCAGCGTTGGTTTGCCATTTGAACTCGTTATTGGAGACGTCTGATAACCTGTACTATGCCTATCAACATCGGATCGATCTAAATTTTAAAATTTTCATTGATTTTCACCTTGGTTTTGCCTTCGGATTAGAATGTCAGGTTCTTGAATGCGCAACGAGAACCCCAACGTTCCTTAATGGAGGCTCGACTACGGATTTTGCTTTTGAAATTTTTTTTTGAAAAGAAGCCTAAGCTTTTGTATATCAAGGTTTCTGTGAAAGTTTTAATTGTTAATGTTGTCCTTGTAACTGCTTTCAAGTTTCGAGGACGGAACTTTTTAAAAGATGGGGTGATTGTAACAGCCCGTATTTTTATAAAAGTAATTTTAATCATTTAAAAGTAGTTTACGTAATTTAATAATATTTTAATTATAAGTCGTGAGTTTTATTTTAAGAAATGTCGTTAAGTCCGTCTTGAGTTGTTTAATTTAAAGATGTCACGTTTCCTTGGTAATTTACGTTTTAAGAATTTCCGCTCCTTACATTTTTACAAAACCGACTCAAGTGAAATATAAAGTACACCACTCACTTCTTTTCCACGTTACTCCTTCTTCACCAAAGAAAAAGAATACAGTGACTTGTTTCTCCATTTTTGCTCTTTCTCAACTTCACAAAATCATCATCCGTTTTTTCATCTCAACTCCGTTTGACATAAGGTGTCGACATTGACGACCCGGATAAGGATTCGTATATTGTTCAAGACTAGACGTGAAGAAATCACTCTTTAAGGTGACGATAATGAGAAACTCGGCCTTTTGTCTATATTAGCACTTTACTTGATTTTTAGTATGTTTATCTACTAGAAACATATTTAGGTTATGTGGATTGTGGTTGTGATGCTGTAAATTAGTTAGTATCATGTTAGGATTTGATGATTATATGTTTCTCACATGATTTATGGAGTATTAATGATGGGTAATAGGTTATGTGGAGAAATGGAGGTTTTGTTAATTTGGTATGAATGTTTATGTTTGATCTTTGATTATGATTTAAGAATGTGGTATGAATGTTTGTAGATGCTGTTAATCGTGATTTTAGTAGTGTATACAAAGTATAGAAGCAATCCCATGAAGTTTAATTGAATTCTTGAATGTCGAATTTGCGTATTTCTGGGCAGAGGACTCCCAGCCGGTCTGAGGCCGGCGGCCGGTGGACCGGCTGAGAGCCCCATTGGGTATTTGTTGTTGTCGTTCTTGTTTTTGCAAAATTTGAGAAAAGGGTCCCCAGCCGGTGGACCGGCGGCCGGCTGGGAGACCATTTTGTTGTGTCTTTGTTGTTTGTTAGAAATTGGGAAAAAGGGTTCCCAGCCGGTGGACCGGCAGCCGGCCGACCGGCTGGGAGTACCTCTTAGTTGTTTTTGTTGGTTTTGAGCATGAGGGATTGGGACTCTCAGCCGGCCAACCGGCAGCCTGTGGCTGACCGGCTGAGAGCCCCTGATCGAATTGTTTTGCTCATAACTTATGTTTCGCATGTCGGATTTGATTGATTCTTTTTCCGTATGTTTCGTATGCTTGTTTGAAGTCCCAAGAAATTGGGCGGCACTTATGTCGGGTTCGGTAATGGATTTGAGGATGAAAGACCCCCCGGCCGGGCAACCGGAAGGGAGACCGGCTCTCGCCTCAAATTAGTTCCCGAAGTTGGCTAAGTGTTACATGGGTGTTTAATGATGAGTTATTTAAGAAATGATTGTCATTCGAATTTGAGTTGTTGTACATCTTAGAGATGACATATGTGATTTGTGTAAACCTGCTGTGCGCTGCTATAGTACTCGAGTTCTCACTTGACTCCATTGTGTAGCTGGTTGGCCGTAGTGGCTTGGTCCTCACGGTCAGGTCTTAGATTGTCTGCCCGCCTTCGGGCATATCTCGTTCCTAGCTAGTTCGGGTCTTGGGGGTGCCTCGTGCACTTGTCGAATCGGGGATCGTGATTCGTTTGCGCTCCGAGAATCTGGCCAGGTTTAGACTAGGACAGTCTTTTGATGTCGTCCTACCAAGGGGTTGTATAGTCTGAGATTGGGGATGTCGTGGTATATAGACGAGTCGATTGTCGGCCTGCTCATAGTAGTCTAGTAGAGTCACTTGGCTGATCAATCTAGTAAGAGTCGAGTCGCTTGGTTGACCTATCTCTTATTTGTAGAGTCACTTGGATGACCTATTTGTTTTAGGAGTCGAGTCACTTGGATGACCTATCTCTTGTTTGTTGAGTCACATGGTTGGCCTATTGTTGTTAGAGTCGAGTTACTAGGTGACCTATCTCTTGTTGATATAGTTGGTTGTTGAGTTTGCCTTAGTTGTATTTGTGAATGTATGATACTTGGTTATCTTAGTATTGTTCGTCCAAGGCATTGGACGACTCTTAGTCTGGTTTCGTAAATGGTTTGGATTGAAAGACCCCCCGGCCGGGCAACCGGAAGGGAGACCGGCTCTCCTTCCAAATAGTTTCCGAAGTTGGTTGAGAGCCTTGCATAAGTATTTGCATGTTGACTTGAGATTGAGATATTGAGATTTGTATGCTTCACATGTTTTATATATGATGGAGTATATTGTATGCTTATGTGTTATGTGTCATTGACAATAGGTGGCTAGGAGCACTCTAGTTACTCCCCACTGACTGTGGCGCACATGTTGTATGTGTGTAGGTACATGAGGCTGTTTTGCAGGGGGTTACGTTGAGGCTAGCGAGCGATGATCCTTCGTCGTTGACTTTTACCTTATCGTGTAGCTAGACCTTAGACTTATGTTTCAGTATTTTGTGCCTGTAGGATATGCTATCCCGGGCTGCTTTTGTATCGCACTTATATACTTATTTATGTTTCATTTCTTCTTCTGCATGTTTAGTTTGTTAAGACACCTCGCATGTTTTATTTATCTCATCAAAAGTTTTAATTCCGCTGCATTTTTGGCATGTTTTGTATGTTTACTTTTACGCTTTCGCGAGGGGTTTTACAACTGTTATAGATGAAATTTGACTGGGTTTCTTGAAATCTGGGTAGCTCTTGGAGTTGGAGTATTTGTGATATCATACAAAACAGGGGAAGCATGTGACGGGGTCTTGGTTGAAATCTTTTTCTGGTTAACTTTTGTAGCTTTGATTGTATTTCGAGAGGGAATATTTTTATGATTATATCTAGTATCTTTAAGTATGGGGGGAATATTTGATTGATTTATGGAATATGTTTTTGGGAAAACAGAGGGAGTTTTATTAGGAGCAGCTATGGTTGAGTTATGGGAAGTTTCCAAAGTATTATTATTTTTCACGTTAGTTTTGGAAAGTAAATCAAATCTCGACCCATGATTATTATTTTTTCCAAATTTGAAAATAGGAGACGAATCCGTAATCGGGTCTGAAATCGAGCCTTTGATTTGTGCCCGTTTTTTTGGCGGTTTTCTGACCATCATCCATTCGCCAAACTTGGGAGCAGTATCCGTTTGATTGATATAAGTAACATTTTCGGAAATCGGTTGGGGTTGGCAAAGTAAAGCTTCCTATGAGATTTGTTCTTCGTCCTGGATATTAGAGGATTCTGATTTAGGACACAAATCAGAATTATGTCCTACCCGACCGCATTGAAAACATATCATACAAAGCCCTTCGTATTGAATATGATAAACTTTGCCCTTCATACGGAATTTTGACAGTAAAGGCTTTGCGATATTTATTTCTACGCTCATTCTTGTGAATTGGCCTCTCTCCGCCTGGGCTGTATTTTTATCAATGCGTATAAGAGTTCCTATGCGCGAACCCACCTTCCGTAAAAAAGCTTCATTAAAATACTCAACGGGAAGATTAGGGATACGAATCCATACTGAATTTTGTCTTTAGTAGGGACAAAATTTGGGACCCATCTTCTTATTGTGAGATAGTGATCATCAATCATCCACAGGCCTTGAGTTACGACATGATCATAATCTTGTTTAGACGAGAACCATGCTACATAATACGCATGACTTAGATCCGTAAGCGTAAGTTTACCTTTAATCGACCATTTTGCTTGAAGCTTGCGCATGAGCGACAAGTACCCTATTTGTTTGTCAAACATCTTGATAATAAGTGCTCGTCTCCATGGTGTTCGGATGGCCGTTTTCTCCTCTTTTGACAAGCGGATTATGGGACATAGTTCATCATCTTCTTCCGATTCTGCCATATCATCATCATCAGAGTCGAATATTAGATCTTCTAAACACGAAGATTCCTCTTCGGAATTAGAGTTATCGAATCCTTGGACTACATTCTTGAACAAAATTGGTGAAAGATTATTCGTTCGAGTAATTTCTGTATTAATTCTGACTTCGCTCGAAATGGGTGATGGGTCGTCAGTAGAAGACGAATTATTAGTAAGAAATTCGCTTATATGTATTGTTTTTCGTTTCGAGTTCTTTGTGAGTTGAGGAAATTCAGATGGAGAATAGCCTATCACAGAGGTAGACGGTGCTCTACTATGTGATTCGAGTGGAGTCTCCGGCGGGAGACCATTCAAAACATTTTGCATTTTCTTAGAGATCAGAGGAAATTTTAGTGAGAGGAAATATTTGAGTTCTATTAGAGATCAGTTTATGATATTGCTTTAATAATAGCATATGTTGACCTATTAAGATGCCTAGGACAATGATTTAAAAAAAACAATGACATATTGAAATACAGTTTAAAAGATTATTCACTGTTGATGCAATGTCTTTGTCGATATCGCCACACCCATTTGCTTGTAGGACCAAGTTTAGACAATCACTTGTAGCATCAAGGTGATAAAACTGTCGTTGAATTGCATCCTCACAAGCCCATAATAATGCCAAAGCTTCAGCATGAATGAGTGAAATAGCCCAGAATGATCTTGAACTCCAATGAATCAAAGTTCCTTGAGAATCCCGTAGAATTCATCATGCAGTTGCTTTAAGATTGTTCTTCCACGAAGCGTCACATTTGATTCTTATATGTTGCTGACATGGTAAAGGGCCTATGATGGATGTTGGGAAGTGATGGCGGAGCAATGAAGAAGTATCCATATCATCCTTTTTCTACCAAATTTGAAGTCTCTCCTTTTGTATTCATGCCAGAGAATTTGGTAATGTTATTCTCAACTTCTAAATTGATTTTTCTGAATATATCCTCAGAATGAAAATATTGTCCTTTAAACATGGTGTCATTTCGAATACCCCAGATTCCCCAAAAAGTAGCCATGAAGATTGAAATCAGATACATGTCATCCTTTTTTTGTAAAATATAAAGGATTAATTGATAAGAATAGTCTGAACTATGGGTGTCCTGCTCAAAATGCTCCAAACTCTATTTTAACTACCAATATAACCAACTAAAACTCTCATTCGCTTTTATTATAATATATGACCTATTACCTGCTAATTAAGTGATAAAATTTCTAACCATTCTTTAATCCGTCTTTCTCTTTATATTTCTTTGTTAATTTATTCACCTAATCATACCAATAAAACATGCTACAATAAGTTAAAAAAACAACATATTCTATTCAAAGCAAATGAGGGCATTAATTGGTTATATTGCTAGTTAAAATAAAGTTTAGAGCATTTTGAGCAGTTGACTCATAGTTCGGAGTATTTCTATCAATTAACCCAAATATAAAAGGTATGTTATCCAGTTTATAATCCATGACTGAATCGGTTGATGATCCCCAGAGACGCATCTGATTCCTAAAGGTGAGTTTAGCCAAATATGAGCAGGCACTGGACAATCTCGAAATAAATGTTCAAGTGTTTCTGAACAAATATCCGGCTGACAATCTAAACATGAAACTTCCATGATGCAATTCCTTTTCAGAAGTTCAGACAGACAAGGTAAAGAATTCGTGATGATTTTCCAGAGTAATATCTTCCATTTGTTTAAAATGCTTAATATCCATAAAAAAATTCGACGGAAAACCGTACATGAATCATTAATTCGGTTCTTATCTTTATGGGTAGCCTTCTTATTCCATAGAGATTGTAAGGCTATTGCAAAACCACTTTTTGTTGTGTAATTCCCATTTGTTGTAGCATTCCAAATTAACTGATCACAATCATCTTGATACGTAGTTGGTGTTGCTAAAATCCATGTTGCAGTTTCATGATCACATAAACTCCTAATATGATCTTCATCCAATTGCCCATTTGATTTTATCATATCAGAAACCTTATTATATGGAAGGGACGAAACATTGATATTCAGTAAAGAACAAAGATTTGAATTTTTTACCCAGTAATCTCTCCAGAAATCCATATTTGAATTGAAACCAATTTTCCACGATAACTTAGTTTTTAGGAGTTGTAAGCCCCATAAAATACTCCGTCCTCCCCATGACATCTGTTTCGACTTCCAAATATCTGTCTCCCAATTTTTTTGATTTTGATACTTATACTTGTTTCCTACCACTCGACTTAATAGTGCATTAGGTTGTGTCAAAATTTTCCATCTAATCTTTGCAAGTAGACTTTGGTTAATACACTTAGTGCGTCTAAACCCTAATCCACCTTTAGTTTTTCTTTGATTAAGAAAAAGCTTACTACATCAATGAATGCCTTTCGTAGTACTATTATAACCCCACCAGAATTGTGACAACATTGAATCTAGTTTCGTAGTCACACTTACCGGCATACGAAATGCCGATAGAGAATAAATAGATAGTGAAGAAAAACTAGAGCTAATCAAGGTTAATTTACCAGCAGTAGTTAAGAATTATTATGCCATGTGAAGATCTGGTGACGTACCTTTTCAACAACTTTTGCAAAAATATCTTTCTTAGATTTCCCGAAATCCAGTGGCAATCCCAAGTATAAACCCATCTCTTTAGGTTTTGTTATATGTAGACAGGGGCGAACCCAGAAATTTAAATATGGGGTAGCGAGAAAATATACATCATAATTGTAAACAAAATTGTACCATGAGTGATGGCCGGGTTTTTGTCGTCAATTCCGGCACCAAAAACAATTTGTAAACACCTAAATTAAGTAGTATAATTTAGGGTCGAACCCAAAGTATGATGAGATTAGGCTATAAATTTTGTTTTAGTTCTAGTTTAGTCGAAAAAATAAAATGAAATAGATAACTAAAGTCTAAAGCTATATAAAAAAGAGTAAATGATAAATTAAGGGAGTTAGGACCTTAGGGGTATGGGGTGTCATGTAGTCAAGTATTGGTCTTGCAATAGGGAAACATAACATAAATTAGCATTCTTTCAAATTACTAATTCACACAATAAGTATGGTGATTATCATCAATTAGGGTCTCAAACTAGCATTATTTCGAACAACTAATTAAATTCTCGATCAATACATTAACTCACTTTCGTGACGTCAAAACAATCATAGTCAAGTAACTAAACCAATTAAACCTCGGATTTCTCGTTAGCATAATTAAGCACACTAATTATCATTAGTATCACAAGACTAATAAAGAACAATAATCAAACCAAACATTATTTAAACAATTACCCACATCCAAGACTCAAACTTTTCTACACTAATCTCATCCCCTGACTATTAAACTACTCTAACATGATTAAACTGACACTAACTAAGCTACCCACTAACCTTAACCATGAAATAAACATAAATAAAGTAACAAAGATTACAACTTTGATAAAATTAAACATTAACACTATGAAAATAATAAATGATAAAACAAGAACAAATGATGAAAAAGGGAAGAAATTTATACTATAAGGGAGGAGATTGCATAAATGGAGTAGATAAATAATCTGATTTGTAAAACCCCTCGCGAAAGCGGAAATAAATAAACACACAAAGTACTAAAAATGCAGCGGAATTAAAACTTTTTAACATAAACATGCGAGGTGAATTAAAACTGAAACTGAAGGTAAAATATAAATACAACCAGCCTGGGATGGCACATCCCTACAGGCACTCAAAACTGAAATGTAAACTAAAGTCTAGCTAACGTAAACGTGTAAGTCAATCGATGAATAGGATCATCGCTCGCTAGCTCCATGCAACCCTCTGCCAACCACCTGTCATGTACCTACATACATGTAAACATGTACGCCACAATCAGTGGGGAGTGACTAGAGTTCTCCTAGCCACCTTTTGTAACGACACGTATCACATAAACATACAATATACTCCAACATATATATAACATGCGAAGCATACAAATCTCGATAACTGAATCTCATATCATCATGCAATTACTTATGCAAGGCTCTCAACCGACTTCGGAAACTATTTGGAAGGAGAGCCGGTTTTCCTTCCGGTTGCCCGGCCGGGGGGTCTTTCAGTCCAAACCATTTACGAAATTGACTAAAGAGTCATCCAATGCCTTGGATGAACAATATCAAAGTCAAAGTATCATACTTATCAATATCAACATCTATATCTGACACTGTACCAACTCTAGGCGAGCAGATAAAAACTCAGCAAGTATAAGGTTCAGCGGTCAACCTAAGACATAACCTACATACCAATCATTCAGCAAGTATAAAGGTTCAGCGGTCAACTTAAGACATAACCTAAATACCAATCATTCAGCAAGTATAAAGGTTCAACGGTCAACATAAGACATAACCTAAATACCAAATTCACAAGCAAGGACTCAGAGGCCAACATAAGGCATAGACCTGCCAATCAGCAAGACACTAGACTCAGAGGCCAACTTAAGGCATAGACTAGCACCCAAAAGTAAAGGACTCAGAGGCCAGCTTAAGGCATGTCCCTTCACTACATCACAAGACACTAGACTTAGAGGCCAGCTTAAGGCATGTTCTAGCATCAAACATCTGCACTCCGGGTGAGGTGTTACGACCTAAATGCCCCGTTGTGCAGCTGCTCTACTCGTCAGACTCAGAGGCCAACTTAAGGCATGTTCCAACGCGATCACAACAAACATGTCTGGGCTCAGAGGCCAGCTTAAGGCATATCCTAGACACGACAACCATACACATATAGGGCTCAGAGGCCAACTTAAGGCATATCCCCACATATGACAACTAGCTCACGTATTAAGCTCAGAGGCCAGCTTAAGGCATACCTTAATACGCATCACTACAATATCATCCAAGTATAGAAACTAATCTATAGTTCTACTTTCTTAAATTTCTAATCAACACTTAATTGATCCCGGGAACTAAGTTGAGGGAGAGTCGGTTTCCCTTTCGGTTACCCGACCGGGGGGTCTCTATCCTTTCTCCATTCCCGAACCCAATATAGTGTCGCCCATCCTCCGGGGACCTCAAACACACATAAGCAAGCGGTAACCATGCTCAACAACCATTTACCAACTTAAGGCTTTCCTTCCACAAATTAAGGGTCATTAAGCACCTAACTAGGTCTACTAGGTCTCTTTACAAACCTAGGATAAGATTGACTTAAGAGGAGAACAACATTCTAAACTTTGATTACCAACTACCCATTACCAATAAATGATAACTAACTTTAGCTAATAAACAACATCCTAAGACGTTGCTTGCTAAATACCCATTTATCATGACCTTAAATATCACAACCTATGATACTTAAGCATATTAAACAACTTAGAAAGGAACCTTACAACAAACGATCGGAAAGGATTAACAGGAGGCAATTAGCTAACCATTTTGCTAAAAATTACCTAGGTCAAACATCCATTTAAAACCAAGTAAATATATACATAAACATCACTTAAACATCACTTAAACAATTGGGAAACAAGTACCCAAAACAATCACGAAAACAATTGAACAATTGAAAGCTACAGCGGTTTTTTCTCAGCCTGCGCAATGGGGTGCGCAGCTGCGCCTGAATTGCGCAGCCTGCGCAGGGAGGTGTGCACCCTCCGCCTGAACACGCACCAGGACTGTTCAGAAAAATTCCTAAAATTCGCCATTTCAATCCAACTTTCGACAAATGATTTTACACTATTATTTCAAGCCATAAATCTATCCTACCAACACATATAATCCCATAACAATCCCAAATATACATCAAACATGATTATTGAACAATCAAAACACAATTTATGAACAATCTTTGTATTCGTCTTAAGAACATGAAATCTGAAAAATGAGTAAACAATCATATGAATACCAAACTAAACATGTGAATGTCTCTTAAAATCAAACCTAACATGCTTCTAAGTCCTAAACAACAACATACATCATCATAATCAGAAACTTTCATCATAAACACCAAGAACATGCTATTTTAACAATAAGGCCGAGTTTCTCATTATCGTCACCTTATAACTTCTTAAAACAACATGAATCCGACTCCAAGCTACTCCTTTTGTCCAAGTCCGTGCTAGAAACACAACAAACATCCGTAAACCTCGAAAAACGTGACCTTAGGGTCACGGCCAGAATATAAGACGGAATTATTTTGGGTAAAAACTTACCTAGAAAGATGGAGGGCGAGAAGAGAAATCCGTGGCCGCGAAAATCGCCTCAATCGGATAAGAAACGAAAATTCTATGAGAGTTTTAAGATTGAAGGAGGAGGAAATCAAAAATGGTGTTTGTTTCTTTTATCAAATCTGAAAAATGAAATGAAGGAGGGAGGTAGAAGATGGTGGGGTTAGGGTTTTGTGAGGAAAAAAAGAGGGAAAATGGGTCCATTAACAAGTTAGGCCCATAAGACAAGTTTTAAGACGGTTCAAGCTAAGCACACCGACTTAAGGTAACTATAAACTTAAGACGATATAAATATTTCCGGACTATGAAATTAAATTGCTAAGACGTAAATTACGCAATTAAATGAAATCTTATTTAAACCCTTTTAAATATTCTCACATAATTTAATCGGTTATTTAAATGACATACCAAGAATTACGAAATATAAATTATTTCTTGAACTTGAACTTAAAATCTTTAAAATTCCAGGTCCCGAAATATTGGGATGTTACAATCACCCCATCTTTCAAGAAGTTTCGTCCTCGAAACTTGAAGACAGAAATAAGTACGAAAACAACTCTAGTTACTAAAGCGTACTACTCGGGTTATGGTAACCCAAAACTTTATCTTGCAAAAAGGTTTCAAGCAGCAAAAGATTTCAAGGCACAAGTCTTGTCAATGGATATTGGGATTCTCGTTACGTATTCAAGAGTCCGACATTCCAAATCTGAGACAAGTCCCAAAATTAAATCATTAAAAGTTCAAAATTTAGATCGATTTGGTGTTGATAAACACAGCACAGGTTATCAGACGTCTCCAATAACACGTTCCAGTGCCAACCAACGCTGAAATCCATCCAAGTTGTAAAACATTCTACTCTTTAAAATCAGGTTTCCTTCAAAATCGACCTTTATTTACTTTCAACAAAAGAGGGAGCAGTTTCCAAATCCTCAAAACAATTAAGATTTTCCAAAAATTACAACTTTTAGGGTTAACAATAGTGAACAAATTCCAAAAACAGTCACCGGTAGCGTAGAAACGATCATAGAGATTACTTTCGACACGGAGGATTGAGAGTTTCAAGTTTTACAGCTGACAGAACATACAAGGAAGGATCGAAGGAAAGAAACAACCAGGTTAGAGGTCAAGGAAAACGGTAACTCTTGCTGAACATGGGGTCACTAATCACTCGATCTATACTCAGAGCATCGTTACAACGATTCCCAATATATCCCAAGAAGGACAATTCAAGTGTTCTCTAACTTCTCAATGGTTTCACGATTCCTCTTACCATTATTTCCTCCACAAAACAAGGTATTCCTCAACAAGAAGTCTTCCAAAACTCCGAACCGGAATTCTATCACCATAACAACGAACTTCAAAACCCAAGATACGGTACTCATCATCCTATAACCTCAAATTTTGACAGTTCGATCCTAGCAAACCTATTCCACAAGATTCGATATCTTAAATTCCCAAATTTTATTATCACATTGAACATTCAAATCGAGACTTTACTAAGGTAACAACTTCTAAATCCTCTGGTTTCTAACCACTTACCGACAGTATGCATCCCAAATGAAGTTCCAAAGGAGTAACAATTTTCACTCTTAAAGTTTCCATAAGGTTTAGACATTCACATTCCGAGATTCCTCAATTGATGTTTATGAACACTTACAAGTTTCAAGTTTCTACTCTATGATTACCCCAAACATCAACGGCTACCCGTAAGTACGTCAATAGGCAAATGCCGAGGTTCTATAAGTAACTCAAGGTCAACACTCAGTCAGTTCCATAAGTCTACTTGTAAATGTCTCAATATTCTCACACCGTTAACAAAAACTCTCGTTCCTCAAGTATGTGGTCTTTTCTACATTCCAGAAACTCCTTAAGATTAAGTAGCGGTAACTTACCTCATTCACCTATTTGACAACATCACTATCTTAAACATGTTCCTCCAAAATCACCTAGGACTCCAAGTATCGTATTTAAATCCGTAAATGGTACTTCCAAATCTACAATTACCACTTACATCTAGCCACTTAACATGAAACTTTCAAGACGACACACTATCCAATATCACCCGAATATTATTATTATAAACTCTCTCAACCAAATTTTGACAACGCAAAACCAAGCATTCCTCAAGGCATGTATCACTACTCCAAGAACAAGTCAATCTTGCCACTAATCTAAATAAAAAGGAACAAGGCTCACAAAAGAGGGGATGAGATACGAACTTCAGGGACAAACATGACACAGGTCTCGAGAGAGACACACGGAAGACAGCTCGAGGAACAACAAGATGACAAAGGTAAGGAACTTTAGGCTATGGACCACAATCAAAGTTGAAGCCAAGAGCAGAAGGAGAAGCAAATGAGAAGAAAGGAGAGAAGCGACGTGAAAGGAACGATTGCAGAATCTTCTAAGGTGCGGGTCTCTCACTATTCTCACGGGGTTCTCACTTCTTACTTTCCAAATCAAGTCATTCAATTATCGGTTCTCATGAACAATTCCTCCAATGATTTATATACCCTAATCTCCCAAACTTTAAACGATATCATCATTACAACTATTTATTCCAAAAAGTTTGAGATGTCTCATCTCTACTAGTTCCTCAAATGACAATTCAATAACACCTTCAGGTCATCACCCCTATATGCTATATCTACTTTACTTACCTCACTGTCCACCAGTTAACAATTTTCAACCATCAAGTTTCTGAACGTCCATCTCTCAATAAAGTACTTCATTCCCTCCACATACTGGTGGTGCATCCTCATATTTCTCTTAAGTTTTTCAATAAATAAACGCTAAGATTTATTAAGCAACCTAGGGTCACATAGTGATCCAGTTCCTCTAAGGTTAAGTCATAACCTCTTCGAGTATTCCACTATTATAGCAAATGACTCGTATTCCTCAACAACGAGCCTTTCTCAGCTCAATCACTCACCTAAGTCAAGTGATACTAACTCACTTCATCATCCACTCATCATCATTAGCATCTTAAGCCTATTCTTTCAGGTTGCTCTATAACCTCAAGTATCTTATCTAATTCCTTAACAGTACTCTTCAACTCACAAATTTTCACAATCTAAGCATGGTTCTCAAGGTTAAGTTCCACCAAATATTAAGTATACAACTCAACCTTCAAGCAAGTACCCTATCACACACTTTCACTCTCCCAATTGGATAGACAACTAGACACTCGGATCGCCAAAGCATGTCTCTCGATACCTCTTAAGTTATTCCTCAAATAACAATATTTCTCATAACACAGCTTACGGTTATCCTAAGACTAGTTCCTCCAAATCCAATAAAATGGAAGTTTACCTACCAGGCACCTTAAGAAAGCAAGCAACAAGGTTAAGCTGAAAAGATATGAAGATCTGTTCAAGTGAGATAGACAAATGTTCTAAAAGAAGGATGTGCATTCGGAGTTCTCAAAAAAAAAATGATGCATAAAGAAAGAGGAGTATATTCAAGGTTCAGAAGCATTCTCCAACAATAACACGAATCTTCTATCTTCGGTAGAAACTCCGATCTCCACCGCCAAATGGATAAGCCCACGGTTCGTCGATTGAAGGACATAAATAAAATCAATGGCAATCAACAAACATGTTAGAACCTAATAAAAACAATCACAAAGCAGGCTACAACATAAGTCCTTAAATCTACCCCATCTCTCATTCATTATTCGATTATATGGTCAAGTTAACGTTGGGGGTTCCATGAGTGCGTCGGGAGCGCTAACGCTCTGATACCAACTGTAAAACCCCTCGCGAAAGCGGAAATAAATAAACACACAAAGTACTAAAAATGCAGCGGAATTAAAACTTTTTAACATAAACATGCGAGGTGAATTAAAACTGAAACTGAAGGTAAAATATAAATACAACCAGCCTGGGATGGCACATCCCTACAGGCACTCAAAATTGAAATGTAAACTAAAGTCTAGCTAACGTAAACGTGTAAGTCAATCGATGAATAGGATCATCGCTCGCTAGCTCCATGCAACCCTCTGCCAACCACCTGTCATGTACCTACATACATGTAAACATGTACGCCACAATCAGTGGGGAGTGACTAGAGTTCTCCTAGCCACCTTTTGTATACTCCAACATATATAACATGCGAAGCATACAAATCTCGATAACTGAATCTCATATCATCATGCAATTACTTATGCAAGGCTCTCAACCAACTTCGGAAACTATTTGGAAGGAGAGCCGGTTTTCCTTCTGGTTGCCCGGCCGGGGGGTCTTTCAGTCCAAACCATTTACGAAACTGACTAAAGAGTCATCCAATGCCTTGGATGAACAATATCAAAGTCAAAGTATCATACTCATCAATATCAACATCTATATCTGACACTGTACCAACTCTAGGCGAGCAGATAAAAACTCAGCAAGTATAAGGTTCAGCGGTCAACCTAAGACATAACCTACATACCAATCATTCAGCAAGTATAAAGGTTCAGCGGTCAACTTAAGACATAACCTAAATACCAATCATTCAGCAAGTATAAAGGTTCAACGGTCAACTTAAGACATAACCTAAATACCAAATTCACAAGCAAGGACTCAGAGGCCAACTTAAGGCATAGACCTGCCAATCAGCAAGACACTAGACTCAGAGGCCAACTTAAGGCATAGACTAGCACCCAAAAGTAAAGGACTCAGAGGCCAGCTTAAGGCATGTCCCTTCACTACATCACAAGACACTAGACTCAGAGGCCAGCTTAAGGCATGTTCTAGCATCAAACATCTGCACTCCGGGTGAGGTGTTACGACCTAAATGCCCCGTTGTGCAGCTGCTCTACTTGTCAGACTCAGAGGCCAACTTAAGGCATGTTCCAACGCGATCACAACAAACATGTCTGGGCTCAGAGGCCAGCTTAAGGCATATCCCATACACGACAACCATACACATATAGGGCTCAGAGGCCAACTTAAGGCATATCCCCACATATGACAACAAGCTCACGTATTAAGCTCAGAGGCCAGCTTAAGGCATACCTTAATACGCATCACTACAATATCATCCAAGTATAGAAACTAATCTATAGTTCTACTTTCTTAAATTTCTAATCAACGCTTAATTGATCCCGGGAACTAAGTTGAGGGAGAGCCGGTTTCCCTTTCGGTTACCCGACCGGGGGGTCTCTATCCTCTCTCCATTCCCGAACCCAATATAGTGTCGCCCATCCTCCGGGGACCTCAAACACACATAAGCAAGCGGTAACCAAGCTCAACAACCATTTACCAACTTAAGGCTTTCCTTCCACAAATTAAAGGTCATTAAACACCTAACTAGGTCTACTAGGTCTCTTTACAAACCTAGGATAAGATTGACTTAAGAGGAGAACAACATTCTAAACTTTGATTACCAACTACCCATTACCAATAAATGATAACTAACTTTAGCTAATAAACAACATCCTAAGACGTTGCTTGCTAACTACCCATTTACAATGACCTTAAACATCACAACCTATGATACTTAAGCATATTAAACAACTTAGAAAGAAACCTTACAACAAACGATCGGAAAGGATTAACAGGAGGCAATTAGCTAACCATTTTGCTAAACCTTACCTAGCTCAAACATCCATTTAAAACCAAGTAAATATATACATAAACATCACTTAAACATCACTTAAACAATTGGGAAACAAGTACCCAAAACAATCACGAAAACAATTGAACAATTGAAAGCTACAGCGGTTTTTGCGCAACCTGCGCAATGGGGTGCGCAGCTGCGCCTGAATTGCGCAGCCTGCGCAGGGAGGTGTGCACCCTGCGCCTGAACACGCACCAGGACTGTTCAGAAAAATTCCTAAAATTCGCCATTTCAATCCAACTTTTGACAAATGATTTTACACTATTATTTCAAGCCATAAATCTATCCTACCAGCACATATAATCCCATAACAATCCCAAATATACATCAAACATGATTATTGAACAATCAAAACACAATTTATGAACAATCTTTGTATTCGTCTTAAGAACATGAAATCTGAAAAATGAGTAAACAATCATATGAATACCAAACTAAACATGTGAATGTCTCTTAAAATCAAACCTAACATGCTTCTAAGTCCTAAACAACAACAAATATCATCACAATCAGAAACTTTCATCATAAACACCAAGAACATGCAATTTTAACAATAAGGCCGAGTTTCTCATTATCGTCACCTTATAACTTCTTAAAACAACATGAATCCGACTCCAAGCTACTCCTTTTGTCCAAGTCCGTGCTAGAAACACAACAAACATCCGTAAACCTCGAAAAAACGTGACCTTAGGGTCACGGCCAGAATATAAGACGGAATTATTTTGGGTAAAAACTTACCTAGAAAGATGGAGGGCAAGAAGAGGAATCCGTGGCCGCGAAAATCGCCTCAATCGGATAAGAAACGAAAATTCTATGAGAGTTTTAAGATTGAAGAAGGAGGAAATCAAAAATGGTGTTTGTTTCTTTTATCAAATCTGAAAAATGAAATGAAGGAGGGAGGTAGAAGATGGTGGGGTTAGGGTTTTGTGAGGAAAAAGAGGGAAAATGGGTCCATTAACAAGTTAGGCCCATAAGACAAGTTTTAAGACGGTTCAAGCTAAGCACACCGACTTAAGGTAACTATAAACTTAAGACGATATAAATATTTCCGGACTATGAAATTAAATTGCTAAGACGTAAATTACGCAATTAAATGAAATCTTATTTAAACCCTTTTAAATATTCTCACATAATTTAATCGGTTATTTAAATGACATACCAAGAATTACGAAATATAAATTATTTCTCGAACTTAAACTTAAAATCTTTAAAATTCCAGGTCCCGAAATATTGGGATGTTACATGATTACATAAATGTTGTATGTTGAACTCAATAATAATTTAATTAAACTAGAGAGAATGAAAGGAGAAATAAGTTTGATTTTTTCTACTCTGAAACTACTCCTAAAGCTGCGTCTGGAAAATGTTGTATGGGAGGAGATTGCATAAATGGAGTAGATAAATAATCTGATTACATAAATGTTGTATGTTGAACTCAATAATAATTTAATTAAACTAGAGAGAATGAAAGGAGAAATAAGTTTGATTTTTTCTACTCTGAAACTACTCCTAAAGCTGCGTCTGGAAAATGTTGCATGGGAGGAGATTGCATAAATGGAGTAGATAAATAATCTGATTACATAAATGTTGTATGTTGAACTCAATAATAATTTAATTAAACTAGAGAGAATGAATGGAGAAATAAGTTTGATTTTTTTCTACTCTGAAACTACTCCTAAAGCTGCGTCTGGAAAATGTTGTATCACCCCCCCCCCCCCCCCCCTTTATTGGAAAATCATGAGGTTTTATACTAGGACTCAACAAAAGACCTTAAAAGATCAGAGGACCCCTCACCTAAAGAAGACAAGAGGAATAAAGGTAAGCGCTACTTAGTTATTTCCATACTTCATTACTTTCTTAAAAAAACGATTTTTGCTCTTCTCTTCGACTAACCCTTTTTTTCTGTTCTTCTCTTCTTCAGACCCATATTTTGAAAAATTTATTCCTCATCAACGAGGTAATAAATATAAGTCATAAAATCTAAATTACAAACTTAACGCGAAAAAATTAATCTAGTCGCAACCTACGAGTTCTCATATTTTGAAAATTGTTTGGGAGTTCTTCGCTAGTAACCTTACAAAATAAATCTCTCTCTATAAAAGTAATTAAATTATCATTCAACAAATCATCTCCCATGCTATTGCGAACTTTATTCTTTATATATGTCATTGTCGAAAAAGCTCTTTCTACACTTGTTGTTGCCACATGAAGAATCAATACAAGTTTCAGAAGCAAATACACCTTCATGTGTACCAAATGTTTCTTTGTCTCAACAAGCTTCATGGAAAGATCGTTTAGACTCTCTAAATTCCAAAATCTATCATCATTTCTAACATCTTCAACAAAGTTTCGAAGTTCATATTCAAAGTGTAGCAAATCAACACTTGTAAACTCACATGGATAGAAGGTAGCAAGTTGAAGCAAATGGCAGATATTAAATGATGAAAATTGATCTCTAGGGTTGAAAGATGACATACAAATGAGTAAATCTTTGCTTCTCTCGCTAAATCGATAATCAATTTCTATTAAAATTTGATCAATCAAGCTCAAAAACACTTCAATTTCAAAATGAGTAAGATTATCTACTTCTTTCTTTCCGCGTATGCGCCTCTCCGAAACCACATGCATATCACTCATGATAGGAACACAAATTTCATTCTTTTGACAAAAACACGTCACTTTTTCCAAGTGAACAGTCCACCCGTCTTCTCTAATCTTTTGTAAATTCTTTTGTGTCACACCACAAGAGATACATCATTCACGATATCTTGATCCTTCTTTTGTAAACCTTTGTTCAATGCATTAGTAATCCCAAAAATAGTAATCATTAATTGTCAAATAAAAACATAATCAAATGTTCGCATAGTAAATGCAAGACTCTCCACCTTTACTAGCTCACTTCAATCACAAAATTCACCGATCTCGTCAAGAACTTCAAGAATGACAGGAAATAAATCAAACACGTGCAAAATGGTTTTAATGTGAGATCCCCAACGAGTATCATCGGGCCTACTTAAGCCTTTCTCTTGATTTAATCCAGTTCCAGATGCAAGTTCACCCATCTGTAATGCTTTTAAAACATTTTCAGCTTGTTTTTCTCGGAGAATATCTTTACGTTTACAGGAACTTCCAATCACATTAAGTAAAATGTCGAGCAAATCAAGAAGGACAGTACAATCGACATTTTTCTTAGTCACCGCAACAAGAGCTAGCTGAAGTTGATGAGCAAAACCATGAACATAATAAGCAGAAGGGGCCTGCTTCATGATTAAGGTTTTAAGACCATTGATTGAACCTCTCATATTACTAGCATCATCATAACCTTGACCTCTAACACTAGAAAGAGTAAGAGAGTTTGCACCCAACAACTTTTAAATTGCTTCTTTAAGTGTTAAAGAAGTAGTATCACCGACATGTACAACACCCAAAAATCTTTCTTTTATCACCTCCCCTGTTTTATTAACATACCGCAAACAAAGAGCCATTTGTTCTTTATCAGATATATCAGCTGACTCATCGGCAAAAATACAAAAAAAAAACCATCATCCAATTCTTCTATAATCTTTTTGTAGTCTCATTTGCAAAGACATTCACAATTTGTTTTTGGATTCTAGATGAGGTGAGTGTACAATTTCCAGGTACTTTTTTTTTTATCAAAAAGAGCTCTAGCCACATTACTGTCACGCTTTGCAAATACCTTCCTAAGCTCTAGAAAATTACTTTGGTTTAAGGATTCATCACTTTCATCATGACCACGAGATGTCAGTCTTGTAACGTAATAAATCGTAATGCATCCATTGCAGCATCCAATCGAATACGATAATCATTTTTAGCTTCTTTGGAATAATTTTCAAAGCAACATGTAATTGAAGATTTATGTTTATTAAAAACATCAAAATTCCTCATGGCATTATTATGCGCACTCATATGGCTACCGATATGCTTAGCGTATGTATTCGTTTTACTCAAAGTCGTAAACCCCAAGTTAACAAAAGCCTCACCACCCGATACATAATCACTCTTGAATAAATAGCAAATAAAACAAAATGTCGCATCCTTTTCAATACTGTACTCCAACCAAGGCTTAAACTTATCAAACCACGCAACAATAAAGTTACGTTTTGTCTTTGGAAATTTGTGATCACGAGGTTGACATGGTCCTCTTCGAACATACTCTCTTCTTATTTTATCACGGTCATTTATGTGGAAATCTGTTAACTTTCTCCTCAACCCGGGATCGTGTGGAAGAGAAATAACGTCAAAACCGGTCAACCTATCTAAAATTGGCTCTTTAGAAAGATTTAAACTAGTACATACCCATTTCGGTTTCGCCATCGTGGGGCTCTTCAAATTCAGTTTTACATTCGTCAAAGGGACTTGAACTCGGATAATTTTGTGCTTCATCATTATGATGTCTTTTCGGAAAAATATTAGTAATAGGTGTCGTTTTAGTTCTCTTCATTCTGAAAATTTAATCATAAACTATTTAAATAACCAATTACTAAGATAAGAGCATCATATAATAATTAATATGTTAACTAGTTTTGTACCCGCGATTTCGCGGACTTGTTCTATTTAACCCGTGTATTTATTTTTTGTTGACGTCGATCTTTAACTTATATATAAAATAATATTTTTTTATCGCGAATAAGCTATAAGCAAAACATTTGTAAATGTTTTATTCCTTTTACATTATTTTTCATGATCATAGTAATATAGATATAAGTTTTAATTTGAATTTTATGGTCATATATTTTAATAAATGTTAATATTATTCTTGAATATTTTATAATCAACAATTTAATGTGGCTAATTTAGGAAATATAAATGTTTGTTTATGTTTTTTTTACGAATTTGTTATTTTGCTATATTTATGATGTACATCATAAATTAAGCATAAAACGGCTACGTCGTTAAATCGATAAACAAAGCACTCCAAGATCGCGGTTACATATCTGATAGGCTTTTTTTAAGAAGGTTAAATAGATACTTTGTAAGCCGACTAAAGAGTAAAAATATGTTTTTGTTTTTCACATTTAAATCCAAATATGTAATTTTCTCTTTTTAATAGCCTCCTCACAATCAATAATATGCAAATTGAGAAAGTTAAAATTTAAGTTTAAATAAAATAAAATAAGCATCATCTTAATTACAAAACTACCTATACAACTTATTAAAGGCTAAAAATTTTAAAATCTTAAAAGATAGAAATATAGAGTATCTTTTTAAAAAGACTATGAACGTTTTAATCACATGCACATATACACCTTGTTTTTAACTTTTTCGCAAGTGTGCTAATTACAATATTTTAAAATGGCTTTGAAAACAATCAAAAGTGCCAATATGTGAAATTGTGAAGGTTTATAATCCAGATTATTGGATTTTTTTCATTTACCACGTATAAGACCTTTTAGCTACTATCTTTATTTGCCAATGAGGAATTATGTGGATAGATTTTACAATTTAAATGATGAAAGTAAATTCTTAATTTATTTTTATAATTTAGTACGTATCATATGATTTCAACTAAAGAGTATTATTAGTAGCTTTTTAATTCAAATTATTAAATTTTTTATTAACTCTATGTTGGATCTTTTAAGTTTTAACTATTATTTCTACGGTTAATGAAGAGTTAGATGGACAAAATGTATGATTTAAATGATGAGAGTAAAAATTTAATTTATTTTTATAATGTAAATCATGATCGGTATTATGGTTTCAATCAAAAAAATATTAGTAAATCTTAAGGAGAGTTTTAATAATAATAAGTTTGATGTACCCTTAATATTAACCAATATAAAAATGACACGTGGAATTAAATTATATGTTTTAAGAAGCAAGCCTTTTAACTATATTATATTATTATATAGTGTTTTTTTTTTACAAAACAGAATAATAAAAAATAAACAATTTACTAAGATTCTCTGAATTCAAATTAAAAACCAAAATTATACTAATAAATATAGTATTTAATATAGGACATTTTTCTAAATTGATTTATTGATAAGGATGATGAGAACTCATTCTCTTGAAAACTAATAAATATTTTCCTTCTAATACAATGGAGATCAAAAGAACAATTAAAGTAAACGCAATTTGAAAGATTCAAGCTACGAGTAAATGTTTAGCTTAATATAGAAAATGACAAAAACGACTATATAAAAATGTAATTAAAAAAAATTATTATCAAATTAATACCTTAAGCTTGTATTTAGCATTGTTCTATGGACGTCGACTGATCAAAACCTAAAAGACAAAGAAGTAAAATAGCGAAACATAATTTAAGAAGAAGATAATGTTGCAAATAAAAATAAAAAGTAAAATCAAAAGAGTAAATTAACCAAATAAAAAACAAAGGGAGAAAAACATGTGGAAGATAAATTAAAATTAAACAGTAGAGGATGATGAACAAATAACAAAATAGATTCTTCTTTCCAATCTTCAAATTTTGGGCGCAAATAACCTGAAAAATAGCAAAAAAAAGTAGATTTCAGTGAAAAAATTAACAAATATGATGAGAATGAAATTTTAGTTCTCATATACTTCATCTGTTCCGGTCAATAGTTATCTATTTCTATTTTTGGCTGTATCATTGAATTGTTATCTATTTCCATTTTTGGCAACCTTTTGTAGATCATATTTCATTGCATGTGGCGCCATGTGATTTGTGTGGTCCAAATTCATTCATACTTCTTTTATTAATATTTGTGTCAAAAGCAATAGATAACAATTGATCGAGACGGAGGGAGTATATGAGATTAGATGAGCAATTAAATGATAACATTGATATGAGAAAAGATAAAAGGGCATGTAAAGTAAGTAGTATGAAATTCAGTAAATAATTTAATTTTAATTACTTAATTATTACTCGGGTTAATTAAGTTGAGAATAAATGAGAATTTTTTTAGAGATTTATTGAGTAATACCTTTCATATTTCCAATTGCTTGAAATTTACGATAATATATTAATATGCAATATGTTGTGCATTTGTGAGTCTTTTTCTCATCGATATATGACGTATGAAAGATGGTCGGGCTAACCTTTTAATAGTATTTAATAGATAGATATTATAATAATATGAATAATTAATATATTAAGTAATACTTTGTTTTCATTTTTATTTTCACTTTTATTTTTAATTATTTTTTTTCTAAATTATTAAATGTTGATGTGATTTTTTGTAAGTTACATTTTTTGGGGATTTTTTAACCCATCAAATATTTAAGGTATATATAAATATTTAATTTAAGATTATTGATGTTCTTTAATTTTCTTTATTTGTATGTTATTACAAAATGTGCAATAACATTTTTATAAGGACTTTTAGCAATCATTAAATATTTTTTAAAATTAATTATATAAAATAATCTAGAATCCATGTCATACTAATTTGTCATGTCACATTAATAGTATGTAAAGTGGCATTTAGGTGACACTGTCTATGTGGCATTTAAGGTTTTTTTTTTAAATTGTATTTATAGATTTATGGATAGATGTGAAAATCCATCAAAAAAAAGTCGTCAACAATATATCAATCTACATATAACATATGTAATTTCATTTGAAGAAATGAAATATATAAAATAAAAAAATTGAAGGAAAACTTAGAATGTGTGGAGAAGAGGAAAAGCCATGATAAAATAAATTGAATATGACATTATTATTGTAATTATTATTGTAATTAGTATTATTATTTATTATTATTATTATTATTATTATTAATTATTATTATTATTAGTTATATGTGTCATTGACTTGGGCTAATTATTCACATGTGGAATTGACGTGAAATTATTTGTCTCGAGTGGCATTTACGTGGCTTTTTAAAAGTTGACGTAGATTTAACGCATGACATTTAGGTGACATTTTATAGGTAGTTTTTAATATTGTTTTATAGATGTTATATAATTATGTGTCCAAACTTTATTAAAAAAAAAACAAAAAAAATCCATTAATTTAATGGCGTCCCAGACCCCAAGACCCCAACTCCACCCGCCAATTCCCAATTACCCATAACCATTACCAATTTCCCATTGTTTATTTGTTACACCTTTTCAATCTTCACCAAGATCCACTATCTCCTTTATTCACCTTTTCCTTTCTCTCCCCTTTTCATACTCAATTCACCATTAATTCACCAAACTACTTCCCAAATTACCGAATAAAAATTAATCATCTATCATAATTCACAAATTGAATTTAATTATCATCCAACTATCCAAGTATTCAATATATGGAATATAAGAAATTATCACATATTCACAAATCAGATTCATCAATATCAAATTATCAATCAATAATTTTACTACTACTACTCAAATCATAACAATATTAACTTAAAAGAGTTCATGATTACCTTATAATAAGGGAATAAACTCAGGCTCGAAATCTCGAATGCTCGATTGACCGTCCTTAATGGCAGAATACGAGTTTTAATGGCGACTATCGATTTGACGGCGGGATTCAGGAGAGATGAAGAAGAAACGGCAACGGCGGCAAGTACTCAAATAACATTTTTTTTTCTTAGAACAACACAGTATGTTACGTTTTATAGAAATTTTAATTTGGAATTTATTTTCTATATGGTTGAGTTTATTTAGGAGGTTGAGTTTATTTAGGAAACAACTATTTGTTAGGATATTAACTTCCTTAATTAATAAATTATTGTATAAATTATAGCATATATTATATTTTATGGGGTAGCAAAAATTAATTTTCTCAAACAATTTTTTTGAAATGGGGTAGCAGGTGCTACCCCCTGCTATCACGTAGTTTTGCCTCTGTATGTAGAGCATCCATACATTTCTTTGTAGGGGAAATTGATAATCACTACCAACATAAGTACTCATCTTCACAATCACTACCTACTTAATCAAACTTTCGTAATCACTACCCTAAAACTAACTCCGTCAACAAAAACAATACTACTTGGCCGGAAAACCTCATTAAAGACGTGAAATTTAAATTTCCCTCCTAAAATCATATTTATTATACCTAAACTACCCCCTTCCCTGTTATTTAACACTCATCCCTTCCTTCTTCTCTTCCCATAAAACGCAGCTCTCCTTCCTTCCATTGTTCATCTTCTATAGTTATTTCCTTCCTTTTCCTCTTTAATTTTAATTTCCCATAAGGTATGTGTCCGTCTCCCTTTATGTTTTAATTTTTTTCTTATCTTCAATATGTTGTTTCCTCTTCTATTTTTTCTGAATCTGATTATTTTTTTAATGATAATGATTTCGAAAGTTTTAAATTTTTTTGTAAAACAGGAAATGGAAGGTAATAGACAAACTAACTTAAAGTGTCATTGTCGTATTCCACCTGCAATTAACAAGTCATGGACTCGGGACAACCAAGGAAGACGCTTCATGACCTGCAAATTCCGCCATCGTAATTTCTGGAGGTGGCTAGATGGTGAACAACTTGAGTGGCAGAAAAATGTTATCAATGAAGTTGCGTTGGATAAGGAAATTTTGTTTAGCGAGGCAAATTTGTTGAAGATTGAAAATTCCCATTTGGTGGAGAAAAAATGAAAAACTGAAAGCTGAGAATGCTTTGCTCAGGAAAAAAATCATCGATCTTGAAAGAGAGACGGATATCCCAGTTCAAGAAGTAATGGTCCATGACATGAAGTCTAAGGAATTTTATGTTCTTTGTTTAGCCATTGTTGTGGTGTTGTTAATTAATTTACGTACCTAGTATGTATATACGTTCCGTCTGCTAGTTAGTATCTTATTAGTGTAAGCATTTTCCATAGTCAAGTGTAGGCAGAACATGCCATTTTCAAATGTAGGCATATTCTGCCATTAAGTATTTGTGGAACTTGAATGGTATTGGAAGTAATGGAAAACAATGTTGTTGAACACGAAATTTCATTCATAATACGGAAGTGTTTCATAAATTGAACAAAAGGAGGCAATGTTCTTAAGATGCATCATTTATACTACATACATCGGTTTGTAAACATGAAAAGTAAATAAGAAATTACTGTCTCCTGCCCTTCTGTCTCCTAAAACGATTGATCGAAGCATTATTGTTCCTTACATTTTCTGGTTGACCGCCTCCATGAGTTGATGTTTAGCTTGGTTTATGTGGATTTGATTGGCTGCCAGATGCTATAAATTGAAGCACCTCAGCATCATGTTGTTTTTTTGCCTTTCTCTTGTCAATTGAAGCCCTCATTTTATTAGTCCACTAAGAGGTGGCTCTTGGCTGGTTCAGTGAAGTCTTTGGTGGGTTCTTGCAGCTTTTCTTATTATGGCCTAATTCTCCACATTGCCCACAACTCTTTTGTAGTCTTGGCCTTTTAGCTTGCTCTGAACTAGTCCCTTCACCCGCTTCTTTCCTTCTCTTTTTTAGACTAGGTCTTCCTAGCAAATTTCTGAATGGATGAGGCAATGGTTCTGCCTGATCCACCCTTTCCCACTGATTTAATCCAGGCAGTGGAGGTACAGGAGATCCATAAGCAGCTAGGTACTTGTCTTTTGTGTATGCCTCATGAACATAGTCTTCATATGTGGCTTTTTGATGATGGATGACAACAATTGCATGTTGACATGGAAGTCCAAACAACTGTCAATGACCACAAATACATGTCTGGGATAGCAATTCCACTACAAACTGGTTGCTCATGTACTCAACTTCAAAAGACTCCTCAGAAGATGCATACACATCACATCAGTTTGCCTCTTCCACAGCCCACTTCAGGAACTTCTCAACATAGGCATCAACATACTATTATACCCTTTTACACCCTATCTTTTCTCATAATGTCTTTTCATGACATATCTCCTCAGCCACTCCATCATTTTTAATATATGTTTATCCCTAACCTCTTTTAAGATAGAGTTGAAACTTTCACACATGTTGTTTGTTAACATGTTTGATTTGCAGCTAACATTGAATGCATGCCTACTTCAGTGACAGGCTCCTATTTTATCCAAGTAGTTGTGGGCACTTGCATTTAAAAATTTGATGTCATTCATTTCAACCTTAAATTCAGCCTGTGTAAATGATAAGATAGGGTATTAGCTAAATTGAATGCATACCTTTGTTGATGCTATTACCTAAATTGAAGGCATACCTCTGTTGATGCCCTAGCTGCTTTCCAGAAGGCTTCTTTGAATAGTATGCCTGGGAATTGGACTTTGAAGTTGGCCCATATATGTCTCACACAAAATCTGATGTGAGCTTTAGGAGTAACAACCTTGAATGCTTCTCTTATTCCCTGCACAATATACATAAACAGACATGAATGTGCAGCCCTGGACTCTATAAGACAGTACACTTATACATGCATATATCAACAATAAAATGGTACCTTTTGTCTATCAGACATGATTGTGATGCCCAACCCTTCTTCCACGCCAAGATCTTCCATGAGCAACCTCAAAAAACAACACCAGGTCTGCCCATTCTCAATTTCAACAACAGCCCATGCAACTGGGTAAATGTTGTTGTTACCATCCATACCTACAACAACTAAGCACAAACCAGGGTATGCCCCTTTCAAATGGCAGCCATCCACACCAATGATTGATCTACAACCATTTAAGTACCCTTCTTTAATTGGTTTCAAGCAAATGTACATCCTTTGGAAAAATGGAGGTGGCCTTTCAATGTTGTCAACAACAACAATAGCAGTTGAACCTATTATGAACTTGTTTATCACTGAAACATAATCTCAAAGCCTCTTATATTGGTCAGAACAGTCACCATAAATAATGAGTTTAGCCCTTGCTCTTGCTAACCAACACAATCCATACTTTACATCAACACCTAAATCTCTCTTTATCTGTTTTCTCCACAAAGAAATCTTTAGATTAGGATCCAACCTCCAATCCTCTAGATTCCTATCAGCCAAGTATTCTGAACTAACCTTCTTATTGATCCCCTTAAACACACACTTGTGGTTTAAATCTACTGTCCTAATCTGCCAAATACCAGTGTTGCCCATTGCAATTGCATACACAGTATATGTACACTTTCTAGTTGAGTTACAAGAGCACTTACCAAAGTTTGATCTCTTTGTGTTCCACTCACACCGACATTTATATCTACAATGTGTTGTTATTCTTTTGTCACCATTATGTTCATAGTAAAAGTCATACCTGTTCTGAATGGCATGGTATATAAGAGCTTTTTTCAAAGAAAACTTATCAGGGAACCTCAAACCCTCAACCAAAGAATACTGTTTTTAAAATCGACTTCAGGGTTGAATATTGGCTACTGCTCCTTATCTTCATCTTCATAACCATCTAAACTCCTTAGTTCATCATCATCATCAAGAAAGTTTTCTTCACCAACAGTTGGATCCACAACCTCAAAACCCCTAATCACCCTCTCATTTGATAATGACTGGTCAACCTTTTTAATTAGAGCCCCTTCTTCTTTTGCCAAGAAGATGTCGTCTGTCCTCAAATCATCTTCCCCTAAATTGAAATTTATATCAAATTCGTCATCATCTGAATCCTCATCACTGACTTCAAAATCATGCTGCCAATCCACCAGATCTACTTGTTTTGTTTTGCCTTTCCTCAATCCATACTTATGTCCTTTATGTTTTTCAACTTGCTTCCCCTTTCCCTCAGCTTTTTCAGCAACTTTACTGTGTTTTTTACCTTTGTCCACTTGGTTCCCCTTTACCTCACTTTTGTCAGCTACTTCAACACTATCCACATGTTTTTCCTTTTTTCTTATCTTTCCCAGATCCCTGACTATCAACTATGTCCTTACTTTTTGCCTTTGTTAATGGTATATGCTTCCCCTTACCCTCTCCTAACTTCTCATCAATCACACCAACTATTTCCTTAACAACTTCAAGCTTCACCTCTTTACTGTTCTCCCTTCTTCTTGGTATAAGTCTCCTCCTAGCATTTCCTAAATTCTAAACAGGTTTGGGATTGATGAGTTTATCGATCCGGTACTTAAGAGGGGGATGAGGTGAATTAGGTACTCTTTTAAAAAACTTAACTTTTACTCTACTAATTTCGCTGGCAGCACACAAACGAATTTAAACAGTATTGAAGACTGTCCAAAATATTGTAACCTGTGTTGAGATTGTGAAATTAGTTACGAGAAAAGATGCAAATAAAACGTCGAAGTACGAAAGCAAAAATAGAAGAATAGAAACGAGACACACGATTTTTAACGTGGTTCGACCTACTCTCTAAAGGTCTACGTCCACCCCTTTCTTTTATAATTTTTATAATCAAACTCGATTACAAAAACAATCCCCACGATCAACTCAATCGTGCCACTCTAGTACAACCCGTACTCCAAATATTCTTCCTTACAAAATGAATAAAAAAAACATATTACACTTTTTGTCTCCTTGAAATATTCAATTGATGTGAACAAAGGAGAACAAAAATAACCTACGAGTAAACGAACTTGCTTTAATCAATGTCGATCTTGAAGGTACGGCTTAGCAAAACTGTTTGCAAAATTTACTTTGATAAAAATCTTTGGTAAACGCTATTTTGCAAAACTCGGTTTTTGAATACTTAATACTTGCTTTAAGAAATTAGCTTTGAAAGAATGAAAACAAGTATGTGTCTTTCCTTGCCTTTCAACGTCAAATGAACAAGTACTATATACTTGTTAAACAATGAGAGTTTTGGCAGAGGAATAAAATCTTTGCTAAAAACGTGTGATAGCAATTTGAAACCTATTAGGAATCAACTTCCTTATTTGAAGTAAAGATTTTATTCACAAAATAATTTTGTTTATTTAGAAAAATATTTCAGAAAATATTTGACTCCAAAATTATTTTGATATTTTAAACCGTACTTTATTGGACCGAAGACAAAGATTAATCACATCCGATACCCTTACAAACAATCTATGTAGAACACGAGTTTTGGGCCATCTTCATTTCCATATCATAGCCTCGTTCGAAACCTATCAACAACAGGTCTGGCAAAAACATTAATTGAGAGGGGACGGAAAATAAGAGGACTTGTCATCATCAACACAATAAGTCCAACAAATTCCCCCTTTGATGATGGCAAGTCCCAATAAATAAATTCCCCCTCACTTAAGCAATAACTGATGAAATTAATAGAACGAAATATGCCGCAATCGAGAACATTAATATTAACTTAGATCATAGTTCAAATTACCATCGGCTATGAGAACGCAAAGAGAAAGAACGTCATAGTCATAGTTCCAGTAAACTAGTAGCTATTAAGATCCATGAGTCCTAAATATTTTTCCCTCTCTTGACATCATCAAAAGGAGAAAGACGTGCAAAATATGGTACCGCAGTGCGTCATAATCAGTCAGAGACAATGTAACTGCCGGACACAGTCAAAAGACATCATAGCACAAAAGTCAGTCAAGAGCAAAAGATTAGCAAATACACACGAGCATATAAAATATATGGCAAATGTAGGGAGCGAGGAGTCATGGTTTTGGGGAATGAAGGTTTAGAGAGCAAAGGTTTAAGAGCATCTTTAAGTTCGTCCAGTTCAGTTGCGATTTTTCCAAGTCCACCAACTATGAGATCAGAGAGAGTCACCAACTGAGCAGTTATGCTACGCAGATTCCCCGAGCTTGAGCTAACACCAGCGTATCCATCTTCCTACAAGCCCACCAACTTGTCATCAGCAATGCGGAGATGCATTTGACCCAAAATCCCAAAAGCTTCTTATCGGCAAATATGAAAATGAGGCGCATGCATGAACATAATCTAGGGTCCCCCAAAAAGTCTAGGTTTGGTCAACTTATGTCCCATTTTAGCTTTAGATAAGACAAAGAGGATTTTCTTCAAACAAAAAGGCAAAGAGAATTTGTTAGATCATGCAAATTGAGGCAAATAATCAAAGATCAAATACCGTTGTAGCTGTTGGGAAATGTGTCCTCGATCAACAATAGTGCGATCACGACAATGATAAAATCACTGTCATAAATCTTATATGAATATGCAAGGGACGATCCAATATTTGATATAGTCAACTGACCAACATTAATCGGTAATGATTGGCTGACTAGAGTTTGACATTACTGTCGTATGACGGTGGTGGTCAGTTGATCCCTTTAGGTCACACCTTTAGGACTAACCCCTTAAACGTATATTGATTAATTGTATAGGATACAGATTGATCGATATTCTTAAAACCGTATATTAAGAATTCATAGGTTGAATCTTAAAGTAAGATTTATATTTGAAATTGGAAATGTGTCAATTGTCAAATATTAAACGATATTTTAGAAATATCGAAATTATTGTTATGAATGGTTCATGGTTATAACAAACGTTGTTAATATATCGTATCGACGATTATTACGATAACCATATGTTGGGACAGTAATTTCGAATTACTTAATAATTTGTTAAATATGATTTAATTAATTTAGAAATATTATTTATGTGATAAATTTATATTTTAAATACAATTATTATGTCACATAAGATGTTACATAATTAGTTAAATTGTACGAATTATAAATCGCAAAACGAAAGTCCATTTTACGTTTATATGTGTCGTGTATATTAACATTGTGTGTTGATTTATATATGATATATTTTAGCATATAATTGTAATAATTAAGCTAAGTGTGATATGACTTCACCATGGCATGTGAGCATGACAAAAGGAACAAAATCCCTTCCCATGCTAGTGTACACGGTTCACCAAACCCACCCAACCCATGCACCACATCCTCTATTTATATTTGATGACCTAATTCATTTAAGACTAATCCTTATGCATTTTCTAGAGTAAGAAAATACAACAACCTCCAAAATATTACTTAGATAATATTTGTATTATACTAATATTACTATTAGTACTCGGTTTTAAGAAACCTAATACCGTCTTCTAGATTCGGGTTCGGTATTTGGTCCGTTTAAGGTAAGGTCTTGGTGTCTACGTATTGGAGGCAAGCTTACTTGGTTGCTTTTGGAGGATCGTTCTAGCACTATTTCGGACCGTTTGTAAGAATACGATTCTCTTTAATTCCGCTTTAGTTTTGCATGCATAAGATCTTGAGTATAATTAATATGAGATTAATTAAAATGTAAAATAGTTAGTAAGACTAAATAATATGAACATGTTAGTATGACTACACTAGTATCTTTCAAGTGGTATCAGAGCATTAGGTTGCTTGCATGCAACTCGATTTTTACGTTTTTGCGAGAAAATGCGATTTTAATTAAAAACGAAAATGGTTAGTACATATAGGATATGCACGAAAATCATATTGCATGTATATTTTCTGGTCTTAAAATAGTTTTAAGTCATTTTGATGATTTATGGAATAATATTGTTCAATATTGTAATTAAATTGTTTAATTTGGGCTTAAAATCGGTTAAAAATGTTTTATTATGGGAAAAATAGCTAAATAATGTTTCTGGCCGAGATTTTTAAATATGTTCTCACATGCATTTAACATATTATGAATACATATAATTTTCGAAATTATTGAGTTTTATGCATGGTTTATGATTTTTAATAGTTAAATTGTCATAAAATGAGTTAATTATGGGTTAAATAGTTATATTATGAATTTAACTATAAAAATTTTTGTCGATGTCACATGCAATATTTAAAATATATGATGGATTTTCAGGAAATTTTTCTTTAATATTGCATGAATATTGATTTTTATCGCAAAAATCGTAATATTAGTGACATATTTTAGCTTAAATAGTTTAAGTTCGAATTTGATCCTAAGAATTTAATATAGTGTCACATATATTATTTCTAGCATGCATGTGAATTTTGAGCTTTTAATCTCGAATTTTGCATGAGAAATGATTTTAATCGGTAAAATCGCGTAATATATGACACGAATTATTAAAAATAGTAAAAGTTACTTAAATGGTCCGAAAAATTCACCCATATTAGTCATATTATATATGATCATCAATATATTTTTATTTAGTGCCAAAAGTTTCTGAAATTTTAAATTTTAATTTTAAAAGGTTAAAATTGGAGATTGAGTGTTGGAAGAGTCATAATCATTTTCAAATCCTAAAACAGTGTGCATCTGATTTTTCTTGCATTTTTCAGATACTTTGAGTGTCTAGGAAGATGTAAAAATTATATTGGTATTTTATTACATAATTTTTGAAGTAGTTTTGAATTTTTCGATTAATTATGCATGTACACGGCTATTGTTTTACGAAATAAAAGGTATATTTCGAAAATATTTAAATTTTAAGGATCTGAAATTTTGAAAATTTTCAGTATGTTCAAAATTTTGAATTTTGAATTTTGAATTTTCGAAATTTTTTATGACTCGTTTGATTATTTTAATGCTATTTCCCGTAAAATCGATTAAAACCGAGCAATATTAAAATAAAAGTTAAGTTAATTTTCGAAATTTGAGTAAGACTAAATTTTGAATCCTAAAATGTGTTAGGAAACTTAACTAAATCATGAATAGTGATTCATAGAGTGATTAGTGATTTTAAAGTTGATTAAATCACGTTATTCCATAAAACCGTGTTATTACGAATAACGAAATTTAAAATGTGTTTAAATAAGACGATTTGGCTTAGGTTTTGTATTTTACATAAGCATTGCATATTTAATTATCATTTATGAATGTCATATTTTATTTACGTAATTTTGAATTATGTAATTTACTTAGTATGGCCTTAGATTTTAATCGATATTTCCCGTAATGTAAGGGTTTATCGATTTGGTTGTAATTTAATGTGATCTCGTATCACTTTATTTTATTGTTTTATTTTATTTTATAATGTATAAAATAGATAGAAAATTTGTAATTATTTATAATTCCGGAGATCCTTGAAGACGGTGCCATTTCGGAAAGGAGTTCCGACCAAGACGGAGTTTGCCTTGGGATGCGTGCCGCGTGTGAAGTTCAAGGGACCAAAGGAGTTGGTTTCCGAATTTGTAATTTACTTTATTTTCTATTTTAGGAAAGGCCATACTAGGGTTTTATTTATGCTTTTAAGTTTTTATGCTTTTATTTATGCTTATCATGTTTGCATTCATAGCCAAATCGTCATACATCTCATGCATTTCATCGATTTTATCGACCGTGTCAATCAATTTATCGATAATTCACCGACTTAGTTCACTTAAAGGAGATAGATAATAAATTGACAAGATCTCTTACGTTATTTAAAAATCGAGACATAGCCTTACCAAAAAGTAAAGAACCCGCGAAGGATCTTCTTCATAAGGGAGTAGGCTCGGCTAAACCGGGGTGCAAACCTTAGTACGTTGGTGAAGTGGGGTAATATGATAACTTTCTCGAAATTTGGTTGATCTCGACGAAGGTATTCGAGCCACCGTAGTGGTAATAAGTTCGGGCTAAGATAAGAATTAGTGTAATTTTATCGACCGAGAGTTCTAAAAGTAGAATTGATTAAGGGGTTAATCTACCGAGTCATATTAATGAGGGATGTATCGGCTAAACCGTGCCCGAGTTAGTGTGTATTTGGGTCTCGGGATCATTTACTTAATTGGGTAAGAGATCATTAAGTAGATGTTTAACTTGTTTAAAATTTACAAGTTTATTTATTAAAACGATAATTGTGTTTTTAGTTCCCTTATTTTATTGTAGTTCATTTTCGACTATCAATCATCAAATGGCAAATAACGCTCCACCTCTCCCACACCACGTTTCATGGCTTCGGTCTTTTATGGATCGTTGCAAGCTTGAGAAGCATGGCGCCAATTTTAAGGATTGGGACGCCCAATTGGTGTTGGCCGCGGAAGCCGACGATAAGACTCGTTATCTTACCATTGCCGCTCCTCCCACTCCCGGTGCTCGTTCATCGGAAGCGACTCGTGAGGCCTATGAGACCTACATGAAGGAGTCACATGCTTTGAAGAACGTGCTTATATTTTCGATGGAGCCGGATCTCCAAAGAAGAATGATTAAGCTAGCCACGGCTAATGAGATTTACACTAAGATTGCGACCATGTTTTTGCAAGCTCCTAGGGTAATCCAATATGAGGCGGCCTCCGCATTCTTTGATTTGACCTTAAAGGAAGGTTAAAGGGTTAGTCCTCATGTGCTCAAAATGGTTGAGCTAGCCGAAACCTTGAAGTTGCAAGGGGTGAATGTTCCCGACTCGCTTATTATTGACAAAATCCTTCACTCCCTCAACAAAGTGAAATCGTATGTTCACTTTCGGGTAAATTATAACATGCGCAATCAAGAAACCTCCTTGGACGAGTTACATAAGATGTTGGTCCAAGCGGAGAGGGATATGAGACTTAATGAAAGTTCCACAAAGGATGTTCTAAATATCGAGACGAAAAGCAAGGGGAAGTTTAAGCGCAAGGCTAACAAGGGTAAAAATGTCAAAGTCTTCAAACCCGCATCTCTTAAGGAGAAGACTTTTACGAAAGGTGCTTCTACTTCGTCGTCATCAAAGGTTGAAGACAAGTGCCATTATTGCACTAAGATGGGGCATTGGAAGGGAAATTGCCCGAAGTATCTCCATGACCTCAAAGCCGGAAAGGTTCTTGCAGTAGGTATTAATTCTCGTCTAATTCATGTTATTTAATCAATTTTTGTATAGTTATACAAGTTATTGATTCTTACCCGTTTATAAATTGTTTTAAAGGGAATCCTACCAAAGACAAAGGCAAGGAGAAAGCGAAGGACGCTTGGAGTTCCTTCCATGGATGGCTATGGTAGCATCCAAGATTGAAGACATGAAGAGCATGGCTCTAATTTTTCATTTTGATGTCTTCTTTCATTTTGCATTTTAATTTAAGAACTTTGTATTTCTTGTACGACAAGAATCTTGTTGAAACAATGGTTGTAATAGTGGTGACTTGGCTTTCAATCCAAGTCATCCTTTTGTTCTTAATCAAACATGTTTGGTTGTTTTAAAATGCTCTTATGATACATAACATGAGTTGATACGATTTTCATAGATCGTAATTAAGTACCTTGAATGATTCACCGTACAATAGACATGATAGGATCATTATAAAAAGTAATACGACTTACTTAAAAACGAGAATTGCATCCCGTGAAATACTTCAAATTCAAACATAAGAACATCAGTTCGTTATAAGATGATTACCTTAAACGAATGAGTATACAAAAGTCTCACAACTCACATAATTCTTTATCCAATACATTGTTGTTGGGCGAAAATGCTATCCTTCTTAAATAACGGTTATTTTAAAGGATAGAGTGGGAGAAATTCTACGCCCGCAAACCAATGAAATAAACATAGGATCTTAGAGAAGAATCCTATAAGGAGTCCTTAAGAAGAACTCTAAAAGATTGGATAGAAGAAACTACGAGAGGACACAGAAGAAACTACGCGAGGACACAAAAAGGAAATGTTCCATATGTTGTCATTAGTTCCTAGAGAGGACAATGGGAACCGCGAGTGTTAACGGAAGGAAATCGTTTCCATGATGTTAACGTTTCTGTTTTATAAAGATAATAGAAGAGAAATCGTCTCTCGCTCTCGTGATAATACTAAGATTCTTTCCGTGGGAAGGAAAGTGAAAATGAAATGTTCATAGCGAGTTGAGAAAATGTTTGAAGTAAATCTAAATGAAATGTTCATTATGAGTTGAACAGATGTTTGAAGATGTTACCTAATCACTATGAAAATAGTGGGAGTTATTAAACTATAAGATAGATGGTGATTCTTTAAAGGTTAAAGAATATGAGGTTTTCAATTCTAGATGAATGTATGTTAAGAACATAAATCATAAGTGAGTTTATTATATGATAATGAAACATCACCAATCAGTTTACAAGGTTTGGATATGAATCCAAGATATGAAAATGTTAATTCATATAACCTTGATCAAAATGCCATAAGTTGAAATAAAGCCCTATTTCGATATAAGTTTCTCGAGGAGAACTAGTAGATCGAATCTAGGTAAACTACAATATAAATTCTAGTACAGTATGACTATGTTCATAAGGATTACATGTCATGAGTTTTGAGAAAACAGTGGGAGCTTCCTTAAAATAAGGAGACTCGAGTCGAGTATAAAGACTTGAAATGTACTTGAATAAGATCATATTATGCGAAATAGTATGAGTCATAAGGAAACCGAAATTTGTAGGTTAAAGGATGTGAAGATATGGTATATTCACATACTAAAACCATTAATACAAATTGATGTATGAGCATCAAAGATTGTTTATGTGGAGCAACAATATCGTATTGACTGTTCGCACTTAACAATCACTCTTATCGTTTGAGTTATTATTATTATTAACTCACAATTTATACTTTGTGAAATCCAAATGGGTTGTAAGAGACAATTTGAACCCCATAAGTGAACTGGATTAACTTAGTATAGCCCATAGTCGTTTGTATGAGGTGACGTCTCGAAGCGACTAGAGTGTGAGGCGATTGATGGCAAGTTCAAATGTCATAGAGTCATATGGGATGACTAGTCGATCACATAAGCAGACTGTGTGACACTTGTCGGGCATTTAGTGACCGCTTATAGAGTTCTGGAAATTTTATAATTAGCCTGGTCGTGGCGAGAGCTACTATATTATTCACATAAGTCGATTCTTTGACTTGAGACTGTTCGCCCAAGGTGACACAGCCCCAGATTGGCTTTGATTTTAGCTCTACGATCAACCGTTAAAGGGGGTCAAATGGGCTTCTTTTGGGTCATGATGGACTGTGTTAGTCGAAGGGAACAGTAAGAGAGGAATGGTCCAATCCCTCGTCGCGGTTGTCTTAAATTTCAAGGCCACTCGAGGAGAAGTTTAGCTGAAAATGCGTGGCCACACTCGGAAGGTATCTATGGTAGATAATTCTGGTCAAAGCAGTTAAATCTCCAGATCGAGAAAAACCGCTCAAGATATGATCAAATGCAAGTACGACCTGGAAGACACCTTGCATTGAGTGGGAGATGACGTAATAGAACAAGAGAATCGGTGACGCACACTTGTCGAGTACAAGTGGGAGATTGTTGGAAAATGTGTCCTCAACAATAGTGCGATCACGACAATGATAAAATCACTGTCATAAATCTTATATGAATATGCAAGGGACGACCTAATATTTGATATAGTCAACTGACCAACATTAATCGGTAATGATTGGCTGACTAGAGTTTGACATTACTGTCGTATGACGGTGGTGGTCAGTTGATCCCTTTAGGTCACACCTTTAGGACTAACCCCTTAAACGTATATTGATTAATTGTATAGGATACAGATTGATCGATATTCTTAAAACCGTATATTAAGAATTCAGAGGTTGAATCTTAAAGTAAGATTTATATTTGAAATTGGAAATGTGTCAATTGTCAAATATTAAACGATATTTTAGAAATATCGAAATTATTGTTATGAATGGTTCATGGTTATAAAAAACGTTGTTAATATATCGTATCGACGATTATTACGATAACCATATGGTGGGACAGTAATTTCGAATAACTTAATAATTTGTTAAATATGATTTAATTAATTTAGAAATATTATTTATGTGATAAATTTATATTTTAAATACAATTATTATGTCACATAAGATGTTACATAATTAGTTAAATTGTACGAATTATAAATCGTAAAACGAAAGTCCGTTTTACGTTTATATGTGCCGTGTATATTAACATTGTGTGTTGATTTATATATGATATATTTTAGCATGTAATTGTAATAATTAAGCTAAGTGTGATATGACTTCACCATGGCATGTGAGCATGACAAAAGGAACAAAATCCCTTCCCATGCTAGTGTACACGGTTCACCAAACCCACCCAACCCATGCATCACATCCTCTATTTATATGTGATGACCTAATTCATTTAAGACTAATCCTTATGCATTTTCTAGAGTAAGAAAATACAACAAACTCCAAAATATTACTTAGATAATATTTGTATCATACTAATATTACTATTAGTACTCGGTTTTAAGAAACCTAATACCGTCTTCTAGATTCGGGTTCGGTATTTGGTCCGTTTATGGTAAGGTCTTGGTGTCTACGTATTGGAGGCAAGCTTACTTGGTTGCTTTTGGAGGATCGTCCTAGCACTATTTCGGACCGTTTGTAAGAATACGATTCTATTTAATTCCGCTTTAGTTTTGCATGCATAAGATCTTGAGTATAATTAATATGAGATTAATTAAAATGTAAAATAGTTAGTAAGACTAAATAATATGAACATGTTAGTATGACTACACTAGTATCTTTCAGTAGCGTCGGCCCAAATTGACTGCTAGTGGAAAGCACTTCCTTAAACTCCATCTAAGTCACTTCTATATGAGCAGTTGCTTTCGAAACGAGTTTTATTAGAGGAATGCTTGGTTGAATGAGAGGGATTACCACGAGCGTCCTCCTTCTTCGCGCGGCTTAGATTGGACCAGCTACTTTAGCAGAAAACTGAATTGGGATGATCGGCTTCTCAAATTCCAATTTCAAGCTTCTTGACACTATATCCGTCTTATTTGAAGGGGGCTCAGTTTCCACGGTTTCGTTGATAGTCACACTTTTACAACGACGATGAACTCTATTAGGAGTTACTTTTGCAGCGGAGTAGGGCTCAATCGGTTGAGATCCTTCGTCAGCCATAGATGGGGACTCTTCAAGAGATGCATGCGAAGATCTGGACCAAGTGGAGGGTTTGGTTTTAGCGAAAGGAAAGGGTTTAGGTGAAGGGACATGAGGTTTGTGAGGTTTTGTGGTGTCTGAAGTAGGTTTGGTGGAAGTTTTCTTTTTCGCCATTTGAGAAGAACGGAGGAGGGAGGTGTAGTTTGGGATTTTAGGTTTTGTGGAATGGGGAAGACAAATGGATTGGTTGGCTAACAGAGTTTAAACATGAGGGAGGTATAATTTGGGTTCAGTTGTATTGAGGTGGGCTAGGAAGGAAGGTTACGGGTTTAAGGCATAAGAGGTGGGTTTGGGTGTTTTGAGTTTGGCTTGGTTATTTGGGTTAAGTTTGTTTTTTTTTTTTATGAATTGGGTTGGGTGTATGTAGTATAAGATGGAAGGGTGAGTTATATTTGCCAGAAAAATAATGCTCCGAGTATACGAGTTAAACATTTTACGCAAATAACGACTCGATGCTAGTCTTTAAACAACAGCCGACTAGAGTAAGCAATATACATTGAAACTGAAATCATGTGAGGCACGTAGAAAACACATATGCACAACTCTTCCAAATTAGTCAGTCATGGGAGGAGAATAATTAGGACAAAGACGCTAAGAACTACTATTTAGAAGACCTAATTCGAATCGGATTTTCTCAATTTGTTCTCTTGCTAATGGTTTTGTAAAAATGCTAGACAATTGATCTTCAGTTTTGCAAAACTTCAAACATATGTTCCCTTTTTCGACATTATTACCCAAAAAAATCAAGCAAGTATTGTTCAAGACCTTTTACCATCATCGCATCATCCATGAAATGTGAAAAAGACTTACCGTTTTTGCGAATACCAACTATCTCACCCTTTTTGTTGTCTCTGTATGTCACATTTCCACCATTGTAGCCCTTAACGAGAGGAATAGGTTCTTATTACCTGTCATATGTGATGAATATCCACTAACAAGATATCAACGGTGGCCTCCTCTCATATGGGCCTGAAATAAGATGAGTTAGATAATCTAGGAACCCAAACAAGTTTGGGTCCCTTCTTATGACGAACAGTGTCAAGAATATCTTTTCTAATCCACATTTTCTTAACGACTTTTATGTTATTATCCAGATGTCTCAGTCGTTTGGCACAAGCATTAAATACGTGACCTGTTTTTCCACAAAATTTACAAATGATATATTCAGGTAATCCAACATATTTATGCTTGCGAAAGTCTCTATCACTGGGTTCAGATTTCTTAGCGTAAATGAAGTCACCCTGTTTTGAACACACTGGAGGAGTGTCTAATTTGTGTTCAGGAACCCTGACAGTACGATATTGAGGATCGTTTTGTCTGAAGTCAGAACTAGAATCATGCACATTTGAACAGCCAGGAGGAGCGTTTATTTTCTGTTCAGGAACCCAGACAGTACGATATTGAGGATCGTTTTGTCTAATGTCAGAACATGAATCGTACCCTAATCCAAGTTTCTTAGTGTTCTTAGATTGATTGACTAGGAAATTTAGCACGGTATTGCTTCCTTCCCATTTGGATGCAACATTTCTAGCATTATCTAGGCCTGTCTCTAGGTTTTTTACTCTTTCAAGCAGTTTCTTATGTTTGTATAAAAGAGCATCATAATCAACGTTTAATCTATCAAACCTAGAGCATGTGTCTGAGTACCTAGAAGTTCTAGTAGCATGTAAAGTTTTTTGTTCCTCCAGTTCTTTAGTAAGCATGTGAATTTGATTGACAAAAGATTCATTTTTGGCAATAAGTTCAGTCAGTTCATATTGAAAAGTTTGGTTGACTGTCTGTTTGCCAACTTTTCTTAACTCATGTTTTAAGTCTATGTTCTCCTCCGCTATACTTTCTATTTCAGATTGCATAGCGCTTAGTTGTTTAGTCTGTTCATAACTGTTACCTAAAGTCTCATCAAGTAATCTTAAATTTTTTTCTTTAGATAAAGACCGCATTTTAGTTTTGAGTTTTGAAAGACTTACCTCATCTTCTGATTCATTGTCTGATTCACTATCCGAGCCGTCTGAGTGAGCCATAAGACATCTGATTGTATCCTCATCCCTTTTTCGTTGAGATCTTGGTTTGTAGATTGATCACAAACATAACTTCTTATTTTTTTCGTCATTAGAGGGTTCATCGTCTTCTGAATCAGACTCACCCCAAACTGCAGCCATTATAGCACGTTTGTACTCTTGCTTAGATTTTTCACGTTTGTCCTTCGATTTTTCTTCTTCCCACATAGGACAATTTCTGATTTGATGATCACATTCCCCACACTTGAAACAGCCCATTCGAGATGTGGAACGTGATGAAGATGGTGAAAAATCTTTTGGTTTGTAACTATCGAACTTTCTTTCATCCTGTTTTCTAATGATTTTAGCAATTCGTTTAGATAACAGAGTCACCTCCTCCTCAAGATCATTTTTATTTTCACTTGACAAGGCGTTTAAGGCTAGTCCCTTAGCTTTGGGCTTCTCTACATCATTATCGAGAACTAACTCGTGTGCCATGAGAGATCCCATTAAAGCTTCATAGGTAAGAGTTGGTAAATCTCTAGCCTCTTCGATGGCGGTGACTTTAGCCTGCCATTTCTTAGGTAAACTTCTTAAAAAATTTCGGACAATGTCCTCAGTTTCAAAAGTTCTTCCAAGATTAGAAAGTTCGTTAGTTATGTTGGAAAAACGGGAAAACATGCTTTTAATGGATTCATCCTGTTGCATTTTAAAAGATTCGTATTGTTGCATTAGAATGTCAATACGTTGTTTTTTAACTTGCACAATTCCTTCATGATCTAGTTCTAAATTGTCCCATATTTGTTTGGCCGTTTTACATCCTGCAATACGACTTGTTTCGGATTCTCCAATCCCAGATTGCAGGAGTGATATGGCTCTAGCATTCTTCTCCACCTTTTTGTAATCATTAGATGTGTAGTCCTTTGGTGCCTTTTCACTCACAACACCATTAGCATCGGTGGAGGTGATGGCAAGGGGACCATTTTGAATGATTACCCAACATTCGTAATATGTTCCTTGTATAAAATGCATTATACGATTTTTCCACCAGCCATAGTCTGTGCCATCAAAGACAGGACATTTGACAATTTTGGAATTCATTGAAAAACAAAAAATAGGATAAATAAACTCAGAAAGGATCAAACTCTTTGCGGTAAAGCAATCAAGAGCACGAGGCTCTGATACCAATTGATGAGTTTATCGATCCGGTACTTAAGAGGGGGAGGGGGTGAATTAAGTACTCTTTTAAAAAAACTTAATTTTTACTCTACTAATTTCGTTGGCAGCACACAAACGAATTTAAACAGTATTGAAGACTGTCCAAAATATTGTAACCTGTGCTGAGATTGTGAAATTAGTTACAAGAAAATATGCAAATAAAACGTCGAAGTACGAAAGCAAAAATAGAAGAATAGAAACGAGACACGCGATTTTTAACGTGGTTCGACCTACTCTCTAAAGGTCTACGTCCACCCTTTCTTTTATAATTTTTATAATCAAACTCGATAACAAAAACAATCCCCACGATCAACCCGATCGTGCCACTCGAGTACAACCCGTACTCCAAATATTCTTCCTTACAAAATGAATAAGAAAAAACATATTACACTTTTGTCTCCTTGAAATATTCAATTGATGTGAACAAAGGAGAACAAAAATAACCTACGAGTAAACGAACTTGTTTTAATCAATGTCGGTCTTGAAGGTACGGCTTAGCAAAACTGTTTGCAAAATTTACTTTGATAAAAATCTTTGGTAAACGCTATTTTGCAAAACTCAGTTTTTGAATACTTAATACTTGCTTTAAGAAATTAGCTTTGAAAGAATGAAAACAAGTATGTGTCTTTCCTTGCCTTTCAACGTCAAATGAACAAGTACTATATACTTGTTAAACAATGAGAGTTTTGGCAGAGGAATAAAATCTTTGCTAAAAACGTGTGATAGCAATTTGAAACCTATTAGGAATCAACTTCCTTATTTGAAGTAAAGATTTTATTCACAAAATAATTTTGTTTATTTAGAAAAATATTTCAGAAAATATTTGACTCCAAATTATTTTGATATTTTAAACCGTACTTTATTGGAGCGAAGACAAAGATTAATCAAATCCGATACCCTTACAAACAATCTATGTAGAACACGAGTTTTGGGCCATCTTCATTTCCATATCCTAGCCTCGTTCGAAACCTGTCAACAACAGGTCTAACAAAAACATTAATTGAGAGGGGACGGAAAATAAGAGGACTTGTCATCATCAACACAATAAGTCAACAGGGATGATTTCTGGGACTTTTTCGTGTAGAAGGGTTAAGATTGGAGTGCAGATTGGGAGTGGGTGATTCAGGAGATGAGTAAATGGTTATGCTATTGATGCCCCTAGTACTTCTTCTTCTTGGAGGAGTTAAGGGTTTTTCTTTTTTTTTGTTAGAGGAGAGGCAACAGGGGATTCAGGAGGTGTGTGAATGGTGATGCTATTGATGCCCCTGGTACTTCTGTTTCTTGGATGAGTCAAGTTTTTCTCTTTTTTTTGTCAGAGGAGAAGTAGGTAAAGTGGTGGCATTTTCTGTCCTTAAAGTAACATTTTTTTGGGACCACAAAAGTGGTGAGATACATACAAATCTACCATATTAAATTTATCCCTTGACTTCAATATCTCAACCATATCCTCATCTTTACAAACTACTGCCCTCCCAGTTGTGAGACTCTTCCCAAATTGTATATAATATAGTATAGGCATCGTATCTTTGTTGATAAATTGTCTAGCCATGTCGTAGACATATCTATAATTTAACTGATCTGAAGAAACCCTAGATATCAATTATGTCGTGCCATTAACATACTCAATTTTGTGCTTCGCATATTCAAAATCACCCCCAATGTGTATCCTAAAGTCTACTGTAATATTCTCCAAACCCATCATTCTAGAAAGAACAACAATTAAACAAGCAATCAAACAGTAAAAATTTAAACATGCAATCAAACAGTAACAACAAATCAACATCCAAGTACTTTAAAGAACAAAATTTAGTAATCTGGGTACGAAATTTAAACAAGCAAACAAACAGTAAAAAGAAGATTAACAATTAAAATTAAAACAAAGAAAGAAACTATAAAAGAAAGAAGATGAAATTTAAAACAAACAACTACTTAAAATATGGTAAACCGTAATTAAACAAGAGGAAGTAATCAATTACCTTGGTTTGATGAAGAAATCAATCCAAACGAAGAAGAATGCACGATGATTTGAACGAAATTGGGGAAAATTGAACAGCGTTTTGGTGAATTTGGGGATTCTGTGTTTCTGTCGAATTTTGAATAGATTGAGAATGTGAGGAGTTATGTTAGAAGAAGGGCAAACTGGTCATTTTATTTTTTTAATTCAAGAGTCCGGCCAATTAGTATTGTTTTTGTTGACGGAGTTAGTTTTACGGTAGTGATTACGAAAGTTTTATTAAGTAGGTAGTGATTGTGAAAATGAGTACTTATGTTGGTAGTGATTATCAATTTCTCCTTCTTTGTATTTGTAAGTGTACAATTTGGGCTAAATGTGATTGATGTTTTGTCATGATTTAGTTACTGACCAGCCAAATCACGATAGGTTTTCAAGATATTTGCAAGACCATGACACTTGTTTTCCGTAGCATGAGAAAAAAGAATCAGATCATCCACAAACAGAAGATGTGAGACTCTGGTAGCACCCCTTGCCACTTGAATTCCTTTGATGGTGGCACATAGTTTTGCATTGATAAGCATTTGTGATAAGACCTCAGTGCATAGAGCGAAGATATACGGAGAAACAGTGCCTCCTTATCTTAAACCACATTTTCGAGTCATTAGATTTGAAGGTCTTCCGTTTATTAAAATCTTGTAAGTAACCGTTGTGATTGACTCCATAGTGATGAGAATGAAATGTTCCAGGAATCCCATATGCAGTAAATTAGCACGAACAAAATTCCATCTAATACAATCATATGCTTTACTCATATCAACTTTCGTTCCGAAAAACCTACTTTTCCTTTTGTTTTTGATGAAATATGATTAAAAATTTCATGACTGATAAAAATATTATCAGTAATAGATCTTCCCAGAATAAAACCATTTTGATACTCCCCTACCAAGTAACCAATAAACCCTTTTAGACGATTGACAATGCACTTAGATGTAATTCTCATGAGAACGTTACAGAGACTTATGGGCATGTAATTAGGGATGTCATTGGGGCGGGTACAAATGGATACCGCCCCGCACCAGCCCCGGTTGGGGCGGGGATGGGTAAAGCTTTGGCGGGTGGTGGGGCGGGGACGGGTACGAAAATTGTACCCGTCATGGGTAGTGGGGCGGGGATGGTTTTTGCGTGTTACTCATTTCATACCCTCCTACCTGCCAATTATTATAAAATTAATATCATTATTCCGATAATTTTACAAATATTATTTCGTTATAATTAAGACGTAATGTTAAAAATAGTTATTTTATAAAATATTTTACCAACATCTTTGGTAAATAACTAAAATTATATAAACAAACTTTTGAAAATAGAAATTAATAGTGATTCAACCAACTTGTACGAAAAAAAATTGGAAAAATTTCTGGTATATAGCGTGTTAATGGGTAGGCGGGACGAGGATGGTTTTGGAAACTTGTACCCGTCATGGGTGGTGGGGCGGGGATGGTTTTGGAAACTTGTATCCGCCATGGGTGGTGGGGCGGGAATGGGTACGAGGTTTTCTTAATGGATACGGGTACGGGGGAGCCTATATCCAGCCCCGCCCCGCCCCAATGACATCCCTACATGTAATGTTCAACCTTCTCCGAAGCATTTAATTTTGGAATAATCACTATTGACGTTTTGTTTAATTTTCTTAATACATGACCTTCATTCAACATTCTCAAAATAGCTCATGTTACATCAGTTTTGATAAAAGACCAAAACTTCTGATAGAAGATACCTGTAATACCATTAGGTCCCGGTGATTTGTTTGATCCCATTTGGAAAAATGCTTTTCAGATTTTCTTTTTTGTGAAGGGTCTATCAAGTGAATCTTGTTGGTCAGGACTTAACTTGTTTTGAGGAGTAGAGAAAATAGCCCTTGTGTTTCTTTCAAAGTCTTCAAATAAATCATATTCCATGTTTGTCTCAAAAAATGGAACCAAAGAAAGATTTGAAGGAGTTAGCTATATTTTCTTCGTCAAAGGTCCAAGTTTCATCTTCTAATTTAGTTCCTAAAATTCAATTGTGTCTCTGTTGTTTTTTAATCAAATTAAAGAATTTTTTTGTACAAGCGTCACCTTCTTGTAACCATCTTATTTTTGCCCGTTGTTTCCCGAATGTCGATGTCGCTTGATTGAAGTTTATATATCTTTCATAGCATTGTTCATATCCCAAGAGGCCAAGACCCAATTCATCATCCCCATTAAAAATTCTTCGTCTGGGTATGTTGATGGTACAGCTAGAGGAAAAGGAGAAAAGGATTTTCTGAAGGTTGCTCCGGGAGAAGCGTTGGTCGGGATTGAACCGGACCTGGATACATGGAATAAAGGGTACACTATGAAGGCTGGGTATGAATTGTTGCAGGGCAGACATCCCCCTGTACAATGGTTCACTCAGGTTTGGGATACTTGGATTATGCCTAAGCATGCGATGATTGGCTGGCTCGTATGCAATAAGGCATTGAATACCAAGGAAAAATTGTTCAAGCTTCATCTATGTGATAATGATCAATGTGTGGTCTGTGCAAATGGGATGGAAACACATGAACATCGGTTTGAGGACTGTGTTTACATAAGGAGAATCTGGAGTTTGATCCAAGACTGGATAGGTGTGGTACAAAGAGATAGTACTAGGATGCAGAAAAGAGGAATTCGTATGTGTAAGGCTGCTGCTACTTATGCTGTATGGCTAGAACGAAATAAGTGCAGAGTGGACAATGTGCTAATAAGGCCAGAATATGTGGCTAAGGGGATTCAAATGCAGGTGCGTGGGAGGATTCAAGGACTGATGAAGGGAGTGTTAAAAGCCAAAGACATAGAATGGTTGCTTAAAATAGATGTAATTGGGTAGATGACTGAATGTCTGCAAATATGCAAATCTCATGAATTGTATTGATGTATAAGATTTGAGATTATATGGAAAATCTTACATTTTACCAAAAAAAAAAAAATTCTTTCCAAATTTTCTGATAATTCATCATCAAAATCCGTCCACTGTTTTCTCCATTCCTTTTTTCTTATTTAAGGTCAATGTTTTGAAACTTTCTTTAACATGATGTAGTTTGCATGTCAATTGATAAGAAATCAATCTTGTATCCTTCTTAGTCCATTCCTTTTTCAAATTTTTGAGAGTTTCCGGATAATTTAAAGACCATGATTCAATTTTAAAAGAACGATTACCCTTCAAATGATGAAGGTTTATATTCAAAATAATTGGAGCATGATCCGAACATTGAATAAGAAGATGAGTTATGTTAGAGTGTGGAAAGAAATCATACCTATTAAACGAAGCCAAACCCCGATCAAGACATTCATATATCCATTCAGTTCCTTTTCTGTTGTTAAATCATGTATATCGTGGACCTTTGAAAGGTATATCGTTTAAGCAGTTGCGATTTTTCCATATTGTAAATTCCTGTGCTCCAAATATCGTTCCCATGCTACCTCCTAATTTATCAGCCTTATTCGACTTGATTGAGGTCTCCCTAGATTAAAAATTCAACATCTAAAGTTGTTATTTTAGATTCAATTTCCATCCAAATTCTTGAGCGTAGTTCTTTGCGAGATTCACCATATATACCACAAAAGAAGCAAAAAGAAGTAGGGTTTTCATAGACTTTCAAAATAATAAGATGTGGGGAAGCACAAACACGCTGGATGACTTGATCAGTTTTCCACCCCACCCAAAGTCCATCCTTAGATCCTATAGCGTCAACTCCTATAGAGGAGTTGTATCCAAAACATCCAAAAAGACCATCTACCATTGCCACCGTACATTTAGTTTCTGATAGAAATAAAAGATCTAAAAAACTACTAGTGATTCATTGCTTTTAGTTTGGTAATTGCAGGGGAAAGCGGATCATTAAGACCCATGCAATTTCATGCGACACATTTCATTTATTTTCAGGAGATTGCTTGAGGCCAATCTCCGCAACACTAATGGCTGAATTTGCCTGTGTGGATGAACTATATGATGAACTGGTTGAAACAATCATATCATCTTCCTAAAGAGCGAGATGAAAAGATCCATGTGCCACCGAGGAAGAACCACCGAAGCTTTTCTTTGAGGCACTAGAGACAGCTTGAAACCCTTCCCAACAATAAAGTTCATTAGAAGAACTGGATTGCATTCCCGGATCAGAAAAGGCTTTTCTTTTTTGAGAACTTGTTGGTGATGTGTGATGTTCATTCATAGTTTCTTCTAAAATGATCAGATTCTTCCCTTTTCCACTACCAGCTGGAATTTTATTAAATTCCTTATGAGCATTGTCCTTCAACAATATTAGTAGGGTTGAAAGAATATCAATGTTAACCCTTGGAGGAACCAGATTGTCCCTACTATCAACACTTGCATCCAAGCCAGAACTTAACATATTATCGATTTGTTCCAATGCATCGTGAAAGATATATGATCCATCTGATGAAGGTGATGATGAGTCCAGCAGGGAAGTTGATGATGACGAAATTAACGACCATACTGGTGTGGTAATAGGACTAGAAGCATTTGAACTCTCATGAACAATCCCCCTTCCATTCTCATTTTGAAATAAATGATTATTAGGCCCACGAGACTCATGATAAACCATTGGCAAGAAATAAGGCATATCAACATATAGGTCATAGCCTCGTGCATTATTATCTTGTAAGACATGATAAGGTTCAATTTGAACTCTATTGGAAATAGAATCTAAAATAAATTCAGCTTCATTAAAAGTGTAACACCCCCATTTATTTAAGAGCCTTTAGCAAGACATTCTCGATTAAATAGAGCTGTTACCATCTCGGAATGTCCGAGGTAGTGAATAACAAGGTAAACAAACCAAAGTACTTTATATAAAAACTGATTAAATTTAAACTTTTGGTATTACAACAATTACGCAAAGAATAAAATTACAACTGAGAAAATCTAAGTCTGTGATCTAATTCTAAGTAGGTCCAAGCCATGTCTCGCTCCTTTCCCAAGCTCCTAGTCCATCTGTCTCTGACCTGTAGAGTCTACTCCCCATTCCGGATCATCGTAGGTGTACACGAATACACTGTCAACCTCGCGGTTGAGTAGGATAACACGATAATAAATAATGCAACAAATATGATATGCAAATGCCATGATATGCTCGAGCTCAATCACAATCTCAATCTCAAACCCGTAACACCCAGCCATACCGAACCTCCCGGCAGACTATAATCGGCCGTCGCCGAACACCAGCATAACAGCTGAGGTCACCAGGTCTAGTCCTGCAGAACTAGCCTGGGCCCAATAATATTTCATCAATAATATCTCATCATCTCAATTCCGTATCCGATGCATATGTCATGCTCATGAATGAATGCAACAATACTCTTAATCAATCATGCTATGAAATAATGAAATGCGCATACCAATAATAATAATAATCAACACTCAATCCAACCAATACCATTCTCATATAAATCATGCTCAACATCCATAACACACAATCCAACCTCCATTCATAACACATCATAGGGTATAGTGCCAATGTATCCTACCTGGATAGCAATGTAATCCAACAACAAGCCAGCAAGTAAACCGAATTATGTCTCGTCAACATCGTCACCTAACAATTATAATATACGCAATCACTAACTAATACAATTATGCAAAATAATATAATATATAAATCATTTCAATTAGTTATTCGTTCATATTTATATTTTATTGCTCATAACCACGTACATGTAATTATCACAATATTATATCACTAATCGCTTATTAACAAATATATTGAACTACTTATAAAAACATTATAATAAATTTATCCCACACTAACCACTGAAAACATACTAATTATAGTATACCATTCTAATAATCAATTATTACTACTTTTAATAAAATAGAATACTCAAACATTAGTATCAATATTAATACTAATAATTACAACAACAATAACATAAACAATAATAATAATGATATAAATAATAATGGCAATGTCAACAAAAGGAGTAATACCAAAATAATCATAATACTAGTGATAGTAATATATAATAATAATAATAATAATAATAATACTAATAATATTATTATCTTAGAATTATAATAATCATAATAATAAAACAAAACACAACAACAACAACAGTAGTATAATAATAATAATAATAACAATAATAATACACTATTGATAATTAGTAAATAAACAAAACAAATAATCATAATCTATTAATCTCACGCCTTCAAAACGCAGCAACCTACGCAACAGACCCGAAAAACCCGAACTCGCATAACAGCCCAACAGCCTGTTCACAATCCCGCGAAACCCCCGTCTGACACCTACTCCGGCTGTTGAACTCGCCCCTGACACCACCAGGCTCTCCACTGAGCCACGGTGGTCCCAGGGGGAGTGTCTCTGACCGTCGCCGTACCCAACCACCTCCAAACAACCGCACCAAACACTCAGATAACACGGCTTGCTCTGTTTTATGCGCGACTTTATAACAAAACGAGAACTGATTTAAACTCCCACACTACAACCCAAAACCACCGTGACAACAACCCTTCAACACCCCTAACTGTACCCTTCCAAAAACTATACTCACCCGCGACAACCGATACCAGTACATTATTCGAACCCACAAACAAACACCTACGTTTAACTCTGTTCTAAAACAACGAAACTGCACCTATCGTCACACGACTAAAACGACTCACGCCGACGGTCAGTGGTGGTCGACGACGACCTCCTTATGGTCCCAACATGATTAACACACATCAAACATTACTATTACTCGAAGAAACAGAAGGTTTGATCCCGTTATGCCATTAAAATTACTGAACCAAAAACAAGAGACAACACAGGAAACAAAAGGACTCAGGTGAGCGTACCTACTTTCCTGCGTGTTTGAGCAACCCTAAACCACCTTAGACCCACCGTGTGACCCTCCTCCTTGTCCTTTGATGTGGCGGCAGTGATGTGCAAGTGAGAGGCAGGCGTTTTGATTAGGTTAGGGATAGGGTTTAGGTAGTTCCTATATGACGGTATAAGGCTGTTTGTGAGGTGTTTGAGTTGAGCGTGTGGTGAGGGTTTCATGAGCCCATTCGAAGGCTGCTAATTGACACACAAAACGAGGCCCAAAAGAATAATAAAACACAAATCGACAACCACTACCCATACTCGACAATATACTTAAACCATATAAGGTATAGGAATATTATTCGATAAGTTAATTATCGAATATAAACTATCGAACGTCAACATAATTATTAAGTAATAAACAACTTAAAATAAAATAAAATACGGAGTACTACAAATAATTAGATTATGTAATTTAGTAGTAAATATTAATTAAATTAGTTTTAAGAATATAAAATTATTATCACTTATATAAGAATATATAAAAAAAATTAGGATTTAAATATAATTACGACTTAAATAATAAAGCAAGCATAAATGATAAATAAATATAAAGTAGGAAATATATTTAATTATAAGTATATTATAAAGATTAAAGAAATACGAATGAAATGCCATTTTATGAAATAATCATAAAAATAAAAAAAAATGATTATGAATAAGAAATAATCGTAGAAATACGATTTATAAAATAATAATATTTTACGAAAAATACTTTATAAACATTACATTTGAAATACTTGTACAAAACACAGTTTGACTGCTGTTGACCGAGACTAAAATACGGGCTAAAATACGGGGTATTACAAAAAGGATATTCAAATTCACCTCGAGCCCGATTATTCCTTTGAAAAGCAAAATATGGATCCTTCGGTAAGACTTGATCATGATGAGGAGCCACAGTTTCTACCCCCACCGAACTACCTTGATGTCCATTTGCCCATTAATATCTTACGCTGGTTGGTTAGCATCATTTTGATTGAGATTTTGATGAAGCTGTAAAGTTTGATGATAATCATTTCCGTTCTGATGAGGGACAAAAATGTTATTTGTTGCATTAGTAGTTTGATATCCTGCATGCCTCATAAGTCCATCACCTAATTGCATATTTAAAGTTGCATGTTCATTTTGTTGCTCTTTCATGTTCCTCTCTTGGCACCTCATTATATATATCTTCATTTTGATTGACATGATCACCCATCTGAATCCCCTCCGTAATAACTACAGGAGTAACAGGATCCCCTATTATATCAATGTCTTCAGCTTCGTTAATGTTATTCGAAACTAAAAAAGGATCCATGACATTAACCACAAGATTCAAAGCTTCCACATCCTTAATGTTGTCAAGATCCACTATAACATCGCCATTACCCTAAATGTTTATGAAGATCTCTAGACTTGTTACTGAAGCATGTCCATTTTCTATTTGAATATCCATGTTACCCTCATTGATTTGCACATTTTGTTGTTGTTGTGGGAAAACCCCATTATTATCAGCATGCAACCTATCATCCATTCCATTCTATTCTCCCTATATCATTCCTACGATCACCATTTTCAGCTTGCATGTGTTGCATGTGCTCATTAAAATGTTGCACATTCTCATAAATATTTGGTCGTGCGAAAGGAAGTGCAGTGACGTCAAATTCCATTCCAGGAAACACCCGTCCCCCATCCACCAACCCTAAATCGAAGTCGATGACATATTCACCGAGATAATCTGTAGGAACATATTCTCCTCGATGTTCCTCAAGCCTAACCTTTGATGTTATGTATCTTGATGTAGAGGGTAAAACACATAAATTAAGGTTGAGCATCTTGTATTAATATTTTGTTTGAAACACAACAAAACCCTTATCAATTTATCTTTCTAGAGATGTATTGAGTGATGAAATAATATCATCAATTTTATCCGTACAGATTCCAACTTTATGCCCTATATATCCTCCCACATTTAGTGCAGAATTTAAAGATCTCTTCATATTTGAATTGTATCTAGAGAAGTTTGAATTATTGCATGCTAAGAAGAATCCAGGATTAAGCGGCTCCCCTAATCTTGTTGGAGCTTGTGTCCTCCACATGAAGTGTGATAACGTCATTGCACATACCCTTGTACGGACAAGTGGGAGATTGTTGGGGCTGGTGTCCTTGACAATTAAGTACAATGACTTATTAAATCTCTTTAAGGATCACAAGGGCATACTTCAGTATTATTACCAGTTGATCCACGTTTATCAATAACGGTTGGCTTGCTAGATAAGTTTGACGTTATTGTCATACGGATGGCGGTGATCAACTGGTCCCTATACATCACACCTATAGGACACGTTTGAGAGATGTGAAGGTATGAAAATACAGTCACATTTATGCCGAATATGACTAAACAGTTAGTCAGAGGTATTGACTATTAAATGAGTCAATAAGATGTTGAGATTATTATTTAATACGGATTAAATATTTTTAGCTAATACGGATTACATGATTAATTCGTAAATTAAATATAAACGGTTATATTTAATTAAACATTGTATTCGCGAATTAATATAAACTGTTATATTAATTTGGGCAATTATACAATATCGTTTTTATCAGACCATTATTAATATATCGACTGTATTAATATCTGATAACATGTTACGATTTATAAATAACACCCGCGAATAAATTTTAGCTAATTGGGTCGAATCACGAATTAGAATAAGGTAAGAGTGGAAAGCCCACTCCTACCCTATTCGAAATTTTCGGCCAAGAGCTACATAAGGAGGAGGACTCTCCTTATGTCAGACTACTCTTGTTTGACTGTAAAACAAATCTCAAGGAAAATTAGGGTTTTGAGAGCACTCTTCTCCCAAAACCTCAGATCTCACATCTAAAACTTCAATAGCTCTCCCTATATTGCAAGGCAGTTGGAGAGGATTTCTAGCACACGCGACATCGTCTCATTCTAAGTCTTGGGTGCAAGTTATAGGAGGGAATTTACTTTAATTCCTGTTCTTAGGCCTATTCAAGCAAGGACCCAAGGTTGTATTTCTTTTCATGGTTTTATTTATCTTATGACTATAATCGCAACTGTAATTTTCATTATAATCCTGCAAGTTTAGGGCGAATACATGCTTTATTCCCCACAAGTGGTATCAGAGCCAGGCCATGAAAATTTTACTTTTGTGTTTTTCATAAGTTTTAAAATCTGAAAAATCGTTTTCTGTCGCTGAGTCAGTCGATCGACCCCCTGTTGCGGTCGGTCGACCGCCTCCTGTGTTTGTTTCTGTTTCGACAGTTTTCCTTTTGTGAGTAATCGATCTTGTTTTTCGATTCCTGTTTACATATTGTTAATTAATCGATATTCTTGACAATATGTGAACCCTTGATGTTGTTAATTTTGATTTACTTGTTTTAATCAAAATTTCAAAGGTAAAAACTTGTTTTGATTTCAAAAGGTGCAGCGTTTTGCGTTTTCTGAAATTCGTTTTTACTGCCTGTTGGTCGGTCGACCTAATTGATAGGTCGGTCGACCGATTTTGCTGTTGCAGAAAGTTTCTGTTTCTCGTCTGGAGGTCGGTCGACCACTTGTTTAGGTCGGTCGACCTCCCCCCTGTAACAGACTCGTTTTTTTTTTTTTTTTTCGAAAATAACATGTTTTATTTTCACATGGCCTTTAGTAATATACTATATACGGAAATGGTATATTATTAATTTTGTGAAACGGTTCACCCTCGTTTGATACATATTATTTTAAAACAGTTTAAGATAATAGGATTATAAATTTATTAAAATTGGGTGATTAAAACGGTATAATCACATAATTTTAATCACGTAAGGTGGTTTGGTAAAATTTGTTAATCATAATAACAGTATTATGTCATGTATAAATTTTTTTTTTGTTGATGCATTTTATTTATCGTCTTGTTGAATGCCTTGTGAATGCTTTCAATAACGTATTTAATTTTGCAAACGGTTGTAACTTAGTGTGGCCTTAGAAGATTGTGTCACCGTAATGATGGGACACAGTCTTGCTTGTAATTTTGAGATCTTGTATCTCCGTTTTGGGTTTTTGCCATGTAATTACTTTTGTATTTAAATTAGAATGTAAATAGGATTATATTTGTAATTTAAATTAGTAATTTTGTGAAGACCAAAGACGGAGACCGGATGCTCACTCCCGCTGCATGGACCAAGATGGAACATCAAGACAAGCTTCTAGGGTCCAACAGTGGATTCCAAGTTGTTTTATGTTTATTTTGGTAGGATAGGCCACACTAGGACTTTTATTTACGTTTATTGCATTTATTTTATGCTTTCATCGATAATAGCTTGCATCATATTCCGCCTAAAACCAAACCACCTATAACATGCCTGAAAACTGACTCATGTAGAGGTTACGCGTTAGTTTTCTGTGACAATACAGATGTCACATGTCAATTGCAAAGCCATCACTTTATTTCATTCATTCACGCATACGCTAGATTTTAGTTCACTTAATATAAATAAATATAAGTCGATGGGTCTTCCTCGTATAACCAAAAATTGAGAATAGTCTTTATAAATCAGCCTCCCATGAATCCCTTCTTCGTCGGTAGGCATAATATGACCCCTTCTACGTCGGGTAAGTGGGAACAGATGATTTATTTTATCTCAACATCATGGTCACTCGATAATATCTAGCGACTGAGATGGACTAATAGATAGGATTTACGGAAATCTATCGATCAAGAGTTCCAACGGTGGAATTAGCCAAGCTGTGGGCTTATCAATATACGGAAATTGAGTCTTGGGATCGTTTATATAATTCTTGAGGGAGATCAATTATATAAATGTTTGAGTCTACGAGTTTAAATTTCAATTTAATATAGACTTAAATCACAACAATGAGTTGCTTAAATGGTTCTGTTTTATCTTCTTTTCAGTGTAGAACACGTTCAATTAAACTGATGTATAACTAAATGGCTGGTGAAGACCCAATGCCAAGTGCCAAGCTAGCACGTGAATCCTGGCTAAAAGCCTTCATGGACTCCATGAATCAGTCTATTAGACTGAGGAATGATGGGTCAAACTTCTCTGACTGGGAGGCAGCACTACGGAATGCTGCCATTGCTGACGGAAAGCTTAAGTATTTAACTGAGCCAATTCCGGCACACCCAGGAAGTGGAGCTTGAGCTAACGAAGTTCGCGCTCATAGCGACTTCGTCATGGAAGCGGGTGCGATAAAGAACGTACTCATCTATGCAATGGAATCCAATTTGCAAAGACGCTTCATAGCCCATGGTGTAAACAAGATTTTCACCACGCTCACTAACGAATTCTCAAAGGCTCCGAGGATCGTTTCTTATGAGCATACCTGTCGCTTCTTTGAGGCGAAACTCCAGAAGGGCAAGCTGTTAGCCCACATATTCTTCACATGATTGAGAATATCGAAAAACTGGAGGCCCTAAACTGCAAGATCAGTGAGAACATAATCGTTGATCGAATGCTTCATTCGCTTCATGATGGGTTCGCCCTCTTCAGGGCCAACTATTACATGAACGACATGAAGAAGTCTCCTCATGAGCTCCACTCCCTTCTCGTACAGACCGAGAAGGATCTGAAATTAAGTGGGAGCATGAAGCAATATGTTCTCATGATCTCCAGTAAGGGCAAGGGTAAGGGTAAAGCTAAAGCTCAGGGCGACCTAACAGTAGGCAAGCCCAAGTTTAAGAAGTCAGGATTTACTAAGAGTGGGCCAGGTGAGTCGAGCAACTCACAAGGCAAAACAAAGAGCAAGGATACAAGCATGGAATGTCACCATTGCCACAAGACTGGGCATTGGAGGCGCTCATGCCCCGTGTATCGTGAGGACATTAAGGCAGGCCGTGTTACTCCTGTTGGTATGTCTTCTTCTTCTTTTATTCACATGATTGAGATTAACCATGCAAGTTACGGAACTTGGGTACTAGATACTGGTTGCGGTTCTCATCTATGTAATCATGTGCAAGCCCTCCGAAACCAAGAACCCCTAATCAAGGGTGAGGTTGACCTGCGTGTCGGGAATGGAGCACGTGTTGCTGCAATCTCGAGGGGAACATACGTGATCCAGCTTCCAAGTGGATTCGAGTTATCTTTATATAACTGTTATTATGTTCCTTGTTTGTCCAAAAACATTATTTCAGTTTCTGCGCTTGACAAACTCGGTTTTTCATTTGTAATAGAGAATAATAGCTGTATTTTCTCCTTACACAATATGATTTATGGCAAGGCAGTTTCCATGAATGGAATTTATGTTTTAGATCAAACCACCGAAATATTACATGTGAATAATAAGAAATTAAAGGTAGGTGACAAAGATCAAACTTACCTATGGCATTGTCGTATGGGACACATAAATGAGAAACGCGTAAAACAGCTCATACAGAATGGAGCTATCTCACCCTTTGATTTCGAATCATATGGCACGTGTGAATCATGTCTCATCGGTAAGATGACTCGTATTTCCTTCAAAGGTGTTGGAATGCGCGCTGCCGACCTATTAGGACTCATACATACGGACGTATGTGGCCCTATGTCGATCAACGCACGAGAGGGCTATAGGTATTTCATCACTTTCACGGATGATTTGAGTAGATATGGCTATGTCTACTTAATGAAGCATAAAAGTGAATCCTTTGACAAGTTCAAAGAATACCAGAATCGGGTACAGAACCAGCTGGGAAGAAAGATTAAAGCACTACGTTCTGATCGTGGTGGTGAGTATCTTTCACACGAGTTTGATCAACACCTTAAAGACTGTGGCATCGTGCTACAGTTGACTCCACCTGGAACACCACAATTAAATGGTGTGTCCGAACGGAGAAATCGAACTTTACTTGATATGGTTCGATCCATGATGAGTCACACCGTTGTGCCTGATTCATTGTGGGGCTATGCTCTTTTGTCGGCCGCTCTAATACTTAACCGAAGTCCGTCTAAAGCTGTTGACAAGTCTCCATACGAATTATGGAAGGGAACGGTCCCTAACTTGTCCTTTATTCGGGTTTGGGGCTGCGAGGCTTCTGTCAAGTGGAGACACGAGGATAAGCTCGGCCCGCGATCGGTCAGGACATACTTTATAGGCTATCAAAAGGGAACTTTTGGTCATTACTTCTACTCGTCAACCGAACAACGTGTTTTTGTTGCGGCTAGTGCAACGTTCTTAGAGAAAGAATTTCTCGAGAACAAGTCGAGTAATAGAACCTTCGATTTATCGGAGGTTCAAGAACCAACTACTGAGCAACCATTGGAGGAAACAGTTCCTTCAACCGAGGCTGCGGTAGATATTCCTGAGGAACCTAGGAGGTCGGGAAGAGTCTCCATTCCTCCGGACAGATACATTGGTATGGTCGAGGAACATGATATGGATGACGTCTTACTCCTAGAGAGTAATGAACCCTCAACCTATAAGGGTGCCATGACCAGTTCTTACTCAAAGGTATGGCTAGAAGCCATGCAATCCGAGATGGACTCCATGTATGAGAACAACGTGTGGGATCTTGTGGACTTACCTGCAAAGGTACGCCCCCTTCAATGCAAATGGCTTTACAAGATAAAGCATGCCGTGGAAGGTAAACAAGATATCCACAAGGCAAGACTAGTTGCTAAAGGTTTCACCCAAGTGCCAGGCTTGCACCACGATGAGATCTTTGCACCCGTAGTCATGCTACGTTCCATTCGGATGATCTTAGCGATAGCCGCATTTCATGACTATGAAATATGGCAAATGGACGTTAAAACCGCCTTCTTAAACGGTTATTTGGAGGAAGAGTTGTACATGGTACAACACGAGGGTTTTATTGATCCAGAACATCCTAAGAAGGTTTGCAAGCTTAAGCGTTCCATCTATGGACTTAAGCAAGTATCACGGAGTTGGAATCATCGCTTCGACCAAGTGATAAAAGAGAATGGATTCGTTCGATCAGTCGAGGAACCATGTCTCTATATCAAGTCGAGTGGGAGCAAGATTGTATTCCGAGTACTGTATGTCGACGACATACTCTTGATTGGGAATGACATACCTCTCCTTTCTTCGGTTAAAGCATGGTTGAAAAACCATTTCCAGATGAAAGATCTGGGAGAGGCACAAAGAATTTTGGGCATCCGTATCTACAGGGATAGATCACGACTGATGTTGTCTCTCAGTCAGGAGTCTTACATAGATAAGATTCTAGAGAGATTCAGCATGACGAACTCCAAGAAAGGGTTCCTTCCTATGACTACTGGCCTTCACTTGAGCAAGTCTCAAGAAGCTAAGACATTAGAAGAGAAAGAGCGCATGAGTCGGATTCCTTATGCTTCGGCAATAGGATCGATCATGTATGCCATGATATGCACACGTCCAGACGTTGCATATGCATTGAGTATGACCAGTCGATTCCAAGCTCATCCAGGTGAACAACACTGGATGGCCGTGAAAAACATTCTTAAGTACCTACGGAGGACTAAAGATTGGGGATTGACTTATGGAGGTGACTCAACGCTCTGCGCCACGGGTTACGCAGATGCTAGCTTCCAAACGGATCGAGATGACTCGAAATCTCAGTCTGGATTCGTTTTTACTCTTAATGGCGCTGCTATCAGCTGGAAAAGTTCTAAACAGAGTGTTGCAGCAGATTCTACGACTGAGTCCGAGTACTATGCCGCCTCAGAAGCAGCTAAGGAAGCGATATGGATGCGTCAATTCTTACAAGGACTATCTGTAGTGCCTAGTTCGAATGACCCAATCACCGTTTATTGTGATAATAAAGGTGCCATCTTCCAAGCTAAGGAGCATAAGTCTAGCAACAAGGCTAGGCATATACAACGGAAAGCTCATCTAATCAGAGATTACGTGGAGCAAAAGGAGATTTTCATTGATAAGATCGCTACAGATGACAACATAGCTGATCCTCTCACTAAAGCATTACCACGTGATAAGCATGAAGGGCACATTCATTCCATGGGAATTAAATGTGTTCCTAAGTTGTAGTACTCTTTTATGAATTCATGTAATAATTCATTTTCTCGTGTACTCTATTCAACCTCATTGTTATGATATATAATGTTTTGTTTTTCATGTAGAATTGTACGCCAATTTTGAACACCACAAAGTGAACTGAATAACATTACATCGTTTTTGTCCTTGATTACCCACTTGAGCTGATAACTCAGGTAATCATTTTGTGACGTTGGTTGATGGTGGGTTCAACGAGCCATAAGTCACGCGGATGACTGACCAATCACAAAGGCGAGTTATACGGATATCTCGTAGGACACCCCGTGACAACGTTATGGAGTCCTAAATGTTTTATAACATTGGGTGCCAGGTCGTGGATAGGACCTCCATAGTGTTCCTTAGAGTCGAGTCTTTTGACTTTCAACTATCTCTTGAGATTAAGGCAGATTTTGGGTAACTTTGGTTTCTTTCCCACGGTCATCGTAACAGGGGCCAAGAGGATTTTTTCTGGGTTATTTCATGCTGCGCGATATCGGCAGGATTCGAGTTGAGGGAAATATCCAAACCCTTATCAGGATTTTATCATTTCTCAGGGCCACTCGAGGAGTAGTAACTGAAATGCATGGCCATGCTCGAATACAGATTCGTTTTATCAGTTAAGTTACTCTCTAGTCGGGGAAACCACTCTTGATACAGATCGCTTGTGAGATACGACCTTTGCGAATGCGGATTTGCAAATTGTCTTACATTGAGTGGGAGAAATTTTAAAAGGATATGAGAATCGGTTATCGCACCTACACTTGTACGGACAAGTGGGAGTTTGTTGGAGCTTGTGTCCTCCACATGTAGTGTGATAACGTCATTGCACATACCCTTGTACGGACAAGTGGGAGATTGTTGGGGCTGGTGTCCTTGACAATTAAGTACAATGACTTATTAAATCTCTTTAAGGATCACAAGGGCATACTTCAGTATTATTACCAGTTGATCCACGTTTATCAATAACGGTTGGCTTGCTAGATAAGTTTGACGTTATTGTCATACGGATGGCGGTGATCAACTGGTCCCTATACATCACACCTATAGGACACGTTTGAGAGATGTGAAGGTATGAAAATACAGTCACATTTATGCCGAATATGACTAAACAGTTAGTCAGAGGTATTGACTATTAAATGAGTCAATAAGATGTTGAGATTATTATTTAATACGGATTAAATATTTTTAGCTAATACGGATTACATGATTAATTCGTAAATTAAATATAAACGGTTATATTTAATTAAACATTGTATTCGCGAATTAATATAAACTGTTATATTAATTTGGGCAATTATACAATATCGTTTTTATCAGACCATTATTAATATATCGACTGTATTAATATCTGATAACATGTTACGATTTATAAATAAAACCCGCGAATAAATTTTAGCTAATTGGGTCGAATCACGAATTAGAATAAGGTAAGAGTGGAAAGCTCACTCCTACCCTATTCGAAATTTTCGGCCAAGAGCTACATAAGGAGGAGGACTCTCCTTATGTCAGACTACTCTTGTTTGACTGTAAAACAAATCTCAAGGAAAATTAGGGTTTTGAGAGCACTCTTCTCCCAAAACCTCAGATCTCACATCTAAAACCTCAATAGCTCTCCCTATATTGCAAGGCAGTTGGAGAGGATTTCTAGCACACGCGGCATCGTCTCATTCTAAGTCTTGGGTGCAAGTTATAGGAGGGAATTTACTTTAATTCCTGTTCTTAGGCCTATTCAAGCAAGGACCCAAGGTTGTATTTCTTTTCATGGTTTTATTTATCTTATGACTATAATCGCAACTGTAATTTTCATTATAATCCTGCATGTTTAGGGCGAATACATGCTTTATTCCCCACAAATCTAACTGTGACTCTCATTCGAATATAGTCTTGATCAGGAATGTCAGCAAAAGTTTCAACAGAGGTATCTGAACCAAACAACTTGGCAATGATGTTTGCCATATTCTGGTTCAAATACTCAAAAGGTAGCCCACACACTCTCACCCAAATTCTTGCAGTAGGAAATGTTACACACCTCGGTACCATTCCAGCCCTCCATTTTCTAAGAACCATTAAGGCACCATCAATGACCAAAACGCTCCTTTCTAGGACATCATGCAAGTGTATGTTCTGAAAATGAAGGATGTAAATATCACCCATTCGTTTGACATGCACTCCTTCCCTTAGTTGTCCAATGATCTTCAGTAACCCTATTAACATTAGTAGTGTGTATCAGACGAAAGTCGGCAAGGAAACCCAGTAAACATTTGCTCCAAAAGGATACAGAATCCTCAAGATTCTCAGGATGAGGAGAAACCACACTCTCACTTCTGGGAAATCTCCATTCGTTTAGCAAACCTGGAGATCGAGAGACGGCAGTCCTAAAGTTAACATTATGAAAGATCTCTTCCAAGGGTGGCATTGGATCCTCAACATAAAAGAAAGGGTTATTTTCCGTTTTTTGTTTTCGAGAAGTGAAGATGAAAAGTTCGAAAGAAAAAAAGAAGAGGGAGTAAAATATATAGGAAGGATGCAAGTAAAAGGAAGCCATAAAGGATTCTATCAGAATAGTAATGATTTGTTATTGGAAGAAGTTAGATTTTGTGTAAGTTGAAACGTTAAAGTTAAAGTTAAAGACATTCATTCCCTTTACAGGTTTGCATGCACGAACTAGGAAAACGAGAAGTGGTTTGGAGCAGATGAAAGAAGGAAAACAAAGGAAAGAGAAAAAGAGACCGGTTCTTTAGTAAACTTGTGTAGGTACTCTTTTTAGTGGAAAAAACTCTAGGTTTTAGAGAGATGTTAGAAATGTGAAATGTGAAATGTGAAATGTGAAATGTGAAATGTGAAAACAACTCTATGTACTAGTTAGGTAAGGAAAATCCCTACCTGATGTGGATACAATCCCAATTAGCAAAAGTACGACCAATAACAATTCTTAATGAATCCAGTATCTAATAGTCCCTTTCATCCACACCAAACTCTCCATTTGTTTTTGGGTGGTATTCGAGGCGACGCTTTGACCATAATTTTCATCCTTTAAACGTAGAAATTTTCCACAAAAATATTATGTTATGAAAGATGATGCCCGTCGTTGAGGGTACCAAAGATAAATTTATAATTCCTAAACTTAAACTATAGATAGTGAAAGTCAGGGTCGAACCACAAAGAGGTGGGAAATGTTTATTGTTTGATGTTAATGTTTAAAGTAACAATTTTGGGGGTTTGATTGGTTGATTACTAAGTCTAAGCAAAGATTTAAAATAAAACAAGAGATAAAAGCTGAGGTTAAAACTATGAATAAAAAGATGCTAGGATGATTGGGTAATAAATAGCTAAGGTAATATAAATCCTAAGGTCAACATGTATTGCAGTCGCGTAAGGGGTGTAACATATCCTTTCGGTCTATGGTACCTAATAGCTCTTTTCGGCCTATGCTATTAGTTCCTAGGTCTCACAATTATTGGGTGTCAACAATAAGGGTGATTCCTAAATCCTAGGTCACATACCTTTCAGTCTTAAGTAACCTAGCCGTCTTAAGGTGTAAACCAATGCCCTTCCCGTATTTCTCAATCTTGGGTAGGTCATTACTAACATCCTACAAGTCTCCTTTCAGTCTCATTGTAGGGTATTATAGTCAACAAAGAAAGACGAAACAGAATACATACGCGAGTGGGTCGACCGACCGGCTAGTCCAGTCGGCCGACCACCGCCTTGGTCGACCGACCCATTATTTGAGTCGGTCGACCACGGCTCTGCTACAGGTCGGTCTCGGAATTTTATTACCTATGCATATTCATCCCCTACATCCTAACATATGGAATTTAGCTACTCATGGTTACTAAAACAACTATGAAAACGGGAATAAACATGGAAAACATAATGAACATCAATCTAAGCATGCAAGAATTAATAAAGCTTGGGATTCTAACTTAAACCGGATACTAGCAATTATAAGAACAATATTAAGACTGAAATTAAGATGAGAGTTACCGGAAATCGGAATTAAGGCAGAAAGGAACAAACTTTATTGAATGCTTGAGAATTATTGAAAGGTTACAACTTAAAGAGAAAACTAAAATTAAGAACTTGATGGTAGAAGATTTCTAGAGTTGGAACTTAATGATCAAAACTAGATGATAAAACTAGATGTAAAACTCAATGATAAAAACTGAATACTTAACCCTAATCACAAGATTAGTTTATATAGGGCCGAAATTAAGAGTTTCCTAAAGACTCCATACTTCTAATCGATTTCCGAAAACGCTTCTGGGCTTCGCTGAGGTCGGTCAACCTACTTAGTGGGTCGGTCGACCTCTTAACGGGCTTCAGGAATTCTGGGCTTCAAAGAACTGGTCGGTCGACTCATATAATAGGTCGGTCGACCCGTTACTGCATAAAATTGCTTTGATTCGTCTCGGTTTTGACTTTTGATACTTGATTAATGATTCATGTTGACTTTCCTTCGTTCCTTAATTATGCAAAAGTCTCGAGGGCATAAGTTTGGTGTAAAATTGTCCTTTTTCCGCACAAATCTGCAAAAGTTCATAAAAATACGAAAGTGCACAATTGTTGGGAAATAAGGGCTAAAACATAGTAAATGAGCGACCAAATGCGTGTAAAAATAGATGTAAAACATCATAAAATAGACACGCATCAAATTCCCCAAACCAAACCCTTGCTTGTCCTCAAGCAAGAAGTAGACTCGATCTTAACTAATGGAACGATTTCAATCTCAGAGCGAAATTTACATGTAAGCCTAAACCAATGTCAAGTACAAAATGAGAAAGTATTTAAATCATGCAAACGAGTTATGGTGTTGTCAAACTTGCAAAACTAGAAACTATAGAGACTTTATACCATGGACTCTCGTGGTACGCTCGAGACACTCATGAAGCAAAAGGTGAATATATATAAAAGATAGAAAGAAGTATATTGTCATGACACTCACCTAACTGCGACCCATGGAAACATGCCTGCAATCTAACATGAACAAGAATTCTACAACTTTGTATAACAATCTCATTAAGTGGCCCAGATACATGCAATTGAGGTAATGAAAGATATGTGAGGTAAAAGGTAAAAAGTGGTTAAGATGTTTTTGGGTATGTGGGGTTAGTAGCCAAGCTAGTAAAACCGGTTCCCAACAACATATTTCACGACTTTTTGATGTTAAGAAGGTGCTCTTTTGTAACACAACTCTCACATTAAGTATAAGAAAGGACTCCCAAATATTTTTGAATGAGGTACGGAAGTGATAACACATAAAGGAAAGGAATTTGGAACGAATTTTTGATTTTCTGAACCTGTCGGTTGGTCGGCCGACCTATGATGGTGGTCGGTCGACTGACTTCTGTATGTTTTTTTTTACTTTTTTCGTTTTTCTTTTCCTTTCTTTCTTTTCTGAATTTTTCTGTTCTTTTCTTTCTTTCCTTTCTTTTCTCTTTTTGCTCAGGATAGCATACAAACCAAGATGCCTCAAAATAAACCAAGGACCACAAATACTAGCTTGGAAGGGTAGGCTGAGTATGGGATGTAGTTTTGGGGGAATAAAAAGGCAATTTTGGCTATGTGAAGCTTATGGGTAAATATGAGAAAAGGGGATCCCAAATGCACATATCAAGACTCACAAAACGATATAGTAAAACAAGTATATAGCAATTCGAGTTCATGTTTATGCATATTGATGTAACATGTTCCAAGGGGAGTACTACTCACATCCTAGACGACTGGTTTAAGAATGAAACCAGGAAATAGGCTCTAAAACTTAGAATGTATAGTAGGTTGCCAAGGTATAAGTCAAGTCTCAAGATATACAAATAGTTTGACAAAAACTCGTAGATATGCAAAAGACTCTCATACTAAAACAAGTTGGCAAGGCAAGGAAAAGGCATAAACATGTAAGATAGCTAAAGATCATCCTTGAAATACTCTCGTTCCGACTCGACCTATATGCTAAAATAAACGTGCATTTTTTTGGAATTTTTTTGAATTTTTCTATTTTTTGGATTTTTCTTTTGTATAGGTAAGGAAAATAAAGAAAAGAACAATGCAAGACAGAAATGCAATAAACGTGTGACAAAATGCAATGCTTGTGACACGAAACCATTCCCCAAACCAACCCGCACAATGTCCCCATTGTGCATTACCCTAAGTAAAGGTTTCAGAAAATTAAAGGAAAGATGCAAAGAAAATAAAAACCAAGGAAAACTGGAAAGACCTCACTGGATTGTTAAGCGCATGAGAAAAACCTCCCCAAACCAGCGTAAGCTGGGAGGTTTTGGTGGCTAGCAGTGCCACTCAAGTAACCAAGATCGGTGCACGATTCCCGCGGAAGAAACGAACAGGCTGTGACGGATGGGTAGGTCGATCGAACTGTGATTTAGGTCGAACGACCTTCCTGTAGACTGCAGGAATTCCAGTATTCAGGGACTAGGTCGACCGACCCATATTTCCGGTCCGTCGACCCCTCTGCTGCACAGCGGTCCCCGTTTCTTCGTTAATCCTGAAAAAGCAATAAATATGCGCCCAACAAATGCGCGAGACGCCCGAAACAAGTTTAAAGTCTTAACTACGCAAGCATAACGGAAAAAGTTCTAAAAAGCAAGCAAACTTAAAAAGTCTCAACAATAAAAGTAAATTGTCTTAAAAACTGGAATTTGAAACAACTATCCGCTAAAGATGCGGAATATCACCGACCACGGCTTTTGACGACATGTCGTAGTCTCCACAGTGTTTTCTTGAGTAGCAAAACACATCTTCTTTCCGCCGCAAAGCATATGCGACGAACTCTCCCCTGGATCTTGTCTCCTCTTTTTCTTGTCCTCCCGATCTACAACATCTGGGTCTTCATCTTCTTTGTAGCTCAAGAATCCCATTCCCCCTCTCTGCACTATGACTTCCCTTATTTTGGGTTTCCCCAAACCAATTCCTGCATTAGCCACAATAGAAGTATCCTCCATATTGCTCCCAATCTGGGGCGGAGGTGTAAAAACAGATACAAGAGTAGGTAATAAAGTAGGAGAAGTGGTGATGACCTTATACTTCTTTTCCGAAGTAATAGCATTACAAGTGATAGGGGTCATAGCATCCTTTTTCCTATAGGATAGGCCATAAATAATAGAATGCTTTCCTACTTTGAAGGTTAAAGTCCCAGTGCCTACATCTATGATGGCTCCCGCAGTGTGAAGGAAAGGTCTTCCTAGTATTATAGGTATATGGGCATCCTCTGGGATGTCCAAAACTACGAAGTCAACTGGGAAGAAAAACCTGTCTATACGCATAGGGATGTTTTCCAACACCCCTATGGGTTCCATAGATGTACGGTCTGCCATCTAGACAGTCATGCTGGTTACTGCAAAATTGGTCATTCCTAGTTTTAGGGCAACACTAAGGGGCATGACACTGATACTAGCTCCTAAGTCGCATAAGGCCTTTTTTACAGGGAAGGTTCCTATATTGCAGGGGACAGAAAAACTGCCAGGATCCTCCAGTTTATGAGGGGCAATAACATGTGATAAAAAACTGGATGACTCTTCAGTGAGGGCCACTGACTCAACCTTATCTAAAGACCTCTTTCTTGACAAAAGCTGTCTCATAAACTTAAGATATGAAGGAACCTGTTGGACTAATTCTAAAAACGGAACTTGAACATTTAATAAACGAATTACGTCTTTAAACTTGTCAAAAGATACCTGGTCCTTTGAAGGTATGAGTCTTTCTGGGAAGGGAGGGGCTGACGAGTCAGTATTTGCAGCCCTTTTCAGAAACCTAGGGGTCTTATCACCCCGAAAAAGGAAATCCCTCAAGTTGTTCGGCAGTTCGGGACGAAAAGGAGCCTCTTTCTCCGCGTCGGTGGTCGGTCGACCCTCTTCCTCGGTCGATCGACAAGTTTCCTCTACAGCGGATTTTTCTGGAATCTGCTCAGAGGTCGGTCGACCTGGCTCCTGGGTCGGTCGACCTTCCTCGCTGTCTGTAAACTTCGGCTGTTTCTCTTTTTCTTTTTCACCTCCCACTTTAGCTCCGCTTCGTAGGGATATGATATTTAGAGTCTCTTTTTTCTAGTCCGTCTTGGTCGGAAGTTGACCCGGAGCCCTAGTATCGTTCTTGCCCGCGATTTGAGCAATCTGAGATTCTAACATCTTCATCCCTGCTTCCCTAGCCTGCGATTCCTTCTGGACCAACCCAATGAGATTTTGGATAAGAGCGTCTGTGTTGGGTGGTGGGTTTGAAGGTGGTTGAGGGTTGAAGGGTGGTTTTTGGAAACCTTGCTTATGTGGGGGAATGTATGTGGAGTTTTGCTGAGGTTGCATGTGTTGTGGGTTGAGAACATTCTGGCTTGTCCACCTCATGTTGGGATGGACATTATTATTATTTGGGTCATAAAAATTGTTCCCACGATAGTGTTGGAAAGCGACACATGTCTATTGGATGAGGTACAAAATTTTGATACGTGCCCTTCTCCACCACACCTCTCACAAGCAAAGGGTCCGTCTTGAACGACATTCACCTGATAAATACCTCCCTTGCTCCCACTTCCTATATCGAACTTCCCTCCAGCTTCTAGTTTCTCTAACTTGGCCGTCAAGGCCTCAATAGCAGCCAGGTTATACTCAGCTTTCCTTTGATTGCCTCGGGAAGTTCCATGTTCAGCACGGTGCATAGCAACATCCTCTATTAGCTTGAGACCCTTAGTCTCTCCGGAATTGTCCTAGAACCTTCCATTGGCCGCAACATCTAAGTAGGCCCTGTTGTCATCATAGAGGCCATTGTAGAACTGGTTACAAAGAAACCATTGTTCGAATCCATGGTGTGGTATGGATCGAACAAGTCTCTTGAACCTGTCCCAAGCCTCACTGAAATCCTCATTAGGTCTTTGCTTGAAATTTGTAATCTGCGCCCTCAAAGCATTAGTCTTGGATGCAGAATAGTATTTTCTGTAGAATGCTAAAGCTAAAGTATTCCAATCTGTGATTCCCGCAGCAGTGCGGTCCAGGTCTCTGTACCATTCCCTTGCAGAGTCCCTAAGAGAGAAGATAAACATGGTCTGCTTAATCTGGTCTTGCGTCACTCCTTCTGGGGGTGCAATAGAGCATATGTAATCTGTGAAGATTTCAATATGCTTTGCAGCATCCTCATTGGCCGAGCCTCCAAATTGGTTTCTCTCAACCATAGTAATATAGGCAGGCTTGGCCTTGAATGGCTTCCCAGTACCTGCAGGTAAAGTGAACCCTTTGTATAGGTCCTTCACCTGAGGCATGGAGTGACTGGCAATAGTAGCTTCCTCTGTCATGTTTTCTTCTTCTTTCGGAAAAACTTGCAAGTAGGAAAATGTGGTGTTTTTGGTGAAGGTGGATTGTTGGGTGAATTTGGTTGTGAAGTTGGTGTTTTTGGTGAAGATGGTAATGGTGGTTGTTCAAAGATGTCCTCTTGGAATAAGGAAGATGGTGACCCTCCTTCCTTACTCGCTAGAAGTTGCTTCCTCCTTTCTCTTAAAGTCCTCTCAAGCTCGTGGTCAAGTGGTAGGAGTTCTCCTTGAACTGAACTGACCTGCGCATAAGACGGAAACTACAAGAAAAAGGTGAGAAGCTTTAAGGAACAAAAAGTTCCTTAAACAAAAAGAAAGGAACAAAAACAATAAACAATAAACACTGGCGTCACCTCCCCGGCAACGACGCCAAAATTTGATGCCCATCGTTGAGGGTACCAAAGATAAATTTATAATTCCTAAACTTAAACTATAGATAGTGAAAGTCAGGGTCGAACCACAAAGAGGTGGGGAATGTTTATTGTTTAATGTTAATGTTTAAAGTAACAATTTTGGGGGTTTGATTGGTTGATTACTAAGTCTAAGCAAAGATTTAAAATAAAACAAGAGATAAAAGCTGAGGTTAAAACTATGAATAAAAAGATGTTAGGATGATTGGGTAATAAATAGCTAAGGTAATATAAATCCTAAGGTCAACATGTATTGCAGTCGCGTAAGGGGTGTAACATATCCTTTCGGTCTATGGTACCTAATAGCTCCTTTCGGCCTATGCTATTAGTTCCTAGGTCTCACAATTATTGGGTGTCAACAATAAGGGTGATTCCTAAATCCTAGGTCACATACCTTTCAGTCTTAAGTAACCTAGCCGTCTTAAGGTGTAAACCAATGCCCTTCCCGTATTTCTCAATCTTGGGTAGGTCATTACTAACATCCTACAAGTCTCCTTTCAGTCTCATTGTAGGGTATTATAGTCAACAAAGAAAGACGAAACATAATACATACGCGAGTGGGTCGACCGACCGGCTAGTCCAGTCGGCCGACCACCGCCTTGGTCGACCGACCCATTATTTGAGTCGGCCGACCACGGCTCTGCTACAGGTCGGTCTCGGAATTTTATTACCTATGCATATTCATCCCCTACATCCTAACATATGGAATTTAGCTACTCATGGTTTCTAAAACAACTATGAAAATGGGAATAAACATGGAAAATATAATGAACATCAATCTAAGCATGCAAGGATTAATAAAGCTTGGGATTCTAACTTAAACCGGATACTAGCAATTATAAGAACAATATTAAGACTGAAATTAAGATGAGAATTACCGGAAATCGGAATTAAGGCAGAAAGGAACAAACTTTATTGAATGCTTTGGAATTATTGAAAGGTTACAACTTAAAGAGAAAACTAAAATTAAGAACTTGATGATAGAAGATTTCTAGAGTTGGAACTTAATGATCAAAACTAGATGATAAAACTAGATGTAAAACTCAATGATAAAAACTGAATATTTAACCCTAATCACAAGATTAGTTTATATAGGGCCGAAATTAAGAGTTTCTTAAAGACTCCATACTTCTAATCGATTTCCGAAAACGCTTCTGGGCTTCGCTGAGGTCGGTCAACCTACTTAGTGGATCGGTCGACCTCTTAACGGGCTTCAGGAATTCTGGGCTTCAAAGAACTGGTCGGCCGACTCATATAATAGGTCGGTCGACCCGTTACTGCATAAAATTGCTTTGATTCGTCTCGGTTTTGACTTTTGATACTTGATTAATGATTCCTGTTGACTTTCCTTCGTTCCTTAATTATGCAAAAGTCTCGAGGGCATAAGTTTGGTGTAAAATTGTCCTTTTTCCGCACAAATCTGCAAAAGTTCATAAAAATACGAAAGTGCACAATTGTTGGGAAATAAGGGCTAAAACATAGTAAATGAGCGACCAAATGCGTGTAAAAATAGATGTAAAACATCATAAAATAGACACGCATCAAAAGATATTTTCATAACAAAACCAAATATATAAATTTTATTTTTCAAAAATTTATATTTCTGAGTGAATTGACGGTCAGACTTTTCGAAGTTTGACCTCCAAGAAGTGAATGCGGAAATTGATGTGGATTGGAGGAGTATAACTAATTATGTTTGTTAAATTAATCTATCCAAGACCGATTCGTTAGTAATTAGTCTAAAAGAACTCCAGCTCAATATAGTCAATTATTAGGCAATGTTTCTACTTAACTAGATCATTGATTAAAACTAAAGTTGAATAAATAACAAAGAATTATTTAAAAAAGGCAGATTGATACAAATGGCTAGAGGTGAATTCTCTTTTATGTTGTGAGAGCGATCAAGAGTTAACTTTTAAGTAAACGATTTTTAGACGGTTGATGATTATAAAGTTATGAATGACGGATTCGGAAGAATGCATGAACACTATCTAAAACATGACCTAGTCTTTATATAGTAAAAACCAACGCCCGACTCAGTTAAGAAGTGTCGATTGGTCGACATCAAGGTCAACTGATAATGCTCCCATGTTCTTTGCTCAAGCCTCGCCTCAACCGCCTCCTGGCTAGACCGATTATGTCACCTTCCTTAAACCCTCATTTCTCAATGACGCAAAACTGGACTTATTGAGTACTACATACAAAAACCGAACTTTATATTCACAGATCAATGTAAAAATTTATTAAATTTCGATTTATCTCTTAACCGATTTTATTTAACTCTCTCGATACGTAACAAGGTTAACAATAACAAACCCCGCTTATCTTTTAATTATATTATAAACGACCATCACATCAATGTATATTCATTCCAACATTAAATCCATACTAGTTAGTGACAACAAAACCCGACCGTTCTATTTCAATTGTACAAACTTTTCTCGCTATCGAATATACTTCTATCCAACTCAGTTATCCCATTTTACAAAATTAAGATATGACATTAATCTTATATCCATTTTAAATATGATTTTATTCGTTAGACTCATTTCACAACAATATAATTAAATTTCATTACTTCTAAATTACTCCCTCCACTTTGATCTAAATGATAGGTTTCTATTTTGTATATTACTCACAAGTGAACCTTCAATTTTATTTTTCTCTTAATACATAAGAGAAACTATATTTCATGTTGACTCTTGTTTGATTCATCTTTACGAGTACACTGAAAATAAATAAATTTAACAATTTCTGCAAATACGTAGCTAAAGATATTAACCACGTAAAACATTCGTTGTCAAACGTGAAAAAGCAAACATATCATTTGGATTTGAATGGATTAATAGTGATTATTAACATGGGTAGTCAGGTATCAGGAAAAGTATCCATGATAATAAGGGGTCGTTTGGTATAAAGTATCAAAATAAATTGGAATAAACTGCGATTCCAGAGAGGTATAGGGTTAGAATTTCATACTTGCTCATAAGTGTTTGGTTCGATCCTGAAATGAATAGAGTAGTAGGTAACACCAAAACGGACACGAACACGAACACAGACACGACACGAACACGTGACGCGACACCCAATGAAATTTAGGACACAAGACACGGGATACATCATTTAAATATAATGAAATGTATATTATGGTTATAAATAACGTATAATTTTATTTTTATAATTTATTTGAAACTAAATCTAAACAAGTAAGTGTACAAGTCGACCTTTACTGTAACTAGTTTTCATTTTTCCACCAAACTCATCTTCTAATCGATCTTTTTTAAAATTGTATTCCTCGTCTAAACTATAATATGTTTAGCCATGTGTCCAACGAGTGTCGGGTGTCCGAGTATCGGACACAAGACAACTAATTAGGAGAAGTGTTTGTGCTACCTAAAAGGTAGAACGTAGTTTAAAAACTTATGCGATGGATATGTGATTCCGAGGGTTTGAAATGGAGTAAAATCTATTGGGTATTCAATTAATCCATTGTATATCGAACTTTTTTCCAAGAACCTCCAACCAAATATTATAATAGACTGGATTTATTTCAATATATTCCAAAAGTTAAACCCATTTAGGGGTGTTTGGTTTACTTGAAAAACGTATGAGGTATGAGTTTAGAATCTAGGTAGCACGGACACTTCTCGGAATGAGTAGTACCGTGCCCGACACCGTATCCGACACCGACACTTCACGGACACACGTCGAAACGTGTCAGTCGCCTATAAAGCCGTGTCTAACTTTCTACATTTATTTGGACATGTGTCCGACGTGTGTCACTGGTATTTCCATGGTTTTTTAGCCGTGTACATCGCGTGTCCACGGTATTTGGTCATCATTTGGGGTGAATGATGTTCTTCAAACGAGAAATGCGCTATCGAAAAAGATTAATTAGAATATTGGTTCAGATGAGAAATGAAAATGAGTTATTATCAAGGCAAGTTTTACCTTTACTTATTTAAAATTAATATCAAATACTTTTACGAAAAAATAAAATCAAACATTCATAACTATAAAGTGTATTTTATTAAATTTAAATAACGTGTCCCGTGTCCTAAATTTCATGACATGTCCGTGTCGTATCTGTGTCCGTGTCCTTGTCCGTTTTGGTGCTACCTAGTTTAGAATGAACTAAACTCATACCATGTGTTTGGTTGGAAAATATAAGGGTTTCATGCTCATACCTCAAACCCACGAGGTATGAGTTTCCCATACGAAGGAGGGGGTAGGCCCTATGTATGAAATTGATAATACCATGACTCCATGAGAATGAAATCTATATAATAATATAAAAAGGCTGCATTGAATAGCTATTGCCAATTAGTATGACACATGGCGAAATAATACAATTACACGATGGACCAAGAATTAATACAATTACATTGTATACTAAAAAATTGTAAAATAGAAAAAAAAAAAAAAAGGGAACACGAAAAGGCAAAGTAGTAGTGAGTTAATCACCCATCTCATTTAACAAATATTTCCCTAACATTATTTATTTCACTCCATAATCATGATATTTATATTTTCTTTAATACCAAACTTTTCATACTTTTTATATTTTTAAAGGCTAGATTGAGTTGCTATTAACTATTAGAATGACACGTGACGGAATAATATAATTATATAATGGACTAAAAATTATTACAATTACATAGCGTATTAATAAAAATTAATACAATTACATAGTGTATTTTATATAATAAGATAAAAGACTACATTGAGTTGTTATTGCCTATTAGAATGACACGTGACGAAATAATATAATTACGTGACGGACTCTATATAATAACATAAAAATACTAGATTAAGCAGTTATTGGCTATAAGAATGACACGTAGCGGAATAATATAATTACATGATGGACTAATAAAACTTAATACAATTACATGGTGTAATTAATTAAAAAAAAATTGTAAAATAGAACACGAAAATGCAAAGTAATAGTGAGTTAATGACCCATCTTATTTAAACATTCATTTCCCTAACATTATTTCATCCCATAATCACGATATTTATATAACTTTTCATATTTTTTTGAAAATTCTACTATTCTTATATAAACATTCATCTCCCCAACAGTATTATTTCACCCCATAATCATAATGTTTATAGTTCTTTAATATAATATATGTTAATAAATTGATTAAACTCTTTATATTACTTAACATCTATAATTTCCATTAACATTTTTTGCTATTTAATTCATCTCTTGAATTTCTCGACAATCAATTATCTAATTTAATAATGCCACAAAATAAATTAAAATTTAAAATAAATACGAAATTTATGGTTATGTAATGCATATAAAACCTATAATACCTATAATAGTTTATATTCACTTTATTTATGTAATATCTATTGCCACGAGTTTTTATGTGGTGATTATATTTTATGATTTAATTTAATTATTTTATGATAGTGAGTATATTGAAAATTAGTGTTGAGTGTTGTTGTTGCAGTGACGTCCAATAAAATATATTTTATTTTGTTATGGTGGTTTTGTAATCATTTGTTGTATCTTTGAATTCATGTTTTCCATTTAGTGTAATTTATATATTTACATGTAACAATGTTTTAATTCGTTTGTCAAGTTTTTGCCATGTTGATACTTTACCTTTTGGTCAAAATATTTTTTATATAAACTTTAATTTAAAGTATCATAAAATGTATGTGAGTGCAGATAAGGCAAATCATCACGTGGTTAAAAAATTTTAAGTTATGGATGTATTGTTTTATTAAAAGATTACTCGAATAAAAGAGCGCAAAAGTTAATGAGTTAGACAGTTTTCGGTTCAAATTTTAGATAACTATTTTGTTCGTATTTTTTTTGTAATTAATAAAAAAAAATATCTGTCTTCGTAATTTAAACTATTTACATTTTTAAAAAAATACGTAATTGTCTTGTAATATAAATAGTAAATTTATTGTCCTATAGATTGTAATTTGTGCAAAATTTGTTATACATTTATATTCAAACATTGACGTTCAATTTTATGAATAAAAATAAACGTCAAAATTCTAAGAAAACAAAGAACTAACCCGTGCATTGCACGGGTCACAAAACTAGTTAAATTAAGTCAAAATGTTAAACACAAATAGTGGTATGATGTAAACTAAATCTTCTATATATTTATTTGATTAAATTTTTATTTTCATGATTCTATAATATTAAAATTTTCGATTTAAAATATTTTCTTTACCGACTTTAACTTTTAATTAAACTCCAAATTTATACCACCCAAAATTGAAACAAAGTAACAAACACATGTAAGAGCCTAGGAGGAATCAAGTATCAACCTTATACCATCCGGATATGATTTCTGGTTCCAATCCTATAGCCACGTTTGAACCGAACATAGTAATTTGTGGACCGCAAATAACGATCCCCCGATTAGGAGGAAAAGGCCTACGAACTAATGAGCTTTATCACCAACACAAACTCACCCAAAACCAAAGTCCAATCAGCCCATCTCACACACTCTCTCAAAAAAAAAAACCCTACCTACAAATCCCCCTTCAAAAACTAGGGTTTATTACGCTTTCATTTTTGCCGCACCTTAAACGAACAAACAAACACTAAAACCAGAAACTTTCTGAATCAAATCCCATTCGGATCTCCAAAACCATGGCGACGCAGATGAGCAAGAAGCGAAAATTCGTAGCAGACGGTGTCTTCTTCGCTGAACTCAACGAAGTCTTCACTCGTGAGCTCGCTGAAGATGGTTACTCTGGTGTCGAAGTTAGGGTTACTCCCATGAGAACTGAGATCATCATCCGTGCTACTCGTACCCAGAACGTCCTTGGTACTTTTCTCCCCATTTTACCGCTACCCTGTTTCTTTGTTTTCCATTTTACGCTGATTTTGATTTGGGTTTTTGCTGTGTATTATCTCCTATTTTACCCCTATCCTTTTGCTCGTGTTTCCTTTTTGTGTTGATTTTAATGCAGGTTTTTGATGCTTTTATTAATTATTCCCCAATTTAGCCCTACCCTTTTGTTCAAGTTTCCATTTTGCGTCGATTATGATGCGAGGTTTGGTTGTTGTAAATTATTTCCCATCTTACCCTTACCTGAAGTTTCCATTCTGTGTTGAATGTGATGCGGGGTCATGTTTTTTTGTGAATTATTTCCCATTTTACCCCCTACCCTTTTGCTCTGATTTTCACTGTGTTTTTGTTGATGTGGTTAATTATTCCACATTTTACCCATATCGCTCTAGTTTTTATCTGGTGTTGAGTTTGAAGTGGGGTTTTATTGTAAATTATTCCCCATTTTGCCCTTAGCCACTTGCTTTGTTTTTGATTCATTATTGATTTGATGTGGGTTTTTGTTGTTGATGTTGTGAAAAAGGTGAGAAGGGTAGGAGGATTAGGGAATTGACATCGATAGTGCAGAAGAGGTTTAGGTTTCCAGAGAATTCAGTGGAGTTGTATGCTGAGAAGGTGAACAACAGGGGACTTTGCGCTATTGCTCAGTGTGAATCTCTTCGTTACAAACTTCTTGGTGGCCTTGCTGTTAGAAGGTTACTACTTTTCATTTATTTGGTCTTGATTTGTTCTTGTTTCAATGTATTTTTATTGTTGTAAAGTTGTGTTTAGAAAGACTTTCTGTGTTTCATCATTTGATTAACTTTGGTTGAGTGTTTTGGTTTTATTTTATATCTTCCAACAAAGAGATTTTAGTTAATACAGTCACTGTATACAGCTTCCTGGAAAGTGTACTCAAGTTTTTTTTGAGGGATTTTATCTTACCGTTTATACTTCATTGTTTCCCTAATTTTTTTCAGTCTGTGTTACTCTGACTCTCCGGATACGGTGTCGTGTAGGACACGTGTCGCGTGTCGGACACAGCTCTTTTGGGTGAATTTTCCCATTTTGTGGTCGAAATTGAAGTGTCAAGACACCGACACTCCAACACATCAGTTAAGTGAAGTGTTGGAGTAACAGTGATGTAGTTTGTTAGGTAAATATTGTCCTAAATGTTACTCTTACTCCCAAGTTCACTTCTTTTAAAAAAATCAGTACTATTATCCTCATAAGGTGTGAGGTTATCTGTGTCTTTTGGTCTTGTGGATAGCATATTTTTATAATCTTTCGAAGAGGTACATCTTAAGATGCGTATTGTTATTGTATTTCTAGGTTGTTGGTTAATATGCATCCAGTTATTTTTTTTATTCATCAGTTAGTTGTATATGTTCATATTCTACATTTTAAAAAAAATTGAGTGTGGCCTTTGAGTTTTTTTGATAGGTTTGTCATCTTTAAAGCAATTTGGTAATCCTGTACCTTTTTTGTGTCGGAGATGACTAAATTCAGGCTCCTCTATGGTACCATCTTCATGATATGTTTATGTTTTCGTGTTGTTACCATAGCAGGTACATTGTCTGTTCTAATTTTCAATTGTTTTTGCTTTGTGTTTTTCTACATTAGTACTTGCTTGTGTTTCCGCCTCCCTCCTGCACTAGTTTCAATCTTTATGTCATCTACAAAGCAAATTGGTTGTTTGTTACCTACTTTGTGTCGGAAGATGACCAAAACAAAGTATGCTGGACTGGTTCTATACTGATGTCACGAAAACATGTGCTTTTGTAAATCAGGACATTAACATTGTACTCCCTCCACTCAACTTTATCTCCCCATTTCTCCAATATATGTGAAGTATTTTATTGAAGCGGAAAGATCAAAGTTGAATGGAGGGAGTAATTTTTGTTGCTTATTTAGAACCTTCGTTTAGCTGTGTAGTTTTTTTTTTGTTGTTTCATTTCTCTCTATGTTTTCATTTTATTTTAGTGCTTTCGTTATAACTTCTTTTGTCTGATCATGTTCCTTTCAGGGCTTGCTATGGTGTTTTGAGGTTTGTCATGGAAAGTGGTGCTAAGGGTTGTGAGGTTTGTTTCCTTCACTTTATCCATTGCATTGTCATTAGTAAACCCTTGGGTACAACTTTCTTGATGTAAAGTACTCTGGTTCATTGTTATCTTTTTTTGAACAGGTGATCATCAGTGGAAAGTTGAGGGCACAACGTGCTAAGTCCATGAAATTCAAGGATGGCTACATGATCTCATCTGGTCAGCCCGTCAAGGAGTACATTGACTCTGCCACCCGTCATGTCCTGCTTAGACAGGTATAGTTTATACAAACATTAACTTGCTGCTTTTCAGTTTTCTTATTTCGCCAGATTCTAAATGTTTTTAGGCTAGTCCAACGAGCTGTCTATATATCAATTGGAAGTGTGTTATTTTCTTTACTGACCAAAAAGCCGAAATTTCTCATTTGCTCCATTTCAGACTCTGTCAAAGTTGTAAAACACGTTAAAAACTATCCTTACTGCCACTCAACACAACTTTTTTTTAAACCCCAGATCTTATGGTGAATGTATACAACCTGGTAGTACATAGTACTTGTTATTGAATTTTGCTGGGGATCAGCCTTTCTTTGGAGTTGATGATTTAATTTGTGATTGTGCTTTGAATCCAGGGAGTTCTTGGTATTAAAGTGAAGATCATGCTCGACTGGGATCCCAAAGGAAAGATGGGACCTCAGACCCCTCTTCCTGATCTCGTTACAATCCACCCACCAAAGGAGGACGATGTTTTCATTAGAGATCCAGTTGCGGCTCCTATTATGTCAGAAGCTGAAGTTGTAGAACCCATTGTCGCTTAATTTTCAAGACCTGTCGTCTCTTGTTCCTGTGCTAGTAGAATGTTTATGTGATGTTTTTGGCAAATGTTTTGTAGTTTCCATGAGATTGAAGGAAACCTTTCTTACTTTTTCTGTTCACATTTGACAGCTTATGTTATACTATGATATTTGGAATGAGGTTGTGGAATTAGTTTTGCCTTTCTCTTGGTGGTTACGGTAATGACACCTTGATCTCCATTTATCAAAAAATTTGGAAGAATTTGACGGAGTTAACTGTACAAAGGGAGTTCTTTAGGCCAGGATACTGTTTATGCTGATATGTTGTAAACGAAATTAGTGGTTCTGGGCAGGAAGAAAACCCTTTTGAGTTTGGATAGATTCGACTGGGTTACGTTGGGCCAGTCCCTGTCCGACATTGGCAATTTCATGCATTTTTACTCTGCTTGTGCTTTAATGGGTGTGAATTTGTGATTATAGTCTTATACTCTTATAGAGCGTGATGTACTGTTCTTTTGAAAACAACAAATTCGGGGTCATTTTGGCATTTTGAATAGACTTGGGAGTAGGGTTATTGAGCGCATGTCAAGAATTTGGACCGGAGATGTTGGGTTGCTGTAAAGTACACATTGAAGAGTGAAGACACGGAACTACCATAATGGCTATGTTGCCGTGATTAAACTATTATTCAATACAATCTTTGCTTGGGCTGTGTTCTTTTTTATTGGAAGGAATTCAATGAAGTTGAACTAAACCGAACTGAATTTAATAGAGTTGAACAGATTTAAATTAAAATGAGCTGAAATTAAGTTTGAAAGAACATTGCCTTAATTAACAAACGATCATAATTTATCCTGGAAACGAACGATGATTTTTTTTAAAAAAATTAGGTGTCCTACATTAACCCACGTTTGCGAGAAACTAGACCTCGTAATATTAATTCGGATTCATATAGTCTTATAAGAGATCAATTTTAACTTGAGCCATTTCATTTATTTTTTTGACGAGAGAAAAAGTATACTCAAGCCATAGCAAATTTTGCTATAAAATGAGCAATTATATTAAGGCGATATTTGGTAAACAGTATATTGCAAAAAAATTAGCATATTAACGCAATTAGTAGGTTTGACCAAACAATATGCTATTTGGACTGTTTGGTAAACAACATATTGGAAGAGTAGAATGAGCTTTAATATGCTCTTTTGGAATATGCTGCTCCCTCAGCATATTCAAAGGGTATATTAGCAAAATTAAAAAATTATCATTTTACCCTTAAAAAAATATTAGCCCTATTTTTGACAAATATTACTCAATAATTTATTCATGTCCTTTTTTGTCATTTGACACATGATTGAGATAATCTGCTAATTTAATTCTGCTAATTACCAAACACCTCTGACAAATTCTGCTAATTGAATATGCTAGTCAAAACTGTCAACAAATTCTGCTGGTCAAATCTACTTTTACAATCTGCTCCTGCTAATATCAATCCGTTGTTCCAACCGGGGCCTAAGTTTCCTAGGAGAGTAAGTAATGGATAAACCGTGAGTAGAAATTAGTAAATTATCGAGCAAAAGGAGAATGATTTTTTGCATGATGCTCCAAAACAGTAATGCCATCAACGTGGAAGGCCAGATTTAAACAATCTATAGTAGCTTCAATGTGCCTATAGCCACGTCCAATAACATCAGAAATCGCATAGTGAAGCGCATGAGCTTCTACTTGAAACGCCGATCTTGCCCATAATTTTGCGTGATTTCAAATTGAATGATACAAATTTCACACAAAATTCAAACACACCTGATCCTATTGAGGTTGACCCATATTTTCTGGACCGACTCGACTAATAACCGAACTGCCAATCAAGACAACCCCAAACCAACTACTTCTAATTTGGAATCACAACCAAGTTCTATTTACATTAAAAATGACAACAATCCCATTAATCACTTTATGTTGCACGAAAAAAAACACCTTTCTATATTGACAAACTCAAAATAACCCGATATTATACACCTTGAATATAGACGGACCTTGAAAAACTTGACAAAATAACCTAGCTGACACGAAGCGTCAATGCTTATATTTGATCCAAATAACCCGTTTGTCGGGTTTACGATTAAGCCAGGGTAGCCAAGAGGACGTTTCTAGACAAGTTCCCGAATCCATGTTGCCACAAATTTACTAAATGATACCTATGAAACAGATGTTGATGCAGGGGATCCGACATAGGAGACATGGACGGGTTGTGGTACAAGATGATATTTGATTTCCAAATCTTGGAGGATTTTCTTCAGTTCCATGACTAAATCAGACCTTCTGATACCTCTGTCCCCAGCATTCTGGAAGTTGATAGTATGGTTTACATAGACCGCCATCGGCATCTTGTTCATGTTCACAATGTCTTTCACTTGCACACTGTGACCTGGCCGCCAGTGTTGGGGTTTGCTTTCAATGTACCTGCGTTTTTTAAACCGAGTTTGTGAGCCTAAGAAAGAACCCAAATAGACAAGGAATGAGAGATCGAAAGAAATACTTACTCCTTGATTCTAGTCTTCAAAACGGAAATGGTCTCAGCTGTTGTCGAGAAATCAACAGAAAACTCAACAGCATCGCTCATTTCTGGACTCCGGTAGAAGTTGCTGATGGGTTTAGTTGACAGAACTGAATTCGGATAGAATATTTTCTCATTATCATATCTTAAGAAAACGGTTGTCAAGATGTTCATCTCTTCAACGATCATCTGTCACAAACCATACTCGTTTAGTGGAATGAGCAAGTTATACGTTCACCTGAACGCCAATTGATTCGTAATACTAGAATTGAAGCTTTGTGTTGGTTATACCTGAACCCCATCAATCACGCAACGGTCACCTACATCGAATGGATGCATGATGAAGACGAAAATGATAGCCTCGAACACAGTCTTGACAGTATTGCCAAACATAAACGCCACAAGCAGTAGCTGAGATGTAATGAAGACGAGTATCTTGGTTGTCAGAAACCCCATCATCAGATTCCATACAATAACATCAATTATCAAAATCACTCCTGAAGCTATGTTATTCAACTGTTTCACTGCTGTTTTTGTGTCATTCAGAGAATGAGCTAGCGACTTCCGCTCCAAATAAGCATTAACCTGCAAGCATATATTTGAAGTTACACGAGGTGGTATTCAACTATTCATACACACGTTCTATCCGAAATTTGAGCATAGTCAAGATCACAAGATGAATGTGTTACCACCCATTTCCTTAAAGCTGATTTCTTGATCTTTCCTGTTTCAGTAGCACCCTCGAATGATGGTAAAATTTCGTTCAACTTATCTAATCTTAAGAATCGTAACAGATCTTCATCGTCAATGTACCTATTTCCATACAAGTGAAAACAAATGATTAAGAGTCACAGACTGTCTTATTATCAGACCGTCTTCGTGTTATATATGTAAGTATAGAGGTAGGTAATGAATGTCTTACTTGTGACCATGCTTAGCAACATTATTGAAAATCTTATCAGCAGCAGCTTTTGCTTCCCATTCATTAGTAATCTCCTTATTTTCCTCACCATTCTCATCATCGTCGGCATCATCAAGGCTATTAGAGATAGTCATCAACTTTGTTCTCCTAATCACATTAACTAACCCTTTCATAGTCCAAGCCGAAACCTGCGCCTGGTTAATTTTCTGAAGCTTCTCCACATTAATCACATCTTCCTTCAGCCCTTTACCTTTTGCTACTCTCTCGAAGCTCAACTCGTTTTTCGACTTCTCCAATGATTCTTCCATCTCCACTAATGGAGGCCCAGAGAGTGTTTGAAGCACATACTGATGCAGTATTGATTCTTGGATACGGTCGAAAAATCTCTTAACATGGAAAGACAGAGCTACTGTCTTAATTAACAGAGTTTTCACAAGCCATATTCCTGCACCAACTAGAATACCGGCAATTGACAGTGTGATGTAATGTAAGATCTGATTAGCCTTGTGTGATCTCTCGATTCCTCGACTGCTGTTAAACAACAGAATCCAGGCTATAAGGATAAAAACCAGCCAAAGAAAAACCTGTACACTTCTCTTTAGCCCAAATATGAAGTATAGAACTTTCTTCTTAAGCAGAAAGTTTCTTTCCACTATAAAAACCAGGATGCTAATCACCCATTTTGAAACTAATCGACCCGAAATCACTACCAAAACTAGAATGCACCATTTCCAAAGGGATATACTCCATAACGAGGTTTCTTCCAGACGGCGAATAGTTAAGCTACAAACTAGTAGCCCTACCAGGGTTAAGAGTACTATCCATTCCATTGAAGCCAAGACTTTCAATTTTTGAAGCGAGCTTTTCTTCGAATGAAGATTAATGGACTTGTACAGATCATCATCCTCGTCTTCATCTTCTCCTCCTGCCAAAGGTGTCAGTGGGGGAATCAATGGAATGGCTTTTGGAGTACTCACACTGACTCTAGGAGACACCTTTGGAGAATTTCTAAGGGTTTCGCGGAATGATACATTAGGAGGATAGGGTGGCTCTACTAAGCGCGATTTGGATTTTGAGAAGGAAGGTGTAGCGAGGGAAGACCGCCTTTGTACAAGCTCATTTGGGATCTTTGGAGGTCTTTGTGGGGTTGAAACTTTCCCTTGCTCTTCGATGCCATACCCTTCTTGTGATGTGCTTACATGGCTTGGACTATTTATTCCTTGATTACCTGATTGAGCTATCATTCTAGTTGCAGCTATTGATAATACAACATCATTTGTTGCATTATCGACATAGGAGTCTGTTACACCCGCCATCAAATCTTCAACAAACAAACAAACAACGCAGTTAGTAACATCACCAACACCATCACATTTGATTGTATTTTTCATCGAAAAATTGTATTAAAACCGTCATTTTTAAGTACTCATTTCGCGTGATTACATCATATAGAGAAACACCATCAACAATAATACTGAAATAGACAATCCAATACAAATCACTATCGAAGAGAATGAGGCCGGGTTCCAAATGCATTCAACTTCACCCACATATCTATCTATCTATCTATATATAGTCAGTTCAAATGTCGTCAAGATGACTAAAACACAAACAGAAGAAAGTCGTATTATGAGCTTGTGAACAATCACTGTCAACGATTTCAACAACGACAGCAGCAAAAACAATAACAGTGATGACCCTACAGATATCGCAACTTTACTCAAATCACGCGACTACTACGATAGTTGACTCTAAATAGTTCATCATCCAAGGGACAGAAGAAATCAAATAATAAGATGGACTAAAAGAAGGAAAAGTCGAAAATGTACCATGAAAATGTGTGAGATGATGCAGGGAATTGAAGAGCTGCTGAATTGGGAACGAAAACAGCTAGTGTTTAGTATTATTTGACGTTGAATTGATGCTTACAATCATAAGTTGGTTAAGTTTGAAAGTAGTTGACACAAACATGGTGGCCTTATTATAGACATCATCGCAATTGGCTTAGCTGCCATACCAAGTGGGAAGGGACATGGTCAAATTATCACCAATTTCTTTAACAACTAATTAAGCTCATCTTTTGATGCATATTTTTATATTCTGACATGTTCATCTTGTGCTCTATATCCATTATTGCGTATCCTCAATACCATACTCTCTCATCATTTCTAGTTTGTTACGGGTTCAAGTCCGAATACAAGCAAGTAACCACCCTTTTCAAGCCTCTTTCATTTAGGATTTTAAACGGATAATCGCTTCATAATGGTCATCGTCTTGGTCTTGGACCCGAAGAAACATTTTATCCAAGATTCTTGCTTCTTTTGACCTTGATAACTTACCGCGAAAAATGACGGCTCAACCCGACCTGTATAGCCCGGCCAGTTTAACAGGTTTAGTGTGAAGTCACAATCATACATAATGAAGCTAGCAGCAAAAGAGAAACTAAAGATAAGTTGAACATTAGATTAGAAGTCACTCTCAGGCTTGTATAATTGTTGAATAGCACATTATTTATTATATCATTTTATTATTGCCAGCATGGAATGAATGTTCTCTACTAAAATATTATGGAGTTGGGGGATATGGATTGGTGAAAGTCAACCATATTAAACGCTTTCAAGCCTGTATCATGTCATAAGTTTGCGACAGATTTAACCCATTACAAATGAGAATATGTGAAATACAGAAGAGTATGTTTCCTTTGCCTAAAAGAATGCCAGCCTTTTTTAGTCTTTTCCATTGCAGAAGTATACCCACAAATTCTCGTTTGTGACGTGTTAAAAATTGTGACGTATCACAACCGGCTAAACTGATGTTACGAAAGGGAAGTGGTTGCGAGATATCACACGTCACAAGCAAGAATAAACGACACCCACGAAATATTGTTACGTCAAGAGCCATCAGTGACTCGAACATTATTGAGAACTTGAAGATCCAATATTTTTTTACTCCAATTAAAGCCTTAGAGGTGGCAATCGGGTCACTCGGGTCGATTATGGGTCGGGTTAAAGTAAGTCAGATCATATTGGGTTCGGGTTATATCGGGTCAGTGACGGGTTCGGGTAAGGTCAATTCATGTCAGGTCATCAACGGGTGACAATTCGAGTTGGGTCATTAGCAGATCAGGTTATTGACATATTTTATCTTATACTTCGTATATTTAGTTTTAGATGAAGTTAAAATAATTAAGAAAAATGTCAATTTGGGATCATTTAAACCATTATTAAGCCAGTTCATTATAACGTCATCTATCATGTTGAGAAATATCTGGTCACGGGCCAGGTCGGTTCGGTTCCGGTTGGACAAAATAATGCTGCTATCGGTTAGCGGGTCGGGTCGGGTCGGGTCGATTCAGTTTCGGTTCACCCAATTCTCAGGTTGTACCGGGTCGGGGTCAAGTTCATCAGGTCGGGTCAGCTTTTGCCAGCTCTAACTCCAATAAACATTTGGCAGACAACATAAAGTAAAATTTTATAAAAAAGGATTGTCTATGGATACGAAATTGTGGTCTAAGACTCAACCCGACAAAATAACCCAGAATCCAATTGCCAGAAAGAGTCTAAGACTCAACCCGACAAAATTAAACTGAGTTGATCTGCAAGCTACGCCAGTTAAATCAAAGAAAGCAATATATTATTGCTGCAGACCTAGAATCAATGACGCAACTATGATTTACAATGTATGTACATATTCTAATTCTAGACAAAAATAAAAAGGAAATAATCATCCATACTCGGACAAAAGGGATTATAGATGAAAACAGCCTAATGTTTCGAAACAAATGTAACTGCAGATTATCCTAAAATCTATAAGCAGGGAAGGCCAACAGAATGTAGACAGCGAGTTGGCGACAGGTGTTGACACGAATTCAGCCGCTGCGAAGAATTCTCATGTTTTTGGCTTAAAATGAAGGGTCGAAGTGCCATACCCGGGTATACGAGGGTGTCGAGTGTTGAACACAGGTAAGAAAGGGAATATATAACTTGTCATGATTAATGACTTCAGATACTCTGTCTGAAGTCCTCCTTTCCCCATCTGATAGCCTGGATATCAATCAAGATGGTGTCGCAAGCAGAGATTGAGATTGAACTTGAAGATGCCAGCTGAACATTCAGTACTCGCTGCATCCCATTTATGTTGTCTTCACTTCCTTTTTTGATCCATTCCAAAATAATTGATATCTTTCTACACCTATTAAGAAAAATGAACTAATCATATTATCCCTGGTCGTATAACATAATGATAAGAATAATAATGTAGTAAATATACATGTAATTTCCTTAAAGCAAGCCAAGGGGTAATAATTACTTTTTTACATCATTACATATCAAGTATGATCTCTAGTCAAATGGGGACAATTTAAGGGCAATGGAGTATCAAAGTTCATCATACCTTCAAGGCTTCAACATAGCTGGATTGTAAACAGGGTATCAACTATCAAAGCAGACACTAACACTTCCTGCACATTTCAGCCTACTCTTGACAGTCTTTTTCGTTTCTTGCGACTCTTGCGTTGGACCCGAATGTCACTTCCATTCTTAGAAGTTGAAGGAAGAGCCACAGTTGTTGACGGTTTTCCGACAAAAGTTCGGGGTTTCCTAGAAACCCATTTCAGAGGAAATTTATCCACGACAGTGCCTAGATCTTTTGCATCAGAAATTTCCACCAGCCTCTGAACTTGATCCAGTATCTGACTGGTCCATGCTTTTGCCTTGTCCAATTCAATAGAATCATCCATGGGATTTCTCAGTAAAGTAATCAACAGTTCTTTGAACGAATGTGTGGAAATAGAAAATGGACAACCCTTCCGTTCCTGGCACATCATATTGACTTTAGTTACATGTTTGCAAAGGTTTCCTTGTAGAAACCACGCACAATCACAGAAAGCAAATTCTGATCCAGGGTTCCAAACTGTGTGTGATACATTGTTGTCCCTTAGACTCTGAATAGTGGCAAACAAATGAGTGTTTTCCGGAAAGTAAACAGCACTATCCGGGATTTGCAATGCACGGTGCCATGATGTCGAAGATATGTACGTTTCCTTCACATTTTCAAAGGTGTCATGCTCATCAGCATAGCGGTCCAACCAGTAACTTGAATGAAGCTCGGCAGTTAATTTATGGACTAACCAATCAACTCTTTTAAAAGCACCTAGGTGGGCATCATCATATAGTTTGCTCTTTAATTTGACATGATAGGCTTCAATGGCACCAGAAGTTTCCTGACTCGCAACCGGAATGCTCCGCATTATCGACAGCCACATCTCTAACAAAATCACGCATAAATGTCAGTTCAAGACAAAATTGTAGCTTATACGCGCAGAAATGAGAAGACAAAGAGTCAAGTAGACTTCACCAATTTTGGGCAACCAGTAATCCTTGAAATACTGCATGAAGGATGTCTGATTACTGAAATCTTGCATGAACGTCTCAATTGCAGCCACGGAATCAACCCCATTCCAAATGCTGGAAATAATATCACCCAAACGTTTAAAAATTTCCCTCCGAATTTCCATTTCAGTACATTTTTTCACAATATTCTTGAGCCATGCTCTACGAACACGCCAAAGAGAGAATAAGACAGGGCAGGAGAGAACATCCCTGTAAAATGAGTATAAGGATTGTCAAAGTTTATACCCGAATTGATGAGATATACAGTTCAGTTCAAGGAAGTATAAAGATGCAGATGCAGATGCCTGATGGACTCAAAAGAGTGGTGATGCTCATGAGAAGGCGTCAAAACCAATAACATCAGGGTCGCCCTACTGAATCCCTTTAATTCATAAATAAATAAATAAATAAAAACAAAGATGTATAGTATGAGTGTAGTGCCTTATGGGTTCCAACTCTGATGCTGCATTGTCTACCACAAAACCACTGATCTTCCATCCAGTATCCACAGTGTGAACTCGATCAAATAGAGCTTTCATCCACTTTGTAACATCAGCTTTAGCAGAGCTACGAGTAATGACCCATGCAACAGGTAGCGCATGATGTCTTGAATCAAATGCAAGAATTGTGCACAAGGGATACTGAAAACCAGTAATACTGTAAATAAAAACCTAACAGAAGCATAACCAGCAATCCTCTGCATTCAAAATTATGAAGTATAAAACACAAGATGTGAAGAAAGCTTCAGTGGCAGAGAGATAGCTATCATCTTACCCTAAGCTTCTTTATTCCGAAAGTAGAATCTGCTGCTATGATACTACCATTCCCAAAACGCGTCAATTGTTGCATTTGCCACTCCGTTTGGATTCCCAGAACAAACGGGTCATCTTCAGATGAATCCTGATAAAAGAAAACGGACTTTTTGTTGCGTTCAACCCAAAGCCGTACACTAGCTCGGTCATCCAGGTCCAATTCATGAGTGGATCGTTTAATTATCAGTCCTAACTTATGAACATACTGGGAGGCCAGCTTATTAACTTTGGCATCTGAATCGCAGTAACGTTGAATTCCTTCGAGATGTTTTTGTACCACATTTTCTTCGGGAATGCCAAGGTATATCATTGACATTGTCTGCTGTTGAATATCGTTCCCAATGTATGGAATATTCTTAGCAGCTGGACCTATTGCATTTCTGTCAAGGGCGCCATGGCAAGGCAGCCCCGACTTATTTACATGACGTCTATCATTATAGATGATGAGAGCAAGTGAAGGCCTTGCATACAAACGCTTCACCACAAAGTGGCACTGACAACCTCTCATAGACTGCGGTCTAGCGACACGATTTCTTGTATTTAGACGATATCGTCGGCTAGGTAAGATATCACCATCTTCTCCATAGTTTTCAGGTCCAAATGAGCACCAATATCTGCATTTAGAAAGGAGAAGTAATACACCAACTCAGACACATATGATCAAGCCACAACCAGGGAAGAAATGTTCTAGATCTCCTGTTTTACAATTTTGTTCTCCATAATCTTTTTACCATATTTGTCCAAGTCCAGGTTAGCCGCTGTTGGATGCTTGAGAAAAATAATATTCGTAAGAGATGCTAACCAACATGTTTATAAATCAGAAAGAGCAATTTCCAAAATCACAACAATGACCTTGCACACCCTCGCAAATTCCGTACAAGAAAAAAAGTTGCACAAGCTACTCACAATCCTTGTACTAAAAATAAAAATGGCATTCTTTGTTTTTCTAGGTTAATGAGTCATGACTGATGGCTATAGTTGTCCTCTATGAGTATATCAGTATATAACAATGCATGTATCGAGCTAATAATTGGAAATGCTACAGGCCTACAGCAAACAATCATGCAGAAGCACCACAAGAAAACATCAGTTACTTGAATCGCACAAAAGATATGACACACGAGTTGATTGTCAATATAAAATTATTAACCAACGCAAGGCGCAGTGAAGTATAATAAAGTATCTACTTTGCTCGCCAAGTCAGGATTCAAAAGACAAAAAAGGCACAATCTTGCCAGTATGTAAAATTGTACTTACTGTCTGTACTCCAGATATTCATCGTCTTTGTAGTCCTTTAAGGTACCCAAGACACGTTTTCTCCCTCTTTCAATATGAAATTGAGTAGGGAATTCCAAATTGGAACACTCTCCAAGAATAAAATCATCAACCCGAACATAGGGAATTTTGGCAATATCATCTTGGTGCTCACCAGTGCCATACTTGGTCCATTTCAGATCAGAGGATGAAAAATCTCCTTCAGGTGGATTTTGCACAGGGATATCATGAACAGATTCAACGATTACCATTGCCATTACAGCAGGATGAAGGAAAACGGTATGTTTCTGAAGCACGTCAACTAATCTGAAGCACGTCAACTAAAACCACCTTCTTGAAATAATCAACAAACATAAGAAATAATATCAAAAGCCGTTATAATAAAAAAAATGACACTATTGATTGAGAGAGACACAGGGGCTACCATCCAAATCATTTCATATTGCATAAATCAATGAATGCAACACATCAAGGGTAATTTGGTTGTGGTTTGGCAGGTTGGCATAACATAGGCATAGTTCTAGCCATGATTACCTCACTCATAATATGCTCCGATACTCAATGTAATGGCATACACAATACACACTTTCTACACCTTACTACGGACATTTTCTACCAAAAAATCATAATTCATCATACTGTGGAAACTAATTATATAGGAATCGGTTCGCGACTCACTGGCATCTGAGGGAATCCGGTAAGCTAGGTTTCAACTTTTAAAAAAGGAGAGCAGCAGAGCAACAACAACAACAAAGTATAACTCGCACGAAGAATATTAAGCTCGTGCACACAAAAAATGTCCACTGAATCTCCAAAATAACAACTTAATAATCGCCAAGTAGCGAAGATTTGCCTATGACATTTGTCCAGTTATGCCAAAAGTGTAACCCAGCACATTTCTGCAGTAGTATAAAACCAACAATTACAATACTTGTGTACAACAGGGGTACAAAATAGGTATCCATTGTTTTTTTGTCATAGTTCAGAAAAACAGAAAGAGTTAGCCCGGGGCTAGCAGCAGAAAATGTTTTATACTATATTAATGTAAAAGCGTCTTACACACGAATAACTAAAAACCCTTTTGAATTAGTCTTTTTTAACCACCAAAACCCAAACCTTTCACACTAAAACACTAATTACAAACTACGCAAATACGTACTACTACACTATACATAGCAAGAGATTCAACAACTGGGGATAGAACTTAGTACCCTTATCCTACCTATTCCTTTTTAGGTAAAGTAAACCCACTTCCCAAACTCCCCACCGCAACTTAGGGTAAGGGTCAACCCCAACTTCAAGAAGACAAAGAAAGAGACGGGTCGGATCACCTATTGCTGTTGGAATGAACGAGCGAAAGTAGCTAGTAGCGTGTTAACGAGGTAAAGAGAAATTTGAGGAAGCCATCCGGCCTTATAATCATAGAAGGGAAGGGCCTGAAAATGCCACTTTAAGTCTAAAATTATGAGCTTTTCTTCCTTTTTCAATGCAATAAAGCACAAGTGAGGGGGGCGGCTGTGCTTGGATAAGCAGTATCCCGACTCCCAAGAGGTGGCTGGAGAAAGAGAATGCGGTAAAGGGGAAAGGACTAGGGTTGAAGAAGAATGAGAAAAACAAGGATTGGCGGAACCAAAGTTGTTGATGTAACGCACAGTAATACTGTAATAGCACATAATAAACAATCAAAGCAAGTCATCACCATAAGTCCATAACCATTATATTTGTGAATAATTTATATCATCATCATTACTGTAAAATCAAAATTCCGTACAAGTAAAATGATATGATTAAATTCGGAAATGGAAGTAATAACCTGGACAATGGAAATGGAGAGGAGGCAGAAGAGAAATAAGGCGCGGTGGTAGAACTTTAGAAGTGAGAGAGAAAGAACAGGTATGGGAGAAAGATGGAAGCAAGGTTTAAACCTTGACACGTTGTTTTAGGGTTTTTCACCCTTTTTTCATTTTAATTTGTTTTTTTTTGTTGGCAGTAATGGTTTGACTTTATTTTATCAAACTTTATTAATTTTGGGCATATTCTTTCGAACTTATTAAAATTTATAACTTAGTATATTTTAATTTTTTTCCGTCAAAATTAAAATTCAACTAAATTTATATATAATACTAGTGTAACACCCGTAAAAAATCACGAGGTTGTGTACACTTATTTTAAAGACGACGTCGGTATATTTATTTCAATATATAGCAATTTTGTTTATTCGAACGAATTATTTTTTAACGGGATGTTTGAATATAAGATATATTCGGTGAAAAGGTGAATTTCCTAGTGCACTAATTTTCGAATAGCTATTAGTAATGATGAAAATATTTGGATTACTTATGATAACATTAATAAATAAGGTATATAAGAAAAAACGATAGACGACTAAAAAAAGATTAAATAACTAATAATGAGTAGTTTGGATAGTTATTGTCTTTTGATGAATTACTTACGGAACATAATTTGACGGACAAATACGATGAACAAAATAACTAATCAGGTACAAATATAAATTAAATGGGTGTATTAAAATTCGATAACCCAACACGAAAATTACAGTTTCTCGAAAACCTCATTGTAAACAACATTTGTTGTTGTATTAGTCATCCCTCCTTCTTCATCAAGAAGTAGCACTTTTAGACCTTTCTTACTCGTGACCCTAGATATAGCAACGTACAGTTGGCCATGGGTAAAGACTGGTCTTGGAAGATAAAGTCCAACACGGGATAGAGATTGACCTTGACTTTTGTTGATAGTCATAGCGAAACAAACTGCTAAAGGAAACTGTCTTCTTTCAAACTTAATTGGGAACCTGGTTTGATCGGAAGGAGTCAAGGTGATGCGGGGAATATAGACATTGCTTCCGATATGACTGCCAGAAATAACTGTTGCGCTAATAACGCGATTTCCTAGTTGCTTACCTCCATTTGGGTGCCATTGCACAAACCATTTGCTTGGTCAATGTTTCTTAAAAGCATCACTATAGCTCCAACTTTCAGTCTTAAGCTGTGATTAGGTAAACCGGAACATCTGATTGAGTTAAGAAACTCTATAGAGTAAAGTTCTCTGACCCCGCAATTAGTCTCTTCCTTGCTTATTTCATCAGAGTTTAAGTAAATTTTTTCTTCCTTTTGAATTTGATCCAAGACATAGTCGTTTACCTCCTCGACCACATCGTGAGTAGGTGCGAGTACAGCTCTTTTAGTGAAATACAGAGGGTCACCTACGTGATCTTTTAAAGATGGATAAGTGCTATCTACAATAGTAGATATTGGATCTACACCAGGCTGAATAAGTATATCTTCTGGTAACTCGATGCTAGCTACTCCATCATTTGACCCACCTGCTAAGCCATCCCCAACTTCGAGAATCCACTTTGAAAATTCTCGGATTTCATCAACATTTGACTGTGCACTTCCTACCTGAAGTCTCATCTTTTTCGTGAGCTTCAAAACCTGAAATTTAATATATATCTGAAACGGTCAGAAATGTACAACTATTTAAAAGTAAGTATTACATATGAAATTTAGATAATTCTCGGGAGAATTTTTAAAAATAGGCTCTAACCTTGCAATATCTCCATAAAGGTGAGGAACAAATAGCAGCACCTAAAATATCTTGCCTGCTTCTTTTAGGTATAACAGGCAAGACTTGTCGAAAATCACCGCCAAACACCACAACCTTCCCACCGAATGGTTTTTCAGGGTCTCCTTCCGGTGAAGTTCTCATAATATCTCTCATGCTTCTATCAAGAGCTTCAAAACAATAACGATTGACCATAGGTGCCTCGTCCCATATGATCAGTTTTGCTCTTGTTAACAGACCAGCCAAATCGGTTCCTGGTCGTATTCCATGACATGTGGAATTTTCATCGACATTGATAGGTATGCTTAGTCGTGCGTGGGCTGTCCGCCCTCCTGGAAGAAGGATAGCTGCAATGCCACTTGAAGCAACCGCTATAACGATCTCACCTTTGGACCTTAGTCCAGCACATAAGGTTTTCCATAGGAAGGTCTTATCGGTTCCACCATACCCATAAACGAAGTAAACACCTCCTTGACCACAATTCACCGAGCTCATGATTTTTCTGTAAATTGATTTCTGTTCGTCGGTCATTGAAGAAGTGAATACTTCATGTTGCCTATTCAAATTATCCCTATCATAAGATAACTCATCTGCCAAGAGCCTATTCGAGCACGTAGCAAGAATGTCAACGTCTGGATATGGCATGTTGTCGAATTTACGCAATGAACTGCCATTTCTTTGCAACCATGATTCAATCTCGGATAGTGCGTACTGTTGCAGTTGCTCTTCTGTGAGTTGGAGATCTGTGTACACGAAAAGTGAACAAATCTCAATATATAAATGAGAATGTTGTTACGATGAGTTAAATAAAAGTGTTTAAAAAAAAAAAATTGATAAATTACCTGGGTTACGGAGTTCATTTCGTCTTCTGTGTAAGATATCATTTGACAATAACTTCCACGTCTCCTCCCACACCAACTTAGGCTTCACTAAGCTATTTGTGAGCAAAAGAGTTGCGAAAAGGTTCCTAAGTTAAAACCCGGTCCTCAGAAACTTGCTTCTTTAATGGCATCAATATACTCTTTATCATCACCAAGTAAGCCTAGAGCGTAGCAGGCCTCTTTGAAAGTGGGGTTAGTGATACCATTTACAGTACGAATGTCTTCATATGATTTAGGGTCTTTCACAAAGTTGAGTAGGGTTCTCAAATAGTACCTCTCACCACCATTTGGAGACATGTGATACATTCGGCCAAGAGTAAATCCTTTATGCCTTGGAGTCCATACCCTTTCTTTTTGTTTCCATACATATTTTTGAGGAAACTCCCAATACGTTAGATCTCTACCATCAGGTTTTAAATTATTATAGTCCAACCAAGCGGTGAATTTTGTTCTACCACCGGAAGACCTTTCAACCACTTCGTCGATTGGATCTTCGTCATGGAAAATAACATTTTGCTCATTAGGTAGGTGATAATCTAACCTTAAAACAGGGGGGGTCCTATAGTGAATAGGAAATGCAAAGATTCTCCAAACAGCTTCACACGGTGAAATGTAACGGCAGTCGTAGTATTGTTGGATTTGATCAACCTGATTTGGGTCTTGACTACCTATTCAAAAATATAAAGATAAAAATCAGAAAATATTAGATTTAATTTCGAAAACTCTTAAGTGAAAAAATATCAAGTAGAAGTTAATTAAATATAATTTAGTACCATGGTTGGTGTGAGTTGCACTAACAGTGACACGGTCATATCCTTTATTAATGTACTTGAATAAGTACTTGATCGATCTCGCTTGATTGCACCATTCAACATTTATGTGAGCACGATATTTCAACAACAGACCTGCATTGTATGGAACAACATATCCGTTGTGAATTTGTTTACCATTTTTATCAATTGTTCTTCCATTGTCCCTTCTCATATAAACTGGATAACCGTCACCATCTACAGCAGTTCTCTCATTAAACTTCTTTGGAAATTTTCTGGAGCAAATACCATCAATCATGCACGGTGAATCTGGGTTAAGTTCTCCACATGGACCATGAATCATACAATCTTTCACTGCCGCATAAAGGGCCGGGTTTTCAAGGGGGTCTGGAATATCAGCACTTATAATACGGTCAACATCGACGGCTTCAGGGAACTTGTCATCCCTTTGTAAAAATAGCAAAATATGAGCATGAGGAAGGCCACGTTTTTGGAATTCAATAGTATAAACAACTGAAAAAAAAACGTAAGAAAACAGAAGTCAGTATTACATAGAGTTAATTAATCGCATTAGAGAAATGATATAGATTATAGATGATGGGTTCAAACGTATAATAAGGGGGATGATAAATTCACCTGCCCTTGTCCGTCCAAAAATATGTAGTTCTCTGAAGTCTCTCATGAGCTCATATAGTTTCAACTTAAATACTCGACTGACTATATCAGGTCTATCCTCCGGCCGTAGTCCTCTTTTTTGAACAAACCTAGTAATTTCAGGCCATTTTGGGTTGCATATGAAGGTAATAAATAGATCAGGATACCCACACCACCTGCAAATGGTCATTGTATCTTGATATGTTTCTCGCATGTAACCCTTACCACCAACGAAAGATGAAGGGACAATGAAACATTTACGGCAGCATTTGCTAGATTCTTGAAATTTTCGGACCGCAACTTTGGTTGGTTGAAACGGATATACTTCAGACGATCAGACTATATCATGGTGCAACCATCAGCAATGAATTGTTGAAATGCTTTACCTGAAAATTAGATAAATTTACGGCAGATTTTTTTTACAAAAGTAATATACTAAAATAGAAAATTAAATAAATGTTCTTACAATAAATAGTTTTCCTGCCATCAAAGGAAAATTTTTATTTGTATTAAAAATTAAATTAGGGATCAAGTAATTAACCTGCCATCAAAATAGTTGGATATTCCTTGTCTAGTGATCTGTCTTGAATTCGAAAAACAAACCACTCCCTCAAGGTTAACTTATCCCGAGCGTTTTCATTGTTACTTGTGGATGTTTGGGTAGGTTTACTATGAGGAATCCCAAGTCTATGACCGTCCTCTCCACGTGGAAAGAGAATAGGGTACTGCAAGGCTAAATAAGAAGCATGTAGCTCTGATATACGCTGTAGTCTACCAGAGCGTTCCTCGACCACAATGTCCCTACTATCAATTGTGTTCTCCATATCTCCCACAATTAGGGCAGCCACCTCTGAGACGGTAGGTAAATTATATGTTCTCCCATCGGTATGACGTGCACTAATGAGCCGTAACCTGACCTCACCATCAGGTCGTTGGTGTAGCCGATCTCTAGCCATTCTAAACGATTTTACCAAAACATTGTGACGATCAAGCATTTGTTTCAAATCCGTCATTAGACCATCATCAAATTCAATACTGTTAGTAGAACTGCATATATAATTGGTAAAGATTAATATTTTAAACTGAAAAATAATTAGCTGAAATTTATAAAACTTAATTGAAAAAATAAGGTCAAACCTTAACGCATTCTTTCTATGCTTCAACTCCTCCTCCGTGTCGTAAATATAAAGTTGACAAAATTTTGGTGGTGCGTCATTATTAGGTAATAAGCTTCCAATTAGATGTGTATTTTCCCCACCAATTCTGAATGTGTAGGGACCCCTTCCTCGGTTCACCGAGTGATCAATTTTGCCACCCATAGATGTAAACGTGAACATGTTATTGTACTGACGAATGTTTTCAATGAAATGTTTACTCTTGGGATGCTTACGCATCAGAAGATCACACATCAACTTCAGAGGTTTTTTGATGAAGGGAAGTTCTACTATTCCATCTTTGCAACATATACTAAAAGAGGGCACAACGGGCTTGCTATCCATGCGATTCCTTTCACCTTACCACATCTGAGCTCCACATTTTGTGCAATTGTAAATAGGGTCTCCGATATCATCGTACCCTTCAAAGTCTGTTAAGAAAGAGAAAAGTTTATAATAATATCAAAATAAAAGGGAATGGCAGTTTTAATTGAAAAACATCACTAATATTACCTTGAATGGTATCATCAACGATTGTTATACGATTATTTGATTCGTATGTTTCATATGCTGATGAAAGATCCCTTGCTATTTCTCGGATCATATTTTGTCTTTGAATATTCCGTTGTAGTGAATTGGTGTAATACCCCGAATAATTATTATTTAAAAGACGTAATTCATGGGTAATTTACGAACGGGCGATGAGTTACTTTTAAAGGATAGTCGTTTTATAAGCTTGTGTACACTCGTTTTGGACGTGTGTTTAAGGGCTGTTGTGGGGTTCGAATTTGGGACCAAGACATCATGTAGTAATATTTGATGTATGTTAGTTGGGTGGCTCGAACCAGAGACCTATGGTGTGGCCTGCAGTGGGCCTCGATTGGCGTGCCAATGAGTCAGCCCACACGGAAATTCAAAAAACCATTCTTAACCCTTGTTCAGCCGCCTTATATAATGTAGGATTCCTTACACTAAACCCTATGCAAACACAATCTCGACTTCACAAAACCCTAGCCGACATATTGGAGAAGAGAAGGGGGCTGCTCACGGTGGTTGTTGGTCGTCCTAAGGTGGTTCGTTTTGGGCTTGAATCTGGTATGCTCACAAGATCACTTTTAACCCATGTCGGCTGTATGTTTTGTCGTGTGTCTATAAGGATTTGTTAGGGATGTTTTGTTCTTGTTTTTATACATTCATCTGCTGGGTAATGTAGGGAACGAAATTATGTTTTTATTTGAGTGTCGTTGGTGGTCTAGGGCCCTCTTCGAGGGTGGTTAACTGGAGTCAGGAGGGTGGTAATAGTACGTTACAGTCTGATGGTTGTTTTCACACGTTTTGGAGTCAGATCTGGAGGAGTCGTGTGTCTTTTAATTCTGTTTTTGTGTTAGTTTTGTTAAGGGTCGTGGGTTATGATGTCAGGTGGTAGTGGGGTGGTTTAGATGGTGGTTATCACGGTGGTTATAGAGGGTCTGTTACGGTGGTATAAGAGGTTTTGATAAGGGTCAGTGTTTATTATTTATTACAAGGTGTTAGCAGGGTTGTTTGGGTTGGTACCACTGCCGACTAGGGGGAGGTCCATGCGGTGGTACCATGGTGGTTGTAGGTGCCTGGTGTCGGTGATGGTGTCTGGGGTGAGTGTCGCCGGAGTTGGTCATGTCAGTGGTGGTTTCAGGCGTCTTCGTGGGGAGTGTTGAGTGTGTAATGTACAGGGGGTCGTGAACCAGGCCTGTTCACGGCTCTGGTTCACTCTGTCAGAAGGAGTCGACGGTGCTGGTGGTGGTCGGTGGTGCAGGGGGCTTTGTGGGTGTCGCGTCTGGTGGTTGTCGGTGGGGCCTGGGTTGGTCTCGTGGTTGGGGCAGGTTGTTGGAAGTCGCGGGTTGGGGGCGTGTAGTAGAGTTAATTACTTTGTTGTTTTATTTATTTTATTCTTTATTCTTTTATTCTTTTTAAGGTATTAATATTTTATTATTTATGGTATTATTATTATTAGTATTATTAGTAAGATATTTTCATTTATTAAAGGGAATGATTTTTGGGAGTTTTATGGAAAGTATTTATATGGATATTAATGAATGTTTTTGAATAATTTGAAATTTAAACTAAAGTTGTCATGATTAAAAGTTGCCTAATTTGGAAGTCTTGTGTTACGGGATGATATATTTAGAAAGTTTCTATATTTGGAAAGTTGCCACATTTGGAAGGTTACTATTTTGGGTAACCTTGGTTGTTAGGAAACTTTCTAAGTATGGAAGGTTTCTATAAATAGAATGTGTACGTATATTACGAGATGTAGGGAGTTTATTGATTATATGATATATGTTTAGGTGGAGGTTTCCACGTGGAACACTTTTAAGTAGCTGTTGCGCACTTGCAATTATCTTCCGCAGATTTGAGGTAGGGGAATATCTGTGTTGTAATTGTGATCTGACATGAATACATCGTATTTGATTGGCATATATATCTTTATTGAATATTATAACATGATTGAATGAGAACTGTTATTGTGGAGATCGGGTCTTGTGATAAAAGGGTCTTGTGATATGGGTCTTGTGATATGGGACTTGTGATATGGCCATGGGAGGTGTGGTGTGTGTGGAGATGAGATGTGTTGGAGATGTGGTGGTTGTGAAGGAGCTGGAGGAGTTATTGTGATTGTTTATTCATGTTACGATTATATTACCTACTCAACCTCGTGTTGACCCTGTTTGTTGTTTGTTTGTGTCTGTGTTGATCCAATTTATTGGGGAGCAGAATGACAGGTTTAGACCTATGGATGCTGGAAGGGTGGAGAGAACATGGATCAGACCTGTCTAGTGATAGCTCAGTTATTTAGTTTTCACCGTACTTGAACTTCTAGTTTTGGTTTATCACAGTTGTATACTTTCGATACTTTGGTTTAACTTTAATTACTAAATAAAGTACTGTTTTTCTTCCTTTGTTATCTACTACCTCGGGTAACCGAGATGGTAACACCCTTAGTTATCTGGAGAGTCCTAGTTCAGGCCTCTAAATAAATGGGGGTGTTACAATTGGTCTTGGTTGTTTCTCTTTGACTTTCCAAAAGCTGTTGTCCACTATTATCTGCACACAAGGGAAATAAATTTTTAATTTTTTGTAGTATATATGATATATGATGTTTAATCATCTAAAAAAATGTACACATATTAATTATGTACTGAGTTGTTTATTTAATGGAAAAAAAACAGGTTTTGACAAAATTACCAAATGTGACCGTGCTGAATGGAGTTGTGGGTGTTGAGCTGGAATGCTTTTTCTCAATCCTACTATGAGATAACATAAGCTTCCTCTTCCGCCTTGCTAACTTAGATGCCTCCTGCATTTGGGTTAAGGCACTATATTGTCCCGTGACAACTTGGACACTTCCATTAGATCTTTTCAGGGACAATTTATCTTTCCGCTGTTTCCTAGATGTTTGTGCAGTGAGGTATTCGTTTACACCTTTTTCCAACTGAAAATCTATAATATATTTCCATCATAAATAGTTGGATTATAAGTAAGTAGGACAATAGTTATACGTCGATTTTTTGTTCAAAAGGGGAGATGAAAATAACCATTCCAATAATTGCTTATAGAGGCTGCCATCAATTTGTTTTTCGCCTGATCTGGAACAGATTTAAAAGATTGTGTACACTCAATTACTTTGACATCATTTGACTATAAAATAATTATTGAATCTCACATATATAACGTAAAAACATTAATGTGCAAGATTTGTTTTCCAAGATTAAAACAAATCATTGAATTGACAGACGTACCAGAATGATGTTGATACAGTGCTGATTTACCCTTGTTTTGTTGAACTGGTGATCTAATTTGTATATTTGGAGGTGGTTGTAAAGCTTGAGTAAAATAAATCGGAGATAAATATTTAATTAGTTAATGTGTAACATAATATTAATATTTGGGTGTGGGTTGAAAGCAAGAATAATATAAATCGGATATAAATAATACACAGTATGCAGTACATAATAATTTTTTATTTTCACTCTTTGTAACACATGCTTATTTGGATTTAATTTGTGCTTATTTTAGAGTCACTCTTTGTAACACATGCTTATTTGGATGTAATTAGTTGAAGGCACATATCATTGTGAGATGCATAGTATGTTGGTTTACCAGTAGTAGGTCGGGATGATGATGGCAGTTGAATGTGTGGATTTGGTTGAAAAGCTTGAGAAAAATCAATCACTGCAACATAAAATCGTGTAGACTATAACAGTATGTATAAGAGGAAAATAATTAAGCAGATTAAATAAATAGAAGCAACGTACCAGATTGATGTTGATAAAACGGTGCTTTACCCTTATCCTTTTGAATCGATGTTTCCCGTTGAATCTCTGTAGGTGTTTGAATTACTTGCGTAAAATCTAACGATTAAACAACAATTTAGGTGTACAAATAGATAAGTAAAAATGTGAGATAATGAAGTATTTTGCAAGCTGTTTTTTTCACATGTATACATAATATTATTTTATCACACCAAATAATTTGTTTGAGGCACATACCATTCTGAGATGGATATAATGTTGTTTTACCAGTCGTAGGTCGGAATGATGATGACACTTGAATATATGGAGTTGGTTGAAAATGTTGCGAAAAATCAATCACTACAACATAAAATCGTGTAGACTAAAAAAGTATGTATATGAGGAAAATAATTAAGCTAATTAAATAAACCAAAGCCACCTACCAGATTGATGTTGATACAAAGGTGCTTTACCCTTATTTTGTTGACATGATGTTTGCCTTCGAATCTCATAAGGTGTTTGAAATACTTGCGTAAAATAGAACAATAAAACATCAATTAAGGTGTAGACAAATATAAGTAAGAATGTGACATGATTAAGTCTTTTACAATCTGTTTTTTTCACGTGTATACATCATTTTTTTATCATACCAAAAAATTAATTTGAGAGACATATCATTCTGAGATGGATACAATGTTGCTTTACCATTAGTAGGTGGAGATGATGCTGGCAGTTGAATGTCTGGACATGGTTGTAAAGGTTGCGAAAAATCAATCACTGCAACATAAACTCGTGCAGAGTAAAACAGTATGTATGCGAGGAAAATACTTTACTGTGTTTATTTATTTTGTAAGAGGATAAGTAATTGCAATTTTTTTGCTGAACACATCAATTATTTTGCAAATGTTAATTTTCAAAGTTAAAAGACTAAACGGATATTTTAAATTAGGCGTACTCATAGTATGACCGATAATAATAGAATACATATTAAAATAATATTTGATGGTATTTTCATTAGAAGGTGTTTCAATGTATTAATAAGAAGTGTTTTAATTTTTGAAAGTGTTTTTAGTAAAGGGTTGATCACAAACTGAGCAAAAGATTATACGTCTCTCAACAAACAGTTTCTCAGTAGACAATTTTGAGTAAAAATGGTAATGATATTATGTAAAAATGTTGTAAATTATGATTAAGTTTACCTATAAATTAGTTAAATAAATATTATAATAAACACTGTATTAATACAACGAAAACCCGACTTTACTAAGAGTGGATAACGAAATGTTAAGATTTCAAAAAAAAAAAAAAATTAAGAAAAAACACAAAATATAAACCTATTCTAATGGGCTCCGTTGTAGCCCACTGTTGTTTCTCATTTTGGTCATCTGGTAATGGCCTCATTGAAGAGGTATCATTCATATCAAAAGATTTGATCTTCATCCATCCATGAAATAAAAACTCTCTCTTCCTCTTAACTTCCAAACAATAAATCATTCTATTAAAAAATCATCCTCTAAACTCCCTCCTCCTCTTCATTTCCGATCATTTTTAACTGATATGCGATTTTTGAATCTCTTTCCCTATTTCGTTAAAAACAATAATTTTCCTATACACATCTTACATAAAAACGGCTGTTTGAATTTTTTTTCATCAATAAGAAGAAAGTTATCGAAAATGGTAGATCCTTGAGATATGATAGCAGATCAAAGCAATTTTTCAAGGGGTTAAATGTAAAAAGTCAAGTTTCAAAACATGGAATGAAAGAGGTTATGATTAAATCAGTTATAATTTAGATTTCGTTTTTTACTAATTACAAATATAATAGGTAATTCTAAATTTGTTGTCTTTTTTTGCTGCATGTTAATTTTAGTTAATTTTCGAAAGGAGGAACACCTGCCGTGGATGTATTCAATAGATCGTGTATGTTTATATGTCAATTTCAGATCGCCAAAAAGTCAGGTGTGTATCATTTCGATTTAAATTTTTTGTTATTACTTATTTATACATGCAAAGAAAGAGATGGGTGATTAACACATTTTCAATTTAGATTTAGTTGTTTAAAAAGAAGAATGTAATCGACAAATCTAATTTCGTTATTTCATTCTCATTTTATGTTGCATGCAATTCTGGGTGAAATTTAAAAGGAAGATCAGTTAATGGAACATTGATGTTGCAGATCGGCAAATATAAAGGTCAGTTTAATTTTCTGTAATACCTCGAATTTTAGGCACGATTGTTTCTTATTTGTTATATGTATATGGGTGTGTTTTGTGCTAGTTAGGGGATTCGATCTAGGGATCTTTTATATATGGGTCATGCTTGTAGTGGGATTCGAACTTGGGGTCGTTAGGTGAAGGCTTTGGGCCTCGTTTTCCGTGTCAATACAAGCAGCCCAAGTCTCACGTTGATGAAACCCTCACAAAAACCTCACTCAGCCGCCTTATAAGAAGAGCTTCGACACACTTTTTCTGACCTATCTACAACAACCACCCCTACCCTATTTGCTCAGCCGCCACCACACCCCAAGAAGGAGGAGACTCTCACGGTTGTTTGACCTGGTCTAGCCCTCGATTTGAGTCAGAAAACGGGTAAGCCGCAACCTGTGTCATTTTTATTTGCAATTCGTTTTTACTGCTGGTGTTTGTTGTTCTTTCGAGAGGGGTTGTGGTGTCGTTTTTGTTATGGTTTTTGTTTCGTTGTTCTTCTGGTGGTTAAGAGGTGGTCAGGGGTGAGTCGTGGTGGGTGTTGGATGTCACGGGTGGTGTAAAAAGGAGGGTTCGTTGTGTCAGTCGGGTGGTTTAGTTCTCGGGTCTGTTTTGGGTTGTCATAGGGGGTGTAAAGGGGGTGGTACCACTGTTGACTCGGGGGAGGTCGACACAGTGGCACCACCGTGGTGTCTAGTGGGGGTGTCAGGGTGTGTCAGCGTGGTGGTTCCAGGGGTTGTCGGCACTGGTGGTGGTGTCGATTTGAGTCTGTTCTGGTTGGGTTATAGGGGCTGGTTGCAGGTGTTTAGAGCAGGTGGGTGAGGGGTCGGTGTTTGTCACGGGTTTTGGTTGCTTGCAGGAGGTCAGTGGTAGGGAGGTGATGTCACGGTGGTAGAAGGTGGTTAGGAGTGTTAGGGGAGTGCGTGTGTTGGTGGCCGAAGGGCCTGTTCACGGTTGTTGGGGGCTGTTCGAGGGTGTCGGTAGGGCTGTTTTGGGTCGTGGGTTTCTTTTGGTTATTATTCCTATTATTATTCTTATTATTATTATTATTACTCTTATTATTATTATTTTTATAATTAGTATTTTGGGTATGAGTGAATTATATTACTAATGTTTAAATGGTGATTTTGCTTCTAAGTTTTTAAGAGTCGTCTTTCGTTCTTTTCTTTTAATTCGTTAGAACATAGTTGAAGGTTACTAGTCGGGAATCTTTAAGTGGGAAGTTTCTATTTATGGGAAGTTCCTTTTTATAAGGGTTTCTATTTTTGGGAACTTTCCATTTATGGAAGGTTTCTATTTATAGAAAGAGTAAGTTGTTTTGGGATTCGGGAAGGTTTTAATTCGTTACATATACTTGTTTAGGTAGCAAGTTTCGTGTGGAACACTTCTAACGAGCTTGGATATATCTACTGTGGGGAATAAATCATGTATTCGCCCCAAACTTGCAGGATTATAATGAAACATACAATTGTGATTATAGTCATAAGTTAATAAAAAGCATGAAAAAGAAATCAACCTTTGGTCCTTGTGCGAAAGGCCTAAGAACAGGAATTAACACAAATTCCCTCCTATAACTTGCACCCAAGACTTAGAATGAGACGTGGCCGCGTGTGCTAGAAATCCTCTCCAACTGCCTTGCAATATTGGGAGAGCTATTTAGGTTTTAGATGTGAGATCTGAGGTTTTGGGAGAAGAAAGCTCTCAAAACCCTAATTTTTACTTGAGATTTGTTTAAACAGTGAAAACAAGAGTCCCTGACATAAGAAGAGTCCTCCTCCTTATGTAGCTCTTTTGGCCGAAATTTCCAATAGGGTAGGAGTGGGCTTTCCACTCTTACCTTATTCTAATTTGTGATTCGACCCATTTAGCTAAACTTTATTCGCGGGTTTTGTTTATAAATCGTATGCATGTTATCAGATATTAATGCAGTCGATGTATTAATAATGGTCTGATAAAATTACGATATTGTATAATTACCCAAATTAATATAACTCTTTATATTAATACGCGAATACAATATTTAATTAAATATAACCGTTTATATTTAATTTTACGAATTAATCATGCAATCCGTATTAGCTAAAATTATTTAATCCGTATTAAATAATAATCTCAACATCTTATTGACTAATTTAATAGTCAATACCTCTGACTAACTGTTTAGTCATATCCGGCATAAATGTGATTGTATTTTCATACCTTCACATCTCTCAAACGTGTCCTATAGGTGTGACGTATAGGGACCAGTTGATCACCGCCATCCGTATGACAATAACGTCAAACTTATCTAGCAAGCCAACCGTTATTGATAAACGTGGATCAACTGGTAATAATACAAAAGTATGCCCTTGTGATCCTTAAAGAGATTTAATAAGTCATTGTACTTAATTGTCAAGGACACCAGCCCCAACAATCTCCCACTTGTCCGTACAAGGGTATGTGCAATGACGTTATCACACTACATGTGGAGGACACAAGCTCCAACAAACTCCCACTTGTCCGTACAAGTGTAGGTGCGATAACCGAATCTCATATCCTTTTAAAATTTCTCCCACTCAATGTAAGACAATTTGCAAATCCGCATTCGCAAAGGTCGTATCTCACAAGCGATCTGTATCAAGAGTGGTTTCCCCGACTAGAGAGTAACTTAACTGATAAAATGAATCTGTATTCGAGCATGGCCATGCATTTCAGTTACTACTCCTCGAGTGGCCCTGAGAAATGATAAAATCCTGATAAGGGTTTGGATATTTCCCTCAACTCGAATCCTGCCGATATCGCCCAGCATGAAATAACCCAGAAAAAATCCTCTTGGCCCCTGTTACGGTGACCGTGGGAAAGAAACCAAAGTTACCCAAAATCTGTCTTAATCTCAAGAGACAGTTGAAGGTCAAAAGACTCGACTCTAAGGAACACTATGGAGGTCCTATCCACGACCAGGCACCCAATGTTATAAAACATTTAGGACTCCATAACGTTGTCACGGGGTGTCCTACGAGATATCCGTATAACTCGCCTTTGTGATTGGTCAGTCATCCACGTGACTTATGGCTCGTTGAACCCACCATCAACCAACGTCACAAAATGATTACCTGAGTTATCAGCTCAAGTGGGTAATCAAGGACCAAAACGATGTAATGTTAATCAGTTCACTTTGTGGTGTTCAAAATTGGCGTACAATTCCACATGAAAAACAAAACATTTTATATCATAACAATAAGGTTGAATAGAGTACACGAGAAAATGAATTATTACATGAATTCATAAAGGAGTACTACAACTTAGGAACACATCTAATTCCCATGGAATGAATGTGCCCTTCATGCTTATCACGTGGTAGTGCTTTAGTGAGAGGATCAGCTATGTTGTCATCCGTAGCGATCTTATCAATGAATATCTTCTTTTACGCGGACTCAGTCGTAGAATCTGCTGTAACATTCTGTTTAGAACTTTTCCAGCTGACAGCAGTGCCATTAAGAGTAAAAACGAATCCAGACTGAGATTTCGAGTCATCTCGATCCGTTTGGAAGCTAGCATCTGCGTAACCCGTGGCGCAGAGCGTCGAGTCGCCTCCGTAAGTCAATCCCCAATCTTTAGTCCTCCGTAGGTACTTAAGAATGTTTTTCACGGCCATCCAGTGTTGTTCACCTGGATGAGCTTGGAATCGACTTGTCATACTCAATGCATATGCAACGTCAGGACGTGTGCATATCATGGCATACATGATCGATCCTATTGCCGAAGCATAAGGAATCCGACTCATGCGCTCTTTCTCTTCCAGTGACTTAGCTTCTTGAGTCTTGCTCAAGTGAAGCCCAGGAGTCATAGGGAGGAACCCCTTCTTGGAGTTCGTCATGCTGAATCTCTCTAGAATCTTATCTATGTAAGAATCCTGACTGAGACAACATCCGTCGTGATCTATCCCTGTAGATACGGATGCCCAAAATTTTTTTTTTTTGTGCCTCTCCCAGATCTTTCATCTGGAAATGGTTTTTCAACCATGCTTTAACCGAAGATAGGAGAGGTATGTCATTCCCAATCAAGAGTATGTCGTCGACATACAGTACTAGGAATACAATCTTGCTCCCACTCGACTTGATATAGAGACATGGTTCCTCGACTGATCGAATGAACCCATTCTCTTTCATCACTTGGTCGAAGCGATGATTCCAACTCCGCGATGCTTGCTTAAGTCCATAGATGGAACGCTTAAGCTTGCAAACTTTCTTAGGATGTGCTGGATCGATAAAACCCTCGGGTTGTACCATGTACAACTCTTCCTCCAAATAACCGTTTAAGAAGGCGGTTTTAACGTCCATTTGCCATATTTCATAATCATGAAATGCGGCGATCGCTAAGATAATCCGAATGGAACGTAGCATGACTACGGGTGCAAAGATCTCATCATAATGCAAGCCTGGCACTTGAGTGAAACCTTTAGCAACTAGTCTAGCCTTGTGGATATCTTGTTGTCCTTCCACGGCATGCTTTATCTTGTAAAGCCATTTGCATTGAAGGGGACGTACCTTTGCAGGTAGGTCCACAAGATCCCACACGTTGTTCTCATACATGGAGTCCATCTCGGATTGCATGGCTTCTAGCCATAACTTTGAGTCAGAACTGGTCATGGCACCTTTATAGGTTGTGGGTTCATTACCCTCTAGGAGTAAGACGTCATCTGTATCATGTTCCTCGACCATACCAATGTATCTGTCCGGAGGAATAGAGACTCTTCCCGACCTCCTAGGTTCCTCAGGAATATCTACCGCAGCCTCGGTTGAAGGAACTGTTTCCTCCAATGGTTGCTTGGCAGTTGGTTCTTGAACCTCCGATAACTCGAAGGTTCTATTACTCGACTTGTTCGCGAGAAATTCTTTCTCTAAGAACGTCGCACTAGCCGCAACAAAAACACGTTGTTCGGTTGGTGAGTAGAAATAATGACCAAAAGTTCCCTTTGGATAACCTATAAAGTATGTCTTGACCGATCGCGGGCCGAGCTTATCCTCGTGTCTCCACTTGACATAAGCCTCGCAGCCCCAAACCCGAATAAAGGACAAGTTAGGGACCGTTCCCTTCCATAATTCGTATGGAGACTTGTCAACAGCTTTAGACGGACTTCGGTTAAGAATTAGAGCGGCTGACAAAAGAGCATAGCCCCACAATAAATCAGGCACGACGGTGTGACTCATCATGGATCGAACCATATCGAGTAGAGTTCGATTTCTCCGTTCGGACACACCATTTAATTGTGGTGTTCCAGGTGGAGTCAACTGTAGCACGATGCCACAGTCTTTAAGGTGTTGATCAAACTCGTGTGAAAGATACTCACCACCACGATCAGAACGTAGTGCTTTAATCTTTCTTCCCAGCTGGTTCTGTACCCGATTCTGGTATTCTTTGAACTTGTCAAAGGATTCACTTTTATGCTTCATTAAATAGACATAGCCATATCTACTTAAATCGTCCGTGAAAGTGATGAAATACCTATAGCCTTCTCGTGCGTTGATCGACATAGGGCCACATACATCCGTATGTATGAGTCCTAATAGGTCGGCAGCGCGCATTCCAACACCTTTGAAGGAAATACGAGTCATCTTACCGATGAGACATGATTCACACGTGCCATATGATTCGAAATCAAAGGGCGGGATAGCTCCATTCTGTATGAGCTGTTTCACGCGTTTCTCATTTATGTGTCCCATACGACAATGCCATAGGTAAGTTTGATCTTTGTCACCTACCTTTAATCTCTTATTATTCACATGTAATATTTCGGTGGTTTGATCTAAAACATAAATTCCATTCATGGAAACTGCCTTGCCATAAATCATATTGTGTAGGGAGAAAATACAGCTATTATTCTCTATTACAAATGAAAAGCCGAGTTTGTCAAGCGCAGAAACTGAAATAATGTTTTTGGACAAACTAGGAACATAATAACAGTTATATAAAAATAACTCGAATCCACTTGGAAGCTGGATCACGTATGTTCCCTTCGAGACTGCAGCAACACGTGCTCCATTCCCGACACGCAGGTCCACCTCACCCTTGATTAGGGGTTCTTGGTTTCGGAGGCCCTGCACATGATTACATAGATGAGAACCACAACCAGTATCAAGTACCCAAGTTCCGCAACTTGTATGGTTAATCTCAATCATGTGAATAAAAGAAGAAGAAGACATACCAACAGGAGTAACGCGGCCTGCCTTAATGTCCTCGCGATACACGGGGCATGAGCGCCTCCAATGCCCAGTCTTGTGGCAATGGTGACATTCCATGCTAGTATCCTTGCTCTTTGTTTTGCCCTGTGAGTTGCTTGACTCACCTGGCCCACTCTTAGTAAATCCTGACTTCTTAAACTTGGGCTTGCCTACTGTTAGGTCGCCCTGAGCTTTAGCTTTACCCTTACCCTTACCCTTACTGGAGATCATGAGAACATCTTACTTCACGCTCCCACTTAATTTCAGATCCTTCTCGGTCTGTACGAGAAGGGAGTGGAGCTCATGAGGAGTCTTCTTCATGTCATTCATGTAATAGTTGGCCCTAAAGAGGGCGAACCCATCATGAAGTGAATGAAGCATTCGATCAACGATTATGTTCTCACTGATCTTGCAGTTTAGGGCCTCCAGTTTCTCGATATTCTCAATCATGTGAAGAATATGTGGGCTAACAGCTTGGCCCTTCTGGAGTTTCGCCTCAAAGAAGCGACAGGTATGCTCATAAGAAACGATTCTCGGAGCGTTGGAGAATTCGTTAGAGAGCGTGGTGAAAATCTTGTTTGCACCATGGGATATGAAGCGTCTTTGCAAATTGGATTCCATTGCATAGATGAGTACGTTCTTTATCGCACCCGCTTCCATGACGAAGTCGCTATGAGCGCGAACTTCGTTAGCTCTAGCTCCAGTTCCTGGGTGTGGCGGAATGGGCTCAGTTAAGTACTTGAGCTTTCCGTCAGCAATGGCAGCATTCCGTAGTGCTGCCTCCCAGTCAGAGAAATTTGACCCATCATTCCTCAGTCTTGTGGACTGATTCATGGAGTCCATGAAGGCTTTTAGCCAGGATTCACGTGCTAGCTTGGCACTTGGCATTGGGTCTTCACCAGCCATTTAGTTATACAGCAGTTTAATTGAACGTGTTCTAGACTGAAAAGAAGATAAAACAAAACCATATAAGCAACTCATTGTTGTGATTTAAGTCTATATTAAATTGAATTTAAACTCGTAGACTCATGCATTTATATAATTGATCTCCCTCAAGAATTATATAAATGATCCCAAGACTCAATTTCCGTATATTGATAAGCCCACAGTTTGGCTAATTCCAATCGTTGGAACTCTTGGTAGATAGATTTCCGTAAATCCTATCTATTAGTCCATCTCAGTCACTAGATAGTATCGAGTGACCATGATGTTGAGATAAAATAAATCATCTGTTCTCACTTACCCGACGTAGAAGGGGTCATATTATGCCTACCGACGAAGAAGGGATTCATGGGAGGCTGATTTATAAAGACTAGTCTCAATTTTTGGTTATACGAGGAAGACCCCATCAACTTTTATTTATTCATATTAAGTGAACTAATATCTAGCAAATGCGTGAATGAATTAAATAAAGTGATGGCTTTGCAATTGACATGTGACATCTGTATTGTCACAGAAAACTAACGCGTAACCTCTACATGAGTCAGTTTTCAGGCATGTAATAGGTGGTTTGGTTTTAGGCGGAATATGATGCAAGCTATTATCGATGAAAGCATAAAATAAATGCGATAAACGTAAATAAAAGTCCTAGTGTGGCCTATCCTACCAAAATAAACATAAAACAACTTGGAATCCACTGTTGGACCCTAGAAGCTTGTCTTGATGTTCCATCTTGGTCCTTGCAGCGGGAGTGAGCATCCGGTCTCCGTCTTTGGTCTTCACAAAATTACTAATTTAAATTACAAAAGTAGTCCTAGATACATTCTAATTTAAATACAAAAGTAATTACATGGCAAAAACCCAAAACGGAGATACAAGATCTCAAAATTACAAGCAAGACTGTGTTCCATCATTACGGTAACACAATCTACTAAGGCCACACTAAGTTACAACCGTTTGCAAAAATTAAATATTTTATTGAAAGCATTCAAGGCATTCACAAGACGATAAATAAAATGCATCAACTAAAATTAAAATTCATTCATGACATAATACTGTTATTATGATTAACAAATTTTACCAAACCACCTTACGGGATTAAAATTATGTGATTATACCGTTTTAACCACTTTAATTTTAATAAGTTTATAATCCTATTATTTTAAACCGTTTTAAAATAATATGTATCAAACGAGGGTGAACCGTTTCACAAAATTAATAATATACTATTTCCGTATATAGTATATTACTAAAGGCCATGTGAAAATAAAACATGTTATTTTCGGAAAATATAAAAAAAAAAACGAGTCTGTTACAGGGGTGGTCTACCGACCCAAAAAACAGGTCTACCGACCACCTGACGAAAAAAAATTTTTTTTTTTTTTTTTTTTTTAAAACAGAATGGTCGACCGACCCGAAAAACAGGTCGACCGACCACAAAACACGAAACCGAGTTTCTGAACACGATTTCTCACAAAAGATAAACTGTCGAAACAGAAAAACACGCAGGAGGCGGTCGACCGACCGCAACGGGGGGTCGATCGACCGACTTAGCGGCAGAAGACGATTTTTCAGGTTTTAAAACTTACGAAAAACACAAAGGTAAAATTTTCATGGCCTGTCTCTGATACCACTTGTGGGGAATAAATCATGTATTCGCCCCAAACTTGCAGGATTATAATGAAACATACAATTGTGATTATAGTCATAAGTTAATAAAAAGCATGAAAAAGAAATCAACCTTTGGTCCTTGTGCGAAAGGCCTAAGAACAGGAATTAACACAAATTCCCTCCTATAACTTGCACCCAAGACTTAGAATGAGACGTGGCCGCGTGTGCTAGAAATCCTCTCCAACTGCCTTGCAATATTGGGAGAGCTATTTAGGTTTTAGATGTGAGATCTGAGGTTTTGGGAGAAGAAAGCTCTCAAAACCCTAATTTTTACTTGAGATTTGTTTAAACAGTGAAAACAAGAGTCCCTGACATAAGAAGAGTCCTCCTCCTTATGTAGCTCTTTTGGCCGAAATTTCCAATAGGGTAGGAGTGGGCTTTCCACTCTTACCTTATTCTAATTTGTGATTCGACCCATTTAGCTAAACTTTATTCGCGGGTTTTGTTTATAAATCGTATGCATGTTATCAGATATTAATGCAGTCGATGTATTAATAATGGTCTGATAAAATTACGATATTGTATAATTACCCAAATTAATATAACTCTTTATATTAATACGCGAATACAATATTTAATTAAATATAACCGTTTATATTTAATTTTACGAATTAATCATGCAATCCGTATTAGCTAAAATTATTTAATCCGTATTAAATAATAATCTCAACATCTTATTGACTAATTTAATAGTCAATACCTCTGACTAACTGTTTAGTCATATCCGGCATAAATGTGATTGTATTTTCATACCTTCACATCTCTCAAACGTGTCCTATAGGTGTGACGTATAGGGACCAGTTGATCACCGCCATCCGTATGACAATAACGTCAAACTTATCTAGCAAGCCAACCGTTATTGATAAACGTGGATCAACTGGTAATAATACAAAAGTATGCCCTTGTGATCCTTAAAGAGATTTAATAAGTCATTGTACTTAATTGTCAAGGACACCAGCCCCAACAATCTCCCACTTGTCCGTACAAGGGTATGTGCAATGACGTTATCACACTACATGTGGAGGACACAAGCTCCAACAAACTCCCACTTGTCCGTACAAGTGTAGGTGCGATAACCGAATCTCATATCCTTTTAAAATTTCTCCCACTCAATGTAAGACAATTTGCAAATCCGCATTCGCAAAGGTCGTATCTCACAAGCGATCTGTATCAAGAGTGGTTTCCCCGACTAGAGAGTAACTTAACTGATAAAACGAATCTGTATTCGAGCATGGCCATGCATTTCAGTTACTACTCCTCGAGTGGCCCTGAGAAATGATAAAATCCTGATAAGGGTTTGGATATTTCCCTCAACTCGAATCCTGCCGATATCGCCCAGCATGAAATAACCCAGAAAAAATCCTCTTGGCCCCTGTTACGGTGACCGTGGGAAAGAAACCAAAGTTACCCAAAATCTGTCTTAATCTCAAGAGACAGTTGAAGGTCAAAAGACTCGACTCTAAGGAACACTATGGAGGTCCTATCCACGACCAGGCACCCAATGTTATAAAACATTTAGGACTCCATAACGTTGTCACGGGGTGTCCTACGAGATATCCGTATAACTCGCCTTTGTGATTGGTCAGTCATCCACGTGACTTATGGCTCGTTGAACCCACCATCAACCAACGTCACAAAATGATTACCTGAGTTATCAGCTCAAGTGGGTAATCAAGGACCAAAACGATGTAATGTTAATCAGTTCACTTTGTGGTGTTCAAAATTGGCGTACAATTCCACATGAAAAACGAAACATTTTATATCATAACAATAAGGTTGAATAGAGTACACGAGAAAATGAATTATTACATGAATTCATAAAGGAGTACTACAACTTAGGAACACATCTAATTCCCATGGAATGAATGTGCCCTTCATGCTTATCACGTGGTAGTGCTTTAGTGAGAGGATCAGCTATGTTGTCATCCGTAGCGATCTTATCAATGAATATCTTCTTTTACGCGGACTCAGTCGTAGAATCTGCTGTAACATTCTGTTTAGAACTTTTCCAGCTGACAGCAGTGCCATTAAGAGTAAAAACGAATCCAGACTGAGATTTCGAGTCATCTCGATCCGTTTGGAAGCTAGCATCTGCGTAACCCGTGGCGCAGAGCGTCGAGTCGCCTCCGTAAGTCAATCCCCAATCTTTAGTCCTCCGTAGGTACTTAAGAATGTTTTTCACGGCCATCCAGTGTTGTTCACCTGGATGAGCTTGGAATCGACTTGTCATACTCAATGCATATGCAACGTCAGGACGTGTGCATATCATGGCATACATGATCGATCCTATTGCCGAAGCATAAGGAATCCGACTCATGCGCTCTTTCTCTTCCAGTGACTTAGCTTCTTGAGTCTTGCTCAAGTGAAGCCCAGGAGTCATAGGGAGGAACCCCTTCTTGGAGTTCGTCATGCTGAATCTCTCTAGAATCTTATCTATGTAAGAATCCTGACTGAGACAACATCCGTCGTGATCTATCCCTGTAGATACGGATGCCCAAATTTTTTTTTTTTGTGCCTCTCCCAGATCTTTCATCTGGAAATGGTTTTTCAACCATGCTTTAACCGAAGATAGGAGAGGTATGTCATTCCCAATCAAGAGTATGTCGTCGACATACAGTACTAGGAATACAATCTTGCTCCCACTCGACTTGATATAGAGACATGGTTCCTCGACTGATCGAATGAACCCATTCTCTTTCATCACTTGGTCGAAGCGATGATTCCAACTCCGCGATGCTTGCTTAAGTCCATAGATGGAACGCTTAAGCTTGCAAACTTTCTTAGGATGTGCTGGATCGATAAAACCCTCGGGTTGTACCATGTACAACTCTTCCTCCAAATAACCGTTTAAGAAGGCGGTTTTAACGTCCATTTGCCATATTTCATAATCATGAAATGCGGCGATCGCTAAGATAATCCGAATGGAACGTAGCATGACTACGGGTGCAAAGATCTCATCATAATGCAAGCCTGGCACTTGAGTGAAACCTTTAGCAACTAGTCTAGCCTTGTGGATATCTTGTTGTCCTTCCACGGCATGCTTTATCTTGTAAAGCCATTTGCATTGAAGGGGACGTACCTTTGCAGGTAGGTCCACAAGATCCCACACGTTGTTCTCATACATGGAGTCCATCTCGGATTGCATGGCTTCTAGCCATAACTTTGAGTCAGAACTGGTCATGGCACCTTTATAGGTTGTGGGTTCATTACCCTCTAGGAGTAAGACGTCATCTGTATCATGTTCCTCGACCATACCAATGTATCTGTCCGGAGGAATAGAGACTCTTCCCGACCTCCTAGGTTCCTCAGGAATATCTACCGCAGCCTCGGTTGAAGGAACTGTTTCCTCCAATGGTTGCTTGGCAGTTGGTTCTTGAACCTCCGATAACTCGAAGGTTCTATTACTCGACTTGTTCGCGAGAAATTCTTTCTCTAAGAACGTCGCACTAGCCGCAACAAAAACACGTTGTTCGGTTGGTGAGTAGAAATAATGACCAAAAGTTCCCTTTGGATAACCTATAAAGTATGTCTTGACCGATCGCGGGCCGAGCTTATCCTCGTGTCTCCACTTGACATAAGCCTCGCAGCCCCAAACCCGAATAAAGGACAAGTTAGGGACCGTTCCCTTCCATAATTCGTATGGAGACTTGTCAACAGCTTTAGACGGACTTCGGTTAAGAATTAGAGCGGCTGACAAAAGAGCATAGCCCCACAATAAATCAGGCACGACGGTGTGACTCATCATGGATCGAACCATATCGAGTAGAGTTCGATTTCTCCGTTCGGACACACCATTTAATTGTGGTGTTCCAGGTGGAGTCAACTGTAGCACGATGCCACAGTCTTTAAGGTGTTGATCAAACTCGTGTGAAAGATACTCACCACCACGATCAGAACGTAGTGCTTTAATCTTTCTTCCCAGCTGGTTCTGTACCCGATTCTGGTATTCTTTGAACTTGTCAAAGGATTCACTTTTATGCTTCATTAAATAGACATAGCCATATCTACTTAAATCGTCCGTGAAAGTGATGAAATACCTATAGCCTTCTCGTGCGTTGATCGACATAGGGCCACATACATCCGTATGTATGAGTCCTAATAGGTCGGCAGCGCGCATTCCAACACCTTTGAAGGAAATACGAGTCATCTTACCGATGAGACATGATTCACACGTGCCATATGATTCGAAATCAAAGGGCGGGATAGCTCCATTCTGTATGAGCTGTTTCACGCGTTTCTCATTTATGTGTCCCATACGACAATGCCATAGGTAAGTTTGATCTTTGTCACCTACCTTTAATCTCTTATTATTCACATGTAATATTTCGGTGGTTTGATCTAAAACATAAATTCCATTCATGGAAACTGCCTTGCCATAAATCATATTGTGTAGGGAGAAAATACAGCTATTATTCTCTATTACAAATGAAAAGCCGAGTTTGTCAAGCGCAGAAACTGAAATAATGTTTTTGGACAAACTAGGAACATAATAACAGTTATATAAAAATAACTCGAATCCACTTGGAAGCTGGATCACGTATGTTCCCTTCGAGACTGCAGCAACACGTGCTCCATTCCCGACACGCAGGTCCACCTCACCCTTGATTAGGGGTTCTTGGTTTCGGAGGCCCTGCACATGATTACATAGATGAGAACCACAACCAGTATCAAGTACCCAAGTTCCGCAACTTGTATGGTTAATCTCAATCATGTGAATAAAAGAAGAAGAAGACATACCAACAGGAGTAACGCGGCCTGCCTTAATGTCCTCGCGATACACGGGGCATGAGCGCCTCCAATGCCCAGTCTTGTGGCAATGGTGACATTCCATGCTAGTATCCTTGCTCTTTGTTTTGCCCTGTGAGTTGCTTGACTCACCTGGCCCACTCTTAGTAAATCCTGACTTCTTAAACTTGGGCTTGCCTACTGTTAGGTCGCCCTGAGCTTTAGCTTTACCCTTACCCTTACCCTTACTGGAGATCATGAGAACATCTTACTTCACGCTCCCACTTAATTTCAGATCCTTCTCGGTCTGTACGAGAAGGGAGTGGAGCTCATGAGGAGTCTTCTTCATGTCATTCATGTAATAGTTGGCCCTAAAGAGGGCGAACCCATCATGAAGTGAATGAAGCATTCGATCAACGATTATGTTCTCACTGATCTTGCAGTTTAGGGCCTCCAGTTTCTCGATATTCTCAATCATGTGAAGAATATGTGGGCTAACAGCTTGGCCCTTCTGGAGTTTCGCCTCAAAGAAGCGACAGGTATGCTCATAAGAAACGATTCTCGGAGCGTTGGAGAATTCGTTAGAGAGCGTGGTGAAAATCTTGTTTGCACCATGGGATATGAAGCGTCTTTGCAAATTGGATTCCATTGCATAGATGAGTATGTTCTTTATCGCACCCGCTTCCATGACGAAGTCGCTATGAGCGCGAACTTCGTTAGCTCTAGCTCCAGTTCCTGGGTGTGGCGGAATGGGCTCAGTTAAGTACTTGAGCTTTCCGTCAGCAATGGCAGCATTCCGTAGTGCTGCCTCCCAGTCAGAGAAATTTGACCCATCATTCCTCAGTCTTGTGGACTGATTCATGGAGTCCATGAAGGCTTTTAGCCAGGATTCACGTGCTAGCTTGGCACTTGGCATTGGGTCTTCACCAGCCATTTAGTTATACAGCAGTTTAATTGAACGTGTTCTAGACTGAAAAGAAGATAAAACAAAACCATTTTGGGTCGTGGGTTTCTTTTGGTTATTATTCCTATTATTATTCTTATTATTATTATTATTACTCTTATTATTATTATTTTTATAATTAGTATTTTGGGTATGAGTGAATTATATTACTAATGTTTAAATGGTGATTTTGCTTCTAAGTTTTTAAGAGTCGTCTTTCGTTCTTTTCTTTTAATTCGTTAGAACATAGTTGAAGGTTACTAGTCGGGAATCTTTAAGTGGGAAGTTTCTATTTATGGGAAGTTCCTTTTTATAAGGGTTTCTATTTTTGGGAACTTTCCATTTATGGAAGGTTTCTATTTATAGAAAGAGTAAGTTGTTTTGGGATTCGGGAAGGTTTTAATTCGTTACATATACTTGTTTAGGTAGCAAGTTTCGTGTGGAACACTTCTAACGAGCTTGGATATATCTACTGTGGGGAATAAATCATGTATTCGCCCCAAACTTGCAGGATTATAATGAAACATACAATTGTGATTATAGTCATAAGTTAATAAAAAGCATGAAAAAGAAATCAACCTTTGGTCCTTGTGCGAAAGGCCTAAGAACAGGAATTAACACAAATTCCCTCCTATAACTTGCACCCAAGACTTAGAATGAGACGTGGCCGCGTGTGCTAGAAATCCTCTCCAACTGCCTTGCAATATTGGGAGAGCTATTTAGGTTTTAGATGTGAGATCTGAGGTTTTGGGAGAAGAAAGCTCTCAAAACCCTAATTTTTATTTGAGATTTGTTTAAACAGTGAAAACAAGAGTCCCTGACATAAGAAGAGTCCTCCTCCTTATGTAGCTCTTTTGGCCGAAATTTCCAATAGGGTAGGAGTGGGCTTTCCACTCTTACCTTATTCTAATTTGTGATTCGACCCATTTAGCTAAACTTTATTCGCGGGTTTTGTTTATAAATCGTATGCATGTTATCAGATATTAATGCAGTCGATGTATTAATAATGGTCTGATAAAATTACGATATTGTATAATTACCCAAATTAATATAACTCTTTATATTAATACGCGAATACAATATTTAATTAAATATAACCGTTTATATTTAATTTTACGAATTAATCATGCAATCCGTATTAGCTAAAATTATTTAATCCGTATTAAATAATAATCTCAACATCTTATTGACTAATTTAATAGTCAATACCTCTGACTAACTGTTTAGTCATATCCGGCATAAATGTGATTGTATTTTCATACCTTCACATCTCTCAAACGTGTCCTATAGGTGTGACGTATAGGGACCAGTTGATCACCGCCATCCGTATGACAATAACGTCAAACTTATCTAGCAAGCCAACCGTTATTGATAAACGTGGATCAACTGGTAATAATACAAAAGTATGCCCTTGTGATCCTTAAAGAGATTTAATAAGTCATTGTACTTAATTGTCAAGGACACCAGCCCCAACATCTACGTTCCTACTATTTCAGGTAGGGAAAACTACTAATGTTTGATGATGTGTAAACCGTTCATAATTGATATCAAACATGTTGTTATACATTACCATGTGATCTTTATATTGTGCATTCATATAATACTGTGTTAACGATGAGGCGATGAGATGATGGGTCTTGTGATTGGTGCGGAGATAATGGGTCTTGTGATTGGTGTGGAGATAATGAGTCTTGTGGTTGGTGTGGAGATAATGGGTCTTGTGATTGGTGCGGAGATATTGGGTCTTGTGATTCAGAGTGGAGATGATCGACTTTCTATTTTTAGTAATATGGTTTGTTTACAGTTTTACTCTACTCAACCTCGTGGTTGACCCTGTGTATTCGTGATCACCTGTGATGAACCAATTATTGGGGAGCAGACTGACAGGTATAAGACAATGGGAGCATCTGGGAAGGGAGAAGCATGGACCCGGACCTGTTAGAGTCTAGACCACTTGATAGGAGTTCATGAGTTGTACTTTTACTTTTGTCAGAACAGTTTTCTATTTGGTTTTGTAAGAACATGTTTTGAGTTTACATTGAATATAAAGTACTGTTTATCTTCCTTTGTATCTACTGCCTCGGGAAACCGAGATGGTAACACCTTTATTTATCTGAGGAGTCCTAGTTCAGGCCCTTAAATAAATGGGGGTGTTACATTTTCGTTTTAAGTTTTTTTTACTTATAAATCCATACATAAAAAGAATTCCATTTGTGAGTAGATGAGTTAAAATGATATTTCGATTTTTACTAAACTGATAATTAATTTGATTGTGTAATTTGATTTTGATTGGGTTGCATGCGTAAACTATGAGGTGCGCAAGTCAGTGGAAATGTTGGATGTATACGATAAGCGGTCAAATTGATGGGTCAAATGCGGAGCTGCTTAACATAAGGTGGGTTTTATTACAATTTATAACTTTTTATTTGAAATTTATAGTTTTACTGTGTTTCAATCACTTACACACTAATATACGTTGATTATTTAGTTATGTTTAATTTGATGAATGTTGTGGAAGTCTTTTAAATTTTATATTAAATCATGTGGTTATTTGTAAACATCTGGGTTCCTAACAATTTGAAATATTTTTTTATAAGCTTCTAGTAGTATTTAACTGTTAATATATTGCTTGTTCATACAAATTTGATTTGGGTATTTTGTTTGATCAACTAATTAGCTGTGCAAGTTTCTACCTTCATTGGGTTTCAGTTGATTTTCGTAATATTCAAGGTTAAATGCACCATCCGTCCATACCCTATACCCCGAAATTGTGGGAGTTAATATCGATGTTTTATTGTTTGTAAACTGGGACTTGAGTGATTATTTTGAAAATATTGATGTGATATGTCATTTGTTTAAGGTGTGAATTTGGGTTGTTTCTTTTGATTTATTAATTAGGGTTCATTCTCCAAGGTGGATTAGCTGCGAAATTTGGGTTTTGGGATTTGGGAAGTTTCTTTAATTGGGTAATTAGCTTAAGTTTAAGCATAGAGTGGGTGGTGCTGGATATTCCGTCTTTTAATACTAATTTATTTGCTTAAATCTGTGTTTTAGATGATTTCTAATGTTATTTAGTTTGCATTCTTTGTATTTTTAGGGGAAATTTTGAAATAATTTTAGTAGATGATAACCTAGAAGAAAGTATGACTCCTTTGTATATTTTGGTTGTAATTTGTGAATTTATGAGGTTATGTGTAATACTCCGTGTTTTATTGTGTTTTATTACGTTTTATTTTATTTATTTATTTATTACTTTGACGTTTCGCTAATTATCGATCGTTTATTTGATTTATCGAGTTAATGTTTATATTTTATATGTTATAAGTGCCGGGCACGGGTAATTAATTATCGATATATGGGTTAATGTTATACGGGCCTCGGGATGCGTGCCCAAGGCTATAAAGCCCAACTCGACACATTATACACGCTGAAGAAGAGCAACAAATTCTATCAGCCCTATATATGTTTATACCCTAAAACCCTAACCCTAGATCTACAACGCTTAGCACCTTCTGTAACACCCCCATTTACCTAGGAGCCTGAACTAGGACTTCCAGGGTAAATAAGACTGTTACCATCCTGGTTAACCCAGGGTAGTAGATAATCATAGAGAAAGATAAACAGTACTTTATAGGTAAATTATTAGCTGAAAGATGATACAAGTCAAGTTTATAAAAAAAAGTCCAAAACCATACAACTGATAACAACCTCAACTAAAACATGTGAAACTAAATGATCTAGAACTAGGTCGGTCCATGCCATGTCTCTCCTTCCAAGCCCAGCTCCTAATCCTGTTGTCTCTGACCTGAAAGATCTGCTCCCCATTCCGGATCATTGTAGGTGAATACGAATACACTGTCAACCTCGCGGTTGAGTAGGATAACACAGTAATAAATAATGGTGAAAATTGTAAATTACCACCTAATATTTAGCGTATTTTACAAACTACCACCTTGTATTTGATTTATTACAAATAACCACCTACATTACATAGTATATATCCGAACTCCCACCGTATTTTGTTTCCGATCAACATTTACCATAATTTCCGACTTATTAAGGGAATAAACTATGAAAGGACAATACCCTTATTTTTATCCCTCCAAACACACCCTAGTCATTACCATCTAATTAAACTTCTCCCTCCAGGCAGTCCAGTAACATCATCCGACCCACCACCTCCTTGCGGCTGCTACCGCCTCACGGCTCACCCAAAGCTTCTCTCACAAACTTTTCACCATCGGCACCTGACTACCACCAACCACCCTCCGTACCGCTAAACTATGATTATTGTCTTATTACAATTTGCACAACCAGATTTAACACCTTCTTCACCACTTGTCGCCACCATCACCCGAACCCACGAAATGACGAAATCCCTAGATTTGGGGTTGTTGGTGGTGTAAATGGTTTCATATAGGTTGAGGATGTTTTTGATGGGTTTATTAGAGGTTTTGTGGGTCGGTGAGGAGTGAACTTTGCGGTGAATGAGGTGGTGAGTAGATGGCGGGACATGTGAGGTGGCGGTGGCAAGGGAGTTTGTTGTTTTTGTTGTCGGTGGAGGCAGCAAGTTGACAGTTTCATAAATGATAAAGCTTGTTTGCTGATAACAATTTGATGAGGATAATGATGGCTAATTGGCTATTGATTAAGTGATTATTATGGTGTTGGGAATATTTGTGATTAAAAATAAGGGTATTTTGGTCTTTTTAGAATACATTAATCTAATTAGCCGAGACTTGAATAAAATGATGATCGGGAATGAAATATGGTGGGAGTTCGGATATATAACATGCAATATAGGTGGTTATTTGTAATAAATCAAATACAAGGTGGTAGTTTGTAAAATACGCTAAATGTTAGGTGGTAATTTACAATTTTCACTAAATAATGAAAACAAATAGTAAAAGCAATTGATCATGCCATGCTCAAGCTCCATCTCATTCTCATTCTCAATACTCATACCCTTGCACCAAGCCATACCGAACCTCCCGGCAGACTGTAGTCGGCCGTCGCCGAACACCAGCATAACAACTCAGGTCACCAGGTCTAACCCTGCAGAGGTAGCCTGGGCCCAATAATATCTCATCATCATCTCAATCTGTAACCGTACTCATGCCATGCTTATGAATTCAATAATAAAGAACCAACACTATATATGCACCTCATAAATAATCATACTTGCATCCATAGCATCCAATTCACATACAATCAAAACACAATACCATAGTGGTTACAGTGTAACCTACCTGAAGATAGCAGTCTGCAAATGTAAACACCCTCTAGAAATATTCCACTTCGAATTCCGTTCCTATAAATTATTGTTCATATCAAATTCTGCCCTTATACACATCGCTACTAAAATTACCTAAAACATGTTCCTAATTGATTCATACATAACACATTATGACTATACATATATATAAGCATGTCCATTCATACAGTTATCGTTACCCACATATACTTACTATTTTTAGACTTACTATAATTAGCATATTCAACCACAATTATTATTTTGTCCCAATCACATAGATAATTATTATAAATCGCAACATAATTTGTCGTTAGTAAACATCCCGATAAATATTAACGCACGATTAAGACCACATATAAACTATTAGCATCAATTACCAAGTTTAATAATACTACTAATAATAATAACAATAAGAATAATAATAATAACAATAATACTCACATATTCAATTTGCCATATGTATATAGTGTAATTATGCCAAAATTAACAAACACTTAACACCCATCTATTATTACTAAAATACACTTACTAATTGGACCCTTAACACGCTAAACACGATCACCAAACCCAGCAGCCCCTTCGACAAAACGCAACAGCAACTCCCTGACCTCTCGTTCTCCCACCTGCCACCGCGTCAGCAGCCACTACTAGCACCCGCCACGGCTATCACCTTCACCCCTGGCACCACCGGACTCGCCACTGAGTCATGGTGGTTCCAGTGGTGAGTGTAACAGCCGCAACCACCAAGCCTACTGCTCGTACCCGCTGGAACAACCCAAAAAAAAACCCGACACAAAAACTGACCAGAGCACTGTGACCACCCTTATTCACCACCGTGAGACACCACGACCAGCCTTTATCACCACCCAAAGACTCTATATACTACGACCGTGTTTCCAACACCAAAACCCAGAACATAAAACAACGGTAAAAGGGATCGAATACATGTACAGTAAGACCCATTCGCAACCTCTGTTTTTGATGAACACAACGAAAGCAATATCATCCCCTACCCAGAAACGAAACCCTCTAAACTAAGATCGAAATTATAAAAGACGTCCCGATGATGGTTGAAACATATAATATACATAATACAGATTATAAAAATACTAAAACTCGAGATGATGAGCGTGTGATAAAACTATAATCGAGATCAGAACTTAACATGATAAACACGAAAAACAACAACTTAACGATACAGGTGTTTGTTCATACCTGTTTGCCCTTGTCAAAGATCACGCTACAACCCTTAAACCACCGTGATAAACGTCCCCTTGTAACCCTAGTAGTGGCGGCAGATGATGGTGAGTTCTTGTGAGTGTTGATTAGGTCAGAAGAGTCTTGTTTTTTGTTATAAATAGGACGGCTGAAGGAGAGGGTTCAAACTCTGTTTTTTTTGAATTAAGAAAACGTGTATGGGCTAGGGTTTGGGGCACGCAACCCTAGGCCCAATGACTCAGCTACCCGTGTATGCTTCAACCCATCACGCACTCCAATACCCACATAACATGAATCAAGTACGGGTTTGTTAATTATTCACTTATACGACTCCAAAAACAACGCGTAAAACACCTCGTCCACAAATATTATATCGCTTTTATTATAATCCATCGACATCGAAATCTAACAAGGTTAACATAAATAAATAAAACGAAATAAAAATACGAGGTATTACACCTTCACACAATCTCTCAGCCGACACTTCAGGGTACAAGGAGAAGGGATCACACGGTGGTTTAGGGTGGCCGTTGGTGGCTCGTTTTACGTCTGAAATAGGGAACTGAGTTCGATTGTTCAAGGTGGAACATTTCTAGCAGCTGTTCGGTTGTCAATCCGCAATTGAGGTAGGGGAATATCTATGACTGTGATTGTGATATGACATGAGGACACTCAGTATCTGATTGATATATTTAATTGTGATATATTGTGATTGATTGCTTATTACTGCTTATTGTGGAGAACGGAGATGTGAAATAGGTCTTGTGATATGGGTCTTGTGATATGGGACTTGTGATATGGCTATTGGAGGTGTGATGTGATGGGAGGTGTGGTGTGAGGGAGGTGTGAAGTGGTGGAGGTGTGGTGAATGATTGAATGATATGGAGATGGAGGAGGATACAATTCTATTGTTATGTATGTTTTATCTGTTTTACCTACTCAACCTCGCGGTTGACCCTGTGTATTCGTGTGACACCTACGATGATCCGGGATGGGGAGTAGATTCTACAGGTCAGTGACAGATGGATTAGGAGCTTGGGCATGGAGAGAGACATGGCTTGGACCTACTTAGAGTTAGATCACACTTAGATATCTTCAGTTTTACTTTTATTTATTTTTTATCAAAGTTTCGACCTCGTAGTTGTTGTAATGTCAAAGTTTAAATTTTATCAAATTCATATAAAGTGCTTTGGTTTGTTTTACTTTGTTATTCACTACCTCGGACATTCCGAGATGGTAACAGTTTTATTTATTTGAGAATGTCTTGCTAAAGGCTCTTAAATAAATGGGGGTGTTACAAAGTGGTATCAGAGCGAACGATTCTCAGACCTAAACCAAATAAATAATAATGAACGTTGGAAGAGTCTAATAAAATGAACCCCAGGTTGGTAACTGCTAGGAGCCCCAGAATTGGAATGAGTTAGGGGCCCCCTCAAACCAAGCCACTGGCCCTTTCAGTCTAACCTGGTTACCTTGAGGGATGTAGAGTGTGGGTAGCATAGAATAAAGGAAAAGACCCAATATATATTGTACTAACAGTTGCAGGAGCGGAATGAGGTAAGTAATGATGTGATACATGGTTAATGATGCGCTGTGAAAGAATAGGGTTGGTAATCTATATTGTGCATCATGAGATTGATATTGAATGTGATCGAGATATGTATTACTTCAAGTATTGAGGACATGAAAGTTGGAATACGAGTTTGAAATATAAGCTTGACTAGTATGATGATGTGCATAATAAGAATACGGCTGATATTGAAATGCTGATTGATCTGAATGATTGAATTGAAATTTTCAGGGAATGGGTGTACATTTATTGTATAATAAAATTAGAGTGATATAATCACGTGAATTTGGTGTCTCGTACTGTCTATAGGATATCTGGTTATTAAATGACTAACGTAATTTTGTAATATATCGCTTGATATTTGGATATGAACGATCAGATTTAAATGTTATAGTAATTCATGCCTTGTGATATGCGGAATGTGCTACCCCAAGCCATGGGTGATATATAGTTATTTGTTACATTTTTATATACATGTATAAATAGTTTAGTCGACAGTGGTCAGACTGTCACTGCACCGTTCTGTTTTACCCATGTCTTGAACGAGGAACCATTTAAAATGTATCTATTGTTTATGTATAGTTCCAACTCCAATGTTTAATATATTCATTCACGTTCCCAAATGATAATTCACGTAAAATCTTAACAAGTCGTTAATTAATAGTGATTTTTGCAAGTTGCCAGCTCCTGTCTTATTGTTGTAAAGTTTCTGTTCAGACCAAGTTGTTATAAATAATTTCCTTAAGTTTTGCATTTTATTCCTTTCATATGATTAGAGAATCCATTATACTTCTCAAAAACTATAATGGTTCACAAAATGGCTGAACGTTTATTTAAATATAATTCTGGAAGTTGCAACATGATGTTTAATTGTTGGAATCGTAAGTTATGTAAGTCTTATATAAAAGTTTAATCGAATATGAATTATGTGATGTGACCACGTGGTATCCTGATATGGCATTAGTAACATGTATAGTAGGCATTCGGAATGAATATGAACCTCACTACATGATATTGTAACCTGGCTGATTTCGTCAAGTTTATATAAAATCGTTTTAGTAATACAAACGCTCTTATTTTCTAATATTATGACCTCAAAATAATGAAGTGATATTCGTGTTGATGTTCTTTCCTATATTTATGGTATATCGTTGTCTGGCTCACTGAGATAATAATCTGTCCAACACCTTCATGTATATTGTTATGTCCCAAACTGAATTGCATTGCTATGTTTAAAATCTGATCATAATATCTGAGTTATTAATTGGTGGACATGTGATTTATGGAAGTACTAGTTTGTGAATTCGTTTACTTTTAACGTTAAACTTTCATAGTTCATGAGCTACAAATTTCAAGAAAAATGTTTAGTAAAGAAGAGTCAGAATGTCTCTATGTAATCTTGTTTCGATCTATAGCTTGTAATATTGTCTTTTGACTCGTATTTATAATTGTCACAATTACCACTTAATGTTCCAAAAGTTTCAAAATGATTTCACTGTAATGATCATCCTTGATAGTGCTTGATGTTTTGATAATTATGGTGATTGCAACACGACAAATTCTGTAGTTACGCATTGATGAAATCCTGCTTGAATGTTTAGTTGCTGCACATTGTATAAAATCCTTATTTTGCAAGTCGTATATAGTAATAGTTTCAGGATAAATGATGTAATGTAAGTAGACGAGAAATGTACCTAAGTGATTTTGTTAACTTATTGATATATGGGTATGTTAAACGGTTCTGTGAGTCTATAATTGGTGTACATCTTGTGAACTATGTCAATGATTCCATGTTTAATTACGTTAATTAATTTTGCTTCTATAATATGAATATGAGCATGAGACACTTTAAATTGTCAAGTGTGAACAATGAGCTTCTAGATTGTTTACCTTGTTATCAATATATTAAATTTGTGTTAAAATTTCAGAGATATGTAAATGTTAGCTACCCTGATTCTGTTTTACTGCGTAACACGATTCTACCGATCTTATTATTCATATTATTGCTCAGGGATATATGTATATGTGCTAATTGATCAGTCGGAGTCTATTAATTGTTATATTGACAATTTTGAAGAGACTGTTTTGTGAATATTATTGTGTATATAGTAGTATCCATATATTATGAGTTATTAATTGCTCTTTTTATTTTGAGAGAGGGGTTGTGCGATAGTGAGGAGGAAGAGTACGAGATACATGGCATATAATCAAGGTATTCAATCAATTGATTACAGTTGACTCTAGCATGGATAGTGATGTCGATCTAATTAGTGTTTGTGCGAGAAAGTACTTATTTGGGTAGTTAGCAAATGGAAAATTGGCTTTTACCATGGAATTTGTATGGTTGAGCTACGATTAAGAGGTATTTCAATTTGGGGATCTTTATATTGCTTGTTAAATCGGAGTATATGGTTTACAGGGGATGAATAAATTGGATTGTTGGTAATTGGTATTGCGTTTTTATAATCGTTCTCTTTGACCTTAACTTGTGGGTGAGTAGCTTAAAGTTCATACTTTAAGTGTTAAGCACGGTTCTTTGAACCTTTGACGATATTGATATTGATATTGACATGGAGATTGAGATTGGTTACTAGTATTGAGTTAGGGGACCTTTGTGCCGAGTTATGTTATGGTCCAGAGTGACCTGGTTATTGAGTTACATTATTTGAGTTTGAATCGATATTGAGATGGAAGTATTGTTTTGCGGTTTTATTCCGCCAGTTCACTCACCCCTTGTCTTTGGTCTTAGGTTCGATAATGAGAATACGATACTTGGTTACTTGGAGTAATGTTTTATGGGATAGAGTAATGAGTAAGACGAAGTAATAAGCCAGGATTTTGTAATGGGGTTACGGGGACGTAACCATGTTTTAAGGAGGATAGGATTGTAAAATCTGTTTGATTTATGTTGTGGTTAAGTTGTCATGACACGACTAATTGGTATATCGTGTTTGTTCGAATATACTTGATAATCTTGATTACTTCTGTTGTGTATGTTATTTGTGATTCGTTCGGTACTTGTTAAAGGGAGTTATGCGTTAAACTTTGGGGACAAAGTTTTCTTAACGAGGGTAGAATGTAACATTTCGCGTCTTGAAGCCGATATAAGTGATGTTTGTGTTGGTTCGTGCTTGTTAGATGTTTCGTTACCGTTATGGGGTGGTGAACTTTGGGACGAAATTCATTTTAAGGAGGGAAGACTGTAATACTCCGTGTTTTATTGTGTTTTATTACGTTTTATTTTATTATTTATTTATTATTTTGACGTTTCGCTAATAATCGATCGTTTATTTGATTTATCGAGTTAATGTTTATATTTTATATGTTATAAGTAAGTGCCGGGAACGGGTAATTAATTATCGATATATGGGTTAATGTTATACGGGCCTCGGGATACGTGCCCAAGGCTGTAAAGCCCAACTCGACACATTATACACGCTGAAGAAGAGCAACAAATTCTATCAGCCCTATATATGTTTATACCCTAAAACCCTAACCCAAGATCTACAACGCTTAGCACCTTCACACAATCTCTCAGCCGACACTTCAGGGTACAAGGAGAAGGGATCACACGGTGGTTTAGGGTGGCCGTTGGTGGCTCGTTTTACGTCTGAAATAGGGAACTGAGTTCGATTGTTCAAGGTGGAACATTTCTAGCAGCTGTTCGGTTGTCAATCCGCAATTGAGGTAGGGGAATATCTATGACTGTGATTGTGATCTGACATGCGGACACTCAGTATCTGATTGATATATTTAATTGTGATATATTGTGATTGATTGCTTATTACTGCTTATTGTGGAGAACGGAGATGTGAAATGGGTCTTGTGATATGGGTCTTGTGATATGGGACTTGTGATATGGCCATTGGAGGTGTGATGTGATGGGAGGTGTGATGTGATGGGAGGTGTGGTGTGAGGGAGGTGTGAAGTGGTGGAGGTGTGGTGAATGATTGAATGATATGGAGATGGAGGAGGATACAGTTCTATTGTTATTTATGTTTTAGCTGTTTTACCTACTCAACCTCGCGGTTGACCCTGTGTATTCGTGTGACACCTACGATGATCCGGAATGGGGAGTAGATTCTACAGGTCAGTGACAGATGGATTAGGAGCTTGGGCATGGAGAGAGACATAGCTTGGACCTACTTAGAGTTAGATCACACTTAGATATCTTCAGTTGTACTTTTATTTATTTTTTATCAAAGTTTCGACCTCGTAGTTGTTGTAATGTCAAAGTTTAAATTTTATCAAATTCATATAAAGTGCTTTGGTTTGTTTTACTTTGTTATTCACTACCTCGGACATTCCGAGATGGTAACAGTTTTATTTATTTGAGAATGTCTTGCTAAAGGCTCTTAAATAAATGGGGGTGTCACATTATGGATTTTAGAGATATAGGTATTCTATGCTTCTCTTTTTTTCCCTAAGTTCGTAGGCTTTAACATGGCTTGAGGGTAAATTTGTTCAACTTGTTTATGTGAATTTAATTTAGAAGAAGGTTCGAATCATTTGTACTTTTAGAATTAATTTATTTGCTTAAATCTGTGTTTTTGATGATTTCTAGAGTTTTTCAGTTTGCATTCTGTGTATTTTTAGGGGAAATTTTTGAAATATTTTTAGTAGATGATAACCCAGAAGAAAGTATGAATCCTTTGCATATTTTGGTTGTAATTTGTGAATTTATGAGGTTATTTTGTATTTCTATTGCTTAAATCACTTTGCATGTCAGTAATTTGTGTGTTTATGTACTTTTTATTAGGTTAGGGTAGCTACTTTGACTTTTAATCTGATAGATATCTCATCAAATGATCTGCGGAGTATTTTTTTTTTTGACATTTGATTAATTCACTGTTATTCTGATTAAATATTCAAATCAACTGATAAATTTGTATAATTCAAGATTGGTTGATATGAAAGTTGTTGTGTTTAATTTAAGTCAGAGTTGCACTATTCAGATTAGGGTTCTAGCCTTGAATTTACTCATTATCTTTTAGGTTATGTGGTTGAGAACTATGATTGGCTTTAATTAAATATGATGCACAAATAATTGAGAAGTCTCAGGAATTTTTTATCTTAATACAAAATCCAGTCGCACGAATCCATCTTTAATCGAATATAACCAACTTTACTATGTATCAACCACAATAAACTGAAATTGCATTTAGTAAGTAAAATACTTGTAATCAATACCTGATGTAGGACGATAAAGTGGTTGTTTACTGTTGTTTTGTGACGGTAAATGATCAGTTCTCTGCCGATGTGTGTTTGTTATTTCACGTAGGGCAAAAACTGTTTTTTCTGAAAGATGTAAAAAGTAAATCAGAAAAGGAATAAAAGGAACAACAATTGAAATTCAATCACAACTATACAATAGATAAACTAACCTTTATCTAGAGAGGTTTTTAATAATATTTAGTATTCAGAGTAGTGAATAAAACATATTATGCAGTGGTATTAATAGGGCTTAGGGTTTTGTTTACAATTAGGTTATATGAGGTGTGGGCTCACTTTTTCTCAAGGTAATTGCTATGTATTATGGGCTCATCTATTTTTGGAAAATTTTAAGTGTGGCAGGATTCTAATGATGCCTATATGTTTTATGAGCGTAAAATTTTCATTTTTCATTTTGTATATCTTAACCGTGATATTCAAATCTGTTCTAAAAATAATTATAATGATACAAATCTAATTCTAATGGTCAGATACAAATCTTCTCCTTTTTCCAATCAGTTATGCCATTACTATTATCCTTTTTCCAACAGTAAAATAATTTATTTTATAGATGATACGAATCATCTCCTTTTCCAAACAGTTCACCCTTTCGATATTCAAATTTGTTCTAGAAAAACAAACACCAATAAGAACTATAATATTAAAAATTAACGTTGAACACCAATAAGAAGGTTAAAAAGAAGATTACAATGAGTCAATTACTATAATTGCGAACTGTTTGCAGTTGTTTGATTCGTCAATTTTCGTGTTTTGTTAGAAATTCACCGCGTACGCGTTCTTTCTCATCAGTAAAATGTCGTCGCCGATAATATTGAGCTGAAACTACGTCAATACATACAATTCACTGAGCGATTGCGAATACTTTGAGCTCTAACTTGTGTAAATCAGTACAGTTTAACTTATATTTGAGTAAAGCGAACTACATTTTCTGGAGAATTACGTTTTCAGAAGTTCGTTTATGATGCTTGGTTGTATCTGATTTCGCTCATGCATTTTCTGAAAATTACATGTATGCATCAGCTTTTGGTAAATGATCAGGATTGTATCTGATTTCGCTCGTGCTGTACACTTGTCCAGTGTATTCTTCTGCTGTGAAATGTTTGTTTAGTCACTGTATATGTGTCGTTGAATATTTCTGCTATGAAATGTTTGTTTCGTAACTTGTCCAGTGTATTCTTCTGATGCGAATTGTATCTGATGGTGTCTTTGTCATGGTGACAGGGATTTGAAATCATTGAGCTGATAGTCGATGTCCAGCACTGCTTGCAGGTAGGTCATTATTAACATTGTTATCATCTGCAATTACTTTTTCTGGACCTATATCTCTCTCAATTTATATAGAACTTAAATATTACATTACATGTAATTGGTAGTATATGCTGCAGGCAATTGTTTGGTATGCAAGAAATCTAAAGGCTATGATTCTTGTGAAGATGTTTCTGGTTTCACTCTGTAACAATATTTAATTTATAGTCAAGATCAACTTAACTGACCTTGTAATTGCTTTATTACGTTGCAGACCGACACCAAGAAGATATCAGCTGTGTCTATATTTTTTGAGACCATGCCGTACAGATTGAATGAAAGCACTGGATATATTGATTATGATCAGGTGGGCTATTGTTTATACTCTGAAGATTTCTTCTCATGATTTTGAGGCCTCAGGCTTTTTTATTGATTTTTTGTGCTGTTACCAAAAGATGCAGAATAGTTGTAAGCTAAGGGGGCATCGTGATGCTGTTTATTGTGGTAAGCTGACTACTTCTATATGATTGTAGATGTCAGTAAATTTAAGGATATCAAGCTTAGAGATTATAACTTTATTTTTTTTTATGATTGTTCATGATATGACGTGGGAGGATGGAGACGACCTCATTGTTGGGATCACATCAAAAGTTTTACAATATCAAGGTACTTTTCTCAGTCTGTCACGTTTTCTTTCTGTCAGTGTTAATATGCAGTTGATAAGTGAACACTATGGTACTCTGTCGCGTGCTATCAGGTTCTTCTGATGGTTATCTATTTCTTAGAAATTTTAGTATTATAGGAAATTGTTTATACTGTTTGGTTGCATATAGTAATGTGGAGTTACTGCATGAAGTCTCACACACATTTAAAGATGACAATTAAGTAAGATAAAACAATTAAAAGAAGTAAATTAACTCTATGAATTGCACTACACGTTTAGGGTCACCATCGTCCCGGTAAATAAAATAAACCTTGAAAACATAAAGTTAAGTGCTGAAACGCATGCTTAAATAAAAGAAGTCCTACCAAAACACAACAACATTCTGAATAGTTGATCAATTTAAGATCAAACACTTTGTAATTATTTTTCCGTCTTCACGATAGCGACCTTTTTTGTTGCAAAACTTGCATCAAATGATTGATCTTCGTCATCAATTGGGATTGGCCTTTACAAAGGAGTTATCTTTGGACTATTGTCTTCGGTGTGGACTCTTCCTCCTGCTTGAAATGGTAATGTTTTAGATTTTATTTAAATGCATTACGGATGTTCGATATTAAATATTACATTGGTGAACGTATTTACCTCGACATCAATGCTATGGACAACCAAATCCTTCGCCTGGTTAATTAAAGGTGACACAAAGTTAGTCATAGAATGTGTACCTATTATAACATATGAATTTAAATAGTGTGTGATAAAAAAACCTGTGAACTTCCACCAGAAATGGAGAGGGTATGCCTGTATTTAAATTGTTTCATATCGGCCTATAAGAACATCATAGGTAAAACGGTTATTAAACGTTGATTTGCATTTTGTTTTGACTGGGTTTGTTCATCTGATGTAGTTCTATGTCATTGTTTATACTAGATTTTTTTATTATCTTCTAATTTATTATAAGATATTGTCAGTTTAACATTGGATCCAAATTTTGGTTATTTTTTTACATGATAAAATTAAAACTGCTGGAAATTAATGTGTAAATGAAACTGTCAATAAATCAGTAGTCATAGTACCTTGAAGATTTCCGTGTATCTTTTATGCCATTTGTCAGCAATGTCCCTATCGTCAGTCATACTGGCCACGGTGTAGTTAGTTTGACCCTGAGCGACATTATAATAAGGATGTATCAAAACTTTGAAAACAAAGGATTTGTCAAGGAACACTTCTAGGTCGCGAGGCATGTCTTCCGGATCACCACCACTCTATAAAAAATTGAAAAACATATTAGCAATATACACATGGCTATAGATACTTATTTTCATTATTTAAGTAATGAAAATAAGAAAGTTAAACATATATGAGATCTACCTTTTCAATCTTTGATAGTAGAACAGAAGCTGATTGGGTGACAAATTGGTTCACCTGACCCTCGAATGCTGTGAGATAGACCATATCATTGATCGGGTCTGACACCTGGAATTTTATCTGGAATCTGTATCGATGAACATCAATATAAGTATTTTAGATTTTTCCGAATCATTAAAGCACTATTAAAACGGGTTTAAATAGCCAAAATGTTTGACCTTGGGACTCTAGACGTAAAACCATTAATATGTCCATCGCAACCATTATTTCGACAAATCCATTTCCCCTTGTCATTCTTGGTAGATTTCATCCAGCATAACTTGCAGCTGTCGTAAAACCATCCAGCCGTGCAGTCAATGTCGACGATTGTTGCATGCACGTAGTAATATCCTTCCTGCAATTTTGATACATAATTTAAATATACGTTATTATTAGAATTTGCTATCATGATAACAATATACTGATACAAATGACGGAGACGATAAAAATACATTCTCTCTACATGCAAGGATTACTGGTAAATGTCTTGGTTAGCCAGACATTGATATAGGGTGAAAGACGATTTAAAACCTTAATTGCTTACATTGTCTATTAGTCAAACTGTCTGCTCAAGCCTCTATTTTTGTCTTCAGACACAAACAACCGAGAACGCAGGAAGTAAGTTTTAAAAAGATACTGAATGGTGGTGGGAGCCTTTCTATTCAGCTCATTGCAGATGCCATGAAATGTTTTCCAAAAGCCAAGCTACTCTCTGCTTATGGTATTATCTCATTCTTCATCTCGAGTTTTACATATGCGTAGCATCGTTTATGGTCGCTGCATGTCGTATGTGAAAAAAGCCAGAGACAGCAATGTGTCACTTCTGTTAGTGAGTGCTTGTCCTACGCGACATTTTTAGCTTATTTTTTGGTCAGTTTGTCTCTTTACTTCATTCCTGACTGTGTGGGGAAGTGATGTTAGTTGGGGGTGGGGTGTCTATTGGCAAGAGGCTTCAGGACTCTCCCAGGTCACAACGCTGTTGAATAGAAGGTATTATCACTCTGGTTATTTGCAAGGTTTAATTACCTATAACTTTAATCCAGAGTACTCTAAAAATTTCCCTTAGTTACCAGAACCCATGGCCTGTTATTATGCAGCTATACCCATGGCATTATAGTCGAAAGAATTCTAAAGCATAAATATGACACAAAAAGAAACTCTGTAAATGTATGTGATGAGGTATTTGATATTTGTACAGTGATGGATGGGATCGAACAACACATTTGGTCTCTCTTGCAAGTTTGTTACTTGATCCATATTATCGAACATTCAAGTTTTTTCAGGTAATGTTGTACATCTCTTATATTTTGTTTCTTAATGATATTCATCTATCTCTTCTTTGGCTGTTATATTGCGTGCTTTTCTTGGATATGTAATGCTAGATGATTTTTTTAACTACTTCTACCAATCGTATAAGGTTTAGGACTTTAGTCAATGGTGTATTTAATATCTAAGATATAGTTTTATAGTTGATTAACAAAAACTGTGTAGCAAAACTAAAACAGTTAAGATAATATACCTTCTTATTCTCCTTCAAATCGGCGATGGATTTTATGCGATCCAATGACATGTCGTCAGTATCAGCGTCATCGAGAATTTCAATAACTTGTAAAGAGTTACTTGCATCGGTAGTCGAAAGACTGCAACAATATAAAATATCGTCGGGTTAATATAGAAAAAATTAATTAAAAGTGAGAAGTTTGACAGATATGTTAGTTCTCTAAGATAATTTTGGAAATTAATACCTAAGCTCAAACTCTCTAAGTTCTGGTAAATCCGGATTGACGTTAAACACTGTGGCGTTGAAGGTTGTCTGGATCCGCCAAGAACCTGAGAAATTGTTTATAAGAGGTCAAATATCCATTTAATAATTTTTTCAGCCGCGTAAAAACACATATCGTATAAATTTTATATGGTGTATCTTACGTTTTTTATGGTGTATCTCACGTTTCTTAATTTAGTTATAGAATAGAATTTTTAGGATAGATAATAATCAGAGTCTTTGTATTTAATTATTATAATACGGTCAGACTCTTTGTATTGAAATTATAAGTGCTGAAATAACAATCATACTCTTTTTTAATTATTATTTTATTACCTTTATTAATTTAATAATATTGGTCTATATTCCTATTTTTTTCGAGATTATAGATTATAAATTACGTTTAATATAAAACAAATTTTCGTACCTTCAAATTTTTTTGTTTGAACACATTGGATGACGATTACTTTTGACTGCTCGGGATTGGGGAGTTTGGATATGAGATCGGGTACTTGACTTGCGAATGGTTCCCATAATGTGCATTGGAACTTTGTTCCCCTAAAACAAAAGAATAATTTTGTAAATAGATAGGCGACAATTAAAGAATGTTCGAAATATAAGAAAATGATTTAAATAGTGATGTAGAGATGAACTAACTGATAGTCTTCAAGCCTTATTGTGCGACACACATGCTTACTCGGAGTTTCCGTTATAGAACCAATCTCATACAGTTTTCCTATAACATCTGCATGTCAAATATGTAAAAAATCAAAATCATAGTCGACAATTAAGAAAATAGAGTAAATGAATATAATATTTAAGAGTCGTACCTATATAATGTGTGGCTGAAATAACAATCACAATCTTTTTTAATTATTAGTTTATTAACTTTATTAATTTAATAATATTGGTCTATATTCCTATTTTTTTCGAGATTATAGATTATAAATTACGTTTAATATAAAAATTTTGTGGGCGATATGAGAGCGGTGTATAAAGGTGGTTAATGATTAAAAAGGTTTTTTTATACAAGAATAATAAAGAATTGGATTAAGATTAGCAATTGGATAGAGGAAAAAGACGACTTAGAAGGATTTTATTCTGGTCAAATTTGGTCAGACGACTTAGAAGGATTTTATTTTGTGCACGGCTAGATATAGAATAGAATCTTTAGGATAGATAACAATCAAACTTTTTGTATTTAATTATTAAATTATTATTAAATTATTAAATTATTATGATGTGGCATAAATGAGTAATTCTGATTGGTCTACAAAACTGAAATTTCTGAGGGTGAATGTGAGAGCTCGAAACACTAAACGCTGAAACATGATTGCGCCACGTCAGCGGAATTACATTCTTCTTTTATAGTAATAATGATTTTTGAGCTTAATATTTTAACATAGTGTTGATTCATGTATGAGTTTTACTCATTACTTTCTTCATTATTTTTTCATTCTATGCCATTTGCCTAAAAAAAGAAAAAAAAAATATTTCTCATTCTCTCCCTCACAAAATTAATCAAATTTATCAAATCCGTCAAAATTACACAACTGTGGATGCTAATTCTCGTATCAATCAAATAATAATTCTAGTTTCTAACTTTATTAATTATATATTTTGTGAAATTAAGGAATTGATTTAAACTAATTAAATTAGGGCTTGTTTAAACCGTCTTTTATTTTGTTTTTGTTTTTTGTTTCTTATTTTTTTTCAATTGTTATTTAGATTAGACCGTATCCACAATATGATTAGATCCTGTCAAAATTTGTATAAGATTTCCAGGTTTTTGTTCCAGATCCTACCCGTCTATCTTTTTCGAACAGCCCAGGTTAGGTCGGCGGAGGGTGTTGGGGGTAAACGGCGGTGCAACACAAACTGAAATGTACATTTCCATCAAGTAGTAAAGAACAGGGACGGGAAACAAATGTAAATGAAAGGTATTTATTGCCCCTAATCCCTTATGCATATCTAGTAACCTGTAACATGTTTGCCTCTATTGAACGATTAAGCTTTGTATCCGTGTACTCCTGTAATATGCTTTTTTTTGACAAAAATGAACTGTTATATGAACACGGAAAGAGAACAAACACAAACAAGCTCATCTGGTATCTAAACATACAAACCATAAAGGATAACGTATTAGAAACTGTCGGATTTCAATAAAACAATTCCGGATTTCTACTGGTACTGGCAATTTAAAGATCGGAACAAAAGATAATTTTTTAGAAGTAATCAGGAAGATTACTGACTGATAATGAGCAGAGTCGGCTTGTTGCACAGCGTCGAGAAGACCCCTAGAAGTCGCCATAACAGAAGACGTTACACGTACCTGAATTGGGAAAGACACTTCGTCAACGAAGTTAGAGAAAGGCCCAGTGAAGATGTTACCCGATGTCCGACTAAGAGCAGACAAATAATATGATACGCCATTCCGACAATCTAGAAGTCAATCTTGATTCTTAAAAGTTTGCTTCACCAATCTTGGATTAGGCCACATATTTGGGAGTTGATTATGAGTCTGGTGGAGCTGATTAACGAGTCTACAAATATCCACTGGGACAATCCGAGTTTTCCCGAAAAATAATGTCGTTTCGGCACTTCCAAATAGTCTGCAAGACACGGGAGAAAAATAACAATTCATTAGGACGGTTATCTGAATGCTCTGGAAAAAAAATTAACGAAGTCCTTGAGCCAGTCCACAAGTGAAACATCCGGGTTGGACTGGACTGGATCCCGAGCAAGCAAGACTTCCAGACATGCTGCGCAAAGATGCACGAGCGAAAGATATGATATGCCGTCTCAAGAGCAAGATGATAAAAGTGACAGAGGGGATCTACTGAGATACCCTTTAAGACCTGCTTATTAGCAGTTGGTTGAATGCCGTGAGCCATCTTCCAAAAAATAAGAGGAAACTTGGTTGAAGTTTTCATATTCCAAATTCGTTTCCATGGGAAAGAAAAATTGAAAGGTTTCGAGCAGTTACTAAGGGAATCAAACCATAAATGAGAGTACCCTGATGAAATTGTGTAGGATCCATCTTCAGTACATTTCCAGTAGAGGAAGTCATCAATATCTAATTTCGGGGGTTCCATAACAACAATCTCTTTAGCACAACTGACCTCGCAAACCCTGTAAAGATAGGAGACGTTCCAGTTTCCACTCCCCTGAAGGAAGTAAAAACTCAGAGATAGGAGGAGTAGTATTCGAAGGTGGACGACGGCACAAGGGTGATTTCCCATTAACTCAGGGACGTAGCAGAATGTTAACATTATTAGCATTCCCAACTTTCCAACATAGAGCAGAAGCAGTGCGACAAACTCCAATCTAGAGGTAGGAGGGAGAAATTACTTTAGACAATGGCCCGTGAATTAGAAGATCCCTCCGATATTTTGACCCTAAATATTTTGCCAGGATTCCAGATTAGTGGGACTGTACTCGCCAAAAAATTCTTAAGAAGAAAGGACTGACTTAACAGATACGATTTCTTGATCCCGAGACACCCAAAGGGTCTTAGGAGTTTGCAACACATATTTAGAGATCCAATGGATTGCATTCTTATTCCAGTTATTACGCCACCAGAAAGCGTTAGTTAATGAATCAATCCTTGCGCAAACACCTTTTGGAAATGGGATTGACGCCATTAAATGATGAAAGGATGCAAGTAAAACCGCAGAGATAACTAGAAGCTTACAAGGCTGACTTAGATGAAGGGATGACCATGATGTAATTCTCTTATTAAGCTTGTCTAGAAATTAAACGGGGAGAAAACGTCTGCTTTCTTACGCGGTAAATCAATGGGTACACCCAAATAATTGTCAAAGGTAGCAACTAACGACATACGAAGAATAGAAGTTGTGGGGAATAAAGCGCATATTCGCCCTAAACTTGCAGGATTATAATGAAAAATACAGTTGTGTTTATAGTCATAAGATTAAAAAGGATAAGAAAAGAAGTACAACCTTTGGTCCTTGTGCGAAAGGCCTAAGAACAGGAATTAACACAAATTCCCTCCTATAACTTGCACCCAAGACTTAGAATGAGACGTGGCCGCGTGTGCTAGAAATCCTCTCCAACTGCCTTGCAATATTGGGAGAGCTATTTAGGTTTTAGATGTGAGATCTGAGGTTTTGGGAGAAGAATGCTCTCAAAACCCTAATTTTTCCTTGAGATTTGTTTAAACAGTGAAACAAGAGTCCCTGACATAAGGAGAGTCATCCTCCTTATGTAGCTCTTTTGGCCGAAATTTCCAATAGGGTAGGAGTGGGCTTTCCACTCTTACCTTATTCTAATTTGTGATTCGACCCATTTAGCTAAACTTTATTCGCGGGTTTTGTTTATAAATCGTATGCATGTTATCAGATATTAATGCAGTCGATGTATTAATAATGGTCTGATAAAATTACGATATTGTATAATTACCCAAATTAATATAACTGTTTATATTAATACGCGAATACAATATTTAATTAAATATAACCGTTTATATTTAATTTTACGAATTAATCATGCAATCCATATTAGCTAAAATTATTTAATCCGTATTAAATAATAATCTCAACATCTTATTGACTAATTTAATAGTCAATACCTCTGACTAACTGTTTAGTCATATACGGCATAAATGTGATTGTATTTTCATACCTTCACATCTCTCAAACGTGTCCTATAGGTGTGACGTATAGGGACCAGTTGATCACCGCCATCCGTATGACAATGACGTCAAACTTATCTAGCAAGCCAACCGTTATTGATAAACGTGGATCAACTGGTAATAATACAAAAGTATGCCCTTGTGATCCTTAAAGAGATTTAATAAGTCATTGTACTTAATTGTCAAGGACACCAGCCCCAACAATCTCCCACTTGTCCGTACAAGGGTATGTGCAATGACGTTATCACACTACATGTGGAGGACACAAGCTCCAACAAACTCCCACTTGTCCGTACAAGTGTAGGTGCGATAACCGAATCTCATATCCTTTTAAAATTTCTCCCACTCAATGTAAGACAATTTGCAAATCCGCATTCGCAAAGGTCGTATCTCACAAGCGATCTGTATCAAGAGTGGTTTCCCCGACTAGAGAGTAACTTAACTGATAAAACGAATCTGTATTCGAGCATGGCCATGCATTTCAGTTACTACTCCTCGAGTGGCCCTGAGAAATGATAAAATCCTGATAAGGGTTTGGATATTTCCCTCAACTCGAATCCTGCCGATGTCGCCCAGCATGAAATAACCCAGAAAAAATCCTCTTGGCCCCTGTTACGGTGACCGTGGAAAAGAAACCAAAGTTACCCAAAATCTGTCTTAATCTCAAGAGACAGTTGAAGGTCAAAAGACTCGACTCTAAGGAACACTATGGAGGTCCTATCCACGACCAGGCACCCAATGTTATAAAACATTTAGGACTCCATAACGTTGTCACGGGGTGTCCTACGAGATATCCGTATAACTCGCCTTTGTGATTGGTCAGTCAGCCGCGTGACTTATGGCTCGTTGAACCCACCATTGATGGCCGGTTTTTGTCGTCGATTCCGGCACCAAAAACAATTTTTAAACTCCCAAATTAAGTAGTATAATTTAGGGTCGAACCCAAAAGACGGTGGGGAAGTTGTATATTTAAGTTCTAGTTCGAGCTCGAGTTGGGTAATAAGTTTGTGATTGATTAACAACTACTAAAGATAAATTAAAGCAAAAGTGTCAAGATGAAATTGATGATAAGGAGGACTAGGGTGTCGGGGGTCACCTAGGTAAGTCGGTAGCCAAACGTAAGGCAACGGTCTCGTGTCACTTCTATGGTAAGTCTAGGGTCATCTCTTCTCTCGAGTCGACTACCCTTAGGTCAAGACTAGTCATAGCTTTCGCTACAAACCAAGCTAACCTAACACATAAGCATGCTCATGAAACTCAAGACCATCGTCTAAAGCAAACAAAGCGAAGACTAATACCCAACCGTCGTTGAGGCAATTCGTCGAACACGTAACATGCAAGATGCGAAAACTTAACCAAAGAAGCAAACAAGACTAAACCTAAGCATTTTTCATGGCTACTAACTACCCAAACAAACCCCTAACCCTAGAATGAAACTACTCACACATGATTAAAGAAGAAACATGAACAAATGAGGAATTGATGATAAACATTATGAGAAATGATAGAGGTAAACAATTAAACAAGCAAAACTTAAAGGAAATGCAAAGATAAAGTAAAGACGAAGAAGATTATACCATCAACTAAGGAAAAGGAAATGACTTGGACGACAAGTTGAAGGATTCTTTCAAATCCCCCAAAAATACAACCCAAATAATCTACTACAAATGCTTAAAAACAAACTCAAGGAGAATCCTCTAGAGAGATTAACTAATAAAGAAGGATTAAGTAAAGATCTAAATAAGATTAAAGTATTTTTGAGAGTTTTTGAGTCTAAGTGTTAAGTATTCAAAACAGTAGAAACCCTAGAAAAATGTGCAAAGTAACGTAATAAAGAAGTGTGTGAATGAAAGACTAAGTGCGGGTTTATATAGTGCGTGAAAATCTGAAAAGCGACTCTCAGCCGGTCTGTGACCGGCTGAGAGTCCAAATTTGGACTTCTGAAACTTTCTTCTTTTCTCTTCAATGGTCAGGTACTGCCAGCCGGTGGGCCGGCCGCCGGTTGTCCACCGGCTGGGGATGCAAAATCAAGGGCCTGTCTTGATATGAACGAAGGCGAGGAAGAGGGGGTCCCAGCCGGTCAGCCGGCTGCCGGTTGGCCACCGGCTGGGGACCCAAATCCCAAGTTCTGCATTTTTCCTCAATTTCAAGGCTTAGGGGCTCCCAGCCGGCGGACCGGCTGCCGGCCGACCGGCTGAGGACCCCATTTCTTCATTTCCCCTCCTTTCCTCCTATTTTGCCTTGATTTCATCACATTTTGCTCCCGTTTCTTTATTCCCGCGTCAAGCCCTATATCATGTCAACAAACATGTAGAAGAGGGATATCGGGTACAAAAAGGGGCGAAATCATGTCAAACGGGGGTGAAACGGGATCAAAACAAAAGGAAAACAAGAGAAAATAATGACTGAATTTGGGCTCATCAGAATTCCCCACACTTAAACCTTACTCGTCCTCGAGTAAGAGATCAAGTAACTACATAACCCTTATTATAAACAAAGAAACAAACTAGCTAAGCTAACTAGAAGCCGAATCGGGTTTAGCTACACCCGTAGCCCTTTCAACTCACAATTTGACATTCATGAGGAAGAATGCCCTATTGCAAGGCAAGTATGGTCTTGCTACAAAACTTTTGATGCCAATCAAGTAAAAACAAAACACGTATAGACAAGCAACATGCATCGGAAAAGAAAGAAGACCGCTTGCCTCATTCAAGCGGCGGAAAACAACTAAAAGGGAACAAATTCAAAGTCGTAAACTCCCTTACAAATATTAATTCTACAAGTCACTAAGGCAAGAAGGATGACAACAAAACACCGCCAAATCATGCTAAACTAGGCTACTTTCATAACCGTTATCCAAATACTTTTGTCAAGGGCGATCGGATGGAATGGAATGATGATCCCCGCAATGCTAAAGGCAAAAGATACAACAAGTCTAGATTCTTCACAAAGTAAAGGTCATGGGTCGTCCCAAGATCGACAAAACGGCATGGCAAAATAGATTTTTTGGAATGGAATGCTCAAATCAATACAAAATGGTGGATTACAACCGAAACTTGACCTCATTCAATTTTTTTCATTTCTTTTTCATGCCATGAGTTAGGATGGGGTTTGTCCCACACGTGCTAATGTCCTTTGCTTTCGCCAATCGCTTATTAGGCAACCGGTTAACCTCTAGACAATAGCTTATCGGGGTGACAATCACTCTGTCTTTGGGCGGTCGAGTTCACAACCAAGTGGGAAACCAACTCAATGGCTACCCTCCAAAGCACATCGAAGTGGTACGCCTCCACCAAAACAACATGTTCTTATTCTTTTTCATTAACCATTTTCTTTTCTTTTCTTTTTCACTTGAGGTTTCTTTTTTTTTTTTTTTTCTTTCAAAACATTTCCACTTCTTATGATCATTGACAAGAGCATTCCAAATTTATTCATGAAAGTTATTTTTGGGTTGCCAAACCGCCGAGTCGAACAAGGTCGCCAAGACAAGATAATCAAAACCATTTCGCATTACGGGGTTGGGCAAGGTGACTCACATGCAAACCCTTGACTCGGTATTGGACCATGGTTAGAAAGATACTAGAAAAGCATGACCTAGGGTGCTTTAGAAATCATTCTAAAAGACAAAGTCACAAGTAGAAGAATTATTTGCAACGGCCTAAACGATTTTGTCAAAGTTCTCAATTAGGCATTTTCAAAACATTATCCTAAATGCAACTATATGCCATGAATGCAACTAATATAGACATGTTTTAATGCAAATGAGACTATCAAACTACATGCCAAACAAAGCTAATGCATCTCCTAACAGCACAAAAGCACACAAGCCACACACAATCTCCACAATGCACTCCACATCCTCCAAATACAAGCCCATCCTCCTCATTTGCAACAAAAGGAAGAAAATGAGAGTGAAATAGAGGTTGGAACGATCATACCGTGGTGTCTTCAAGATCCAAAGCGGTGCTCAAGCGAGTGTTACCTATGCAAAAGGAGGGAAAGCAAACACAAGTATATACAATTCTACACTAATAAGGTAAAAACATGTTTTTGAATTTTTCAAATTTTTCAAATTTTTTGGTATTTTTGAACTTTTTCATACTTACAGAAACAATCAAATATTCACAAGGTGGATATTTTCCCTCCCCACACTTAAGATTTACATTGTCCTCAATGTAATAAAGTGCAAAGGGGGAAATGAAGTAAAAGAACGAAAAAACCATGTTTTTGGCTTTTTTTTTTTTGAAATTTTTGAGAAAATAAAAACTTGTTTTTGTATTTTTTTTGAAATAAACGGTTCTTCCTCCCCACACTTATTTATATGCATAATGTGAGGAGGAAAACCGGAAAATAAAGAACATATTTTTGAAAGTTTTTGGTTTTTCAATTTTTTTGGATTTTTGATTTTTAAGAAGGCATTAAAAACAAAGGTAAACAAAAGAAAAGAAAAACTAAAAACTAGACTAAAAGCAAACTAAATGCTCTAAACTACATGTATGCAATCTATATGTGACAATATGATACAAAAATATAAATCTAATGCATCTAAATGAATGCAACTATATGCATCTAAACTAATGATGTGAAAACATGAAAAGGAAACTAAAACTAACTAAGTAAACTAAACTAACTACTCTAAATGCATGCTAAAAAGTAAAATGCAAACTAAATCGAAATTTGGATTAAGGGAGTTACTTGCTTTGGATTTTTCAATGGGGAGCATAGGCATCACCAACCACCTCTCACTAGTTACCACCACCGTCGTCTCCGGTCTCTCCATGACCATCTCCATGCAAAAAATCATCCGGGTTCACGTAGTACTCATTGGAGAACCCATAAGTGGAAGGCGCATCAAATCTCCCACGCTCACTCACCGGGGGAAAAATCGGCCTAGAGTAATAGTCCGCAGCAACATGTACATCTCCGGCGAAATGAGGCTCGGAGGAGGGCACATACTCAGCCTCGGGAGGAGTGTAGTAAGAAGGATGGTGCCCCGAAGTGTGACGGTATCCCTGCTGAATGCCACGATCATAAGTGGAGAAGTTCCCCCAAGCCTGATCGTGGTACAAGTAGTCTATCCTGGCATTAGTATCAGCGTGCCGTACGTCCTCAAGTGCACGCCTCCGAACGGTCTCCTCATGCCTCAGATCCATGCGAGCCATGAAATCCACTAAGGTCTGAGGGACATAGCTAGGAGGAGGGAAATTGTGTGGCTCGTCTCGGGAGAAGACGGTCCACCCCAAAAATCTCTGAAGAATCCTAATTGGAGCAAGATGCACCCTATTTGCCGGCTTCTTCTCCCCCCTAGAGCTCACCAATCCCGTAATAGAAGTCCAAACCGACTCTAATACAACATAATCAGGGGCATGCAAAGGGGCCTCACTATTCAGCCCAAAAATCCCAGCAAAATCAGTAAGGGTCAAATGGTACCCCTTGTTCATGAGTCGAAATTGCAAAAAAGTGACTAATCCCGAATCTCTATTTTTGGCTATCCTAAGAGAGCTCAAAAATTCCCATGTCAATCTAGGGGATGTCAAAACAGCTTTGGTCTCATACAATTGACTCAGACCCACATCCCTGAACAAATCACCGGTTACACCATCCAAACCCAAGTCTCTCATGGAATTCCTATCAATAAACCGAGTTGGGTTGAGGGGACGTTGAGCAAAAGATAAGAAATTACCTTTTGGGGTGTCGGAATCGAAAACAACCCTGGGAAAATCGGGGTCACCCGAAACAAATGGAGCATCGGGGTTATCAACTCTTTCGCGCCCAGCCATGGGATCATTCCTAGATTTCGAACGCCTTTCGGTTCTTCCCGACATGGTAAAGTTGAAGGATTTTGACTAAGGATTGAAGTGGGTTTGTGTTTGAGGGTGTTTTGGGAGAGTTTTTGTAGTGAGGGAGGGTAGAGAGGGAAGGGAAATCTGAAAAATGAGGGGAAATGAGTGGAAAAATGAGGGGTTAGGTAAATAAATAAACCGTGACAGCCGTCCTCTGAGCCGGTCAGGCACCGTCCGCCGGCCGACCGGCTCACAGCCTTTTTCACATTTCCTTGCTTTCTCCGCGGTATTTTGCAAAATAGGGATCCCAGCCGGCGGACCGGCTGCCGGCCGACCGGCTGGTACCCTCTTCCTTCGCGTTTGCTTCTTCCTTTCTCTTCTCCTTTCTTCTTTCTTTTCTTTCTCAGATCTGGGCTCCCAGCCGGCGGACCGGCTGCCGGCCGACCGGCTGGTAGCCACTTCTTCTTTTTCTCTTCTCCTTTCTTCTTTCTTTTCTTTCTTCATTCTCTTTACTGGGCTCCCAGCCGGCGGACCGGCTGCCGGCCGACCGGCTGGTAGCCTTTTTCTTTTCCCTTCTTCACTTCCTTGGCACACAAATGGGGCTCTCAGCCGGTTGACCGGCCGCCGGTCACATACCGGCTGAGAGTATTTCTCACGCTAATTTCCTGAAACTGGAAAGTAAGTTGTAAAAAACAGAATGTGCATTAAGGGTCCTGAGCCGGTGGTCGACAGGCAGCCGGCCTACAGGCTCAGAGCCCCTATGCACTATTCGCAAAACAACTCAACTAACACAATGAAAACTCAATTGCCAAGAGAAACTTCATCGAATACGCCTAACCAAGCCTACTCACCACAAGATGACCTCTTTCAAATGAACAAATCAAATAACATTCTCGTCTCCAAATCTCACATGCAAGCTATAAAAATTAGACTAAAAACCAAACCAAGAAAGAAACTAACATGCAAACTAGATAAAAGAAAGGAAACTAATACTTACAAACGGTGGTTGTTAAGTGACTCCACCAAACCTTTCATGATCAATCATCAAGTCTTGTAGGTTGAAACCTCGTCCATGCTAGCTAGGGACCTTAAGAAAAGGTCAAAAGCCTCGACCGGGCACTCCACCTCGCTTGCACTTCGGGTTTCCATCTTGCTCAACATCAACTTTCGAGCTTTGACATCTTTTCCGGCAATTAGCTCCTCTAGGTCCCCTTTTTCAACCAAAGGGTCTTTAAAAGAACTAGCACAACTTGGTTTTCCTTGATCCTTAGCACGGTCTCTCTTCTTCGGACTAACCAACTTCCCGCTAGTAAAACTAGCATCCTCATTCTTCAAGGTCATACTTTTCATGATTCCCTTCTCATCAAACATCTTAGGGACATCATTCACCAACAAACTTGCAATCATGCCAACATTCTTTTCCTTAAAATTTGTACCGGGAGCTTCCGGAAGCACGAATTCACACAACTCATCTTCAACTTGAAAGGTTAGCCTACCTTTTTTCACATCAATGATTGCTCCTCCGGTGGCCAAGAAGGGCCTCCCAAGAATAATGAAAGAGCTTTCACCGACCGGTATATCAACGACCATAAAGTCGGTGGGGATGGAAAGCAATCCAACCTTGACCACCGCATCTTCAAGGACCCCAATAGTAGGCCTAACCGTCCCGTCGGCAAGAGTGATGTCCGTTATAGGAGGGGATAAGTGTTTAATGTTCAATTTCTTTGCCATGGCAAGTGGGATAACACTCACACTCGCTCCAAGATCGCACAAGGCGTGCTCAATGTTTGTTCCTCCTACGGAGCATTGAATAGAGAAGCTCCCCGGGTCTCCTAATTTAATTGGCAAATCTCTTGGGACCTTTTTCGCCACTAATGAAATGGCATTGACTTCTCTCTTCTCTTGGGTGGAGGGGATTGTGGCCTCTACTTCCTCAACGAGTTTGATCAACTCATTGCAACGAGGGTCACCCTTGGTGATTTTACGAAAGAATTCGCACATCTTTCTCTCCATGAGGCTCTCCACATATCCATGGTCCTCCTCTTCTATCACATGAACCCTTTTCCCTTTGGCACTAGGGCCTTCATCACAATTCTTCTTCGTAGTGTTCAAGACTTGTTGCATCACAATGTTCAAGTCATCAATGTCGACTTCATTGCAATCATCCGGAGGAGTGTTGGGCACCATCACCATCACCTCCTCCTCAACACATTCCTCACTTCCACTCCCAAATACCGTCATAACTTGCTCTACCTTGGACCCTCCTTCATCATCCCTCTTTTCAAGCATTGGTTGCTCATGTTTGCTTGTCATAATATCATTGACACCATGTGGTTTTGAAGCATCCCGGGAGCTTTGACCTTGGGCAAGAAAGCCGCCCGGTGGCCTTTGTGGGTTGACTAAGGCTTGTGAAGCAACTCTAGCCTCCATCTCCCGGATCTCTTTTTGATTTGCCGTCTTCAAATTCATCATTTCTTGATTATGTGTCGCTTGCATGCCTTTCACAAGTTTAAGCAACTCTCCAACTTGGGAGTCACTTGAGAGATCTTGATGAGGTGTGTTGGTAAGGGGCAAGAGAAACCCGTAGTCATTCCTTGCACCCCCACTTTGTTGATTTGCTTTGGGACCTTGATTGTTGAAGTTTGGGTTTTGGTGGTGGTTAGGAAATTGTTGGTTGAAACTTTGGTCATTGAGATTTTGATTGTTGAAATTGTTGTTGTGGAAGTTTTGTTGGTGGTTTGGGTTGTGGAAATTTTGTTGGTTATGGTATTGGTTGTTGTTTTGGTTGTTGAAGTTTGGATTGTTGTTATTGAAATTTGCATTGAAATTTTGTGGGTTTTGGTTGTTTTGGAAATTTGGATTAAAGTTCGGGTCATTGAAACTTTGTTGGAAGCCTTGATTGGCTTGGTTGGTTTGATTCCCTTGGTAAAAGTTGTTGTAATTGTTTCTCGGGTTGAAGTTTCCTCCCCTTGGTTGAAAACCGGGGGGATTTTGCCCTTGAGGTTGTTGAATTTGATGAGGATTCAACACATTGGTACTCTTGTAACTCATATAGGGGCTTCCTCGGATCCCTTGATGGTAATAGTTCGAATTTGGGTTGAAAGTATTGGGGTTTTTTTGGTTGTTAAAGGCTTGGAAAGCATATACCTCCTCCATACTCTCACTTCCCTCATAGGAATTGTTGTTTGCACACACATCAAAAGTATGCCCGCATCCCCCACATAAGTCACATGAAGCAACACTATTTACTTGGTACATTCCCGGGACTTTGCTCTTGGTTTCTTTGGTAGTGGAGCCCTTTGTCAATTCTTCCAATTTCTTGGTTAACATGTCCAACTTGGCATTGGTTTCTTCGTTTGCCTTAGCATTGGAAAGGTGCTCACTAGGGTACTTGCTACTCTTCCTCAAGACATTCCCCCTAGTACCATAGTTTTCCTCCGAATCAACAATCTTCTTAATGAGTTCCGTTCCTTCCTCATGTGGCAAGTGGTCAAAGCTACCACCCGCCGATGCATTAACCATTTCCTTAGTCCGGGAGAGAAGGGTTTGAAAAAAGGTTTGGGTCGTGTACCAAGGTGGTATCCTGTGGTGTGGGCATTTAGCAAGCAAATCTTGGTATCTATCCCAAGCTTCTCCCAAAGATTCTCCCTCGTCTTGTTGAAACTGAGTTATCTCATTCCGGAGCATCGCGGTCTTGGAGGATGGGTAGTATTTGGCAAGGAAAGCCGTTGCCAAGTCGTCCCATGTGGTGAATGTATTTGGAGCATGGACATTTAGCCACCTATCGGCCTTGTCGGTTAAGGAATAGGGGAAAAGCATAAGCCTTAGTGTCTCCTCGGGTACTCCGGTTTTCTTTATCATTGCGACTTTACCCTTGAACTTTCTCAAGTGCCCATGAGCATCTTCGTGGGAAGCCCCGCTAAAGGCATTCTTTTCGATTGAACTCATTTGCGAAGGGTGTATTTCGAAATTTTGAGGAACAAGGACCCCGAAGTTGATTGGATTGGTGGTGTCATTGTGATTGGGCCGGTTATGATCACGAAGAGCGGCCATTATGTGAATTGGATGGTTGTTTGGAAAGTGTGGTGATTGTGGTGGTGATTGATAAAACGGATTGTCAAAACTTTCGGATGTTGGGCTAGGATTGCTTTGATTGGGACTTGGTGGTTCGGATGAAGAGGGGTTGTTTTGGCTAGTAGATGCTTGGGACGCAATTCTTACCCTTGCAATGGTTTTCCTCCTTAAAGCCCGAAAGAGCCTCTCCGGTTCGGAAGATGACAACAAAGAGTTAGAGTCACCCCTAGGCATAAAACTTAGCAAACAAATTAGTCGTCCTAGTGCTTGTTAAACACTAGGGTGAGCAATAAAACAAGCACACTACAATTAACTACCAAATCTTTGATCAAAACAAAACAAGTTCAACTAACTCTAGACTAAAACTAAAACTAAACTACACAACTTCTAAACACCGTCCCCGGCAACGGCGCCATTTTGATGGCCGGTTTTTGTCGTCGATTCCGGCACCAAAAACAATTTTTAAACTCCCAAATTAAGTAGTATAATTTAGGGTCGAACCCAAAAGACGGTGGGGAAGTTGTATATTTAAGTTCTAGTTCGAGCTCGAGTTGGGTAATAAGTTTGTGATTGATTAACAACTACTAAAGATAAATTAAAGCAAAAGTGTCAAGATGAAATTGATGATAAGGAGGACTAGGGTGCCGGGGGTCACCTAGGTAAGTCGGTAGCCAAACGTAAGGCAACGGTCTCGTGTCACTTCTATGGTAAGTCTAGGGTCATCTCTTCTCTCGAGTCGACTACCCTTAGGTCAAGACTAGTCCTAGCTTTCGCTACAAACCAAGCTAACCTAACACATAAGCATGCTCATGAAACTCAAGACCATCGTCTAAAGCAAACAAAGCGAAGACTAATACCCAACCGTCGTTGAGGCAATTCGTCGAACACGTAACATGCAAGATGCGAAAACTTAACCAAAGAAGCAAACAAGACTAAACCTAAGCATTTTTCATGGCTACTAACTACCCAAGCAAACCCCTAACCCTAGAATGAAACTACTCACACATGATTAAAGAAGAAACATGAACAAATGAGGAATTGATGATAAACATTATGAGAAATGATAGAGGTAAACAATTAAACAAGCAAAACTTAAAGGAAATGCAAAGATAAAGTAAAGATGAAGAAGATTATACCATCAACTAAGGAAAAGGAAATGACTTGGATGACAAGTTGAAGGATTCTTTCAAATCCCCCAAAAATACAACCCAAATAATCTACTACAAATGCTTAAAAACAAACTCAAGGAGAATCCTCTAGAGAGATTAACTAATAAATAAGGATTAAGTAAAGATCTAAATAAGATTAAAGTATTTTTGAGAGTTTTTGAGTCTAAGTGTTAAGTATTCAAAACAGTAGAAACCCTAGAAAAATGTGCAAAGTAACGTAATAAAGAAGTGTGTGAATGAAAGACTAAGTGCGGGTTTATATAGTGCGTGAAAATCTGAAAAGCGACTCTCAGCCGGTCGACCGGCTGCCGGTCTGTGACCGGCTGAGAGTCCAAATTTGGACTTCTGAAACTTTCTTCTTTTCTCTTCAATGGTCAGGTACTGCCAGCCGGTGGGCCGGCCGCCGGTTGTCCACCGGCTGGGGATGCAAAATCAAGGGCCTGTCTTGATATGAACGAAGGCGAGGAAGATGGGGTCCCAGCCGGTCAGCCGGCTGCCGGTTGGCCACCGGCTGGGGACCCAAATCCCAAGTTCTGCATTTTTCCTCAATTTCAAGGCTTAGGGGCTCCCAGCCGGCGGACCGGCTGCCGGCCGACCGGCTGAGGACCCCATTTCTTCATTTCCCCTCCTTTCCTCCTATTTTGCTCCCGTTTCTTTATTCCCGCGTCAAGCCCTACATCATGTCAACAAACATGTAGAAGAGGGATATCGGGTACAAAAAGGGGCGAAATCATGTCAAACGGGGGTGAAACGGGATCAAAACAAAAGGAAAACAAGAGAAAATAATGACTGAATTTGGGCTCATCAACCATCAACCAACGTCACAAAATGATTACCTGAGTTATCAGCTCAAGTGGGTAATCAAGGACCAAAACGATGTAATGTTAATCAGTTCACTTTGTGGTGTTCAAAATTGGCGTACAATTCCACATGAAAAACAAAACATTTTATATCATAACAATAAGGTTGAATAGAGTACACGAGAAAATGAATTATTACATGAATTCATAAAAGAGTACTACAACTTAGGAACACATCCAATTCCCATGGAATGAATGTGCCCTTCATGCTTATCACGTGGTAATGCTTTTGTGAGAGGATCAGCTATGTTGTCATCCATAGCGATCTTATCAATTAAAATCTCCTTTTGCTCCACGTAATCTCTGATTAGATGAGCTTTCCGTTGTACATGCCTAGCCTTGTTGCTAGACTTATGCTCCTTAGCTTGGAAGATGGCACCGCTATTGTCACAATAAACGGTGATTGGGTCATTCGAACTAGGCACTACCGAGAGTCCTTGTAAGAATTGACGCATCCATATTGCTTCCTTAGCTGCTTCCGAGGCGGCATAGTACTCGGACTCAGTCGTAGAATCTGCTGTAACACTCTGTTTAGAACTTTTCCAGCTGACAGCAGCGCCATTAAGAGTAAAAACGAATCCAGACTGAGATTTCGAGTCATCTCGATCCGTTTGGAAGCTAGCATCTGCGTAACCCGTGGCGCAGAGCGTCGAGTCGCCTCCGTAAGTCGATCCCCAATCTTTAGTCCTCCGTAGGTACTTAAGAATGTTTTTCACGGCCATCCAGTGTTGTTCACCTAGATGAGCTTGGAATCGACTTGTCATACTCAATGCATATGCAACGTCAGGACGTGTGCATATCATGGCATACATGATCGATCCTATTGCCGAAGCATAAGGAATCTGACTCATGCGCTCTTTCTCTTCCAATGACTTAGCTTCTTGAGTCTTGCTTAAGTGAAGCCCAGGAGTCATAGGAAGGAACCCCTTCTTGGAGTTCGTCATGCTGAATCTCTCTATAATCTTATCTATATAAGACTCCTGACTGAGAGACAACATCCGTCGTGATCTATCCCTGTAGATACTGATGCCCAAAATTCTTTGTGCCTCTCCCAGATCTTTCATCTGGAAATGGTTTTTCAACCATGCTTTAACCGAAGATAAGAGAGGTATGTCATTCCCAATCAAGAGTATGTCATCGACATACAGTACTAGGAATACAATCTTGCTCCCACTCGACTTGATATGGAGACATGGTTCCTCGACTGATCGAATGAACCCATTCTCTTTTATCACTTGGTCGAAGCGATGATTCCAACTCCGCGATGCTTGCTTAAGTCCATAGATGGAACGCTTAAGCTTGCAAACTTTCTTAGGATGTGCTGGATTGATAAAACCCTCGGGTTGTACCATGTACAACTCTTCCTCCAAATAACCGTTTAAGAAGGCGGTTTTAACGTCCATTTGCCATATTTCATAATCATGAAATGCGGCGATCGCTAAGATAATCCGAATGGAACGTAGCATGACTACGGGTGCAAAGATCTCATCATAGTGCAAGCCTGGCACTTGAGTGAAACCTTTAGCAACTAGTCTAGCCTTGTGGATATCTTGTTGTCCTTCCACGGCATGCTTTATCTTGTAAAGCCATTTGCATTGAAGGGGACGTACCTTTGCAGGTAGGTCCACAAGATCCCACACGTTGTTCTCATACATGGAGTCCATCTCGGATTGCATGGCTTCTAGCCATAGCTTTGAGTCAGAACTAGTCATGGCACCTTTATAGGTTGTAGGTTCATTACCCTCTAGGAGTAAGACGTCATCTGTATCGTGTTCCTCGACCATACCAATGTATCTGTCCGGAGGAATAGAGACTCTTCCCGACCTCCTAGGTTCCTCAGGAATATCTACCGCAGCCTCGGTTGAAGGAACTGTTTCCTCCAATGGTTGCTCGGCAGTTGGTTCTTGAACCTCCGATAACTCGAAGGTTCTATTACTCGACTTGTTCTCGAGAAATTCTTTCTCTAAGAACGTCGCACTAGCCGCAACAAAAACACGTTGTTCGGTTGGCGAGTAGAAGTAATGACCAAAAGTTCCCTTTGGATAACCTATAAAGTATGTCTTGACCGATCGCGGTCCGAGCTTATCCTCGTGTCTCCACTTGACATAAGCCTCGCAGCCCCAAACCCGTATAAAGGACAAGTTAGGGACCGTTCCCTTCCATAATTCGTATGGAGTCTTGTCAACAGCTTTAGACGGACTTCGGTTAAGTATTAGAGCGGCCGACAAAAGAGCATAGCCCCACAATGAATCAGGCACGACGGTGTGACTCATCATGGATCGAACCATATCGAGTAGAGTTCGATTTCTCCGTTCGGACACACCATTTAATTGTGGTGTTCCAGGTGGAGTTAACTGTAGCACGATGCCACAGTCTTTAAGGTGTTGATCAAACTCGTGTGAAAGATACTCACCACCACGATCAGAACGTAGTGCTTTAATCTTTCTACCCAGCTGGTTCTGTACCCGATTCTGGTATTCTTTGAACTTGTCAAATGATTCACTTTTATGTTTCATCAAGTAGACATAGCCATATCTACTCAAATCATCCGTGAGAGTGATGAAATACCTATAGCCTTCTCGTGCGTTGATCGACATAGGGCCACATACGTCCGTATGTATGAGTCCTAATAGGTCGGCAGCGCGCATTCCAACACCTTTGAAGGAAATACGAGTCATCTTGCCGATGAGACATGATTCACACGTGCCATATGATTCGAAATCAAAGGGCGAGATAGCTCCGTTCTGTATGAGCTGTTTTACGCGTTTCTCATTTATGTGTCCCATACGACAATGCCATAAGTAAGTTTGATCTTTGTCACCTACCTTTAACCTTTTATTATTCACATGTAATATCTCGGTGGTTTGATCTAAAACATAAATTCCATTCATGGAAACTGCCTTGCCATAAATCATATTGTGTAAGGAGAAAATACAGCTATTATTCTCTATTACAAATGAAAAGCCGAGTTTGTCAAGCGCAGAAACTGAAATAATGTTTTTGGACAAACTAGGAACATAATAACAGTTATATAAAAATAACTCGAATCCACTTGGAAGCTGGATCACGTATGTTCCCTTCGAGACTGCAGCAACACGTGCTCCATTCCCGACACGCAGGTCCACCTCACCCTTGATTAGGGGTTCTTGGTTTCGGAGGCCCTGCACATGATTACATAGATGAGAACCACAACCAGTATCAAGTACCCAAGTTCCGCAACTTGCGTGGTTAATCTCAATCATGTGAATAAAAGAAGAAGCATACCATCAGGAGTAACGCGGCCTGCCTTAATGTCCTCGCGATACACGGGGCATGAGCGCCTCCAATGCCCAGTCTTGTGGCAATGGTGACATTCCATGCTAGTATCCTTACTCTTTGTTTTGCCCTGTGAGTTGCTTGACTCACCTGGCCCACTCTTAGTAAATCCTGACTTCTTAAACTTGGGCTTGCCTACTGTTAGGTCGCCCTGAGCTTTAGCTTTACCCTTACCCTTACCCTTACTGGAGATCATGAGAACATCTTGCTTCATGCTCCCACTCATTTTCAGATCCTTCTCAGTCTGTACGAGAAGGGAGTGGAGCTCATGAGGAGTCTTGTTCATGTCGTTCATGTAGTAGTTGGCCCTAAAGAGGGCGAAACCATCATGAAGCGAATGAAGCATCCGATCAACGATTATGTTCTCACTGATCTTGCAGTTTAGGGCCTCCAGTTTTTCGATATTTTCAATCATGTGAAGAATATGTGGGCTAACTGCTTGGCCCTTCTGGAGTTTCGCCTCAAAGAAGCGACAGGTATGCTCATAAGAAACGATTCTCGGAGCCTTTGAGAATTCGTTAGTGAGCGTGGTGAAAATCTTGTTTGCACCATGGGATATGAAGCGTCTTTGCAAATTGGATTCCATTGCATAGATGAGTACGTTCTTTATCGCACCCGCTTCCATGACGAAGTCGCTATGAGTGCGAACTTCGTTAGCTCTAGCTCCAGTTCCTGGGTGTGGCGGAATGGGCTCAGTTAAGTACTTGAGCTTTCCGTCAGCAATGGCAGCATTCCGTAGTGCTGCCTCCCAGTCAGAGAAGTTTGACCCATCATTCCTCAGTCTTGTCGACTGATTCATGGAGTCCATGAAGGCTTTTAGCCAGGATTCACGTGCTAGCTTGGCACTTGGCATTGGGTCTTCACCAGCCATTTAGTTATACAGCAGTTTAATTGAACGTGTTCTAGACTGAAAAGAAGATAAAACAAAACCATATAAGCAACTCATTGTTGTGATTTAAGTCTATATTAAATTGAATTTAAACTCGTAGACTCATGCATTTATATAATTGATCTCCCTCAAGAATTATATAAATGATCCCAAGACTCAATTTCCGTATATTGATAAGCCCACAGTTTGGCTAATTCCAATCGTTGGAACTCTTGGTCGATAGATTTCCGTAAATCCTATCTATTAGTCCATCTCAGTCACTAGATAGTATCGAGTGACCATAATGTTGAGATAAAATAAATCATCTGTTCCCACTTACCCGACGTAGAAGGGGTCATATTATGCCTACCGACGAAGAAGGGATTCATGGGAGGCTGATTTATAAAGACTAGTCTCAATTTTTGGTTATACGAGGAAGACCCCATCAACTTTTATTTATTCATATTAAGTGAACTAATATCTAGCAAATGCGTGAATGAATTAAATAAAGTGATGGCTTTGCAATTGACATGTGACATCTGTATTGTCACAGAAAACTAACGCGTAACCTCTACATGAGTCAGTTTTCAGGCATGATATAGGTGGTTTGGTTTTAGGCGGAATATGATGCAAGCTATTATCGATGAAAGCATAAAATGAAAGCAATAAACGTAAATAAAAAGTCCTAGTGTGACCTATCCTACCAAAATAAACATAAAACAACTTGGAATCCACCGTTGGACCCTAGAAGCTTGTCTTGATGTTCCATCTTGGTCCTTGCAGCGGGAGTGAGCATCCGGTCTCCGTCTTGTCTTTGGTCTTCACAAAATTACTAATTTAAATTACAAAAGTAGTCCTAGATACATTCTAATTTAAATACAAAAGTAATTACATGGCAAAAACCCAAAACGGAGATTCAAGATCTCAAGATTACAAGCAAGACTGTGTCCCATCATTACGGTGACACAATCTTCTAAGGCCACACTAAGTTACAACCGTTTGCAAAATTAAATACGTTATTGAAAGCATTCATTAGACATTCAACAAGACGATAAATAAATTTCATCAACTAAATTAAAATTCATACATGACATAATACTGTTATTATGATTAACAAATTTTTACCAAACCACCTTTTAGGATTAAAATTATGTGATTATACCGTTTTAACCACTTTAATTTTAATAAGTTTATAATCCTATTATTTTAAACCGTTTTAAAATAATATGTATCAAACGAGGGTGAATCGTTTCACAAAATTAATAATATACTATTTCCGTATATAGTATATTACTAAAGGCCATGTGAAAATAAAACATGTTATTTTCGGAAATAAAAAAAAACCGAGTCTGTTACAGGGGTGGTCTACCGACCCAAAAAACAGGTCTACCGACCACCTGACGATTTTTTTTTTTTTTTTTTTTTTTTTTTTTTTTTTAAAGCAGAATGGTCGACCGACCCGAAAAACAGGTCGACCGACCACAAAACACGAAACCGAGTTTCTGAACACGATTTCTCACAAAAGATAAACTGTCGAAACAGAAAAACACGCAGGAGGCGGTCGACCGACCGCAACGGGGGGTCGATCGACCGACTTAGCGGCAGAAGACGATTTTTCAGGTTTTAAAACTTACGAAAAACACAAAGGTAAAATTTTCATGGCCTGGCTCTGATACCACTTGTGGGGAATAAAGCGCGTATTCGCCCTAAACTTGCAGGATTATAATGAAAAATACAGTTGTGTTTATAGTCATAAGATTAAAAAGGATAAGAAAAGAAGTACAACCTTTGGTCCTTGTGCGAAAGGCCTAAGAACATGAATTAACACAAATTCCCTCCTATAACTTGCACCCAAGACTTAGAATGAGACGTGGCCGCGTGTGCTAGAAATCCTCTCCAACTGCCTTGCAATATTGGGAGAGCTATTTAGGTTTTAGATGTGAGATCTGAGGTTTTGGGAGAAGAATGCTCTCAAAACCCTAATTTTTCCTTGAGATTTGTTTAAACAGTGAAACAAGAGTCCCTGACATAAGGAGAGTCCTCCTCCTTATGTAGCTCTTTTGGCCGAAATTTCCAATAGGGTAGGAGTGGGCTTTCCACTCTTACCTTATTCTAATTTGTGAGTCGACCCATTTAGCTAAACTTTATTCGCGGGTTTTGTTTATAAATCGTATGCATGTTATCAGATATTAATGCAGTCGATGTATTAATAATGGTCTGATAAAATTACGATATTGTATAATTACCCAAATCAATATAACTGTTTATATTAATACGCGAATACAATATTTAATTAAATATAACCGTTTATATTTAATTTTACGAATTAATCATGCAATCCGTATTAGCTAAAATTATTTAATCCGTATTAAATAATAATCTCAACATCTTATTGACTAATTTAATAGTCAATACCTCTGACTAACTGTTTAGTCATATCCGGCATAAATGTGATTGTATTTTCATACCTTCACATCTCTCAAACGTGTCCTATAGGTGTGACGTATAGGGACCAGTTGATCACCGCCATCCGTATGACAATAACCTCAAACTTATCTAGCAAGCCAACCGTTATTGATAAACGTGGATCAACTGGTAATAATACAAAAGTATGCCCTTGTGATCCTTAAAGAGATTTAATAAGTCATTGTACTTAATTGTCAAGGACACCAGCCCCAACAGAAGTAAGATGTCCTTTGAAGTCAAAGGCGCACTAGGACTAAACATGATATACAACTTGCTCAAATTAATCATCTGCCCAGAGGCATTCTCAAAATCCTTAAATAGATCATGAAGGGATTCAAAGGCAGTAGTAGTAGCTTTGCAATACAGGAGGGCGCCATCGGCGTAAAATAAATGAGAAATAGTGGGTGCGTAGCGAGAGATCTTCAACCTCGTAAGGTAATTGGATGTCTCCGCATGATTTAATTGTCGAGATAAAATCTCCATGTAAAGGATGAAGAGATATGGGGACAAATGATCAACTTGATAGAGTCCACGAGAAGGGCGGAATACTTATGAGGGTTCTCCATTGAGAAGAATGGAGAAACTAACAGTAGAAATACTTTCCCAAATAATGTTCAACAAGAAGACTGGAAATCCCATACGACGCATCGTTGCCATCAGGATAGTCCAGGAGATACGGTCAATAGCTTTTTGCATGTCGAGCTTGAGAAACGCATAACAGTTATTAACTTTTTTTGTCTTGTTAACGTAATGTAAAACCTCATGAGCAACACAACACAACCGTCAGACATTAGCCTGCCAGGAACAATAGGCCTGCTGAGAGTCAGAGAGGAGTTGATAACCTTCTTGAGGCGGTTAGCAAGGCACTTGGAGGCAATACGATATATAACATTAAACAGACTTATTGGGCGGAAATGAGAGACTAACTCGGGCTGATCAACCTTGGGAATTAGAACTGTTGGAAACTAAGGTAGTCTCTACTAACATGTTCAAGTTATTTAGTCTTACTAATTTAACTAATTAATCTCATATAAATTAGTCGATCTTATGCATGCAATACTATATGCGGAACAATAACGGAAAGGGCCTTACAAACGGTCCAAAAGCGTGCTTAGGACGATCCTCCACGGAGCAACCAAAATAGCTTGCCTCCTTTACGTTGCACCCAAGACCTACCCTTAAACACCGAAGACCGAACACGAGCTAGGTGACGGAAATGGTTGCCTTAAAACCGTGTACTAATAACAATATATTAGTATACTACAAATATTATCTAAGTAATATTTTAGGAGGTTGTTGTATTTTCTTGCTCTAGAAAATGCATAAGGATTCAACCATCAACATGTGATAGAGTATCATGTATTTATATTAGAAGAGTGTTGGGGTTGTGGTGTTAGACGTGTGAATAGAGCATAAGGAAGAGATTTTGATGCTCTTTTGTCTCTTTTGCTCTTAAGGTTGCATGCCTACAACTTGTGTATCAAGGCAACATGATTATGTCTATAATTAACTACAAGCAACCCATAATCACACAATATCACACGACACACATTATGTAAAATGGACCTTCATTTCACAAAATGTAATTTGCACAATTGTATAATATGTGACATCTTATGTGACATAATTAATTGTATTAATTTAAAATATATTTATCATATAAATAATATTTCTAAATTAATTAAATCATATTTAACAAATTATTAATTATTAAGTAATTTGAAATTACTGTCCCAACATATGGTTATCGTAATAATCGTCGATACGATATATTAACAACATTTGTTATAACCATGAACCATTCTCATTCTAATTTCGACATTTCATAAATGTCGATTAATATTTGACAATCGACACATTTCAATTTCAAATATAAATCTTACTTTAAGATTCAACCTCTGAATTCTCAATATACGGTTTTAAGAATATCGATCAATCTGTATCCTATACAATTAATCAATATATATTATTTAAGGGGTCTGTCCTATAGGTGTGACCTAAAGGGATCAACTGACTACCACCGTCATAAGACAGTAATGTTAAACTCTAGTCAGCCAATCATTACCGATTAATGTTGGTCAGTTGACTAAATCAATATTGGATCGTCCCTTGCATATTCATTTCATAAGATTTATGACAATGATTTTTATCACTGTCGTGATCGCACTATTGTTGAGGACACATTTCCCAACAATCTCCCACTTGTCCTCGACAAGTGTGCGTCACCAATTCTCTTGTCCTATTACGTCATCTCCCACTCAATGCAAGGTGTCTTCCAGGTCGTACTTGCATTTGATCATATCTTGAGCGGTTTTCTCGATCTGGAGATTTAACTGTTTTGACCGGAATTATCTACCATAGATACCTTCCGAGCGTGGCCACGCATTTTCAGTTAAACTTCTCCTCGAGTGGCCCTGAGATTTAAGACAACCCCGACGAGGGACTGGACAATTCCTATCCTACTGTTCCCTTCGACTAACACAGTCCATCATGACCCAAAAGAAGCCCATTTGACCCCCTTTATTAACGGTTGATCGTAGAGCTAAAATCAAAGTCAATCTGAGGCTGCATCACCTTGGGCGAATAGTCTCAAGTCAAAGAATCGACTTATGTGAATAATATAGTAGCTCTCGCCACGACCAGGCTAATTATAAAATTTCCAGAACTCTATAAGCGGTCACTAAATGCCCGACAAAGTGCCTCTTGCAGTCTGCCTATGTGATCGACTAGTCATCCCATATGACTCACATTGTAGTCGCTTCGAGACGTCACCTCATACAAGCGACTATGGGCTATACTAAGTTAATCCAGTTCACTTATGGGGTTCAAATTGTCTCTTACAACCCATTTGGATTTCACAAAGTATAAATTGTGAGTTAATATTAATAATAATAACTCAAACGATAAGAGTGATTGTTATGTGCGAACAATCAATACGATATTGTTGCTCCACATAAACAATCTTTGATGATCATACATCAATTTGTATTAATGGTTTGTTATGTGAATATACCCTATCTTCACATCTTTTAAACCTACAAATTTCGGTTTCCTTTTGACTCATATTATCTCGCATAATATGATCTTATTCAAGTACATTTCAAGTCTTTTATACTTGACTCGAGTCTCCTTACTTTAAGGAAGCTCCCACTGTTTTCTTAAAACTCATGACATGTTATCCTCATGAACATAGTCATATTGTACTCGAATTTATATTGTAGTTTACCTAAATTCGATCTACTAGTTCTCCTCGAGAAACTTATATCGAAATAGGGCTTTATTTCAACTTATGGCATTTTGATCAAGGTTATATGAATTAACATTTTCATGTCTCGGATTCAAATCCAAACCTTGTAAACTGATCGGTGACGTTTCATTATCATATAATAAACTCACTTATGATTTATGTTCTTAACATACATTTATTTAGAATTGAAAACCTTATATTCTTTAACCTTTAAAGAATCACCATTCTCTCTAAATGGTAGGTTTCGTTTCCTTAATAACTTTTCTCCCATTCAACTTTATAGTTAATAACTCCCACTGATTAGGTAATATCTTCAAACATTTTCTCAACTCATAATGAACATTTCATTTTGATTTACTTCAAACATTTTCTCAACTCGCTATGAACATTTCATTTTTCATTTTCCTTCCCACGAGATCGGGAGACGATTTCTCCTCTATTATCTTTATAAAACAGAAACATTAACATCATGGAAACGAGTTTCTTCCGTTAACACTCGCGGTTCCCTTTGTCCTCTCTGGGAACTAATGACAATATATGGAACATTTCCTTTTGTGTCCTCGCGTAGTTTCTTCTGTGTCCTATCGTAGTTTCTTCTATCCAATCTCTTAGAGTTTTTCTCAAGGACTCCTCATAGGACTCTTCTCTAATATCCTATGTTTAATTCATTGGTTTACGGGCGTAGAATTTCTCCCACTCTATCCTTTAAAATAACCATTATTTAAGAAGGATAGCATTTTCGCCCGTCAACAATGTATTGGATAAAGAATTATGTGAGTTGTGAGACTTTAGAATTCTCATTCGTTTAAGGTAATCATCTTATAACGAACTGATGTTCTTATGTTTGAATTTGAAGTATTTCACGGGATGCAATTCTCTTTTTTAAGTAAGTCGTATTACTTTTATAATGATCCTATCATTTCTTTCGTACGGTGAATCATTCAAGGTACTTTATTACGATCTATGAAAATCGTATCAACTCATGTTATGTATCATAAAAGCATTTTAAAACAACCAAATATGTTTGATTAAGAACAAAAGAATGACTTGGGTTGAAAACCAAGTCACCACTATTACAACCATTGTTTCAACAAGATTCTTGTCGTACAAGAAATACAAAGTTCTTAAATTAAAATGCAAAAAGAAAGAAGACATCAAATGAAAATTAGAGCCATGCTCTTTATGTCTTCAATCTCGGATGCTACCTTAGCCATCCATGGAAGGAACTTCAAGTTTCCTTCTCTTTCTCCTTGCCCTTATCTTTGGTAGGAGCCCCTTTAAAACAATTTATAAACGGGTGAGAATCAATAACTTGTATCAATATACAAAAATTGATTAAATAACATGAATTAGACGAGAATTTATACCTACTGCAAGAACTCTTCCGGCTTTGAGGTCATTGAGATACTTCGGGCAATTCCGCTTCCAATGCCCCATCTTAGTGCAATAATGGCACTTGTCATCAACCTTTGACGACGATGAAGAAGAAGCACCTTTCGTAAAAGTCTTCTCCTTAGGAGATGCGGGTTTGAAAGCTTTGACATTTTTACCCTTGTTAGCCTTGCGCTTAAACTTCCCCTTGCTTTTCTTCTCGATATTTAGTACATCCTTCGTGGAACTCTCATTAAGTCCCATATCCCTCTCCGCTTGGACTAACATCTTATGTAACTCGTCCAAGGAGGTTTCTTGATTGCGCATGTTATAATTTACCCGAAATTGAACATACGATTTCACTTTGTTTAGGGAGTGAAGGATTTTGTCAACAATAAGCGAGTCGGGAACATTCACCCCTTGCAACTTCAAGGTTTCGGCTAGCTCAACCATTTTGAGCACATGAGGACTAACCCTTTGACCTTCCTTTAAGGTCAAATCAAAGAATGCGGAGGCCGCCTCATATTGGATTACCCTAGGAGCTTGCGAAAACATGGTCGCAATCTTAGTGTAAATCTCATTAGCCGTGGCTAGCTTAATCATTCTTCTTTGGAGATCCGGCTCCATCGAAAATATAAGCACGTTCTTCAAAGCATGTGACTCTTTCATGTAGGCCTCATAGGCCTCACGAGTTGCTTCCGATGAACGAGCACCGGGAGTGGGAGGAGCGGCAATGGTAAGATAACGAGTCTTATCGTCGGCTTCCGCGGCCAACACCAATTGGGCGTCCCAATCTTTAAAATTGGCGCCATGCTTCTCAAGCTTGCAACGATCCATAAAAGACCGAAGCCATGAAACGTGATGTGGGAGTGGTGGAGCGTTATTTGCCATTTGATTGATAGTCGAAAAAATGAACTACAAATGAAAATAAAGGAATTAAAAAACACAATTATCGTTTTAATAATTAAACTTGTAAATTTTAAACAAGTTAAGCATCTACTTAATGATCTCTTACCCAATTAAGTAAATGATCCCGAGACCCAAATACATACTAACTCGGGCACGGTTTAGCCGATACATCCCTCATTAATATGACTCGGTAGATTAACTCCTTAATCGATTCTACTTTTAGAACTCTCGGTCGATAAAATTACACTAATTCTTATCTTAGCCTGAACTTATTACCACTACGGTGGCTCGAATACCTTCGTCGAGATCAACCAAATTTCAAGAATAATTAATCATATTACCCCACTTCACCAACGTAATAAGGTTTGCACCCCGGTTTAGCCGAGCCTACTCCCTTATGAAGAAGATCCTTCGCGGGTTCTTTACTTTTTGGTAAGGCTATGTCTCGATTTTTAAATAACGTAAGAGATCTTGTCAATTTATTATCTATCCCCTTTAAGTGAACTAAGTCGGTGAATTATCGATAATTTAATTGACACGGTCGATAAAATCGATGAAATGCATGAGTTTGAATGACGATTTGGCTATGCATGCAAACATAATAAGCATAAATAAAAACATAAAAACTTAAAAGCATAAATAAAACCCTAGTATGGCCTTTCCTAAAATAGAAAATAAAGTAAATTTCAAATTCGGAAACCAACTCCTTTGGTCCCTTGAACTTCACACGCGGCACGCATCCCAAGTCAAACTCCGTCTTGGTCGGAACTCCTTTCCGAAATGGCACCGTCTTCTAGGATCTCCGGAATTACAAATAATTACAAATTTTCTATCTATTTTATACATTATAAAATAAAATAAAACAATAAAATAAAGTGATACGAGATCACATTAAATTACAACCGAATCGATAAACCCTTACATTACGGGAAATATCGATTAAAATCTAAGGCCATACTAAGTAAATTACATAGTTCCAAAATTACGTAAATAAAATATGACATTCATAAATAATAATTAAATATGCAATGCTTATGTAAAATGCAAAACCTAAGCCAAATCGTCCTATTTAAACACGTTTTAAATATCGTTATTCGTAATAACACGGTTTTATGGAATAACGTGATTTAAACAATTTTAAAATCACTAATCACTCTATGAATCATTATTCATGATTTGGTTAAGTTTCCTAACACATTTTAGGATTCAAAATTTAGTCTTACTCAAATTTCGAAAAAACTTAACTTTTATTTTAATATTGTTCGGTTTTAATCGGTTTTACGGGAAATAGCATTAAAATAATCAAACGAGTCATAAAAATTTCGAAAATTCAAAATTCAAAATTTTGAACATACTGAAAATTTTCTAAAATTTCAGATCCTTAAAATTAAATATTTTCGAAATATGCCCTTTTATTTCGTAAAATAAGTCGTGTACATGCAAATTAATCGGAAAAATTCAAAATTACTTCAAAAATTATGAAATAAAATACCAATATAATTTTTACATCTTCCTAGACACTCAAAGTGACTGAAAATTGCTGGAAAAACAGATGCACACTGATTTAGGGCAGAAAAGTAATGATTATGACTCCTTAAACACTCAATATCAACTTTAACTCTTTAAAATTAAAATTAAAGTTTCAGAAACTTTTGACACTAAATAAAAATATGTTGATGATCATATGTAATATGACTAATATGGGTGAATGTTTCGGACCATTTTAGCAACATTTACTATTTTTAATAATTCGTGTCATATATTACGCGATTTTACCGATTAAAATCATTTCTCATGCAATATTCGAGATTAAAAGCTCAAAATTTACATGCATGCTAGAAATAATATATGTGACACTATATTAAATTTTTATGTTCAAATTCGAACTTAAACTATTTAAGCTAAAATATGTCACTAATATTACGATTTTTACGATAAAAATCAATATTCATGCAATATTAACGAAAAATTTCTGGAAAATTCATCATATATTTTAAATATTGCATGTGACATGTACAAAAATTTTTATAGTTAAATTCATAATATAACTATTTATCCCATATTTAACTCATTTTATGACTATTTAACCATTAAAAATCATAAACCATGCATAAAACCTTCAATAATTTCGAAAATTATATATTCATAATATATTAAATGCATGTGAGAACATATTTAAAATTCATGGCCAGAAACATTATTTAGCTATTTTTCCCAAATAAAAACATTTTAACCGATTTATTGCATGAATTAACCAATTTAATTACAATGATGAACAATATTATTCCATAAATCATCAAAATGACTTAAAACTATTTTAAGACCAGAAAGTATACATGCAATATGATTTTCGTGCATATCCTATATGTACTACTCATTTTCGTTTTTAATTAAAATCGTATTTTCTCGCAAAAACGTAAAAATCGAGTTGCATGCAAGCAACCTAATGCTCTGATACCAATTGTTGGAAACTAAGGTAGTCTCTACTAACATGTTCAAGTTATTTAGTCTTACTAATTTAACTAATTAATCTCATATAAATTAGTCGATCTTATGCATGCAATACTAGATGCGGAACAATAACGGAAAGGGCCTTACAAACGGTCCAAAAGCGTGCTTAGGACGATCCTCCACGGAGCAACCAAAATAGCTTGCCTCCTTTACGTTTCACCCAAGACCTACCCTTAAACACCGAAGACCGAACACGAGCTAGGTGACGGAAATGGTTGCCTTAAAACCGTGTACTAATAACAATATATTAGTATACTACAAATATTATCTAAGTAATATTTTAGGAGGTTGTTGTATTTTCTTGCTCTAGAAAATGCATAAGGATTCAACCATCAACATGTGATAGAGTATCATGTATTTATATTAGAAGAGTGTTGGGGTTGTGGTGTTAGACGTGTGAATAGAGCATAAGGAAGAGATTTTGATGCTCTTTTGTCTCTTTTGCTCTTAGGGTTGCATGCCTACAACTTGTGTATCAAGGCAACATGATTATGTCTATAATTAACTACAAGCAACCCATAATCACACAATATCACACGACACACATTATGTAAAATGGACCTTCATTTTACAAAATGTAATTTGCACAATTGTATAATATGTGACATCTTATGTGACATAATTAATTGTATTAATTTAAAATATATTTATCATATAAATAATATTTCTAAATTAATTAAATCATATTTAACAAATTATTAATTATTAAGTAATTTGAAATTACTGTCCCAACATATGGTTATCGTAATAATCGTCGATACGATATATTAACAACATTTGTTATAACCATGAACCATTCTCATTCTAATTTCGACATTTCATAAATGTCGATTAATATTTGACAATCGACAAATTTCAATTTCAAATATAAATCTTACTTTAAGATTCAACCTCTGAATTCTCAATATACGGTTTTAAGAATATCGATCAATCTGTATCCTATACAATTAATCAATATATATTATTTAAGGGGTCTGTCCTATAGGTGTGACCTAAAGGGATCAACTGACTACCACCGTCATACGACAGTAATGTTAAACTCTAGTCAGCCAATCATTACCGATTAATGTTGGTCAGTTGACTAAATCAATATTGGATCGTCCCTTGCATATTCATTTCATAAGATTTATGACAATGATTTTTATCACTGTCGTGATCGCACTATTGTTGAGGACACATTTCCCAACAAGAACAATATGAGTTTTATTCCATTCTTTTAGCATAACCCCCGAGCTGAGAAAACGCAAAATTGTCGAAGTGACTAAAGGATCCACAAGTGGCCAGTAAGCTTGAAAGAAACGCGGTGTGATACCATCTGGTCCAGGTGATTTTGAACCATCCATAAGTTGAACCACTGAAAAAATATCATTAGTGGTGAAAAGGGGCATTTAAAAGCAGAAGATCCTCAGGGGATAACAAAGGTAGATAGAAAGGTCGTAAAAAGGAGTCCAAAAAGGAACTAGTAAGGGAAAGAGAGATAGCCCGAGAGGATGTTATAATACCTTGAAAGAAGGGGATAAATTCAGCTGCAAATTTTGAAGGTTCATAAAGCCAGACACCCAAAGATGAACGAATAGCTGTCAGTCGTTGAGTAGTAGAGCGTTGCTTAACCCTATTGTATAGAAATCGGGTAGGTAAACCATCCAAGATTTCATTCCTAATTTTTTCTCTTTGGATTCAGTAACCATGCTGCTTCTTGACTAGCTGTAAAAGTTCGGAGTGTTTAGGATATAATTGGTTGGCAGAAGAGAAATTATCAATATCCAGAGAGAGAGTATCAAATCATTCTCTGTTGAAGACCAGTTGATACCAGATGTTAGACGATGCTTGATCACCCAAATCATGATAGCGAATCTTGTAGCAGCAAGTCTACGAGATAGGATAAACACAGAAGAACCGGTCACATGTTTGCCCCAGGCATGAGAAACTATATCAGGATGAAGTAAACACCAATTATTAAGACGATAGGGACGCTTGACAATTCGATCTTTCTGAGGAAGCCTGAGGATAATTGGTGAATTATCATAAATAAACAGGGGGAGATGCAAAAGAGAGGCGGATTGGAAATGAGAGAACCATTGTGGGCAAGCATATGCACGATCGGTCGCTCCATGATACAAAGATTGCCTTTCTGACCATTAAACCATGTAAACCGGGGACCTGAGAAAGGAATATCCATTAGATTATTAGCCAACTTCCAAGATGTGACGCTGACTGCCCGCGAATAGAAATAGCTCCGCCCAATTTATCGGAGAAAAGTTCAACTTGATTAAAGTCGCCCAACATAAGTAGAGGAGACGAGCCAGAAATTACAGAACTAATTTTATTCCAAAGATCTAGGCGAAAAGGGAAACACAAATGACCATATATAATCATAACTTGTAAGGTTCTTAACCTTGTTATAGTCATACTATATAGATTATCTTATAACTCATATGAACTTATGCATGCATAACAACGAAAACGAGATTAAGAAGGAAAAACCATTTGTTCCTTACCTTGCTATTCTCGGTTTTATGGCACAAGTGAAAACTCCTTCTTCACTTGTTCTTGAGCTTATGGTATGGAAATGATCCTTCTTTTAGCCCTCATAATAGAAGACCTCCAATAGTGATGCACCAAGACACACTCTCTTAAGATTTGTATTTATCTTTGCTAGAAATCAAACACAAATACTAGTTCTTATTATATAATATTACTACTACACAATTAGTATAATATTATCAATTTTGATCTTATCAAATGAGGGATGTCACACAGTTTTGGGAGAGAACAAGATGAACAATTTTATTTCTTTTTTCTCTTTATAAAACCCTAATCAAAACTTGAATGAATAAGTGTATGAGAACAAGGCTTTCTTTTGTTCTTCTCTAGAGGTGGCCGGTTGGTTGGGGTAGAGTGCCCAATACATGGGCGCCTCAATACCTTCAAATGTCTCCCACTCAACCAATGTACTTTCTTGTAAGACAAGGATTTGAATCCCAAACAATGGTTGTATTTTGGATATTAGTGACTTGGTTTTCAACCCGAGTCACTACTTTTGTTCTTAATCAATTCCTTGATTCCTAAAATGAATTGCATGCCTTGTTAAAACATGAATAATGGTGATTTTTATCACGAAATAAGAAACATTGATACGATCAATATAATATAATCAAAGTGTTGATTAAAACGGAGAACTACACCACATGAGATACTTTCAATCAAATTGAGACATCATTAGTTCATTATAAGATTTCCATTTTAAGTGAAAATGAGAATGAGTTCAACACATCTATAAAACTTTTCAAACATTCACATCATTGGTTTAATCGAAAATTACTATCCTTATACAAATAAAGGTTATTGATAAAAGGATAGAGTGGGAGAAAATATTTCGCCCGCAAACCAATGATGTAAATAAAGGATCTTAGAGAAGAATCCTACATGAGAGTCTTAAGAAGAACCCTAAGTGAATGAATAAAAGAAAATACGAGAGGACACTGAAGAAACTACGGGAGGACACAAGAGGAAATGTTCCTTATGTTCATTGTTTCAAAGAGAGGATAAAAGGAAACCCCGTATGAAATCGGAAGGAAAACGGTTCCTTAACAAATGATTTTTCTAAAATTATAAGATAAAAGAGAAGAAATCATCTCAATTCTCTCAATGTAGTTATAAGGGAATATCATGTCATATTCGTCTCGAGGAAACGGAAACATGAAAGATGTGATGTTGATTGAATGGAGGTAGATCACTATAGGGATAGTGATACTATTTCAAGTATAAGCAAATGAGTAACATGCGTGAAGTGAAAGGTTCACTTAAGAAATATCAAATCACTTTAAGAAATCGAGTGATGTTGTTTTTAGTGTGAGCGATATTCATTAGAAATTTGAACGTACCATTAAGAGAGGATGGGTGATTCTTTAAAAGTGTAAAGAATAAGAGGTTCTCAATTCTAGAAGAACAAAATACCTTTTATCATACGATGATGGAGCTTCACGGGAAGGTTTATTATATTGATAATAAAAGATCGCCCATTAGAAATCAAAATGGTTAGATATGAATAACCTTGATCAAATAGCCAAGATGTTTGAAAATAGTAAGAGTGATGAAATTAGTAAGAGTGATGAAATCATTAATAACTACAATATAGAATCATGAATAAAAGGTTTATTCGTAAAACATTAATACAAATTAATGATCGTGTATCAAATGCAATGAAATAGTATTGACTATTTTTGCATGACAATGTCATTTGAGTTATAATTAACTCAAAATAAAAGATACTTTGTCAAAATCCAAATGGGTTGTAAGAGACAATTTTGAACCCCATAAAGTGAACTAGATTGACTTAGTATAGCCCCTAGCCGCTTGCATGAGGTGACATCTCAAAGCGACTAGAATGTAAGGCGACTGATGGCAAGTTCAAGTGTCATAGAGTCATATGTGATGACTAGTCGATCACATAGGCAAACTGCAAGAGACACTCTGTCGGGCAAAGTGACCGCTTATAGAGTTTTGGAAATTTTATAAAAGTCGGCTCGTGGCGAGAGCTGCTATAGTATTCTTATGAGTCAATTCTTAGACTAAAGACTACTCTCCCAAGATGGTACAGTTTTGGCATAACCTTGATCCATTCTCTACGAATTTTCGTAACTGGAGTCAAATGGGATTGCTTTGGGTTGTGACTGACTGTGACTAGTTGAAGGAAGTAGTACGATAGAAATTGTCCACCCCTTGTCAGGGTTGTTCAAATCTCAAGGCCACTCGAGGAGAAGTTAACTGAAAATGCGTGGCCACGCTCGGAAGGTATCTATGGTAGATAATTTCGGTCAAACAGTTATTCTCCAGATCGAGGAAACCACTCATGATATGATCGAATGCAAGTACGACCTCAGAGAGACACCTTGCATTGAGTGGGAGATTGTAATAGGACAAGAGAATTGGTGATGCACACTTGTCGAGGACAAGTGGGAGATTGTTGGGAAATGTGTCCTCAACAATAGTGCGATCGCGTAATTAAATCTCATGACGAGAATGCGCAAGGGATGATACGAAATTATATTAGTCAACTGACCAACATTAATCGGTAATGATTGGCTAGCTAGAGTTTGACATTACTGTCGTAGGACGGTGGTGGTCAGTTGATCCCTTTAGGTCACACCTATAGGACAATTCCGTTAATTGATAAACTGATCAAATGTATATTGATACGAGTTGATCAGATTCCTTAAACTCAAATATTGAGAAATCAGAGGTTAAATCTTAATGTAAGATTTATGTTTGAAATTGAAACATGTCAATTGTCGAACATTAATCGATATTTATAAGATATCGAAATTAGAATGAATCAGGTTGATTATTATTACAAGTGTTGTAAATCGTATTGACGATTATTGAAATGACCATTTTATACATTTAGTAATTATGAATTACTAATCAAATTGTTAAATATGATTTATTTAATTTACAAATGATATTTATTTGATAAATATGCATTTTAAATTAAAACAATTATTTTATGATGTGAGATGTTGGCATTTCACGCATAAGTTTACAATTGTACAAAATGACAATTATAAAATAGAAGTCCATTTTATGAGAAGGTGGTACCGGTTTTTGGTGGTGGTATTTAAAGGGTGTTTTGTATTTTAAGAACATACAAAAACATAAACATTTAGTGTGGCCTGAGAACATTACCTAGTGCCACCCTATGTGCATAGATAAGGTAAAACGCACTCTTGTGGCTTCCCTATGAGGGCTTTCACGGCAAAACACACAAAGCACCATCAAAATGTAATATGGTTCACATCTTATGCATTCATTCATTCTAACTCTTGAAAAATTCCGAGTGTGAGAAATTAAGAAAAGAAAAACCTCTAAAATATTATTAGATAATATTAGTATTCATACTACTATGATTCTTATAGTAATAAATTAATTATTCTAATAAGAGATTAGAATATAGTTTAAGGAAAACCGATTATAACACCTAGCTCGTGTGACATCCGGTTTCAAGGGTTGTTTTGGGTGCATCACAAAGGAGGTAATCTACCTTGATTACTCGGTTTGGAGGATCATCCTTGCATGAGGTTCGTCGGATTGTAAGAACTCGACACCTTATTTCCGCATTTTGTACTAGCATGCATAAGATCTAAAATCAATAATTAATATGTTAATTATATAATTTATTTAGTATGACTATATTATTAGGTTATGGGATATTTAAACCTAACACTAACAACTCACTAGCTCGCGTTCCTTTACCACTAAAGGGATTACGAGTCATTTTTCCTAGGAGACAAGCCTCGCATGTACCATATGATTCATAATCGAATGGTTTAATTATATTGGTCTTTACCAATCTTTTGATGCGATTTTCATTTATGTGACCAAGTCGACAATGCCAAACATACGATTCATTTGGGTCACTTGTCTTTATCCTTTTAGTTTGAATGTTATAGACATCGTGAGACGAGTTTGAAGTTTCTAAAACATAAATTCCATTAATCGATGAAGCATGGCCAATGACCATGCCATTTTTAGAAATAACACAACAATTGTTCTTAATGGAAAAACTATATCCTTCAATGTCCAACATTGCAACAGAAATAATATTTTTGGAAAGAGACGGTACATAATAACAATTATTTAAATGTAGCTCGTATCCACTTGATAAGGCGAGAGTGCAAATCCCCTTTGAAGTGGCCGCTACCCGAGCTCAATTTCCAAGTCGGAGATCCACATCACCCTTGTCCAGCTTCACCACTTCTCTTATACCCTGTAGATGATTACAGAGGTGAGAAACACAACTAGTATCTAATATCCATGTTGAGTTGGAAGCATAATTTATGTCAATAACAAAAATTTCAGATTTGGAATTACCTAACGGAATAACAAGACCCTCTTGAATATGTCGCAAGTACTTTGGACAATTCCTCTTCCAATGGCCCATGACACTACAATAGTGGCATCGCTCGTTTTGTAACTTTCTTCGCTTCTTTCTTATCTTTGCAAGACCGTTCTTGCTTGAACTCCCACTAGCTTTATCATAAGCCTTTTCTTTCAAATACAAGGCATCCAAATCTTTGTTTAGCTCATCAATATAAGCTGTGTCAAGAAGTGGGCCTTTGGGAGGTGGGAGAGAAGTGATAAAGTTAACATTGTCATCCGGACCCGTTCCGAAATGAACTTCTCTAGTAGTATCAATGTTGTTTTGGTTGCAAACATCGTCAAAAATATTATGACAAGAATCAATAGTGATAGGGTTGAATGAGTCCATTGCGGTTTAGTAACTACAAAACGGAAACGAAGGAAATCAATATAACGTTCATCATTTTAAACACTTGTTAAACATTTTAAACAAGTTTAGCATTTACTTAATGGTCTCTTACACAATTAAGCAAATGATCCCGAGACCCAAATCCATATCAACTCGGGCACGGTGTAGCCTATTCATCCCTTATTAATATAATTCGGTGGATTAACATTTAATCGATTCTACATTAGAATTCCCGGTCGATAAAATTACATTAATTTCTATCTTTAGCCCGAACTTATTGCAACTACGATCACGGATAATTTCATTGAGATCAACCAAATATTAAGAGTGTAATAATATTACCCCACTTACCCAAGTAACAAGTTTAGCACCCCGGTGTAGCCGAGCCCACTTCCTTGTGAAGAAGGGATTCATGGGTTCTTTTATTTGGTAAGGCTAAGTCTCAATATTGAATACGTAAGAGATCTTATCAATTATTATCTATCTCCTTTTAAGTGAACTAAGTCGGTGAATTATGGACAATAAATTGACACGGTGAGGACTCGAAAATGCATGTTCATGTTAATGGCGATTTGGCAATGCATGTTCATGTTAATGGCGATTTGGCAATGCATGCAACATATTAAACAAATGCAAAGCGAAATAAATAAATTCCTAGTATGGCCTTTCCTAAAATAGAAAAAAAGCTAATTAAAATTACAATTCGGAAACCAACTCCTTGGTCCCTAGGGCTTATCGGCACACATCTTGAGGAACACCGTCTTGGACTCCTTCCATGGATGCAAGGCCTTCGAGAACTCCGAAATTACAATAATTACAATTTTTCTATTTTCTATCTACTTTATACATTATAAAATAGAATAAAAACAATAAAGTGATACGAGATCACATTAATTACATCCGAATCAATAACCCCTTACATTACGGGAATTACCGATTATCTAAGGCCATACTAAGACAAATTACATAATTCAAAATTATACAATAAAAAAATATGACATTCATACTTAAAAACGCAGCATTATAATATGATATAACATGTTCATTTTAATGCCAAATTGCCCTAATAATTTTATTAGGTTAACATAAAACGGTTTTACGGGATATAACAACTTTTAATCTTTTTAAAATTGCTAAAATAAAACATAAATCAATTTTATTTTCTAGTTAATTTCCTAATACATTTTAGGACTCAAAATTAGTCATTACTAATTTTGATTATAATTAACACTTAATTATTTAAATTGTTTATTTTAGGCCTTGAAATGCATAACTTTTACGCAATAAATCCAAATAAATTACAATAAATTTCGAAATTTGGATTTTTAATTCTTGGACATTCTGAAATATTACATTAATATCTATAATGTCAAAATCTTGGTTAAAATTTTCGAACTTGTTTCGATAAATCTAATTAATTTTAACCAAAATGCCTCTAAATACGGTTTTTATCATATAAATTCGTAAAACATGCTATACAACTTGATTTTGTACCAAATTTTACATACTATAAGTAAAATATGCATGTGGGGTCATATAAAAAATTCAAGGTCAGAAACATTTTCTTTCTGTTTTTAGTCCATTTTACATCCATTGCCTGTGGGGTCATATAAAAACGTATAAAAATGACCAAAAATTATATATATGAACAATAAAATCCCATAAATTATCAAAATAACCTAAATTAAATTTAGGACCAGATTATATAACATGAAAAAATTTTGAGTGATATATCTTATAGATGATGAGTTATATTTTGGTCATAATTTTCATTGTCTTTTCTTCATTTTTGGTCCCGATTCGACCTCGTTTTACGTGCCTTTGCTCGATTTTACATCCATTGCCTCGACTATTCCTATTTAGTTTCCATTTTGTAGGTGTTGTAGCGGGAGCGAAGAAACGGGAGCAAACGATACGAATTTGGAGCGAAATGTGAAGAAATAATGAAGAAAATACCCCAGGTCCTCTCAGCCGGTCCCAGACCGGCAGCCGGCCGGCCGGCTGGGAGGCTTGACTTGACTTTGGGCAAAAATTGGAAGAAAGTTACAGGGATTTGGAACTTGACTCTGAGCCGGTACCCGACCGGCAGCCGGCCGGTCGGCTGAGGAACATGCCTACCTTCAAATAATGTCAAAGTTTCAGAAGTTTTCAAAAGGGCTCCCAACCGGTCCACTACCGGCAACCGACTGGCCGGCTCCCTGTACCTGTACAATGAAGAAAAAGAAGGAAGAAGTCAGAAGTTTACAAAAAGGCTCCCAGCCGGTCCACTATTTATACCCGCACTTAGTCTATTTTCATGGACGAAACCTTAAGATATTTTTGCACGCATTTCTAGGGTTTTTACTGTTTTCATTCACATTCTCTTAGCCTTAAAAACTCTCTTAAAAAGCTTAATCCTTTCTTAGATTTTCTTTCAATCTTGTAGTTCTTTATAATCTTTCCTTAGTTACTTTATAGTGATTCTTCTTAGCAATTGTTCTACGACTTTTGGTTGTAATTGGGAGCATTTGAGAGGATCTTTCATTTGTAATCAAAGCTCATGCCTTTATTCTATTGTTTGGTATAATAATCTTACTCTTTACTTAGTTAATACATTTACTTTAAGTTTCTTTCATTCAATTGTTTACCTTTTGTTTATTCACTATGTTTAGCACTTGTTTATCATTCATCCATATGTTTTTCTTAGCCATGAGTGAGTATACTTATACCTAGGGTTAGGGGGGAACTTGAGTGTTGATAGATGATAATTTCATGCTAGTTCATAGATTAGTTGTTCTTGAGTAAAGGGTTTTCCTCTTATTATTGCATGCTAAGTGTTTGATGATTTGCCTCAACGAAAGTTGGGCTTTGATTTTAGCGTGACTTGCCTTTAGCGACGGTTGAGGGTTTGTCTTGGTATGTTTTAGGGTTGGTTGTCTGTATTTGTAGCGAAAGCTAGGGTATTCCTACCTAGGTTTAGTCGACTCGAGAGAAGCGACTTACCGAGACCCCTTTGTTTGAGACCATCTAGTTGATTTTCTAGTTTGTTCATCTACCCATCTTAGTGACCCCCGACACCCTAGTTTACCTTTAATTGAATTCTTATCTTAGCTTATTCATTTGCTCATTAGTTGTTAATTATTCCACAAAACTTATTACCCCGACTTAGGCTTACATTAGAACTAGACTAAGCGATTATCCCCACCATCTTAGTGTTCGACCCCGATCTTAATACTACTTATCTTCGGGTTTTCTAAATGTGTTTGATACCGTTAGTGACGGCAAAAGCCGATCATCAAAATGGCGCCGTTGCCGGGCACTTGAGGAAGTTCAAAGGCAAAGTTGCCATGATAAGGAAGATGGGAGTGCCGGAGGAGACTTTGAGATTGATGCTCTTCCCTTATTCGTTGACGGATGAGGTGGACCGTTGGTTAAACATTCATCCCCCAAATACCTTCACTACTTGGGATGATCTAGCCAAGGCCTTCCTTGCTAAGTACTATCTGTCGTCAAAGACCGCCATGATCCGTAACGAGATTACCCAATTCCAACAAGATGAGGGGGAAAGCTTGTGAGAGGAATGAGATAGGTATCAAGACTTACTTGCTAGGTGTCCTAATCATGGGATACCTACATGGTATACCACCCAAACATTCTTTCAAACACTTCTCCCTCGCACAAAGGAAATGGTGAATGCGTCGGCGAGAGGTAGTTTTGACCACTTACCACATGAAGATGGGACCGAGCTCATTAAGAAAATCGTTGATTCCGAGGAAAATTATGGGACTAGGGGAAATGTATTGAGAAGAAGTAGCAAATACTCCAATGAGAGCCTTTCCAACTCTAAAGCCAATGAAGAAACCAATGCCAAGATAGATTTGTTGACTAAGAAGTTGGAGGAGTTGACAAAGGGAGCTACAAGCAAAGAAACCAAGGGTAACACTCCGGGGATGTATCAAGTTAGCAATGTTGTTTCATGCGACTTGTGTGGAGGTAGTGTGCATACATTCGATGTATGTGCCAATAATTCCTATGAGGGAAGTGGAAGTGAGGAGGAGTTGTATGCCTTCCAAGCCTTTAACAACTCGAAGAACCCAAACACTTTCAACCCGAATTCAAACTACTACTACCCTGGAATTCGAGGGAGCCCTTACATGAGCTACAAAAGCACAAATGTCTTGAACCCACATCAAATTCAACAACCTCAAAATCCACCCGGATTCCAACCAAGGGGTGGGAATTTCAATCCAAGGAACAATTACCACAATCAAAATTTCTACCAAGGGAATCAATCCAACCAAGCCAACCAAGGGTTTTCACAAAATTTCAATGATCCAAATTTCAACCCAAATTTCAACAATCAAAACCAACAAAACTTCAATCCACCCAACCAAAACCTCAACCAACCGTCATTCCAAAATAACTTCAACAACCCCAATCAAAACCAAAACAACTACAACCCCAACCCACAACCAAAATTTCAACAATCCAAACTTCAATCCAAACTTTCCATCAAACAAGCAAAACCCAAACTTCAACAATCAAGCTCCAAGGGGAAACTCCCAAGGTGGGGGTACAAGGAACGATTATGGGTTCCCCTTGCCCCTCACCAATGCACCTCATCAAGACACAACGAGTGATTCCCAAGTGGGGGAGTTGTTAAAACTTGTGAAGAACATGCAAGCAACTCACACACAAGAAATGGCGAATTTGAAGAGTGTCAATCAAAGAGAAATACGGGAAATGGAGGCTCGAGTTGCCTCTCAAGCTCTAGCAAACCCACAAAGGCCACCGGGCGACTTCCTTGCCCAAGGCCAAAGTTCCAAGGATGCCTCACATAATCACCAAGCCCATGCGGTGATCTTGAGGAGTGGTACGGAGCTAGAGGACCCGTATAAAGATTATGACTTAGGTGGAGAGGAGCCCATTTTGGAGCTTGTGAAAGAGAAGGAAAAAGGAGTTGATGCAAGCACTTCAAGCAGCGATGAGTACCCCGTGGAGGACCTTCCTTATGAGGAAAAAGAAGAAGAAGATATCTTGGAGGAAGTGGATTAGACAAGAAGAGTTGGTTGCACAACCAACTACTAAGGTAACAAATAAATCAACACCTACCAAGGTAATCTCTAACCCTCAACCTCCTAGCTTACCATATCCTTCAAGGGCTTTGAAGGGAAGAGAAAACTTCAAGTTCATCAACTTTTGTAAGATGCTTGAACAACTTGAAGTGACTCTTCCTTTCACGGAAGTGATTTTGAATATGCCGACTTACTCAAAATTTTTGAAAGAAATCTTGTCGGGAAAGAGGACCTTGGGTAACCAAGAAGTAATGGCTATGAAGGAGGAGTGTAGTGCACTTCTCTTCCAAAAGGTGCCAAAGAAACTTGGTAACCCGGGGAGCTTCTCTATCCCTTGCATAGTTGGTGGTATTCCTATCTCCCGTGCTCTTTGTGATTTGGGAGCTAGTGTTAGTGTGCTTCTGAAGAGTCTATTGATGTAATATACTCAAGAAGGGGGGGGGGGGGGGGTTGAATTGAGTATGCCTTCTTTTTAAATCTTCTTCGATGTGTGTGTAGGTGTATGATGATCTTCGAGTAGAACAAATAATAAAGAGAGACACAATATTTTTGAAGTGGTTCAGTCTCACACTTTTAGACCTACGTCCACTATACTCGATTAATAAAATTAGTACCAACTCTGGATTACAATTTTATCAACCCTACTCGTGTGACTTTGATGTTAGTCACAACTCTATCTAGATACCGTTAAATATCTAGCTACGACAAATACCGTTAAATATTTGTCTTACAATGAGTACCGCTAAATACTCGTTCTATCTTACGTTAATAAGATAAAGTCTTCGATGTTTCTTGATGTCACAATCTTGAATGAATAAGATCAATGCTTGAGCACTTGAATCTTGAATCGGATATGACAATGATAAGCTCGAATATTGAAGTATATGATCGGCGGTTTCTTTCTTGATTTGCGTGTATATGTGTGTGTATTTCGTGTTGTTTAATGTGTCATGGTAGTCTATTTATATAGAAGATGTATCTAGGTAATTCAAACCCTAGATGATTTAGGAATATTACTTAAACTAGAATACTAGTCTTTCAGTAATACTTCCTTAAATCTAATCTTAATATGTTTAGGAAAGATTTAATAATATACTTTATGTATTATATAAGGAATCAATTTCCTAATTCATATTTAGGAAAGATCTTTATATAATAAATAATTAGTATCCTTATTGAATCAACTTCCTAAACTATGTCAAAGATAATAAAAATATATTACCATAATATAATCTTAGTTTGTTTAGGACATTAAATAAATACATAATATTTACTTAATTGAATCCTACACGAATTATGGTAAACGTGACATGTTACACGTTTCCCAAAGTCGAGACAAACCATATCTTAGATTATATATTTTGACAAAGAAATCATATAAAAATCCTTAGTTTATTTTAGTAATAAATAATTATCTCATAAGACAATTATTTATTCCTTATTTAACTTAAAGATATTTTATATAATCCTATTAAGATTAACAATTCTATTTTATAAATAGAATACCAATTAAACACTAAATCTACACGATACTAATTTGGAAACAAACGTTTCAACCTAAACACATATATATCGATCATTTCTTCATAGATATAGAGTTATAGCTACGAGCTATAACTTGAACCAATCTTGTACTAAAGCTATAGTTGATAAATATAACTTTAGTTCATTATACGCGCTTGTGATCTTCTATCAATCTTCGACTTAGTCAATTCATTGACTAATAGCTTGAATCTTTTACACTTGATTGATTAGATCTTGTTACTAATATTCTGTACACTTAGCACACGATTATACGTACGAGTATATAATATATAAATAGCTAGACTTGTTATTATCAAAACATAAACATATAAACTATATATATTTGAATATATGGTTCAACAAATTCCCCCTTTTTGATGATGGCAAGTCTTTCTTAGATTTCGTGTCTAAGTGTATGTTCCCCCTCAATATAATAACGGTCATTCATAGTAAAGATTAACATAGGGTTTCTAACTTCTATCTAACCCAAATCCTTTAAGAACCCTAAGAGACAATGAATTACGACAAGGAGCAAGCTTAGGCAAATTCTAATCTAAGTCGCATATTTCCCCCTCTTGACATCATCGAAAAGATGAGAACAAAGACATGAAACGACTAGAATAATATACGACGAAACATAAGCAAGCATATAAACGAGTCGAAAAATATGAACATAGAAAATATCATACAAACACATACGGAATGTCAAAATATACACAACCAATCCGAATAAACTTATGCCAATGGGCCGAATATTAACAAGAGAGTCGAAGAAAAATGGGCCTGGCTAGGGTAGGATAATATGGGCCTGCAAAAGATAACAAATACGATGGGCCAAGGCAAAAGAGTTAAGAAGTTGGGCCGCATCAAAAACAGGGATTAGGTTTGGGCTGGTTTAGGGTTAGGAAATCCGAAGAAGCAAAAGAAGGATTAGCTTCGGATTCCTAATGGGCCAGGTAAGTAAATTGGGCCATAAAACTAATATTGTTTATAAGTCCACCACCGGACTTTGAGCAAAACAACAACAACAAACCAATCTAAACACGAAAGACAAATACGGATAAAGAGGATCAAGAACGAGAGCTTGAAGCCGGATTCTTTGCATACGGGTTCACGTAATCGGGTCGGGTACGGAATTCTAGGGTCTCCAACCTATCTAGGCAGCTATTCACGTTCCTCCCTTGAGCATTGAGCGCGATCTCGAAGTTGAGCACCTTGAGCGAGAGTGCCTTGACGGCCTCAAGTGCTTTAGAAGCATCCTCTCGCAACAACCCGTGGTCTCTCACCATGGCTCCTCCTTGAGTTGTGATGAAGGAGAGACGATCACTCATGCTTAGCAACTCCGAGCATACAACAGAGACTTCCGAGCCAATTTTCACCAATTGTTTATCCACTTTCTCCATCCATTCCTTCACATCAACCTCAAACTCACGACCCCTCTTGGCACGACTACCCCCTGCCTCATCCTTTTCTTTCTTTATTTTACACAAACCAAGAAGTTGGTCCATCTTGGCTTCAAGACCCGCGAAAGAAGGTGACGGATTCGGAGTGGATTCCGTACCTACATTCTTACCAAAAGTAAGATCAATCCCCTCAAAACAAATACCCATCAATTTCAATAATTTGTCACACATCCTATCACGAGGTTTAACACCGAAACTCGAGTCATCCACGACTCCCTTGTTCAACAAGAGCTCAGACACCCACATTCCGTATGGAATATCGATTGTTGAGCAAAATTTTTCTTTGATAACAACACTAGAAACTTGACAGATTTTATTGCATATAAGGGAAGCTAAGTCGATTTTCTGACCTTCCAACCAACTATACAGAATCACAGCTTCAATACTGGAAAGTTTGTCCCGACCACCCCGTCTTGGTAATACGGTATTCCACAAGAAATTGACAAATAGTTTCAATTTTGGATTAAAAGCGGCGGTTAATAATGGTGAAGTTTCCGTAGCATCTTCATCAAAATATTTCTTAATCATCATCTTTTGTTCCTTAGTCACAACACTCCACTCCTTTTTGGGATCAAGATTAAGACCTTCTTGATTGATTTTAAAGATTTCACAAATTTCTGATTTCAACACCATGACATCCTTGCCATTCACAATTGCATGTACCCCTTCCTCACAACTTTTAACAGACGCAAAGAACTGACAGATTTCGACTGGAAAAATCAACCCTGAGAAATCACTGATATACTCCCACCCTTGATACTTTAGAAAATCTTTAAAGAAGCTTAAGGATTTCGACCCATCAACCCATGATTTTGGATAATAGCGACCCGAATGAATAGAATAAGGTAGAACTCGGTCAATTAACATACCTTCCGTTTTTGTCATCCGGACCCGCTCTAGACCTTCACGAGTAGCTTCAACTGAGAAATCTCGAAACAGAGTACGAGGGTTTTGGTCTGAAGTGAACTCGGTTACATCATCGATAACAGAGGAGGATTCTTGGTTTAGTTTGCGGCGTTTCCCGGTGTCGCATGTCGGAATAGAGGCGGCGATGGGTGTAGGTGACGGTGGGGGTGATAGGGTTGGTGAGGGTGGAGTTGGTTTCTTTTGATGGGAACGGGTGGCTTGAGAAGGAGGCATGGTGGTTGAGGTGAAGTACGGTGGTGATTTAGTCGAGATGTGGTGAGATTTTGGGACTGATTTGATGGAGTTTTGGAGGTTTGAGTTTTATTAATGGGTTTTGGTAAATTTAATGGAGGTTTTGGGGTTGAAAGTCGGTAAGAATGAGAGTAATGAGGGTAGTGGTGAGTTGAATTGTGGTAAGTTTGAGGGAGTTGGGGTAATAATTGTGGTTAGGGGTATAGGGACACTTGGCAGTAGGTAGAGGTGAGTGGTGGGGCAAGTTGTTGGGTGACGTCACATTGGGTAGGTTAGTACACACGGTTTGTGTGTGTACTTAAGGTAAGTTTGTTTTTATTTTCTTTTATATATATATTTGTATATTACTATGTATGATATGGATTTTGTGTATCTGGGTTAATTTTATAATATGTGACGTAATATTATTTTGAGATCGGTTGTGCACACATTCGTACATAAATTGTATAACATAATTATGATCACAAAATTTATCATCGAATACATACATACACATGCAGCGGAGTATACGGACACAGTCATATAATCTCATCTAAACCGTAGTCAATCATTGGGTTATTTTTGCTTTTAAGATTTGATTAGGTGCCACCGATTAAACCAATTTCCAATCGCAAAGTCTCAAAGCGTTCTCTAGCCAATGGTTTAGTGAAGATATCTGCCCATTGTTTTTCCGTACTACAAAATTCCAATTTTATATTTTCTTTTCAACATGGTCTCTTAGAAAGTGGTGTCTAATTTCAATATGTTTGGTCCTCGAGTGCTGGGCTGGGTTTTTAGATATAATTATAGCACTCGTATTATCACATAATATAGGCACACATCCAACATCAACACCATAATCATGTAACTGTTGTTTTAACCATAAAAGTTGAGAACATACCAGTGCGGCTGCAATATATTCTGCTTCAGCAGTTGAGAGAGCGACAGAATTTTGTTTCTTGGATCCCCAAGATATAATACAAGGACCTACAAAGGTAGCAAGTCCGGAGGTACTTTTTCTGTCTAAAGAACATCCTGCATAATCCGCATCTGAATATCCTACAAGATTAAAGTTACAGTCCATAGGATACCATAGATATAATTTTGAGGTTCCGATTAGGTATCTTAAGATTCTTTTAACTGCAATCATATGTGATTCTTTTGGTGCAGATTGGAATCTCGCACAAACACAGACACTAAACATTATATCTGGACGACTTGCTGTAAGATAAAGAAGTGAGACAATCATACCTCTGTAAGTTGTTTCATCTACAGACTTACCATCTTCGTCTTTGGTTAACTTCTTATCTGTGACCATTGGAGTAGGCATTGCATGAGAGGTTTCCATTCCGAATTTCTTTAGCAACTCTTTGACGTATTTTTGTTGATGAACCTTGATTCCTTCTTCAGTTTGTTGTATTTGAAGTCCAAGGAAGAACTTTAGTTCTCCCATCATACTCATCTCGAACTCAGAAGTCATCAACTCAGAGAAATACTTGCACAACTTTTTATTAGTTGAGCCAAAAATAATATCGTCAACATAGATCTGAACGACTAGTAGATCTGAGTTTTCGCTTTTAAGAAATAGGGTTTTATCTACAGACCCTCTCTTGAATCCACTCTCCAATAGAAATTTTGATAATCTGTCGTACCATGCCCTAGGTGCTTGTTTCAGACCATAGAGAGCTTTGTCCAATTTGAATACGTGATCCTTGAGTTTGCTGTCAGGAAATCCAGGAGGTTGTTCAACAAATACTTCCTCTTGAAGATAGCCGTTAAGAAAGGCAGTCTTAACGTCCATCTGAAAAAGCTTCATTCCCTTGTGTGCTGCAAATGCAATGAGTAGTCTTATTGCCTCAAGACGAGCAACAGGAGCAAAGGTTTCGTCATAATCGATCCCTTCCTGTTGGTTGTATCCTTGAACCACTAGTCTGGCCTTGTTTCGTACAATAACTCCAGTGTCATCTAGTTTGTTTCTGAATACCCATCTAGTTCCAATGACAGTTCTGTCCTTAGGTCGAGGAACAAGATGCCAAACTTTGTTTCTTTCAAATTGCTGGAGTTCTTCTTGCATGGCAACTATCCAGTCTGGTTCTGCGAGAGCTTCCTTGATATTTGAAGGTTCAATGGTGGAGAGGAAGGAGTAGAATGAGCAAAAGTTATTTAAGCTCCTTCGAGTCTGAACTCAATCTGTCAGGCTTCCTATGACATTGTCCAAAGGATGAGAGCCTTTGTATCTCCAGTTTCTTGATTGATTATTAGCATTACCTGAACTTTACTCGGGATCTTGACTTGTTCCCCCTGAATCCAAACCTGGGTTTATAGTAGGGTCAGGTATAACTCTGGCCTCTTCCCTTTGGTTTTGATTCAAAGTTACAGCTTCATTAGCTGTAACTCTGGGTTCCAAGTCATTGGTTTGAGAGTTATCTACAGTATCATCAACTGTAGTTTCATCTCTCGCACCATTTTCTCCCAAGTTGAGTTCATCATGAGTTCCTTGAGGTTCTCCTTCTTCAATTTCCATTTCAGGAGGATCTTCCCTTGATAACCTGAAATCAGGTTCATCTAGGTTTTCCTCTATATCCTGTAATGGCTTATCAAAGACATTATTTTCATCAAAGATAACATGAATACTTTCCTCTATGCATAAAGTACGTTTGTTAAAAACTTTGTAGGCTTTACTATGATCTGAATATCCTATAAAGATTGCTTCATCACTTCTAGGGTCGAATTTGCTTAATCTGTTTTTACCATTGTTGTGAACAAAGCATTTACTACCAAAGCATCTTAAATGAGATATGTTTGGTTTACGACCTCGAAGAAGTTCATAAGGTGTCTTTTTAAGAATAGGTCTAATCATAGCACGGTTATGAATATAGCAAGCTGTACTTATAGCCTCGGCCCAAAAGTTTCTAGGTAGGCCACTACAAAGAAGCATTGTTCGAGCCATGTCTTCTAGGGTTCTGTTCATTCGTTCTACGACTCCATTTTGTTGTGGGGTTCTAGGGGCCGAGAAGTTATGTCCAACACCATTGGTTTTACAGAACTCAATAAAAGCATGATTGTCGAACTCAGTTCCATGGTCAGTACGGATTGTTACTAGGTTTGATTTATATTTGTTTTGGACAAGTTTCATGAGACTAACAAATTCATCGAATGTTTTGTCTTTAGAATGAAGAAAGATTGGCCAAACAAATCTAGAGTAATCATCAACTAGAACGAAAACGTACCTGGAACCACCTCTGCTTCTTACCTTCATAGGGCCGCATAGATCCATGTGTACAAGTTCAAGAGCTTGTTCTGTGCTTACCACTCTTTTTGGCTTAAAAGATGATCTGACGTGTTTACATCGTGCACATGTGTCACACATCTTTTCTTGATCAAATTTGATCTTTGGAACACCTTCGACCAAGTCCCATCTTTTCAGCTTACTTAGAATAGGTGAGCTAATATGACCAAATCTCTTGTGCCATAGACATGGATCATCTAACGTAACTTTCATGCATGATAGAGAATCAGTAGGTACAACATTTAAATCAATCATATAAACATTTTTCATCCTGTGACTTTCAAGTATTACTTTACTGGTGCCTTCTAAGATGATACGACATATATCTGAATGAAAAACCACTTTATTTCCTTTGTCACATAATTGAGATATACTGATAAGATTGTGTTTAAGACCACTTACAAGGTATACATCATTTATAGCATGAGAAGATGAAATACCTATCTTACCAATTCCGATGATCTTTCCCTTTTTATTATCACCAAATGTGACTTTACCTCCATCAAAGAGTTTAAGGGTTTGGAATAGATTTACGTCGCCTGTCATATGTCTTGAGCATCCACTGTCGAGAAACCATAGGTTATTTTCCTTGGCGACAAACTGCACGAATAAGTTCAAAGACAGGATTTAGGTTCCTAAGCATACTTGGGTCCTTTGTTGTTAGTAATCACAAATACATTTTCCTTTTTAACCCAGACTTGTCTTACATAGGTCTTTCTATATTGGTAGTAGTTGGGTTTTGATGTTCTTGTATATGTCTTAGTTTGGACTCTTGGTGACCAATTTTTGTGTGTAGTTTGAGGAGTTTGTTTGGTTCTATTTCTCTTTTCTTCATAATCAAATGTCATGTCATAGAACCATCTGTGGTCAATGTTTCTTTCCTCAATTTTATCATCATCACTATCAGAAACAGAAATAGTGTCGCTTGGAATTCCTAAGGATTTAACAAACTTAACTCCGGTTTTAAAATCTTGTGCGTGTTTCACACAGTTTTCTCGGAGGTGTCCAGTATGGCCACAATAAGTGCATATTAAATACTCAGGAAGGTCGGCATATTTCCTTCTTCTAAAGTCTCTATCTGTTGGACTTTGTTTACACTTTGAGTGATCCCTTCTTCCATAACATTCGTGACCTAATCCCATCTTCATGTTGTTGTCGGATTGTTCAGTTAGAAAGTTTAGGACATTAGTGCTTCCTTCCCATTTGTCGTGAACTTTCCGAGCATGAAGAAGAAGATCTTTTAAGGAGTCTATTTCTTTCTTACATTCACTATGGTCAGTGTTACTAGACTCTTTTAGGTTTTGAATGTCTTTATGGAAGTCAGACACAATTTTGGCATGTTCTTTCTTGATTTTAGATATACTGAATTCTAGATCCATGATTTTGCTTTCGAGAATCTCAACTTCTTCCAGATGAGTCTCATCTTCGACCATAATCGAAGATTCTGACTTAAGGCGCTCATTAGCCTTTCTTAATTCTGAAGTTATAGCTTCATTAGCTATAACTTTAGATTGAAGCTCTTTAATGTTGAGTTTTAGTTTTGAGGTTATAGCTTCATTAGCTATAACTTTAGACTCAAGAACCTTTTTCTCAGACATAACTGTTTCCAACTTAGCATTTGCTTCAATGCTTATTTTGGATTTCAGTTTCTTAGCTTTGGCCTTTAGAAGTTGATATCCTCAGCAATATCGAGGATCTGTTCTTTCAAGTCATCTAACTCAAGACTTTGTTCATGACATTGGTCTAGGGTTTTCTCAAAATATTTAACCAACATAGCTTTAGATAAATTTTTAACTTGACTTTTGAGTTGAAGAAAATTTACCTCTTCATCGTCGTCGTCGTCGTCTGAGTCGGATTCTCCAAGGAGACACATATGGGATGCGTCGTCTTCGTTGTTGTCGTTTGAGATTAGATCTAGGCTGACGTTGCTTAGGCACAGGTTTGCTACCTCATCTTCTTCTGAGTCCTCGTCATCCTCGGATTCTAACACTAGTAGAAAAATAGCTATTTGCGGCTCCAAAAAAGTGGTCATTTGCGGCGTTTTTGGTGTAGCAGCAAATAAGGGGGCCGCAAATAGAAAAAGCTATTTGCGGCGGAAAAAAACGCCTCAAATAGGGAAGCTATTTGAGGCGTTTTTTGGCAAAAACGCCGCAAATAGGTAACTAAAAAAAAAAAAAAAAATTTTTTATTTTTTTATTTTTTTTTTAATGAAATGATGCCAAAAAATTATTTAAATATAATAATAACTCAAATATATTTTTCCACAAGAAATCTTACATGATTTTTGTAATTATTCTAAATAATACATACAAAAACCTTAGTAACAAACAAAACTTACAATTAACTCCATGTTTCAAGCAAGCCTAAACTATAAGTACTAAAAACAAAAGGCACTAAATAGTCTATATGTCCTAACTTGCAAAGAGGATGCTGGAGAAGGCTCATTAAGTTCGGCTTTCCATTCTCGTAACATTTGATAGACTTGTTCCGAACAGTGGCCTCGACAATACGGCTCTACCTCGTCTACTTCTTCCTCTTCTTCTGCTTCTTTCTAGCAAAACAGTTCACAATGAGTAAATAAATGTAAAGAGGAGGATTCAGAGAAGAGACCTCTGGCCCTTTTGCCAATGTCGGAGTAACGACCTGGACCGACTTACCTCAACAATATCCTCAGGCAACAAGAATATTGAACAACCAAGCTTTCTGGCAACACTTATGATGTAACTTACGTTCATTCTCTTATCTTCATCTGAATTCAGAAATAAAATATTAAATCGGGTAACACCCTATTTCTACATTTCCTTCATTAATCTGTAATGTAAAGTACCAGTTTCTCCACTGGTGACAACAGTCCAGTTAACAACTCTATGCTCGACCGCACTGAGAAGTTCGAGGAAGAATTTGCCACCAGAGAGGCTTTTATCCTGAGAACATGCATGTTGGATTCAAATAACAAATGAGTTACTTGTAAATATCTTTTGTTTCGAATATGGATTAGTAGTATGATTATACCTTAAAGCTGTCAATTTCTGAAGATTTGCCTGCATCTTTCACCTTTTTGTTTGCCCAATTCAGGATATCTGAATCTTTAATCTCCCTTCCTTGAGAGAAGGATCTCAAATTTCTTAATAGTTGCAGCATTGAAAACCTCATCAATTGCCATAGAAAAGCTGGGAAGGAGCCAATCAAACTAAGTATTTTAGAACAATGTATTGATACCACCAAATCATTAACAGCAATAAACTCACCTAGAATAAGCTTTTTATTCCCTTGCACAAAGTCATTTCCAGCCACGTTTACGAGCGAAAAGTTCAGTCCTTTTCCAACATCAATCACTTGATTACAATTCTCAACTTTCTTAAATGGCATTTTAATAGGAGGTTTAGTAGCACTCTTCCAGTTCACTGATCCTGGTGAAACTTTATCAAGTACCTCCAGAAGGACCCACCTGAAAAACGTACACACTCCGGACGCTTGATGGATGTTCATTTGAGTTCAAATGTATGTTACCATCAATTGAGGATGGGTTCTTGCAAATGAAAATAAAACTGTGGCATGCAGGTGATTAGAGAATTACCCAACAAAGAGTTGCATCAAAATACTGCTATATATACAAATTGAAAATGCAGAATTTACCAAGAAGAAACATGTTTTTGAAAGGATACTTCCTAAACTTGAAACTCAACAGTTATTGAACAGACTGAAATTCATTTATGTAGCATATCAGCCATCAGGGTTCATAATCATGTGAAGCTCACCTCAGTGACTCCCGACAACAAAATTCCTTGAGATTTGTTCTCCTTAATCTGTATGTTATCCTTTGATAAATCGAGTAGGTCCCTAATAAGCACATTAGTTCATATCAGTCGTAATTTCTTAAGACAAAATAGCAATCTGAACCACGCAAAATCTTCACATGAAGAAAGCAGGACACTATGACTAACTACTGATACAAACCTCACTTTTTCCATGTAAATCTCAACCTGCACAAGTGAAAATAGTAAGTCAACCAGAAATTTAATAAAACTGTCTTCAATTAGGAATAAACCAGTATAGTGAAAGTACCATTGACAATTTAACTGAGTATGTTGTTGCTTCAGTGGAAGAATTGATCATCTCAAAAATTCCTTCAATAACTCGTGGCACGAGACCTTTCTTCATGTCATCGCTTGTTTCAATGCCAGGTCCCTGATTTTAGTGTTCCTTTGTCAGCTCTGAACATAAATCTAAGTGCAAAGAGTTCACAGCATGAAATTCAGTGTCACCTCCATGCTGTATGTCTTTCCTGCTCCAGTCTGCAACCAGATAAGACGGAGCATGTTAGCACCATACTAGGGTGCAAACCACATTGTTTCGGAACAAAGTGGAGACTGCCTACAATCATACATCAGAACCCCGTACCCTACTGTAAGCAAGAGCATTCACTTCGTACTTTGTGAACGTGACTATAGTGCAATTTCTTTAGGCTAATTACTTGCAAGTTAGGTACACAAATGTATGCATTTCTGCTAACAAATGCTTCAAATGGTGAATCTATCAAATTTTTGCTCCGGTGGTCTTATATATAAGTATACACATATATACAACAATAATACTTGACTTCCATTCTGATTCCGCTGCAACAATCTGTCCAACGGTGCTTAACTGCAGCGACCAGCCTACAGCGAGACACTCATGCCGCGCTAGTGCTAAGCTTCCTGTACCAGATTTGGCGGCAACGGAATTTAAGCAAACAGGAATTTAATCAAAGAATTGCATCAAAATACTGCTATATATACAAATTTAAAACGTTCATTAACCATGAGTTCTACATCAAAAGGCATCATACATTGGAAGTTAATACTCTTAGTAAACATGTATTCGACCTCATAATCGTAAACTATTTCTGAGAGCTGCATCGAAAAACTACAGCCACCTTGGAAGAAAATTTGGAAGAATTCCAGTAAAACCAACTAACAATTACTAGAAAGACCCCGAGTTAGGCTCTATATTAGTCAAATTTACCTATTCCCACAATAGACTTAAAAATCAACTATCAATTACAAAAATTAAATTTCATGATAAGATATAATTTGAAGAAATTAAAATGCAAGCACTAATCCCAGTGGTTCCCAACGATAATACAAAAACATTAGCTAATCACCCACATGCCAATGACAACGAAAGCGATAATTTCAATAAGATTATAATTTCAATACTCATAATCAAATTATAACACAAAATTAACAACCACTAATCAACATAATCTAACACCCTAAAACCGAATCCTCGAGTAACCTGCAAAACCTCAAGTGCAGCTACTAAACCTTCAGTAGAGATTCTAATGGCCAGTGATACTGTGACAAGCACCAAGGAGCCAACAGTTCAACCATTTAGTCCCACCAAGATACTTAATGCAGAGGAAACTCACCGGCAGCTATGAACTTTAACAACAACTACACAACAGCAGGAACAACAACAACTATACAACATCAACTATACAACAGTAACAACAACTATATACAACCTTCCATCATATGTATCACAGACATGACTCAAACCCTAAAAAATAACACACATTAACCAATAAAACAGTACAAATTAGTCGAAAATCATAAAAATCATAAAAGATCGAAATATTTAAACAGGAAAGTAGTTAACCCTAAGAATCGTATTGAATTAATCGTATTGTATTTCGCTAATTCAAACTATAATTAATCGAAAATAGTTAACCCTAAAAATCAATTCACATACCTAATTAAGAATAATAGGAATAGAGGAGATGGTGAGGTGGCGAGTTCCGTCGATTTCCAGTGGCGGTGAGGCGGATTTGCGTGGTTGTCGAGGGATTTGGGAGGGAGTTTGGGAGGGAGTTTCACTGTTTTATTGTTTTATTGGAGGGAGCTTCAATATAATTCGACTAATATTCATATACATCGCGATATTAATCCCCCTTCAATTCTTTTTCTTTTTTTTTCTTAATAATATTCATTTGCGGCGTTTTTGTAAAAAAACGCCTCAAATGACTTATTTGCTGCGTTTTTTTCAAAACGCCTCAAATGACCCATAAGTTATTTGCTGCTGTTGGGCTAAAACGCCTCAAATAGATAGCCGCAAATAGATGTTTTTCTACTAGTGTAATTCTCCCCAACACAATGCAAGTATTACTTTCTTGAACTCCGTTTTGGTCTTTTCTCTTTTTGACTTATCTTTGATTTTGTCCCAACTTGGACAGTCTTTAATCATGTGGTCTTGTTGTCCACACTTGAAACATCCTCTTTTGAAGAATGTTTGTTTTGTGTCAGTTTTCTTTTTGTCGACTGTTTTGTTGTTAGAGTTTTTGTATCTTCCCTTGAAGACAACTTTTTTTAAAACGTCTTGCGAATAGAACTGTTTCGTCTTCTAGTTCTTCATCGCACACTTCACTTGTGGAGGCTTGTAAAGCGACGCCCTTTCCTTTGGGATCATCATCGTCTTTATTTAGTATGATCTCGTGTGCCATTAAGGATCCAATCAACTCTTGGTAAGTGATTTTAGATAGATCACGTGCTTCCTCTATGGCTGTGACCTTAGGTTGCCATTTTTTGGTGAGACTCCTAAGAATTTTTCGAATGATATCTTCAGAATCGATCTTTCTGCCAAGGTTCCGCAGTTCATTAATAATACAAGAAAATCGTGCAGACATGCTATCAATAGATTCATTCTTTTCCATATTGAAAAGTTCATTTCTTTGAACGAGCAAGTCTATACGATGTTTCCTGACTGCGGATGTTCCTTCATAAGCAAGTTCGAGACTATCCCATATTTCCTTAGCGGAACTACAAGATGAGAATCTATCAAATTCTGAGGTTATCATACCGTTCTGTAGGAGGCTCATGGCCTTAGAGTTTTTCTCTGCAATTTTGTAGTCACTTTCCACATAATCGCTTTCCATCTTTTCATAGGTTGTTCCATTGGCGGCGGCGACCAAGATCTTCTTTGGTCCAGTTTGGATGATCTTCCAACATTCCCAATCACAATCTTTGATGTAATGAGTCATCATATTTTTCCATAAACTGTAGTTTTTGCCATCGAAGATAGGGCACTTGAGATGCTTGGAATCCATTGTTGAAGGAGTATATAATATAGAATCAATAGAAGGATCAAAACTCACGCGGCTAGGCGATCAAGAGCACGAGGCTCTGATACCAATTGAAGAGTCTATTGATGTAATATACTCAAGAAGGGGGGGGGGGGGTTGAATTGAGTATGCCTTCTTTTTAAATCTTCTTCGATGTGTGTGTAGGTGTATGATGATCTTCGAGTAGAACGAATAATAAAGAGAGACACAATATTTTTGAAGTGGTTCAGTCTCACACTTTGAGACCTACGTCCACTATACTCGATTAATAAAATTAGTACCAACTCTGGATTACAATTTTATCAACCCTACTCGTGTGACTTTGATGTTAGTCACAACTCTATCTAGATACCGTTAAATATCTAGCTACGACAAATACCGTTAAATATTTGTCTTACAATGAGTACCGCTAAATACTCGTTCTATCTTACATTAATAAGATAAAGTCTTCGATGTTTCTTGATGTCACAATCTTGAATGAATAAGATCAATGCTTGAGCACTTGAATCTTGAATCGGATATGACAATGATAAGCTCGAATATTGAAGTATATGATCGGCGGTTTCTTTCTTGATTTGCGTGTATATGTGTGTGTATTTCGTGTTGTTTAATGTGTCATGGTAGTCTATTTATATAGAAGATGTATCTAGGTAATTCAAACCCTAGATGATTTAGGAATATTACTTAAACTAGAATACTAGTCTTTCAGTAATACTTCCTTAAATCTAATCTTAATATGTTTAGGAAAGATTTAATAATATACTTTATGTATTATATAAGGAATCAATTTCCTAATTCATATTTAGGAAAGATCTTTATATAATAAATAATTAGTATCCTTATTGAATCAACTTCCTAAACTATGTCAAAGATAATAAAAATATATTACCATAATATAATCTTAGTTTGTTTAGGACATTAAATAAATACATAATATTTACTTAATTGAATCCTACACGAATTATGGTAAACGTGACATGTTACACGTTTCCCAAAGTCGAGACAAACCATATCTTAGATTATATATTTTGACAAAGAAATCATATAAAAATCCTTAGTTTATTTTAGTAATAAATAATTATCTCATAAGACAATTATTTATTCCTTATTTAACTTAAAGATATTTTATATAATCCTATTAAGATTAACAATTCTATTTTATAAATAGAATACCAATTAAACACTAAATCTACACGATACTAATTTGGAAACAAACGTTTCAACCTAAACACATATATATCGATCATTTCTTCATAGATATAGAGTTATAGCTACGAGCTATAACTTGAACCAATCTTGTACTAAAGCTATAGTTGATAAATATAACTTTAGTTCATTATACGCGCTTGTGATCTTCTATCAATCTTCGACTTAGTCAATTCATTGACTAATAGCTTGAATCTTTTACACTTGATTGATTAGATCTTGTTACTAATATTCTGTACAGTTAGCACACGATTATACATACGAGTATATAATATATAAATAGCTAGACTTGTTATTATCAAAACATAAACATATAAACTATATATATTTGAATATATGGTTCAACAGCTTCCCTTGAAAGTTGCTAAAAGAATTAGTATGAATGATTTGGTCCCAACTAGCATTACCCTCCAATTGGCGGATAGGTCCGTCAAGCGCCCTTTGGGGGTGCTTGAGGATGTACCCGTCAAGGTAGGTAAACATTTGATTCCCGCCGATTTTGTTGTCCTCGATATCCCGGAGGATAGCCACACACCCATCATCTTCGGTAGGCCTTTCTTGGCTACCGGAGGCGTCTTGATAGACGTAAAGAATGGGCGGCTCACCTTTAGGGTTGGGGATGACAAAATTGAATTTAATCTTCCTACCATGGTGAAAGGTCCAAGACATGATGAGGCATTTACATTGGACATTGTGGAACAAGTGGTAAGAGAAATGAAAGAAGTGGAAATGGAAGAGGAGAGCCACATGGAACAATTATGTGGTATTTCCACAAGTGAAGACAAAGAGATGGAGGAAAGCCTAGAGCTAAAAGATGATGAGGTAGAAAAAGTGGAGGGAATGCTCCCTCCAAAGGTACAACTTAAACCCCTTCCTCCCTCCCTCAAGTATGCCTTTCTTGTGGAGGTAGAGGCTTACCCGGTGATTATCAATGCTAACCTCAATGAGCACCAAGAGTCCAAGCTCATTTCAACTTTGAAGGACCATAGATGCTCGTTGGGGTATAGCCTTGACGACATCAAGGGTCTAAGCCCGAGTCTTTGCATGCATAGAATAATTCTAGAGGAAGGGAGTAGACCTAGGGTGGAAGGTCAAAGGAGATTGAATCCCAAGATGGCGGAGGTAGTGAAAGGTGAAGTTCTTAAGTTGCTTGAGGCCGGCATCATCTACGAGATCACGGATAGCCGGTGGGTGAACCCTGTCCATGTTGTCCCCAAGAAGGGGGGTGTAACATTGGTTACACAAGAAGATGAGACTCTCTTACTGACTCGTCCGGTGACGGGTTGGATGATGTGTATTGATTATCGCAAATTGAATATGGCCACTCTCAAAGACCATTTCCCAATCCCCTTCATTGACCAAATGTTAGAGAGACTAGCGGGGCATTCATATTATTGTTTTCGTGACGGTTATTCCGGGTTTTTTCAAATCCCTATTCACCCAGAAGACCAAGAGAAAACAACTTTTACATGTCCCCTAGGAGTGTATGCTTATCGGCGGATGTCATTTGGATTGTGTAATGCACCCGACACCTTTTAAAGGTGCATGATGGCCATCTTTGCCGACTTTCTTGAGAAAAGTATGGAGGTATTAATGGATGATTTTAGTGTGCATGGTGACTCTTTTGATCTTGGGCTTGCTAACCTTGAGAATGTGTTGAAAAGATGTGAGGAGCACAATATTGTCCTCAATTGGGAAAAATGTCATTTTATGGTAGAGGAAGGGATTGTGCTTGGTCACATTGTGTCCAAGAGAGGGATAGAAGTTGATGGTGCTAAAGTGACGGTCATAGAGAATTTGTCACCCCCACCAATGTGAAAGGGGTGAGGAGTTTTCTTGGGCATGCCGGTTTTTACCGGCGTTTCATTAAAGATTTTTCAAAAATTGCCAAGCCATTGACTTCTCTTCTTCTCAAGGATGCACCCTTTTTGTTTACTAATGATTGTCTTGAAGCCTTTTCTAGGATAAAAGAAGCACTTGTCACGGCTCCTATCAACCGTGCTCCGGATTAGGAATTGGCTTTTGAGATCATGTGTGATGCGTCGGATTTCGCGGTTGGAGCAGTCCTAGGTCAAGTTGTGGATAAGAAGCACCATGTGATATATTATTCAAGCAAGACCCTTGACCAAACCCAAGCGAACTATTCCATGACCGAGAAGGAGATGTTGGCGATTGTTCATGCCATTAAGAAGTTTAGACAATATCTTGTGGGATCTAGAGTGGTGGTGTACACCGATCACACCTCTCTAAGGCAATTGATGCTAAAGAAAGATGCTAAGCCTAGGCTCTTGAGATGGGTCCCTTTGCTCCAAGAGTTTGATCTTGAGATTAGAGATAAGGCGGGGTCCGAGAATATTGTTGCGGGCCACTTGTCTAGATTGACCATTGAAGACCATGGCTACAAGACAAGGAGGGGCCAATTAATGAATGGTTGCGCAAAGATAGCTTGATGGCTATAGGCAATAAGTTGCCTTGGTTTGCGGATCTAGCCAACTACCTTGTTAATGGCTTTATCCCCGAAGAATTGGATGCTAGGGATAGGAGAAAGTTGAAGGTGGATGCTAAGAGGTACTTTTGGGACGACCCGTACTTGTTCAAAAAGTGCGGGGATGGGCTCTTGAGGAGATGCGTGTCCAAAGAGGAGGGGCTTGAGATAGTAGATAGGCTTCATAATTCCGCCTATGGAGGACACTTAGCGGCTTCTAGAACTATAGCCAAGGTGCTCCAAGGAGGGTTCTTTTGGCCATCTATGTTCAAAGACATTCATGATGTGGTTAGATCTTGTGATGCATGTCAAAGGTCGGGCAACATTGGTAAGAGGAATGAAATGCCCCTCAAGACTATTTAGGAGATTGAACTATTCGATTGTTGGGGATTTGACTTTATGGGACCCTTCCCAAATTCTTGTGGGAATGAGTACATCTTGGTGGCGGTTGATTACGTCTCCAAGTGGATAGAAGCGGTTGCCTCCCCCACCAATGACTCCAAAGTAGTTGTGAAGCTCTTCAAAACCACAATCTTTCCCCGTTTTGGAGTACCCCGAATTGTGATTAGTGATGGAGGTTCCCACTTCCGGAAACACACATTCAAGACCCTCCTAGCCTCTTATGGAGTGACCCACAAGGTAGCACTTGCCTACCACCCTCAAACTAGTGGGCAAGTGGAGGTTTCAAATCGTCAAATCAAGGCTATCTTGGAGAAGGTGGTACACAAGAACCGAAAAGATTGGTCCCAAAAGTTGTTTGATGTGTTATGGGCCTTGAGGACGGCTTACAAGGCACCCATAGGAATGACCCCCTACAAGCTTGTGTACGGGAAAGCATGCCACCTCCCGGTGGAGCTTGAGCACAAAGCTTGGTGGGCTTTGAAAGAAATGAATTTCGACTTGGATTTGGCCGGGGAGAAAAGATTTTTGCAAATGAGTGAGCTTGAAAAGCTTAGATTTGAGGCTTATGAGAGTTCAAAACTCTACAAAGAGCAAACCAAGAAATGGCATGATGCCAAGTTGATGAAAAAGAATATAAGCATAGGAGACCTTGTGCTCCTTTTCAATTCAAGGGTTACGAATTTCCCGGGAAAGCTTAGGTCAAGATGGTCCGGTCCCTTCAAAGTAATGGACATTTCACCACACGGGGCCTATGAACTTTGGAGTGAGGGCGGTGGCACCTTCAAAGTCAACGGACACCGGATCAAACGTTATTACCAAAGGGGTTCTAATGGAATGGTAGAAGTGATTGACCTCGGGGACCCGCTCCCCGAGGAGGATTGATTCTCAAGGAGATTGTTCATGAAGGTTTGGTGGAGTCACTTAATAACCACCGTTTGTAAGTATTTGTTTCTTGTCTTTCATGTAGTTTGCATTTTAGTTTGATTTTTAGTTTAATTTTTAGTTTGCATATGAGATTTGGAATTGTTGGTTGCTTGTTTTTTATTAATTCATAAGTATAGTCGGAGAAAGATAGGCAAAATTATTGTTGGCAAAATCGATTTTTGATGTTCAAGTGAATTATTTTTCGAAATTGTGCATAGGTACTCCCAGGCGGGTGACCGACTGGCGGTCCCAAACTAGCTTAGAGTACCTGGGCACATTTCTGTTTTTGATAGTTTATTTGGACAGATTTCAGACTTTGTACTCTAAGCCTGTACCAGACCGGCGGCCAGTCCACCGGCTTAGAGTTGTGTATCTTATTCAAAAAGACGAAAACCAAGTGAAGCCTGATTTTAAGCCGGTCGGCCGGCAGCCGGCTCACCGGCTTAGAATCTTGAGACGTGTCTAAAAAAAGAAAGAAGAGTGAAGGTCTTCCCAGCCGGTCGGCCGGCATGCAGCCGGTCTGCCGGCTGGGAGTTTTTATAAGGCGTAATTAGAAGAAATGAAGAGAAGGAAGGCGATGAAGACCGACTCAGAGCCGGTCGGCCAGCAGCCGGTCTGACGGCTCAGAATCAGAGCTACATTCAAAATTGCGAAAAACAAAAAAAAATCAACCCTAACTATGAGCCGGTGGACCGGCGGCCGGTACCCCCACCAACTCAGAACCTTCTGTCGCGGAAATAAAACAATTCAAACCCCCCTTTCAACTTCATTTCTTCTTCTTTCTTTCTTATTTCCTCCATCTCTCTTCATACCCTAACCCACAAAAACTCCCCAAATCAACCCCTTTCATCCTTCCCACCCAATATCATGTCCGGAAACCGCGCGGAGAGGAGATCTAAATCAAGACATGATCCGGCCGTTGAGCAAGCGGTGCAAAATGTGAGGGATAACAGCGATATATATTAGTCCCGATCCAAGTTTTCCCGGACTCCAATTTGCCACCGTTACTCAAAAAGGTAATTTCACTTAATTCAAGCATCGCCCCCTCCACCCGACCCGTTTCATTGATAGGGTATCCATGAGGAAGTTAGGGATTGATAAGATAACGGAGAATTTGTTTAATGGGATGGGAATGAAAGCATTGTACCAAACTAGACCGGCTCATACCTCTCCCCGCTTGACTTGGGAGTTTTTTAGCTCGCTTGTGGTTACTAAGAACCGGAGTCTAGGAACGGTAGTTTCCTTGGAGTTCCGTCTTATGAATAGGCTATACCGGTTGACATTAGAGGATTTTGCCTTGATTTTTGGTCGTAATGGGAAATTGCCCGTTCATCCTCCGGAGGGCTTTAACACGGAGATTATTTGGACGGCTATTACCGGCTTGGTTAGTGAGTGGACTCAGAAAAAGCCGGCTAATCGGGTGCATTTGGTGCTCATTAGGATTTGGCATTGCTTCATGGGGTGGACCGTCCTATCTCGGGATGCGCCACATAATTTTAGAACTGAGGCGCTTGAGATTTTGGCTTCTTATTTGGTTGATGGGCCAAAGCTTAATATTGCCCATCACATGGCTCTCCATTTGAGCCGGTTGGCTACCCAAAAACCCAACTTGCCACACCGATTTGTGTTGGGGGGATGGTTACTTTGATAGCCGACCCCCTTTGTCATAGGTATTTTAATGTGGATTACATCCAAGGAGAGAACATCCTATCTCGCCGATACATGCAAGAAGCCTTGGGGTGGATAAAATGGAACCCCAACGATCGTCAAGAATATTGGCAGATTCGTGTTAACAACAATTTTCGAAATTCCATTCCTTTGCCCAACACCGAAAGGATGAGGGCAGTGCCCGGGAATGCCTCCTACCTCCTTGACATTGAGGTTGATCCAGATGAGCTCCCAGCCGATCAGCGCCCTCCCAAAGTCTATGCCCGTGATAGGGTTGGTGCGGTCACCTCAGACCTCCAGTTTCAACAGCCCTCCGTCACTATGCCTCCTTTTGAGGGTGGTCCTACTTTTTTCCAGGGCTCCACCTCCAGTTCCGTTCCTCCTCCTCAGCCTTCCCCTTTGCATCAGGACCTGATTGACTTTATGGCCCGGGTTGATTTTAACCAGAAGAAAGCAGCAGACCTTGCCGATGAGCGCTAGAGGATAGCAAATGAGCGTCAGGCGATAGCAGATGAGCGGCATAGGGAGGTGTGTTTTAGGCTTGACTACTTGTACCACGATCAGGCCTATGGGACCTTCCCCAGCTATGACCAGTCTATTCGTGAGGGGTACCGTCATGCAGCCGTTGGTCACCCTTCTTACTACTTGCCTCCTGAGGGTGAATATGTGCCCCTGAGGGACGTTTCTACGGGGAGATTAATGTTGCTCCGGGCTACTTTTCTAGCCCGATTTTTCTCCCAAATGTGCGAAAGGACGGGGACTCAGGCCCTCCTAGGCATCCATCCTCCCGTGGTATGGTTGGTGATCCCGGAGCTAGTGGCTCTCATGCTTCGCCTTTTCGTGATATCATGCTCAACCCGGATGATTATATGCAAGTGGATGCAAGTGGTGATGTGAGCGACAATGGAGATGGAGAAGGAAGTGGAGAAGGTCATGAGGATGATGTTTGACCACCCATAGAGGTGGTAAGTGATGTCTTTGCTCCCGAATGAAAATCCAAAGTAAGTACTCCCTTAAATCCAAATTTCTCTTTAGTTTTGCATTTTCATTTTCGTATGCATTTAGAGTAGTTAGTTAGTTTAGATAGCTTGTTTTAGTTTCTTTTTTATTTATCATTTCATATCATTAGTATAGTTGCATTTAGTTGCATTCATTTAGATGCATTAGATTTCCTTTTGGTACCATATTGTCTTAGCATGTAGTTGGCATTCATGTAGATTAGAGCACTTAGTTTGCATCTTAGTTTAGTTTTTAGTTTTTAATTTCTTTTGTTTATTTTTGCTTTTATTGCTTTCATAAAAATCAAAAATCCAAAAAAAATTTGAAAAACCAAAAAACTTCAAAAACATGTTCTTTACTTTCCGGTTTTCCTCCTCACATTATGCACATAGATAAGTGTGAGGAGGAAGAACCGTTTATTTCAAAAAGCACAAAAACAAGTTTTTCATTTTCATAAAAATTTCAAAAAAACCAAAAACATGTTTGTTTTCGTTCTTTTTCTTCATTTCCCCCTTCCACTTTGTTCCATTGAGGACAATGTAAATGTTAAGTGTGGGGAGGGAAAATATCCAACTTGTGAATATTTCTTTGTTTTTGTAAATATGAAAAAACTTCAAAAATGCCTAAAAATCGAAAAATCTGAAAAATTTCAAAAAACATGTTCTTCCTTTCTTTTGTTTTTGTCATTTGCTTGCATTGTATATATATGTTTGTTAGACTAACAAGTGGCAGATGCAGCAACAATCCGAGATATTAGGAGAATGAAGATGCTTGGTATACTCTTTCCTACTTCTTTCTCCCCTTCCCTATTTCTTTTTATGTTGATAGTGATACGTGTCTATTTTATGATGTTTTACATCTATTTTTACACGCATTTGGTCGCTCATTTACTATGTTTTAGCCTTTATTTCCCAACAATTGTCTACTTTCGTATTTTTATGCTCTTTTTGCAGATTTATGCGGAAAAGAGACGATTATATATCAAATCTATGCCCTCGGGATTTTTCGTGGCTAAGGAACGAAGGAAAGTCAACTCGAAGCGTTAACCAAGTACCAAGAAGTCAAACCAAAGACAAATCGAGGCAGATCTACAGGAAAACAAGTCGACCGACCTACTACTTGGGTCGGCCGACCAAGCCCTGTTATGGAAAGTCCAGAAAAAAAACACTGAAGCCCGATATTAAGTCGACCGACCTACAACATAGGTCAACCGACCTCTGCGCAGACCCAGAATCTTTCCGGAAGCCCATTGAAGTGTTTTTTTCATTAGGAAACTCTAATCTTTCTGCCTATTTAAGCAAGGGGCGTGATTAGGGTTTATCATCTAGTTATATAATCTCTCATCTATCAAGTCTTACATCAAGTTTTATAGTTCGAGTTTTAGAATTTAGTTTGATCTCTAGTTGTAATCTTTCAATGATTCTCAAGCACCTTTAGTTTTGTTCATCAATCTTTCAAGCATTCATCAATAAAGTTTGTTCCTTTCCATCTCAATTCCGATTTCCGGTAATTCTCCTCTTAATTTCAGTTCTATTATTATTAGTTTAGAGTTATTGCATTCGGTTTAAGATAGAATCCCAAAGCCTTATTAGTGATTGCATGTTTAGATTGATATTCATTATAATTTCCATGTTTATTCCTGTTTTCATTATTGTTTTAGTAATCATGAGTAGCTAATTTCATATGTTAGGACGTAGGGGTAGATATGCATAGGTAGTATAGATTCCGAGACCGACTGTAGCAGCGCCTTGGTCGGCCGACCTGCCTAACGGGTCGGTCGACTGAGGTTGTGGTCGGCCGACTGGGCTAGCTGGTCGGTCGAACCACTCGCGTATGTATTCTGTTTCGTTTTACTTTGTTGACTATAGTATCCTGCAATGAGACCCAAGGGAGACTTGTAGGATGTTAGTAATGACCTACCCAAGATTGAAAGATACGGGAAGGGCATTGGTTTACACTTTAAAACGGCTAGGTTACTCAAGACTGGAAGGTATGTGACCTAGAATTTAGGAATCACCCTTATTGTTGACACCCAATAATTGTGAGACCTAGGAACTAATAGCATAGGCCGAAAGGAGCTATTAGGTAGCATGGACCGAAAGGATATGTTACACCCCTTACGCGACTACAATACATGTTTGACCTTAGGATTTATACTATCTTAGCTATTTATTACCCAAACATCCTAGCATCTCTTTTATTATAGTTTTATTCTCATCTTTATTTACTTGCTTTATTTTATATTTGTTCTAGACTTAGTAACAATCAATCAAACCCCCACTTTTGTTACCTTAAAACATTGACATCAAACAATAAACATTCCCCACCTCTCTGTGGTTCGACCCTGACTTTCACTATATATAGTTTAAGTTTAGGAATTATAAATTTTATCTTTGGTACCCTCAACGACGGGCATCAAATTTTGGCGCCGTTGCCGGGGAGGTGACGCCAGTGTTTATTGGTTTTTGTTTTTGTTTCTTTTTGTTTAAGGAACTTTTGTTCCTTAAACCTTCTCACTTTTTTCTTGTAGTTTCCATCTTATGCGCAGGTCAGTTCAAGGAGAACTCCTACCACTAGACCACGAGCTTGAGAGGACTCTAAGAGAAAAGAGGAAGCTGTTACTAGAGAATAAAGAAGGAGGCTCACCTTCTTCCCTATTCCAAGAGGATATCTTTGAACAACCACCTTCACCAAAAACACCAACTTCACAACCAAATTCACCTCACAATCCATCCACACCAAAAACACCATCAAATACCTATTTCCATGTTTTTCCAAAAGAGGAAGAGAACATGGCCGAGGAAGCTACCGTCGCCAGTCACTCCATGCCTAAGGTGAAGGACATATACAAAGGGTTCACTTTACCTGCAGGTATTGGGAAGCCATTCGAGGCCTAGCCTGCCTACATCACAATGGTTGAGAAAAACCAATTCGGAGGCTCGGCCAATGAGGATGTTGCAAAGCATATTGAAATCTTCACAGATTACATATGCTCTATTGCACCCCTAGAAGGAGTGACACAGGACCAGATTAAACAAACCATGTTCATCTTCTCTCTTAGGTATTCTGCAAGGGAATGGTATAGAGATCTAGACCGCACTGCTGCGGGAGTCACAGATTGGAACACCTTGGCCTTGGCATTCTACAGGAAATACTACTCTGCGGCCAAGACCAATGCTTTAAGGGCGCAGATAACAAGTTTCAAGCAAGGGCCTAATGAAGACTTTAGTGAGGCTTAGGACAGGTTCAAGAGACTTGTTCGATCCATACCACATCATGGATTCAAACAATGGTTTCTTTGTAACTAGTTTTACAATGGCCTCTATGACGACAACAGGGCCTACTTGGATGCTGCAGCCAACGGAAGGTTCCAAGAGAATTCTGGAGAGACTAAGGGTCTCAAGATAATAGAAGATGTTGCTGTCCACCGTGCTGAACATGGAACTTCCCGCGGTAACCAAAGGAAAGTTGAGTCTAACGTAGCTGCTATAGAGGCCTTGATGGCCAAGTTAGATAAGCTGGAGAGTGGTGGGAAATTCGATATTGGGAGTGGAAGTAAGGGAGGTATGTACCAGGTGAATGTCGTTCAAGACGAACCATTTGCATGTGAGAGATGTGGTGGAGAGGGACATGTGTCAAAGTTTTGTACCTCATCTAACGAGACATGTGCCGCCTTTCAGCATTATCGTGGGAATAATTTTTATGATCCGAACAATAATAATGTCCATCCCAACATGAGGTGGACAAGCCAGAATGTACTTAACCCACAACATCTACAACCTAAACAAAACTCCACATACATCCCTCCACATAAGCAAGGTTTCCAAAAACCACCCTTCAACCCTCAACCACCTTCAAACCCACCACCCAATACGGATGCTCTCATCCAAAACCTCATTGGGTTGGTTCAGAAGGAATCTCAGGCAAGGGAAGCAGGGATGAAGATGTTAGAGTCTCAAATTGCTCAAATCGCGAGCAAGAACGATACTAGGGCTCCGGGTCAACTTCCGACCAAGACGGACCAAAAGAAAGAGACTCTAAATATCATATCACTGAGAAGTGGCGCTAAGGTGGGAAGTGAGAGAGCAGGCGAGAAAAATAAGGAGAAACAGCCGAAGCCGAATAACAACGAGGAAGGTCGACCGAACCAGGAGCTAGGCCGACCGACCTCTGAGCAGATTCCAGAAATTCCCGCTGTACAGGAAGTCGGTCGACCGACGAGGATGAGGGTCGGCCGACCTCCGACGCTGAACAGGGGAACGCTTTCAGACCTGAAATGCCGGACAACTTAAGGGACTTCCTTTTCCGGGGTGATAAGACCCCTAAATTTCTGAGAAGGGCTGCAAATACTGAATCTTCCGCTCCTCATTTTCCAGAAAGACTCATACCAACCAAGGAACAGGCATCGTTTGATAAATTTAAAGACGTAATTCGTTCATTGAATGTCCAAGTTCCGTTTTTAGAACTAGTTCAACAAGTTCCTTCATATCTTAAATTTATGAGACAACTTTTGTCAAGAAAACGGTCTTTAGATAAGGTTGAGTCGGTATCCCTCACTGAAGAATCCTCTAGCTTCCTATCACATGTCATTGCCCCTCATAAGCTAGAGGATCCAGGAAGTTTTTATGTACCTTGCAATATAGGAACCTTCCCTGTTAAAAAGGCCCTATGCGATCTAGGAGCTAGTATTAGTGTCATGCCTCTAAGCGCAGCCTTGAAACTAGGGATGACCAACTTTGCAGTAACTAGCATGGCCGTCCAAATGGCTGACCGTACATCCATGGAACCCATAGGGGTGTTGGAAAACATCCCTGTGCGTATTGACAGGTTTTTCTTCCCGGTCGATCTTGTATTTTTGGACATCCCTGAGGATGCCTATATACCTATAATACTAGGGAGACCTTTCCTCCACACTGCAGGAGCCATCATAGATGTAGGTTCTGGGACCTTGACCTTCAAAGTAGGAAAGCATTCTATTATTTATGGTCTATCCTATAGAAAGAAGGATGCTATGACCCCTATTACTTGCAATGCTATTACTTCTGAAAAGAAGTATAAGGTCATCACCACTTCCCCTACTTTATTACCTACTCTTATACCTGTTTTTACACCTCCGCCCCAGATTGGGAGCAATATGGAGGATGCTTCTATTGTGACTACTGCAGGAATTGGTTTGGGGAAACCCACAATAAAGGACGTCATAGTGCAAAGAGGAGGACTGGGATTCCTAAGCTATAAAGAGGATGAGGACCCGGACATTACCGATGAGGAAGACAAGAGAAGAAGAAGAAAAGCTCAAGAGAAGAGCCCGTCGCATATGCTTTGCGACGGAGAGGAGACGTGTTTTGTCATTCAAACAAACACGGTGGAGACTACGGCATATCGCCAAAAGCCGTGGTCTGAGATTTTCCGCATCTTTAGCGGATAGTTGTTTAAATTTTCAGCTCCTAAGACAATTTGCTTTCTGTTTTGTTGAGACTTTTAACTTTGTTTGCTTTAGATTTTAGAACTTTTCCGTTTTTTGCGTAGTTAAGACATTTTTCTGGGATCTTGCGCGTTTGTTAGGCGCATATATAATGATTTTTCAGGTTTGAGGAAGAATGACTTGATTAATACAAGTTGTTTCCAAAGAAAAGACGGCCGCTGTGCAGCAGAGGCGGTCGACCGACTAGAAACGTAGATCGGTCGACCTGGTCCCTGCATTTCTGGAATTTCTGCAGTCCGCAGGAAGGTCGTTCGACCAGAGTAGTGGGTCGGTCGACCTACCCATCTGAACAGCTTGCTCGTCTCTTCCTCGGGAATCATGCAACCATCTTGGGTACTTGGGTGGCATTGCTGGCCACCAAAACCTCCCAGCTTACGCTGGTTTGGGGAGGTTTTTCTCATGCGCTTAATAATCCAGTGAGTTCTTTCCAATTTTCCTTGTTTTTATTTTCCTTGCATCTTTCCTTTAATTTTCTGAAACCTTTACTTAGGCTAATGCACAATGGGGACATTGTGCGGGTTGGTTTGGGGAATGGTTTCGTGTCACATGCATTGTTCCATTGCATTTTGTCACACGTTTATCTGCATTTCCGTATTGCATTTTTCTTTGTTTCCCTTGCATATACAAAAATCCAAAAAAAAATAGAAAAATTTCAAAAATTTCCAAAAAATACACGTTTATTTTAGCATATAGGTCGAGTCGGAACGAGAGTATTTCAAGGATGATCTTTGTTATCTTACATGTTTATGCCTTTACCTTGCCTTGTCAACTTGTTTTAGTATGAAAGTCTTTTGCATATCTACGAGTTTTTGTTAACTTGTTATCTTGAGACTTGACTTATACCTTGGCAACCCACTATACATTCTAAGTTTTAGAGCTTATTTCCTGGTTTCATTTTCAAACCAGTTGTCTAGAATGTGAATAGTACTCCCCTTGGAACATGTTACATCAATATGCATAAACATGAACTTTAATTGCTATATACTTGTTTTACTATCTCGTTTTATGAGTCTTGGTACGTGCATTAGGGATCCCTTTTCTCTTATTTACCCATAAGCCCTACATAGCCAAAATTGCCTTTTTATTCCCCCAAAACTACATCCCATACTTAGCCTACCCTTCCAAGCTAGTATTTGTGGTCTTTGGTTTAATTTTTTGAGGCATCTTGGTTTGTATGCTATCATGAGCAAAAAGAGAAAAGAAAGAAAGAAAACAAGAGAAAGAAAAGAACAGAAAAAAGTTCAGAAAAAAAAGGAAGAAAGAAAAGAAAAACGAAAAAAGTCAAAAACGTACAGAAGTCAGTCGACCGACCACCTTCATGGGTCGGTCGACCAACTGACAGGGTCAGATTCAAAATTTCGTTCAACAAAATCCCTTTCTTTTACATGTTATCACTCCCGTACTTCATTCAAAATATTTGGGGGTCCTTTCTTACACTCAATGTGAGAGTTGTGCTATAAAAGAGCACTTTCTTAATATCAAAAGTTGTGAAATATGTTGTTGGGAACCGGTTTTAGTAGCTTGGCTACTAACCCCACAAATCCAAAAACATCTTAACCACTTTTTACCTTTTACCTCACATATCTTTCATTGCCTCAATTGCATGTATCCGAGTCACTTGATGAGTGTGTTTATACATAGTTGTAGAATTCTTGTTCATGTTAGATTGCAGGCATGTTTTCATGGGTCGCAGTTAGGTGAGTGTCATTACAATATACTTCTTTATATCTTCTACATATACTCACCCTTTGCTTCATGAGTGTCTCGAGCGTACCGTGAGAGTCCATGGTATAAAGTCTTTATAGTCTCTAGTTTTGCAAAATTTGACAACACCATAACTCGTTTGCATGATTTAAATACTATCTCATTTTATACTTGGCATTGGTCTAGGCTAACATGTAAATTTCGCTCTGAGATTGAAATCGTTCCATTAGTTAAGATCGAGTCTATTTCTTGCTTGAGGGCAAGCAAGGTTTGGTTTGGGGAATTTGATACGTGTCTATTTTATGATGTTTTACATCTATTTTTACACGCATTTGGTCGCTCATTTACTATGTTTTAGCCTTTATTTCCCAACAATTGTCTACTTTCGTATTTTTATGCTCTTTTGCAGATTTATGCGGAAAAGAGATGATTTTATATCAAATTTATGCCCTCGGGATTTTTCGTGGCCAAGGAACGAAGTAAAGTCAACTCGAAGCGTTAACCAAGTACCAAGAAGTCAAACCGAAGACACATCGAGGCAGATCTACAGGAAAACAAGTCGACCGACCTACTACTTGGGTCGGCCGACCAAGCCCTGTTACGGAAAGTCCAGAAAAAAACACTGAAGCCCGATATTAGGTCGACCGACCTACAACATAGGTCGGCCGACCTCTGCGCAGACCCAGAATCTTTCCGGAAGCCCATTGAAGTGTTTGTTTCATTAAGAAACTCTAATCTTTCTGCCTATTTAAGCAAGGGGCGTGATTAGGGTTTATCATCTAGTTATATAATCTCTCATCTATCAAGTCTTACATCAAGTTTTATAGTTCGAGTTTTAGAATTTAGTTTGATCTCTAGTTGTAATCTTTCAATAATTCTCAAGCACCTTTAGTTTTGTTCATCAATCTTTCAAGCATTCATCAATAAAGTTTGTTCCTTTCCATCTCAATTCCGATTTCCGGTAATTCTCCTCTTAATTTCAGTTCTATTATTATTAGTTTAGAGTTATTGCATTCGGTTTAAGATAGAATCCCAAAGCCTTATTAGTGATTGCATGTTTAGATTGATATTCATTATAATTTCCATGTTTATTCCTGTTTTCATTATTGTTTTAGTAATCATGAGTAGCTAATTTCATATGTTAGGACGTAGGGGTAGATATGCATAGGTAGTATAGATTCCGAGACCGACTGTAGCAGCGCCTTGGTCGGCCGACCTGCCTAACGGGCAGGTCGACTGAGGTTGTGGTCGGCCGATTGGGCTAGCTGGTCGGTCGACCTACTCGCGTATGTATTCTGTTTCGTTTTACTTTGTTGACTATAGTATCCTGCAATGAGACCCAAGGGAGACTTGTAGGATGTTAGTAATGACCTACCCAAGATTGAAAGATACGGGAAGGTCATTGGTTTACACTTTAAAACGGCTAGGTTAATCAAGACTGGAAGGTATGTGACCTAGAATTTAGGAATCACCCTTATTGTTAACACCCAATAATTGTGAGACCTAGGAACTAATAGCATAGGCCGAAAGGAGCTATTAGGTAGCATGGACCGAAAGGATATGTTACACCCCTTACGCGACTGCAATACATGTTGACCTTAGGATTTATACTATCTTAGCTATTTATTACCCAAACATCCTAACATCTCTTTTATTATAGTTTTATTCTCATCTTTATTTACTTGCTTTATTTTATATTTGTTCTAGACTTAGTAACAATCAATCAAACCCCCACTTTTGTTACCTTAAAACATTGACATCAAACAATAAACATTCTCCACCTCTCTGTGGTTCGACCCTGACTTTCACTATCTATAGTTTAAGTTTAGGAATTATAAATTTTATCTTTGGTACCCTCAACGACGGGCATCAGATAGCATGAGTGAGATTTTTGTGCCTTGGATGTTCCTTTGGGGAACTTGTGGTTGTTGTGGATGATGTGCTGCTAGATTAGTCATTTTGTTATTGCATGTTTGTTATGCTTGTTAATAGTTTAGTTTAGTTTCACATGCTTTTCATTTTCATAGTTTTGTGAATATTTGTTAGTCGGTTTTCTCTTTTTGCATTTGTTTGTAAATGAGGATATATGCCGTCAATGATGATATTTGTCTTGCCTGTGTCTTACCCCCCCTAATAGCTTGCACCGTTTGATGTCACCTTGTTAGGGTTCTTGCTTGGAAGGACCTGGAAGTCTAGGCTTAATGACCAAGTTTCGACCACCATGTGAGACCGTGTTAGACCTTGACTCGACCTAGGACCGACATTAGCTACTCAAATGTGAGGATAGAGCCTCCTTTATGGTCGGCCCATCAAACCGACTCAGTTTAGGATTGTGAGTAGTCCTCCTTACGTGGTATGTTATGTCAATACGCATAAGTATGGCGCTTGTTCCTTAATTCCGTGTTTATGTTCATGTGCATGTGAGACAACTCTTGTTCAAAATAAATCAACTTCACATTTGCCAAATTAGCCTTGTTTTGACTCTTGCATCTTATCCCCTCTTTTTGTTTAACCACTTTGAGCCTTAGCTTTTTCATTTGACCTTAACCACTAGATGAGCTACATCCCAAAAACACCCTTCCTTGATCAAGAATGGTTGCTTTTTGGTACTTTGTTTGTGGTAGAGTCGGGGATTTAGATGGTGGTTGGTGCACTCTTACTTTGTGGTCTTACTTGTTGTTTTCTTGGTGAATGGAAGTTTGAGAAAAAAGAAAAGAAAAGAAAAAAAATGAAAAAGAAAGAAATTAGAAAATCAAAGAAAAAAGTTGAAAAAGTTTTGAAAAATCCAAAACGAAAAGTGTGTATATGTGTTTTGAAATAGAAAAAGGCTAGCAACAACTCCCTTCCATCAAGGGGAGATAGAAAAAGTCGTTGCTATAATAATGTGGTCTTTTGATGTTTTTCCATTCGGGCCGGGTCTACACAATTTTTGCATTTGATTTGGATTTCAAGTCTTTTGTTAGGGTGTAGATGTTGTTCGGTGTTTTAAATAATGACCACTTTGTTAAAGGTTGTGATGAGTTTGTTTTTCCAAAGTAAGTTGGGGTTTATGCAATTTTTGCTTGGTTTTGTCAAAACCAAAGTTAGGGCATAGACGTTGCTTAGTTGTTCCAATAAGGAGTTGTGTTGATCATGGCAATCATTCTTGTTTTTGAGCCTCAAATTCTAGAACGGTGCTTGCACCAAACCATTTTCACCCAACCCAAGCCCCGTTACATCCTTGTTGTTCTCATCATGTGCATTTACGTTTTCTCATGGATTTTTGGATGGAGTACCATTCTAGATTGCGGGCATGCTTTGCAAGTTGAGGTAGGTGAGTGATTTTGGTTACTTCTTGTCACAAAAAGCATCCCCCTTTCTTTCCTTGTGTGTTGAGTGTCACCCGTGAGAGTCGGTGCTTAGGGTCTTCTTATCGGTTATGTGTCTAAGCATGGAGTCGAATCATGTGTGCGTCGTGTCATTCTTGGAAGTATAGCTTAATGCTTCCGTTTGCCCGCCTTGAATTAGTTTCTTGGTTTTTGGTGATGTCATTGTTGGTTGCTTGGGCTTGATTTAGGGGTTTGGCACCGTGGTTAGACTTTGAGTCGGCATCCTCCGCTATAGACCTCCCTTGTTTAGTTTTTCAAAACCCCGCTTGGATGAGGCAAGCGGTTGGCTTTTCTCTTTCCCGATGCATGTTGTTTGTTTATATGTGTTCTGTTTTGACTTATTTGCATCAAAAATTTTGTAGCAAGACCAAACTTGCCTTGCAATAGGGCATTCTTCCTCATGAATGTCAAATTGTGAGTTGAAAGGGCTACAGGTGTAGCTAAACCCGATTTGGCTTCTAGATAGCTTAGTTAGTTTGTTTCTTGTTTTCAAATAAGGGTTATATAAATTCTTGATCTCTTACTCGAGGACGAGTAAGGTTTAAGTGTGGGGAATTCTGATGAGCTATATTTTGGTCATAATTTTCATTGTCTTTTCTTCATTTTTGGTCCCGATTCGACCTCGTTTTACGTGCCTTTGCTCGATTTTACGCCCATTGCCTCGACTATTCCTATTTAGTTTCCATTTTGTAGGTGTTGTGGCGGGAGCGAAGAAACGGGATCAAACGAGACGAATTTGGAGCGAAATGTGAAGAAATAATGAAGAAAATGCCCCAGGTCCTCTCAGCCGGTCCCAGACCGGCAGCCGGCCGGCCGGCTGGGAGGCTTGACTTGACTTTGGGCGAAAATTGGAAGAAAGTTACAGGGATTTGGAACTTGACTCTGAGCCGGTACCCGACCGGCAGCCGGTCGGTCGGCTGAGGAACATGCCTACCTTCAAATAATGTCAAAGTTTCAGAAGTTTTCAAAAGGGCTCCCAGCCGGTCCACTACCGGCAGCCGGCTGGCCGGCTCCCTGTACCTGTACAATGAAGAAAAATAAGGAAAAAGTCAGAAGTTTACAAAAAGGCTCCCAGCCGGTCCACTACCGGCAGCCGGTTGACCGGCTGAGAGTCAATTCTCAGAATTTCGCGCACTATATATACCCGCACTTAGTCTATTTTCATGAACGGAACCTTAAGATATTTTTGCACGCATTTCTAGGGTTTTTACTGCTTTCATTCACATTCTCTTAGCCTTAAAAACTCTCTTAAAAACCTTAATCCTTTCTTAGATTTTCTTTCAATCTTGTAGTTCTTTATAATCTTTCCTTAGTTACTTTATAGTGGTTCTTCTTAGCAATTGTTCTACGACTTTTGGTTGTAATTGGGAGCATTTGAGAGGATCTTTCATTTGTAATCAAAGCTCATGCCTTTATTCAATTGTTTGGTATAATCATCTTACTCTTTACTTAGTTAATACATTTACTTTAAGTTTCTTTCATTCAATTGGTTACCTTTGTTTATTCACTATGTTTAGCACTTGTTTATCATTCATCCATATGTTTTTCTTAGCCATGAGTGAGTAGACTTATACCTAGGGTTAGGAGGAACTTGGGTGTTGATAGATGATAATTTCATGCTAGTTCATAGATTAGTTGTTCTTGAGTAAAGGGTTTTCCTTTTATTGCATGCTAAGTGTTAGATGATTTGCCTCAACGAAAGTTGGGCTTTGATTTTAGCGTGAATTGCCTTTAGCGACGGTTGAGGGTTTGTCTTGGTATGTTTTAGGGTTGGTTGTGTGTATTTGTAGCGAAAGTTAGGGTATTCCGACCAAGGTTTAGTCGACTCGAGAGAAGCGACTTACCGAGACCCATTTGTTTGAGACCATCTAGTTGATTTTCTAATTTGTTCATCTACCCATCTTAGTGACCTCCGACACCCTAGTTTACCTTTAATTGAATTCATATCTTAGCTTTTTCATTTGCTCATTAGTTGTTAATTATTCCACAAAACTTATTACCCCGACTCAGGCTTGTAAAACCCATCGCGAAAGCGGAAATATAAACATACAAAAGTACTAAAAATGCAGCGGAATTAAAACTTTTTAACATAACTAACATGCGAGGTGAATTAAAAACTGTAACTGAAAGTAAAATACATATACAAACAGCCTGGGATGGTACATCCCTACAGGCACTCAACTGAAATGTAAACTAAGTCTAGCTAACGTAAACGTGTAAGTCAATCGATGAATAGGATCATCGCTCGCTAGCTCCATGCAACCCTCTGCCAACCACCTGTCATGTACCTACATACATGTAAACATGTACGCCACAATCAGTGGGGAGTGACTAGAGTTCTCCTAGCCACCTTTTGTGACAACACGTAACACATAAAACAATACAGAATACTCCAACATATATTAACATGTGAAGCATAAACATCTCATCAACTGATCTCATATTATCATGCAAACTCTAGTGCACGGCTCTCAACCAACTTCATAAACCGTTAGGAAGGAGAGCCGGTTTCCCTACTGGTTACCCAATCGGGGGGTCTTTCAATCCAACTATTTATGAAACTGATCATAGAGTCATCCAATGCCTTGGATGAACAAACTATATCTCAAACAATATAAACATCAACTTCATCATGCATATCTGACACTGTACCAACCGAGGCAAGCAGATATAACATAAGCACTGGCAATGGGTCCAGAGGTGAACTTAACACATATCCCACTACCAAACAATGTCGGGTCCAGAGGTGAACTTAACACATATCCCAACATGCAAATCAAGTAAAGGGTCCAGAGGTGAACTTAACACATATCCCTATACATACAATTCGAGAGAAGGGTCCAGAGGTGAGCTTAACACATATCCCTAATCGCAATCAGTAATGGGTCCAGAGGTGAGCTTAACACATATCCCACTACAAACAAATGTCGGGTCCAGAGGTGAGCTTAACACATATCCCAACATACATCCATAAGCAAAGGGTCCAGAGGTGAGCTTAACACATATCCCAATGCTACAAACAAGTATTGGGTCCAGAGGTGAGCTTAACACATATCCCAATACACAGCTATCGCACAACGGGTCCAGAGGTGAGCTTAACACATATCCCGTGTACGACAACCGATCACGTGTCAGGTCCAGAGGTGAGCTTAACACATATCCTGACACGCCACAAGCAGAACACGTAACGGGTCCAGAGGTGAACTTAACACATATCCCGTCACGCGACATATAAAACATGTAGTGGGTCCAGAGGTGAGCTTAACACATATCCCACCACGCGACAACCAATGTAACCACTAACATCCAAAGGTAGAGACTAACCTATAGTTCTACTTTCTTATACTTCTAATCAACACTTAATTGATCCCGGGAACTAAGTTGAGGGAGAGCCGGTTTCCCTTTCGGTTGCCCGACCGGGGGGTCTCTATCCTCTCTCCATTCCCGAACCCAATAGAGTGTCGCCCGAACCTCGGGGACCTCAAACACACATAAACATAAGAGAAATGCCAATTATGATTAAGTTAAACTTAACCAACTACTATACATTAAAATATCTTAGTCCTATGGTAAGTATTAACGGACACTTGAGAAGTAACTAAATCTTAGACAAGTAACTAATTAATTACCAAATTTTACTTAGCAAAAATATATTTTACTAAGTATATGATTACGTTCTAATTAACCGGTTCAACCGATAAAGGAAAAAATCACGATTTAAAATAAACTTCATATTATATTATCCATATTTTATACGGGAAAATCGATTAACTAATTAATTTATTTCGACATGCTTCTAAAAGAAAATCGTAACCCAAAAGTAATTCGTAATAATTGTATTAATTTAAACGTAAACAAGCAAGCAAGCACGTACGTAAACTAATTAATTCAAGCAGGCTAGCAAGCACGTACGTAAAATAATAATAAAATAATAAAAGTAATAGCAGGTGATACGTAGTAGCAGCACTCATCAAGAGCAACAAAAGTAATGATAATGCACTCAACAGCAATAAAATCAACAACAATAAAATAAACAATCGAAGAGAGTGAAACGCAGAAGAAAGTCAGGAACAATGGTGATAAACGCAGCAATTCGAAGACGATAGTTTCAGAAATGGCCAACACCCAAAACCCAAATCCAACAAAGCCCTTCATCAATTACATTAACCCATAAGTTAAGCATCCTATAATCAGCATCCAACCACATAATCATTCACAATGAAATTCCCAAAATTCAACCGGTCTCCATGTATACTCCCAAATTCACCCAAAAGATGAATTCAACATAATTTATCAACAACAATCTGAATATTATGCCTACTAAACATGTTCACAACTTATCTTATGCCTCAAAACACATAAACATATCAATATTAACAAAAAGCTTGCTACTTTAACAAATAAGCCGAGTTACTCATAATTGTCACCTCAAAAGCGTTTTAAGCTCCTTGCTCCTCTTCAACAATGAAGTTATCCACCCCAAGATCCTCTAAATCCTCTCCTACAACAAAGGAAACGGTTTTTAGAGGCTAAAAACGGAATCTACCAAAAACAGCCTCTTTTTCAAGTTGCACGAAATCAGAATTGAAAGAGACGGATGTCTTGGAAATTTCGCAAGGATTCCGAAAATGTATGACTTATCTTGATTTGGAAATCGGATGAGCTCGGAATTTGGGTTTGAAGCGTGAGAAAATGGAGGAGAATAGGAAAATGGGTGTAACAGTGTTTGAGTTTTGTGAAATGTGAATATGTCGACATAAGCCAAGGGTTTAGGGTTATGTAGTGTCCTTTCTTAAATGAGTCGGGTCACTTGTTTGTGAACGGTTTTTTAGTCGGGTTTGATTTAGCCAAGTTATTTCGTCTTAAGGAATTAAGGTTCTTAAGACGGATCTTAACGGAAGTTTAAAAGCAACATTACGATTTATTATTAAAATATTATTTTGTTCCGTAAAATAAATTAAAACCTTTAAAATATAATTTACGAAAATGCGGGATGTTACAAGGCTTACATTAGAACTAGACTAAGCGATTATCCCCACCATCTTCGTGTTCGACCCCGATCTTAATACTACTTATCTTCGGGTTTTCTAAATGTGTTTGATACCGGTAGTGACGGCAAAAGCCGGTCATCAAAAGATCACAAATTTTAAAGTTTTATTTAAGTTACAATAACTCGGAAAAACAATAACCAATTATGCATGCAAACAACCTTTGCTCTGATACCATACCAATTGAAAGGTTCTTAACCTCTTTATAGTCATACTATATAGATTATCTTATAACTCATATGAACTTATGCATGCATAACAACGAAAATGAAATTAAGAAGCAAAAACCATTTGTTCCTTACCTTGCTATTCTCGGTTTTAGGGCACAAATGAAGACTCCTTCTTCACTTGTTCTTGAGCTTATGGTATGGAAATGATCCTCCTTTTAGCCTTCAAAATAGAAGACCTCCAATAGTGATGCACCAAGACACACTCTCTTAAGATTTATATTTATCTTTGCTAGAAATCAAACAACAATACTAGTTTTTATTATATAATATTACTACTACACAATTAGTATAATATTATCAATTTTGGTCTTATCAAATAAGGGATGTCACACGGTTTTGGGAGAGAACAAGCTGAACAATTTTATTTCTTTTTCTCTCTACAAAACCCTAATCAAAACTTGAATGAATAAGTGTATGAGAACAAGGCTTTCTTTTGTTCTTCTCTAGAGGTGGCCGGTTGGTTGGGGTAGAGTGCCCAATACATGGGCACCTCAATACCTTCAAATGTCTCCCACTCAACCAATGTATTAATTAGATGTTTTATTAACACATTATCATATAATGTGTTAACATTATAAAATGTCTATGTGTATGTATGTGTGTCGCACGGTCCATTTCAAAAAATGGACTCACACACAATTCACGTTGATGTGATACGTAACAATTACTTCGACAATTTTATTTTATGAAATCCGTAGTTTAACCATTTAAACAATTATTCATAAAATTAGTAGTAATCTAAAATTACTAACATCAAATTAATTATTCCCTTGCTACTACAACAATTGTAGTTTAGGAAAAATTCATTCAAGCAATTATGTTTCATAAACACATAAATATTAGTGACGACATTTCGATCACTAAAAGTTTATAATTTATAATCTTATTATAAATATTCTCCTCATACTATTACGAACTATAATTGAACTGACTCGTATCAATATACAATCATTTCCTTTACTATTAAGAGTGTTGTCCTATAGGTGTGACCTAAAGGGATCAATTGGTCACCACCGTCATACGACAGTAATGTCAAACTCTAGCAAGCCAATCATTACCGATTAATGTTGATCAGTTGACTATATTACGAAGAATTATCCCATGAATATTCTAAATAGAGATTTTTCAATGAGTTATATTATTGACGTGATCGCACTATTGTGGAAGACACTTACTCCAACAGAACATACATTACATATTTTGTACAAGGACTAGTAAATATAGTTACATGACAAAAGATGTTGGAGTAATGTCTTCCACAATATGTGCATTTACTTTATAAATCTTGTAGGAAATGTTTGGGAATTTATTTATTTATTTATCAGCTGGTCATCGTATATCAGTAATGATTGGCTGACTAGAGTTTGACATTACTGTCGTGTAAACGGCGGTGATCAGCTGATCCCTTTAGGTCACACCTATAGGACGAGGCCCAAAATTGTATTAGGATTAATTATTTATACGAAATAATTATTCTACTAATATTGACTTTATTAGTCAAGATAGTATATTATTTGATGATGGGTTACGAACTCGGAATAAAATAAGTTTTAATTATTTAAATATATGATATTAAATAATAAAATTTTTTATAAATTGTTAATTAGTTAACAATCTATTTGATATGTGTATTAAATATAAAGGGGAATCAATTAGCTATTTAGTTTTACAATGAGTTCTAAAATTAGCTAGTGGACTTAATATTTGCACAATGTATGTAAATAAAATAGTTTTATAATCACTTAATAGTTGAGTAATTATGAGTTGTTAATTGAATTATTAAAAGTTAAATCAATTAAATTAATATTTAATTATGTAAGATAATTAAATATAAGACTTATAAGCATTTGTGGGGGCAAATGTCGAAAATCGGAACTAATCAAAATTAGGCCATGTTGGACCAATTTTTGTAGACACAACAAGTGTCCACCTAAGGGTCAATTGTGCCTAAAATTTGTCCTCCAATTTTGCCTATAAATACCCCTAAATTCCATAACATTATTAGGTTGAAAAATTAGAAGAAATTGTTGGTTTTTTAAGTCCATGTTGGATGGTTTCATCAACAACAAAAGACCAATTTTATCTTCTTATTTTCTTCATCCTTGTTACATAAAACACATATTTAAACTAGTAATATTATTGTAATAATATTAGTTATTATATCAAATATATATTATTAATACTAGTATTATCTAGTTAATTATACTAGTGTTGTTTTTTGGCTAGTCTTGGGTGCTACCTTTGGAGGTTGTTTAGTATAACAACTTTGTGGAGGATCATCCTTATAATACAAGCACAAGAACTACAATAAGGAAGGAGTCCTTGTTGTGGTGCCCAAAAAGAAAAAAAAAATAACCATTAGCTAAGTATGGTTTTCTTATCTTTAACTCTATTTAGACAAAGTTTTACTTATTTTTTTTTCCATGCATGTAGATTTAGGTATAAAATAATTAAATTGTAATTACATATATCATAAGATGAGTATAAACTATACCTAAATAACTAACAATTGGTATCAGAGCTTGTTTAATACATGCATGTTGTTTTTAGACAATTTTACTAGTTTATACGATAAATTGTTAAAATTGATATTATGTAATTTTTATCACATAATATATTTATGCATGTTAATAATATGGTCTAAGAGTTATATATGGGACATAAAAATAATATTTTAGATATTTTATTTTTTATGACTTAAATAGGCATAAATTTGACGTAAAATGCATTAAAAATTAACTATGAGTTAATTTAATTAGTTGCATGTTTATTTTATGCATATTTATTTTGAGATAACCACATACATGTCATTTTTATGAGAAAAATCAGAATGTTAAGTTAATATGATTAATTTATATGATTTATTGGTTTTTATATACGATAAAAATTGATAAATAATGGTTATTTTGTAAATAAATATTATTTTAATTAGTGAGCACGAAATTAATGAATTTTAGCTAATGATAATGATTTTATAATGATCATAATTTTATTTTAATTTGTTCCACATTTTATGGTTTAGTTTTGAATTAAATCGTAAAATGTACGGCTTATCGATAAAATTGTTAAAATTGTTTAAATGAGTTTTAAACTTTGTTAAAATTGCATACATGACATTCTTGGTTGTAAGACCAGAATGTAAATGCCTTTTAAAATATTATAAACTTGGATATTTTGATTAAATAAAATTTATACATTATGATTATGAATTATGATGGTGTTTTTGTCAATTTTTTAAGTATAAATCCCATATTAATTCAATAAATAATTAGTGTAATTATTTTTTTCTAGTTAGATCAGAATATAATGTTGAGAATATCTTAAAATAAGTTTAAGATTTGATTGTGAATTTTTATTAGTAAAAAATTTGGCAATACTAGCTCAAAAGGACCATAGTTAGCTAGTAAGACGATTTGGCATGTCATATTCATAATGCACGGTTTATTCTTTTAATATACTTTTATATTTATTGAATATGTAATTTACCTAATATGGCCATAGGTAGAAGTTGTTATTTCCCGTAATGTAAGGGAATATCAATTTGGTTTGTATATTATTGCGATTTCGTATCGCCGTATTGTAATTAATTTTATAGTTTTTTTTTATTTCTTTACAAAATTGTATAAATAAGAAAAGCTATGTAATTTGTAATTATATTAGTTAGTTTTGAAGACGGAGTTTCCATTTGGTGGTCACTTCGGAAAGGCGTTCCGAAACCATGAAGACGGAGACCTTTATGAAGATGCCAGGAGCCAAAGGAGTTGGTTTCCAATTTGTAATAGTTTAGTTAATTAGATTAACTAGGTGGCCATATTAGGACTTATTTGCTTGCATATTTATGTGTTGCATTCATGCCAAATCGTATTTACATGTTGTTGTTGTTGTTGTCAACTTAATTGTCTAGCATTCACCAATTTAGTTCACTTAAAAGTGATAGACAATTAAATTGATAAGATCTCTCACCTAAATCTAAAATTGAGATATAGCCTTACCAAATAATAACACCTATGAATCCCTTCGTCATTAGAGGTAGGTTCGGATCACCGAGGTACTCTTTATTAACGTTGGGTAAGTAGGGTAATAAATGTTATTATGTGTGAATTTTGGTTGGACTCAACGAAATAAATATGGGTTGTATCGGTCCACCGTGCTTGTATTTATTTTGGGGCTAATAGATAGATTTTGAGAAAATTTGTCAACCAAGAGTTCTAATTGTAGAATCAGTTAAAATAGTAACTCACCAAGATTATATAAATATAGGTTGAATCGGTCCACCATGCTTATACTTATATAATATTGGATCTTGGAATTATTTATATAATTCAGTGGGAGGTCATTATATAAATAGGAAAAATGTTTTCATATTTAAAATTGTTTTATATGATAAATGTTAAATGTTCCTTTTATTTCCTTGTAGTAAGCACAAATGGCTTCGTCTAGTCAAACCGTGTCCATACCAAGAGACTCATGGCTAAGGTCGTTCATGGATAAGTATGTTTTAAAGTCGGATGGTAGTAACTTTAAAGATTGGGAGGAACAATTACGATTAGCAGTAGCGGGTGATGGGAAGTTACGTTACCTAGTTGATCCTTCTCCCCCTACTCCTAGTTCAAGAGCCACTGCCGATGTAAGGGATAGTTTTTCAAGTTACCAAAAGGAATCTTTAGCACTTAAAAATGTTTTAATTTTTTCAATGGAACCCGCTTTACAACGGCAGTGTATCAAATTCCGTGATGCACATGAAGTATTCTCGAGGCTTTCCACCATGTTTTCTCAAGCACCGAGAATAATTCAATATGATACCGCAGTTCGATTTTTTGAAGCCAATCTCAAAGAAGGTCAATCTGTGAGTTCTCACGTGCTTAAATTAATTGAACACGTGGAAACTCTAAGTGGTTTGGGATGTAACATCCCAGATGAACTTGTGGTAGACCGAGTACTCCACTCTCTTTCCCAAGTCAAAGGATTTACCCAGTTTCGGGTAAATTATAATATGACTAACATGAAGAAAAGTCTTCATGAGTTACATTCTCTACTTGTGCAAGCGGAGAAAGACATGGGAATGAGTGGGAGTTCTCGTAAGGATGTGCTAGCAATAAACTTGAAAGGGAAGAAGAGGAAGTTTAAGAGTGGTGGTGGTAAGAAACTTGGCAAGGTTGAAGGTAAAGGTAAAGCAATTGCGAATTGTTCATCCAAATCTAAACCTGTCAAAGGAAACCCTCTTAAAGACACTTGTAATTATTGTAATAACAAGGGTCATTGGAAACGTAACTGTTCCAAATACTTGGAGGATCTCAAAGCTGGCATTGTGAAGCCAACAAGTAAATTCTCATCTGAATCTTTTATGATAGACATAAATTATGCTTCAAATACAACTTTGGTATTGGATACTGGTTGTGGATCTCATTTATGTAATCATTTACAGGGACTAAGCAACATAAGAAAGCTGAATAAAGGAGATGTGGATCTTCGTATGGGAAACGGATCTAAAGTAGCCGCCGTATCAGTAGGAACTTATGTACTTAATCTAGCGTCGGGTTTAATATTGTATTTAAATAACTGTTATTTTGTACCTACGTTATCTAAAAATATAATATCGGTATCTGTGCTAGACACAGAAAGGTTTAATTTTGTAATTAAAGACAAATGTTGTACTTTTTCCCTAGAAGGGATTGTATATAGTAAAGCTATTTCAATCAACGGTATTTATATTCTAGATATTTGCAATGATGTTTATCATATAGACAATAAAAGACTCAAAACAGGTGATTCCGATCAATCTTATTTATGGCATTGTCGATTAGGACATATAAACGAGAAGCGCATTAAAAGACTAGTATCGACTGGTATTATAAAACCGTTTGATTTTGAATCTTTTGGTATATGTGAATCTTGTCTTCTTGGCAAGATGACTCGTTCTCCATTCTTAGGCAAAGGAACTCGAGCTAGTGAGTTATTAGGATTAATACATACAGATGTTTGTGGTCCAATGTCCATCACAGCTAGAGGAAATTTTGACTACTTTATTACTTTTACCGATGACATGAGTAGATTTGGATTTATCTACTTAATGAGGTATAAAAGTGAAGCTTTTGATAAGTTTAAAGAGTTTCAGAATGAAGTAGAAAATCAATTAAATAAGAAAATTAAAGCATTACAATCAGATCGTGGTGGTGAATATTTAAGTAATGAATTCAAAGATCACCTAAAAGACTGTGGTATTGTATCTCAGTTAACTCCTCCAGGTACACCACAATTAAATGGTGTGGAAGAAAGGAGAAATCGAACTTTATTAGATATGGTTCGATCAATGATGAGTCAAACAGAATTACCTAAATCGTTTTGGGGTTTTGCAATTTTGTCTGCTATAAGATCGTTAAATGTAAGTCCCACTAAAGCAACTGATAAAACTCCTTATGAAATATGGAAAGGAAAAATTCCGAATTTGCGATACATGAAAATATGGGGTTGTGAAGCATATGTCAAGAACAAGTCTGACGATAAGCTTGAACCACGTTCTGAAAAATGTATATTTGTAGGATACCCAAAGGAAACATGTGGCTATTATTTCTACAACAATAACGAGAACAAAGTGTTCGTGGCTCGTGAAGCTGTCTTTCTAGAAAAGGAATTTATTTCTAGAAGACAGAGTGGGAGAAAATTTGAACTTGAAGAAGTTCAAGAGCCACAAACTGACATGACATCACAGGAAGATGTTCCTCATACGTCTCAATCAGTTATTATTCCATCTGGACCTAGGAGGTCAGAGAGGGTTAGTCGCCAACCTAATCGATACCTTGGTATTATAGAAGGAGATGGTGAATATGAGGTTTTACTTTTAGAAAGTGATGAACCCAAAACCTACAAAGCAGCTATTACGAGTTCTGATTCAAAGCTATGGCTTGAGGCCATGCAATCCGAGATGGATTCCATGTATGATAATCAGGTATGGGACCTGGTTGATTTACCTCAAGATGTTAGACCTCTTCAGTGTAAATGGATATTCAAGATCAAAATAGGTATAGATGGACATCAAGATGTCTACAAAGCTAGATTGGTTGCAAAAGGTTTCACCCAAATTCATGGTTTACACTATGATGAAACTTTTGCACCAGTTGCTATGCTTAGATCTGTTCGGATAATGTTAGCGATTGCTGCATTTCATGATTATGAAATATGGCAAATGGATGTCAAAACCGCGTTCCTGAATGGATTTCTGGAAGAGGAAGTGTTCATGACACAACCTGAAGGTTTTGAGGATCTTAAAAATCCTAACAAAGTATGCAAGCTTAAGAGGTCAATTTATGGTCTTAAGCAAGCATCAAGGAGTTGGAATCATCGTTTTGATCATGTTATAAAACAGAATGGTTTTTCTCGAAGTGTTGAAGAGCCATGTTTATACATGAAATTCAGTGGGAGTAAAGTTGTTTTCTTACTTCTTTATGTGGATGACATATTACTCATTGGGAATGATTTAGATATGCTTACTTTTGTTAAGAAATGGTTAGGAAATCATTTTCAAATGAAAGATTTGGGAGAAGCTCAACGCATCTTGGGTATCCGAATTTATAGGGATAGATCTAAAAGGATACTAGCATTGAGTCAAGAGACTTATATTGATAAAATTCTTGACCGATTCAATATGAAGAACTCCAAGAGAGGGTTTTTACCTATGGGTTGTGGGATCACTTTGAGTAAGTCACAGTGTCCTACTAAATAAGAGGATATTGAACGCATGAAAATGATCCCTTTTGCTTCCGCTGTTGGATCGATCATGTATGCTATGATGTGTTCTCGTCCTGACGTTGCATATGCTTTGAGTATGACCAGTCGCTATCAGAAAAATCCAGGTGAAAGTCACTGGATAGCTGTCAAGAATATCCTAAAGTACTTAAGAAGGACTAAGGATTCATTCTTAGTGTTTGGAGGAGAATCTGAGCTACGTATAAAAGGTTATACAGATGCTAGTTTCCAAACCGATAGGGATGATCTGAAATCTCAAGCTGGATATGTCTTTGTGTTAAATGGAGGAGCGGTTTGTTGGAGGAGTTTTAAGGAGTCTGTGACTGCTGATTCTACAACGGAAGCTGAGTACATTGCAGCATCTGAAGCTGCAAAAGAAGCTGTTTAGATTAGACAATTTTTGGAAGGACTGAAAGTAGTATCGACTGCAGAGGATCCTATCACCTTATATTGTGATAACAGCGGGGCAATTTTTCAAGCAAAAGAGCCAAAATCTAGTAATAAATCTAGACATGTACTTAGGAAATTTCATGTAATTAGAGATTTAATAGAAAGGAAAGAAATTACAGTTTGTAAGGTTGGGACAGCTGAGAACATAGCTGATCCTTTAACCAAGGCATTGTCTCAGGCGAAACATGAAAGTCATGTAGTTTCGATGGGATTAAAACGAATGCCAGAACTATTGTAAATTAAATATTGTATTAAATATATTTGAAATTTATCGTAATACTTTGTTCCATCCAAATAGGTTGTAGCGACAATTTCGAACTTTATTAAAGTGAATTGGATTAACATTGTATTTTGGTCCCTAGTTACTTAATGAGGTGACATCTCGGAGTGACTAGATTGTAAGGCGATAGATGACAAGTTCGATTGTCATTTGGTCATAAAGATGATTGATCGATTACATAGGCAGATTATGATTTGTCGGACAGTGACCGTTTTTGAAATCCTTCGTGTTGCTAGGTCGTAGCAAGGATTTCTTATCATTCCTTCAAGTCAATTCTTTAGACTGATGACTATCTTTCTGAGTTAATATGGTTTTCCGGTGACTTTAGTTCTTGTTCTAGGTCGCACCGTAAAAGGAGGCCGATGAGCATCTACTGGGTTATTGTGATCTATATTAGATAAAGATGATAGGTCAACAGAATTGTCCTTTGTCATTTTTTATCTCAAGGCCACTCGAGGAGAGATCATTGTAAATGCGTGGCCACGCTCGGATAAGATTATCCGGTCAGACAGTGATTCTCCTGATCGAGAAAAACCACTTTTAATGTGATTACGTGCAAGTACGACCTGAAAGACATCTTGCGTTGAGTGGGAGATATTATTGGACAAGAGAATTGGTAATGCACACTTGTGTCAGACAAGTGGGAGATTGTTGGAGTAATGTCTTCCACAATATGTGCATTTACTTTATAAATCTTGTAGGAAATGTTTGGGAATTTATTTATTTATTTATCAGCTGGTCATCGTATATCAGTAATGATTGGCTGACTAGAGTTTGACATTACTGTCGTGTAAACGGCGGTGATCAGCTGATCCCTTTAGGTCACACCTATAGGACGAGGCCCAAAATTGTATTAGGATTAATTATTTATACGAAATAATTATTCTACTAATATTGACTTTATTAGTCAAGATAGTATATTATTTGATGACGGGTTACGAACTCGGAATAAAATAAGTTTTAATTATTTAAATATATGATATTAAATAATAAAAATTTTTATAAATTGTTAATTAGTTAACAATCTATTTGATATGTGTATTAAATATAAAGGGGAATCAATTAGCTATTTAGTTTTACAATGAGTTGTAAAATTAGCTAGTGGACTTAATATTTGCACAATGTATGTAAATAAAATAGTTTTATAATCACTTAATAGTTGAGTAATTATGAGTTGTTAATTGAATTATTAAAAGTTAAATCAATTAAATTAATATTTAATTATGTAAGATAATTAAATATAAGACTTATAAGCATTTGTGGGGGCAAATGTCGAAAATCGGAACTAATCAAAATTAGGCCATGTTGGACCAATTTTTGTAGACACAACAAGTGTCCACCTAAGGGTCAATTGTGCCTAATATTTGTCCTCCAATTTTGCCTATAAATACCCCTAAATTCCATAACATTATTAGGTTGAAAAATTAGAAGAAATTGTTGGTTTTTTAAGTCCATGTTGGATGGTTTCATCAACAACAAAAGACCAATTTTATCTTCTTATTTTCTTCATCCTTGTTACATAAAACACATACTTAAACTAGTAATATTATTGTAATAATATTAGTTATTATATCAAATATATATTATTAATACTAGTATTATCTAGTTAATTATACTAGTGTTGTTTTTTGGCTAGTCTTGGGTGCTACCTTTGGAGGTTGTTTGGTATAACAACTTTGTGGAGGATCATCCTTATAATACAAGCACAAGAACTACAATAAGGAAGGAGTCCTTGTTGTGGTGCCCAAAAAGAAAAAAAAAATAACCATTAGCTAAGTATGGTTTTCTTATCTTTAACTTTATTTAGACAAAGTTTTACATATTTTTTTTTCCATGCATGTAGATTTAGGTATAAAATAATTAAATTGTAATTACATATATCATAAGATGAGTATAAACTATACCTAAATAACTAACAAAAGATATATATAGTTGGACAACTACTAATTACATTAACTAAAACCGAATCCGCCCAACGCTAAAGTAAACCACCACTGCGTCCTTCTGAGTCTAGACCAAAAAAGTGAGGGAGCCCAAGATGAGAGGTCTTCAGGGAGGCTACATTGAAGAACTATGCGTTTCCTGAAGAAACAAAATAGTCATATGAAATTTAAGGATACACTGATGTTGATATGGAATAGTAGGATCATCCGAGTCACCAAATCCCCTACAATTCGGGGGTGACTTTCGAAGATTATGCAGTGCAAGGTTTTAAAACTCACAAAAAATATGCGACTTCAATCGGAAAGCTCAAGTTCCAATGCAAATGAGGTAAAAGAATTTTCAGATTGGTTCTTGAAGGTTGGGGATGACAATGCTGGAGAGCCTAACGACGGTGAATCTACTATACCGATTGATGATGAACTGCTGATAGAGGATATAGACAATCCTGTCAAAGTAATTCTCGAGAACACCTATCCTCTCATCCATGAAAACATGTGGGAACCTAACTATTTCCAAGAGAGGGCAATTATAGCTCATGCAAATGAAATTGCCAAGAAGGTTAATGAACATATGCTATCATTGATGCTCGAAGAAGTGAGAGGGTATTTGAGTTCAGATAGTATAAGCAAAGTTGATAATGTGGGTAATTTCGAAAATGTATATTCAACGAGGTTCTTGAACTCTATAAGATGCTCTGGCCTCCCAAATTATCAAATAACGTTTAAGATAGGTGCATCTATAATGCTTATGAGCAACCTTGATCACGGTGGCAGGTTTATGCAATGGTACTAGATTATTGGTAAACGGCTAGGACCACGTAATTCAAGCCACCATTATATATGGGAAAAATATCAGAGAGAATGTTCTAATTCCTAGGATGATTTTAAGCCCGTCTGGTACCAAAACGTTGCCCATCAAGTTTCAACGGAGACACTTTTCAATTATGATATGTTATGCAATGACTATAAACAAGAGCCAAGGTAAGTTACTTTCACACGTGGGTTTGTATCTACCGAGTCCCGTTTTTAGTCATGGCCAACTTTATGTCGCCTTATCTAGGGTCACAAGCAAAAGAGAACCGGAAATTCTGATATGTGACCACGAGTGTCATACACATAACACTACTGAAAATATAATGTACAAATAAGCATTTCATAATTTATAGGGTCATCGAATAATAATTCTATTATTTTACTCTAGACTTTTAACTTCTATACCAAATTTAAATTTTCTTTTGATGTTAACACAATTGGTTTTTATTAGCTATTATGATTTATTGTGAAGATTGTGTTCTTTTTTGTTCATTTAAGAGGTTATGCGATACAGACCATATAATTACTTTAATATAAAAAAATGGACATTAATAATACTTTAACATATATCATGACAACAAGGTTAGAACAATTCTTCCATCATAATCATCTTTGATGTTGTGTTTACTCATTATCTGTAAATACGAAATATAAATTATAAATCCATTGCCAAAATTTTGGAAGATAGATTAATCAAATATCTAACTTAATTAAGTTAACGGTAGCCCATAGATTATTCACATAGTAAAAAAAATCAACACCAACAACAACTTGATTGATTATTCATATAAAAGCAATTAAATAACTTGAACCATTTTACCTGTCACATTGGATATGACGGATCATCTGTCAACGGCCAGATCCTTGATATTCATCATGTTAGACCATCCTCATCCATAGGTCACGATAATTAGGTCGCGACCCGATTTTACTCTTAATTTCACCTTGTTTATTTTGACTCACTTTCACCCTCTTATCCAGAAGGTCACGACCCAGGTCATCAAACCAATCATTTTCCACTTTACAACATTCCCACAAATGAAAACTCGCCACGTGTAGACATCATTTTCATCTATATAGTCGATCTAACAAATTAAAACTCGCCACACGTGTTGGGTCACAATAAATTAGTAGAAGGTCCTGGAATGACCTTATTTGAGTGGAGGTCATGCTAATTATTGTGTTAAATTGTAAATGAGGTGACTCATCCCTTGTGACCTAGTTGGTAACCTTGGATGGGGTGGTCTTACGAAGGACCATTTGTCAAAGAAGCGTAGGATTTCTGCACAACGAATAAAACACATGCATAATTAGCATCTATTTAACAATAGATACTATCTCAACACAGTTTTATGAGCATATATGTTACTAAAATTGAAATGACATCGAACTGAGCACAGGATAATAAGCCAAAGGGTAAGTTTTACAAGCCTGGATATGGATGATGGAGTGTTCGGGATTTAATGGGTAATCAATTCAATGATGGTCCTGGTTTTATTACGATTATTATTTTGATTGTAATAAGTTGAGTTGGTCAGACTGACTATTTTAGCCTAAAAATAATAAGACGAATTTTTGTGACCTAAAAGTAACAACTTTTGAAAAATAAGTTTTGTGGCCGACAATTTCTTATTTAATTTTTCATTATTCATACCCCTCCCCTATTAGTCTATCACCAAACCCCACCTAACTTTTTACACTTATTTTATTTGCCACTTTAATGTTTGTGCCCAACCCAAAGGGGAACAAAATATGGGATAAGAGAAACTATGTTTTAAATTTTCGTTATCTATATCCGTGCATAAAATATACTATGTATTATATTTATAAGTTTATAGGATCATCATAAAATATGTTTCAGTTTCAATTGATTCAATTTATTTAAACATAAATTCTCATTTCAAACCGTCATTATCCGTCTTAAGTGTAAAACGAGTAAAATACATACCAAATCTCCCTATTTGTCACCTAGAAAATGACAATTTGTTTGTCTTTATTACCACATTTGGTGGTATTTGACCCGACCTAAGCTTAAAACGGATAATACCCATCTTAAACACGACTTACTGATATTTAAAATAGAACTAGTGTGACACCCTTGAAAAATAACGGGTTGTTCAATTTCAATTTTTTTATTGTAACACCCCCATTTATTCAATAGCCTTTAGCAAGACATTCTCAAATAAATAGAGTTGTTACCATCTCGGAATGACCGAGGTAGTGAATAACAAAGTAGACAAACCAAAGTACTTTATATAAAAACTGATTAAATTTAAACTTTTATTATTATAACTTACTTAACTCAACACGAAGTACCAAATTACAAAAATGCTACAGCGGAAACATTAAGTTACAAAGCTATATCATGATAGTCTGGCTAAGTGGGCTAATCAACTAGGTAGGCAAGTCAACATCCTCATGCTTCCCCATGAGCTCCCAAAACAGCTAACTCGAGACCTGTCAAAAACTGCTCCCCATTCCGGATCATCACAGGTGTCACACGAATACACGGTCAACCTCGCGGTTGAGTAGGACATAAACAAACAAATATAATTAATGAATGCAACTACATGAGACCATGCAACCGATGCACCTCCGCATCCAATTCCACACACCCGAAACTCCCGTGATAACATCCCGAAACACCTACCCCGCCATTCCCTAGGCCGAGGTATAACTCGATCGTCATCGAGAACCAGCACTACGGCTGAAGACACCAGGCCTGGTCTGCAGAACCACCCTGGGCTTTATATCAAAACAATATTCGTTCCATCTCTTTCTCAGTAACCAATGCATATGTCATGCTCATGAATGCAACAATACTCTTAATCAATAATGCTATTACATAATGCAATGCTCATACCAATAATAATAATAATCAACACTCAATCCAACCAATAACATTCTCATATCAATCATGCTTGCATCATAACATACAATTTAATCATCCTTTCATAACACATCACATGTAATACGCAACCAAGATAATCACATTTAACCGAGATTGAGTAGGTATGTCCTACCTGGTGAGCAATATAATCCAAATAGCAATCCAATCACAACCCGAATATTCCACCTCAACTCGTTACCTAAAACTGATTAACATAGACATACATAATTACTACTATATCATTACCCAACAAAGTGTAGCATAATAATTATTTAACTTTACTACCTAATTAATATATCTCATGTAACGAAATTATATTAAACGTAACTAATAATAAAATACCGTCACAAATTAAATTAAACAACCTCAATTAATTAAATATTAATTATCAATTAAACAACTGAACCAACTAATTAATTAAAATACTAATACTAACAATTTATAATAAGAATAACAATAGTAGTACCAATACTACTAATAATAAGAGTAATAAGAATAATCATAATAATATTAACAACAATACCAACAATGATAATATTAATGATAATATTAATAATAATAGTAATAATAATAATAACAATAATAACATAGCACAAAACAAGCAGCCACCTTGCAACGACCTGGGTTCAAACCCCACGACCAACATCCTTAAACATACCAGCCCCTCCTTAAAACACAGCTCTTATCCCCGACTACCTCTACTTCGCAGCCTCACCAACACCAACCAAGCCACTCACGACCCCCGCCAGCTATCCCATGATCTCACCTGCATCACCAACTACTAATTTCATGCTCCGGTCACCGTCGACGGCCCCCAGAACCACCACAAATCTTGCCCTAAACAGCCTGCTCAACCGACACTTCGTTTATCATGCAGTCTGCCTCCCCCTCTTCTCACTGTCCTAGCTCTCGCCACTAGGCCCACCACCACCTCTGGCCACCACCATTGTCACCACTGACCCACGGTGGCTCCAGGGGTGGTTCATTGGTCTATCTTTCCCCCATAAACCCCTTCAACAAACGCTATAAACACTAACACGCGACATCCCTTTGTTTTCTGTCCGTGAATGCGCTTCCTGTTTGTCACCACCGTGGTGGTGCTTGTCACCACTAACGGCCACCATTCAGACACCCAGGTGGTTAACACCCACCTAACAACGTCCACGCACTAACCCTGATGCAAACCTCCCCCTAACCGAACCAAAAACCCGACACAAACAGGCCCCAACTACCCGCGTTCCTCCTCTGTTCCCTGTTCTCGCCGTCCTCATCCCATGGTCGAAAACATCCCTTAACCACCACCACAACCACCACCATAGCAACCAAATCAACCTATGACCACCCTACTACGACTACCCAGACACTGGAACCAAAACAAAATCAATATACAGTTCGAAATAAGCAATAAGAAACGAATTCGAAAATAACAATTAAAACGAAACAGAGTAAACGATGTAGATGTCTTACTGCGATGATGGTGAAGAAGATGATGGTGTTGGCCTCTCTCTCTCGTTCTTCTAAATCTCACGGTGGCTACTGTGAACTAGGGTTTATCCTTTTTTTCTCTTTTTGATACGTCGATGTATGGTATGGCTTAGGATGTCGATGGGTTGGTAGGGTTTTTGGGTTAGGGTTGAACGTGTATAGGTGTTTGTCGTTGTAGAGTATGAGGTAGGGTTTAGGGTTATGTTGTTGACTCGGTTTCTCTCAACTCCAAACCCGAGTCTAACATTTCCTTACTCGGCCCATCACGCATTTCGAGACACGTATATATCTATATCACGTTCTTTAACCGTAACTTAAAATAAACGAGTACGTATGAATTATTTATACTAATTAAATTATGTAAATTAATATTAGTAAAATATTAATTGAATTAATTATAAGAGTATAAAATCATTAGTACTTGCATAAGAATATATAAAAATTAGGATTTAAATACAATTTCGACTTAAATAATAATAAAAATAGCAATTAAGTATAGACGAGAAATAAATATAAAATAGGAAATATATTTAATTATAAATTATAAATATATTATTAAAATTAAGAAATACGAATGAAATGCCATTTTACGAAATAATCATCGAATATAAAACAATTATGAAATAAGAAATAATCGTAGATATACGATTTATAAAACAATAACCGTTTACGTAAAATACTTAATAAACATGCCTTTTGAAATACGTGTATAAAACAGGGTTTGAATGTCGTTCACCGAGGCTAACATACGGGGTATGACAGTCTTCCCTCCTTAAAAGAACTTCGTCCCCGAAGTTCACCACACTACCTATCATCAAAACAACAACAACAACTCACGTCCTCTATTCCTGATCACTCCCTTGAGAAATGACATGTGTTACATTCCGCCTCCCTTAGCTTAAACCAAACTTCGTCCCGAAGTTTTTTTTTTTACAGTTGTCTAAGCACCTACTCAACCACACAACCAAACACGATACTCCTCCACTCTTCTGCACTGACTGCCTAAATCTTCTATGAAGACATACTACTACGGTCTATCCTCCTTAAAGAAACAGGCCAAAATATATATATACATACATAACTCGCATCATGGCATCGCACAAACTTAAAAGATACAAAACTATACAATACTTTCATGCATAGAAACATTGTTCAACTCATGTAATAATTTTCATTGTTCCTTCGAGATTTTCCAATCCTATCCTCCTTAAACATGGTTACGTTCCCGTAACCTCCATCGCATACATATATCACCAAACAAACTTCTCTTTCCTCAGTTCAGCACAACTAAGCAGCAATTATGACTTACAACATACATATTCTCGCTAAAGGCATTAAGTCATCGAAATCATACAACATGTGAACATCTGATCACAACCGGGATCACCATATAAAGAATTACGTGGTCACAAAACAATTTGACAACATCCCTTCACCAATATAAAAATTCGAACTTCTTACGATATTGCATAACACGTGATAAAATAATAGTGGTAACACGTATCAAAACATACATAAATACACCTATTACAAATCTCTTATTACAAGAACTGGTCAGAGTTAACAATTAACAGTTATAATGAAGCACGATTATAAGCATACAAAGGCACATATCCAGTCATTTATATACATGGTAACCACACTATATATTGTAAAATAATAACCATCACATTGTCATACTTGGACTTGTATACTTCGTTTCAACTTCAGCAAATAACAGTCATATAAGATCATGAAATTCATTCATATTATTGTAACAACCAGGCTATATTATCATATAATAAACTCTATATTCATTTCTCATGTCTACTACTCATGCTATCAATGCCATATCATAAAATTACATAACTCATATTTGATTAAACTTTTATATTTAAAACTTTCATAACTTACATTTTCAACAATCACACATCATGCTGCAACTTTCAAAAATCATAATTAAATAACCGCTTAGCCATTTTGTAAGATATTATAGGTTTTAGAAAATATAATGAATCAACTAATTATAGGAAAAAGAATCAAACCCAAATCTTAAGGAAGTTATTTATAACAAATTTTACAACTCAGTTGGTCTGAACAGAAACTTTACAGCAATTAGACAGAAACTTGGGGCAATTTGCAAAAATTATTATTAAATAACGACTTGTTAAGATTTTACGTGGCTTATCATTTTGGAAACGTAAATGAAGATTCTAAACAGTGGAGTTGGAATTATGCATAAACAATAAGTACGTTTTAGATGATTTCTTTTTCAAAAACATGTGTCAAAACAGAATTGTGCAGTAACAATCTGACCATTGTCGACTAAAATATTTATTTCTCTCAAAATATAATTCGTATTAACATGAAACCAAAAGCATTGAAAAGCTAACTCAGAAATTTATCATACATAAAATTTTCAAATTCAGATATGGAAGACATTTTAAATGGCAGCACGTACACTCAAGGCAACTTTCTGGATATTATTACAATTTTGACTCAATTAAAATTTCAAATTACTTCACATTATCACATTTAACACAACCATTCCTTCTCCAAAACGTGCTGACATATATTTTGAAGCATAGAAATCACATTGTACCATATTAACATTTACTCATTATTTTAACTGTAATTGCCATTAAGAAAACGGTAAAGATTGCGAATTTGAAAATTAATATCAACTAAATATAACTCGATAGTTATATATATGTAGAAATAAATGAATTAGTCCTTACCATCATAACCATCATAACTAACTAAGGTACGTAAATGTAGAATAGAAATCATTAAGGCCCCACTTATTGGATATTAACCTTATAACTAAATTAAATGTGTATGGATAGGCATAAAAACTTGGCATGAAAATTTTAAGTATGATTTATCTAACACATAATTACATGACATTCATGGTTTGGGGCAACACATTCCTCATATCACTAGACATGGATTACTAAGACAAATTGTAAAATAATAACAAACACAAATCTAAAAAATATGACTAAATTTAAACATCAAATTTTTGCAAAGAATAAGACATTCAAATAAGAATTGTATACACGAATAGAATAGCCACAAAAGTACAATTGTCAACGTCACACATCACACGTTTCGGCCTATTGGCCTTAACACATAAAACTTACCTTGATCCCGCATCCTACAACAAGTTTAGAATACATTCCAAATGACAAACATACACGGTTTCTAACTACAAACATTAACAGATTCCTATGAAATCTTGTTCCTTTAAATCCTCACCTCTCTGTTTTCCCTTCCCAAGGTATTCCCAGTTCAAATCTGAGAGGGCCAGGGTACGTATTAGGCACGCTTTCCTAACCGTACTAAGGGGCTACAAACAGTTTCTACCTGGGGTTCATTTATTTATACACATCCTAAGTTCATTAAATTCATTGGTTCAGGCCTAAGGAACGTTTTCTCTGATACCACTTTGTAACACCCCCATTTATTCAATAACCTTTAGCAAGACATTCTCAAATAAATAGAGTTGTTACCATCTCGGAATGACCGAGGTAGTGTATAACAAAGTAGACAAACCAAAGTACTTTATATAAAAACTGATTAAATTTAAACTTTTATTATTATAACTTACTTAACTCAACACGAAGTACCAAATTACAAAAATGCTACAGCGGAAACATTAAGTGACAAAGCTATATCATGATAGTCTGGCTAAGTGGGCTAATCAACTAGGTAGGCAAGTCAACATCCTCATGCTTCCCCATGAGCTCCCAAAACAGCTAACTCGAGACCTGTCAAAAACTGCTCCCCATTCCGGATCATCACAGGTGTCACACGAATACACGGTCAACCTCGCGGTTGAGTAGGACATAAACAAACAAATATAATTAATGAATGCAACTACATGAGACCATGCAACCGATGCACCTCCGCATCCAATTCCACACACCCGAAACTCCCGTGATCACATCCCGAAACACCTACCCCGCCATTCCCTAGGCCGAGGTATAACTCGATCGTCATCGAGAACCAGCACTACGGCTGAAGACACCAGGCCTGGTCTGCAGAACCACCCTGGGCTTTATATCAAAACAATATTCATTCCATCTCTTTCTCAGTAACCAATGCATATGTCATGCTCATGAATGCAACAATACTCTTAATCAATAATGCTATTACATAATGCAATGCTCATACCAATAATAATAATAATCAACACTCAATCCAACCAATAACATTCTCATATCAATCATGCTTGCATCATAACATACAATTTAATCATCCTTTCATAACACATCACATGTAATACGCAACCAAGATAATCACATTAAACCGAGACTGAGTAGGTATGTCCTACCTGGTGAGCAATATAATCCAAATAGCAATCCAATCACAACCCGAATATTCCACCTCAACTCGTTACCTAAAACTGATTAACATAGACATACATAATTACTACTATATCATTACCCAACAAAGTGTAGCATAATAATTATTTAACTTTACTACCTAATTAATATATCTCATGTAACGAAATTATATTAAACGTAACTAATAATAAAATACCGTCACAAATTAAATTAAACAACCTCAATTAATTAAATATTAATTATCAATTAAACAACTGAACCAACTAATTAATTAAAATACTAATACTAACAATTTATAATAAGAATAACAATAGTAGTACCAATACTACTAATAATAAGAGTAATAAGAATAATCATAATAATATTAACAACAATACCAACAATGATAATATTAATGATAATATTAATAATAATAGTAATAATAATAATAACAATAATAACATAGCACAAAACAAGCAGCCACCTTGCAACGACCTGGGTTCAAACCCCACGACCAACATCCTTAAACATACCAGCCCCTCCTTAAAACACAGCTCTTATCCCCGACTACCTCTACTTCGCAGCCTCACCAACACCAACCAAGCCACTCACGACCCCCGCCAGCTATCCCATGATCTCACCTGCATCACCAACTACTAATTTCATGCTCCGGTCACCGTCGACGGCCCCCAGAACCACCACAAATCTTGCCCTAAACAGCCTGCTCAACCGACACTTCGTTTATCATGCAGTCTGCCTCCCCCTCTTCTCACTGTCCTAGCTCTCGCCACCAGGCCCACCACCACCTCTGGCCACCACCATTGTCACCACTGACCCACGGTGGCTCCAGGGGTGGTTCATTGGTCTATCTTTCCCCCATAAACCCCTTCAACAAACGCTATAAACACTAACACGCGACATCCCTTTGTTTTCTGTCCGTGAATGCGCTTCCTGTTTGTCACCACCGTGGTGGTGCTTGTCACCACTAACGGCCACCATTCAGACACCCAGGTGGTTAACACCCACCTAACAACGTCCACGCACTAACCCTGATGCAAACCTCCCCCTAACCGAACCAAAAACCCGACACAAACAGGCCCCAACTACCCGCGTTCCTCCTCTGTTCCCTGTTCTCGCCGTCCTCATCCCATGGTCGAAAACATCCCTTAACCACCACCACAACCACCACCATAGCAACCAAATCAACCTATGACCACCCTACTACGACTACCCAGACACTGGAACCAAAACAAAATCAATATACAGTTCGAAATAAGCAATAAGAAACGAATTCGAAAATAACAATTAAAACGAAACAGAGTAAACGATGTAGATGTCTTACTGCGATGATGGTGAAGAAGATGATGGTGTTGGCCTCTCTCTCTCGTTCTTCTAAATCTCACGGTGGCTACTGTGAACTAGGGTTTATCCTTTTTTTCTCTTTTTGATACGTCGATGTATGGTATGGCTTAGGATGTCGATGGGTTGGTAGGGTTTTTGGGTTAGGGTTGAACGTGTATAGGTGTTTGTCGTTGTAGAGTATGAGGTAGGGTTTAGGGTTATGTTGTTGACTCGGTTTCTCTCAACTCCAAACCCGAGTCTAACATTTCCTTACTCGGCCCATCACGCATTTCGAGACACGTATATATCTATATCACGTTCTTTAACCGTAACTTAAAATAAACGAGTACGTATGAATTATTTATACTAATTAAATTATGTAAATTAATATTAGTAAAATATTAATTGAATTAATTATAAGAGTATATAAAATCATTAGTACTTGCATAAGAATATATAAAAATTAGGATTTAAATACAATTTCGACTTAAATAATAATAAAAATAGCAATTAAGTATAGACGAGAAATAAATATAAAATAGGAAATATATTTAATTATAAATTATAAATATATTATTAAAATTAAGAAATACGAATGAAATGCCATTTTACGAAATAATCATCGAATATAAAACAATTATGAAATAAGAAATAATCGTAGATATACGATTTATAAAACAATAACCGTTTACGTAAAATACTTAATAAACATGCCTTTTGAAATACGTGTATAAAACAGGGTTTGAATGTCGTTCACCGAGGCTAACATACGGGGTATGACAGTCTTCCCTCCTTAAAAGAACTTCGTCCCCGAAGTTCACCACACTACCTATCATCAAAACAACAACAACAACTCACGTCCTCTATTCCTGATCACTCCCTTGAGAAATGACATGTGTTACATTCCGCCTCCCTTAGCTTAAACCAAACTTCGTCCCGAAGTTTTTTTTTTTACAGTTGTCTAAGCACCTACTCAACCACACAACCAAACACGATACTCCTCCACTCTTCTGCACTGACTGCCTAAATCTTCTATGAAGACATACTACTACGGTCTATCCTCCTTAAAGAAACAGGCCAAAATATATATATACATACATAACTCGCATCATGGCATCGTACAAACTTAAAAGATACAAAACTATACAATACTTTCATGCATAGAAACATTGTTCAACTCATGTAATAATTTTCATTGTTCCTTCGAGATTTTCCAATCCTATCCTCCTTAAACATGGTTACGTTCCCGTAACCTCCATCGCATACATATATCACCAAACAAACTTCTCTTTCCTCAGTTCAGCACAACTAAGCAGCAATTATGACTTACAACATACATATTCTCGCTAAAGGCATTAAGTCACCGAAATCATACAACATGTGAACATCTGATCACAACCGGGATCACCATATAAAGAATTACGTGGTCACAAAACAATTTGACAACATCCCTTCACCAATATAAAAATTCGAACTTCTTACGATATGGCATAACACGTGATAAAATAATAGTGGTAACACGTATCAAAACATACATAAATACACCTATTACAAATCTCTTATTACAAGAACTGGTCAGAGTTAACAATTAACAGTTATAATGAAGCACGATTATAAGCATACAAAGGCACATATCCAGTCATTTATATACATGGTAACCACACTATATATTGTAAAATAATAACCATCACATTGTCATACTTGGACTTGTATACTTCGTTTCAACTTCAGCAAATAACAATCATATAAGATCATGAAATTCATTCATATTATTGTAACAACCAGGCTATATTATCATATAATAAACTCTATATTCATTTCTCATGTCTACTACTCATGCTATCAATGCCATATCATAAAATTACATAACTCATATTTGATTAAACTTTTATATTTAAAACTTTCATAACTTACATTTTCAACAATCACACATCATGCTGCAACTTTCAAAAATCATAATTAAATAACCGCTTAGCCATTTTGTAAGATATTATAGGTTTTAGAAAATATAATGAATCAACTAATTATAGGAAAAAGAATCAAACCCAAATCTTAAGGAAATTATTTATAACAAATTTTACAACTCAGTTGGTCTGAACAGAAACTTTACAGCAATTAGACAGAAACTTGGGGCAACTTGCAAAAATTATTATTAAATAACGACTTGTTAAGATTTTATGTGGCTTATCATTTTGGAAACGTAAATGAAGATTCTAAACAGTGGAGTTGGAATTATGCATAAACAATAAGTACGTTTTAGATGATTTCTTTTTCAAAAACATGTGTCAAAACAGAATTGTGCAGTAACAATCTGACCATTGTCGACTAAAATATTTATTTCTCTCAAAATATAATTCGTATTAACATGAAACCAAAAGCATTGAAAAGCTAACTCAGAAATTTATCATACATAAAATTTTCAAATTCAGATATGGAAGACATTTTAAATGGCAGCACGTACACTCAAGGCAACTTTCTGGATATTATTACAATTTTGACTCAATTAAAATTTCAAATTACTTCACATTATCACATTTAACACAACCATTCCTTCTCCAAAACGTGCTGACATATATTTTGAAGCATAGAAATCACATTGTACCATATTAACATTTACTCATTATTTTAACTGTAATTGCCATTAAGAAAACGGTAAAGATTGCGAATTTGAAAATTAATATCAACTAAATATAACTCGATAGTTATATATATGTAGAAATAAATGAATTAGTCCTTACCATCATAACCATCATAACTAACTAAGGTACGTAAATGTAGACTAGAAATCATTAAGGCCCCGCTTATTGAATATTAACCTTATAACTAAATTAAATGTGTATGGATAGGCATAAAAACTTGGCATGAAAATTTTAAGTATGATTTATCTAACACATAATTACATGACATTCATGGTTTGGGGCAACACATTCCTCATATCACTAGACATGGATTACTAAGACAAATTGTAAAATAATAACAAACACAAATCTAAAAAATATGACTACATTTAAACATCAAATTTTTGCAAAGAATAAGACATTCAAATAAGAATTGTATACACGAATAGAATAGCCACAAAAGTACAATTGTCAACGTCACACATCACACGTTTCGGCCTACTGGCCTTAACACATAAAACTTACCTTGATCCCGCATCCTACAACAAGTTTAGAATACATTCCAAATGACAAACATACACGGTTTCTAACTACAAACATTAACAGATTCCTATGAAATCTTGTTCCTTTAAATCCTCACCTCTCTGTTTTCCCTTCCCAAGGTATTCCCAGTTCAAATCTGAGAGGGCCAGGGTACGTATTAGGCGCGCTTTCCTAACCGTACTAAGGGGCTCCAAACAGTTTCTACCTGGGGTTCATTTATTTATACACATCCTAAGTTCATTAAATTCATTGGTTCAGGCCTAAGGAACGTTTTCTCTGATACCACTTTGTAACACCCCCATTTATTCAATAGCCTTTAGCAAGACATTCTCAAATAAATAGAGTTGTTACCATCTCGGAATGACCGAGGTAGTGTATAACAAAGTAGACAAACCAAAGTACTTTATATAAAAACTGATTAAATTTAAACTTTTATTATTATAACTTACTTAACTCAACACGAAGTACCAAATTACAAAAATGCTACAGCGGAAACATTAAGTGACAAAGCTATATCATGATAGTCTGGCTAAGTGGGCTAATCAACTAGGTAGGCAAGTCAACATCCTCATGCTTCCCCATGAGCTCCCAAAACAGCTAACTCGAGACCTGTCAAAAACTGCTCCCCATTCCGTATCATCACAGGTGTCACACGAATACACGGTCAACCTCGCGGTTGAGTAGGACATAAACAAACAAATATAATTAATGAATGCAACTACATGAGACCATGCAACCGATGCACCTCCGCATCCAATTCCACACACCCGAAACTCCCGTGATCACATCCCGAAACACCTACCCCGCCATTCCCTAGGCCGAGGTATAACTCGATCGTCATCGAGAACCAGCACTACGGCTGAAGACACCAGGCCTGGTCTGCAGAACCACCCTGGGCTTTATATCAAAACAATATTCGTTCCATCTCTTTCTCAGTAACCAATGCATATGTCATGCTCATGAATGCAACAATACTCTTAATCAATAATGCTATTACATAATGCAATGCTCATACCAATAATAATAATAATCAACACTCAATCCAACCAATAACATTCTCATATCAATCATGCTTGCATCATAACATACAATTTAATCATCCTTTCATAACACATCACATGTAATACGCAACCAAGATAATCACATTAAACCGAGATTGAGTAGGTATGTCCTACCTGGTGAGCAATATAATCCAAATAACAATCCAATCACAACCCGAATATTCCACCTCAACTCGTTACCTAAAACTGATTAACATAGACATACATAATTACTACTATATCATTACCCAACAAAGTGTAGCATAATAATTATTTAACTTTACTACCTAATTAATATATCTCATGTAACGAAATTATATTAAACGTTACTAATAATAAAATACCGTCACAAATTAAATTAAACAACCTCAATTAATTAAATATTAATTATCAATTAAACAACTGAACCAACTAATTAATTAAAATACTAATACTAACAATTTATAATAAGAATAACAATAGTAGTACCAATACTACTAATAATAAGAGTAATAAGAATAATCATAATAATATTAACAACAATACCAACAATGATAATATTAATGATAATATTAATAATAATAGTAATAATAATAATAACAATAATAACATAGCACAAAACAAGCAGCCACCTTGCAACGACCTGGGTTCAAACCCCACGACCAACATCCTTAAACATACCAGCCCCTCCTTAAAACACAGTTCTTATCCCCGACTACCTCTACTTCGCAGCCTCACCAACACCAACCAAGCCACTCACGACCCCCGCCAGCTATCCCATGATCTCACCTTCATCACCAACTACTAATTTCATGCTCCGGTCACCGTCGACGGCCCCCAGAACCACCACAAATCTTGCCCTAAACAGCCTGCTCAACCGACACTTCGTTTATCATGCAGTCTGCCTCCCCCTCTTCTCACTGTCCTAGCTCTCGCCACCAGGCCCACCACCACCTCTGGCCACCACCATTGTCACCACTGACCCACGGTGGCTCCAGGGGTGGTTCATTGGTCTATCTTTCCCCCATAAACCCCTTCAACAAACGCTATAAACACTAACACGCGACATCCCTTTGTTTTCTGTCCGTGAATGCGCTTCCTGTTTGTCACCACCGTGGTGGTGCTTGTCACCACTAACGGCCACCATTCAGACACCCAGGTGGTTAACACCCACCTAACAACGTCCACGCACTAACCCTGATGCAAACCTCCCCCTAACCGAACCAAAAACCCGACACAAACAGGCCCCAACTACCCGCGTTCCTCCTCTGTTCCCTGTTCTCGCCGTCCTCATCCCATGGTCGAAAACATCCCTTAACCACCACCACAACCACCACCATAGCAACCAAATCAACCTATGACCACCCTACTACGACTACCCAGACACTGGAACCAAAACAAAATCAATATACAGTTCGAAATAAGCAATAAGAAACGAATTCGAAATAACAATTAAAACGAAACAGAGTAAACGATGTAGATGTCTTACTGCGATGATGGTGAAGAAGATGATGGTGTTGGCCTCTCTCTCTCGTTCTTCTAAATCTCACGGTGGCTACTGTGAACTAGGGTTTATCCTTTTTTTCTCTTTTTGATACGTCGATGTATGGTATGGCTTAGGATGTCGATGGGTTGGTAGGGTTTTTGGGTTAGGGTTGAACGTGTATAGGTGTTTGTCGTTGTAGAGTATGAGATAGGGTTTAGGGTTATGTTGTTGACTCGGTTTCTCTCAACTCCAAACCCGAGTCTAACATTTCCTTACTCGGCCCATCACGCATTTCGAGACACGTATATATCTATATCACGTTCTTTAACCGTAACTTAAAATAAACGAGTACGTATGAATTATTTATACTAATTAAATTATGTAAATTAATATTAGTAAAATATTAATTGAATTAATTATAAGAGTATAAAATCATTAGTACTTGCATAAGAATATATAAAAATTAGGATTTAAATACAATTTCGACTTAAATAATAATAAAAATAGCAATTAAGTATAGACGAGAAATAAATATAAAATAGGAAATATATTTAATTATAAATTATAAATATATAATTAAAATTAAGAAATACGAATGAAATGCCATTTTACGAAATAATCATCGAATATAAAACAATTATGAAATAAGAAATAATCGTAGATATACGATTTATAAAACAATAACCGTTTACGTAAAATACTTAATAAACATGCCTTTTGAAATACGTGTATAAAACAGGGTTTGAATGTCGTTCACCGAGGCTAACATACGGGGTATGACAGTCTTCCCTCCTTAAAAGAACTTCGTCCCCGAAGTTCACCACACTACCTATCATCAAAACAACAACAACAACTCACGTCCTCTATTCCTGATCACTCCCTTGAGAAATGACATGTGTTACATTCCGCCTCCCTTAGCTTAAACCAAAATTCGTCCCGAAGTTTTTTTTTTACAGTTGTCTAAGCACCTACTCAACCACACAACCAAACACGATACTCCTCCACTCTTCTGCACTGACTGCCTAAATCTTCTATGAAGACATACTACTACGGTCTATCCTCCTTAAAGAAACAGGCCAAAATATATATATACATACATAACTCGCATCATGGCATCGCACAAACTTAAAAGATACAAAACTATACAATACTTTCATGCATAGAAACATTGTTCAACTCATGTAATAATTTTCATTGTTCCTTCGAGATTTTCCAATCCTATCCTCCTTAAACATGGTTACGTTCCCGTAACCTCCATCGCATACATATATCACCAAACAAACTTCTCTTTCCTCAGTTCAGCACAACTAAGCAGCAATTATGACTTACAACATACATATTCTCGCTAAAGGCATTAAGTCACCGAAATCATACAACATGTGAACATCTGATCACAACCGGGATCACCATATAAAGAATTACGTGGTCACAAAACAATTTGACAACATCCCTTCACCAATATAAAAATTCGAACTTCTTACGATATTGCATAACACGTGATAAAATAATAGTGGTAACACGTATCAAAACATACATAAATACACCTATTACAAATCTCTTATTACAAGAACTGGTCAGAGTTAACAATTAACAGTTATAATGAAGCACGATTATAAGCATACAAAGGCACATATCCAGTCATTTATATACATGGTAACCACACTATATATTGTAAAATAATAACCATCACATTGTCATACTTGGACTTGTATACTTCGTTTCAACTTCAGCAAATAACAGTCATATAAGATCATGAAATTCATTCATATTATTGTAACAACCAGGCTATATTATCATATAATAAACTCTATATTCCATTTCTCATGTCTACTACTCATGCTATCAATGCCATATCATAAAATTACATAACTCATATTTGATTAAACTTTTATATTTAAAACTTTCATAACTTACATTTTCAACAATCACACATCATGCTGCAACTTTCAAAAATCATAATTAAATAACCGCTTAGCCATTTTGTAAGATATTATAGGTTTTAGAAAATATAATGAATCAACTAATTATAGGAAAAAGAATAAAACCCAAATCTTAAGGAAATTATTTATAACAAATTTTACAACTCAGTTGGTCTGAACAGAAACTTTACAGCAATTAGACAGAAACTTGGGGCAACTTGCAAAAATTATTATTAAATAACGACTTGTTAAGATTTTACGTGGCTTATCATTTTGGAAACGTAAATGAAGATTCTAAACAGTGGAGTTGGAATTATGCATAAACAATAAGTACGTTTTAGATGATTTCTTTTTCAAAAACATGTGTCAAAACAGAATTGTGCAGTAACAATCTGACCATTGTCGACTAAAATATTTATTTCTCTCAAAATATAATTCGTATTAACATGAAACCAAAAGCATTGAAAAGCTAACTCAGAAATTTATCATACATAAAATTTTCAAATTCAGATATGGAAGACATTTTAAATGGCAGCACGTACACTCAAGGCAAATTTCTGGATATTATTACAATTTTGACTCAATTAAAATTTCAAATTACTTCACATTATCACATTTAACACAACCATTCCTTCTCCAAAACGTGCTGACATATATTTTGAAGCGTAGAAATCACATTGTACCATATTAACATTTACTCATTATTTTAACTGTAATTGCCATTAAGAAAACGGTAAAGATTGCGAATTTGAAAATTAATATCAACTAAATATAACTCGATAGTTATATATATGTAGAAATAAATGAATTAGTCCTTACCATCATAACCATCATAACTAACTAAGGTACGTAAATGTAGACTAGAAATCATTAAGGCCCCACTTATTGGATATTAACCTTATAACTAAATTAAATGTGTATGGATAGGCATAAAAACTTGGCATGAAAATTTTAAGTATGATTTATCTAACACATAATTACATGACATTCATGGTTTGGGGCAACACATTCCTCATATCACTAGACATGGATTACTAAGACAAATTGTAAAATAATAACAAACACAAATCTAAAAAATATGACTAAATTTAAACATCAAATTTTTGCAAAGAATAAGACATTCAAATAAGAATTGTATACACGAATAGAATAGCCACAAAAGTACAATTGTCAACGTCACACATCACACGTTTCGGCCTACTGGCCTTAACACATAAAACTTACCTTGATCCCGCATCCTACAACAAGTTTAGAATACATTCCAAATGACAAACATACACGGTTTCTAACTACAAACATTAACAGATTCCTATGAAATCTTGTTCCTTTAAATCCTCACCTCTCTGTTTTCCCTTCCCAAGGTATTCCCAGTTCATATCTGAGAGGGCCAGGGTACGTATTAGGCGCGCTTTCCTAACCGTACTAAGGGGCTCCAAACAGTTTCTACCTGGGGTTCATTTATTTATACACATCCTAAGTTCATTAAATTCATTGGTTCAGGCCTAAGGAACGTTTTCTCTGATACCACTTTGTAACACCCCCATTTATTCAATAGCCTTTAGCAAGACATTCTCAAATAAATAGAGTTGTTACCATCTCGGAATGACCGAGGTAGTGTATAACAAAGTAGACAAACCAAAGTACTTTATATAAAAACTGATTAAATTTAAACTTTTATTATTATAACTTACTTAACTCAACACGAAGTACCAAATTACAAAAATGCTACAGCGGAAACATTAAGTGACAAAGCTATATCATGATAGTCTGGCTAAGTGGGCTAATCAACTAGGTAGGCAAGTCAACATCCTCATGCTTCCCCATGAGCTCCCAAAACAGCTAACTCGAGACCTGTCAAAAACTGCTCCCCATTCCGGATCATCACAGGTGTCACACGAATACACGGTCAACCTCGCGGTTGAGTAGGACATAAACAAACAAATATAATTAATGAATGCAACTACATGAGACCATGCAACCGATGCACCTCCTCATCCAATTCCACACACCCGAAACTCCCGTGATCACATCCCGAAACACCTACCCCGCCATTCCCTAGGCCGAGGTATAACTCGATCATCATCGAGAACCAGCACTACGGCTGAAGACACCAGGCCTGGTCTGCAGAACCACCCTGGGCTTTATATCAAAACAATATTCGTTCCATCTCTTTCTCAGTAACCAATGCATATGTCATGCTCATGAATGCAACAATACTCTTAATCAATAATGCTATTACATAATGCAATGCCCATACCAATAATAATAATAATCAACACTCAATCCAACCAATAACATTCTCATATCAATCATGCTTGCATCATAACATACAATTTAATCATCCTTTCATAACACATCACATGTAATACGCAACCAAGATAATCACATTAAACCGAGATTGAGTAGGTATGTCCTACCTGGTGAGCAATATAATCCAAATAGCAATCCAATCACAACCCGAATATTCCACCTCAACTCGTTACCTAAAACTGATTAACATAGACATACATAATTACCACTATATCATTACCCAACAAAGTGTAGCATAATAATTATTTAACTTTACTACCTAATTAATATATCTCACGTAACAAAATTATATTAAACGTAACTAATAATAAAATACCGTCACAAATTAAATTAAACAACCTCAATTAATTAAATATTAATTATCAATTAAACAACTGAACCAACTAATTAATTAAAATACTAATACTAACAATTTATAATAAGAATAACAATAGTAGTACCAATACTACTAATAATAAGAGTAATAAGAATAATCATAATAATATTAACAACAATACCAACAATGATAATATTAATGATAATATTAATAATAATAGTAATAATAATAATAACAATAATAACATAGCACAAAACAAGCAGCCACCTTGCAACGACCTGGGTTCAAACCCCACGACCAACATCCTTAAACATACCAGCCCCTCCTTAAAACACAGCTCTTATCCCCGACTACCTCTACTTCGCAGCCTCACCAACACCAACCAAGCCACTCACGACCCCCGCCAGCTATCCCATGATCTCACCTTCATCACCAACTACTAATTTCATGCTCCGGTCACCGTCGACGGCCCCCAGAACCACCACAAATCTTGCCCTAAACAGCCTGCTCAACCGACACTTCGTTTATCATGCAGTCTGCCTCCCCCTCTTCTCACTGTCCTAGCTCTCGCCACCAGGCCCACCACCACCTCTGGCCACCACCATTGTCACCACTGACCCACGGTGGCTCCAGGGGTGGTTCATTGGTCTATCTTTCCCCCATAAACCCCTTCAACAAACGCTATAAACACTAACACGCGACATCCCTTTGTTTTCTGTCCGTGAATGCGCTTCCTGTTTGTCACCACCGTGGTGGTGCTTGTCACCACTAACGGCCACCATTCAGACACCCAGGTGGTTAACACCCACCTAACAACGTCCACGCACTAACCCTGATGCAAACCTCCCCCTAACCGAACCAAAAACCCGACACAAACAGGCCCCAACTACCCGCGTTCCTCCTCTGTTCCCTGTTCTCGCCGTCCTCATCCCATGGTCGAAAACATCCCTTAACCACCACCACAACCACCACCATAGCAACCAAAACAACCTATGACCACCCTACTACGACTACCCAGACACTGGAACCAAAACAAAATCAATATACAGTTCGAAATAAGCAATTAGAAACGAATTCGAAAATAACAATTAAAACGAAACAGAGTAAACGATGTAGATGTCTTACTGCGATGATGGTGAAGAAGATGATGGTGTTGGCCTCTCTCTCTCGTTCTTCTAAATCTCACGGTGGCTACTTTGAACTAGGGTTTATCCTTTTTTTCTTTTTTTGATACGTCGATGTATGGTATGGCTTAGGATGTCGATGGGTTGGTAGGGTTTTTGGGTTAGGGTTGAACGTGTATAGGTGTTTGTCGTTGTAGAGTATGAGGTAGGGTTTAGGGTTATGTTGTTGACTCGGTTTCTCTCAACTCCAAACCCGAGTCTAACATTTCCTTACTCGGCCCATCACGCATTTCGAGACACGTATATATCTATATCACGTTCTTTAACCGTAACTTAAAATAAACGAGTACGTATGAATTATTTATACTAATTAAATTATGTAAATTAATATTAGTAAAATATTAATTGAATTAATTATAAGAGTATAAAATCATTAGTACTTGCATAAGAATATATAAAAATTAAGATTTAAATACAATTTCGACTTAAATAATAATAAAAACAGCAATTAAGTATAGACGAGAAATAAATATAAAATAGGAAATATATTTAATTATAAATTATAAATATATTATTAAAATTAAGAAATACGAATGAAATGCCATTTTACGAAATAATCATCGAATATAAAACAATTATGAAATAAGAAATAATCGTAGATATACGATTTATAAAACAATAACCGTTTACGTAAAATACTTAATAAACATGCCTTTTGAAATACGTGTATAAAACAGGGTTTGAATGTCGTTCACCGAGGCTAACATACGGGGTATGACAGTCTTCCCTCCTTAAAAGAACTTCGTCCCCGAAGTTCACCACACTACCTATCATCAAAACAACAACAACAACTCACGTCCTCTATTCCTGATCACTCCCTTGAGAAATGACATGTGTTACATTCCGCCTCCCTTAGCTTAAACCAAACTTCGTCCCGAAGTTTTTTTTTTTACAGTTGTCTAAGCACCTACTCAACCACACAACCAAACACGATACTCCTCCACTCTTCTGCACTGACTGCCTAAATCTTCTATGAAGACATACTACTACGGTCTATCCTCCTTAAAGAAACAGGCCAAAATATATATATACATACATAACTCGCATCATGGCATCGCACAAACTTAAAAGATACAAAACTATACAATACTTTCATGCATAGAAACATTGTTCAACTCATGTAATAATTTTCATTGTTCCTTCGAGATTTTCCAATCCTATCCTCCTTAAACATGGTTACGTTCCCGTAACCTCCATCGCATACATATATCACCAAACAAACTTCTCTTTCCTCAGTTCAGCACAACTAAGCAGCAATTATGACTTACAACATACATATTCTCGCTAAAGGCATTAAGTCACCGAAATCATACAACATGTGAACATCTGATCACAACCGGGATCACCATATAAAGAATTACGTGGTCACAAAACAATTTGACAACATCCCTTCACCAATATAAAAATTCGAACTTCTTACGATATTGCATAACACGTGATAAAATAATAGTGGTAACACGTATCAAAACATACATAAATACACCTATTACAAATCTCTTATTACAAGAACTGGTCAGAGTTAACAATTAACAGTTATAATGAAGCACGATTATAAGCATACAAAGGCACATATCCAGTCATTTATATACATGGTAACCACACTATATATTGTAAAATAATAACCATCACATTGTCATACTTGGACTTGTATACTTCGTTTCAACTTCAGCAAATAACAGTCATATAAGATCATGAAATTCATTCATATTATTGTAACAACCAGGCTATATTATCATATAATAAACTCTATATTCATTTCTCATGTCTACTACTCATGCTATCAATGCCATATCATAAAATTACATAACTCATATTTGATTAAACTTTTATATTTAAAACTTTCATAACTTACATTTTCAACAATCACACATCATGCTGCAACTTTCAAAAATCATAATTAAATAACCGCTTAGCCATTTTGTAAGATATTATAGGTTTTAGAAAATATAATGAATCAACTAATTATAGGAAAAAGAATCAAACCCAAATCTTAAGGAAATTATTTATAACAAATTTTACAACTCAGTTGGTCTGAACAGAAACTTTACAGCAATTAGACAGAAACTTGGGGCAACTTGCAAAAATTATTATTAAATAACGACTTGTTGAGATTTTACGTGGCTTATCATTTTGGAAACGTAAATGAAGATTCTAAACAGTGGAGTTGGAATTATGCATAAACAATAAGTACGTTTTAGATGATTTCTTTTTCAAAAACATGTGTCAAAACAGAATTGTGCAGTAACAATCTGACCATTGTCGACTAAAATATTTATTTCTCTCAAAATATAATTCGTATTAACATGAAACCAAAAGCATTGAAAAGTTAACTCAGAAATTTATCATACATAAAATTTTCAAATTCAGATATGGAAGACATTTTAAATGGCAGCACGTACACTCAAGGCAACTTTCTGGATATTATTACAATTTTGACTCAATTAAAATTTCAAATTACTTCACATTATCACATTTAACACAACCATTCCTTCTCCAAAACGTGCTGACATATATTTTGAAGCATAGAAATCACATTGTACCATATTAACATTTACTCATTATTTTAACTGTAATTGCCATTAAGAAAACGGTAAAGATTGCGAATTTGAAAATTAATATCAACTAAATATAACTCGATAGTTATATATATGTAGAAATAAATGAATTAGTCCTTACCATCATAACCATCATAACTAACTAAGGTACGTAAATGTAGACTAGAAATCATTAAGGCCCCACTTATTGGATATTAACCTTATAACTAAATTAAATGTGTATGGATAGGCATAAAAACTTGGCATGAAAATTTTAAGTATGATTTATCTAACACATAATTACATGACATTCATGGTTTGGGGCAACACATTCCTCATATCACTAGACATGGATTACTAAGACAAATTGTAAAATAATAACAAACACAAATCTAAAAAATATGACTACATTTAAACATCAAATTTTTGCAAAGAATAAGACATTCAAATAAGAATTGTATACACGAATAGAATAGCCACAAAAGTACAATTGTCAACGTCACACATCACACGTTTCGGCCTACTGGCCTTAACACATAAAACTTACCTTGATCCCGCATCCTACAACAAGTTTAGAATACATTCCAAATGACAAACATACACGGTTTCTAACTACAAACATTAACAGATTCCTATGAAATCTTGTTCCTTTAAATCCTCACCTCTCTGTTTTCCCTTCCCAAGGTATTCCCAGTTCAAATCTGAGAGGGCCAGGGTACGTATTAGGCGCGCTTTCCTAACCGTACTAAGGGGCTCCAAACAGTTTCTACCTGGGGTTCATTTATTTATACACATCCTAAGTTCATTAAATTCATTGGTTCAGGCCTAAGGAACGTTTTCTCTGATACCACTTTGTAACACCCCCATTTATTCAATAGCCTTTAGCAAGACATTCTCAAATAAATAGAGTTGTTACCATCTCGGAATGACCGAGGTAGTGTATAACAAAGTAGACAAACCAAAGTACTTTATATAAAAACTGATTAAATTTAAACTTTTATTATTATAACTTACTTAACTCAACACGAAGTACCAAATTACAAAAATGCTACAGCGGAAACATTAAGTGACAAAGCTATATCATGATAGTCTGGCTAAGTGGGCTAATCAACTAGGTAGGCAAGTCAACATCCTCATGCTTCCCCATGAGCTCCCAAAACAGCTAACTCGAGACCTGTCAAAAACTGCTCCCCATTCCGTATCATCACAGGTGTCACACGAATACACGGTCAACCTCGCGGTTGAGTAGGACATAAACAAACAAATATAATTAATGAATGCAACTACATGAGACCATGCAACCGATGCACCTCCGCATCCAATTCCACACACCCGAAACTCCCGTGATCACATCCCGAAACACCTACCCCGCCATTCCCTAGGCCGAGGTATAACTCGATCGTCATCGAGAACCAGCACTACGGCTGAAGACACCAGGCCTGGTCTGCAGAACCACCCTGGGCTTTATATCAAAACAATATTCGTTCCATCTCTTTCTCAGTAACCAATGCATATGTCATGCTCATGAATGCAACAATACTCTTAATCAATAATGCTATTACATAATGCAATGCTCATACCAATAATAATAATAATCAACACTCAATCCAACCAATAACATTCTCATATCAATCATGCTTGCATCATAACATACAATTTAATCATCCTTTCATAACACATCACATGTAATACGCAACCAAGATAATCACATTAAACCGAGATTGAGTAGGTATGTCCTACCTGGTGAGCAATATAATCCAAATAGCAATCCAATCACAACCCGAATATTCCACCTCAACTCGTTACCTAAAACTGATTAACATAGACATACATAATTACTACTATATCATTACCCAACAAAGTGTAGCATAATAATTATTTAACTTTACTACCTAATTAATATATCTCATGTAACGAAATTATATTAAACGTAACTAATAATAAAATACCGTCACAAATTAAATTAAACAACCTCTAATTAAATATTAATTATCAATTAAACAACTGAACCAACTAATTAATTAAAATACTAATACTAACAATTTATAATAAGAATAACAATAGTAGTACCAATACTACTAATAATAAGAGTAATAAGAATAATCATAATAATATTAACAACAATACCAACAATGATAATATTAATGATAATATTAATAATAATAGTAATAATAATAATAACAATAATAACATAGCACAAAACAAGCAGCCACCTTGCAACGACCTGGGTTCAAACCCCACGACCAACATCCTTAAACATACCAGCCCCTCCTTAAAACACAGCTCTTATCTCCGACTACCTCTACTTCGCAGCCTCACCAACACCAACCAAGCCGCTCACGACCCCCGCCAACTATCCCATAATCTCACCTGCATCACCAACTACTAATTTCATGCTCCGGTCACCGTCGACGGCCCCCAGAACCACCACAAATCTTGCCCTAAACAGCCTGCTCAACCGACACTTCGTTTATCATGCAGTCTGCCTCCCCCTCTTCTCACTGTCCTAGCTCTCGCCACCAGGCCCACCACCACCTCTGGCCACCACCATTGTCACCACTGACCCACGGTGGCTCCAGGGGTGGTTCATTGGTCTATCTTTCCCCCATAAACCCCTTCAACAAACGCTATAAACACTAACACGCGACATCCCTTTGTTTTCTGTCCGTGAATGCGCTTCCTGTTTGTCACCACCGTGGTGGTGCTTGTCACCACTAACGGCCACCATTCAGACACCCAGGTGGTTAACACCCACCTAACAACGTCCACGCACTAACCCTGATGCAAACCTCCTCCTAACCGAACCAAAAACCCGACACAAACAGGCCCCAACTACCCGCGTTCCTCCTCTGTTCCCTGTTCTCGCCATCCTCATCCCATGGTCGAAAATATCCCTTAACCACCACCACAACCACCACCATAGCAACCAAAACAACCTATGACCACCCTACTACGACTACCCAGACACTGGAACCAAAACAAAATCTATATACAGCTCGAAATAAGCAATTAGAAACGAATTCGAAAATAACAATTAAAACGAAACAGAGTAAACGATGTAGATGTCTTACTGCGATGATGGTGAAGAAGATGATGGTGTTGGCCTCTCTCTCTCGTTCTTCTAAATCTCACGGTGGCTACTGTGAACTAGGGTTTATCCTTTTTTTCTTTTTTTGATACGTCGATGTATGGTATGGCTTAGGATGTCGATGGGTTGGTAGGGTTTTTGGGTTAGGGTTGAACGTGTATAGGTGTTTGTCGTTGTAGAGTATGAGGTAGGGTTTAGGGTTATGTTGTTGACTCGGTTTCTCTCAACTCCAAACCCGAGTCTAACATTTCCTTACTCGGCCCATCACGCATTTCGAGACACGTATATATCTATATCACGTTCTTTAACCGTAACTTAAAATAAACGAGTACGTATGAATTATTTATACTAATTAAATTATGTAAATTAATATTAGTAAAATATTAATTGAATTAATTATAAGAGTATAAAATCATTAGTACTTGCATAAGAATATATAAAAATTAGGATTTAAATACAATTTCGACTTAAATAATAATAAAAATAGCAATTAAGTATAGACGAGAAATAAATATAAAATAGGAAATATATTTAATTATAAATTATAAATATATTATTAAAATTAAGAAATACGAATGAAATGCCATTTTACGAAATAATCATCGAATATAAAACAATTATGAAATAAGAAATAATCGTAGATATACGATTTATAAAACAATAACCGTTTACGTAAAATACTTTATAAACATGCCTTTTGAAATACGTGTATAAAACAGGGTTTGAATGTCGTTCACCGAGGCTAACATACGGGGTATTACATTTATACTTAGGCTCAATTAGGTTGTCAAATATGCTAATAACGAATGTCGTGCATAGGAAATTACTTTAATAAAAATAAATAAAAGGGTCTACATATAATAAGATAAAAGTCTGTATTTTCAAATACAAATTACTAATCAGGATGATATAAAAACATGAAAGTCTAAGACAAACTCATAGTTTCTCGAAAATCTCCTTGTAAATAACATTACTTGTTGTAGTAGACATGCCTTTATCTTCATCTAAAATATAGACTTTTAGACCATTCTTATTTGTAACCCGGGAGATAGCAACGTACAAATGTCCATGGGTGAAGACTGGTCTAGGAAGATAAAGACCAACACGGGATAAAGATTGCCCTTGACTTCTGTTAATAGTCATTGCATAGCAAACTGTTCAAGGAAACTGTCTCCTTTCGAACTTAACGGGGAACATAGTGGTGTCTGAAGGGCTCAAGGTTATGCGGGGAATATAGACTCTACTACCAATATGACTGCCAGAAATAACAGTTGCACCTATAACTCGTTCTCGTAGATGAATCACCTCCATTCGGGTGCCATTGCACAATCCATTTGCTTGGTCAATATTTCTAAGAAGCATGACTATAGCTCCAACTTTAAGTTTTAGGTGGTGATTAGGTAAACCAGAACATCTAATAGTGTTTAGAAACTCAGTAGAGTATAGTTCCCGAACCCCACTGTTCGTGTCTTTTTTACTTATTTCATCTGAGCTTAGGTAGACTTTCTCTTCCGTAGGAATTTGATCCAACACAAACTCGTTTACCAACTCTACAACATCGTGGGTAGGTGCTAGGACAGCTCTTTCCGTGAAGTATTGAGGGTCACCTAAGTGTTCTTTTAAAGATGGATACGTGTTCTCCACAATGGTAGCTATTGGATCTGTTCCAGGAGGAATTAGAATATCTTCGGGTAACTCAATGTTAGCAACACCATCATTTGCGCCACCTACTAATCCATCTCCAACTTCAAGTATCCACTCAGAAAATTTTCTTGTTTCATCAATGTCTGATTGTGAACTTCCAACTTGAAGTCTCATATTTTTCGTGAGCTTTAAAATCTAAGAGAAATAAAAAAAAAAAAAAAAGGTTCACAATTTGACTACTCTATATATATATTATGGTCTGCTCAAACTTAATAAAACAATAAAGGAAAAAATCAGGTTCTAACCTTACAATAGCTCCATAAAGGAGATGAACTTATAGCAACCCCAACAATATCTTGTCTGCTCCCTTTAGGTATAACGGGCAAAATCTGTCAAAATCACCGCCAAACACGACAACTTTCCCACCAAATGGCTTCTTAGGATCTCCTTCGGATGAAAATTGCATTATATCTCTCAAACTTCTATCAAGAGCTTCGAAACAATATCGATTAACCATAGGTGTCTCAGCCCATATGATAAGCTTTGCCCTCAATAATAGCTCTGCCAAATCATTTCCTGGGTTTATTGTTGGAGCTTGTGTCCTCCACATGTAGTGTGATAACGTCATTGCACATACCCTTGTACGGACAAGTGGGAGATTGTTGGGGCTGGTGTCCTTGACAATTAAGTACAATGACTTATTAAATCTCTTTAAGGATCACAAGGGCATACTTCAGTATTATTACCAGTTGATCCACGTTTATCAATAACGGTTGGCTTGCTAGATAAGTTTGACGTTATTGTCATACGGATGGCGGTGATCAACTGGTCCCTATACGTCACACCTATAGGACACGTTTGAGAGATGTGAAGGTATGAAAATACAGTCACATTTATGCCGAATATGACTAAACAGTTAGTCAGAGGTATTGACTATTAAATTAGTCAATAAGATGTTGAGATTATTATTTAATACGGATTAAATAATTTTAGCTAATACGGATTACATGATTAATTCGTAAATTAAATATAAACGGTTATATTTAATTAAATATTGTATTCGCGTATTAATATAAACAGTTATATTAATTTGGGTAATTATACAATATCGTATTTTATCAGACCATTATTAATACATCGACTGCGTTAATATCTGATAACAAGTGCACCATTTATAATTAAAATCCCGCAAATAACTTATAGCTAAATGGGTCGAATCACGAATTAGAATAAGGTAAGAGTGGGAGCCCACTCTTACCCTACTCGAAAATCTCGGCCGTGTATACTACATAAGGAGAAGACTTCTCCTTATGTTAGGTTACTCTTGTTGCACTGTAAAACATAATCTCAAGAAAATTAGGGTTTGAGAGCATTCTTCTCCGATAACCCAGATCTCACATCTAAACTCAAAAGGCTCTCCCCATATTGCAAGGCAATTGGAGAGGATTTCTAGCACACGCGGCAACGTCTCAATCTAAGTCTTGGGTGCAACGTTATAGGAGGGAATTTGTGTTAATTCCTGTTCTTAGGCCTTTCGCACAAGGACCAAAGGTTGTACTCCTTTTCATGTATTATTTATCTTATGACTATATTCACAATTGTAATTTTCATTATAATCCTGCAAGTTTAGGGCGAATACATGCTTAATTCCCCACATTTATACCAGGACAAGAGGAGTTTTCGTCGACATTTATGGGTATGCATGCTGAGTCTTGTGTGTGTTGTTCGTCCACCGGGAAGAAGGATAACAACAATGCCACTTGAAGCAACGGCTATAACGATATCACCTCCACACCTTATTGCAGCGCATAAGGTTTTCCAAAGAAATGTTTTACCGGTACCACCGTAACCATAAACAAAGAATACACCACCTTGACCATTCTGAACAGAATACATTATTTTTCTATAAACTGATTTTTGTTCATCGGTCATGGAAGAAGTGAGCACTTCATGTTCCTTCTTCAAAGCATCCTTGTCATAAGACAATTCATCTGCCAATAGTCTATTCGAACTGATTGCATGAATGTCATAATCTGGAAATGGCATGTTATCAAATTTACGCAATGAACTACCATTTCTTTGCAACCAAGATTCAATATCGGCTAAGGCGTAATCTTTTATTTGATCATCTGTCAGTTGGAGATCTGTATACACACAATATAGGATTTAATTTTAACAATTTTTTTTTTAAAAAAAAATGATAACCATTGTATTATTTTTATTTATCTAAACAATTGACGAAGTACCTGGGTTACGTAGTTCTCTTCGTCTCCGGTGTAGGATATCATCTGATAATAATTGCCAAGTCTCCTCCCACACTAATTCCGGCTTGACTAAGTTGTTTGCCAACAGAAGAGTGGCAAAGAGGTTCCTAAGGTAAAATCCCGATCCCCATTGACTGGCTTCTTTAATGGCATCGATATATTCTTTATCATCGCCCAAGTAAGCCTAGAGCGTAGCAAGCTTCTTTGAAAGTTGGGTGTACGAATCCATTTACAGTTCGAATCTCTTCATATGATTTTGGTCCTTTAACGAAGTTCAATAGGGTTCGCAAATAAAACCTCTCACCACCATTTGGAGACATGTGATACATTCGGCCGAGAGTAAAACCTTTTTTTCTTGGAGTCCATACCTTTGTTTTTTTTTTCTGCCAGACAAACTTGTTTGAAAACTCAAATATGTCAGATCTCTACCATCAGGATTGTTTTTGTTACATTCCATCCATGCTGTCAATTTTGTTCTGCATCCAGAAGATCTTTCGACAACTTCGTCAATTGGGTCATCATCATGGAAAATAACGTTTTGCTCATTTGGTAGATGGTAATCCAACCGTAGGACAGGAGGTTTCCTATAGTGAATGTCAAAGGCAAAAATCCTCCGCACGGCTTCACATGGTGAAATGTAACGACAGTCATAAAATTGTTGTATTTGATCAATCTGACTTGGGATAAGAGGAAGTATGTTTTAAATTTTCGTTTATCTATATCCGTGCATAAAATATACTACTATGTATTATATTTATAAGTGTATAGGATCATCATAAAATATGTTTCAGTTTCAATTGATTCAATTTATTTAAACATGAACTAGTTTTTCTACCCGTGAAAATCACGGGTTATTTTTTGGATGTTCTTACTTTGGCTATTTTCTAATTAATTTTTCTTTTAAGTTAAATAATTTGATTGTTTTATACTTGTCAATTAATAGCTTGCAAGTATTATTGCACTTGTATATGAAATGTAGTGGCGGCAATGTAATCAATTAACATCCCTGTTATTTTATTCTTCGATTTTTTATTTTTCGACTTAAAAATAAATTGGGTTAAAATATTTGTTGCCAACTTAGTATGATAATTTTAAATATTCTCCATACAGTTAGAATCATATCATCATAAATTACATTTTGAGTCATATAAAAATTTTAGAAAATTGAAGATCAGAATAACATTATATTATCTACATAATTCTCCTTTATAGTTCGACTTGTATATAAACTATTTAGAGTTTCAATTAATATGTACATGTTTTGTGTTTTCTTTTATTTATTACCAACCACCATTTTTTTATGAGTCAAAATAAATTGAAGTTGATTAAAACACCAACTTTAAGCACCAATGCATTAATATAGATATTAATTTTTTGTTTGAGTGGACAAAAAGATAAGAAGATTGTCGTATAAAGCCAAGGTCGGGGCCTAGGCTCAATAGATCTTAGGATACAAAATATTATAATATGAATTTTCAATTATATTATCATTGCACTCATAACAACATTATCGAGTGTTAACATTCTTAAATTTGAACGTCTTCTATTAAAATCCATATAAAAAAACAATGATACCAACATCTTTAGTCATAATTCGTATAACCGATATTTGTATTTGTATCAGATATCATTTTTTGTGCTTACATAGTAAAGAACAATTCACTACACCACTTTGTATTTAACAAAGTAAACCATTATTATTGAAATGCTAGAAAAACGATTTTTTTCCATATATAAAAAGTACAAACGCATAACTTATAAAGTGTACAATTATGTTCTCATCAAAGTTGTTTAATTTTTATTCCATCCTCTACTTTAGTGAAATTATATCTCATTTTGTAACAAATTGCATGTAATTACATGACAATAATAAAATGGTCATAACTTACAATTTTTTGCATTCACCCATAAATCCATCATTGGTGTGAGTTATGATGATGGTTTAATTTTTATGCTTAACTCTCGTTTTCTTAGAATGATGAATCGTCTAAATAACATATATGACAATATTTTGTATTAAGATAATAATGGCGGATGACAAAAGGGGGTGTAATAAGAGATTAGGCATAAAAAAAATAAGACATGGTCCATTTTATAGGTTTATTGATCGGTCTAATTTTCAAAATTAACTATTGTTTCATTTTGATGATCTAACGTCTACAATATATTTTAGTAAGATAATGATGATAAATGAAAAAAAGGTGTAATATACTAATATGAGCTTTGACAAAAACCGGGTCCATTTTGTATTAGTATGAATGTATAATGTATATATATAGATTTTATTATATACGACACTCGACTATATATGATAATTTATAACCCCAAAAAATTTAGAAAAAAAATAAAAACGAAGATGGCTAGCAATTGTCAGTTTCTTTTAAAAAATAGTAATAAAGAGGTTAGTTTTTCAAAGAAGATCAAATCAAATTTGCTATCAAAATGCATATTTTATACTAAAATATCACCCTTCAAAATTAACTTTCATAAATTTAGAATTTAATTATATAGAAATAAAAAAACTTTCATAGAGAAATCGAAGATTTAATTTACTTATTGTCTAAAAACTAAATTTACCTGCGCATGACATTATTAGTTAGCTAAGCCAATGATTTTATGAAAACGCCTTCACAACCGCCTACACAACATAAGACAAACAAAAAACACCACGAATTAGTAATTTATCTTACAAAATTCAAGCTAAGGAAATCAAAAAAACTACACAAATTTTCACCCCTCACATAACTATTTTATAAGAAGTAAAAGCACAATCTTAAATAGAAGAGGTTAAATAATGTTAATTTAGATTTAGAAGTTGAATAATATATATATATATATATATATATATATATATAGGGTTGGGATCCGGTGAGAACCACCTTACAATGAGAACCGGTGAGAACTCTTCCTTACGGAGCTTTTTAAAAAAAATTAATGACATAATTGGATTCGGCATGGAATTTTATGGCCAGAGAACATATTTCTTGGTCTAGAAAATAAATACTAGTGGCGGAAAAATGATAGATACGAAAAAATAGATAATAGGTGCATGCAAATAAATAAAACGTATCTCACCTTGATTTCTGTCACTAGTATTTATTTTCTAGACCAACAAGTATGTTTTCTAGCTATAAAATGTCATGCCGAATCCAATTATGTCATTAATTTTTTTTTAAAAAGTCCGTAAGGTAGAGTTCTCACAAAGTTCTCATTGTAAGGTGGTTCTCACCGGATCTCAAGTCTATATATATATATATATATATATATATATATATATATATTAAAATTTAGTGACATTAATATTAATTAGGAAAGGATAATGATTTTGGCATTCAACGGGTTGTAGCTTATTATGAGTTGTTTTTATAATCTTAATTATGATAAAAATTATTGCAAAGTTAATACTCCCTCTTATTTTCTATAATTGTCACATTTGAGGAAGGGCACAAGATTTAAGGAATAGAATAAACTAATGTAAAGTATTGTTTGAGGGTATGTTAATTGGAGAGAGAGTGTTGTGTGTTAGTTTATTAATTAGTCAATTAGTAAACTAATGACTCCCTCCTTTTTTTCATTGAGGATTTGTTTTCCCTCCATCTGAACATTCTGAGAGGCTACTGAAGGCTTGCAATTAATTTTGAAATATCGTTTCGATATAAACACGGTTCTACGTACCGTTACTATTACATGCTGAAAAATAAATTACACTTTAAAAATAATTACATAAATTCAAAATAGTTACATAAATTCGAAATTATTACAAAGTCTTGACGGCAGCGGCTGAAGACGAAATATACGCAGATCTGCGAGACGAATGTAGACTGATGGACTTCAGACATTTAAAATATTCTGTTCTTTGTGTACTCCAGATTGGGCCATGAGTGAGTTCACAGTTGCATACTAAACCCAACTTCACATTTCAGAAAAATACCCAAGTAACTAAGAATGAAATTTGGCAGCAAATTCAAATATTGGTGCCAAAAATCAAACAGGCGCCAAAACACAAGTTTCAAAAGAGACCAAAGTTCTTTTAAGCTATAAATAGAAGGTTCATTAAGTAGGGCTCATTTATAAACATCAGTCCAAAAAAGAACTTTCGGCAAAGAGCACAATCAAAGAATCAGAACATTCATCCAAACAACATTCAATGAAGAATCTTACCAACCTAGAAAGATCAAAAATAAATGAAAACTTACTTCAACAATGCAATAATGGAAAACCAATTCATGGAGTGATAAATGAAATAACAGCAAGATACTTTGTCCATAGGAGGACAGTAAGCAGAATATGGAAGGAAGCAGAGGCACAGAGGCAGGCCAATATTCCTGTGAACGTGGTCAGCAAAAAGATGGGTTGCGTCAAACCAGGAAGGGTATTATTCGATGAGGAGAAGCTCAAGTCCTTAAATCTACTAGATAGGACAACACAACATTCAGTGGCAACGGGTTTGGGTGTTAGTCAGTCTACAGTTTGAAGGTGGGTCGCGTCCAAGCGAATAAGGTCACACACAAATGCACTAAAACCAGGTTTGACGGATAAAAACAAACTTGCTAGACTTATTTTCTGCTTACAACATTTAGAATTTCATGAATTAACTCAACAAGTCATATTTAAAGATCAGAGAAATGTTGTACACATGGATGAGAAATGGTTTTCTAAAACAAAACCTACCACTAGGTTTTACTTGGGTAAGGGTGAGACAGACCCCCATAGGTGTGTTCAGTCTAAAAGTTTTATAGAGAAAGTGATGTTCATGTGTGCCGTAGGAAGACCTAAGTATGGGTCAAATGGTGAACAAACATTTGATGGTAAGATAGGTATATGGCCATTTGTCGTACAAGTATCAGCCCAAAGAAACTCTAAGGACAGAACAGCTGGTACATTAGAGACTAAATGCATAGAGTCTATTAACAAACAAGTGACCAATGATATGATCATAAACTGTGTAATACCAGCTATTAAGGCAAAATGGCCTTCTAATCTGAGCAAGCATATAATAATTCAAAAAGACAATGCTCGTCCTCATTTTACTAACAATGATCCCGATTTCAAAAAAGTAGCAACAGCTGATGGATGGTAGTAGAATTGGCCTATTAAACACCCAACTCACCAGACTTAAATGTCTTAGACTTGGGGTTTTTTAGGTCAATTCAGTCCCTCGAACAAAAGAAAAAAGCAATTAAGTTGGATGAACTCATAAGTAACACAATTACTGCATATGAAGAACAAGATGTTCTGAAACTAAACTACGTGTGGATAACATTGCAAGCTTGTATGATTGAGGTTATGAAAAGAAAAGGAGGTATAGATTACAAAGTACCACATATGCACAAATCCAAACTAGCAGCAGATGGACTGCTCCCTGAGTATCTAAGTGTCGACATTGATTTAGTGAAGGAGTGCATACAATACGTGTAAAATGTGGGTGACATATCTTCTATCAGTGAGCTGATGAACTCAGTAAACAGGTTTACACAGAATGCAGCAGAGAATGTAGCTAGTAGCAGTGGCACCAGTAATGAACCAACAGGCGACAGTGAACCTGTTGGCACCATTACTGAAACAGTGGGTCGTGTATCAGACATTAGTAATGACCCAACATTTCAATTTCCTCCTGTTGGTAGCATTACTGAGTGGTTTGAAGTGATGTGTGCAGAAGATTGATAAGTAAAGAACATGAAGAAAAGCCCCATTTTGCTAATTTACAGATTACAGTGGAATGAATGTTTGACAAGACTCAACTTTTTGCGCAGATCAAAGAAGCAAGGACACCAAACAAGCATGATAAAATCACAGAGAAGCTCTTTTGTTGTAACTATTTAAGCTTTTTTGTTGAACTTTGGTCGTCTTTCGTTTTATTTTGTAATGGCACTAAGGATATTATCAGAAACGCTCATATGAGTAGTAGTAGCAATAGTAAACAACACTCTTTATTTACATTGTTGATAAACAGCCTCATCACCTTCGTTGGTGGTGGCATTGTTTACAAACAATGTCGATGAAGTTAAGCAAAACCCTCAACAAAAATGTATCACCGAGTAAATTTGGAGTCTAACAGAATAACCCGAACCCACAAAATTTGTCATCACTAGTCCATTAGGTTTAAACAACAATGAAATCAATCCAGTACCCTCCAAAATATATCATCGAGTACAAACGTAGCCTAAGTAAACAGAATCCAGGAATTAATTCAAAGACAGAGTCCCACAATGTTGTGCGCCATTATCCGTCATAAAAATTAAGCAAATGTAATGAAAATTGAAATAAAGAGGGAGAAAGGATAAAGAATAAACCTCTCAAAATCAGACATCGTAGTTGATTTGGTCAAAACCAGGCCAGTATTTATCCATTTCTTTGGTAAACCAAGTCACTATTATAGGGTTTGTTACTATATCCCTCAGATCTAATGTAGGGCCTGAATCATTTGGGATAAATTCACAGTCATCGTTCTCAAGCTCATACTCCATAAAAACCGAATATTGCGGCCAATAAGTACAGAAAACAACCATGAAAGGCATTCTGGTACGAAGTCTTTCCTTCATTAATAACCAAATCTTACCTTTTCGTTCTGAATCTTCATCCTTCACAACAACATCGCCCATTCCCATACCCGTGTCCTCATCCATTTTCGAACCACATGCAACATCATCAGCAGAACCTTCCCCCTTCTGATCCGATTCAAAGCAACATGCAGCACCATCATCGGATTCATCATCACCATTAAACAAATCTTCATATTCCATCTCCATTTTACGAAGATCAATGACAGTATTCAATTTGACGGATTTTGATGCCATTTTATAAAGATGAGATGATTTATACTGTGAAAGGAATAAGATCTGAAGATAATAAGGTTGTAGTTCAGGTGAGAACACGAAGGGTTAGGGTTTGGGGATGAGGGAGATGAAGGAGATGAAGAGGATGAAGTGAGAGACAGGGGATGAGGGAGATGAAGGCTGCGGATATGAGGGATGTAATTAGGGTTTGGGGATGGGGATGGGTTATAAGGCGGGAAGGGTTAGTAGTAATAGGAAATGGGCTGGGTTTAGGGAGTCCATAAACATATTAGTTGGGTTACTTAATTAAATTAGGGGTTGGGTTAGGGGTGGTTTTAGTGTAAAATGAGTAAAGTACTAAGGGTAAGGTTGTCCTTTTATGGTCAAAAATATGTCCCAAAATGGAATATGTGACAATTAGGTGAATAGACGAAAATGGCAAATGAGACATTTATTCGGAATAGGAGGGAGTATGAGAGTTGAATGGGTGATGGTTAATTATTGCATAAATATGAGAAGAATAATTATGTTTAAAGATGAGAATTATTTGTGACATCAAAATCAATATAGGGCTTTTAGTTTACCAAAGTATCCTATTATTATAATTATAGAATTATATTAATACGTGAGTTGAATATAGTGATGGTTAATTATTGTATAGATAGGACAAGAGTAATTATTCTAGAAGATGAAAATTATTTTTTGATATCAAAATCATTTTAGTTTACCTCAACTATCATTTTAATTATATATAGATATGTGTATATTGGTAAATGATGGAACAGTTGGACAATTATGTATAGGGAATGATGTGGTTTTGTGATGTGGTAGGTGTTATTTCGTCGAAATATATATAACATTTAATCATTTTTTATGTAGCTTTTTAATAAAATTTTACAGATAATGATGTAACTTGATAATATTTTAATATTGGAATGACATACTTTTGACTTGCTTGCTTTTTATTTTATTTTATTTATATATTTAATAAATGAATTAAATTAATGTAATATGATAAATTGATTATCCATGTAAAATTAAAACATGTCATGTCACATTATTTAAGTTAGCATTTTAAAAAGATTGTATAGAGGTTGATATGTAGGATTGTGGACGTGGATTTTGTTGGGTGAGGTGGCTTTTTGGTAATCCTACGTGGCTTTTATTGTTGTTGATGTGACTTTTACTTGCCATTTTAGCTTAGCCTTTTAATAAGGTTTTATAGATTCTCATTTCAAACCGTCATTATCTGTCTTAAGTGTAAAACGGGTAAAATACATACCAAATGACCCTATTTGTCACGTAGAAAATGACAATTTGTTTGTCTTTATTAGCACATTTAGTGGTATTTGAAACGGATAATACCCATCTTAAACAAGACTTACTAATATTTAAAATAGAATACAGATCCTAACGGAGTAGTAAGTAGTACTACTAGGAACTCCCAAAAAAATGAAGCACATCGCCCCAAACCCCCGAACTTGACTTTCCAAATGACAAAATCAAGCTTTTCTCCACATTATTCCCAAACCCAAAAGATCCTGCAAAGTACTTGTACATTACATACATACATACAATTTACAATTCAATTATTCAACACTCTACCAAGTCTTTATACATCTCATGCAGCCACCTTCACGAATCTTACACCACTACTCTTTTTCTCAGCACCCACTCCAGAACAATCCTCCTATTTCCACGTGTCAAACCCCTATTAGCCCTTCTCACCTAGTCACCCTTCCGCCACAAATATTTATTTATAAAAGACGGTTTTATACTAATTTATCTCCAAACGTGATCTTTTAATGACACTTCTACACCTTACTAGAGTTGTGCTTCGACTCATTACAATTACTCGTCGTATTAAATTAGCATAAAACCATCCTATAAAGAACTAACCACAATTCCAATATCAGCTCCCCAACGACCCAAAAAAGACAAAAAAAAAAAAAAAACAGAAGGAAAAGAAAAACAATCACGCCATTTATATTTTTCCCCATTAATGTCCATTTTTTCTTCAACTCCTTCGTACACACCGCCGGCATCAATCATCAACCAACATTAAATCCGACCGTTACCCATTTCTCAAATCCCATCATTTTCAAATGGGTACCTCTTAAAATCCCCAAAAAACGATGCCGTTTTTGCGGCGGCGGGGAAAAGGTGGTGCTGTCCCACCACCACCACCACCGCAAAAGGAAGATTCTAAAACAATCTCGAATGATCTAGAAGAAACCAATAAAAAGAGGAAAGAAAAGTATCCATTGAAGAACAGAAAATGGTCGTGTGTAGACAGTTGTTGTTGGTTGGTTGGTTGCATATGTTGTACATGGTGGTTTATGTTGTTTTTATACAATGCAATGCCTGCTTCATTTCCGCAGTATGTAACTGAAGCTATTACTGGTCCGTTGTCTGACCCGCCTGGTGTGAAATTACGAAAAGAGGGTTTGGTTGTTAAGCATCCTGTTGTTTTTGTACCTGGTATTGTTACTGGTGGACTCGAGCTCTGGGAAGGGAAACAATGTGCTGAAGGTCTTTTTCGGAAACGGCTTTGGGGTGGGACTTTTGGTGAGTTGTATAGAAGGTATCGTCTTTTTTTGTTGTAGCTTTTAATTTACTTTTGATCTCTTTTTGGTTTTGTAGTGTTTACTTTCTGAAAAAATGTGTCATTTAGGGTTTGTGTTTTTTTGATGTTGAGGTTTGCTCTGAGTAAAGATATGATGCCTGATTTCGGAAGTTCTTATGTGTTATCCACTGTTGGATTTGAAGTGTTATGATCAATGAGTCTTTTGGCGTTGGTAAAAGTTTTTTTTTGTAATCGGGTTTTGGCATCCGAAAGTTACTTTGATAGTGTTGAACATCTGAGTGTAATTGGTGACAGTAGAGGTATGGTAGAGGTTGTAGTTTGTTTATGATCTTACTTTTGTGTGAATATAATTGTTGCTCGAAGTGGAAGTTAGCTTCCCGGCCCTCGGATAAGTTTTAAGTAGAGCTTGTAGTTTGTTACGGATTTTATTTTGTGTGGAGTTATAAAGTTTCAAGGTCATGGTATTGATATGGAAAGTAACTTCGTAATACAGCAAGGGATCTACACTTTATCTTCTTCTTCCAACTTCTCTCAAATCCTGTTAGGCTCAGGTGAAGGTGTAGGCTTGATGACCGATTCTTAATAATTTTCAAGTAGTATGTCTGTGCCCGTTCTTAATATTAATTATGGTGAGTTCTAGTGGTAGCTGATTGACCTAGCATTCTCCTCTATAGATGACATTAAAGAGCAAGGTGATCTGCTTTATTTATGGCAATGATATGTGAATTGATACTACATAAGGGGCTAGAAGTCTAATGACAGTAGTGCGGCACACTTGAAAGGAAATGTTAGACTTTAGGATATCCATCAAGCTAAGCAATATGTTCTAATTCTCATTATGTGGTTTAATATTTACTTTCTACTTTCCATTTCCAATAGAGTCAAATACTCACAATTTGTTGGCTATTAAATTTGATGGTATCAAACAAAATGTCCACTATGTGAAGAAGCAGGCGCTCAATGAATAATTGACATAATGGTTAAACTCCGCCTTTAACATAAGAATTAGGAGTGCATTTAGGATGTGTGGTGTTATCTATATTTTGGTGTATGTGGTTGGACCAGAATTTTCGTTTATCTTCAAGGACTCCACATTCTTTAGATTATATTTTGGGTAGAGTTGTTTTTCTAGCTTCTTGTGGGCTACAGTTTGGGGAGGAGGTGCTTATAAGATTTAAGGGTATTCCGATAAAGTGAACTCAGTGTATTGCACTTCTTTGTAATTGTTAGCATTTGAAGATCCCTTGTATTCTATTGCTTTTTCATTGCTTTAAGAAATATTTATGACTTGTACTTTCTGCAATATTTTTCCCAAATTTTTTTTGTGAAATTTTCCTCTATCCTCTAAAAGGTCAGTTCTGGAAAGTGAAGAAGTCATTTTTAATGAACATCAATCATGAATGGTCTTCACCTCCAACCAAGAGAACATTACCATATCAACCTTTTGTTTTAATACTAATAGAAACTAGATTGTGTGCATTTGAGTCCCTTGCTTCCCCGTTGGTTGGAATCTTGATATACAAGGTAATGTGGTTGGTTAGCTTCGGGTCTCAACCATTGAAGCGCTGGGAGTTCTACAAGTAATCTTAAAATATTGCCAGTCGTCATTAATTCATCCAGGGAAGATCATATCAGACACTTTGTATGCCTGAAGGCGTTAATTTCATCGTTTTCCATTGTTAGTGAGTTGTCTTTATTTCAAATGTACTACATGAATCACACCCCAACTTCAATTTGTAGTCATAAATCATTTTACCATTTAAATCATATATTAATGCTGTTCTTTTTACCAAGTCTAGGTTCGTACTTTATTTCCAGCATTCCATTAATGAGAGATCATTTTTTATCCTTGTGAAAGGTTTGGGATTCTGTCTTAGCTTTTATTGGTGAATAGTTAATCATGTCAGCTGATTTGTTCATTAATCAGAAGGTGGATCCCTCAATTTAGAGTTTAGATGTTTGATTATACATCCATCTGATAGTATAGACTCGTTTCCGGTGCTGTATTCTTGTGTTTTCATTGCCATCAAAATTTGTTTTGTGGTGTTAATCTATAATCGATTCTTCCTCTCAGGTGAATCCCAGTTGTTTTATTCTTAGTGAGTTTGGTGTGTTAAATGCTCCTGATAATTTTGCCTCCGTTTCTAAATTTGTCATTGTTTTTTTTTCACAGACCCCTTTGCTGGGTTGAGCACATGTCTTTGGACAATGAAACTGGATTAGATCCACCTGGAATAAGGGTCAGGCCTGTCTCTGGGCTTGTTGCTGCTGATTATTTTGCACCTGGCTATTTTGTATGGGCTGTTTTGATTGCTAATTTGGCTCGTATTGGGTACGAGGAGAAGACCATGTATATGGCTGCGTATGACTGGAGAATTTCATTCCAGAATACGGAGGTACTCCTTTTACTACTAAGTATGTTAATGTATAATTTATAAGGATGAATTCTTAGTATTGGATTATATCATGTCTCACGGGTGAGGATATAAAAATATTCTCTTTCCAAGTGTAGGCTGTGTCATTTATTAGTTGGAATTCTCGTTTCTCCTAAATTGGTAATGTTTAAGATACAGCATTAAAAAGAGGAAGGAGCAAATCAAGATAAACTTGTTGACAATTTGAGTGTTCCGCTCTAATATAGAAGGGTATTTACTCCATCCGCCTAGCCAACATTTCTTGGTCGGGAGATTATGCAATTTAATGTGCACGCAATTTATTGCTTAGGGGTACTGGATTTATGTTACATGAATATATCTAAATCAAATTAAGTTAGATTTGATATGGTGGAACTAAGAAATAAGCAAGATCTAGCTTAGTAGTTATAGAAGATACTTGAGGGTGACCATAGGAAGGGTTAGAAGAGTGTAATGGAAGGGAGAGCTGGGATAAGCATTATGAATTATGTCATTTTGTTTGTCAATTGTATAAAACATTTAATTATGTACTTTAAAGGATATATATTTATTCTTGATATTTATGACACGTGGGTAATATGCTTGGCTAATGAGCTTCTTTGAATATAAGTTACAGCATGCATATTTTTGTTATTAGACAAGCTCTTTGGTCAAGAGTACACACTGTTTAATTTTTTGTGCCTCTTCATTTCTGGCTAAAACTATGGAACAACATCCGGAAGAAACTTAAGTTCCCGTTTCTAGCCCTTTGCTTGTTCTTCTCTTAGATATTATTGATAATTGGGTATACTGCGTAACTGCGCCTTCTAGAAGACTCATTTTGACAATCACTGCTTTTAAATTTTGTCGGTAAGATACTACCTTTAAGCATTTTTTGATGTTGAACGCTACCAAACTTTGTTTTCCGTCCATTGACAATATCACAAGAGTGAAGGATGCTAACATTTTCCCCCTGAAATAGCTGTTTAACGCTATCTGTCAAAGGACAATTTCTGCGAACCAATGCCTTTTTGTATGTTCGTTCATTTAGATGTTTATTTTTCAGTTGCTTTTTTTTATGCTACATTGGGTATATGCATTTATTGATCTACTTGATTTTTGTGTTGAAGTTTTAGTTTGGTGTGTAGCATAGCAACATTTCCTAAGTGCCTCAAGGGTTCCTGTTAAGGGTACTAGGTAGGGTGAAGGAGTTGGAGGGACTTAGCCTTACCCATGTGCCTGTGTTTAACTGTGTGAGGCATTTTGCTTTATTCCATTAGGCCCTAAATCAAAGAATAGCGAGTCTCTGGAACCATAGGAAATGGAAGTTTCTTATAGCATCTTGTTGGAAAAAACATCTGAGCTCATTATATTTTGCTTGAAAAAAAATTCGGGATTTAGCCAAGTTTGGTAATTCAGTTAAGACAATGACTTTCCTCTATACAAGATAATAGATGCTATAAATTATTAAATGGACTATTCAAAACAATTGACAAATAGCGATCTGTTCCATTATGGCCGTAAATAATGCAAATCAAGTAGTTTTAATAGGATTTATGATTCAAATCCAGAATAAGAGCTGTCAGAAAATGCTAATCTGTTCCCAGACTCCCCATTCTTTCAATATGCCCTTATGAGCTAAAGAAAATGATAAATGAAATTAAGTGAGGGAAGTGAAAATAAGGAAAAATAAATGATACAGTTGAGGTGAAATAAGAGAGTTAAAAGAGGAATTGTGGCGAAAAGAAGCTGTAGAACGGGAAGACATAGAAGTCAGGTTTCTCCAATGGTTAAACGCTGAATCTTAATATTTTTTTGGCCAAATTTATGGTTGACGAGTGACAACTATAAATCCTTGATATCTTTGTCATAGTTTTATCCATTCTAACCTGTGCATTCTCCTAAACTCCTTTACCCTATTGTCACCAAAATTTCATTTTGTAGCTGATAATGCTAATATGAAGCTTATTTAAGTAGATGGGTTTTGTTTTTGTGTATTAAACTACCAGGTAAGGGACCAATCACTTAGCAGAATAAAAAGTAATATAGAAGTCATGGTCGCTACAAATGGTGGGAAAAAGGTGGTTGTCATACCTCATTCTATGGGAGCTTTGTACTTTCTGCATTTTATGAAGTGGGTTGAAGCCCCTGCTCCAGTGGGTGGCGGGGGTGGACCAGATTGGTGTGCCAGGCATATTAAAGCAGTTATGAACATTGGCGGACCATTTCTCGGTGTTCCAAAAGCTGTTGCTGGGCTATTTTCTGCTGAAGCCAAAGATATTGCTGTTGCCAGGTCTCCTTATTCTTCATTTCCAAATTTATTTTGTAATTTTTTTGATAGTTGGGTAAGCACATATCATTTGGAGTGTGTTTGGATAGCAAAATGGAGGAAAAGGGAGGGGATAGGGATGGATGGGAGGGAGAATGGAGGAGGTCAATTTCCCTCTTCCTATAGTGGAAGGATTTTCATTAGGGTTGGAGGAGGGAAAATGGATCCGTCCAAATCCTTCCCCTCTATTTCCCTCCCACCTAATTTGTTATCAAAAGAAGGGATCTTGTTTCCTTTCCCTCTCCTTCCTTCCCTTTCTTCCATCCAAACACACCCTTAGTTAATTACTTAATTATTACCTGCCCTTTGGACCGAGAAAAATTGTTTTGTTACCTCTTGTTGTGAACTTGTTATCGTTCGTTGTCGTTCAATTCCTTTGTTAATGGCATTTGTGACGAAAATATTACTCCCAAGAGGCCAAGACCGAGGAGTAAGTAATTTATTGTCCATTATAACAAATGTAGTAGAAGTTGACTGTTAGAATCTATTTTATGAACTAATGCAAGATATCCTATTTAAACTTCATTTTCTGCAATTAAATGAATTCTGAAAAATTGAACATTAGTTAGCTGCTTTTCGGTGTACCAAATAATTTACAGGTCAATGACATTTTAGAACTGAAATAGAGGGCTTTAGAGGAAAAGATTATCCGAATGGATTAATGGGTGATGGCAAGAAAGATTGCAAAGAAATAATGTGAAGTAATTTTATGGAGGCTATGTGGAAGATAAAAATAGAATAGATGAGAAAGAGTGGTTGTGTTGAAGATTACGAGAGAAAATAGAAATTAAGAGACTTCATGTCTTTGTTCTGAGCAGGAAATTAGGAAGGAAAATAAGGGTCAAATGCTCACTACTGTGGTTGGAAAATTACTCTAGGGAGTTATTTTGCTGAATTTTTTAAATTAAGATTAATGCTTTCAGGAAAGTGGTTGTTGGGTGATGGTGCTTGGTTTGGGAGTTGGTGTTTATTGGGGTTGGGTGGGGACGAGGTTGGGTGTCTAGTAAGGTGGGGCTGATATTATTAGGTTAGTTTTAATGAGTAATGCAATCATATATTTTATAACTGTACTGTACTCATAAATATGGTAAAGAAAGACATTACAAAGTTGCTTGATGAACAAACTTCCCGTAAAGTGGGAGAGAATCAGAAAGTGGAGGAAGTTCTTAATAGGCAGTCCTTTGCAAGGTGTTCTAATGTACCGTGGGAGCTTGACTTCTACACTATTGAGCAGGTAGCTGATTATTGTGTATTATTATATCAGGAGTGTTCTTAATTTAGCCTCCTTTAGGCTAAGGTTATGAGTGCTTTCTTAGGGACCCCGGTTACCCGTCTTGAAAGGTGTTGGTTATGGGTGCTTACTTAGGTCCCCAGTAACCAGTGTTAAGTGCTTTTGGGTGACTGCATAGCTGCGCTCGTATGCAACTCCTATATTAGAAGGTCTTCTTGCTCTCTGCTGCTTTTTGTCTCGTAAATAAAACATCAGTTTTTCATATTTTATTTTTTAAACAAGAGCTTGTGAGTGTATGATAGAAGTTGGACAAAGGATGGTGTTCTGATTTCATAGCTTTTTACTGTTGCAGGTCAGTTGCACCTTCTGTGTTGGATAAGGATGTATTTGGTTTTCAAACATTGCAGCATGTGATGAGGATGACGCGTACGTGGGATACAACAATGTCAATGATTCCAAAAGGTGGTGAGACCATTTGGGGTAACCTTGACTGGTCCCCTGAAGATGGCTACACCTGCATTGTGAGAAAGCAGAAGAATATCAGTAGCCCTACATCTAACAAGACTGGGAAGGAAGACTTGGATGTATCCCGCAAAGGAGTGTATTATGGAAGGATCATATCTTTTGGGAAAGATGTGGCTGAGGCTCAATCGTCAAGAATTGAGAGAGTGGATTTCAGGGTAATTTTCTACCTTTGTTTTGATCATGAACTTTTGGGGATTTCGTAAGTATAGACTGTAAATAAGTTTCCACAAAAAAATAAATATGAATACACGTTTGATGAAGTAATAGTTATTGAAATACTCCGTAGTTTGCATAGATAAGTACTTTCTCATTTTAGTTTAGGTAATTGCTGTTTTCTTCTTACCAAGAAAGGTAATTCTGGTTCTGTGTTGGCAAAACTAGAGTTTGCTCTGGCACGTGTTTAGCAGCCTGCGGAATTGTGAATGAATACAACTGCAATTTGAGTCATATCGAATCTCGATGTGCACATTTGATGTGTAGGGCTTACTGATTTAGGGAGCTCCTTAAAAAACATAAAATGTGTATATTGACGACACTTGAGAACTGGAAAGTTCTTCTAATTGTTTTCTAATCACATTTTATCTGACGACCAATGCTTATGGAACTGAAAGAAATGTGCTGTAAAGTTCTGTGATCTGTTGCTACCTGCTAGGAATTTGGCTGGGGTGAATAGTCATTAAATCTTGTTTGTCAGGGATATTTATCCGGATTTAGGGTTACGGTTAGTGGAGTCAGTGATCATATAATACCGTGTCATGATGGGAGTTGAGTAAAAGTTTGCTAATGGTTCTAGATTAGGGTACAACCTAAATGGTGATCAAGGTTGATAGCTCCATATTCACCAATAAGAAAGACTTGAGTGGCGCTATTACTGAATTGTTGCTTGAGACGTATGGTACTTTTGTACGTAGTAGCCAAGTTGATGTTTGACCATTGATATGGTCCATTTATCCTGGTTCCTAACTCTGTAGTGATATTTTATGTACATTCCATTCCTGATATAGTACCCCTCGGATCCCAGATACCCCTGGGCTCTCATACCATTCACCCTTATAATGCTGTTGACCTTAAATTTCTCAAAAACATTAGGAGTGGTATGTACTGTGAAGTGGTGGTGATGGGTGAAGAATTGCCTGAGTTTCGTAAATTTTTCGCCCCACCCGCTCTTCAACATATGAGTGAAGTAATTGATAGGTGGTAGTAATGTATCACATTGCTTGAGTGACTATATCTCAATCTTGCTGTTGTTGCTTCAGGATGCTACTAAAGGCCATAACTTAGCAAATGCAACCTGCCATGATGTGTGGACAGAGTACCATGACATGGGAATTCCGGGTATAAAAGCCGTTTCTGATTACAAAGTTTACACAGCTGGTTCAATATTAGATCTACTTAATTATGTTGCTCCGAAGATGATGAAACGTGGTGATGGTCATCATTCTTATGGGATTGCTGATAATTTGGATGACCCAATGTACAACCATTTCAAGTATTGGTCCAATCCGCTGGAAACCAGGTATATCTAATTTTCAGTTGTGTAAGAATGATGTAGTTAGCTTGGTTGGTAGCATTAGCTTACTGTGATTATATAAGAGCTGTTTGGTTTGCTAGCTACTTGTACTTTTGTTCACAAATAACCTAGTACTCCCTCTGTAATTACTGGTTGGTCCCATTTGCACTTTGTTTATGTAAAATAAATTAAACTAACAAGTGGAGAACTTCATTATATAAGTTGATCATTACATGCATTTCCCACCAAAAACATTTCACATGGGATTTCACACATAGTAGACGCAAAAAAAAGATACGATAAGCAAAATCCAGCGCCAAAATAGAGGGAAACTTACAACTTGGAAGGAATTCGATCCCCCCTAAATCAAACTTCTGACTTCTGCATGAAGTATTCCAATAACTAAAAACTTTATACACATCCTGGAGAAAGATTCCCCCATACATAAATACTAACCTTCAACTTTATACACAATAAAGATTACTCAGAAGCAATTACCAAGCAGCATACCTTTTCAGTCATCCCCACCAGCAGCACCTACAATGATAAGTGGTCCCAACTTAAATGATGATGAACGGCATAAGATCGTTTTTTTAGCATTCCCAATGGCGAGCCAGAAAGAGGGTGAGGTTTAGAAATAGCAATCATGTTCCAGGTCAATAGAAGAACCAGAACAAAAATCTGGTCTATAGCAGAGAAACAAAGGGAGTGAGCCCTTGTTGTCAATGTGAAATCAAAAATTCGAGGAAAAAAAGGCATAGAGAGAAATAGGTAGAGTAGTGATGTGGTGTGAGGGAGAATCAATGGAATCAGATAATTGAAGGAAAAGACAGAGAGAAACTCTAGGGTTTGACTGTGAAGAAGAGGAAGAGGAGATGAACGAAGTTAAATTAAGGGATTTCGGCAGGTGAGGATGTGTGAGGCTGGGAGGGTTTTGAGTGAATGAGGTCACGAGGAGGCCTGAAAGTTCAATGAATGAGGGTGGGTGGGTTTTAATTTGGTGTAATTGTTTTTAATTTTGCTGTCAAATATTGGTGTAACTGTTAAGAAATGGAGGGAAAGGTTAGTTTAAGCTAGAAAAGTTAAGGTTCCAAGTGATATGTTCATGTCGGTGATGGGCTTGTGTGGGTAATTAACATGAGTTTGGCGATGGAAGAATTGTAAATATCTAAAAGTATCTAGGATACTTGAGTAATTTGCTGCCACCACTCAGACTCAAACCTTGCACTGCTTCCCAAGAGCAACGTGTCTACCAATTTCACCAGTGCCTTGCTTGTAATCATAATAGTCTTTTTTATTCAATAGTGAGAGTAATTATTTTTTATTGATAATTCCCAAATAGAGTAAGGACAAGAAATGGGAACGTCACAGTAAGACACCCTAAAAAAGGGAAGTGGAACATCTTGTGATTACGGAGGGAAGAGATTTTTGTTTGGATTATTGAAGTGTTCACCTTACTTGGCGCATGTGCTAGTGCGCTACCTAAGGTCTTTCAACAAGATAGTCCCATTGTCAATAACCATCACATTTCTTTTCTGGTATTATCTCAAAATAATTTTCATTTTCTATGTCTGGAAAGATATAAGAGAAGTATTCCTTAACTACGATTTAAATTAAAGTAACAAACTAAAATTGGTTGAGCAAGAAGCAAAGCATATCTAAATTACAGATGAGCCGGTTAGTTATCCTCTCTTTTTCTCTTAAAATAAGTCCGACTGGGCTTACTCACAAGTGTTCGGGGCATTTTGGTAAACTCATAAAAGAGATGAAAAATGCCATAAGCTCCTCTACACCGTGTCATCATTAAGCAAAACCTTTACTCGTACGTGCTCCACGAGCCCACGAGGCCACAACTGAACACGAGTAAAAGTTTCCCAAACCAAACAACATCATTCGTACCGTTTACCCGTTGCCCATCTAATCTATGGTTTCACCTGCCTTTTTTTAATTTGTTTTTTTTCAGCAAAAGTATCTTAGTGAGTACCAACTTAAATTGATCTAATAAAATTTCAGATTGCCAAACGCCCCTGAAATGGAGATCTTCTCTTTGTATGGAGTTGGAATCCCTACTGAAAGAGCATATGTTTACAAGATGAGCACTGCTGCCGATTGCTACATTCCTTTTCAGATTGATACATTGGCAAACGAAGGCTCTTGTCTCAAGGGTGGTGTTTATAACGTTAATGGCGATGAAACAGTTCCGGTTTTAAGTGCTGGGTATATGTCCGCCAAAGCTTGGAGAGGTAAAACCCGGTTTAATCCTTCTGGAATGAAGACGTACATAAGGGAGTATGATCATGCCCCTCCAGCTAACCTTCTGGAGGGTAGAGGCACTCAAAGCGGTGCTCACGTTGATATAATGGGCAACTTTGCATTGATTGAGGATATTATCAGGGTGGCCGCTGGTGCTACGGGCGAGGATTTGGGAGGAGACCGTGTTTATTCCGACATCTTTGAGTGGTCTGAGCGGATAAACTTAAAGCTGTAGCCTATAGCAACAAGGTTTGTTTAGTAAAGCTGTTTCCTATTCTCTGATTGTATAAAAGTACTCGAATCTTCATGAGACTGACCCACATGAGAATCAAATGGCAAGGGGTTGGTGAGAAATGGAGAGCTTAAATTTGCTGTACTTAGGAAGTATATGAGTAGGGAACCAATGTTTCCTTTTTTTTTAAGGTATCCCTGGTTCAAGAATTCTTATGGATGACTGAACGAAGAATTAGTGTCACCAGTTCACAGACCAAATGGTGCCGCTTCATTTAGGCCAAAACATGAAGCTTTTTAACAAAATAGTCTTCTTGCAACACTTAACCGTCCATATCCAACACTTACACCGGCAGTGTAGTATCCTACTTAATGACACATTATCATGTCATTCTTGTATTGTGTTCTCTTTCCATCACCTAGCATCATGATAGTTTCCGTTAATGTTGCATGGTTTTTTGAATTACTTATTCCTACTTTCTTAGTCGACCGACTTTTTTTTCGTGAAGCAGAATTTGGCGGACTTGGGTCGAATCTTGAAAGTGGATTTTGTTTCCCCTTTTTTGTAAAAGAAGGAAGGGATGTATAAAATTAGGTTACTGACATAAAAGGGTAGTGTAGATTTAGACGGACATTGGAGTGTGAAATTATAGTTGCTGGTTCTGGAAATGATGAAATAATCTCATCAGTGTCTGCTTACCCCTCGGCACTGGCCTAGGGGTTGAATCAACTTATTTAGCCCTGCCGACTCCTGTACAGAAGCATAGTAAATTGCCGTTTTAGAAATTGTGGCAATAGTGAAAGCCATTCTGCTTAGTGGCCCTTTTGTGTTGCTGTCTATGTATGCAATTTTGATTCTGGTACTCATGGCAGCTCCAATGCAGGCATGTCACTATTTGTTAGCATTGATTTGCTGAAATCGGAACAGGCTATAGTGTGGTGGTTAAAGTGGAACTCCTGTTGGGTGTTGGTGCTGTCTGAGATGCAGAGAGTCCCTACACGGGGGGGCTACACCAACTTACGATGTTGAGGTGAGCCTGTACTTGTGCTTGCGCTGTTCATTTGAGCAGGAAGCTGGAATTTTTGATATGAAATTGGTAATGTGTACATAGGTGTTAAGAGAAGAGATGAATTGTTACACGTTTGTAAAACGTTGAACAATGTACTTGAATATAGGGTTAACTGGTAATTCTTGTTAATTTGTCACGCCGCTTTCTTCTCTACCGGTTCCGGTTAATAGTTTACAAGTGTATTATTCGATTGTTTGATGAAAAATATCAAAGGTGTGCATCATTAGATGGTTGTATTCAAGTTTTGAAGAATAAAAACGGTGGCTTTTTTGGGGGATATATTGAATGATTGAATGTGGTCGTTGCCCGTCAGTGTAAAATGGTGTCACCAGTATGATCTCAACAACCTTGTATGTAACACAGTTATATTACCCTGCGGTGGTATAAAACTATAAATGTATAATATGTTTTCGGGTGATATGAAAAGCTTCATTCAATTAGTCGTCGATCTACTATCAAACTGTATAACCGTTTCCCACATTCGGATATATTTGGGTTTTTGGAAGTTAATATCTTAATAATAATAATGACATATGAACAACCACCTAGAAATATAAAATGTGGTGGTCCTCGAGGAAATTAATAATATTGTAGACAAGATGTTTATAATAATAATAATAATAAATAATAAATAATAAATAATAAATAATAATAATAGGTGTTTGCAAGGTTGGAATTTAGTGGTTAAAATTCGGGGGTAATTCTTAGGAGACTTATCTGTATATGTGATTTGCAGACTATTACTAATATTATATATATTCATATATACTTAAGGGTTTCCGAGTTATAGTGTTGATTCTTATTTCCCTTTTGATGCGAGTCTTGGGAATAATAGAAGGTGGTAGTAGTCGTACAAATATGGTTGATTTCAGGTAATTGTTTAGTAAGATACTCATAGGAGTAGTACCTTTCAACGTGATGTAGTAATGTAGTGTAGTATACTTGTCGTTGCTTACGTAAGCCATGACCGTTTTATTGGACATGCCTGCTGACTGTAAGCTCCCCACATGTTTTGGCCACTTATACTCCTTTTTAAATTACCAATTTTTGTTTTTATTTAAAATTAACTACTCCGTATTATTCTTTTAAATTAAAACAGTTTAAATATATCTCAAATTATCTCACTTATTGCCTATAAAATATCAAAAAGGTTTATTTTATTAACACTTTATGATAATATTTGTGACTTGTCTTAAGCAAAATTTATTATTGTCCACTATCAGTTAATCTCTTATACTCCCTCCTATTCGGAATAAGTGTCACATTTCGGGTTGGGCACGAGAATTAAGGAATTCATTTGTTTAATGTAAAGTAATGTGTGGGGTGGGAAGATTGGAGAGAGGGAATGTATTATTGATTATTATTGTGAGTAGAGGTGATTAAAATAAGTAGTGTTGTGGGGTAAGGTGGGGTATTATTGTGGGTTAGAGTGAATAAAATAAGTATAAACAATGTCCCAAAATGGAATATGTGACAATTACGTGAATAGACGAAAACGGCAAATGTGACAGTTATTCAGAATAGGAGGGAGTATATTTCATTTATAAGTGTTCTATTTATTTGTTTATCTTTTTATATTAAAAATATTTTTTTAAGGGTGATATTACATGTCCGGTTGTCCATATCAGTTAATAACAACAAATTTGACTAGTCACCCTCCATTGTTCCTAATTTTGAGTTAAAATTAAGGTAAATAAATAATCGTAGAATTTTGGAGTACGATGGATGTATAAATCTATAAAATTAAGTTAACTCTTAACTCAATTAAAAGAGTAACTTTAAATTCAATAAAACATAACTTGACAATTTATTCTAGGTTCACCCATTCATCTATTTGCGAGCCAAAAATTAATGTCACGCCCGATGAATTCCAGATATACTTATACATTTGTTTATTTCTATTACTCAATTATCCTACTTTTTAAGATAATTGAGTTGAAAAATGACTTTTCACAAAGTATCCTTTTACATCGCCATTCCTTTGGTTCCATGAATTTATAAAACATAGGTTTTGTTAAGTGCTGATTAAATATCGCATTTGTCTCGGTTATTTATTTATTTATTTATTTTATTTATAGTTATTTTGTTTATTTATTTACCTTTCTATATTGATAATAGTTTTTTAAGGGTGATGAGATGTTCTCTGTAACTTATTGTTCAATGTCGGTCAATAACAACATCCATAAATGACCACTTCATTTATTTGTTTTAATCTTTGCGTTAAAATTATTAAAGATAAATAAATGATCAACATTAGAAGGGTAGATGGATTGATCTAGAAGAAATGTTAGTGAATAATGCTCTAGTTTGAGATTAGGCAGACATGTCCCCCACTTTGAAGCATTAATTATTGAAGCTTATGAACCTAATCTCTTTGTTTAATCAGCCTAAGCATACGCTAGTAGAGCTAGCTACATTGCTCTCAATCTGTACGGACGCCGTTGCTAATAGGTAATAAATGCCTCAATATTTAATTAGTGGTGGAATCATTATAGAGTACAATTTGGGTTTTCAGGAGCGCAAATTTTAGAATAAATTATAAATGCAAGGTAACCCAAATTGAAGATAAAATGTTAAAGATTGCGATTTTATCTTGTAAATAATACTCCCTCCGTTCGATTCCACTTCGCAGGTTTGCTTTTTCACGTTTGCCAACGCAAGTTTTAGATGTTAAATATCTCTAGCTACGTAGTTGCAAAAATTATAAAAGTTAGATATTTTTAATGTACTCGTAAAGACGAATCAAACAAGATCCCACATGAATATGTTTTCTCTTACGTATTAGGAGAAAATAGATATTAAATGTCCACTTGTGAATAGTGTACAAAAAACAAACATGCGAAGTGGAATCGAACGGAGGGAGTATGTTTTTGATATTTGGTATACCTAGAATAAAATAGTCATAGCTTTGTATATATGTGACAATTTTCTAATGAATAATATTAAGTTAGGGGTTGTTTGGTTTAACAAGTCGGAATGGTATAGAATGAAGTTTGATACTATGGGGGTATGGAGTTCTAAATCCATACTTTCATATATAATCTTGTTTGGTTCACCATAAATTATAGAAGAGGGGAATGGAGTTTGAATCCAATGGGGGAGGGTGGTATGGGATTTCAAGGGGTTGAGGTGGAGTTAGAATCCATTGGGTATCTAACTCCATTCGAAAATCACCCAACCAAACACTTGAATGCCCACAATCCATTCCATTTCATTCAATTTCATTCAAAAGTAGCCAACCAAATTAGTTTCATACAATTTCTACTTGGTATCGTAGATCTAAAATATCCTCCCTTTCTTCTCTTCTTCATCTTCCTCATCTCGCCCTTCTCCATGGCAGGCCAAGCTCGGATTTTACCCAATCCCATTGATCCCAAAAACCTCATCAAGCCCATCTTTGATGTCAATTTTGCTAATGTTATCGAACTTACTCTCTCAACCTATCGTGCTTGGTCTCGCCAAATTAAAGATCTGTTTTTTTTGCTATGACCTTATCAAACTTTTGGATGGAACTCATCCATGTCCATCTCCCACACTCACTAATGGTAAGTCTACCCCTGTTACAAATCCGGCATGTCTCACCTGGCTCCGTCAGGACAAACTCTTGAGTGGTGCTCTTCGAGGAACCATATCGTCTAGCATCACCAACCTACTCCTCGGTGATGCCACCTCTGCCGACATCTGGGCTACCCTCAAAACCACTTATGCCAACTCATCTCGAGGACACATCCTTCAAATTAAAGATCGCCTCGATTTGATTTCTAAAACCAATCTCTCTCCCACCGATTATATGCAAGTAATTCGATCTTGTGTTGACGAACTTGCCGGTCTTGGCAAACCAATGGATAATGAAGATGTCGTATTCAAGGTTCTCCATGGTCTTGACTCTAAAACTTATATGTCCCTTATCGAGGCTATCTGAAATCGCGATACTTCGCCCTCCATGAGAAACTGTTACAATTCGATCTTTCCCTCAAACACACCAACCCCAATCCCTCTCCCTACACCCTTGCCTCTGCTTATATTGTCTATCACCACCATATAAACCGATACCCCAATGCTCGTCCCCCCACCTCTGTTGGTATTCTGATTCCGCCCTTCCAACATTTCGCTGCCTCTACCTCCTCAGCCCACCCCTCACTCCCTTCAAAGGGAAGTGTCAGTGGTGACATTCCCCCGACCACTACCTTAGTCTCTACCCCACCTTAAAATCTCTTCACCCACACCTTGTTGTCCCTCCCCGTAATTCCATCTCCAATCACACTCCCCATCATTCCCCTAGTGCCAACACTACTGCAGTCGTTCCCAACTCCTCTTCTTCCTCTGATTGGGTTCTTGATAATGGTGCGATCCATCACATTACCCATGACCTTAATAATCTTTCCATTCACGCTCTATATGATGGGAACGATGATCTTCAAATTGGTAACGGTTCTCCTCTTCAAATTGCTGATATTGGTTCCTTTACTATCTCTTTGTAACACCCCCGAATTTCCAAGGAGCTTTACTAGAAATTCCTTAGTCAACAGAGGTGCCACCATCTCGGTTTCCCGAGGAGCATATATCAAATAGACCATTAAAGAACAGACTAGTGTTTAGTACATGGTTACATAACTCAAAAGTAAGGATATAGTGTTCTCTACAAATACATAAACTACGAAGACATCTCTTGTCGGTACGTCCCCCAATACATAAGCACGTTAAACAGCAGTGTCCAGCAAGCATCCTGTATTCTGAACTACCGTACTGCTCACCATACGAGTACATAATGGATCAGCGCAGACACGGATAGGAACCACACAAATACACACGTCAATACAAATAATACAAGCAACCTGTGAAGATAAAGCATACATTCTAACTACAATCATCTCAATACAACACTTATATAACAAGTACTAGATCCATAAATTCGTAACTACCACGACCGTCGTAATGACATCTCTGTTATCTAACTTATCATCCCCACCTTGCTTACGGCAAGGGGTACTCAGATCCGATGGGCCTGTCATAAGCCCTAGCCCTCTTGGATGACCAACCTCCAATTCCAGGCATCTGGAACAACGAATTTTCATCAAACACACAGGTTCCCTTAGGTTTATATAACGAGCATCATATTTGAACTTATCCCAGGAACACGATAATCTAAGGTCATAGAGACAACTACCAACATACTCGGTTGTTCGCGTTCCCTCCCCCTTGGGTTAAATCTTAAGGCGAAAGAGGAAATAGTCAAGTTTAAAAGGCAAAAACATCAGCAATAGGAGACCGTTTCAAGTATCAGATTCAAAATTTTCAGGATGTTTAAGCTCAAAACAGTGTTCTTGGGTGTAAAGTAGTACAACTCGATGCCCTTAAAATCTAATAGCAGACTGCATGAAGTCTCAAACTCAATTTGGGGAAAAAAATGATAACAAAACCAAACCCTAAAACCGAAATTGAAACTTGTAGAAACTTACCTTGCGATGAAAGTTGAGAACAAGGGAATGAGAATGCGGAGAAAGAGCCGAAAGGATATGAACTAGTTTGAACCCAAGAGCTAGAGTGTTTCGAAAGAGATTGATAGATAGAGTGGTAGAGGCGAGAAAAGTGAAAAAGAAGTGTAGGATTTGTATTCTTTTATCGAGTTTAAGTTCCCCGCCGAACCCGGTTTTTAAAACCTACTCGGTCGACTGGCTCCCACTCGGCCGAGTGCCACTTACTCGGTCGAGTTCCTGTTACTCGGCCCAGTAGCCTTGACTCGGCCGAGTGGCCCATACTCGGTCGAGTATCTTGTATTCGGCCGAGTTACTTGCTCCCGAGCCCGATCAAGCTATTCGATCGGGTATCGCCCCTTTAAAGTAAAGAAAGTGTAATAACATATGATGCGTGTCTATTTTATGATGTTTTTCATCTATTTTTACACGCATTTGGTCGCTCATTTACTATGTTTTAGCCCTTATTTCCCAACAATCGTGTACTTTCGTATTTTTATGCACTTTTGCAGATTTATGTGGAAAATGGACGATTTTACACCAAATTCATGCCCTCGGGATTTTTGCACAATTAAGGAACGAAGGAAAGTCAACTGGAGTCATTATTTAAGTACCAAAAGTCAAAACAAGAAGAACCAGAGAATTCCTACGCGGAAGCGGTCAACCGACCTACTAAATGGGTCGGTCGACCGGGCCTGAATTTTATGAAGTCCAGATTTTTCCTAAAGCCCGGAATTCGCCTAAGCCCGTAAAAGAGGTCGACCGACCCACTAAGTAGGTCGACTGACCTCAGCGAAGCCCAGAAGCAGTTTTTCGGAAATCAATTAGAAGTTTGAAGTCTTTAGGAAACTCTAATCTTCTGCCCTATATAAGCTAATCTTTTGATTAGGGTTTTGGCATTCGGTTTTACATCAAGTTTACTATCAAGCCATAATCCAGTTCCTTCTATCATCTAGTTCTTAATTCTAGTTTTCAACTTTAGTTTGTAATCTTTCAATAATTCTCAAGCATTCAATAAAGTTTGTTCCTTTCTGCCTTAATTCCGATTCTGGTAATTACTCTTTTAATCTAGTTTTATTATTGTTCTTATTATTATTGCATTCGACTAAGATAGAATTCCCAAGCTTTATTGAATCTTGCATGCTTATGTTATTATTTACCATGTTTCCATGTTTATTCCCGTTTTCATCATTGTTTTAGTAATCATGCGTAGCTAAATTTCATATGTTAGGATGTAGGGGATAAATATGCATAGGTAATAGAATTCCGAGACCGACTTGTAGCAGAGCGGTGGTCGGCCGACTCAAATAATGGGTCGGTCGACCAAGGCGGTGGTCGGCCGACTGGAATAGCTGGTCGGTCGACCCATTCGCGCATGAATCCTGTTTCGTCTTTCCTTGTTGACTATAATAACCTGCAATGAAACCGAAAGGAGACTTGTAGGATGTTAGTAATGACCTACCCAAGATTGAGAGATACGGGAAGGGCATTGGTTTACACCTTAAGACGGCTAGGTTACTTAAGACTGAAAGGTATGTGACCTAAGATTTAGGAATCACCCTTATTGTTGACACCCAATAATTGTGAGACCTAGGAACTAATAGCATAGGCCGAAAGGAGCTATTAGGTACCATAGACCGAAAGGATATGTTACACCCCTTACGCGACTGCAATACATGTTGACCTTAGGATTTATATTACCTTAGCTATTTATTACCCAAACATCCTAGCATCTCTTTTATTATAGTTTTAATCTCATCTTTATTTTCTTGTCTTATTTTTAATCCTTGCTTTAGACTTAGTAATCAACAAATCAAACCCCTAAAAATTGTTACCTTAAACATTAACATCAAGCAATAAACATTCCCCACCTCCTTGTGGTTCGACCCTGACTTTCACTATCTATAGTTTAAGTTTAGGAATTATAAATTTTATCTTTGGTACCCTCAACGACGGGCATCAACATAATGTTATCAAACCTGCAATCAACGTAACTTGGTCGGAGGTGACCAAAAGGGTCGCCTCCTCCCTGTTAGTTCGAAACCACATCTTTGTTATATAACTATGGTCAACCATACTACAACATTGGAGGTGTTCATCTCTCTCCCTCAACGAATATCCTGTGACTTCAAACATTATCACACACATATCTTAAGACTTGTTATCATAGTAGTTATCAAGGTAGTACCATTGAAATCTCACTTATACACAAGTTCTCGACAAGGACTTGTCCACACATAGTACCACCAGCACGCTTCATTACCAGTCATTTACACGCATATATCCGCATACACTTAGCACACTTAGCACTTTCCCCTTATGATTTACCCTTAGCGTGGTGATTGGCTTAAGCGTGTTAGGGCCGGAAATCTGAAATGAGGGCGTGATGAGTCATAATTATATACATCTTTATGCCTTCCCTTATATACTTTTGTTACGGTTTTGTGCACTAATCCATGTCGTATATGCCGTTTTTATCATAAATGCCGATACTCCCGCGTTTTGTTGTTTCTAATGTAGATGGATGCATTCCGGTGATTTATGGAGGATCGTACGAGTATCACGGAGTCGGCAAGGCAAAGATATATAGGAAGATAAGCAAAAATCAAGGGAGATTGCCAAAAAGGAGTAGAGAAACGAAGGATTGTGCTGACAAAGTGGAGCACTCGATCGAGTGCCACCAACACTCGATCGAGTGCACTGGACACTCGGTCGAGTGCTTCTTCTGTCCGGATTTTCATGAGTTTTAGCAAGTGTTTCCATAAATCGTTTAAATAGTTTTTAGCAAGTATTTCCATATTTTGTTTAGTAGTTTGTTATAAGTAGAGACTTCATAACCTATTGTTATTTACACTTTTATTACTCTAAAAACCCTAATTATTACTAGTAGCTCTCTAGATTATTATTTAGCAATTGCCTTCGGATCTTGTTCTTCTATTTACGGTATTTAAACATAATCCCTACTTTATTGTTCTTCAATTATTCTTGTTCTTAGTTTATTGCTTTATTAATTATGTTTTCAATCAATATCGCTGTAGTTAGATCCCAAGCCATGCGTAGCTAATTTATTTGTCTAGGGTGAAAAGGGATCTAGGTAATTAGAAGGGGGAATCAAACTTTAATGATGTTTAATTGTTAAACTGCTTATTATTATTGTTTTATTGTTGTTTTAAACCTGATTAATTAATTACTGGCCAGGATTAGTTAATTAGTCTCGCAAATTAGTCTTAGATCCGACCGTAGACTAAGACTAAGATAGGCCACAACAATTGAATAGACTGACCTAATTATAGCGACCGCATGTTAGGTTTAGATCTAAAGATTATATGAATACCGACCGGACATATGATCTTAAATAATAATTTTGCCCAATTAAATTAGTTAAATCCCATTCCCCTGGATAATTGCCTATGTGAACTGGATCCCTAGATCTTTCCTAATACTTGTTTACATCTTTATTTACTTATTTTGCAATTAGTTCATTAGAAAACAAAAACAACCAAAACAACCCACTTGTTACTTTAAGACTTATTTACTTTAGCAAACAATTCATTACCGCCTCCCTGTGGATTCGATACCTTTCTTACCGCTAGCTATTAGTTAGTAGTATCCTAAGGATTACTTTGATTTAGGGTGACGACTTTACCCTTATCAAATTTGGCGCCGTTGCCGGGGAGGCAACAATTTATTTGTTTGTTACTTGTTTAATTTGTCTTTTGTCTCAGGGAACTCCAGTTCCTTGAGACTGTTTTTACGCTTTTCTTGTTAGTTCCTTGTATGCCCAGGTCAAATCGGTCCGAGATCATTGATTTTGATCCTGAACCTGAGAGGACTTTTCGCTACAGAAGGAATTTTAATAGAGAAGTGGGTCAAGTAGAAGACTTGAGTATACTTGACAGGATTGAGCCTTTAATTACCTCAGAAAATTCATCTTCTGACGAGGACGATATTGTTTCTGAGACCATTGTCGCTACACCAAAGATGGTTGCACCCAATACAGCTACCTTGGCAAGCTACAATGAGCCTACTTTGGCTTCTATTCCAACAGGATTTATACCTCCTCCTACTGATGCTGAGGAGAAGCCTTTTGATATCAAGCCTTCTTATCTTGCGTTGGTAGAGCGGAATATGTTTGGAGGTAGATCTGGGGAAGATCCTGCGAAACATATGGATAAGTTTGTCACTTATTGCAGCTCCATTCCTTTGCCAACAGGAGTGACTTATGATCAGGTCAAGTACCGACTTTTCCCTTTTTCTCTACAAGATGATGCTAGCGAATGGTTACACGAATTGGATTTGACTGCTCATGCCATTACTGATTGGAATTCCCTAGCTCTTGCATTCTACAAGAGATACTTTCCCCCACAAAAGACAAACAATCTCAGGAATCAGATTACTAACTTCAAGCAAGGAGGCAATGAAGATTTTAATGAGGCATGGGTACGTTTCAAAAGATTGGTTCGGGCAGTTCCTCATCATGGGTTTCAAAAGTGGTTTCTTTGTAACCAGTTTTAGCTCTTTGTGATTTAGGAGCTAGCGTTAGTGTCATGCCCTACTCTATATGCCAGAAATTAAATATGGGTCATCTAAGCATCACTAATATGACTCTACAAATGGCCGACAGATCCGTAAAACACCCCCTTGGTGTCTTGGAAGACGTACCTGTGAAAGTGGGAAAATTCTTCATCCCTGTTGATTTTGTGGTACTAGACATGGCCGAAGACACTCACACTCCTATTATCCTAGGCAGACCATTCTTACACACCGCAGGGGCGGTCATTGATGTTAAAAACGGGAGCCTTACATTGGCTGTCGGAGATGATACTATCACTTTCAATCTCAAAACTACCTTAAAAAATCCCATGGTAGATGAAAGTTGTCATCGTATTGATATTGTGGACGTAACTATTGACGAAACCCTTGCTCTTTCTTTGAACAGGGACCCCTTAGAGATCGTCTTGATGTCCGATGAGAATGATGCAGAAACACTTTCCGAATACCCCGAAGTAGTTGCTATGGAAAAACTTTTGACGGGAGAGGAACGTAAAGAGCAAACGGTCTATAGCTTAGGTAACCCCCCTAAGGTTACCGAGGTAAAGAAACCTGAACTTAAACCCCTTCCCTCTCATCTTAAGTACGTGTTTCTTGATGATAAAGAGTTGCAACCTGTAATTGTCAATGCTAATCTTAATGCGAGCCAACTTTCTGCTTTGTTGGTTATTTTGCGGAAACATGAAAAAGCCATTGGATATAGCATTGATGATTTACGAGGTATTAGTCCTGACTTTTGCATGCACCGTATTCACTTAGAGGAAGGTCATAAACCCAGCGCACAGGGTCAACGTCGTCTCAACCCTCCTATGCAGGACGTTGTTCGAAAGGAAATTCAAAAACTCTTAGATGCAGGTATTATTTACCCCATCTCCGACTCTCGATGGGTGAGTCCAGTTCAGGTAGTCCCTAAGAAGGGTGGGACTACGGTTGTAACAAATGCTAAGAATGAATTAATCGCTACCAGGCTTGTAACGGGGTGGAGGATGTGTATTGACTACAGGAAACTAAATGTTGCTACCAAGAAAGATCACTTTCCCCTCCCCTATATTGACCAAATGTTAGAGCGATTAGCTTGTCACGAGTATTTTTGCTACCTCGATGGTTATTCAGGATTCTTTCAGATACCCATACATCCCGATGACCAAGAAAAGACAACCTTTACATGTCCCTATGGTGTCTTTGCTTATAGGAGGATGCCCTTTGGGCTTTGCAATGCCCCTGCTACTTTTCAACGTTGTATGATGGCCATCTTTTCTGATTATATTGAGTCTATTATGGAAGTCTTCATGGATGACTTCAGTGTTTATGGCACTAACTTTGATATTTGCTTGAGAAATTTGTCCAAAGTCTTGCAGCGTTGTGAAGAAACTAATCTTGTCCTGAATTGGGAAAAGTGCCACTTCATGGTAACTGAAGGGGTGGTACTTGGTCATCTAGTATCCGGAAAAGGCATTCAGGTTGACAAAGCTAAAGTGGAAGTCATTGAGAAACTCCCGTACCCGGTTAATGTTAAAAGTGTGAGAAGTTTTTTGGGTCATGCAGGATTCTATCGCAGATTCATCAAGGATTTCTCCAAAATTGCTCAACCACTCACTAAGCTCTTACATAAAGATGCACCTTTTATTTTCACTGACGAGTGTGTTAAATCTTTTGACAGGATTAAACAAGCTCTTATCTCATCTCCAATTATTAGGTCCCCAGATTGGAGCTTACCTTTCGAAATCATGTGCGATGCCAGCGACTACGCAGTTGGAGCCGTACTTGGGCAGAGGAAGGAGAAAGCACTACATGGGATCTATTATGCTAGCAAGACCTTAGATGATGCTCAGATTAATTACGCTACTACCGAAAAGGAGTTACTTGCAGTTGTCTATGCTTTAGACAAATTTCGCTCTTATTTGGTAGGATCTAAGGTTATCGTCTATACTGACCATGCTGCTTTAAAATATTTGTTGGCTAAACAGGAAGCCAAACCACGACTCATTCGCTGGATCTTGCTGCTACAAGAATTTGATCTAGAGATTAGGGACAAATCCGGAGCTGAGAATGTAGTTGCCGATCACCTATCCAGACTGAGATTCCATGGAGGGGATTTAGTCCCCATTGATGATTCTTTCCCAGATGATCATCTTCTTGCTATTACTACAGGTGTTCCTTGGTTTGCTGACTATGCTAATTTCATAGTAGGAGGGATACTTCCTCCGGACATGTCTTATCAGCAAAAGAAAAGATTTCTACATGATGCAAGGAGATATTTCTGGGATGACCCCTACCTCTTCCGCGAATGCCCTGACGGTATTTACAGACGATGTATACCAGATAATGAGGTACATGCTATCTTGTCCCATTGTCACTCTTCTTCTTATGGTGGTCATCACGGTCCCTCACGGACTTTTGCCAAAGTAATGCAATCTGGATTCTTTTGGCCTACTATTTTGAAGGATGCTACTGCTTTTGTGCGTTCATGTGATGCTTGTCAGAGAACAGGTAATATTTCGCAGAGACATGAGATGCCTCAAACCGGGATCTTAGAAGTGGAAATCTTTGATGTTTGGGGTGTTGACTACCAAGGACCTTTCCCTTCTTCTCATGGGAATCTCTACATCTTGGTGGCCGTTGACTATGTTTCCAAGTGGGTAGAAGCCGTTGCTACTCCTACTTGTGATGCCAAGTCCGTTGTCAAACTATTCCAAAAGACCATCTTTCCACGATTTGGAGTCCCTCGCGCCGTCATAAGTGACGGAGGAAAGCATTTCAATGAACGTCATCTCAACTCCTTGTTATCAAAATATGGCGTTACACACCGTAGAGGATTGGGATATCATCCTCAGACAAGTGGGCAAGTAGAGATTTCTAACCGAGAATTGAAGTCTATCTTGGAAAAGGTAGTTAGCAAAAATAGGAAGGATTGGAGCCTTAAGCTTGATGACACCCTTTGGGCCTACCGTACTGCGTTTAAAACCCCAATTGGCTCATCGCCCTACAGATTAGTTTATGGCAAATCTTGTCATCTCCCAGTCGAACTCGAATATAAGGCTATGTGGGCCATCAAAGACCTAAATATGGATCCCTCACTGGCGGGCGAGAAAAGATTGATGCAATTGAACGAGCTAGATGAATTTCGACTGCATGCCTACGATAGTGCTCGAGTGTACAAGGAGCGAACCAAGAAGTGGCATGACAAGCATATTGTGCAAAGGGAACTTCGAGTTGGTGACAAGGTATTGTTATTTAACTCACGTTTGCATCTCTTTCCAGGTAAGCTCAAGTCAAGATGGAGTGGACCATTCACCATTATCGAGGTAAATAAATTTGGGTCAGTCACTCTAAAATCCGACGACGGTGAGACATTTAAGGTAAATGGGCAACGCGTAAAGTTATATCATGAAGGTGCCCATGTTGGGAAGATAGAGGCCCTAAACCTCTTCCCCTCAGATTCTTCTTAGTCTTGAGGTAATACGGTCGTGCGGGACCGCATAAACCAGCGCTACTGGGAGGCAGCCCAGATTCTTGTCATTATTTTTTTTAGCGTAGAACTACTTTTCTCTAGTATGTTTTTTTTTTTCTAAGTGCGTGAGCAAATTTAATGAATAGTGTGAAGTACTTTCAGGAGAAAGGAGTATGGTCCTAAAGCGGCTTTGATGATGGACGCCGTCTCATCTCAAGTTCCCGATCAAGGGTCTTTCCGTTGAAATATAGCTAAGCTGTGTTAATTCTTAATTCATAAATTTATTGCTTGACCTAGAACACTCGATCGAGTACCATCCACACTCGATCGAGTGCTCTGGAGTAATTATTTTTTTACAAAAGCCGTAGCAAGCGAAGCAAAAAAATTCGAAAATTCTGGAGCACTCGATCGAGTGCCACCAACACTCGATCGAGTGCCACCAACACTCGATCGAGTGCCCTTTCTCCTCAGCCCGTGTCTTCCTTTTCAACAAGCATAAGGCAAATAAGTTCTATTTTTCCCCAAATTTTCGACAGCCCCTTTCCTTTAACCCCAAATTTTCGACCTCCCTTTACTTCAATCTCCATTATTACTCGCTCAAATCACTTAGTTTTTGTTGCTATCATCAATTGCTTCATCTTACATCATTCCATTGTTGCTCTTTTGCATTAATTCATCCAATTTGCTCATCTTTGAGGTAATTTTCGAATTTCTAGGGTTTCATTCGTTTTTGCTCATCTTATGCTTAAATCTTGTGTTAATTGCTTGAATTCTTCCCTATGTTGTCTACTCACATGATTCCCGTGCTTTTTATGCCATTACTTACTGTGTTTAGTGTAGACAAACGGATTTTTGACCCCTAAGCCATAGAAATTCGAGTTCACTAAGTATGGAATAGAGTTTTTTTGATTTCTTTTGTCTTCCACTTTAATTCCAGGCTATGGCGAGTTCTTCAAGGGGTAACAAAAGAGATAGGACTGCGCGCAACATCCCAACCCCGGTGATTCCAGGTTGTGAACCCTTTCCGGAATTCCCTTGGATTACATTTCGGGATAAACATCAAAGGGAGCGGTTTGTGGCGCTCGCTAAGCGGAAAATGATCCCCACTCGGGTCGTTTGCAAGAAGACCCTGGATACCTTCAAAATCTTAGAACCAATGAAAGAAATCTTCCAAGAGCTTGGATTATTCGGCCTCCTAACTCTTAGTGAGCTTTCCTATCGAGCTCTCACTTTGGAGTTCTTCAGTTCTTTCTCCTATGATACGGGACTCCACTCCATCAGCTTCCGATTGTTGAACCAGGAAAAGACTCTAACAATGGATGACGTCTCCCGGCATCTAGGATTACAAAAGCACTCCGACTACAATCTACTTGCCATGCCGCCTAAAGAGCTAACTGCTACAAGGTACTTTCCATTGTTTACAGGTTTTCCCAATCCTATCCCAAGTGCTCTCGCTCTCAGTGATGTCCAACATATAGTCATCAAGCTATTCATGAGAATCATGTCCCACTTAATCTATAGCCGCGCAGACATGAGCAAAGTTCACAAGATGGAGGTTCTATTAATTGCCTCCTACCTTAACCCATTCCGAGAGACAGTATTCAAGTTCAGCCCGCCTGGGGTTATTTGCCACGCTTTGGCAAAGATGGCCCTCGCTTCCGGTGTCCTTGGTTGTGGTGCCATTGTTACTCGCCTAGCCAGGCGGACTTGCGGTTTTGATGGACACAAGAACTATGTACCCATGACTGAGTTCGACCCTGACCTACTTGATGAACAGTATTTCTGGTACGGTGTCAAATGGCTCCAAATTCTGAATGGCAAAGATCTCTATTGGCTGGTGAAACCAGCCCTTTACATGAGAATTCCAGATGAGGAGAACTTGCCTCCCCTTGAAGCCCTTGAGCCGGATTATTCTGAGGAGCGACCCGACCCTCCAACCTACCTTATCCCGGATGAGCTTTTGATGCCCCTTCCTAGGGAAACCACTACAAATGTCACCCGTCCTGATGCTCGTCGCCAGCCACCTTACCACCCACCCGTAGGCAGTATGCCTCCTTTCACCCCGCAACCTCATTTCTACCCCTCCTATACTATTAATTATACAGTTGAGAGGGAGATGCGGATTCATCAAGGTGTGAACAATGACCTTGTTCATAGGAGGATGTGGGAGCAGATGTCTAGGATGGACCTTTCTGCTGGTTTGGCCTACACGGGTACTACTCCTAGCTATTACACCGAGGTTGGAGATGACAGCGCTGTTTTCAGCAACTATGGGATCACCAGAGAGCAGTTCACCACCGAGTTCAGCCACGAGCCCGGATGTCTTGGGAGGCCCATCTACGCACCCATTCGCCCCGACATGCCTGTTGGAGGTTTTTCCGACCCATTTGGGGCTGGTCCCTCCAGCCATGGTGGTCAGTTCGTTGCTCCCTCTTCTGGTGTCGCCCCCGGACGTGGTAGAGGCCGTAGGCGTCAGCGTGATCACACTAGAGGCCGCGGTGGAGAGCCGGATCCCGAGCTTGAGGCCCTTTTCCGCCAAATAGATGAATTTCAATACAGTGATGCCGAGGGTGATAACGAAGATGATCCTTAGTGATGGTTGGTCACTCCTTCCCCCACTTTCCAGCTGGTTTGGAGGAGTCCTATACATATAGCTGGTATTATCTTTCTTTGTTTTCCCTTTACTTATTTTATCTTTTAGTTAGCATGCTCCTTTCCCTTTTTTTTTAGGTATGTCCTCTTAGGTTGCTGTGGCTGTTGTTGTTGATTTTTGCTGTGACTTCTGTGCTGTTAGGATCACACTGAGGACACTGTGATAATTAGTTTGGGGGAGGAGTCTTTTATCTACTTTCGTATGCCTTTCGTATGCCTTACAAAAAAAAAAAAAAAAAAAAAAACAAAAAAAAACATGTCTTATTTTCTTATTTTCTTCTTTCAAGCTTGGTGATTTAAGATAACAATGATGATAATTTGCAGTGTTTTTGCATTTGAATCCCAAATATTTATCCATGTACATTGTTTTGACCCGTTAGCCTATGAAAACAAAGCTCAATGATCAAGTCTTGACCGTAATTGACATGCCTTATATTGATTAGACTTGACAAATTAGGTTGGTAAGCTACTTAAATTCTGAGGTCTTTAGAGCTTCCTAGGCCAGGAACATTAATAAACTGGTCTCATTGTCAATTAGGCTTGAGTGTGATTTCTCCTCGTGGAATATGTAATATCAAACTGCATAAGTGTGAAATTGATTGCTTGATACTTTTATGTGAATGTATGACAAGTACATGAGGATAGGCGGTCCTTACCTTTCAAATAAGTTTCACATAGCCAAAATTTGCCTTTCTACCTTTGAAACCAAATTCCCTATGAAAAGCCCGTTTGAAGCCTTGTGGCATGTTTTGTGTTTAAATATTTATAAGCCACAATCCTAGAATTTGCCTACCTTTTCGGACAGTCGCAGTTGCTTGGTTTATCATGATATTTCATTACTATGGTTGGGAAGGGACTAATTATGTCCAAGTGGGTGTAGTGAAATCGTTTGAGCAATTGTGTCAATCTCTTATGTTGAAAAGAAAAAAAAAAAAAAAAAAAAAAAAAAGAAAAAAAAAAAAAAGAGAAAAAGAAAAAAGAAAAGAAAAACTTCAAAAAAATTGTGATATGAAAAAGAAAAAAAAGAAAGAGAGAATGCTTCATTGGATTTTGTTAAGAGATCGAAGGAGACTATCTAGAGTCTAATGCATATTTGGAGAGTAATGTTTTAAGCTCTCATGTTCTTTCAAGTTAAGATAATTTCTCTAGTCTTGGGTTGGTTTATCTTTCATTAAAGAAGTGGTTTTGGTTTTGTTTCGCGCTGCGACTACCGTCTTAGCTCCACATATCCAGAACGTGCTTTGACACAAACCATTTCTTTACCCTTACCCACTAGCCTCCTTGCCGTCTTGATACATGTACTTTGTCCATCTATACATGCATAATTGTTGGGGAGATCTCTATCACATTAGATTGCATGCATGTTCCATTGAGTTGAGTGAGTGTTCTTACTTCTTTCTATCTTCACATATAACTCACCTTTACATATATTTATGAGTTTGAGTGAATCCGCGAGAATCCGACTAAAATTTGTCTTGCAAGGTCAAAAGATGTTTGGTCTTTGTCTATATTACACCGTCATATCAACCTTGTGACTTGAGCTGCGTTTTCTATTACCCGTACCTTTGAATTTGTTTTATTGGTACATTTTGTCCGTTACTTTGTTACGGATGTGGATAACTTGGGATTTGTATGTGCATTTACATTAGCTCTGAGTTGTCTAAAATCACCGTTTGTATGATTGCTTTCACTTCAAGTTCTTTGCTTTGTTTGAGGACAACCAAAGAGTTAGTTTGGGGGAGTTTGATGAGTCATAATTATATACATCTTTATGCCTTCCCTTATATACTTTTGTTACGGTTTTGTGCACTAATCCATGTCGTATATGCCGTTTTTATCATAAATGCCGATACTCCCGCGTTTTGTTGTTTCTAATGTAGATGGATGCATTCCGGTGATTTATGGAGGATCGTACGAGTATCACGGAGTCGGCAAGGCAAAGATATATAGGAAGATAAGCAAAAATCAAGGGAGATTGCCAAAAAGGAGTAGAGAAACGAAGGATTGTGCTGACAAAGTGGAGCACTCGATCGAGTGCCACCAACACTCGATCGAGTGCACTGGACACTCGGTCGAGTGCTTCTTCTGTCCGGATTTTCATGAGTTTTAGCAAGTGTTTCCATAAATCGTTTAAATAGTTTTTAGCAAGTATTTCCATATTTTGTTTAGTAGTTTGTTATAAGTAGAGACTTCATAACCTATTGTTATTTACACTTTTATTACTCTAAAAACCCTAATTATTACTAGTAGCTCTCTAGATTATTATTTAGCAATTGCCTTCGGATCTTGTTCTTCTATTTACGGTATTTAAACATAATCCCTACTTTATTGTTCTTCAATTATTCTTGTTCTTAGTTTATTGCTTTATTAATTATGTTTTCAATCAATATCGTTGTAGTTAGATCCCAAGCCATGCGTAGCTAATTTATTTGTCTAGGGTGAAAAGGGATCTAGGTAATTAGAAGGGGGAATCAAACTTTAATGATGTTTAATTGTTAAACTGCTTATTATTATTGTTTTATTGTTGTTTTAAACCTGATTAATTAATTACTGGCCAGGATTAGTTAATTAGTCTCGCAAATTAGTCTTAGATCCGACCGTAGACTAAGACTAAGATAGGCCACAACAATTGAATAGACTGACCTAATTATAGCGACCGCATGTTAGGTTTAGATCTAAAGATTATATGAATACCGACCGGACATATGATCTTAAATAATAATTTTGCCCAATTAAATTAGTTAAATCCCATTCCCCTGGATAATTGCCTATGTGAACTGGATCCCTAGATCTTTCCTAATACTTGTTTACATCTTTATTTACTTATTTTGCAATTAGTTCATTAGAAAACAAAAACAACCAAAACAACCCACTTGTTACTTTAAGACTTATTTACTTTAGCAAACAATTCATTACCGCCTCCCTGTGGATTCGATACCTTTCTTACCGCTAGCTATTAGTTAGTAGTATCCTAAGGATTACTTTGATTTAGGGTGACGACTTTACCCTTATCAGGGCGCCTTCTCATCCAAAACCAAACCAGGGGCTCCTAACACACATACACCAAGTTCATTTATTGGACTCCCTATATTCATTAGGCTTATTGGTTTAGGTTCCGAAATCGTCGCTCTAATACCACTTGTAACACCCCCGAATTTCCAAGGAGCCTTACTAGACCTGTAAAACCCCTCGTCGCAGCGGAAAAACAAAACATTCAAACATGCTAAAATTTACGCGGAATTTAAACTTTAACGTGCATGATAAAACGAGGTGAATTAAAACAAACTATACAACTGAAATAAACAACAATAGAGAAGTATATAATTTTAAGTACGAAAGGTATAAGTACAAAAACAGCCTGGGATGGCACATCCCTACAGGCACTCAAATGTATAACCAAAACAACTAGGTCTAGCTACACGATAACGGGTATGTCATCGATGATAGGATCATCGCTCGCTAGCCTCCTGTAACCCATCAGCCACCTGTCATGTACCTACATACATGAAAACATGTACGCCACAATCAGTAGGGAGTGACTAGAGTTCTCCTAGCCACCTATCGTTAACGACACGTAACACATAAAGCATCCAACATACTCCAGCATTTATAACATGTGAAGCATATATATATATATATGTATATATGTATATATATATATATGTATATATATATATGTATATATATATATATGTATATATATATATATGTATATATATATATATATATATATATATATATATATATATATATATATATATATATATATATATATATATATCAATAACTCAACTTTCATATCAACATGCAATACTATGCAAGGCTCTCAACTAACTTCGGAAACTATTTGAAATGAGAGTCGGTCACCCTTACGGCTACCCGGCCGGGGGGTCTTTCAATCCAAACCATTTACGAAACCAGACTAAGAGTCGTCCAATGCCTTGGACGAACAGTTCTAAGATAAACAACACTCTATATAAGCACAATCAATCAGCAACATCTGACGTTGTACCCCAACTCAGGCAAGCAATTGCAATCAGCATTATCTAGAACCTACCCCAACTCAGGCAAGAACTAAATACAATCAGCAGTGTCCAAGTCACACCACAACTCAGGTAAACTTGGTACACAAATCAGCAAGCATACACTCGTGAACCCATGCTCATGCACGAATGGATACCAATCGACTAATAATGGTTCATTGACCCTGCTCAGTCGTGACCATTACTCTTCGTAGTGAAATCGGGATCCCAACTCAGACCCAACCCACTACGGTCATACAAACTCACGGTAGAACAGAGGTCCCTGCTCAGACATTTCCTACTGCATCAACCATACACGTGACGGTCCAGCGGTCTCTGCTCAGACATGGCCGTCACGCCACAAACACTCACTTGTCAAGCTAGAGGATCCCTGCTCAGATCATACCTTGACATGCATCCAAACATCAGCACATATCGTACTCTAGCGGTCCCTGCTCAGACATATTCCGATATGTACTACAACCAAATCCTTAGTCCTAACTTTACTGACCTCTAATCAACACTTAATTGACCCCAGGAACTAAGTTAAGGGAGACCCGGTTTCCCTTTCGGTTGCCCGACCGGGGGGTCTCTATCCTCACTCCATTCCCGAACCCAACATAGTGTCGCCCGAACTCCGGGGACCTCAAACACACATATGAAGCACACGGAACAAGTCTCAAGCAAATCGGACAAGCCGATCAAAAGTTAAAGCGATTTTATGTGAACAGGGGCTCTCAGCCGGTGCCAGACCGTCCGCCGGTCAGTCGGCTGAGAATCCCCTTCCCAATCAGCAGCCAACATTGAAAACCAAGGAATAGGGATCCTCAGCCGGTGGACCGGCTGCCGGCCACCCGGCTGGGAATCCCATCCCAATATACTTCTACAATTTCACAAATTTCGACTATGAACAATTGAATTTCAAATCCTTAGCAAACAATACAAGACTCGTAAATAGCCAACATAAATGTTTACCCAGCATATTAACAACCATATTCAACAACAAACCCCACTTAAGAATCAGAACGAACACAATTTAGGATCACAATTTGTATCCGTCACAATTACACAAAAACTGATAATACACATGGGAGGCATATGAAACATCACAAACTCTAATTAAATCATAGGTTGAACATGTAAAACGAAATCCTAACATGCTCCTATATTCATACTTCAATATAAACTCATAAATTCAGAAAGAACACCATAAAGCATCACAAATTGTGCTAATTTAACAAATTAGGCGAGGTACTCATAATAGTCACCTTTTAGCGGTTTAAGCTCCAAAGTCTTCCTCCACCACGTAAGAGTCGACCTCGGGATCCTCTAATCCAACTCCTACAACCATAAAAACAGAAATTAAAGGCTAAAAACGGAATTAGGGCAAAACAGCCCAAAAATGAAAGTCGACGAAACTGAAATTGAAAGTGATGGACAGATTGCAAATCTCGAGAGGATTCCGAAAATATAAAATTTACCTTGATACGAGTTGCGGAAGGGGTCGAGATGATCTTTTGAAGCTTCTTAAAAAGAGAGAAAATGGAGTTTGTTGGTTTACAGTGAAAATGAATTGTGAAGGGATGAATGTCGATGAAGAGGGTTTATGTAGGGTTTTAGGTTGTCCTTTTTAGTTATGCTTGAGTCGGTTTTATTTAGTTGAGTGATACGGAAACTCAAGTTGGGAAATATGCCAAGTGACAACATCTTAAGAATTTGAAATATTCTTAAGACGGAACTTAATGAAAAACTTAAAAATAAAACTTACGATTTATTATTAAAATAATATTATATTCCGGAAAATACTTTAAAATCATTAAAATATTATTTACGAAAATACGGGATGTTACAATCACCCCAACTTTCAAAAAGTTTCATCCTCGAAACTTGAACGAAGATAGATCTAAGTAAACTATACCTCAATCGAAAAAAGAAGGATGCGTAGTGCGCATCGAAGCGTCTGTCTCCCAAGTCTGCTCCTCAACGTCGCCACAACGCCAAATGATCTTCACCAGGGGCACCACCTTGCTCCTAAGCTTCCGGTCCTGACGATCCAAAATCTTCACTAGACGCTCTTCGAACGCAAGGTTCGGCTCTAGGTTGTCGATCTCTCTCTGAAGCACGTGACTAGGGTCACTGACGTACTTGCGGAGCTATGAAACATGAAAGACGCTATGCAGCTTGCCCAAACTCGGAGGCAGATCCAATCTGTAAGCAGCAACACCAATCTTCTTCAAAATCTCGAACGACCCAATATACTTAGGACTCAACTTCTCCTTAACACCAAATCTTTTGACACCTTTCATTGGAGAAACACGAAGGAACACTCTGTCACCAGCCTCAAACTCAAGTGGTCTTCAACGAACGTCTGCATAGGATTTTTGCCGGTTCTGAGTGGCCTTCATCCTACCTCTGATAAGCTGAACGTGATCAATAGTCGCAGCTAACTGGTCAGGTGCTAAATCATGAACGTCGCTCGACTGATCCCAATAGATCGGGCTACGGCAGTTGAACCATATATTCAAATATATATATAGTATATATGTTTATGTTTTGATAATGACAAGTCTAGCTATTTATATATTATATACTCGTATATATAATCGTGTGCTAAGTGTACAGAACATTAGTAACAAGATCTAATCAATCAAGTATAAAAGACTCAAGCATATTAGTCAATGAATTGACTAAATCGAAGATTGATAGAAGATCACAAGCGCGCATAATGAACTAAAGTTATATTCGTCAACTATAGCTTTAGTACAAGATGGATTCAAGTTATAGCTCATAGCTATAACTCTATATCATGAAGAAATGATCGGGAATATATATGTGTTTAAAGTGAAACGTTTGTTTCCTAATTTGTGTCGTGTAGTATTAGTGGTTCAATGGTATTCTATTTTAAATATGGAATTGTTAATCTTAATAGGATTATATAAAATATCTTTTAGTTAAATAAGAAATAAATAATTGTCTTATGAGATAATTATTTATTACTAAAATAAACTAAAGATTTTTTATATGATTTTAATTGTCAAATTATATAATCTAAGATTTGGTTTGTTTCGATTTTTGGAAAACGTGTAACATGTCACGTTTCTATAAATCGTGTAAGGGTTTATTTAAATAAATATTATGTATTTATTTAATGTCCTAAACTAACTAAGATTATATTATGGTAATATATTTTATTATCTTTGACATGGTTTAGGAAGTTGATTTGATAAGGATACTAATTATTTATTATATAAAGATCTTTCCTAAATATGAATTAGGAAATTGATTCCTTATATAATACATATAGTATATTATTATATCTTTCCTAAATATATTAAGATTAGATTTATGGTAGTATTACTAAAAGACTAGTATTCTAGTTTTAAGTAATATTCCTAAATCATCTAGGGTTTGAATTACCTAGATACATATTCTATATAAATAGACTACCTATGATACATTAAAACTAACGAAATACACACACATATACACATATATCGAGAGAGAAAAACCGCCGTTCATATTCTTCAAGTTCGAGCTTTTCATTGTCATATCCGATTCAAGATTCAAGTGCTCAAGCATTGATCTTATTCATTCAAGATTGTGACACCAAGAAAACATTGAAGACTTTATCTTATTAACGTAAGATAGAACGAGTATTTAGCGGTACTCATTGTAAGACAAATATTTAACGGTATTTGTCGTAGCTAGATATTTAACGGTATCTAGATTGAGTTGTGACTAACATCAAAGTCGCATGAGTAGGGTTGATAAAATTGTAATCCAGAGTTGGTACTAATTTTATTAATCGAGAATAGTGGACGTAGGTCTCAGAGTGTGAGACTGAACCACTTCAAAAATATCGTGTCTCTCTTTATTACTTGCTCTACTCAACGATCATCATACAAACTCACACACATCGAAGAAGATTTAAAAAGAAGGCATACTCAATTCAACCCCCCCCCCCTTCTTGAGTATATTATATCAATAGACTCTTCAATTGGTATCAGAGCCTCGTGCTCTTGATCGCCTAGCCGCGTGAGTTTTGATCCTTCTATTGATTCTATATTATATACTCTTTCATCAATGGATTCCAAGCATCTCAAGTGCCCTATCTTCGATGGCAAAAACTATAGTTTATGGAAAAATATGATGACTCATTACATCAAGGGTTGTGATTGGGAATGTTGGAAGATCATCCAAACTGGACCAAAGAAGATCTTGGTCGCCGCCGCCAATGGAACAACCTATGAAAAAATGGAAAGCGATTATGTGGAAAGTGACTACAAAATTGCAGAGAAAAACTCTAAGGCCATGAGCCTCCTACAGAACGGTATGATAACCTCAGAATTCGATAGATTCTCATCCTGTAGTTCCGCCAAGGAAATATGGGATAGTCTCGAACTTGCTTATGAAGGAACATCCGCAGTCAGGAAACATCGTATAGACTTGCTCGTTCAAAGATATGAACTTTTCAATATGGAAAAGAATGAATCTATTGATAGCATGTCTGCACGATTTTCTTGTATTATTAATGAACTGCGGAACCTTGGCAAAAAGATCGATTCTGAGGATATCATTCGTAAGATTCTTAGGAGTCTCACCAAAAAGTGGCAACCTAAAGTCACGGCCATAGAGGAAGCACGTGATTTATCTAAAATCACTTACCAAGAATTGATTGGATCCTTAATGGCTCACGAGATCATACTAAATAAAAACGATGATGATCCCAAAGGAAAGGGAGTTGCTTTACAAGCCTCCACAAGCGAAGTAAGCGAAGAAGAACTTGAGGATGAAACAGTTCTATTCGCTAGACGATTTAAGAAAGCAGTTTTCAAAGGTAGATACAAAAACTCTAACAACAAAACGTTCGACAAAAAGAAAACTGACTCCAAACAAACATTCTTCAAAAGAGGATGTTTCAAGTGTGGACAACAAGACCACATGATCAAAGATTGTCCAAGTTGGGACAAAATCAAAGACAAGTCAAAAAGAGAAAAGACCAAAACAGAGTTTAAGAAAGTAATGTTTGCGTCATGCTGGGGAGAATTAGAATCTGAAGATGACGAGGACTCTGAAGAAGAAGAGGTAGCAAACCTATGCCTAAGCAACATCAGCCTAAATCTAATCTCAAACGACAATAATGAAGATGACGCATCGAATATGTGTCTCCTTGGAGAATCAGACTCAGACGACGACGACGAAGAGGTAAATTTTCTTCAACTCAAAAGTCAAGTTAAAAATTTATCTAAGGCTATGCTAATTAAATATTTTGAGAAAACCCTAGACCAATGTCATGAACAAAATCTTGAGTTAGATGACTTGAAAGAGCAGATCCTCGATATTGCTGAGGAAAATCAACTTCTGAAAGCCAAAGCTAAGAAACTGAAATCCAAAATAAGCATTGAAGCAAATGCTAAGTTGGAAACAGTTATGTCTGAGAAAAAGGTTCTTGAGTCTAAAGTTATAGCTAATGAAGCTATAACCTCAAAACTAAAACTCAACATTAAAGAGCTTCAATCTAAAGTTATAGCTAATGAAGCTATAACTTCAGAATTAAGAAAGGTTAATGAACGGCTTAAGTCAGAATCTTCGACTATGGTCGAAGATGAGACTCATCAAGAAGAAGTTGAGATTCTCGAAAGCAAAATCATGGATCTAGAATTCAGTATATCTAAAATCAAGAAAGAACATGCCAAAATTGTGTCTGACTTCCATAAAGACATTCAAAACCTAAAAGAGTCTAGCAACACTGACCATAGTGAATGTAAGAAAGAAATAGACTCCTTGAAAGACCTCCTTCTTCATGCTCGGAAAGTTCACGATAAGTGGGAAGGAAGCACTAACGTTCTAAACTTCCTAACTGAACAATCCGACAACAACATGAAGATGGGTTTAGGTCACGAATGTTATGGAAGAAGGGATCACTCAAAATGTAAACAAAGCCCAACAGATAGAGACTTTAGAAGAAGAAAATATGCCGACCTTCCTGAGTATTTAATATGCACTTATTGTGGTCATAATGGACACCTCCGAGAAAACTGTGTGAAACACGCACAAGATTTTAAAACCGGAGTTAAGTTTGTTAAATCCTTAGGAATTCCAAGCGACACTATTTCTGTCTCTGATAGTGATAATGATAAAACTGAGGAAAGAAATATTGACCACAGATGGTTCTATGACATGACATTTGACTACGAAGAAAAGAGAAATAGAACCAAACAAACTCCTCAAACATCACACAAAAAATGGTCACCAAGAGTCCAAACTAAAACCTACACAAGAACATCAAAACCCAACCACTACCGATATAGAAAGACCTATGTAAGACAAGTCTGGGTTAAAAAGGAAGATGTATTTGTGATTACTAACAACAAAGGACCCAAGTATGCTTGGGTACCTAAATCCTGTCTTTAAAATTATTTGTGCAGTTTGTCGCCAAGGAAAATAACCTATGGTATCTCGACAGTGGATGCTCAAGACATATGACAGGCGACGTAAACCTATTCCAAACCCTAAAACCTTTTGACGGAGGTAAAGTCACATTCGGTGATAACAAAAAGGGAAAGATCATCGGAATTGGTAAGATAGGTATTTCATCCTCTCATGCTATAAATGATGTATACCTTGTAAATGGTCTCAAACACAATCTTATCAGTATATCTCAATTATGTGACAAAGGAAATAAAGTGGTTTTTCATTCAGATATATGTCGTATAATCTTAGAAGGCACCAGTAAAGTGATACTTGAAGGTCACAGGATGAAAAATGTTTATATGATTGATTTAAATGTTGTACCTACTGATTCTCTATCATGCATGAAAGTTACGTTAGATGATCCATGTCTATGGCACAAGAGATTTGGTCATATTAGCTCACCTATTCTAAGTAAGCTAAAAAGATGGGACTTGGTCGAAGGTCTCCCAAAGATCAAATTTGATCAAGAAAAGATGTGTGACACATGTGCACGATGTAAACACGTCAGATCGTCTTTTAAGCCAAAAAGAGTGGTAAGCACAGAACAAGCTCTTGAACTAGTACACATGAATCTATGTGGCCCTATGAAGGTAAGAAGCAGAGGTGGTTCCAGGTACGTTTTCGTTCTAGTTGATGATTACTCTAGATTTGTTTGGCCAATCTTTCTTCACTCTAAAGACGAAACATTCGATGAATTCGTTAGTCTCATGAAACTTGTCCAAAACAAATATAAATCAAACCTAGTAACAATCCGTACTGATCATGGAACTGAGTTTGACAATCATGCTTTTATTGAGTTCTGTAAAACCAATGGTGTTGGACATAACTTCTCGGCCCCTAGAACCCCTCAACAAAATGGAGTCGTAGAACGAATGAACAGAACCCTAGAAGACATGGCTAGAACAATGCTTCTTTGTAGTGGTCTACCTAGAAACTTTTGGGCTGAGGCTATTAGTACAGCTTGCTATATTCATAACCGTGCTATGATTAGACCTATCCTTAAAAAGACTCTTTATGAACTTCTTCGTGGTCGCAAACCAAACATATCACATTTAAGATGCTTTGGTAGTAAATGCTTTGTTCACAACAATGGTAAAAACAAATTAAGCAAATTCGACCCTAGAAGTGATGAAGCAATCTTTATAGGATATTCAGATCATAGTAAAGCCTACAAAGTTTTTAACAAACGTACTTTATGCATAGAGGAAAGTATTCATGTTATCTTTGATGAGAATAATGTCTTCGATAAGCCATTACAGGATATAGAGGAAAACCTAGACGAACCTGATTTCAGGTTATCAAGGGAAGATCCTCCTGAAATGGAAATTGAAGAAGGAGAACCTCAAGGAATTCATGATGAACTCAACTTGGGAGAAAGAGATGAAACTACAGTTGATGATACTGTAGATAACTCTCAAACCAATGACTTGGAACCCAGAGTTACAGCTAATGAAGCTGTAACTTTGAATCAAAACCAAAGGAAAAAGGCCAGAGTTATACCTGACCCTACTATAAACCCAGGTTTGGATTCAGGGGGAACAAGTCAAGATTCCGAGTCAAGTTCAGGGAATGCAAATGATCAATCAAGGAATTGGAGATACAAAGGCTCTCATCCATTGGACAATGTCATAGGAAGTCTAACAGATGGAGTTCAAACTCGAAGGAGCTTAAACAACTTTTGCTCATTCTACTCCTTTCTCTCCACCATTGAACCTTCAGATATCAAGGAAGCTCTCGCAGAACCAGACTGGATAGTTGCCATGCAAGAAGAACTCCAGCAATTTGAAAGAAACAAAGTTTGGCATCTTGTTCCTCGACCTAAGGACAGAACTGTCATTGGAACTAGATTGGTATTCAGAAACAAATTGGATGACACTGGAGTTATTGTGCGAAACAAGGCCAGATTAGTGGTTCAAGGATACAACCAACAGGAAGGGATCGATTATGACGAAACCTTTGCTCCTGTTGCTCGTCTTGAGGCAATAAGACTACTCATTGCATTTGCAGCACATAAGGGAATGAAGCTTTTTCAGATGGACGTTAAGACTGCATTCCTTAATGGCTATCTCCAAGAGGAAGTATTTGTTGAACAACCTCCTGGATTTCCTGACAGCAAACTCAAGGATCATGTATTCAAATTGGACAAAGCTCTCTATGGCCTGAAACAAGCACCTAGGGCATGGTACGACAGATTATCAAAGTTCCTATTGGAGAGTGGATTCAAGAGAGGGTCTGTGGATAAAACCCTATTTCTTAAAAGCGAAAACTCAGATCTACTAGTTGTTCAGATCTATGTTGACGATATTATTTTTGGCTCAACTAATAAAAAGTTGTGCAAGTACTTCTCTGAGTTGATGACTTCTGAGTTCGAGATGAGTATGATGGGAGAACTAAAATTCTTCCTTGGACTTCAAATACAACAAACTGAAGAAGTAATCAAAGTTCATCAACAAAAATACGTCAAGGAGTTACTAAAGAAATTTGGAATGGAAACCTCTCATGCAATGCCTACTCCAATGGTTACAGATAAGAAGTTAACCAAAGACGAAGATGGTAAGTCTGTAGATGAAACGACTTACGGAGGTATGATTGGCTCACTTCTTTATCTTACAGCAAGTCGTCCAGATATAATGTTTAGTGTCTGTGTTTGTGCGAGATTCCAATCTGCACCAAAAGAATCACATATGATTGCAGTTAAAAGAATATTAAGATACCTAATCGGAACCTCAAAATTATATCTATGGTATCCTATGGACTGTAACTTTAACCTAGTAGGATATTCAGATGCGGATTATGCAGGATGTTCTTTAGACAGAAAAAGTACCTCCGGACTTGCTACCTTTGTAGGTCCCTGTATTATATCTTGGGGATCCAAGAAACAAAATTCTGTCGCTCTCTCAACTGCTGAAGCAGAATATATTGCAGCTGCACTGGTATGTTCTCAACTTTTATGGTTAAAGCAACAGTTACATGATTATGGTGTTAATGTTGGATGTGTGCCTATCTTATGTGATAATACGAGTGCTATAATTATATCTAAAAACCCAGCCCAGCACTCGAGGACCAAACATATTGAAATAAGACACCACTTCCTTAGAGACCATGTTGAAAAGAAAAATATAAAATTGGAATTTTGTAGTACGGAAAAACAGTGGGCAGATATCTTCACTAAACCATTGGCTAGAGAACGCTTTGAGACTTTGCGATTGGAAATTGGTTTAATCGGTGGCACCTAATCAAATCTTAAAAGCAAAAATAACCCAATGATTGACTACGGTTTAGATGAGATTATATGACTGTGTCCGTATACTCCGCTGCATGTGTATGTATATATTCGATGTTAAATTTTGTGATTATAGTTATATTATATGATTTACATATGAATGTGTGCACAATCAAACTCACAATAATATTACGTCACATATTATAATTATCCCACAACATACATATTATAATATATACAAAATAATATTCAAATATTACAAAAACGAAAAACAAAAAATAACCAACAAAACTTACCTCAAATAGTCACACAAACCGTGTGAACTAGCCCCACCAATGCCACGTCTCACCCTCACTTACCCCACAACTAACTGCCACGTACTCCCCCTACTACCTCTAGACTTTGACTTTCCACCCAACCCACATTATCACTCCAACTTACCTTACCGTCCTCCATTATTACCAAACCCACAAATTTACCTCACCATTATTACAAACTCAAAACCTCAAAACACCATTAAACCTCCGCCTAAAACCTCCATCACCACCCGACCAAAACCCACTAAAATTACTAAACACAATGCCTCCATCTCGTGAAACCCGCTCTCAACAAAAGAAACCATCTCCACCCTCACCTACTCCGTCACCACCACCGTCTCCAACACCCATTGCCACCGCAAGTCCAACCCCCGACAACATTAAGCGTCGAAAACTAAATCGAGTATCATCCTCCGTCTCTGATGACATGCAAGAACTAGGATCAAACCTCAAGAATCCTCGTCCTCTGTTCAAAGATTACTCCGACGAAGCCACAAAGGAAGAACTCGAGCGAGTTCGTATGACGAAACATGAAGGTATGCTCATTAATCGTCTTCTTCCCTATTCCATTCATTCGGGTCGGTTCTACCCGACATCTTGGGTCGAAGGGTCAAAGTCCTTGCTCTTCTTTAAGAAGTTTTTGGAGTTTCAGGGATGGAAGTATATCAGTAACTTTTCGGGTTTGATATTTCCTATTGAGTTAGTGCAGTTCTTTGCCTCTGTTAAATTGAGTGAATCTGGGTTAAAAGCTGTGGTCAATGGTAAGGATGTCGAGATTTCTTATGGTGATATTTGTGACATTTTCCACCTTGATCCCAATGGTCTTGAAATTGATACCCGTAAGGAGTGGGGAGTGGTAACCCGAGAACAAAAAATGATGATCAAACATTATTTTGATCCTAATGCTACGGAAATTTCACCTCTTCTCACAAATTCGTTTTCGCCCAAATTAAAGCTATTTGTGAACTTTCTTTGGAACACGATTCTGCCTAGGAGAGGTGGTCGTGATAAGTTGTCAAGTATTGAAGCTATTGTGTTGTTTCATTGGTTAGAAGGCAACAAAATTGATCTTGCTTTCCTATTGTGTTCGAAAATTTGTCAAACCTCCTCTGTTTTAATCAAAGAAAAACCAAGTTCAACACTTGATATTCCTTATGGAATGTGGGTTTCCGAAATCTTGTTGAAAAAGGGTGTTGTGGACGAGTGTAGCTATGGTGTTAAGCCTCGAGATCGAATGTGTGATAAGTTGCTCAAATTGATGGGTATCATGGTTGATGGAATTGATTTGGCATTCGGAAAATCGGTTGAGGAGGGTCCTAATCCAAATCCATCTCCCTCATTTGAAGGTTTGGAGGCTAAGATGGATACCATTATTGGGTTGTGTCAAGTTAAGAAAGAAAAGGAAAACGTGGGTGCTTCTGAAAGTCGTACAGGAGGTGGACGCGAGTTTGAGGATAGGGTAAAGGAATGGATGGAGAAAGTGGATAAGCACATGGTGAAAATTGGCTCGGAGGTATCTGTGGTCTGTTCGGAATTGTTGAGCATGAGTGATCGTCTTTCGTTTCTTGCATCTCAAGGAGGAGCTATCGTACGTGATCATGGGTTGTTGCGAGAGGATGCTTCTAAAGCACTTGAGGCCGTCAAGGCACTCTCGCTCAAGGTCCTTAACTTCGAAATCGCCCTCAATGCTCAAGGAAGGAACGTGAACAGTTGCCTCGATAGGTTGGAGACTCTCGAATTCCGTACCCGACCCGACTATGTGAATCCGTATGCAAAGAATCCGGGTTCAAGCTCTCGTTCGTAATCCGTCATCTCCGTCTCTCTTTCGTTGTTGATTTGAAGATTGGTTTGTTGTTGTTGTTGTTTTAAGTCTGGGGTGGACTTATGAACTTTTTTTTGTGTTGTGGCCCAATGACCTTATCTAGCCCATTAAGGAATCCGAGGCCCTATTCCCTTTTGCCTCTCTCGGATTTCTTAACCCTAAACAGGCCCACTCCTTTATTTCTTTTACTATTGGCCCAACTTGCTCGTTATCTTTTGCAGTCCCCTTATGCACTAACATAGCCAGGCCCATTTTTCTTAAACATTGTCCCACATTCGGCCCATTGGCTTAGTATTTTGGATTGTTTGTGTATATTTTTAACATTCCGTATGTGGTTATATGATATTTTCTATGTTCATATTATTTCAACTCGTTTATATGCTTGCTTATGCTTCGTACGTATATTATTCTAGTCGTTTCATGTCTTTGTTCTCATCTTTTCGATGATGTCAAGAGGGGGAAAAATGCGACTTAGATTAGAATTTGCCTAAGCTTGCTCCTTGTCGTAATTCATTGTCTCTTAGGGTCCTTAAAGGATATGGGATAGATAGAAGATAAAAACCCTAAGTGACTTCTTGCTATGAATGACCATTATTATATTGAGGGGGAACATACACTTAGACACGAAATCTAAGAGAGACTTGCCATCATCAAAAAGGGGGAATTTGTTGAACCATATATTCAAATATATATATATAGTATATATGTTTATGTTTTGATAATGACAAGTCTAGCTATTTATATATTATATACTCGTATATATAATCGTGTGCTAAGTGTACAGAACATTAGTAACAAGATCTAATCAATCAAGTATAAAAGACTCAAGCATATTAGTCAATGAATTGACTAAATCGAAGATTGATAGAAGATCACAAGCGCGCATAATGAACTAAAGTTATATTCGTCAACTATAGCTTTAGTACAAGATGGATTCAAGTTATAGCTCATAGCTATAACTCTATATCATGAAGAAATGATCGGGAATATATATGTGTTTAAAGTGAAACGTTTGTTTCCTAATTTGTGTCGTGTAGTATTAGTGGTTCAATGGTATTCTATTTTAAATATGGAATTGTTAATCTTAATAGGATTATATAAAATATCTTTTAGTTAAATAAGAAATAAATAATTGTCTTATGAGATAATTATTTATTACTAAAATAAACTAAAGATTTTTTATATGATTTTAATTGTCAAATTATATAATCTAAGATTTGGTTTGTTTCGATTTTTGGAAAACGTGTAACATGTCACGTTTCTATAAATCGTGTAAGGGTTTATTTAAATAAATATTATGTATTTATTTAATGTCCTAAACTAACTAAGATTATATTATGGTAATATATTTTATTATCTTTGACATGGTTTAGGAAGTTGATTTGATAAGGATACTAATTATTTATTATATAAAGATCTTTCCTAAATATGAATTAGGAAATTGATTCCTTATATAATACATATAGTATATTATTATATCTTTCCTAAATATATTAAGATTAGATTTATGGTAGTATTACTAAAAGACTAGTATTCTAGTTTTAAGTAATATTCCTAAATCATCTAGGGTTTGAATTACCTAGATACATATTCTATATAAATAGACTACCTATGATACATTAAAACTAACGAAATACACACACATATACACATATATCGAGAGAGAAAAACCGCCGTTCATATTCTTCAAGTTCGAGCTTTTCATTGTCATATCCGATTCAAGATTCAAGTGCTCAAGCATTGATCTTATTCATTCAAGATTGTGACACCAAGAAAACATTGAAGACTTTATCTTATTAACGTAAGATAGAACGAGTATTTAGCGGTACTCATTGTAAGACAAATATTTAACGGTATTTGTCGTAGCTAGATATTTAACGGTATCTAGATTGAGTTGTGACTAACATCAAAGTCGCACGAGTAGGGTTGATAAAATTGTAATCCAGAGTTGGTACTAATTTTATTAATCGAGAATAGTGGACGTAGGTCTCAGAGTGTGAGACTGAACCACTTCAAAAATATCGTGTCTCTCTTTATTACTTGCTCTACTCAACGATCATCATACAAACTCACACACATCGAAGAAGATTTAAAAAGAAGGCATACTCAATTCAACCCCCCCCCTTCTTGAGTATATTATATCAATAGACTCTTCACCTTTCATTGGAGAAACACGAAGGAACACTCTGTCACCAGCCTCAAACTCAAGTGGTCTTCGACGAACGTCTGCATGGGATTTTTGCCGGTCCTGAGTGGCCTTCATCCTACCTCTGATAAGCTGAACGTGATCAATAGTCGCAGCTAACTGGTCAGGTGCTAAATCATGAACGTCGCTCGACTGATCCCAACAGATCGGGCTACGACACTTCCTACCATAAAGCGCGTCATATGGAACCATCTGAATCGACGAGTGATAACTGTTGTTGTATGAGAACTCGACCAGCGGTAGACTCTATTCCCACGAACCCTGAAAGTCAAGTGCACAATCTCGCAATAGATCCTCCAAAGTCTGAATGGTCCTCTCTGACTACCCATCAGTAGCAGCATAGAACGTTGTACTCATCAAAAGTCGGCTACCCATGGCATCCTGAAGAGCTTTCCAGAATCTCGAACAGAAACGCGGATCCCTGTCTGAAACAATCTCTCTCGGAACGCCATGGTATCGAACAATCTCTGCAATGTAAGCCTTAGCTAGGCGATCCATATCCCAAGTCTCACGAATAGGTATGAACCTAGAACACTTGGTCATTCTGTCGACAACTACCCAATGGCATCCTTACCGCCAACGGTCTTAGGTAAAGCGGTCACGAAGTCCATAGAAACGCACTCCCATTTCCACTGAGGAACATGGAGCGGCTGTAGCAAACCACTAGGTCTCTTATGCTCAATCTTCACCTGCTGACAAGCCAAACATCTACTCACATAATCCAAAATATCTTTCTTCATCCCTGGCCACCAAAACAAAAGCCTAAGGTCTTTATGCATCTTCTCACCACTAGGATGAATAGAATAAGGAGTCAAGTGAGCCTCATCTAACACTCTCTTTCTCAAATCAGGAGCATCAGGAACAAACATCCGACCACGGAAACGAAGAAAGTTGTCAGCATCAATAACAAAATCCTTAGCCTCACCACTAGAAATATTAGCCTCGAACTTCCTAAAGGTAGCATCTGTAGGCAAACTCTTGCGAATCTCCCAATACAATGTCGGCTCAGCGGTCATCGCAGCCAACCGATCAAATCCACTACCCACCATCTCTAATCTCAACTTCCTGAACTCAGAACAAAGTTCCTCAGGCAACACTCGAATAGTACTCAACGAATGAGAAGTCTTGCGACTAAGCGCATCAACAACTACGTTAGTCTTCCCCTCATGATACAATAACTCTATGTCATAGTCTTTGACCAATTCCAACCATCTACGCTGTCGCAAAGGTCCTTTGTGTGAAAATGTACTTCAAACTCTTGTGATCAGTGAAAATGCGGCAATGTGAACCAATAAGATAATGACGTCACATCTTCAAAGCATGAACAACTGCGGCTAACTCAAGATCATGCGTAGGATAGTTAACCTCATGAACTCGCAGCTATTTGGAGGAATATGCAATCACTTTCCCACTTTGCATCAATACACAACAAAGCCCGGGCATAGAAGCATCACAATAGACATCAAAATTAACCCCAATCTCTAGAAGAGTAAGCACTGGAGCGGTCGTCAATATGGTCTTCAACTCCTGGAACGAACTCTCACACTTATCAGTCCATATGAATTTGGTTTCCTTCTTCAGCAACTGAGTCATCGGACGAGCAAGTCTAGAAAAGTCCTCTACGAACCGTCTGTAGTAACCAGCCAATCCAAGGAAACTACGAATCTCTCCCACATCTTTGGGACTCTCCCAATCAACCACAACTTCTATCTTAGCGGGATCAACCATAACACGCTCGCTAGAGATAACATGTCCTAAAAATGCAACCTAAGACAACCCAAACTCACACTTCGAAAATTTGGCGAACCACTTCTATCTGCGCAGAATCCCAAGTATCAAACGAAGATGTTCGGCTTCGAATATATCAAAATGTTATCAATGAACACCACAACACAAGTGTCCAAAAACTCATTAAACGTCATGTTCATCTGATCCATGAATATCGCAGGAGCATTGGTCAACCCAAACGGCATGACCACGAACTCAAAATGTCCACATCTGGTACAGAAAGCAGTCTTCGCAATGTCAGCCTCCCTAACTGGAATCTGGTGATACCCTGATCGTAGATCAATCTTGGAAAACCTGGAAGCACCTCTAAGCGGATCAAATAGGTCATCAATCCTAGGTGAAGGATATCGGTTGTTCACCGTAACTCTATTCAATTCCCTGTAGATACACAATCTCATCGATCCATCCTTCTTCTTGACGAAAAGCACTGGAGCACCCCAAGGAGAAGCACTCGGTCGAATAAATCCTTTCTTTATCATCTCTTCCAATTGCTGCTTCAGTTCCTTCAATTTAGGTGGAGCCATACGATATTGAGCCTTAGATATAGGTCTGGTACCTGGTACAAGCTCGATAGTAAACTCAACATCTCTCTCAAGAGGTATACCCGGCAACTCTTCTGGAAAGACATCTGGAAACTCTCGAACAATGGCTACATCTTCATGCTTCGGTAGCGAAGGCTTCGCAGCTGAAATAACACACAGGAAGGCTTGGCAGCCCTTCCTAAGAAGATAAGAAGCTTTCATCGAAGAAATGACGCGAACACCTTTTTTGGGGCGGGTTCCCTTATAGGAAACACGAACTCCTGAAGAACTCCTCAAGTAGATTTTCTGGTCGCGACACTCGAAGCGAGCATGGTATCACGATAACCAATCCATACCGAGGATAATGTCAAATTCCTCGAGAGGGAATCTCAGTAAGTCCGCTGGAAATGTGGCACAGCCAATCACAATAGGAACATTCCTATGGGAAGAAGAGCAGGAGAAAACATCTCTGGAAGGCAACGAGATAGAAGTCTCCTCAACAATAGAAGACTCTAGAGCTAGTCTATCGGCGAACTGAGTCGATATGAAAGACAATGAAGCACCAGTATCAAATAAGATCAAGCACTCAGCACCGAGGACAGAAAATATACCAGTAATGATATCAGGATGAGCCTCAGCCTCTACTCTAATCATAACAAAGATCTTCCCATTTGCCTTGCCTCCTCGAGTAGCTGCAGCGGCAGTGGCAGCCTTGCCAATAGCAGTGTTCTTCTCTGGACACTCAAATGATCTATGCCCAAATCCATTACAAGTGTAGCACTTGTAGGCATTCTTGAAGCAATCAAAATCGGGATGAAGAGGTTTACCACAACGGTTACAAGCACTCGAAGTAGTATCTGTGTGAACAGTGGTCTTAGCGGCCAGTGCAACAAACCTCTCAAACCTCTTCTTCTGAGAAGTAGCAGGTGCACTGGATGGAACGAAAGGTCTTTTCCCCCGATAGATAGATCTCTGATGTGAAGAAGCACTAGCAGTAGCAGCACGAGTCTCAGCATTAATAGCCCTGATCGAACTCTCAGCCCAGATGGCGTCATCGTACACCTCAACAAAGGAAGTAGAGTCTCGGCGAACCATACTCTCAATACGCGGTCCTAACTTCCCTCTGTAGAAGTACACCCTCTCTGACTCGTCTCTCACAAACCTAGAAGCAAAGTGAGCTAGCTGGTTGAACTTCTCTGTGAACTCTTGCACCGTCATCTTCCCTTGCTTAAGATCCATAAATTCCTTCAATCTCTGTGAACGAAGCTCCTTAGGATAGAAACGTGTCTCGATCTTCTCTTTGAACAAGTCCCAGTCAAACATCAGATCAAGAAGAAAGCCTGGACCAGTGAGAGTCCAGCACCTATCAGCCTCCAATGTCAGAAAGTGAGTGGCTAGACGCACCCTATCCTCCCTGACCACTGAATACATGGCAAAACTCTTCTCCATCCCTCGAAACTACTCTGAAAGAGCAACTGGGTCAACTTCACCGCCGTAGGTCTTTACGTGACTCCTGGACATCTGAGAGGCAATCTTGGAAAAGCCACCAGGTCTGTTAGCTTCATTGCCAGGCGGAGGAGGAGGAACAACTTCAGCTTGATTTCTTTGGTTCTCAAGAACCTGAAGAAGCGCTTGCATTATCGTATTCTCTGCGGCAGAAGTCCTCACCATCCTTCAAAAGAAAATCACGTGTTAACTTAGCAATTAGCAATCACAAACAGGCTACAATATAAATCCTTAAATCTACTCCATCTCTCATTCATTATTCAATTATATGGTCAAGTTAAGGTTGGGGGTCACATGAGTGTGTCGGGAGCGACAACGCTCTGATACCAACTGTAAAACCCCTCGTCGCAGCGGAAAAATAAAACATTCAAACATGCTAAAATTTACGCGGAATTTAAACTTTAACGTGCATGATAAAACGAGGTGAATTAAAACAAACTATACAACTGAAATAAACAACAATAGAGAAGTATATAAGTTTAAGTACGAAAGGTATAAGTACAAAAACAGCCTGGATGGCACATCCCTACAGGCACTCAAATGTATAACCAAAACAACTAGGTCTAGCTACACGATAACGGGTATGTCATCGATGATAGGATCATCGCTCGCTAGCCTCCTGTAACCCATCAGCCACCTGTCATGTACCTACATACATGCAAACATGTATGCCACAATCAGTAGGGAGTGACTAGAGTTCTCCTAGCCACCTATTGTTAACGACACGTAACACATAAAGCATCCAACATACTCCAGCATTTATAACATGTGAAGCATATATATATATATATATATATATATATGTATATATATATATATATATATATGTATATATATATATATATGTATATATATATATATATATGTATATATATATATACATATATATATATATACATATATATATACATATATATATCAATATCTCAACTTTCATATCAACATGCAATACTATGCAAGGCTCTCAACTAACTTCAGAAAATATTTGAAATGAGAGTCGGTCTCCCTTCCGGTTGCCCGGCCGGGGGGTCTTTCAATCCAAACCATTTACGAAACCAGACTAAGAGTCGTCCAATGCCCAATGCCTTGGACGAACAGTTCTAAGATAAACAACACTCTATATAAGCACAATCAATCAGCAACATCTGACGCTGTACCCCAACTCAGGCAAGCAGATGCAATCAGCATTATCTAGAACCTACCCCAACTCTGGCAAGAACTAAACACAATCAGTAGTGTCCAAGTCACACCCAACTCAGGTAAACTTGGTACACAAATCAGCAACCATACACTCGTGAACCCCTGCTCATGCCCGAATGGATACCAATCAGCTAATAATGGTTCATTGAGCATGCTCAGTCGTGACCATTACTCTTCGTAGTGAAATCGGGATCCCAACTCATACCCAACCCACTACGGTCATACAAAATCACGGTAGAACAGAGGTCCCTGCTTAGACATTTCCTACCGCATCAACCATACACGTGACGGTCCAGCGGTCCCTGCTCAGACATGGTCGTCACGCCAAAAACACTCACATGTGAAGCTAGAGGATCCTTGCTCAGATCATACGTTGACATGCATCCAAACATCAGCATATATCGTACTCTAGCGGTCCCTGCTCAGACATATTCCGATATGTACTACAACCAAATCCTTAGTCTAACTTTACTAACCTCTAATCAACACTTAATTGACCCCAGGAACTAAGGTAAGGGAGAGCCGGTTTCCCTTTCGGTTGCCCGACCGGGGGGTCTTTATCCTCACTCCATTCCCGAACCCAACATAGTGTCGCCCGAACTTCGGGGACCTCAAACACACATATGAAGCACACGGAACAAGTCTCAAGCAAATCGGACAAGCCGATCAAAAGTTAAAGCGATTTTATGTGAACAGCGGCTCTCAGCCGGTGCCAGACCGTCCGCCGGTCAGCCGGCTGGGAATCCCCTTCCCAATCTGCAGCCAACATTGAAAACCAAGGAATAGGGATCCTCAGCCGGTGGACTGGCTGCCGGCCACCCGGCTGGGAATCCCATCCAATATAATTCTACAATTTCACAAAAATGGAGGATGGATTCTTAGCCGGCCGACCGGCCGCCGGCCTACCGGCTAGGAATCCATTCCTACCTTATTTTCTCGAAAAACAAACAACCAATAGGGACTCTAAGCCGGTGGACCGGCGGCTGGCCACCCGGCTCAGAGCCCTACACTTATTTTCTCACTTTCGCAAACACACTAAGACGGCCTCTGAACCGGCCGATCGGTTGCCGGTCAGCCTGCCGGCTCATATTCCCTATACGCATTTTCGCAAATTTCGACTATGAACAATTGAATTCCAAATCCTTAGCAAACGATACAAGACTCGTAAATAGCCAACATAAATGTTTACCCAGCATATTAACAACCATATTCAACAACAAACCCCACTTAAGAATCAAAAGGAACACAATTTAAGATCACAATTTGTATCAGTCACAATTACTCAAAAACTGATAATACACATGTGAGGCATATGAAACATCACAAACTCTAATTAAATCATAGGTTGAACATGTAAAACGAAATCCTAACATGCTCCTATATTCATACTTCAATATAAACTCATAAATTCAGAAAGAACACCATAAAGCATCACAAATTGTGCTAATTTAACAAATTAGGCGAGGTACTCATAATAGTCACCTTTTAGCGGTTTAAGCTCCAAAGTCTTCCTCCACCACGTAAGAGTCGACCTCGGGATCCTCTAATCCAACTCCTACAACCATAAAAACGGAAATTAAAGGCTAAAAACGGAATTAGGGTAAAACAGCCCAAAAATGAAAGTCGACGAAACTGAAATTAAAAGTGATGGAAAGATTGCAAATCTCGAGAGGATTTCGAAAATATAAAATTTACCTTGATACGAGTTGCAGAAGGGGTCGAGATGATCTTTTGATGCTTCTTAAAAAGAGAGAAAATGGGGTTTGTTGGTTTACAGTGAAAATGAATTGTGAAGGGATGAATGTCGATGAAGATGGTTTATGTAGGATTTTAGGTTGTCCTTTTTACTTATGCTTGAGTCGGTTTTATTTTGTTGAGTGATACGGAAACTCAAGTCGGGAAATATGCCAAGTGACAACATCTTAAGAATTTAAAATATTTTTAATACAGAACTTAACGGAAAACTTAAAAATAAAACTTACGATTTATTATTAAAATAATATTATATTCCGAAAAATACTTTAAAATCATTAAAATATTATTTACGAAAATACGGGATGTTACAAGACCTTCCTTAGTAAACAGAGGTGCCACCATCTCGGTTTCCCGAGGAGCATATATCAAATAAACCATTAAAGAACATACCAGTGTTTAGTACATGGTTACATAACTCAAAAGTAAGGATACATTGTTCTCTACAAATACATAAACTACGAAGACATCTCTTTTCGGTACGTCACCCAACACATAAGCACGTTAAACAACAGTGTCCAGCAAGCATCATGTTTCCTGAACTATCGTACTGCTCACCATACGAGTACATAATGGATTACCGCAGACACAGATAGGAACCACACAAATACACACACGTCAGCACAAATAATACAAGTAACATGTGAAGATAAAGCATACATTCTAACTACAATCATCTCAATACAACACTTATATAACAAGTACCAGATCCATAAATTTGTAACTGCCACGATCGTCGTAATGACATCTCTGTTATCTCACTCATCATCCCCACCTTGCTCACGGCAAGGGGGTACCCAGATCCTTAATGTGCACATCCTCTCCATGGTGGGTCCCACAAAAAACGATCCTAGGAGTGAGAGCCGTTTTCCGCAACGGTCTCACACATATGTTCCCATCTCAATACTTAGTACCGTCACCACATCATTTCCAGTTTCTATACTATCCATAAGATACATTATGTATACAACCATGAATCAATACAAGACGATTGTACATTAACACTTGATTGAGTAGGGTTACCTACCTGACACAAGCATCCAACAACCTCTCACGCGACCCTAGGTGTCATCCATGGTTCTCTATCACACATACTATAGGTCACAACCTTTATCTAAGACAAAGAAAAAGTTATATTGAGGGAAAGTACTTACCACAATAACGAACATGGTGACGGGTGCTAGGCCTCGGATTGATTAGACTCGTACGCAAGGCCTTCCAGCATCTAAACTAGGTTTGAAGAGGAAGAGGAGGGAGATGAGGAGTTCTTTTCTTTTTTGGTTTAGGTTTACTAAGTCTGCCGAATGACAAAATGAATTAGGTTTTACTTACATCCCGACGCGGAAACAGACCTACTGGAAAAAAGAACATTCGACCGAGTCGGACTTACTCGACCGAGTGCATCTTACTCAACCGAGTTCTGCTTACTCGACCGAGTGAGTGTTACTCGATCGAGTTGGTCTCATTTGGTCGAGTTGGTCTCACTCGACCGAGTTCACCCCCCAAAGCCCACAACCAAAGTCTGACTCTGCAACCTTAAGTACGTCTCCTTTCTAGATGATTCACAATTTCGGGTCAGGCAATGGGTCTTCAACCCGGGTGTTACACTCTTTTTCTTCCTCTGTTATTCGTTTTACCAATAGTTTACATGCCCCGTCAATTTCTAAAAATCTGCTTTATGTTTCTCAACTATATATTGAGAATAATGCAATTGCTCACTTTACGTCTGATTTGTGTGTTTTGCAGGATCTACACACGGGTCAAGTGCTTCTTCAAGGCCCGCTTAAGAAAGGTCTTTATGAATGGCGTGCACCATGCTCCTCTATCCTGCCCTCCGCTAATCTCAGTCGTGTTCATGACGCTTCCTCTTGGCATCACAAACTCAGTCATCCCGCTGCCCCCATCCTTTGCTCCATCAACTCCTCTACCAATTTAAATTTATCGCAGCTTTCCTTTTCCAATTGTAATTCTTGTTCCATCAATAAAAGTCATAAACTCTCATTTGCTCAATCTACATTACACTTCCATCACCCTTTTGTACTTTTATTTTTCGATTTATGGACTCCCCCTCTCTTTTCTATTGATGGCTACAAATACTATGTAGTTTTTGTCGATCATTACATCCGTTGTACCTGTCTATACCCACTGAAAAATAAGTCGAATACCTACAATGTTTTCATTTGGTTTCGCGCCTTGGTTGAAAAATACTTCAAACAATCTATCATTCAAATTTTTTCAGACAACGGAGCTGAGTATCTTAAACTTACACCCACTACCACTAATCTAGGTATCACTCATCTTACTTCCCCTCCCCATACTCCAGAACACAATGGAATTGTTGATAGGTGACACTGTCACATTATTGAAACGAGGCTCTCTCTTCTCACTCATGTCGCTCTCCCTCTCACTTATTGGTCTTATGCATTTGTCACTGTCGTTTATCTTATTAATCGTATGATCCCGCCATCAACAATGTCACTCCCTACCTCAAGCTTTTTAATAATCCTCACAATTATCATAAAGTTCGTAGCTTTGGGTGCCTATGCTACCCATGGCTTCGTCCTTACGCCCCACACAAACTTGCTCCCATATCCAGCCCTTGCATCTTTGTCCGGTATTCTTCTACCCAAAGTGCATTCTACTGTCTTGACCCAATAACCCATAAATTATACATCTCTCGTCATGTTAACTTTGTTGAGTCCTACTTTCCTTACTCTACCAAATAACCCATAAATTATAACCCATAAATTTTGAAAGAGTGTATAAATGATTCAAACAAGATCATTTCACACTCTTGATCAATAATACTCGTAGTAACTAATAATTTCCTCAAAAACATAAATTACTCCTTCCATTAAAGCTGGACATAAGTGTAATTTGATCCCGTTCGCACAACCCCGTCCACTGTCTAGGTTTACCCTCCATCCCATTCGTTTATTAACTTTTGATTTTGGCCTAAATATCAAAGAAAAAGAATAAATTGTTTATATTTTTATTATTGGTTTATAAATATAGGGTATATTTGTGAATAATCAATTTACTCTTAAAAAAATAACCCTATTATAGAAAACAAGTACTTCATCGATTCAAATCCATATTGTATTTATGCTTTATGCACAAATTAATTTTAAGAGTATTAAAATATGATTAAAAGTACGATGAGAAGTGTATATGTTGCTTTTTTTATTGTTTGTGTTGGAGTAATGGTGGGTCATTTGATGACATTTTGTGTAAATAATTGATGTTCATAAGAATACTTTAGTAATTTTGTTAACTTTATTAGGAGATGTGTAGTTTGATATGAATGGACTAAAATGAAATAGATGTAGTTTCGATATAAATAAACTAAAATGAAGTAGGTATAGTTTGGATATGAATGAAGGAAGTACAATAAATGAATAAGATATTCATAAATGCAATTATTAACTACGGAGTAACAAACCATCAAATCGGAGAAATGAAAAACCGCTCCAAATCGAGCGATGAAAATATTAATTGCTTGTCTCGATATTTTAGAACATGTAGATGTAGGTTTACCAAAGACGATCCGATAAATTTGAGTATTAATAATAGGAGCAGAGGACAAGACGAATGAGGATCCATTCTGATTTGGCCCGACAGAAAACCAAATCGGGTAAACCACCGTACACAGTACACACTTGAGTATTACATGGCCTCCACCTAGGTAGCACCAAAACGGACACGGACACGGACACGGCATGCCATGAAATTTAGGACACGGGACACGGCATTTAAATTTAATAAAATATACATTTTATACTTATAAATTTTTGATTTTATTTTTGTAAAAGTATTTGATATTAATTTTAAATAAGTGAATGTAAAATTTGCCCTTGATAACAAATTTATTTTCATTCATCATCCGAATCAATATTCTAATCGATCTCTTTCGATAACGCATTTCTCATCTCAAGAACATCATTCATCGCAAATGATAACCAAATATCGTGGACACGCGACGGACACGGCTCAAATACCATGGACACGCGTCGGACACGTGCCCAAATAAATGTAGAAAGTTAGACACGGCTGTTTAGGTGTTGGACACGTTTTGGCGTGTGTCCGTGGAGTGTCAGTGTCGGACACGGTGTCGGACACGGCACGGCTCATTAGGAGAAGTGTCCGTGCTACCTAGGCCTCCACACGCCCACTAAATTATGTAGGCCCAACCTGACGTTGCTGATATGACCCACTGCCCACTACTACTACAATCATCAACGGCTCTCCCTCCTACTCAATTTAGTACTCTCTTCCTTCTTTTTATATCACCTCATTTCTTTATACACGTTTGTCAATACTCATTTTGTTTCGATTATACTCCCTCCATTTTTATCCATGTAATACATTTCCTTTTTGTACACTATTCACAAGTTAACCTTCAATTTCAATTTTCTCTCAATACGTAAGAAAAAACATATTCATGTGGGATCTTGTTTAATTCGTCTTTACTAGTACATTGAAAATATATAATTTTTATAATTTTTACAAATACGTAGCTAAAGATATTAAGTACGTAAAACGTGCGTTGGCAAACGTGAAAAAAGAAATGTATCACATGGATAAAAATGGAGGGAGTATCTTTAGCTACATACTACTAAAAATTATAAAATTTTGATATTCTTAATCCTTTTATCAAGACAAATTAAAAAAGATCTCGCATGAATATATTTCCGTGAACGGATTGAGAGAAAACTGACGTTGAATACTCGATTGTGAATAGTGTCCAAAAGGGGAATGAGGTGATATAAAAAGAATGGAGGGAGTACGTTTTTAGGTGTTTCAGTCAATTATTATACGATTACTTTTTATTTTTAGATTATATTGAATGAACATAGGTGTTTCAGTCAATTATTATACGATTACTTTTTATTTTTAGATTGTATTGAATGAACAATTTGTTTTTTACACTCAATTTAGTACACTTTTTATTTATAATGTTTTCACTTGATTTTTATGTCAAAATGGAAAGATAATAATCCCTCCAATTTCATATTGTTTCCTTTTGAGTTGACATAAGGATTAAGGTAGAGTAAAATAAGGGTAACAAATGGGTGGGGTTTGATGATAGGAGGGATGAATGAATAATTAAGAATTAAATAAGAAAGTGTGGGGTTACAAACATTAAAAAAAGAATAAAATAAAAGTAAAAGAGTTGGATGAGATTTGATAATAGGAGAGAAACGAATAAGCTAAAAATAAAAATTGTTTTAAAAAATAGGGAAGAAAATATAAAATAAGAGAGACTACTTAATTAATTGGAACTGAGAAATATTTTAATACTCCACTAAACGACAATTTACCCTTGTTTCTTCCTTTTCACAAGACTTGGTTTTACCAACACTATAGATAGTTAGATACTCCTCCAGAGTCCAGTCATCCGTTTTTCATATACAAAATATAATACTCCCTCGTCCCTCCTTGCCTTTCAAATTGTGTCGTTTCTATTTTTTTTTTTTATTTGGAAATTTTTGTGTATTACAAATTCGATCCATTTCCTTAATTCTGGTTTAAGGAAGAAAGGAGGACCAAACAATGAAAGAAGTCACACAGAGATAGGGCTTTATACCTGATGTATATAAATATTGTACATTTAATACAAATCTAACTGAGTATATATGTAACTTTTGTTAAGCTTTTAACCATTTTTCTTGCACTATAATTTTTAAGTGTTAAAATTAATATTTATGGAGTTTATATGTATTATTTTTAAGTTTCAACCTAACGTTTTGAGTTACAATTTTGTTTATAGAGACGCTCAGATTCTTTTCAATAAAACTCATAAAATATATCTATAAGTTTAATTCTTTGTTATAAAGCTTAAAATCTATACTATCAGATGTATACATCTGGTTGTATAATCCTCTAATTGGGAATCACGCGATGGAGTATTTTCCAAAATTTCTGTTGTTTTACTTAATTTTGTTAAATATATTCATATTTTTTAAATACTTCCTCCATTCATATTCAAACTATCACTTTCAATTTTACACATTATTCACAAGTAAGCATTCAATTTCGATTTCCGCTCAATACAACAACAACAACAAATCCGTAATCCTAAAATGGCGTCAGTTAAAATATATTTAGGTAGCTAACGATATTTACCGCGCAAAACATGTGTTGGCAATGTGACATAGCAAATTGGTAATTTGGTTATAAATAGAGAAACTATATTTTAAAAATATAAGTAAATTCCGATCATTTGTTTACAATTAATTTTAGCATATGGAGCCGGAGAGAGGAGCAAGAAGTTTGTGGTTAATTGACTATTGTTATGAGACATTTGTTTTATAAGATTTTTTATTATGATAAGTGTGATTAAAAATTATTTGTTTATCTTAACTATCAGTAATTTATATATTGTATATGTGTCAGTCTCACAATCACCCTCATGTTAGTTTTTTCCGACCTAAGTACAATCTACAATTTAGGCATATTTTCAACATCTTTTATACTCCCTCCTATTCCACCTATTTTTCTCTATTTCTTTATTCGGTTATACGAGTTTTCTTCCCTATTTGTTTTTTTGAATGATTTGTGTGGTCCAAATTCAATGGTAGGTGAGACAATGTGTTTTGTGTAGTCCAAATTTCATTCCTTAGTTTTTAGGCAAAAAGAAAAGGGGAAAAATATATAGAATAAGAGGGACGATAAATATGATCTTTATAAAACTATATACCAGCTAAAAATACTACCCGGGAATAATCTGAAAATATTATATCAATACGGACTCAATGATGAAATCTTTATAATTACTAGCTAAAAATAATATAATAAAGGATTATAAATAACTTAATCTAATACATTATTTATTGTAGTATTAATTATTAATTATTATAGTAATTCTGCTAACCCGTTTTAAACATCATAGTATTATAAATAAAAAATGTTACATTATTTTGATACACTTTATTGAATTTGCTCTTAAGGTTTTTCACAGTAATCCTGAATTAGTTGTGGGAGTGGTCTCTTCTACTCTACGGAAGTCAAAGTTGTCAAAATTACAAGATTTGGTCAATATTTTTGCTACGTGACTGTGGTTATTTTTTGTCGTCTTATTCATATTTTAGTTTCTATTTTTTTTTATAATATATAAAATATCATTGCCAAAAAAATGCTGGTTAGACTGTTAATTTGTGATTGGGGAAAAGAAATTTGTTACGACGTATTAAATAATTTTATCTCTTTTATAAATATGAAATCATGAGCAAAATAATCAATTTTTATATTTCATACGGAAAAAATTATTTAGTTTATTTGTTACTAATTAGTAATGAATATTGAAAAGTATTTGGATGAACATAAAGTCTTAATTATATAAGATGACACTATTCATAAGTTTAAAACGGGTCAAATATCATACCAGTTGTGTATATAAGATAAATATTTTTATTTTTCTTTATGAATTTTTATATCTTATACACAAATGGTATGTAACTAGTCTGTCTTAAAAAAACTTATTGTTTAATCAAATAGCAACTAATAGAAGAAATATTAAATTATACAATTATTACACACTACACTTGCACTCTTGCTAGAGAATGAATGAAAATAATTTCACCAATTCCCCCCTTTGCGAATCTTTTTTTTAAATTGCGGAATCATCATTATATATATAAAAGAATCTTGGAAAACTGCCTGTGTGACACAAAGTGGATTCAAAATTAGGCTAATGCAAGTCTCTCATTCAATCTCACAATTTCTGTTTTTTTTAAACCAATCATGTTTAACCGAGTTGTCATCTTTCCACCTAATAATTATACAACCACCTAATAAACCGTGTTAATTAATATAAGTATATAACTGTGTTAATTAATATGAGTATCAATTCTCAAAACCAAATAAAAATCTGAAATTAATTATACAACCACCTAATAAACCGTGTTAATTAATATAACCGTCTTAATTAATATGGGTACCAATTCTCAAAACCAAATAAAAAACTGAAATTAATTATACAACCACCTAATTAACCGTGTTAATTAATATGGGTACCAATTCACAAAACCAAATAAAAAACTGAAATTAATTATACAATCACTAATTAAACGTGTTTATTAATATAACCGTGTTAATTAATATGATATCAATTCCCAAAACCAAATAAAAAACTGAAACTAATTATACAACCACCTAATTAACCGCGTTAACTAATATAACCGTGTTAATTAATATGGGTACCAATTCTCTAGAACCAAATACAAAATTGAAATTAATTATACAACCCCTTAATATAACCGTGTTAATTAATATGGCCGGGTACCAATTCTCAAAACCAAATAAAAAAAATGAAATTAATTATACAACCACCTAATTAATTAACTGTGTTAATTAATATAACCGTGTTAATTAATATGGGTACCAAATTCTCAAAACCTAATAAAAAACTTAATTACAAAATACCAAAAACAATTAATCATCAATTTTGTAGAACCAACCACCTTATAAAAGAAACCAGCCTAGGCAATTCTTCCAATTCATTTCATTCTTCCATAAATTTTTTGTATTCTCCATAAACTTCTCGAAAATTACAGTTGCCTTCCACCTCATTTTTTCCTCTTAAATCCCTTTCACTTTCTTTTCATTCATCGTCCATCTTTCAACCTGTAAAACAATTTCTATAAAAGTGTTCAATATTTTCAACAAATTCTTTTCAATTTCACAAATGGCGATGACAAATCATGTAACGTTTAATTATACTCAATAATTGATTAAAGTCGGGTTCTCAACAAATTCTTCAAATTGTTTTAACTTATTATACTCAATAACTGATTAAAGTCGGGTTGTAATAATTTTGTTTTATTCCAGAATAACGTATTTAGATTGCTTAATTTTAATAATTTAATTAATTTTTAAATCATAAGTATTTATTAAACCATTTATTTCGGTTATTTAACTAAAATCTCTTTTATTAGAAAGTCATAACTTCCCATTTTTTAATTATATTTTTCTTTGTTTCAAGTTATATGTCAAACGGTTCTTATATATCTTATTATATATAAACTTTTTATTTTTTATTTTTATTAAAGCTTTTACCACCACTTCGGTTATTAATATATTTAACAACTTAATTGTTCTTTATCTACAAAAGTTAAAATTAAGCAATCCCGTGAATTTTCACGGGTATTACACTAATTTTAATTAAAGTAAAATACATTTGTTCCATACACTTTCCTTCTAAATCTCTAATAACCAATTGTTTAACTAGTACCCCTCCATTCTTTTTATATCACCCAACTTTTGTTTTGACACTATTCACATTCGACTATTCAACGTCGGTTTTCTCTCAATCCGTTCACGGATATATATTCATGTGAGATCTTTTTTGGATTGTCTTGATAAGAGGATTAAGAATATCAAACTTTTATAATTTTTAGTAGTATGTAGCTAAAGATATAATCAAAACAAAATGGACATCGGCAAACGTGAATAATGAGATGGGGTGATATAAAAAGAATGGAGGGAGTATGTGCTAGTAATATTTTGCAAGGTCATTTTATATTAATGTCGCTTGATACACACAAATTTGCACAAAATCTCACAATCTCTACTTCTTCCTTTCATATTACAAATGTCTTACTTGTGATGGATATTCACAAACTTAATACGGATATTTTTCTCTCGTAATAAAGTAAGTCGAAAGACAAGTAGGGAAAAAATAAAGCACATATAAATATTGTCACTTGCATATTACGAGAGGGGTACTATCCGTCCTCACTTTGTGATGAATAGTCCCTCTTCAAAGAGTATTGGTGTTCATACTATGTTGTTCATTTAATGGTAACTATAATTATAATTATATAACTACGGAGTACTACAGTATATAACTACGTCACAGATAAGCCAGTATTAAGTAATATCAATAAATGGATTATTTAACACATTGTATACATTTGATAGTACAAATTTTGAACTTTATAATAATGATTTGTACTTATATGTACATTCTAAAAGCTTTATTGAAAAGAATTTAAACATCTTTATAAAGAAATTAATTCAAATATTATACTGAAACTTCAAAATAATATATATAAATTCAATAAGATTCTAATTGAACACTTCAAATATTAAAATCTAAGTCAAAATTTTTGAAAGCTCAAAAAATCGCATACACGCTCAATTAAATTTATATGTACGAGATTTCGATTTATATATAAATCTGGAGATATAGTGTTATTTGTAAAGCAAAACTAATGAACACCTTTATTTACACAAATTCTCCTTTAAGAAGTAAAAAAGTGACCAAATTTTGATAAATAACTATCACTTTTTAGGATTAAAAAAAAAAATTTTTCGAAGTGATCACTAGATAGTTACCGTGTTTTTTATCAAAAAATAATCCTATTTTAAAAAACACACCCTACTTTATTTTAGTAAATTTTGCTTGCGACGGGTCACTATTTGGGACGGATATTTTGTGAGATAAAATGGATATAAAATGAGTAGTAGAAAAAGGGGATCACAAAAATAGTGTTGGAGAGTGAGAAAAAATGGGTATTTTGTGTGAGAAAACGGTATCCATCACAAACTTACGACGGATAGTGCCGTTGCAAATAAAAATTTGTGACTTTAGTTATATTTGAAAATGTGCAAGTGGAGAGAGTAAGCAATGTTTGGTTTATTGTTTAATAAAATTAAATAATGTTTGTTGGTTTCCAGATTGAAGGGTACCACTCCTTACCTCTCCTCTTAGTCCTCTACTGTTATTAGTACTGTATATATGTAGTAGTAGTTGGTAACTGCAGCAGTCTATAATTAATACTCAATGCAAATTAATTAATGACTTTTTTCTCCTCCTTCTTCTTTTACTCTTTCCCCAAACAAATCCTCATTTCCCAATACTTTACAACAATTAATCATCACAATTCACAACTTGCCTTCTATTAATCATCCAAATATATTCTACTACTAGTACTAAAATAATACCGTAATTATTGCGTAAAACGGTCTCTATCTTTCTATAAAAATTATTCTTTTAAATAATTTTCTTATAAAACGATGATCCTATCACCGTGTTAAACCGTCTTATTTCAGAATACAAGAAATAATAAAATAATAGAGTACTAGAGAGAGAAGGGGATTGGAGGGTAAGGTGTTAAGGAAGAGGGGACATGCTCAATTTCAACACAACACAACAGTTGTGACTTGTGTATTCTTTCCTTCTTCAAATCCCAAAGGTGAATCAATACTTTATCTCTCTAAAACTAAACTTATTTATTCAATATATAATATATATTTATATATATTCATGCTTATCTTCTTTTCTTTATTTATTTTCCATTTATGGTTTCTTTTACTTTTTAGTTTTTACTATTTCTGTCTGCTATTTTTTTAAAAATAATTATGGGTTTTTCAAGTTTTGTACCTCTCTATTTATATTTATGTTAATATTATGTTATATTATGTTATGTTTGTGTATACATGTGGCGGAGCGAGGATTTTCCGTTAAGGGAACTACTAATCAATTAAGGTATATACTAGGAAATAAAATCGATTTTTTTTTTCGCCTCTGCTAGCCACCCCTAGCTGAACCAAGTGGTCATTTTGGTGAAATGAAATGAAATGATTTTTATTAGTGAATGTTTTTTGTTGGTTAGTCAGTTTGGGTATGATAAGAAGCATAGGAATGTTATGTTTGGTTGTTTTTGTTGCTGTTTGTGGTATTGTACTATTAATAGGTTACTTCTTTTTTTAGAAATTCCCAAATTTGGTATTGAATCTTGTTTCTTTTTCTGCTGAATGTATTTTTTTTTTGTGTCTTTTGGGGTTCATCAACATTTCATCCCAAGTCTTGGGGTTGGGTTCATGGGTTGGTGGGTGTTAATGAGGTATTGGTCAAATGTCAACCACCTTGCTATTTTTTTTTTCCACAAGGGCAATTATGATGTTGTCGGATTTTGAACCCAGGTCATGAGTACCACGTCTTGATGACCTTACTGAAATACCGGACATTCACTTGACTCTCCTTCCTTTCGGAGTCCTTTTGCAGTTTCTTATGTGGGTGGTGTTCTGTTTGTACACATATTCTTCTTTGGAAAATTAGTTTCTTTGCTTCTTCCAACCAGCAAAGAAGCTATATCAACAAACAAGACTTGGTAATTAAATAATTGGGTCGACTAATATATGTCGCTTTATTGCAGCCATAATTCTGAGGAAGGAAAAAAAATGAAGAATAGTAAAGAATTTCACAAAAAAAGTGCTAAGACTCAAATTAGACAAAAAAAAGAGTCAAACTCCATAATTCACATGAATCCTTTCATTTCATTGTCTTATGCCTAATGTCAGTCATATTTCTTCAATCCATATTACTCTTAGTGTCACATGTATATGTAAGTTTGGAGACGCGTTTTTGTGCATCTGTGCTTTGGTGCAGGCTTGCAGCCCTGTAGATAAGTATGATTGGTTTATGTACTGATGCTACAAATTGCTTGTTTAATATGGTGCAGATAAACTTCTGCAACACCTGGGAAAGGAGCTTTTAGTAAGGCCTTAACGAGTTTCTACCCCGTCAAGGGGTAATCCACCAGTCAAAGATTTGTGCAACATCTTGGCTCACTAGTAATAATCTACTGTTAAGGTTAAACCAGTTTTGGTCATGTCCCACTTGTATACAAATCATCCCCAATGGTGGAATTCGAGTGATCAGAACATGTCTGAATCTCTGTCAAAGGGCTTGAGCTTGAAAGTGGATTCTCCACCCCATTTGCACCGCAACGCGATGCCTTTGGGCTTTCACTTACATGGTCAGGACTCGTCTTCAAGTCAATCCACTCAATCAAACCCTGATTTGACTGCTGCAGCAGGGACCCATTCTCAGGATCTATGCCTGTCATCGGATTCTGGTATTTCATTTCTTCTCACTTAACTGTGATGACAATTGAATGATAGTATATAAATGCTCTCATTAGTATGATATAATCTATTTTGCCCGCCATGTTTTCCTTTTAGCCCGATTTACGTTTAGAATTTCCCTTCACTAGAAAAAAAATGAGTGGACTACCTGAATTCACTTTAATGGAAAAACATACGAAGGAAGATATGGGCTAAACACTCACGATCACGATCACGATCACATAGGAGTGCTTTTGCGGCTTATTACCTAAATGGAAATGAAGTGATTTGATTCGAGCTTCCCAATGAAAATGAACAAAGGGATTACAACATTATGCCAATATTGATGCGTGATATTTTCAGTATTTGTTTTCTGTCAATCTAATTTGCATTTCGTCTCATTTGTAGGACAGGAAGTCAGTGGTGGAAATAATTTAGGCGGAATGAATCCAGTTTACGTGATGGGCCATCCTGGCACTGCCTGTAATACTGCTCATACTAATTATGGCGTTACAACAGTAAGCATTGTCTTTCTTCCTATACTAACATATTGAGTAACGGAGAAGTCGAGATATAAAAAATATACGTAGTAATTATAGTTGGACATAGTACGAGACTGTCGTCCATGTCACATGTGGTTGCTTAATCTGTTATCCTAATCAAGATGCTGTGTTTTTGGCAGGCATGCATGCCTCATCATGGCGGCGATCCCTACTTCAACGGATATTTGCCTGCTTATGGATCGACTCCTCTTGTATGTCTTCACAAACTGCCTGAATTGCATGTTTAGTTTTACTATTCGATGCCTGGCTTGAGAATGTTATGTTTTGCTACTCTTAACTGCTCCGCAAAATCACTACTAGAAGTCTAGAAGTATCCAGCATAGGTCAGACCTAGGTCTCATCTATGGACTATGCTTATAAGTTTCTCTTGATATAATTATAGATTTATAGTACCTTCTTCGAGCTTGATGCTATTCTGTAAACATTAGAGGTTGTTGTAATTTGTAACGGTATTATTTACATTTATGGCATATTAATCGAGATTAATCTCCAAAGATCATTTTCAAGATCCCTCTGATCCATTCGACGTATTTGAGATCCTGCTTTCCATGTCCCACTTATGTGAGATGAATTTGGAAATATGGATGGTTTGGTGTGAATGGGTGGGCTAATCTTCGGATGATATATATCCAACACAATTACTTCTAGACCGTTCGACTGAAAAAAAAAAGCAGCTATAAACTGTGTCATTGTGCAGGCCATCACGGATGCTGCAATTTAATAGCACAGGCCTTGGGGCCTTGGAATCTGTTATTACTATATGAAGAGTACTACATCAAATGGCTATACAACTGTCTTGTATATAGCTATATTTTACTCCTTCCCCTTGAGCGGAAGCTCCCTGAAGGCTGGAACCGTGTTACGGTATTTTACTATTTTCTTGTTATTACACCAGTTTCAAAGTCAGATGATGGGGGTAACCAATGCAAGAGTACCATTACCTCTTGATATCTCTGAAGATGAACCCATTTACGTCAATGCTAAACAATACCATGGAATCCTGAGAAGGCGGCAGTCACGAGCAAAGCTAGAGGCCCAAAATAAGCTTATCAAAGCTCGGAAGGTTCGTTCTTTTTCTTGCTTTGCTTCTTCCAGTAACGTTTAAAGACTGATTCACTTCGTCTTAGAGATAATTCACTTGCCCCATGCATCTCATTATTGTTAACACCATCGTAGTATTAAATACCGGCCGTTGTGAATCAATTATAGCAACCTAGTCATGGTCATTGCACTATTAACGCGGCCTATATATGCTTCCGGGGTGGGGTAACTTTGGGAACCTTAAAAAGTAGTCATGATGCATAGCAACTTATATGCGACTGCCATAGGTAAGAAATCACCTCATGAAGACATTAACCCTATGATTATATGAAGAATACATAAAGACTTAGATAATCGATGAAGAAATGCCGTGATGATCTCACATGAAAGAATGCCAAAGACTTCACTTTCACTTATTGGTTTACGATAGTTCCTTATTGTTTGTGCAGCCTTATCTTCACGAGTCGAGGCACCGTCATGCTCTAAACCGAGTCAGGGGAACCGGTGGCCGGTTCCTCAGCACAAAAAAGATGCAACAATCGGACACAAACTCAGGTCAGAGCAACCACTCAAGCTCTAACGCTAACCAATTTGGGTATGACAACGTGAACCCGTTGGGGTATGAATCCTATAATCAATCACAACACATTGAAAGCGGGAGCTCAAATATGTCGAGTGGCAACAGTTTTTACCAGGCGACAGATGGCAGGTTCTTGGGAATTTCGTCAGGTGGAAGCATGCAACGGAATGGCCGGGTTTATGGATAGCATAATTTTCCAGTGGTCCGGTGAAAGCTGAGAATTGAAGCAGCTAAGCACCGGCCAGGCAACTCATCCTTGGCTTTATATAAATTATTATTATGATTATTTATGAAAAAATGGGAGTAATTTGACTAATTGTGTTTCCCTATGCTTCTATTTCTGGATTTTTGACAGACATTGATTGTAATGTTTTGACATTGTTGGTGCGTTTAATGTTTTATTGCTTTGATAATAACATCACAACTGTTTTATAAAGGTTCGACACTTGACAGCCATTTATTTTGAGAAATGTCATGTGTTATGTGTGTTTTAAGATTCGAGGACACTTCCAAATTGGCTTTTAAAATATCTGTCATCAATTATTCTACCTATTGGGTCTCAATACAAGAGGATCCACAATTCCACATCAATGGCCATCTCTAATTCCATGGCACTTTAAGAGATTGTCCCACATTGAGAATTATTAGCATTAAGTTAAGAAGAGTGTTCATGCTACCTAGCTAGAGCTAGAAAGTAGAAACTGACAAATTCGTCATTAAGTTTGAGAAGCGGTTCAATTAAAAAAAAAAGTTGATGAGCAGAGTGAATCTGAAATGAAGTGATATTTGACAAATTCGTTGTAAATGGTCTACTAATCTACTCCGAGTTGAGCACATCAATGTCAAGGAGTTGGACTTCAAAATGTTCAGCTGAATAATAATGTAATGTTAAGTGAAAAACATGATTGAAGCATTTCAAATTATAGTACAAGTTGCAGGGAGAGCAGTCACATTAGTCTTAGTATACAGTAACATAGAGAATAAATAGACACTACAAAGTACAAACTGGTACTCTTAACAAATGTAAACAACAAAAAAAAACTTTGTTTTCTAAATATAATGCGTATAAGATGCATGATTCCCAATACAACAACAATTACCCTAGTGTCTAAAAGCTTAATTACCTTACCCGAGCTCTCAAGGTAGACGCTAATAATTCAGTCTGGTGTCTACACTCTACATCACCAGCCATACTTGGCATGTGTTTCAGCTTTCGTCAGAAAACCTTTGGCACGCCGTTCTGCAAGCTCTGGTTCATTTTGCCTCATATCAAAATACAAAGAGCCAATCTGATGTTTTCGTTTGTGGAGTTTTGACGGTTTGCCCTTACTTGAGGCCGGCTGCAAAATTTGTACAACAGTGAACAGGTAAGTAGCATGTCAATTGTCAAGTTACTTGATGACAGAATTATAACAGTAAGAGCATCCACAACCGTGAAAATTTCACCAATTTTCATTCTATTTTTTTAAGCTTTTCTCTCTCCAATTTACTATCCAACTCACTTTTTCACTCATCACCCAAAAACATCAAAAAAATAACCCACATCAACAAATACTCAACTTTTCTCCTCACTCCTACTTTATCTCATACTTTAATATTAAAAAAACAAATAAATCACAAAATAAACAAGAAAGTGTGATAGGTAGGTACAAGTGGGCACCACTTTGCAATTTTCACCCATTCACATTTTGTCAACTTCTTTCCTACTTTATCATTTTTTAATATTAAACCAATTCTCACCAATTTCATGAGAAAGGGTGAGAAGACCATTGTGGATGCTCTAAGGACTTAGTTTCGATGGAGAGATTACACGAAAGGATAACAGGGAAATGGAGAGATTCATTTTTCCTCCACCAAGCAAACTAAATCCTATCCAACATAAGAAATATTTAAACAGAAAACTCACCTACTTCATTCCCCTCCCCACCCCCTCTCCTTTCCTTCCTACACGTTTCCAACCTAGCCCCAAGTCTTGTATGAGACCTATCCAAATAATAATCTATTTCTCATTTAATTATATGGACAGCGGATTGGTTTCACACATGTGAAACCATTTCGTATAAGTTTTCAGTATCAGGATCCAGGGAAGTAAAAAAGATGAAACATCCATTGCGACTCCACTTTTGGCAGGGCCTAGGCACTTACGACTACAGGAGTTTATGATGTTAGATAATGCAGTGCAAATACTAAATATATACACAAATAAATCACGACACATAACAGACAAGCTAGTATCACATATTCACATCACACCAGACAAACTAGTATCACATATTCACATCACTAATCAGCCCAATTGTTTGGTAGAATATGGCTCTTAAGGGAAACAAGGAAACACTCGTACAAGTTTTTGTTATCATTCAATCTCTGATTTTTTTTTATTGCTATGGCAGGTAAACTCCTTTCCTTATATGTAAACTGAACTTGTTAGAACTTGAAAACCAAGAGGCTGGATAGGGAAATAGAAAAAACGATTCTGAGGAAAATCCATGAAGTAAACCATCGCAAAAATATACTCCCGACTCCTGAACATAAGCATGGTGGCTTGGCAATGCTTCAAGGGAGCTCCTACTAACATCAGAAGCTATGCCCCCATTGTTAGACAGTGCGCTCCTCTACAGTTCAGATGAGTTGGATTGGCACATAGTATCAAATACCGGTTATGATCGTGATACCAGTTGTTGTGAACTATTTTAATAATCTCGTTATCTCACTAAATGAGGCCATATCCCACAAATATGGTATCCGTGATTCTCAAAACCTTCACAAAATGGTTGCATTACGGTGGAGCAGTTAATTTAATATCCTTTAGAGGTATCCGACACGAATGCTTGTCTATTGTCTAAGCACCGGACTCCGCTATTTTTATGAATAATATGCATATATCCAAGTGTCACATCATCCATGTCAAGTGTTGAGGATACCGGTATTCGAGAGAATAAGAGTTGGGTAACACAGTGAGTCAGCATAAGAACAAATGCAACTATAAATTGGCCAGGTTGAAAAAAAGGGGTTTTCTATGTGGTACCCTTGCATTTTTTCGAATTCTACGAGGTATCCCTCGTTTTTTAAAACCGTCACTGGTACACACCTAAATTTAGTAAATAGTTCTTAGAATACAAAATCACACAAAATAGAGTTTTTAAACAATAAATTTTGTGAAGGAAATGTGTTTGCGATCGTGTAAAAGATATTTAAGTTAATGATATGACAAATTATTGGTAAAAGATGAACAAAAAGTGCATAAAATGAACATTTGAATGAGGCGGATTAGAGCATTTTGAGTATTTCAAGAGCTTTTCATTAACTTCTGGGGTACTAGTGATATATTGAAAACCAAGGGGATCACTTCAAATTTTAAAAAAAACACAAGGGTACCATGTAGAAAACCACCCAAAAAAATGGGATATTCTACACCGTACCCCTGAGTTTTTCGGTTTTCTATATTGTACCCATCTTTTTTTTATTCTACATTGTACCCCAAACTTCTTACTTATTTCTCCATCATGACCTAGCTTTTTATTTTGAGGCGATTCCATATTTAACAAGATGCAGCCGCAACATGTGACCGAAACCAAGATTTTAATACTATGCCCTTACGGAATCACCTCAAAATAAAAAAAAAAACTATGCAAAATGGTCATATCTAGGTGTCTTATTTTTTTGCCATGCTTGAGGAAAAATCTGTTGTGAAAATCAAATCAAGGCATGAACAACATTACCCCCACCTTTGCCACCCATGCCTAGTTTGCCGATTGCTATCCAGATTCACTACCTACTTCATTCTCCTATTTTTTTCTCCCATCTTTCCACATCATCTTTATTTCGCTCCTCTCCCACGCCCAATGTCGTTGAAGGTTGAATAGGAATGGGGAAAGGAGTTGGCAGTGGCAGAATAACGGTTGGTGGTTGTTGGAGAAGGTGGAGATGTTAAATCTAAGTTTATTCGGTGTTGGTTAGGTTGGAGACGTTTGATTGTGATTTGTGAAGAAAGGTGGAGTGATATGGTCCAAGCGACTGGTGTTTTGGCAAGGATGGTAGTTGATGACAGATTGACTGGTGGTGTGCTGAGGTTTGGGTGGCTGTGAAGATGCAAATACATATTTAGTAATGAATGTTTGGATGATGTTGGTTGGGATGAGTCTCTTCACTTGTGAGCTAGTGACTGCCAGTATGCAATGGAGAAAGCGATCGAGAGACTGTTGGTGGTGTGGTGAGCTCGACAGTGGCTGGTTAGTGGTGCTCTGAAGTCTGGATGGATGTTATGTGGCGGGGACTTGGAGAGAGAAAAGAGAGTTGGATAGTTGGATACACAACCTACAGAGTGGGATAGCCTAATAACAAAAAACATAAGTTATTGACTGAGAACTTAGTTTTGAATGGCGAGTAGCGCCATGGTGACGAGGCAAAGGCGTGCTGTTTCTACAAACAAACTTGTATTTTCCATAATAAAATTTCATGCAGCAATTCCCCCTTATTGGATTACAAATAGGGATACAATGTAGAGAATGATTAATAGGGATATTGGGGAAAAGGAACGGCATAATAAAAGAACCAGAACAAAAAAATATAAAATAAGCATTAGTAGTGGGACTTTTTAGTTGTGTCGTAAGTAGAAAGAGGCAGCGCCTCACCATGCCTTTCACTTACACATGCCTGAGGCTCATTTTTTAAAACATAGACTAAGGGGTTGTTTGGATGGAGGGATTTGGAGGGTAAGGAGAGGGAGGGAGAGTAGGGGATAGCAAATAACAGTGGAGGGAAATGAACGCGGGGTATTTGAGGGGATAATTTTTCCCTCCAAGGCAAATTAAAATCTTTCCACCATGAGGGGAATTGTATCCAAACATACACAACCTTCCCGCTCCCCTTCCATTCCCTCCCTCCTTACCTCCCTTTCCCTTCCTCCTCCATACCTCCCTTCCTCTTCATCCTCCTTACCTCCCTTTCCCTCTATTTTTGGTATATAAACAGGGCCTAAGACTGGGGAACTAGTACTACTGGAAATAGACTATTGTTAGCCAAAGTAAGTCACACAAAGTTCAACCAAAAGTATTTTGGGAGGCAGAGTTTATAAAATGGAGTTTTATATGACCTACGAATCCTCGATGAACTCCAAAGTGTTAATAACGATTCCAGAATTTCCCTAAAAAAAGAACTTATGGATGAAAGAGAAAGAAACACAAAGGAGCTCATAAACAACGCCGGGAGCAGTTTCACACCATCTCTACACACAATTCATTGGCCAAGCTACAGTTGTCTAACAGTGAGTGGGGTCAACATTATGACAGAACAAAGAGATGTCTCAAAAGATCATAACAGTTACCTTAGATCCAACTATACAAATTGGGCAGCTCAGCAGCAACAAATGCAACACCAACATAACACAATCAAATCATTGCTACAAATGCAAGAATATTTCAATCACCGAAATCAAAAACAAAATCTCATGAAATTGATGACAGAAGCATTCAACAAATTCTACAGTACCATCAAAAACAAAGCAGCAGCAGTAGTAGTACCTGATAAGAAGGTCCATAGGTCATGCCAGTAAGCTTAGACTTATCCTCGGTCGGCCGATTCTTCATCAATTCATCCTGCTTAACCTCCACAATCTTAGGTGGCAATTGATCCTTCCTTCTCCTCCCACCACCCATACCAACAAAACTATCAACCCCACTTGACACAACACTACCACCACCATTATTATCACTCCAGGCACTATTTCCGCCATCGTAATATTGCGTTTGCTGCTGCCCATAGCCCTCATACCCACCATTACCCTCGAAATTGGCATATCCATTAGTATGATCATAAGTATACAAATGAGACCCATCATCCACATTTTGCTGAATTCCCACCTCCGGCACCGGATCCGGAGTTGGGATCGGGGTAGGAGTAGGGGCAGGGGTTGGGGTTGGGGCCGGAGCGGTGTCGATAATAGAGCGACGGGCACCGGGGGCAGCCCCTAAAGAGGAAATAGCGGAGTTTTTGGGGGCGGGGATTGAAGAAAGGAAGGATTTGACGGAAGTGTCATGACTTAACTGTCTTCGCTTCTTTCTCTCTTTTTCTTCTTTGATTTCTTCGTCTTCATCGTCATCGTCGTCGTCGGGGAGGGAATTGAATTGGGGAGGGTGGAATTGAACAACCTTTTTAGGGTTAGGGTTAGGTTTAGGGTTAGGGTTTGGGAGAGAAATGGGGGTAATTTGGGAAGAAGGGGGAGGGAGGATGGAGAATAAGGAAGAGGGTTTGGAAGAAGAAGATGAAGATGAAGAGGAAGAAAGGGGATTGGGGAGAGATGAGAAGAGGGAAGAAGTGGGTTTGGAAGACGGTGGTTGTTGCGATGGTTTGATGGGTGGTTGTTGTGGTGGTGGGTGGTCGTCGTGTTCGTCGTCGGAGGAAGAAGCGTAGGTGGCGAATAGAGAGTCCATTCAAAGAATTTGATAATTCGGATGATCGTTTTTTAAGACTCGTGGTGGTGATGATAACTAGCTAATTAGTAACCCTCGGTATTTTATTTAATTTTTTTAAGAAAAAGAACAATTCATTATACCGCACATATATCTACGAAGAATAGATATAACTAGGTTATAACCCGTGAACTTCACGGGTCTGCTTTTATTAATTTAAATTAATATTGTGAATAATTAAAAGATAAAGAAATCAATTATTTTAAAACTTTAATAATATGAAATTAATATTGTTAATAATTAAAAGATAAAGAAATTAATTATTTTAGAATTTCAAAATATGAAAATAATATAAAGATAAAGAAATTGATTATTTTAGTATTTTAATAATATGAAATTAATATTGTTAATAATATTAATCTAAAATATAAATACTATTAGTTTAAAAATTACGTAGCGTTATTTTAAAAATCGTGTAGATTATAACTAAAATACGGTCGCATAAATTAAGACGCATACATTGATAAAAGTTAAAAAACAAAAAACAAAAATGAAAAAATAATATTAAACAACTTTATTATTTCAATGTCGGTGGATTGTTGCCCCCAAATAGAACCCATCTTCATCAAGGTTGTGTTTTTACCAATCTCAGATTTTAGTTTTCCTCACATAAAGTCAATAACTTCTCTCACACTCACTGATTAATCCCTAAAACATCAAACATCAAAATGTTCGAAACTCTAATCCCGTCACCGATAAATAACCGACGATATCAAATCATCATTATTCATATCTTCTTGTGAACTGTTCCAGAGAAGGCTAAATCAAATGAGATGTCGACGATATTAGATATGTATTTATTCATATCTCATTTCCAATGACATCTGCGTGAGTTTAAAAAGTTTGTGGTTAGTTTAATAAGTTATATAATAAATAAACATTTTATAATGATTTGTTAGATGTACCTATGTAATGTTCATCAGATATTGTTTCTGATAGAATGTCACGAAAGTCCACAAACTTGAATCCATATTGTGGGATGGGTAGATCCTGAACTTCTTTAACCATTGTTGGATATGAAAAGTAGATGCGTAGTTCAGCAGAAGTTGCAATTTCAGCGCCCTTATTTGCTTCCACAGTGAATCTTGATAATTTGTATAAATGTCCCTCGTTGATAGAGTATCATCTTTGTTATAGAAACTTTTTCTCTCCCAAAGTTGTACAACCCGTACCACAATTTCTGCAGTAAGGATCTCCGAAGTCAAGTGACGTATGACAACAGGGGTGCAATTCAAAGCCATAACACAATTTTGGTTGCTTAAGGTATTTCTTAATATTAGTTAATGGTGAATGAAGAGAGAATTTTTATCATATATATAATTATCTTAATAGTAGTTAACGATGAGAGATTTTTTACACTAACAGAATGTTTATTATTTTATTAATTATCATTATTATATGCAGAAGACCATATGCAAAAGGAAATAAGAGGGAAGTGCTGTGTTGACTGAAGAATAATGATGATTTGATTTGACACACCAGAATTTTATATTTTATTATTATAATTATTCTTATTATTTTATTATCAATTTGATTTCATTTGCTTTCTAAAAGTTGTCCGTGAAGTTCACGGTTTTCTATTTATGGAGTGAAATCTTGTGATTCCATAGATTTAGGCCGTGAAATCTTGGAATTTATGGCGTATTCTAGAATATACCATATCTTGTATACCATATACCATATCTTGAATGTTATTGGACGTTAATTGAAATGGAATTAATTTGAGTCAAAGTAAAATGGAATATATGGAATGAAATCTTGTTAGAGAATTTTTTTGTCATATATGGCGTATCTTTTTTCTGATTCAAGATTGGTAACTCTAGGATTTAGGCCGTGCTACGGAATTAATCTTCAGCCAAAACTGTCATTATTTATTGTTTCAATATATGGAATGAAATCTTGTGATTCCATAGATTTAGGCCGTGAAATCTTGGAATAGTTATTATATCATATCTTGAATGTTATTGGATAATAACTCTAGGTTGAATCTAATTGGACAATAGCTCTAGGATGCTTTACAACGCGACACGTAGGACAAAGCTTTTTTCTAGTGATGCCACGTCAGCAGCTGACTTTTGCATTAGATAAATATATGATTGAAAAAGAATATAATGAAATCGAAGAAAAATAATTTTCTTATAAACGAAGGATCTCAAAACAGTTTATGTCCTATTATCGCTATCTTTAGGTAATTTTTGAAAATTGGTTCAATCTCTACTCCGAGACCTACGTCCAACCGTTATTTTATTGCTTGTTTAGGAATTTTTTCAAACAACTAAACTTTTACGTTGAAAACAACTCGCCAATCTACAACGATTGCACTCTAACTTAAAATAACTCTAACTTAAGAAATTGCTCAAACTCAAAGCTATTCCGCTTCAAGAGTTCATAAGGTTTTATCTCTTTGCCTTACAGAATCAGAATCTCAATGGTTCACTTGAGAAAATAGAGATTATAATTAAGATCTAAACACGAAAATCATGGAACAAACTCATTATGTCACAGTGCAGCTTATTGATACATGTAGATTTTAAAACCTTTTAAAAACGTTGAAGACTTTGAACTTAGAAACGATTTTGCAAAAACTTTAAAGATGAACTTGAATGCTTAAGAATTTTTTGCAGAATTCTCTCAATAAATGTTTGAAAGTCTTAGCATTTAATGAGCAACAAAAGTTTCTTTTATAGTGCTCAAACCATGTAATAGGTTTACCCAAAACATGATTATTACACTATCTTTTCCTTTTGTCCATTAGTTATTGATTATTATATTTGAAAATGCAAAAGTTGTGTTTAGTTTTTATAGACTCAATGCAAAGTAAATCTGATTTGATAATAAGATATATCTTGCAAATCTTCATGTGGAACTCACAAATTTTTATGAAAATAAAAAATTACAAGATTACAATTTTTTTGCAAAAAATACTCCTGGGCTAAAATGGGTTATAATCTTTTTGTGCAAGCTTCGAGGAGGACTCTTTTTATATTTCTGATTTGATGAAATACCTTTCTGGAAAAACGAAGAAGACCACGTTGCAAAATTTTCGAAATAATTTATTGGTGAAATACTCCATACGTTATCAGATGCAACAGTGTAGTGAACTGTTGCATGGTTAAGCTGAAACTTGATTCTAATGTGAGTGTTACACATACTCTTACAACTTTGACTAAGGCTAATAGGGTGATTGTTCTTGACTTGTATTGTCCTTTATTGATCACGTTTGAAACGCCATGGATGTCGCCTTGATTTGCCTTGGTTACCAATCTACTTGTTTTGCTTCAATCATTAAGCACAATACTAAGAGCAAACAATTAAGTTATACAAGGACTTGTCTTCATCAATCTAAGTGTTCCAACAAATTCCCCCTTTGATGATGACAAGTCTAAAACATGTGTAATATTCCCCCCTAAGCCCATGGTCGATTGGTGTGATAGTCATACAACATTATCCAATTAATCATGATCAAGAGGTGTATTGGTCAATATGCCTAGTCTAGGTAGTTCATTCCAATCAACAAGCTAAAACATAGCCCACGGTGAACGTTGGCCTAAGAGTTACGAAATCACACATAAGCATAATTAGATAAACTACAACTTCCCCCTCTTGACATCATCAAGGGGAACCAAAGTATCTGTTGCAAAAGTTCGACAAAATATTGTTCAAGAACACATAGCAAAACCAGCAAAACATAACAAACACAACAAAAGTGATAGTCCTTTAACCAATATTTTAAGCCACGAGAATGGTAATTTAGGAAGGGTTGATTTAGGGAGCAAAGCGTTAAAGGAGATCTTCATTCATGGTCTTGAGTTCAGCGATGGCTTCCTTGAGGTGAGCATTATCCTTGACCAGCTGCCCACAATTTCAATGGGCTGATTAAGCTTGCCCATGACATCCCCCTGATCAACAGACTGCCCCACGGTTGCATGACCAGAACTCTATTTTTCTTTTCCAGTTTTCCGTCCCTCACTTCCATACTCATTCTACAAAACAACCCTGATGTCATCTCATCACTCAGCTTCTCTACTGCTGGACTGCCCTTCATAACCATCTTCTCTTTTGCAAAGATTATGGAGAGCCGCATTCCATAGGGAACCACGACATTTTTGTCAAAATTACCGTTATGAAATTCAGTGGCCATCTTATGTATGCGATAGAACATTAGGGGCGGAAGGTTGATGGGTTTATGTTTAACAAGATGGTGGATTAAGAGCATGTCTAAAAGAGAGCATCTCCCACGGCTATTGTTGCTGGGCATAAGTGTGGGAAAATATTTGTATATGTCCCAATACTTTATATGCAAGATTATAACGAATTTATAAAGTATGATTTAATGTCATAAATGAAGAACAAGATACAAGGTTTGGGAACAAGAATTAACCCTTTGTCCTTGCAAAGGGCTAAGATCAGATATCAAATCAGATATCCTCCTAATCGTTGCACCCAAGATGTTCCAAGAAATACCCTTTCCTGAGCTAGAAACTGCAAAATTACCGTTAATTTTGTGAATGATGAAAATAGAGAGAGAGAGAAGGGAGATCACAGTTTGTATGTGTAACTCGTGAGTCTAGGGAGGTGTGCCGTGAGGTTATTTATAGGAGGGTGGTATACGATAGTTAATATATCTCTTAACCACCTACCATAGTTTAGATAGGATTCCCAAATCAGTATTTGAGTCTACCTAAACTACTACCCAAACATGTAAAAAACTTTATCTAATTGGCAAACCCAACTGACCGGAATTCTCCTCCAATTTGACAGAAATTCTTATCTGCTTCGGTTGTTTAACCGATTTTATAACTGCTTAAAAGTCGGTTATTATCCTCTCTTGTGTATAACATTTATCATATAAATATCTTATATTTATAATTTAACAATTAAATATAACCTTTTATATTTAACTGAATCATTTAATCCTTATTAAATGATTTCATTACACACTTATTAAATATAACATTTTATATTTAATTACGAATTTAACATTTTAATTCACGTCAGCTAATATTATTTAATTAGTATTAAATAACTGTTTCATCATTACATTGACTAACCGTTTACTCGTATAGGGTATCAATATGATTACATTTTCATCTAATCATATCTCTCAGATTCCATCCTTTAGGTGTGACTGATGTATGTCGTTGTAGACACCAAAAATAAACCTAATAAACAACTAACAGAAGCTAGCGGTAAATAGGGTTGATCCCACAGGGAGGCTAATTGTCATCTGTTGGTCTTTAACTGTCGGTCACAAAACTGGGGGTTTTAAATTGGTTTTAACTAAACTACAAGACAAAAGAGATAAGAGAAAAAGGACAAGAAAATAACAAAGACGAGATGGATAAGAAATAATTCAGAGATAGGGAATATGCTAGGAATTCGGGTCACTGTGTCATCTGCATTATCGGTATAAACTAGGTCGGTCAGTTTATTCGTAGGAAGAGTTAGGTTATTACAGTCACGTCTCTAACCCAACTATACCTTCTGGTCTTAAGTCGCCCTAAGGTCATTTCTGTTTGACTTCCGCCCTCACAAAAACTAGTTATTATTATTAAGCAAGCTTTACCCTTCCAACCTTCCGGTCTAGGTCGGGGTTTAACTAAACGAATGGTCTCCTGCGTGCACTCATTCAACCAAACAAAATACAAATTGCTTAACAACAATTCCTACCGCAAAACTATCCATCTCGGTTATAACCTGTAACAACCCGACCCGCCACCGTCGTAACACAAACCCAATAAGATGAGTGTGCACTTTTGGGCCCGTTATTTGTCCCCACTTAAGCCCAAAAGCACAAGGCCTTGTTATTAAGTGGTGGGTGGAAGTTATTATAAACATATCACAAGCCTCACATTCTACCGATGTGGGACAACTTTTTCTCTAATACTCTTGGGGTGTTACAAACTCCCCCACTTTAAGAACACACCGTCCTCGTTGTGCCTCAAACTTGACCACAACCAGAGCCAGAATCCTCCCCGCTAGGTGTGTGACCCGGGTACTCCCGACCACAGGCTCACCACACGGTCGCAGGGTCGCTCTGATACCATTTGTAACAACCCGACCCGCCACCGTCGTAACACAAACCCAATAAGATGAGTGTGCACTTTTGGGCCCGTTATTTGTCCTCACTTAAGCCCAAAAGCACAAGGCCTTGTTATTAAGTGGTGGGTGGAAGTTATTATAAACATATCACAAGCCTCACATTCTACCGATGTGGGACAACTTTTTCTCTAATACTCTTGGGGTGTTACATAACCTGTCATGCATATGACACAGTTTTCCTTATCCCAACATATAAACAAATTAGCTACTCATAACGTAATTATAAACGAATACAAATACGATAATCATGCTAACAATCGACTTAGTATAAAATAGGATGAAAATAATGATAAAACAGAGATCAAGAAGGGATGTAAAATAACCGAGACTAGCAAGCATAAGGCTCGAAAACCGAGGCAATAAAACGAGAAGCAGAGGCACAGTTACCGAGATAATATACGAGTATGAAAGAAGTATGATTACGTAATTAAGAACAGAGGAATACATGGATAAGAAGAAGATCAGAAACGAGATAACACGAATCAAGAGGCACGAAAACCGAGACAAAGACGAGGAACAAGGACACGGTTTTCAAGGCAGGGAAACGAGAATAAGAGCAGTAAGGATTACTTGGATGAAAACAGAAAGAAACAACGATAAGAGAACGAGAAACAGAAGCAGAGACAACGACACAAAGAGGGACGAAAACCAGAGGACAGAGCGAGAAACATGGACACAAATACCGTGGCAAACAATGATAAGAAACAGAATGGAAAACGTGAGATGAGGACGGTAATAAACAAGAACAGAAGGATAAGATTAAGAGAGAAAGAAGGATTACAATCAGACGAAATCCGGCATAAGAACAGAATCAAACCCGAATAGAATCCTTGAAATACAAAGTAAGTAACTAGAAAAAACATTATTTTTGAGTATTTTATTTTTAGGAAAGGTGACTACTAAGGAACTGAAAAATAAGGAAAGGATGATAGGTAAGATGTAACCTAAAAATGAACTCTCAAGTGAGTTCTTATAGAGGACATGAGAGAAAACTGTCATAAACTCTCGGGAAAATGATCAGTCGCTCGATAAAGCTCTCGATCGAGAGAACGATCGAGAGAAATCCTCTTCAAAATGGTCGATCGAGAGACTCAAACTTCTCGATCGAAATCTTCACTGCAAAACTGCTCGATCGAATTAACAAGCTCTCGATCGAGACTTCTGGACCCTTAAATCTTCTCGATCGAGCATAAGACAGCTCGATCGAGGCTTTTCTCCTTGATGGGATCTTCAATTGGCCTCTAAGTAGTTGACTTTCTTCTTTTGTGGTCAATGGCATCCCTCACGCTTCTCCATGCACCAGATATTCGTCTTCATTCCTTCCATCATCTACCGAAATGCAAAACTTGAGGTAGAAAAGCTCGGTTTCCGCTACAATCCGGTTCATATCTGCAAAATAGCAATATAAACACAAAGTAGCCTATTCGGGGCATAAAGCGATAATAAATCACTCAATTGCATGGAAATGTGTGCCAAAAAGGGACTCAAAAGTCTATAAAATATGCACACATCAATGACTCTTAGGGACCAGTTGATTACCGCCATCTGTATGACAATAACGTCAAACTTTCTAAAAAGCCAATCGTTATTGATAAACGTGAATCAACTGGCTAAAATACAAAGTATACCCTGTGTTCCTTTAAGATATTTATTCGTGTTGTCGCACTAACTATGGAGTAGCTCCAACAATCTCCCACTTGTCCGTATAAGTGTATGTGCGCTAACCGATTCTCATATCCAATTAAATTTCTCCCACTCAATGTAAAACAATTTGCAAATCAGTATTCACAAAGGTCGTATTTTGCAAGCGATATGTATCAAGAGTGGTTTTCCCGACTAGAGAGTAACTCAACTGATGACGAATCATTATTCGAGCATGGACATGCATTTCAGTTACTACTCCTCGAGTGGCCCTGAGAAATATTAAAACCTGATAAGGGGTGGATATTTTCCTCAACTCGAATCTTGCAGATGTAAGCGCAGTATGAAATGACCCAAAAAAATCTGCTTAGCCCCAGTTACGGTCAGCTAGTGAGAAAGAAATCAAAGTCACCCAAAACTGCCCTTTATCTCAAGAAACAGTCAATGGTCAAAAGAATCGACTCAAGAAACACTATGGACGTCCTATCCATGACCTGGCACCGAATGTTCAGTAACATTTAGGACTCCATTGCGTCGTCACGAAAATGTCCTACGAGTTATCCTTATAATCTCGTATCTGTGATCGATCAGTCAACGGTTTGACTTATGGTTTATTAAACCCACCATCAATCGACGTCACAAAATAATTGCTAGAGTTATCAGCTCATGTAGGCGATTACGAACCAAAACAAATATAATGTAATTCAGTTCACTTTGTGGTGTTCAATGTTATCTGTACAATCCACATGAAAAACAAAATATAAAAACAAAATCGATGGTGTTATAAATAGTATATGAAACAGATACAATATCCATTCCACAAAAGTACTAATACAACTCAGAAACACGTTTAATTCCCATCGAAATAACGTGCCCTTCATGCTTATCATATCTTAATGGCTTAGTGAGGGGATCTGCGATGTTGCCATCTGTCGCAATCTTGTCTATCACTATCTCTTTTTGCTCCACGTGGTCTCGAATCAGGTGAGCTTTCAGCAGTACATGCCTAGATTTGTTGCTAGACTTAGGCTCTTTAGCCTGGAAGATGCCACCTATATTATCGCAATAGATGGTGATCGGGTCGTTCGAACTAGGAACTACAGTTAGTCCTTGTAAGAACTGACGCATCCATATTGCTTCCTTTGTAGCTTCCGAAGCGGCATAGTACTCGGACTCAGTTGTAGAATCTGCAATAACACTCTACTTGGAGCTTTTCCAACTGACAGCAGCGCCATTAAGAGTAAAAACGAATCCAGACGGAGATTTCGAGTCATCTCGATTCGTTTGGAATCTAGCATCTGCGTAACCATTTGCGCAAAGCCCAGTGCCTCCATCATAAGTCAATACCCAATCTTTAGTCCTCCGTAGGTACTTAAGAATGTTTTTCACAGCCATCCAGTGTGATTCACCTGGATTGCCTTGGTATCGACTTGTCATACTCAAAGCATATGCCACGTCTGGACGTGTGCACATCATGGCATACATGATCGATCCTATAGCTGACGCGTAAGGAATGCGACTCATGCGCTCGATCTCTTCCAGTGTCTTAGGTGCCTGAGTCTTACTCAAGTGCACCCCCGAGATCATCGGAAACAACCCCTTTTTGGAGTTGGTCATGCTGAATCTGTCAAGAATCTTATCTATATAAGACTCCTGACTCAGTGATAACATCCACCGCGATCTATCTCTATAGATACGGATCCCCAAGATACACTGTGCCTCACCCAGATCTTTCATCTGAAAATGGTTCTTTAACCATAATTTAACCGAAGATAAGAGAGAGATGTCATTCCTGATTAGGAGTATGTCATCGACATACAACACCAGGAAGACGATCTTGCTCCCACTTGACTTGATATATAAGCATGGTTCTTCGATCGATCGAATGAAACCGTTCTCTTTTATACTTGGTGGAAACGATGATTCCAACTCCGAGAAGCTTGCTTAAGTCCATAAATGGAACGCTTAAGCTTGCATACTTTCTTAGGATTTTTAGGATCGGTGAAACCTTCGGGTTGTACCATGTACAAGTCCTCCTCCAAATAACCGTTTAAGAAGGCGATTTTCACATCCATTTGCTAGATTTCATAATCATGAAATACGGCAATCGCTAAGATAATCCGAATGGAACGCAACATGACTATGGGTGCAAAAATCTCATCATAGTGCAACCCTTGCACTTGAGTGAAACCTGTTGCCACTAGTCGTGCCTTATAGGTGTTTGGTTGTCCCTCGATGGAACGTTTTATCTTATAAAGCCATTTGCACAGAAGAGGTCGTACCTTATTGTAGGTTACACGGTCCAACCGACCCAACTACTAAATTAGTCATACTAATTAAGTTTACAAAATTAACTCTTTAATTGTTTAGAATCTTATGCATGCAAATAGAATTGCGGAAAACTAAAGAATCAGATTCTTACAATCGGTCCAACAATGCTAAGGATGATCCTCCACGGAGCAACCAAATTAGATTGCCTCATTTACGATGCACCCAAAACTCGCCCTTAATCACCGAAGACGTACACGGACTAAGTGACGGAAATCGGTTCTCCTTAAAACCGTAAACTAATCTTATTAGTCTACTAAATGAATATTATAACTATTATAGTACGGAAAAATATTATGTAATAATATTTAAGAGAGTTTTTAATAATTTTCTTACTCTAGAAAATCATTAGAGGATTTTATATTTCTTACTCTAGAAAATATTAAGCATTAGGTAAGAATGAAAAAGTGTGAACAATTCACTTCTTATTGTGTTTTGAGAGTGTCGTGCAAGAGAGAGCATAATGAAGGGTTTGATGCTCTTTTGTCTCTTATGCTCTTAGGGTTGCATGCCTACAACTTGTGCATCAAGGCAACATGATTATGTTTCTAATAGGTCTATAATCAACTACAAGCAACCCATAATCACATAATATCACACGACACACATTATGTAAAATGGACCTTCATTTCACAAAATGTAACTTGTACAATTGTATAATATGTGACATCCTATGTGACATAAAATAATTGTATTAATTTTAAAATAAACATTTATCAAATAAACATTATTTCAAAATTAATTAAATCATATTTAACAAATTAATTTAGTAATTCATAATGATCGTCCCATTAAATGGTTATTATAATAATCGTCAATACGATATACAACGTTTGTTATAACCACGAACCTTTCTCATTCTAATTTCGATATTTCAAAAAATATCGATTGCTATTTGACAATTGATACATTTCAATTTCAAATATAAATCTTATATTAAGATTCAACCTCTGATTTCTCGATATTCAATTTTAAGGAATTCGATCAATTAGTATCGCATACAATTGATCAATATATATCAATTAAGGGGATTGTCCTATAGGTGTGACCTAAAGGGATCAACTGACCACCACCGTCATACGACAGTAATGTCAAACTCTAGTCAGCCAATCATTACCGATTAATGTTGGTCAGTTGACTATATATAATATTGGATCATCCCTTGCATATTCATATCATAAGTTTTGCCAATGATAATAATCATTGACGTGATCGCACAATTGTCGAGGACACATTTCCCAACAATCTCCCACTTGTCCTCGACAAGTGTGCGTCACCGATTCTCTTGTCCTATTACATCATCTCCCACTCAATGCAAGGTGTTTTGCAGGTCGTACTTGCATTTGATCATATCTTGAGCGGTTTCCTCGATCTGGAGATTTAACTGCTTTGACCGGAATCATCTACCATAGATATCTTCCGAGCGTGGCCACGCATTTTCAGTTAAACTTCTCCTCGAGTGGCCCTAAGATTTAAGATAACCATGATGAGGGAATGGACAATTCCTATCGTATTGTTGCCTTCGACTAACACAGTCCATCATGACCTAAAAGATGCCCATTTGACCCCTTTAACGGATGATCGTAGAGCAAAAAGCAAAGTCAATCTGAAAACTGTGTCACCTTGGGCGAACAGTCTCTAGTCTAAGAATCGACTCATGTGAATAATATAGTAGCTCTCGCCACGACCAGGCTAATTATAAAATTTCCAGAACTCTATAAGCGGTCACTAATTGCCCGACAGAGTTTCTCATGCAGTCTGCCTATGTGATCGACTAGTCATTCCAAATGACTCTATGACATTTGAACTTGTCATCAATTCCCTCACACTCTAGTCGCTTCGAGACGTCACCTCATACAAGCGACTATGGGCTATACTAAGTTAATCCAGTTCACTTATGGGGTTCAAAATTGTCTCTTACAACCCATTTGGATTTGACAAAGTATATAAATAGTGAGTTAGTAATAACTCAAACGATAAGAATGATTGTTATGTCTGAACAATCAATACGATATTGCTGCTCCATATAAACAATCTTTGATGTTCATTGACACCCATCGTTGAGGGGTGCCAAAGATAAGATTTATAAAACCTCAGCTTAAACTAGATAGGATAAGTCAAGGGTCGAACAACAAGGAGACAAGGTTAATTATGTTTGCGAATTTAGAGTTTATTACAAGTAACCAAAAAAAGGGGGGGTTGATTTAAGATTGAACTAACAACTAAAAGAGCAAAATAAACAAGAGAATTAAAATAAGGTAAAAAGGAGATTAGGAACTTTGGTTCCCCATGGTTAAAACAAGTCAATGAAAGGTAAAATAACCAAATAACACAATCCCAAGGAACAAAGAATAAACCTTTAGGTCAATATTCTACCCAATCCTTACGGTCTTAGGGTTCCTAGAAAAGCACTAAACTTTCGTTCATATGGCAATCCCAAAGTTGTTGTCAAACTAATCCTAATAATCTTTCATTCTTAAGGATTAGTTCACCAACAACAATGGGGGATTGGTAATTCAATCATTAAACTTATCAAAATCGATCAAGTCTTTACCATGGTTCCCCTAATTCATAATCACAAGAATTAGCTATGCATACTTTTAATTATGAAACTAACAATAACAAGAACTAAGAACATCAAAGGAATCAACATAATTGAAGATGACAATAAAAGGGAAAACATGTATTGAAAAACAACAATAAGATGAACAACAAGATTAAACTAAAAGGGAAAGATTAATTGTAGCAAAACTTACAACTTAATTGGAATTAAGAACAAAAAATGAAAACTTGAATAAAAATCTCTTTCTAACTATGGAGTTTTGACTAACATGGAGTGCTTGACCTAATTTTCGTGCTTAGGTCTCCTTAAATAAGTTATAATTACAAGATTAGGAGCAAAGCCCGTAATAAAAATCGCGGAAACACAGTCGCCTGGTCGGTCGACCTACTTTTTGGGTCGGTCGACCTCTTAATGACCTAATAACTTGAATGGGCTTTGCGGAAACTTCTGGGTCTGCGCTGAGGTCGGTCGACCCAATTAGTAGGTCGGTCGACCTAATGTCGGGACTACAGCGCGCGTCGATCTTAAAACAGCTGCCATTTCTTCGTTACTCATCGTAATCAAGCGATTCTTGCGGCGTTGGAAAGCTAAGAGGATAAGCTTTCACCTCCAACTAGAATCACTCTATTATCAGCTCTAGAACTCTAGATATAGCCATTTGAAACAGGCTGCAACATCGTGGATCGATTCTTTGCTTGTTAAAGCTATCTACATGCCTTGAAATATGCGCTAGGCTTCGTTCCTTCTTGTCCTTAGTCATGAAAAATCCCGAGGGCATAAATTTGGTATAAAATCATCCCTTTTCCGCATAAATCTGCAAAAGAGCATAAAAATACGAAAGTAGACAATTGTTGGGAAATAAATGCTAAAACGTAGTAAATGAGCGACAAAATGCGTGTAAAAATAGATGTGAAACATCATAAAATAGGCACGCATCAAATTCCCAAACCAAACCTTGCTTGCCCTCAAGCAAGAAATAGACTCGATCTTAACTAATGGAACGATTTCAACCTCAGAGCGAAATTTACATGTAACCAATGCCAAGTACAAAATGAGAAATTATTTAAATCATGCAAACGAGTTATGGTGTCGTCAAACTTTGCAAGACTAGAGACTATAGAGATTTTATACCATGGACTCTCGCGGTACGCTCGAGACACTCATGAAGCAAAGAGTGAGTATATGTAGAAGATAGGAAGAAGTATATTGTAAAGACACTCACCTAACTGCGACCCATGGAAACATGCCTGCAATCTAACATGAACAAGAATTCTACAACTATGTATAAACACACTCATTAAGTGACTCGGATACACGCAATTGAGGTAATGAAAGATATGTGAGGTAAAAGGTAAAAGTGGTTAAGATGTTTTTGGATTTGTGGGGTTAGTAGCCAAGCTAGTAAAACCGGTTCCCAACAACATATTTCACAACTTTTGATATTAAGAAAGTGTTCTTTTGTAGCACAACTCTCACATTAAATATAAGAAAGGACTCCCAAATATTTTGAATGAAGTACGGGAGTGATAACATATAAAAGAAAGGAATTTTTGTTGAACGAAATTTTGAATCTGATGATGACAGGTGGTCGGCCGACTCATGAATGTGGTCGGTCGACCTCTTTTCTGTACGTTTTGACTTTTTCCGTTTTCCTTTTCTTTCCTTCTTTTTCTGAATTTTTCTGTTCTTTTTCTTTTCTTTCTTTTCTCTTTTTTTTGCTCATGATAGCAAATAAACCAAAATGCCTCAAAAGTCAAACCAAAGACCACAAATACTAGCTTGGAAGGGAAGGCTAAGTATGGGATGTAGTTTTGGGGGAATAAAAAGGCAATTTTGGCTATGTAGGGCTTGTGGGTAAATAAGAGAAAAGGGATCCCAAATGCACGTATCAAGACTCACAAAACGAGATAGTAAAACAAGTATATAGTAATTCAAGTTCATGTTTATGCATATTGATGTAACATGTTCCAAGGGGAGTACTACTCACATCCTAGACAACTGGTTTGAAAATGAAACCAGGAAATAAGCTCTAAACCTTAGAATGTATAGTAGGTTGCCAAGGTATAAGTCAAGTCTCAAGATACACAGATAGTTTGACAAAAACTCGTAGATATGTAAAAGACTCTCATACTAAAACAAGTTGACAATGCAAGGTAAAGGCATAAATATGTAAGAAAGCAAAATCATCCTTGAAATACTATCGTTCCGACTCGACCTATATGCTAAAATAAACGTGCATTTTTTTGAATTTTTGAATTTTTTCTATTTTTTTTGTATTTTTCTTTTGTATATGCAAGAGAAATAAAGAAAAGCAATGCAAGACAGAAATGCAGTAAACGTGTGACAGAATGCAATGCATGTGACACGAAACCATTCCCCAAACCAACCCGCACAATGTCCCCATTGTGCATTAGCCTAAGTAAAGGTTTCACAAAATTAAAGAAAAGGTGCAATAAAAACCAAGGAAAAACTGGAAAGAACTCACTGGATTATGAAGCGCATGAGAAAAACCTCCCCAAACCAGCGTAAGCTGGGAGGTTTTGGTGGCTAGCAGTGCCACTCAAGTACCCAAGAGGGTTGCACGATTTCAAGGAAGAAACGAACAGACTGTGACGGACGGGTAGGTCGACCGACCCATATTTTGGGTCGACCGACCTTTCTGCGGACCGCAAAAATTCCAGAACGTCAGGGACTAGGTCGAACGACCCGTATTTCTGGTCGGTCGACCCCTCTGCTGCACAACGGTCTTCTTTCTTTCGTCAATCCTGCAAAAAAATCATCAAAAACGCGCCTAACAAGTGCGCGAGATCCCCGACAACGGCGCCAAAATTTGACACCCGTCGTTGAGGGGTGCCAAAGATAAGATTTATAAAACCTCAGCTTAAACTAGATAGGATAAGTCAAGGGTCGAACCACAAGAAGACAAGGTTAATTATGTTTGCGAATCTAGAGTTTATTACAAGTAACCAAAAAAAGGGGGGGTTGATTTAAGATTGAACTAACAACTAAAAGAGCAAAATAAACAAGAGAATTAAAATAAGGTAAAAAGAAGATTAGGAACTTCGGTTCCCCATGGTTAAAACAAGTCAATGAAAGGTAAAATAACCAAATAACACAATCCCAAGGAACAAAGAATAAACCTTTAGGTCAATATTCTACCCAATCCTTACGGTCTTAGGGTTCCTAGAAAAGCATTAAACTTTCGTTCATATGGCAATCCCAAAGTTGTTGTCAAACTAATCCTAATAATCTTTCAATCTTAAGGATTAGTTCACCAGTAACAATGGGGGATTGGTAATTCAATCATTAAACTTATCAAAATCGATCAAGTCTTTACTATGGTTCCCCTAATTCCTTATCACAAGAATTAGCTATGCATACTTTTAATTATGAAACTAACAATAACAAGAACTAAGAACATCAAAGGAATCAACATAATTGAAGATGACAATAAAAGGGAAAACATGTATTGAAAAACAACAATAAGATGAACAACAAGATTAAACTAAAAGGGAAAGATTAATTGTAGCAAAACTTACAACTTAATTGGAATTAAGAATAAAAGATGAAAAATTGCATAAAAATCTCTTTCTAACTATAGAGTTTTGACTAACATGGAGTGCTTGACCTAATTTTCGTGCTTAGGTCTCCTTAAATAAGTTCTAATTACAAGATTAGGAGCAAAGCCCGTAATAAAAATCGCGGAAACACAGTCGCCTGGTCGGTCGACCTACTTTTTGGGTCGGTCGACCTCTTAATGACCTAATAACTTGAATGGGCTTTGCGGAAACTTCTGGGTCTGCGCTGAGGTCGGTCGACCCAATTAGTAGGTCGGTCGACCTGATGTCGGGACTGCAGCGCGCGTCGATCTTAAAACAACTGCCATTTCTTCGTTACTCATCGTAATCAAGCGATTCTTGCGGCGTTGGAAAGCTAAGAGGATAAGCTTTCACCTCCAACTGGAATCACTCCATTATCAGCTCTAGAACTCGAGATATAGCCATTTGAAACAGGCTGCAACATCGTGGATCGATTCTTTGCTTGTTAAAGCTATCTACAGGCCTTGAAATATGCGCTAGGCTTCGTTCCTTCTTGTCCTTAGTCATGAAAAATCCCGAGGGCATAAATTTGGTATAAAATCATCCCTTTTTTGCATAATTCTGCAAAAGAGCATAAAAATACGAAAGTAGACAATTGTTGGGAAATAAATGATAAAACGTAGTAAATGAGCGACAATATGCGTGTAAAAATAGATGTGAAACATCATAAAATAGGCACGCATCATTCATACATCAATTTGTATTAATGGTTTGCAATGTGAATAAACCATTTGTTCACATCTTTTAAACCTACAAATTTAGGTTCCCTTCTGACTCATATTATTTTGAATAATATGATCTTATTCAAGTACATTTCTAGTCCTCACACTAGAATCGAGTCCCCTTATTACTTGAAGGATGTTCCCACTGTTATCTTATAACTTGTGATATGGTGTTCTTACGTACACAGTCATGTTGTACTAGAATTCATTTTGTAGTTGACCTAGTTCCGATCCATCAAAATAAGGTTTTGTTTCAACTTTTGGCATGTTAATCCAGGTCATACGAATCAATATATTCATATCTAGGAGATTCTTTATTCATAGACATGAATGATTTATCTAACCTTGTTAATCAATAGGTGATTATCATTATCATGTAATGAACTCACAATGATTGACCATCATCTTATGATATTCTTAACATATATTCATCTAGAATTGAAAACCTCTTATTCTTTACATTTAAAGAATCACCATTTACACTTAATGGTAGGTTCAATTTTCCTAATAACTTTTCTCCCACTGAATTTCGTATCACTATCTCTGTAGTTTAGTAACTCCCACTATTCCCTTGAAAACATTAGAACATAAATTCTCCTCTATATTCCTTTGGAACAAGAAATACTATTATCAAGAGAACGGGAGACGATTTCTCCTCTATTATCTCATAAAATCAGAAACATTAACTTCACGGAAACAATTTCCTTCCGTTTATACACGCGGTTCCCCTTGACTTCTCTAGGAACAAATGACATAAGGAATATTTCCTTTTGTGTCATCGCGAAATTTCTTCTGTGTCCTCTCTTAGTTTCTTCTATCCATTCATTTAGGGTTCTTCTCAAGGACCCCTTATAGGATTCTTCTCTAAGATCCTATATTTATGCCATTGGTTTGCGGGTTTAAGATTTCTCCCACTCTATCCTTTAAAATAACGGTTATTTTAGAAGGATAGCAATTTCGCCCATTAACAATGTTTTGGATAGTAGGTTATATGAGGAGTGAGTCATTAGTTCTCTTATCCATTTATAGTGATCATCTTATAATGAACTAATGTTCTCATATTTGAGTTTGATGTATTTCACGGTGTGTAATTCTCGTTTAAGTAAATCAAATTACTTAATTATGATCCTATTATGTCAAGCATACGTTGAACTATTCAAGGTGCTTTGTTACGATTTATGAAGATCGTGACAACTTCATGTTATGTATAATGCATTTAAAACAACATTTGATTTAAGAACAAAAGAGATAACTTGGGTTGAAAACCAAGTCACCAATATTTAAATTACAACCATTGTTTGAAATAATCGAATCCTTGTCATACAAGAAATACAACGTTCTTAAATTAAAATGCAAAATGAAAGAAGACATCAAAATGAAAAATTAGAGCCATGCTCTTCATGTCTTCAATCTTCGGATGCTACTCTAGCGATCCATGGAAGGAACTTCAAGCTTCCTTCTCTTTCTCCTTGCCCTTGTCCTTGGAAGGAGTCCCTTTTAAAACAATTTATAAATGGGTAAGAATCAACAATTTGTATCAACATACAAGAGTTTGACAAAATAACACGAATTAATCGAGAATTAATACCTACTGCAAGAACTCTTCCGGCTTTGAGGTCATTGAGATACTTTGGGCAATTCCGCTTCCAATGCCCCATCTTAGTGCAATAATGGCACTTGCCTTCAACTTTTGAAGACGATGAAGAAGCGCCTTTCAAAAAGGTCTTCTCTTTAGGAGATGTGGGTTTGAAGGCTTTGACATTTTTGCCCTTGTTAGCCTTCCGCTTAAACTTTCCCTTGCTCTTTTTCTCGATGTTGAGCACATCCTTCGTGGAACTCTCATTAAGTCCCATATCCCTTTCCGCTTGGACGAGCATCTTATGCAATTCGTCCAAAGAGGTTTCTTGATTACGCATGTTGAAGTTCACCCGGAGCTGAGCATACGTTTTCACTTTGTTTAGGGAGTGAAGAATTCTGTCAACAATAAGAGAGTCGGGAACGTTCACCCCTTGAAGCTTCAAGGTTTCGGCTAGCTAAACCATTTTGAGCACATGAGGACTAATCCGTTGACCTTCCTTTAAGGTCAAATCAAAGAAGGCGGAGGCCGCCTCTTATTGGATTACTCTAGGAGCTTGCGAAAACATGTTCGCAAGTCTAGTGTAAATCTCATTAGCCGTGGCTAGCTTAATCATTCTCCTTTGGAGATCCGGCTCCATGGAGAATATAAGCACGTTCTTAAGAGCATGCGACTCTTTCATGTAGATCTCATAGGCCTCACGAGTCGCCTCCGATGCACGAGCAGCGGGAGTGGGAGGAGCGGCTATGGTTAGATAACGAGTCTTATCGTCACCTTCCGCGGCCAAAACCATTTGGGCGTCCAAATCCTTAAAATTGGCACCATGCTTCTCAAGCTTGCATCGATCCATGAAAGATCGAAGCCATGATACAATTGTGAGTGGTGGAGCGTTATTAGCCATTGATGATTGATGTTGAAAATGAACTACAAAAGAAACAAAAGAATTAAAACACAATTATCGTTTTATTAAATAAACTTGTAAATTTTAAACAAGTTATGCATCTACTTAACGATCGCTTACCCAATTAAGTAAATCCCGAGACCCAAATATATACTAACTTGGGCACGGTTTAGCCGATACATCCCTCATTAATATAATTCGGTGGATTAACTCTTTAATCGATTCTACTTTTCACTACAAGAATTACCCCAGATAGCGACCAAACCTGCCACCGCGATGGTAGTCGCAAATTAGCGACCGAATAAAAAAAAGCGGGCGACCGACGTCGGTCGCTAAATTTAGCGACCAAAAGCCTATCCCAATCTTATCCGAAAAAATCCGCGGGAATCCAAAAGGTACCATTGCGCCAGTTTAGCGACCGAATTTGGCGACCGAATTCAGTCGCTAAATTTAGCGACCGAGTTTAGCTACAGTCGCTAAATTTAGCGACCGAATTCAGTCGCTAAATTTAGCGACCGAATTCGGTCGCTAACCCCCTGTTATATTTTTTTTTTGCCTCTTCAACCCGTCATTCCCATTATTGCGTACGTTTTAAAAAGGAAAAACCTCAAAACCCCCCAAACCCGTCGACCGATAGTCCTTATACCGGACCACCGCAACGCCACCGGACCACCCACCACCGCCGTTCACCTACATTTTACTCCTTTTTCAGGTTTGTGTCGATTTACTAACTTTAATTATGTATTAAATCTCTTTATAGTATTATTGTAATTCAAACAAGTAATTAGATTATTAGGATGCTTTTAGTTAGTAATTAGATTATTAGGATGCTTTTAGTTAATAATTAGATTATTAGGATGCTTTTAGTTAGTAATTAGATTATTAGGATGCTTTTTAGGATGTTTTGAGTTAGTTAATTGAAAAAAAATGGAGTGTTATTGTGATTAGGGTTAGAAATTGGGGAAAATTGGATTATGATTTTAGTTAGTAATTAGATTATTAGGATGTTTTTAGGATGTTTTTAGTTAGTGAATTGAAAAAAAATTGGGTGTTATTGTGATTAGGGTTAGAAATTGGGGAAAATTGGATTATGATTTTAGTTAGTAATTAGATTATTAGGATGTTTTTAGGATGTTTTTAGTTAGTGAATTGAAAAAAAATTGGGTGTTATTGTGATTAGGGTTAGAAATTGGGGAAAATTGGATGATGATTTTAGTTAGTAATTAGATTATTAAGATGTTTTTAGGATGTTTTTAGTTAGTTAATTGGAAAAAAATTGGGTGTTATTGTGATTAGGGTTAGAAATTGGGGAAAATTAGATGATGAGTATAGTTAGTAATTAGATTTCAGGATGATTTGGTGATGTTAATTATTATGTTTGTATGTTATTGTAAGTTATTGTGAATATTTTCCGTGCAAGAATTGAATTACTATTGACCTAGTACCCGTTCATGAATTACTCGTTAGGAGAAATTCATGAATAGTCCCCATTTTGGGACTGTCTTTGTATATTTCAAGTCACTTAGGTAGTAAATACATACTTGTGAATTTATTAGTGGGGAAAGAGTTTGGTAACAATTTCTTTATGTTCTTCGAATACATATGTGAAATAAATACAAATTTATTTCACATTGTGTATTTGAAGAAATTAAGGGAATTGCTGCCAAATTTTTTTTCCCCACTAATAAATTCACAATTATGTATTTGCTAGTGACTTGAAATATACATTGATGGGTTTAGGTTGGAGTGATAAGGACCCAATTGAAATCTTTAAGTACATATATTGACTTGATTGAATTCTTAGCTTGAACTTATTATTTGTTGAATTCTTATTGAATTGAAATTATTGTTGTGTGTTTGGTTTAATTATTATATATTATCTAGATTAAAATGAAGAGATTTGAACGTAGCTGGATGTACGAAGAAAGAGTAGATAAGAAGAAACGTCCCAATGATAGATTTGTAAAGGGAGTTCGTGGGTTTATTGAATTTGCTAGATGTTCAGAATCATATGATTTCGAACAACGCAAACTTAGGTGTCCTTGTACTAAATGTAAAAACTTAAAATATTTACCTGAGGTAGAAGTAGAAGAACATCTTATTACGAATGGGTTTTTTCCAAACTATTACAACTGGATATCACATGGGGAAAAATATTGTCAACCAAATGAGATGGCACAAAGAAAACCCCCGTACACCAGGAAAGATGTGTCACCCGAGTGACGGAGAGGAGTGGAAGCGTTTTGATAGTTTGTATCCTGATTTTGCCGAGGAACCTCGCAATGTGAGACTTGGCTTGTGTACGGATGGGTTTGACCCTTTTGGTCAATTTGGTAGACCGTACTCGTGTTGGCCTGTAATGCTTACACCGTACAACTTACCTCCTTGGCTATGTTCCAAAAGACAATTTATTTTCCTCTCACTACTTATTCCCGGTCCTCACAACCCAAAAAATAACTTGGATGTCTATTTACAACCGTTGGTGGAAGAACTGAAGTATCTGTGGGAAGTCGGTATCGAAACATTTGATGTGTCCAAGAAGCAAAACTTCCAACTAAGAGCTTCATTGTTGTGGACTGTAAGTGATTTCCCTGCGTACGGTATGCTATCAGGCTGGGCAACAGCGGGGCGAATGGCATGCCCTTATTGCATGGATAATAGCAAAGCATTTTACCTCCCTAATTCTAAAAAGATTAGTTGGTTTGATTGCCATAGATGCTTCTTACCGGATGGGCATGTCCATAGAAAGAACAAAAAAGCCTTCTTAAAAGGAAAGGAGGTGCTTGAGGATGCTCCGGATAGACTCCCAGGTGATGCAGTTTGGGAGGCTATACGTGAATTGCCATCTACCAACGATGGGACTGAAGAAGAATTTAGAGAGCTAAAAAAGAAAAAGAGTGGTTGGTTTAAAAGAAGTATTTTTTGGGACCTACCCTATTGGAAAACAAAGTTGATCAGACACAATTTGGATGTGATGCACATAGAGAAGAATTTCTTTGAGCTACTTATTCATACGATTATGGATGTTAAAGGAAAGACACGTGACAATATTGGCTCAAGAATAGAATTGAAAAAATTTTGTGATCGTCCTAAACTTCACATTCGTAGGGATGGGTCAATGCCAAAAGCACCATTTACCCTTGACAAAGCTCAAAGAAAGGTATTGTGCGATTGGGTAAAAGACTTGAAGTTTCCCGATGGCTATGCCTCAGATTTCAGCCGTTGTGTTGATTTAAAAGAATTGAAGTTAAGAGGGTTGAAAAGTCATGACTGTCATGTTTTCATTTTATTGGATTGTAGGTCAGTCATATGAAGAATTCACTAAGTACAGAGAAAGTCGTGAGTTCAAGCAAAAGTCGGCGCGGAACAAGGCGAACAAGAGGGGTGGAGAGGATCCCGAAGCGGAGGTTGGCGCTACTGATTATGGTGGGTCTCAGTCATTCCATGATCGCGTGACGATAACTGTAAGTATTTACTCTTGTGATTTAATTTATCACTTTTATCTTGAAGTATATATTTAGCTTTAAATTTTAATTAACTGACTAACACTTCATGAATTTTTTTTTTTTTTTTTATAGGCAAGGAAAAATAAGGGCCAGCTACAATCGGTTGTAGATCTCTTCCTTGAGACACATGCCAAAAAGGGAAGGAAAGGGTTCGTCTTCATAAATGCAAGAGATCGCGAATTATATGTAAGTGTTATTGTATAAAGCATTTAAAAAATGATTTATAATCAATGATTTATTTATATGTAAGTGTTATTGTATATATTATTAATAATGTTTCATTTTTTTTGTAGGAAACATTTCTTAAACGAAAGAAGGCGAACCCTGACATCTCCGACAATCAGCTATGGTATGAATTGGTAGACGGTTTTCATAAAGGAGGAGTCTATGGGGCCGGTTCAGCTAAAGAGCTCTTTTATGAACCGCCGGCAAGAAGAGGGTCCTCGTCCCAGCATCAACCCTATGTTCCTGGTTTGGTCAGTCACCTTCAGATGCAACTAGCTGAGAAGGATAGAAGGGACGCCGAACGAGATGAAGAGGTGAGGAGAATGAAAGAAGAGATGGAAAGGATGTCTTCCTACTTTGCTAATTGTAACAGCGGTTGGCGTCCACAGGATCGGGATCCAAGAGATCCCGATTATGGAGGTGGCAGTGGGGCGGGAGCATCTTTTCCAGTGTCGTAGCTTGTGACTCTTGTTTTTAGTGACTCTTATGTTTAGTGTTGGATAATTTTAAGTTTAGTGTTGGATAATTTTAAGTTTAGTGCTTGAATTTCGTACTTTGTAATCCAAATAACTTTTATTTATTTAAGCGATCAGATTTGGCATCAATTGGGTTGTGCGCTGCTCTTCTTTGGTTTGCTTGCAGGTTTTACAGTAGTAGCTACGGATTTGGCTAGGACAAAACCGAATTTTATGGGCAAATACATGTAAAATTAGCGACCGAACATGTAAAATTAGCGACCACTGTCGGTCGCTAAACCCCTGTAACTTTTTTTTCATTGGCGACCACTTAGCGACCGATGTCAGTAGCTAAATTAGCGACTGAAATCGGTCGCAAATTTAGCGACTGAAAACGGTCGCCAAATTAGCGACTGAAATCGGTCGCTAATTTAGCTACCGCAGTCGGTCGCTAATTTGGCGACCACTATCGGTCGCCCGCCTTTTTTTCATCGGTCGCTAAAATTGGCGACCAATATCGGTCGCTAAAAGCGACTACAGCCTGCGACTAAGGGCGTGCGACTGAAATTGGTCGCTAAAATTAGAAGGGCGACCGCTTGTGGTCGCTAATTTCAGTCGCAATCTGACGTATCTGTTGTAGTGTTTTAGAACTCTCGGTCGATAAAATTATATTAATTCTTATCTTAGCCCGAACTTATTACCACTACGGTGGCTCGAATACTTTCGTCGAGATCGACCAAATTTCGAGAGTGTAATCATATTACCTTACTTCTCCAACGCAATAAGGTGGCACCCCGATTTAGCCGAGCCCACTCCCTTATGAAGAAAGTACTTCGTGGGTTTTTACTTTTTGGTAAGGCTATGTCGCGGTTTTTAAATAACGTAAGAGATCTTGTCAATTTATTATCCATCTCCTTTAAGTGAACTAAGTCGGTGAATTATCGATAAATTAATTGACACGGTCGATAAAATTCGATGAATATGCATGATATGGATTGACAATTTGGCTATGCATGCAAACATATAAAGCATAAATAAAGCATAAAAACTTAAAAGCATAATTAAATCCTAGTATGACCTTCCTAAAATAGAAAATCAAATGTAAAATACAAATTCGGAAACCAACTCCTTGGTCCCTTGAACTTCACACGCGGCACGCTTCCCAAAGCAAACTCTATCTTGGTCGAAACTCCTTTCCGAAAGGCACCGTCTTCAAGGATCTCCGGAACTACAATAATTACAAATTTTCTATCCACTTTATACATTATAAAATAAAACAAAACAATAAATAAAGTGATTCGAGATCACATTAAATTACAACCGAATCGATAACCCTTTACATTACGGGAAATACCGATTAAAACTAAGACCATACTAAGCAAAATACATAATATCAAAATTACGTAAATAAATTATGACATTCATAAATGAATAAATATGCAATGCTTATAAATATGCAACTAACATGTCATCCTAAGCCAAATCGTCCTATTTAAACATAATTTAAATATCGTTATCACAATAACACGATTTTATGGAATAACGTGATTTTAACATATTAAAATCACTTAACATTATGTGAATCAATATTCACGATTAAGTTAAACATCCTAAAATATTTAGGTTCCAAAATTTAGTCTTACTTAATTTTGAGTATGTCTTAACTTATTAATTATAATATTGTTCGGTATTTATCGGTTTTACAGGAAAATTTAATATAAAAATCAATTGGGTCATAAAATATTTCGAAAATTCAAAAATTCAAATTTGAACATTCTGAAAATATTCTTAAAATTTGAGATCCTAAAAACATTAATATAACCGAAATAAACTATTTATTTCGAAATAAAACGAGTAAACATGCATATTTAGACGAAATTCAAAATTACCTCAAAAATAATGCAATAAAATACTAATAAAATTTTTACATATTCCAAGACACTCAAAGGTCTGAAATGGACAGAAAAATTCAGTATCACACTATTTAAGGACCGAAATAATCATTGTCTCTTACAAGTTCAATTTTTAACTTCAACTTTTAAAAATTAAAAATCAAAAATCCAGAAACTTTTGGCATCCAAGAAAAATATGATGATGAACATATCAAATATGACTAATGTGGGTTAATTTTTTCGGCCATTTTAGCAACTTTTACTATGTTTAATAAATTATGTCATATATTACACGATTTTAACAATTAAAATCATTTCTCATGCAAAATTCGAAATAAAAAGCTCAAAATTTACATGAATGCTAGAAATATATGACACTTTATAAAAATTTTATGGCCAAATTTAAACTCAAACTATTTAAGTTGAATTATGTCACTGATATCTCGATTTTTACAATAAAAATCAATATTCATGCAATATAAAAGAAAATTTTCTGGAAAATTCAATATAAATTTTAAATATTTCATGTGACATCTCCAAAAATTGGCGTAGCTAAATTCATAATCTAACTATATAAACCCATTTTTATCTCATTTTATAACAATTTAACACTTAAATTTCACAAACCATGCATAAAACTCAAATAATTTCGAAAATTATATATTCATAACATGTTAAATGCATGTGAGAACATATATAAAAATCTCGGCCAGAAAGTTTAATCTATTATTTTTCCCATAATTGAAACGATTTTAACCGATTATAAGCAAAATTAACAATTTAAATATAAGATTTGAACAATATTATTCCATAAATCATTCATAATGACTTAAAGCATTTATAAGACCAGAAGGTATACATGCAATAATAATATCGTGCATATCATATATGTACTAATTATTTTACGTTTTTAATTTTAATCATATTACTCGCAAAAACCATAAAATCGAGTTGCATGCAAGCAACCGAAAGCTCTGATACCACTTGTAGGCTATACGGTCCAACCGACCCAATTACTAAATTAGTCATACTAATTAAGTTTACAAAATTAACTCTTTAATTGTTTAGAATCTTATGCATGCAAATAGAAATGCGGAAAAATAAAGAATCGGATTCTTACAATCGGTCCAAGAATGCTAAGGATGATCCTCCACGGAGCAACCAAAGTAGATTGCCTCCTTTACGATGCACCCAAAACTCGCCCTTAATCACCGAAGACGTACATGGACTAGGTGACGGAAATCGGTTCTCCTTAATGTTGGGAACCGGAATTCCTGTTTTACACTCACTTCTAATGTGAGTTTTGTTTCTTTAAGTTTAGTCATAAAACTTAAAATGATCTTATGCGCATGATGATTACATAAGATGAGATAGTCCTTACATTGGTTTTAGAAGGTTTATACTCAATAATCACCTATTATTTGAGTCTTCAAAAACCCGAAATCCTCTTGTAACGATCTAACAAAAATCGTCTCCTAAAGGTGCGTATCAAGGACCCGATCTCAAACTAACACTAATTTTGTTACTAGAAAATGAGTATTAGTATACTAGAAACAATAAATAATATTACTCTTATAATACTATTAATATGGAAATAATTATTTTCTTATAAAACCATTTTACTCAAGAAAATTGGAGAATGGAGTTGTAGTATGAATATGTTAGTAAAATGATGAAGCATATACTAACAACTAGTTAGTCAAAAACTTGCAACTTATGTGGTGTGAGGGTGTGTCTTATATAGAGCAAACAAGAGCTTACTTGCTCTTGAATAGGCCGGCCAAGGCATCCCCAAGGAGCCTATGCATGCCCTCTTACACTCTTACACAAAGCATGTAAGATTCCTTATAATATGCTCTTTGTGTATGACACACTCTATGCTTATACACTTACACACACAACATATACTCATACACACTACATATACACGGTTCACATGGGTCTTATTATAGACCCATTTTATTTTTGTCAATTGTGTTAATTTGTAACATGTCACACATGTCTTATAACACATGACCCAATTTGTTAATTATGCAATTTTAACTATTAAAATCCATAATCTACAAATTTATTACATTTAAATAATTACACTAATAACTTCGAAATTATTATTGTATGAAAATGTAATGTCATAATTTAATTACAACTCTTTGTAATTTTATGATCAACCATGTTCATTCTCAATTTAATCGTTTCCCAAACGAATAAATAAAACCGAGTAATAAAACGATTTTATTACTTTGACTATTATTATTATAATCCCATTATAAAATATTCGTCATATAAAATTATTTCCAAAATTTCTAGTTATTAATTAATTTGTATCTAATACAATATTAATTAATTATTCCATTGAGACGGAATTCCCTAAAGATATGAACTTAAGGGATCAACTGATCACCACCATCATATGACGATAATGTCAAACTCTAGACAGCCAATCATTATCGATAAATGTTGATCAGTCGACTTTAAAAGAGTAACACTCCCAGTTGTGTTTCATTCAAATGAGTTTTAATTTCGTCAACACACTATTGTCGAGGACACTTCCTCCAACACTTAAAACCGTAAACTAATCTTATTAGTCTACTAAATGAATACTATAACTATTATAGTATGGAAAAATATTATGTAATAATATTTAAGAGAGTTTTTAATAATTTTCTTACTCTAGAAAATCATTAGAGGATTTTATATTTCTTACTCTAGAAAATATTAAGCATTAGGTAAGAATGAAAAAGTGTGAACAATTCACTTCTTATTGTTTTGACTTTTGAGAGTGTCGTGCAAGACAGAGCATAAGGAAGGGTTTTGATGCTCTTTTGTCTCTTATGCTCTTAGGGTTGCATGCCTACAACTTGTGCATCAAGGCAACATGATTATGTTTCTAATAGGTCTATAATCAACTACAAGCAACCCATAATCACATAATATCACACGACACACATTATGTAAAATGGACCTTCATTTCACAAAATGTAACTTGTACAATTGTATAATATGTGACATCCTATGTGACATAAAATAATTGTATTAATTTTAAAATAAACATTTATCAAATAAACATTATTTCAAAATTAATTAAATCATATTTAACAAATTAATTTAGTAATTCGTAATTATCGTCCCATTAAATGGTTATTATAATAATCGTCAATACGATATACACCGTTTGTTATAACCACGAACCTTTCTCATTCTAATTTCGATATTTCAAAAATATCGATTGCTATTTGACAATTGATACATTTCAATTTCAAATATAAATCTTACATTAAGATTCAACCTTTGATTTCTCGATATTCAATTTTCAGGAATTCGATCAATTAGTATCGCATACAATTGATCAATATATCAATTAAGGGGATTGTCCTATAGGTGTGACCTAAAAAGATCAATTGACCACCACCGTCATACGACAGTGATGTCAAACTCTAGTTAGCTTAGCCAATCATTACCGATTAATGTTGGTCAGTTGACTATATATAATATTGAATCATCCCTTGCATATTCATATCATAAGTTTTGCCAATGATAATAATCATTGACGTGATCGCACAATTGTTGAGGACACATTTCCCAACACTTATCAGGCAAATCAACCAACTCCCATACGTTATTCTCTTACATACAGTCCATCTCGGATTGTATGGCATTAAGTCATAACTTTGAGTCGGAACAGGTCATAGCACCTTTATAGGTCACGGGTTCGTTACTCTCTAAGAGAAAAACGTCAACCCCGTCAAGTTCCTCGACCATACCGATGTATCTATTTGGAGGAATGGAGTGTCTACCCGACCTTATAGGTTCCTTAGGAATACTGACTGCAGCAGAAGATGAAAGAATAGTTTCCTCCATTGGTTGCTCAGTAGTTGGTTCTTGAACCTCCGACAGATCGAAGGTTTTATTACTTGTCTTATTCTCGAGAAACTCTTTCTCTAAGAACTTCGCACTAGCCGCAACAAAAACGCGCTGTTCGGGAGGCGAATAAAAGTAATGACCAAACATTCCTTTTGGATAACCAATAAAGTAGGTCTTGACCGATCGCGGGTCGAGCTTATCCTCGTGTCTCCACTTGACATAAGCCTCGCAGCCCCAACCCGAATAAAGGACAAGTTAGGGACCGTTCCCTTCCATATCTCATATGGAGTCTTGTCAACAACTTTAAACGGACTTCGGTTAAGTATAAGAGCAGCTGACAAAAGAGCAAAGCCCCATAATGAATCTGGCACAACTGTGTGACTCATCATGGATTGAACCATATCTAGTAGTGTTCGATTTCTCCGTTCGGACACACCATTTTACTGTGGTGTTCCAGGTGGAGATAACTGTAGTACAATACCACAGTCTTTAAGGTGTTGATCAAACTCATTCAAAAGATATTTGCCACCACGATCTAATCGAAGTGCTTTAATGTCCCACAAAATTAATCAAAATTTTCAAATCCGTCCAAACCACACAACTATCGATGCTAGTTCTTGTATCAATCAAGTAATAATTCTAATTTCTACCTTTATCAATTACTCCGTATATTATATGAAATTAAAAAAATTGATTTAGACTAATTAAATTAGGGTTTCTTTAAATCGTTTTCTGTTTTGTTCATTTTCTTCCTTATTCTTCTTTTGTCGATTGTTATTGGATTGAATCACGTCACAATAATATAAGTAGAGAACAAATTGATATCACATAAAGTAAAGTAATCAAGAAATTGCTAGTCCTCGCAGCTTTACATCAATGGATTTACAGTGACATTGGAATTTGCATAAAGTGCATACCCAGTAGGAGTTGTACAATGGCTTCAATGGATTGTATCCTTATTCTTCATTTTCTATCAAGTTAAAAATCTTAAACTTCTTGGCGATGGGAGACCGAGAATAGAGGAAAATATTCAAGGAATTGTCTTTAAGGATGCTTGAAGAAAATCTTGTTAAACTACATCCATACATCAAAATCCTCCTACGGATTATGAGACCTATTGTTGAAACTTTTTAATGCCTGGATCCATTCATTTCTACCATGGTTGTTTCTATGATGTTTGATTTTTTTAGAGTGCGAAGGTGAAATAAGATTGTAAATGTCGTGAAAAGATCGGGTATTATGGTCAATCATGTCCATGATTGAGTAAAATTTGTCCATGATTGAGCAATACCCTTTATTAATCCATATTCTTTTTACATTAGCTCGTATTCTTATATTAATAGCTCGTATTATTATATTAATAGCTCGTATTATTATCTTAATAACTCGTATTCTTATCTTAATAACTCGTATTCTTATTTTAATAACTCATATTCTTATCTTAAGATCTCATATTTTTTTATATTAGCTCGTATTCTTTTAATATTAGCTAATATATTTTTTTATATTAGCTCGTATTCTTAGGGTAATAACTTGCATTCTTATGTGCTCATATTTTTTAGTTCGTGATTTTCTTAAGCTTGTATTCTTTTTACATTAACTCGTATTCTTATATTAATAGCTCATATTCTTATCTTAATAGCTCGTATTCTTATCTTAATAGCTCGTATTTTTATATTAATAACTCGTCTTCTTATTTTAATAATTTGTATTCTTATCTTAATAACTCATATTTTTATCTTAATAACTCGTATTTTTTTTATATTAGCTCGTATTTTTTTAACATTGGCCCGTATTATTTTTATATTAGCTCGTATTTTTTGGGTAATAACTTGCATTCTTATGTGCTCGTATTTTTTAGTTCGTGATTTTCTTAAGCTCGTATTCTTGTGTATATATATTTTCACTACTACAAACGCTTACTATATCAGTGAATGGACATAGGTTTTCTAAAAAACCGATGTAGTAAATAATGCACATCGGTTTTTCAAAAATCCGATGTCCTTATAGAGTTATTTACATAGGTTTTTTCTACAACCAATGTCCATAAATGATAATTTTTAATGGACATCGGATTTTTGAGAAACCCATATCCATTGCCTACTTATTTACGTCTGATTTTTGACTAATCCCATGTCCATTACATTTCATTTTTTATTAAAACCCAGGACTTGTCCTTCATCTCTTCAGCCTCCTCCATGTTCAACCCAAACAAAATGATATCCTTCATTTTCAGCTTCCTTCGTCTTCAACCTAAACAAAATCATATCCTTCATCTTCAACCTCCAGATCTCGCCTAATCACCAGCTCTCCTCAACAAGTGGGTAACAAACTGAGCATCCCCACCATAATCGCCACAATGGTGGACCATGAAAACAACTGGGATTACCACCTCCGAACACTATCAATTAGCGCTCGCGACGCCGCACCACCTGCCGCCAATCCTTCTCTTATCTATTCCGTCCGTTTTTTTTCTCTCTCTCTCTATCTCTTTAATTTCTTATCTTTTCGAATTAATCTATTTCTCGCATTTTTTCGATCTAGGGTTTGCGAAAAAATCGAGTTTTGTCAAAATTTCGTTATTCTCCCTTGTTTTAATTGCATTATTGCGGATTCTTCAATCACCAAGTAAGTTCCTTTCTTTTTCATCTTTAGTTTGCTAGTTTTAGCTTTTATTTTCGAAATTAGGGCTCGTCTTGTTCAAGCTATATATGTGGCCAGGTTTAGATTAAAGAAGGAGGTTGAGAGGGGTTCTAAAAATGCAGTCAATTAGAGGGGTTCCAATTTTGGAATTAGGAATTAGTTGTGTTCAATGAAAATGGGATGAGGTAGAGGAAATGGTAGTGTAAAACTACATTATTTGTTGTTACATTGTTCTCATGTCGTACCTACCTGAGTTGTTACCGGTGTCCACTGCTTATCTAACTTTATCTAACTTAGTTTAGAAGAATGCATTTTGATTTGCAGACAGTTGAAAATATGGGGCACCTCTGAAGCAAAAAAAAGTAATTAATTACTTTGCTTGATGAATGGTAGGTAACATCATTGTACATCATTCTTTCTCATTTACCTTCTCTTTTTCGAGCCTTTTTTTGAACTACATTGACATTTACTGTTTGTGTTCAAGGGTTGTATACATAAGAACGAAATGTGGCCATAGGCAACTAAAGTCTGATGCGTATCTTAGTGAGGCCGAGTCTTTCCTTTAACAGTATGTGCAGCGCAGTCCCGCAAATCAAGTGCTCGTAGGTGCAGCTGATACTTGGTAAACTCTGAAGAGTTTTAGGCGATAGTTAAGGGCATGGATGAAGAAGGCGACCTCAACACAGAACATGAGATGAAATCAGTTGTTTCATCTCTTAGCGCAGAGGAAACCTTACAAAAAAAATGGCCCTGTGGTGTTCTTTCTGGGTAAATATTGCTGTTACAATCCATTTCTGCTCGACAAAACCTTACTATTGATTCTGCTATCTCTTAAAACTCATTTATTGTTACTAGTTGGTTTACGTGAGCTAGTTTTAGATAACATTTTTTCCCGTTAATAAGAAGCAATAGGTTCTCTTTATGTCATATTAAGGACAGGTTAGGTTGTGTGCATATGATAATTTTGCCTAATTAATTAGTTTTTCTGTGTAAACAATCTCTTGTTTGAAGACGAATTTATAGTTGAAAGCTCATATAAACACTAAAGTTTAAAAACTGTAAGCAATGAAGCTTGTAAATCTTATTTGATTTCTATGTTGATCCAAGACAATCTAACTAGGATTTAAAGACGGCAAAGAAACAATGTTTTTGCGAAATCAATGAGCTTTTCTATGAAAGCAATAAAGTTTCTAAACCTTATTTTTCCTTTTTGGTTTTTGTTTTTTGTTTTTTATTTCACCTTGATCACATCTAAGGTTAGCTGCAGATGACAGTGGGTTTCACTTGACATGGAAGAAAATTGTGCATGTGAGGGGAGAAGAGGTTGATGTATGCCTTATTAAAGTCAAGTTTCTTCTTTATATAGATATTTATTTCTATTTTCATAAATGTTTGATTAAAAAACTTAAAATCCAAAACATAGACAAACAAATGATCCCATTGAAAATTTACAATGCACCAAAACGTAACTAGTTAAAAATTACATAGTACACTTATGATTCGCTTTTGCTTCTTCTAGCTTATATTGGTTCGGGGAATAGTGGGTTATTCCTTGTCATTAGTTTTACCTGGTTTTGCACTGAACTCTTGGCACCAAAAGTTTGCAGCCTGCTATCCATTTTCACATTCCTAGTAAAGCTTATTATGTTCCCTATTATACCTGCAGGTGTGCTCTTTGGCCGTCTAGTATTTTTCTTTCGGAGTTCATTCTTTCATTCCCTGAAGTGTTTACAAGAAAAACTTGTTTTGAGGTAATGTATAGCACTGATGCATTTTTAGGGAAAAAAATAGTTTATCCAGAAGACGACAACTGCATCATTTTTGTGCTTAATTGTGCGAAATAAGCATGGTTTTTCTTCTGCTTTTGCTTGCCTCCATCTTAGTCTTGCAAATTTGTGATTAATGTGCTACAAGCAGCAGTCTAGCAGTCTAGCAGTAAATTGCATTTTATTATTGTTGTGATGCATTTGAAGTTCTGAACGCTCTAGTATCAAATTAGCTGAAAAAATAACTGTGCGTTTTTTGTTTGATGTACAACAGGTTGGATCTGGAGTAGGTCTGGCTGGCATTTGTCTTCAACATGCTAAAGCGTCACAGGTCATATATAATGTACCTTTTTTTTTCATTATTACTTTATTTATGTTGGGTTTGTGTTTGTGGTACTGCAAATCACACAAAATTGCTTAGTTTTATGTCATGTTGTCAGCTAAGCTAATTGGTCTGATATAATGTATCTTTTTCTTTCATTATTACTTTATTTATGTTGGGTTTGTGTTTGTGGTGCTGAAATATGGTTTTTTGCTCTAGTTTTATGTCATGTTGTGAGCTAAGCTAATTGGTCAAGTGACTTAAGTCTTTGATTGGTAATACTCATGACTTGAGTTCGAAAACTGTTAATGTCAATATCAAACGCAGGAAGTGTAGTGAGAGGGTTATTTGGCGCTGGACTGACCCAAGTTTTTGGTGTAACCAAGGACAGTTTTGACAAATTAGATGCTCTTATAATCCTTTGCAACCTCAGCTCGTTGTTGCCATTGCCACTCCTCGGGTTTCCTCAACTTTGAAAATCTCGATAATGAAACTGACGAAGATGGTGACATTAAGATGAAGGCAAACTGAGATCAGAACCTCATTGTAACCTAGAATTACTTATATATGTAACTCGGAGGCCAGAACATTTGGGATGGTGCATGTTTTGACAAGGTAAACGATATACTATTGGATATGTACCCTGCCCTTGCTACTTCGACAGTTCCGTTGAAGGAGCAGAGAAAGAGGCCTAGATTACCGAAAGCCTGTTTTGCACACCACAGTACTGTTCTGATTAGATATACTTGGTTTTTCATACATGATTGAGATTTGTTCTTCACTATGTGCTACACCAGGTCAGCACTCTGAGTTAGTCAAAGATCCAGAGGGAGCATATTCTCAACTTATACATCAACAGGAAATAACTAAAGACTCTAGAGCAGTTAGCAATAGTAGCATCAACAGCAGCCAGTAGGAGCAGTAGTCAGTACCAGCAGCAGCCAACGGTCAGCAGTAGCAACCAGCATAGTAGCAACAGTAACAACAACCAGCATAGTAGCAGCAGTAACAACAACCAGCAGCATTAAACAACACTAGCAGAAAGCACGGTATGGAGAACGACCTTTGTTGTCATAGTAATGTATAATTTGATTTTGAAAACTTTGTGCGTCTCGTGAACTTTAATGGTATGTTGTATGAATTATTGTACATATGACGAATGACCTTTGTTTGGTTCGTTCTTGAATTGAAATAATGTATGACGAACGACCTTTAATTTGTTGTCGTAATTTGTAATGAATGGCCTCCGTTTGGGTACAATCCCACTTTTGTATTAGCATTAACATTGGCAGCAGCAATTTCAATTTTTTTTTTTTAAAAAACACCACATTAAAGGACAGAGGTTGTAATAAATCTGATGTATACTAGCCAATAATAGACATGAGATTTTGTAAAAATCTGATGTATATAATAGCAATAGACATGAGATTTAAACGAAAGTCTGATGTAAAAATCAACAATAGACATAGGATTATTTTTAAGAAAAATCTGATGTAAATAACAACAATGGACATAGGATTTTTACATATTAGATATGGGATTTTCTGAAAGTCCGTTGTCCATTATTTGCAATAGACATAGGATTTTCGAAAAATCTGATGTCCATTATAGTAATGCACATCGGTTGTACAACCTATGTCTATTACAAACTAATGGACATAATTGAACTCTACATCAGAGCAACAACCTATGTCTATTAGTCAAAACCTCCTATGTAGTAAGCAACTTTTCTAGTAGTGTTTGTAGCTCGTATTCTTTTAAATATCATTTTATACATAAAATAATAATGTAAAATTGCCTATGTGGCACAACCACATTTCAGAAAACCTATTTTCAAGCCCTCTCCTTTACTCTTGTAGTTTCTCACCCAATTAAAACTAACATCATTGCCATGACATCAGCCGTGTAAAATTTTAGTCTTTTGAACCCAATTTATAATAAAAACCAGTGATTACAATACACAAAAAAACGTCAAAGGATTATTTCCTTCTAAACCGTACAATTATTTCCTTCTAAACCCACTTTTTCATATTCCAATTTTCCAGATGTCCAATTTTCCAGAATTATTTCCTTCTAAACCGTACAATTATTTTCTTCTAAACCCAATTTCCTTGAAAAAATCTGACAACTTATTGCCTTCTAAACCCAATTTTCCAGAAAATTGGTGTCATAATAAATCTTTTTATTATCCATAATCTTACCGGTTGCCATAAACCTCTTTAAGACCCAATTTTCAAATCTTTTTATTTTGCAAAAACTTCTCGGTTGCCATAAATTTTTTATTCGCCATAATCCCCTTCACTTTAATACCTTTCTTTTCAAGTTTCATCTTTGAACTTGTAAAACAACTCCTAAAAAGTTATGTTCAATTTCTTGCGATTATTTCTCAACAAAATTCGTTCAATATTCTCGAGTCTTAACAATTTCAAAAATGGCCATGACAAACGTTCTTACTATTAGTCAACTCAAATATGGAGTTAGACTTACTCAAATAAATGTTAGGGTTGTTCACAAATGGTCCATGCCTGAATTTAGCAACAAAAACAACAAAGATAATAATAAGAAACACGATGCCATCGAACTATTATTTGTTGATTCAAAGGTATGTCTGTTTGCTTTTCAAAATATTTATTACTTGGCACCATAAAAAATCAGGAAAAAAAAGAGTGTTACAAATTCAGGCCCAACAATTAAGATTGGTTTGTATGTTTTAATAGTTTATTATATGACACATTTTAAATTGGTTTGTATGCTGCTGTAAGAATTTCTCGTCAAATCTGGAGTTACCCACAAAACTCATCCTACTGTAATATAAATTCAAGCCTAGACAATTATATGGCACAATTTTGATTGTTTGGTTACCCACAAAACTCAGCTTACTGTAAGAATTTCTCATCAATATTTTAGCCGAAGCAAGCTCTTGACTATCAATTGCTCGAACAATTAAAAAATCAGAAATTAAGTCGGCTATAATTCAGGCCTAGACAGCTTATTTGTAAAATATTTTTTGACACTTTTCATATTAAACAAAATGAGGTTATCCAAGCAACTACTTGGAAACAATTAATTTCTCATTTCAGACCATAACTGTCTGTTGGTGAGGTGTACACCATTTGCAACTTAACAGTTGATAACAACACTGGCCTAGCTAGACAAAGCAACCCCTCATCCATACCATTTAAAATTTGTGTATTCAACAAAAGTTCATTCCACAAATGATCCAACAATACCAATAAGTCTATATTGATTTGCAAGTTTCAATGAAATCTTGGACGACAGAATTCCCAATACACATTATATAGGTATGACTCTTCAGTTTTAATATTTATCTTTGGCATTTTTTTTATTTTCGATCTACTGTTTTTTTTTTTATAAAATTTTTCATTTTTCACCTTTGCAGATGTTATAGGAAAGCTATATGAAATTGCTCCGATAACAAAAACTCAAAACAAATTTGCATGCCGTACTATTAAGCTTGAAGATTTTCAGTAACCTCATCTCTATTTATTTTGAATTCAAATATATTTCACCTTCATATATTTTAGGCTATTTAGAATATTACTACCTAATAGGTCTAAACTTTTGCATATTACTAGCTATTATGTTGAATTATGCAAATAACAACCTAATAAGTGTAAAAACTTACACGATTACTACCAACATGACGGAAATTGCTAAAAAATGACGGAAATCGATTTACTTCGTCCCTTTTTAATTTCAAACCTAAATTAATACCTATATTACCCTTCCCCTCTCTTTCCTCCATAAGAACACAATTCTCTCATTCAATAAAACTCATTTCCAATTTTAACTCCTCCATCAATCTCCTTCCATTTCCCCCAGTAAATTCATTCACTTTCTAATTTTCCTCCATTTTCATCTCCATAAGTTGGGAGAATTATACACAAACAGAGATCCAAGGGACTAAACCCAGAAAAATGAAACAATCTGATATATAAACTTCAACAAGTTAAACATAATTAATTAATATTAATATAAACCAGTAAAACAGAAAGAAAAGCGAAGAAAGGAAGCATACATGGCGTAAGTCAATGGTGCGATGATCAATCTGATGAAATTAATTAATAAATTTAATTAATTAAGTGTGATAGAGAAAGTTGGGAGGGAGCGAAGGAGGGAGGGGATATTAAGGGAGGGGTAAAATTGTCATTTAACGTATTCCGAACGTTTAAAACTAACTTAAGTTTGATTTCCGTCAAAAAGGTAGCAAAGTGATTAATGTTGTGTGATTTTAGGTAGTAAGTTGCAAAATTAATTATATTAGGTAGTAATATACAATTTTTTGAACTTATTAGGTAGTAGTTTGTCGTATTACCTATATTTTATAAAGGACAGCTATATGAATTTTTTGTTTAAATTTAGGGGAACAAAGCTTTTATGCACATTATGAGAACCTTTTACGGTTCAAATACCCGATGCTTGTTCAGTTCGGGCTCTAACCACGACCCAAATTAAAATGAAAATTTGTTGGACTGTTTTCATTTTCTCCGACCTCTAAGCAGGATCCAAAATCTGTTATTTTGCTTTGTTGTTTTATTTAGATATTCATTATGAAAAGATTGTTAGAATCAATTTTTATATTATTTCCACTTTCTGTAATATATAGAACTTAATTATCTTAAATTTGATTTTTTTTTTAATTTACATAACTTAAATAGCTTAATTTTGTATGTTATAATTTCCTTTTTTAACTATGTCTTAATTGTTTCATTTTAATCTTGTCTTACAATTGTTACTCATATTAACATTATCATGTGTTAGTTTATTAACTTACATAACCTAAAGTTCTCAAATTTGAATGTTATAATTTCCATATTTTAATATATATAGAGTAAATTAATAATAACTCCCTTTTAAAATTCAGTTTTCTAAAATTACTCCCATATAATGTTTTTCTAAAATTACTCCCTTAAGATGTATTTTTATCAAAAATTGCTTCAAAACTCTAATTCAAGTGACTTATTCTACTAGTTTATGAATTGATTCCGTTTGTAACATAGACAATTTATACTTTGGAAGGTACAATAAGGTTGAATAAGTTAGTTCAAAAACATACGAAATAAGTAACCTAAATTAGAGTTTTGAAGTAATTTTTAATAAAAGTGTATCTTAAGGGAGTAATTTGAGAAAAAAATTATATAAGGGAGTAATTTTAAAAAACTCTATTTTAAAAGGGAGTTGTTTTTCATTTACTCATATATATATATATATATAATGATAAAATATTATTACTTTTTTATTTTTAAAAAGTATACATGTTCGAATACATAGAATTGGTTATATAATAAGTGAAGTTTATAGTCATCTTTAAAATAAGTGTATACAACCCTGTGATTTTTCACGGATGTTACACTAATACCTCATAATCTTAAGTATTTAATATATCATCAAATTTAACATCTCGCAAATCTGGTTCTATGTTTTTTAGATCGAGAAGTGTTTCAATTAGCTTATGTTTAGTATTCTTGTTACATTAGTTCGTATTCTCATCATAATATGCCTTATTCTTATGTGCTCGTAGATTTAAGTTCGTAATCATTTAAGCTCGTAATTTTTTTACATTAGCTCGTATTCATTTGTGCTCGTATTTTGAAACTCGTCTTATAATAGCTCCTATTGTTTTTATATTAGCTCGTATTCTTTTTATATTAGCTCGTATTTGGTATCTCGTATTGATACGCGCATTTTATATAGACCTTTTAGGCCCATTTTACACGTATTTGTCCCTTAATTCTTGACTTTTAGCAACCTTTATCCCCGAATTGTCTACTCGGCTTCGTTTTATGTTTATTGCAGATAAAAACAGGAAAGTAAAGGAAAAACACTCAATCCTTGCTAAATAAGTACTTTCAAAGATGGCGGGAAAGAATCGTGTCACGCTGAGAAGTGCAGAAACCCCAAAAGGAAGCAATCCTCGCCCAGTCACTGATAATAACTCGATCGGGCACTGATAATCAGTCGATCGAGTGGTTGCAGAAGAGAAGTCCCTCGATCGAAGACTATACTTAAGGCCATCTACCACTTCCTGTAGAATACTCGATCGAGTACAGGCATTCACTCAATCGAGCAAGGAAGAACAAAGATCTACTCGATCGAGTAACTCACTTACTCGATCTCGCGGGATTTCAGTAACTGGAGGTTTTTCCAAGTTAGCAGAAAAATCAAAGTGGAGCAGAAAAAGAAGTATCACTTGACACACAACAGTGGGCAGCAATAGTGTAACCTAGATCTCAATTTTCCCATTTCCTTCTCTTAAAACCTAATTAGTTAGATTACTACTTTGGATTGGAATTCAGCTTCTCGTTCATTTTTGTAACAACTCGACCCACCACGGTCGTAACACATCCCCAATAAGATGGGAGGTATGCCTTTGGGCCCATTATTTATCCTCACTTAAGCCCAAAAGCACAAGGCCTTGTTACTAAGTGGTGGGTGGAAGCTATTATAAACATATCACAAGCCTCACATTCTACCGATGTGGAACATCATTCCTCTCATACTCTTAGGGTGTTACAAACTCCCCTCATTAAAGAACACAACGTCCTCGTTGTGCCTCAAACGTGATCGCAGCCAAGCCCAGAATCCTCCCCCGCTAGGCGTGTGACCCGGGTACTCCCAACCACAGGCTCACTACACGGTCGCAGGGTCGCTCTAATACCATTTGTAACAACTCGACCCACCACGGTCGTAACACATCCCCAATAAGATGGGAGGTATGCCTTTGGGCCCATTATTTGTCCTCACTTAAGCCAAAAGCACAAGGCCTTGTTACTAAGTGGTGGGTGGAAGCTATTATAAACAGATCACAAGCCTCACATTCTACCGATGTGGGACAACATTCCTCTCATACTCTTGGGGTGTTACAATTTTCCTTCAATCTTGTAATCGTGGTATTCTCTTATTTACTTTGTTTAATTAATATATGTTTTTCATTTCTTGTTCTTTTATGATGTTGAATCCCTTTCCCATTGTTCTTATTGTTAATTACATAAACATGAATGGCTAGACCTTGTACTAGGATTTAGGGTAACCATGGCTTAAGGAATAGTCGTTGTAGTGAATGTATTAGATTAGAGATTGTATTTAATCATTGCATATAATAGCTTTTGTTTGTTTGAGTCGACGCATTCAAATAACTGTATAGATTCCCTTGAAATAGGTAGATCGGCAATGAACTTTGGGACGAACTTGCTAGAGCGAAAGTTTGTTAGTTTCAATCCTAAGGCGAATAGAGGACCGAAAGGACCTTTTCACTACACCTTTCCCGAGTTTAATACATTCTTAATTTCTTCCTTCCACCTGAAGCCATGGTGAAACGAACATCCTATTATTTCCTTCCTTTAGTTGGTTACCCACTTTTCTTATCTTTGCTTCGCTTTTACTCTTAAAATTTAGACTACAAAACAATAACAACCCCCCCCCCCCCCCTTCCCCTTTCTGTTACTTTAGCAAACTTGTTAGAACTTTTAAGGTTGCCTTCTCCTTGTGGATTCGATACCCGACTGGCTCTACTATATTGGTTTAGGACCGGTTGGTTTATTTTTGATAGGATTGCGACAGCCGTGTCAAATTTTGGCGCCGTTGTCGGGGAGACGGTGTAGTTTTATTTGTTCTTTTAACTTTGTTTTGGTCTCATGGAAGCAATTCCTTGAGACCGATCTCATATTTTTTTCTAGTGTCATATTATTTTCAGGTACTTAATTCACATCGGAGAGGTAGGCCGATATCTAGTTCTATTCAAAATTGCCTACGATTGCGAGCCATTCCAATCTGAATGTTCAGTCACTGCCCACTACATCTCTGCTTCCAACCGCAAGTGAGGGTACCTTCTCTATCCATCCTTCGTTCTATCAACTGATAGAACAGAATTTATTCAAAGGAGTAGCAAATGAGGATCCAACAAAACACATGGAGACATTCACAGACTATTGTTCCACAATCCCATTAGCTCCTGGTGTCACTTACGAGAAGGTCAAGGAATTCTTTTTTCCTTTTTCATTGATTGAGGAATGCAAAGGATTGGTGGAGGGACTTGGACAAAAGAAAGCTCCGGGATATCAGATTAAACTCTCTAGCATTGACCTTCTATAGGAAGTACTTTCCTCCTCAGAAAGCTAATGCATTGAGGGCTCAGATTACAAACTTTACCCAATTGAGTACCGAAGATTTGAGTACCGCGTGGGGTAGATTCAAAAAATTGGCCCGTTCAATTCCTCATCATGGGTTCGAACGGTGGTTCCTATATAGCAAATTTTGCAACGGGATGTCATATTCAAAGAGGGCATTGCTAGATTCAGCTACACAAGGGAGATACTTGCAAATGTAGCGGTGACAAGGGGTGGCAGTTGATTGATAATATAGCTACCCAAGTAGCCCAATACGGAAACCCGCGGGAGGGACCAGAAGTGGAAGTGCAATTGCTCGATCGAAGGAATCTTCACTGGTGAATCCTCGATCGAGTGATCTCTCTGCTCGATCGAATGAACCTGTCTTGGAGGATTTACGATCGAGTGAAATACAGACTCGATCGAGTCAAACTGAAGAACCAACCACTCAATCGAGTAAAAGCCTGACTCGATCGATTGATTTTTCCTTCGATCCATAAGGCTACGCTGTTAATTCTGAGAAAACACCCTCCCCTGCTGCGGGGGTGTCACGAGCTGAAAAGGGGAAGAAGAAAGTTGGGAATGTCATTCTAATGGTGAAAATTCCTTATCCCGGATGACTACAGGATGCAAAACTGGAGAAGCAATTCAGTAAGTTTGTCGATATGATAAAAAATCTCTAGGTATCGATTCCTTTTGCTGAGGTAATCACCCAAATTCCTCCTTACGCTAAATTAATGAAAGACATTCTATCGCGTAAGAGGGAACTTGGGGAGGTTGATTGCTACTGTTGCTTTCATGATTGAGTCTAGCAATTTTCTTCTCAATCATCCCCCCTAAACAGAAAGACCCAGGGAGTTTTTCCATCACTTGTGCCATAGGAAGTGAAACAATTGACAAAGCCTTATGTGATCTAGGAGCTAGCGTTAACGTTATGCCTTACTCTGTATGTCATAAACTTAACTTAGGTCGCTTAAAGGAGACCAACATTACTTTACAAATGGCGGATAGGTCAATTAAGACACCCATAGGTATCTTAGAGGACATACCTGTTAGGCTCTGTTCTTTCTGGCTTATTTTCAGCTCGTTTCAGTTCAGTTCAGCTCAGCTCTATTCAGTTCAGTTCAGTTCAGTTCAGCTCAGTTCAGTTCAGCTCAGCTCTATTCAGTTCAGTTCAGTTCAGTTTAGCTCAATTCAGTTCAGCTCAGCTTCATTCAGTTTAGTTCAGTTCAGTTCAGTTCAGCTCAGCTTCATTTAATTCATTTCAGTTCACTTCAACTCGACTTTATTAAGTACATCCCACATTATTCTTATTCTTACTATTCTTCTTATTATTATTTTTGCTATTATTATTATTATTATTATTATTATTATTATTATTATTATTATTATTATTATTATTATTATTATTATTATTATATTTATTTATTTATTATTCTATTTATTATTATTAATTAATAATTCTTATTATGATTATTATTGTTATCATCTTGATATGCTTCATCTTCGAGGTCATTATGGACACCAATATCGCACCTTTTTTTTCAATTTCTTTTCGAACTTTGTCCGTGAATTTCTTCCGTTCTTTATCATTGCATCCATGTTTGAATCTGTTCTTCCTTGAATACTTTGATGTTGTATAACTGGAATACCAGTTTTATGCATCCGAATGAAATTATGACGTGTAAAAGCGGATACGATAATTGACATTTGATATTTCGTGTCATTTGTGGCATGTTTTTTAACACCTTCCACCTTCTCTTCAGCTGACCAAACGTCATTTCAACCGTCATCCTCAAAGATGAATGTCGATAATTAAAATGTTCAAATATTCCGCTAGGAGGTGCATGTTTATATTCAGGCACATGGTTTCTCACGTTTGGATGGCTAATAGGAGACAAATACCAAAGTGTATTCGGGTATCCCGAATCCATCAAATAATATTTACCTATAAATGTTTATATATTAAAATAATTAATGTTTAGATAATAAAAAAATGAAATAAATGCCACATTTACCATATTTAGACGTAAAATGTTTAGATAATAAAAAAAATAATTAATGTTAATTAGACGTAAAATATTCAAATGTTGTTTTTGTTAATTTTAAAACACAAGAAAAGAAAATTAAAAAAGCAAAGTCTATTAGAGTTTACTACAAAAGAAAAAATACTTAAAAATTAATATTTTTTTAATATAATTGTTTTTTAAAAAATCACAAATTTGTATTAATCAAACATTTTTTTTATATTATCATTATTAGTTAGTATACTTTAATTAAACTTAAGTTATTTCTATTAATTTCAGCTTCATTCAGCTCAGTTCAGTTCAACTCGATTAAATTCAGTTCAGTTCAGTTCAACTCAGCTCGATTCAGTTCAGTTCAGCTCAGTTCAGTTCAGTTCAGCTCAGCTCGATTCAGTTCAGCTCAGCTCAGTTCAGTTCAGCTCAGCCCCATTCAGTTCAGCTCAGTTCAGTTCAGCTCTAAAAAGCCAAAAAGAACAGGGCCTTAGAGTAGGTAAGTTTTTCATTCTAGTAGACTTTGTTGTTTTAGACATAGCTGAGGATGCCCGTACACCGATCATCTTAGGTAGACCATTTTTATGTACAACTGAGGCAGTCATAGATGTTAGGCAGGGGCGTTTGACCTTAACCGTAGGGGATGACATAACTTCTTTCAGTTTAGTTAAGACGCTTTCTAGGCCCATGATAGAGGATACTTGCTATTCTGTTGATGTTATTGATTATTTTAGCAGTGAGACTTGGAAAAATTCTTTAGCTAAGGCACCATCAACAACTTTGAGTTTGCTAAGTAAGTATGCAGAATACACAGGTATTTGTGATGTTGACTCAGAATTGTCTCAATTCACTCCGGGTAAGAGTAAATTGACCAAGGGTGAAAAGAGAGAGGTGAGGTCATTGGTAAGTACCTTGTGCTCTCTTGAGGTAAAGGTTCATGAGCGTAAGCCACTTCCTTCTCATCTATGTTATGCTTTCCTTGATGATACTGAGCAGTTTCCGGTTATTGTTAGCGATAAATTGGATGATGCTCAGTTAACTGCTTTACTAACTGTTCTTAACCGAAACAAGAAGGCTATGAGATATTCTTTGGATGACATTAAGGGCATCAGCCCTGATGTTTGCATGCATAGTATTGAGATAGAGGAGGGTCCTAAGCCGTGTAGACAAGGGCAGCGGAAGTTGAACCCGAAGATGGAGAAGTGGTCATGACTGAGGTGATGAAGTTGCTTGACGCAGGTATTATCTATTCTGTTGGGAACTCCAAATGGGTAAGTCCAGTTCAAGTAGTACCTAAGAAAGGAGGTACTACTGTTGTTACGAATGAGAAAAATGAATTAATACCTACTCGTTTAGTGACTGGGTGGCGGATGTGTATTAATTATCGTCAGTTGAATGCCCCAATAAGAAGGACCATTTCCCCCTTTCTTTTATTGATCAGATGATTGAGAGGTTGGCTTCCCATGAGTTTTTCTATTATTTAGATGGGTACTCATGTTTTTTCCAAATCCCGATTCATCTGGATGATTAGGAAAAGACTACTTTTACTTGCCCCAAGGGTGTTTTTGCTTATTGCAGGGTGCCTTTTGGATTGTGTAATGCCCCTGCTACCTTTCAAAGGTGCATGATGGGGATATTTTCCGAGTATATAAAGTCTATTATAGAAGTCTTCATTGATGACTTCAGTGTTTATGGGAACAGTTTTGATAATTGTCTGGCTAACCTTGATAAGATTTTGCAGCGTTGCATAGAGGTAAATCTGGTGCTGAAATGGGAAAAATGCTATTTCATGGTTAATGGGGGAGTAGTCCTTGGTCATTTGGTTTCTAACAGAGGCATAGAGGTTGACAAGCCAAAGGTGCAAGTGATTAAGCATCTACCACCCCCATTAAATGTTAAGGGTGTGAGAAGTTTCCATGGTCACGTCGGATTTTATCGCCGGTTTATCAAGGACTTCTCAAATATAGCTAAGCCATTCAGACTGTAAAACCCCTCGCGAAAGCGGAAATATAAAACACACAAAGTACTAAAAATGCAGCGGAATTAAAACTTTTTAACATAACTAACATGCGAGGTGAATTAAAACTGAAACTGAAAGTAAAATATAAATATACAATCAGCCTGGGATGGCACATCCTTACAGGCACTCAAAACTGAAATATAAACTAAGTCTAGCTAACGTAAACGTGTAAGTCAACCGATGAATAGGATCATCGCTCGCTAGCTCCATGCAACCCTCTGCCAACCACCTGTCATGTACCTACATACATGTAAACATGTACGCCACAATCAGTGGGGAGTGACTAGAGTTCTCCTAGCCACCTTTTGTAACGACACGTAACAAGTAAAGCAATACAACATACTCCAACATGTATAAACATGTGAAGCATAAACATCTCATCAACTGATATCCAACTCTCATGCGTTTACATATGCACGGCTCTCAACCAACTTCATAAACCGTTAGGAAGGAGAGCCGGTTTCCCTACTGGTTACCCAGTCGGGGGGTCTTTCAATCCAACTATTTATGAAACCGGACTAAGAGTCACCCAATGCCTTGGATGATCAAACCACAACTCAAAGGAACAATCATTAACTCATCATTATCAACATCTATCCGACACGTACCAACCCAAGGCAAGCAGATAAATTCAGTAAGTATAAGGTTCAGCGGTCAACTTAAGACATAACCTATACCATAATCATTCAGCAAGTGTAAAGGTTCAGCGGTCAACTTAAGACGTAACCTAAACACCAAAACAATCATTCAGCAAGTGTAAAGGTTCAGCGGTCAACTTAAGATATAACCTAAACACCAAGACAATCATTCAGCAAGTGTAAAGGTTCAGCGGTCAACTTAAGACATAACCTAAACACCAAAACAATCATTCAGCAAGTGTAAAGGTTCAGCGGTCAACTTAAGACATAACCCTAACACCAAATCAATCATTCAGCAAGCAAGGACTCAGAGGCCAACTTAAGGCATAGACCCGCCAATCAGCAAGATACTAGACTCAGCGGCCAACTTAAGGCATAGACTAGCATCCAAAAGCAAAGGACTCAGAGGCCAACTTAAGGCATGTCCCTTCACCACATCACAAGGTACTAGACTCAGAGGCCAACTTAAGGCATGTCCTAGCACCAAACAACCGCACTCTGGGCAAGGTGCCAATACCTTAGCTACCCCGTTGTGCAGTTGCTCTACTCGTCAGACTCAGAGGCCAACTTAAGGCATGTTCCAACGCGATCACAATCAATCATGTCTGGGCTCAGAGGCCAACTTAAGGCATATCCCAGACACGACAAACATACACATATAGGGCTCAGAGGCCAGCTTAAGGCATATCCCCATATATGGCAAACAACTCACGTATTAAGTTCAGAGGCCAGCTTAAGGCATAACTTAATACGCATCAATACAATATCAATCAAAATCCATGAACTAATCTATAGTTCTACTTTTCTTATCCTCTAATCAACACTTAATTGATCCCGGGAACTAAGTTGAGGGAGAGCCGGTCTCCCTTCCGGTTGCCCGGCCGGGGGGTCTCTGTCCTCACTCCATTCCCGAACCCAATATAGTGTTGCCCATCCTCCGGGGACCTCAAACACACATAAACATAAGAGAAATGCCAATTCCGATTAAGTTAAACCTAACCAACTACTATATATTAAACTATCTTAGTCCGATAAGAAATATAAATGGACACTTAAGAATTAACTAATTTTAGACAAGTAACTAATTACTTGCTAAATCTTACTTAGCTCAAATATATATCACTAAGTATTGAATTACGTTCTAATTAACCGGTTTAACCGTTAAAGGAAAATAAACACGATTTAAATTAAACTTCATATTATATTACTTATATTTTATACGGGAAAATCGACTAACTAATTAAATTATTTCGACATGCTTCTAATAAGACCGTAACCCATTACTAATTCGTAACGATTTCTAACGTATTATATTTAAACGTAAACAAGCTAGCAAGCACGTACGTAGATTAATTAAATCAAGCGGGCTAGCAAGCACGTACGTAAAATAATAATATAATAATAAAATAATAAGAAAAATATAAAAGAATGTCAGGGCATTACGTGTGGAATGAAAATGTAGAAGTAGTTTAGTTGTAGCAATGAAAAGCGCTGAACCCAAATAGCATCAGCAGTTTACATTAAGGTGATAGCAGTACACGGCATTAGACCAGCAGAAGCGGCGTGATTAACGACAACAACAACACAAATAACGAACATCGATAGCAATGCATTTCAGTAGCAATTGTAACAGACTAAAAGAGTAGCAGTAGCAGAAATATGCAGACGCGCAGACACGACGGCAATAGACCAGCAGACACGCAGCAGTACAGATTTGCAGGAAAGACACAGGGCAGAAACTGTACAGCAACAGCGCGCATTGTAGATAACGAGAGCAAGTGGGTATGGGTACAGCAGTCACAACGTAGAGTAAAAGGGGAGAGGGGTCTGGGCAGTAGGTAGTAGAAGAATACACAGCAAGGATAGACTAGCAGGGGTGCATATGGCTTATGGGTGTAAGCAGTAGCAAGCTCATGACAAACATTAATGGAGCAATACAGCAAATGCATAAATGTGCAGTAACTGGTAGGTATGGACAGTAGTAAGAGCAGTAGTAACACGATATGGGCAGAATCATAGTACGGATGCAAGTATGCCGGAACAGAAGCAGTTACGCACGTAGTATCAGATTAGTAAATTGCAGTGGTACTGAATGGGTGTTAGCAGCTAACTACGCTGGGAGAAAGCAGAGAAGGACATAACAGTAGAATTATGCAGTACCTCAGAATTTCAGACCATAACAACATTAGAAAGGCAATAACCTTAAGCAACCACAATAGCTCTCAACAACGTGATTTTACTAACCCGTCCATACTAAGAACAAACCCATAACAATCCTCAATATGATTACATGTATCCGTCGCAAACATGAAATTTCTGAAAATGAAAGATCAAGTAAATGAAACATCATCCAAGCATGAATTCAACAAGTAAGAACATTCCTAACATGTTACTAAGTCCATTAATCATCAACCTCAAACAAAAATCTGAAACAATAACAAAACTTGCTATTTTAACAAAAAGGCCGAGTTACTCATTATCGTCACCTCTCAAGCGATTCCGGCTAAAGATCCTCCTCTACCAAGTAGCTATCAACCTCCGGATCGTCTAGTCCCACACCTACAAACATAAAAACCGAGTTTTAGGACAGAAAACGGATTTCTACCAAATGGACAGATTTTTCGGAGTGAAGGAAATGAAAAATTAAAGTGATAGATGGCTTAGAAATTCGATGAGGATTCCGAAAATGTTATCATTACCTCCGAATTCGGTCGACGGATGATGGAGAGAAGCTCAAAAGAAGGAGAAATAAAAATGGAGGTTTGAGAGAGTTTGTGTTTACAGTGAAATGAGTTTCTTGGAGGAAGAAGAATGTCGACATAAGGTTTTAAGTAGAGTATATGAGTCGTCCTTTCCGTCTCAATTAAAACGGGTTAGGATATTTGAACGGATATTTAAGTTGGGAACTTAACCTTGCCAAGTTTGCATTCGCCTTAAGGACTTAAGGTTCTTAAGACGGATCCTATGATTTACTTTAAAATAAAGTTAAACATTAAAAATTAAAATATTATTTTATCCCGTAAAAAATAATTAAAACCCATTAAAAATATAAATTTACGAAAAAAGCGGGCTGTTACAATCACCCAATCTTCAAAAAGTTTCGTTCCTCGAAACTCGAAGGTAAAAGAAGGTACGAAAACAACTCTAACGTTCAAAATATACCAAGCGGGTTATGACAACCCAAAACTTTATCTTTCGAAAAGGTTTTAAGAAGAAAAAGGTCTCAAGGCACAAGTCTTATCAATGGATATTGGGATTCTCGTTACGTATTCAAGAGTCCGGACATTCCAAATCTGAGACAAGTCCCGAAAATTAAATCGGTTCAAAATTCAAAATTTAGGTCGATTCGGTGTTGATAAACACAGCACGGGTTATCAGACGTCTCCAATAACACGTTCTAGTGGCAATCAACGCTGAAGTCGGTCAAAATTGTAAAACGTTACGCTCTTTAAACCAAGTTTCCCTTCAAATAAACACTACTCCCAAATCCTTGAAAACAGTGATATTGACACAATGACTAAAAGTCGCTTCCAACGGAAGGGAAAGCAGTTTCAAATTCACAAAACAATTAAGCTTTTTCCAAAAACAGTGGATTTAAAGTTAACGAATGGGAAAACAAGTTTCAAAACCGACGTTTGAGAACGCGGGAACCAACGCAGAGCTTATTTTCAACATGAAGGATTGGAGGTTTCAAGCCTTGCGGCTGTCAGAACACAAAAAAGGAGTGTTGAGGGAGCGGAACAAGCGGGTTGGGGGTTAAAGAAGACGGTAACCTTTGCCAAACATGGGTTCACTAACCTCTCGATCCATAATCAACACATCGTTACAACGATTCCAGCATATCCCAAAAGGCGATTTCAGTAACCTCAATGCTTACAATGGTTTCACGGTCCTTCTCACCCCTACCTCATCCACAAAACCAGGTATTCCTCAATAAGAAGGTTTTCAAGACTCTCACTCAGTTCACAATAAAGGTCTATTCGATTAAGGTTAGGGATCTTTCACTCAAGGTAGAAGCCTAATATACGTGCCTCAAACCAAGGTTCACGCACTTCCAAATTCATAATCTGAATTCTATCGCCATAATTCTTCCCAATCAGTCAGGCCGTAGCCGAAATCAACTATATCCTTGGGTCTTACGTAGTTCAATACCATCAAATTTATTCTATGGGAGCATCTGAAATCCTAAGTCTTCCTCAAAACGATTCAGATCTCAAGGTTCCACAAGTCTGAAGCAGTATCATCCTTCCAGTTACATATTCCCGAAATTTAGATAACTCATCTCAGGTAGTTCCCAAATGACGATTCAACCACTACAAAAAATGTTGCCCTTGCGACGGAATTTTTGCGACGGACACAAAATCCGTCGCAAAATTAGTTTTGTGACGGATTTTGCGACGGATATTTTTTTTGCGACATAATTTGCGACGGACCTGAATTTCCCAGACCCGCGAAGCTAAAGTCAAATGGCGGGAAAGTTTGCGACGGAAATTCCGTCGCAAATATTGACTTTTGCGACGGAACTTCCGTCGCAAACATATTGACCAGGCTTGACCAAAAGTTGGTTAAGGTCAAATGTTGACCAGATTTGCGACGGAAATTCCGTCGCAGGAGTCAATATTTGCGACGGAATTTCCGTCGCAAATCTCGTCAACCTTTGACCTTGACCATATTTGCGACGGAAATTCCGTCGCAAATTTCCGTCGCAAAGTTACATTATACAGACCCCGCGGGTCATATTTTTCCCCAAATCAATTACAATTTTTTTGCTTAAACCCTAAAGGCGATTTCTTCGACGAGCGACCACCACCACCACCCTAAGGCAACCACCACACCGCCGACCCCACCGCCGACCACCCCACCCCACCGCGCCGCCACCACCGACCACCACAACATCCTTCCTTCCTCCTTCTCTTTCCTTTCTCCTCCTTACTCTCCTTCTCCTTTGTCACCGCCGCCACCACCTCACCGCCGGAAAATCCTTGCCGCCGCCACTTCCTTCTTCATTCTCCATTTCTCTTTATGTATGTATACTAACTTTCGTTGTTAATATACCGTCTTAAGTTTTTATGTTTAATCCGTCGCAAAATTCCGTCGCAAATTCCGTATTATTGTTTTTTTTATTGTTATTAGGAATAGTTAGTTTAGTTTAATTGTTATTTGATTAGTTTAGTTAGTATTGTTAGGTGGTTAGTGATATTAGGTTAGTAGCTAATTCCGTCCCAAATCCGTCGCATATTGTTGTTAAGTTTGCATTGTTGTTGATTGTTAGTGTTGTTGATTTTTTTAGAATATTCTTGAATAGTACCCGTTCAATAATTACACATTAGGTGTAATTGTTGAATAGTCCTGTTTTGAGGTGATAAGAGAATACTCTTCCCATCCAGTAAGTCCCCATATCAAATCACCCTTCTTGTAATTCGGATTAACCGATTCCACAACTTTCGACACTCCGTAACCCGTCATAGTATGCAAGTATTCAACAATAATTCCGATTATACAAGTAAGAATGTATTACATACTAAAAAATGTACGGCTCGGACATACGATTTCTCATGTACGGGTCACAAGACAAGTAAAGATTCTTAAGAAGAATGCTACTTTCATTTGAATCTTTAGGAAGTTTGAGGCTAATTTTCGAGTTCCGAAATTCCATATCGGACTCTTTCGGAAACCCGACTACGTACTTCTTTAACACTACTTGTTTGTTACTAACTTGTTCAGTTGATGCCATTATTACTGGTTTTCTTTGTATGAATGCTGGTTGATTAAAATGTAGTGCCATTGTTAAGATTATTGTTTGTGGTTTTTTTTGAATTAATGTGTTTGTTTGATGGTATTATTAGGTTGAATAATGCTTGATTTATAGATAGAGTGTGTGATGATGATGATGATTAGGACTACTATCTATTAGATTCGATAATCTTGAATTTGTTGAAATTATTGTAGATGCCGTATGGCTTAATGTCAATGAAATTATCTACTTCGAAGAAGTAGGCGGTTTCAACAAGAAAGGGTTGATACTCGGTATGGGAAATGCAGCCCCAGTCATTTACGAGCGTCGTCGCCACTCAAGTGCTGGGACCCAGTCACAATACACCCCAGGTTTGTATTTTATAGTTTATTAAAAATTAAGACTAACCAATTATTTAACCGTTTACTAAATGAATATAATATCATGTTTGACTATTCATTGCAGGTATCCTCGGCAAAGTTCTTCGAGAGAATGCTCAGCTAAGACAACACGATCTCGAGACATCCCAAAGGCTGAAGGCAATTGAAGAATACTTAAGTCAACAGGGGGCGGAGTTCACTACTCAGAGCTGCAACCCGGGAGGCTTTTCTCAGCCGAGACGCGACTTTGACGATGATGGCGGCGACAATGCTAGGGCGGCCAGTCATTTCGCCACCCCACAGCCCACCGACACGACCGTTAGATAGATTTCATTAGGTTGTTTAGTTGATGTACCGCGGACTATGTTTAGTTTTTAGTTGGATTATCATTTGTAAAACTTTCTTATTAGTTATGAAAAGAGATATTAAAAACCCTTGTCTCCGACAAGTTTTTGTTGCTGGGTTGTTTTTCTGAAATTGCAGGTTTACAGATCATGCAAAAGGGAAAAAATGAATCATTTCAATGGAAATGGGGAGCTGGAAAAACGGCTGAAACCGAAAAATCACACAGGAATTTGCGACGGAAATGTCTCAATTTGCGACGGAATTCCGTCGCAAACCTTGACTAGAAGTCAAAGTCAGTCCAGATTTGCGACGGATATTCCGTCGCAAATAGTCCCTTTGCGACGGATTTTCCGTCGCAAATCTGGACTGACTTTGACCAGAGTCAAGGTCAAACAAGATTTGCGACGGAAAATCCGTCGCAAAGAGGACCATTTGCGACGGAAATTCCGTCGCAAATCTTGACTGACCTTGACTTCTGGTCAAGGTCAGTCCGTCGCAAAATGAGGTCAATCCGTCGCAAATAAGTTGCGACGGAAAAATCCGTCGCAAATTAACTTTTTGCGACAAAAATATGGGACAGACGCAGTCCGTCGCAAATCCGTCGCAAAAACATCATTTGCGACGGATTTCACCCTTTTTGCGACGGAAAATTCCGTCGCAAAGACAGCATTGTTTTGTAGTGAACCCAACTCTCAGACTACTCAACTCATGCGATACATCTACTAGACTCGCATCACAGTCCACAATAACCATACTCAAATCAACGCGTTTCTGGACTTACATCTCTCAACAAGTCATTCATTCCCAACTGATGATGTATCCTAAATTTTCCTTTAAGTCTTTCATTAGATAACTGCTAAGATCCATTAAGTAACTTAGGATTAACTACTCCGTCTATTCCACAAGTTCTTGTAAATGTTCTCACACCGTTACTAACAACTCTCGTTCTTCTAATTCAAACAACATTAGCTTACCTCATTCACCTTTTTAGACGACATCAGTACCTTAAGCATATTCCTCGAAATCCATCTTTACTTCAAGTTCCTCTAGATCCTCAAACGGATACTCGAAATTTAAATTACCATGACTTAGCACGATTCTCATTCCTAAGTTCCATTAGAAATCGTGTATAACACTCTACCTAGCATAACTATCCCATCGTTCACTCACTCTTCAAATTAGTAACATGAACACTAAGATTCCAAAACATATCTCATATAGCTTCCTGAGTTTTCCTCGAGCAACAACACTCTCCAAACAACGGTCCACAGTTAACTTCAAGAAATCCCCAAGTCTGGCTAAGGTGAGTTACCGCACAAGGTGTTTCAGGATAAGCAAGCTACTAGACGAGGTCAAGAGGTCATGAAGATGACTTTCAAGAGAAGGTCAAGGCTCACAGAAGAGGAGATGGGATACGAATTCCAGGGATACACACAACGTAGGTCTCGAGAGAAACACACGGAAGACGGCTCGAGAAACAACAATATGACAAGGTAAGGAACTTTAGGCTATGGACTCCCATAAAATTGAGGCCATGATCAGAAGGAGAAGCAAATGAGAGGAAAGGAGAGAAGCGGTATGAAAGGGACGAGTAGAGATCTCCCAAGGTGCGGTTCCCTCACTATTCTCACAGGGCTCTCACTCCTTACTTTCCAAATCAACTCATTCAATTATCGGTCCTCATGAACAGTTCCTCCAATGATTCATATACCCCAATCTCCCAAACTTTAAACGATGTCGACCTTACAACTACCCATCTCCAAAAGTTTGAGATGTGACATCTCTGCTAGTTCCTCAATTGCCAACTCAATAACACTTTCGGGTCATCACCCCTATATGCGATATCTACTTTACTTACCTTACTGTCCACCAGATAACAATTCTTAAACCATCAGATTTCCTGAACTTCCATCTCCAATTAAACTACTCTATCCTATCCACATACCGGTGGTGCATCCTCAAGTTTCTCTTAAGTCTTTCATTAAATGATCGTTAAGATTCGATAAGCAGCCTAGCGTAAAGTAGTGATTCACTTCTTCTAAGCTTAAGTCAATAACTTTTCAAGTATTCAACCATTGTAGCCAAAGGTTCGCATTCCTCAACAACGGACCTTTCTCAACTCAATCACTCACCTAAGTCAACTGATACTCACTCACTTTACTCATCTAGCCCTTTTCCTTAGCATCTTAAGCCTATTCTTCTAGGTCGCCCTATATCCTCAATTATCTTGTCTAACTCTTAACAGTACTCTACAATCCACAAACTTCCACGATCTAAGCATGGTCCTCAAGGCTAGGTTCCACCGAACGCTAAGTATACAACTCAACCTTCAAGCAAGTATTCTATCACTCACTTTTACTCTCCCAATTGGATAGACAACTAGACCCTTGGATCACCAAAACATGTCTCTCGATACCTCTTAAGTTATTCCTCAAATAACAATATCTCTCATAACACAACTTACGGTTATCCTAAGACTAGTTCCTCCAAATCCAATAAAAGGGAAGGTTACCTAGAGGGCACCTTAAGAAAGCAAGCAACATGGTTAAGCTGAAAAGATATGAAGATCTGTTCAAGTGAGATAGACAAATATTCTAAAAGAAGGATGTGCATTCGGAGTTATCAAGGAAGGTGATGCACAAAGAAAGAGGAGTATCTTCAAGGTTCAGAAGCATTCTCCAACAGTAGCACGAATCTTCTATCTTCGGTAGAAACTCCGGTCTTCATCGCCAAATGGGTAAGTCCACGGTTCGTCGATTGAAAGGCATAAGAGAAAGATTAACAACAATCAACAAACACGTTAGAACCTAATAAAGCAGTCACAAAACAGGCTACAATATAAGTCCTTAAATCTACCCCATCTCTCATTCATTATTTGTTTATTTTGGTCAAGTTAAGGTTGGGGGTCACATGAGTGCGTCGGGAGCAACAATGCTCTGATACCAACTGTAAAACCCCTCGCGAAAGCGGAAATATAAAACACACAAAGTACTAAAAATGCAGCGGAGTTAAAACTTTTTAACATAACTAACATGCGAGGTGAATTAAAACTGAAACTGAAAGTAAAATATAAATATACAATCAGCCTGGGATGGCACATCCTTACAGGCACTCAAAACTGAAATATAAACTAAGTCTAGCTAACGTAAACGTGTAAGTCAACCGATGAATAGGATCATCGCTCGCTAGCTCCATGCAACCCTCTGCCAACCACCTGTCATGTACCTACATACATGTAAACATGTACGCCACAATCAGTGGGGAGTGACTAGAGTTCTCCTAGCCACCTTTTGTAACGACACGTAACAAGTAAAGCAATACAACATACTCCAACATGTATAAACATGTGAAGCATAAACATCTCATCAACTGATATCCAACTCTCATGCGTTTACATATGCACGGCTCTCAACTAACTTCATAAACCGTTAGGAAGGAGAGCCGGTTTCCCTACTGGTTACCCAGTCGGGGGGTCTTTCAATCCAACTATTTATGAAACCGGACTAAGAGTCACCCAATGCCTTGGATGATCAAACCACAACTCAAAGGAACAATCATTAACTCATCATTATCAACATCTATCCGACACGTACCAACCCAAGGCAAGCAGATAAATTCAGTAAGTATAAGGTTCAGCGGTCAACTTAAGACATAACCTATACCATAATCATTCAGCAAGTGTAAAGGTTCAGCGGTCAACTTAAGACGTAACCTAAACACCAAAACAATCATTCAGCAAGTGTAAAGGTTCAGCGGTCAACTTAAGACATAACCTAAACACCAAGACAATCATTCAGCAAGTGTAAAGGTTCAGCGGTCAACTTAAGACATAACCTAAACACCAAAACAATCATTCAGCAAGTGTAAAGGTTCAGCGGTCAACTTAAGACATAACCCTAACACCAAATCAATCATTCAGCAAGCAAGGACTCAGAGGCCAACTTAAGGCATAGACCCGCCAATCAGCAAGATACTAGACTCAGCGGCCAACTTAAGGCATAGACTAGCATCCAAAAGCAAAGGACTCAGAGGCCAACTTAAGGCATGTCCCTTCACCACATCACAAGGTACTAGACTCAGAGGCCAACTTAAGGCATGTCCTAGCACCAAACAACCGCACTCTGGGCAAGGTGCCAATACCTTAGCTACCCCGTTGTGCAGTTGCTCTACTCGTCAGACTCAGAGGCCAACTTAAGGCATGTTCCAACGCGATCACAATCAATCATGTCTGGGCTCAGAGGCCAACTTAAGGCATATCCCAGACACGACAAACATACACATATAGGGCTCAGAGGCCAGCTTAAGGCATATCCCCATATATGGCAAACAACTCACGTATTAAGTTCAGAGGCCAGCTTAAGGCATAACTTAATACGCATCAATACAATATCAATCAAAATCCATGAACTAATCTATAGTTCTACTTTCCTTATCCTCTAATCAACACTTAATTGATCCCGGGAACTAAGTTGAGGGAGAGCCGGTCTCCCTTCCGGTTGCCCGGCCGGGGGGTCTCTGTCCTCACTCCATTCCCGAACCCAATATAGTGTTGCCCATCCTCCGGGGACCTCAAACACACATAAACATAAGAGAAATGCCAATTCCGATTAAGTTAAACCTAACCAACTACTATATATTAAACTATCTTAGTCCGATAAGAAATATATATGGACACTTAAGAATTAACTAATTTTAGACAAGTAACTAATTACTTGCTAAATCTTACTTAGCTCAAATATATATCACTAAGTATTTAATTACGTTCTAATTAACCGGTTTAATAACCGTTAAAGGAAAATAAACACGATTTAAATTAAACTTCATATTATATTACTTATATTTTATACGGGAAAATCGACTAACTAATTAAATTATTTCGACATGCTTCTAATAAGACCGTAACCCATTACTAATTCGTAACGATTTCTAACGTATTATATTTAAACGTAAACAAGCTAGCAAGCACGTACGTAGATTAATTAAATCAAGCGGGCTAGCAAGCACGTACGTAAAATAATAATATAATAATAAAATAATAAGAAAAATATAAAAGAATGTCAGGGCATTACGTGTGGAATGAAAATGTAGAAGTAGTTTAGTTGTAGCAATGAAAAGCGCTGAACCCAAATAGCATCAGCAGTTTACATTAAGGTGATAGCAGTACACGGCATTAGACCAGCAGAAGCGGCGTGATTAACGACAACAACAACACAAATAACGAACATCGATAGCAATGCATTTCAGTAGCAATTGTAACAGACTAAAAGAGTAGCAGTAGCAGAAATATGCAGACGCGCAGACACGACGGCAATAGACCAGCAGACACGCAGCAGTACAGATTTGCAGGAAAGACACAGGGCAGAAACTGTACAGCAACAGCGCGCATTGTAGATAACGAGAGCAGTGGGTATGGGTACAGCAGTCACAACGTAGAGTAAAAGGGGAGAGGGGTCTGGGCAGTAGGTAGTAGAAGAATACACAGCAAGGATAGACTAGCAGGGTGCATATGGCTTATGGGTGTAAGCAGTAGCAAGCTCATGACAAGCATTAATGGAGCAATACAGCAAATGCATAAATGTGCAGTAACTGGTAGGTATGGACAGTAGTAAGAGCAGTAGTAACACGAATGGGCAGAATCATAGTACGGATGCAAGTATGCCGGAACAGAAGCAGTTACGCACGTAGTATCAGATTAGTAAATTGCAGTGGTACTGAATGGGTGTTAGCAGCTAACTACGCTGGGAGAAAGCAGAGAAGGACATAACAGTAGAATTATGCAGTACCTCAGAATTTCAGACTTAACAACATTAGAAAGGCAATAACCTTAAGCAACCACAATAGCTCTCAACAACGTGATTTTACTAACCCGTCCATACTAAGAACAAACCCATAACAATCCTCAATATGATTACATGTATCCGTCGCAAACATGAAATTTCTGAAAATGAAAGATCAAGTAAATGAAACATCATCCAAGCATGAATTCAACAAGTAAGAACATTCCTAACATGTTACTAAGTCCATTAATCATCAACCTCAAACAAAAATCTGAAACAATAACAAAACTTGCTATTTTAACAAAAAGGCCGAGTTACTCATTATCGTCACCTCTCAAGCGATTCCGGCTAAAGATCCTCCTCTACCAAGTAGCTATCAACCTCCGGATCGTCTAGTCCCACACCTACAAACATAAAAACCGAGTTTTAGGACAGAAAACGGATTTCTACCAAATGGACAGATTTTTCGGAGTGAAGGAAATGAAAAATTAAAGTGATAGATGGCTTAGAAATTCGATGAGGATTCCGAAAATGTTATCATTACCTCGAATCGGTCGACGGATGATGGAGAGAAGCTCAAAAGAAGGAGAAATAAAAATGGAGGTTTGAGAGAGTTGTGTTTACAGTGAAATGAGTTTCTTGGAGGAAGAAGAATGTCGACATAAGGTTTAAGTAGAGTATATGAGTCGTCCTTTCCGTCTCAATTAAAACGGGTTAGGATATTTGAACGGATATTTAAGTTGGGAACTTAACCTTGCCAAGTTTGCATTCGCCTTAAGGACTTAAGGTTCTTAAGACGGATCCTATGATTTACTTTAAAATAAATTAACATTAAAAATTAAAATATTATTTTATCCCGTAAAAATAATTAAAACCATTAAAATATAAATTTACGAAAAAGCGGGCTGTTACAATCACCCAATCTTCAAAAAGTTTCGTCCTCGAAACTCGAAGGTAAAAGAAGGTACGAAAACAACTCTAACGTTCAAAATATACCAAGCGGGTTATGACAACCCAAAACTTTATCTTTCGAAAAGGTTTTAAGAAGAAAAGGTCTCAAGGCACAAGTCTTATCAATGGATATTGGGATTCTCGTTACGTATTCAAGAGTCCGACATTCCAAATCTGAGACAAGTCCCGAAATTAAATCGGTCAAAATTCAAAATTTAGGTCGATTCGGTGTTGATAAACACAGCACGGGTTATCAGACGTCTCCAATAACACGTTCTAGTGGCAATCAACGCTGAAGTCGGTCAAAATTGTAAAACGTTACGCTCTTTAAACCAAGTTTCCCTTCAAATAAACACTACTCCCAAATCCTTGAAAACAGTGATATTGACACAATGACTAAAAGTCGCTTCCAACGGAAGGGAAAGCAGTTTCAAATTCACAAAACAATTAAGCTTTTTCCAAAAACAGTGGATTTAAAGTTAACGAATGGGAAAACAAGTTTCAAAACCGACGTTTGAGAACGCGGGAACCAACGCAGAGCTTATTTTCAACATGAAGGATTGGAGGTTTCAAGCCTTGCGGCTGTCAGAACACAAAAAGGAGTGTTGAGGGAGCGGAACAAGCGGGTTGGGGGTTAAAGAAGACGGTAACCTTTGCCAAACATGGGTTCACTAACCTCTCGATCCATAATCAACACATCGTTACAACGATTCCAGCATATCCCAAAAGGCGATTTCAGTAACCTCAATGCTTACAATGGTTTCACGGTCCTTCTCACCCCTACCTCATCCACAAAACCAGGTATTCCTCAATAAGAAGGTTTTCAAGACTCTCACTCAGTTCACAATAAAGGTCTATTCGATTAAGGTTAGGGATCTTTCACTCAAGGTAGAAGCCTAATATACGTGCCTCAAACCAAGGTTCACGCACTTCCAAATTCATAATCTGAATTCTATCGCCATAATTCTTCCCAATCAGTCAGGCCGTAGCCGAAATCAACTATATCCTTGGGTCTTACGTAGTTCAATACCATCAAATTTATTCTATGGGAGCATCTGAAATCCTAAGTCTTCCTCAAAACGATTCAGATCTCAAGGTTCCACAAGTCTGAAGCAGTATCATCCTTCCAGTTACATATTCCCGAAATTTAGATAACTCATCTCAGGTAGTTCCCAAATGACGATTCAACCACTACAAAAAAATGTTGCCCTTGCGACGGAATTTTTGCGACGGACACAAAATCCGTCGCAAAATTAGTTTTGTGACGGATTTTGCGACGGATATTTTTTTTGCGACATAATTTGCGACGGACCTGAATTTCCCAGACCCGCGAAGCTAAAGTCAAATGGCGGGAAAGTTTGCGACGGAAATTCCGTCGCAAATATTGACTTTTGCGACGGAACTTCCGTCGCAAACATATTGACCAGGCTTGACCAAAAGTTGGTTAAGGTCAAATGTTGACCAGATTTGCGACGGAAATTCCGTCGCAGGAGTCAATATTTGCGACGGAATTTCCGTCGCAAATCTCGTCAACCTTTGACCTTGACCATATTTGCGACGGAAATTCCGTCGCAAATTTCCGTCGCAAAGTTACATTATACAGACCCCGCGGGTCATATTTTTCCCCAAATCAATTACAATTTTTTTGCTTAAACCCTAAAGGCGATTTCTTCGACGAGCGACCACCACCACCACCCTAAGGCAACCACCACACCGCCGACCCCACCGCCGACCACCCCACCCCACCGCGCCGCCACCACCGACCACCACAACATCCTTCCTTCCTCCTTCTCTTTCCTTTCTCCTCCTTACTCTCCTTCTCCTTTGTCACCGCCGCCACCACCTCACCGCCGGAAAATCCTTGCCGCCGCCACTTCCTTCTTCATTCTCCATTTCTCTTTATGTATGTATACTAACTTTCGTTGTTAATATACCGTCTTAAGTTTTTATGTTTAATCCGTCGCAAAATTCCGTCGCAAATTCCGTATTATTGTTTTTTTTATTGTTATTAGGAATAGTTAGTTTAGTTTAATTGTTATTTGATTAGTTTAGTTAGTATTGTTAGGTGGTTAGTGATATTAGGTTAGTAGCTAATTCCGTCCCAAATCCGTCGCATATTGTTGTTAAGTTTGCATTGTTGTTGATTGTTAGTGTTGTTGATTTTTTTAGAATATTCTTGAATAGTACCCGTTCAATAATTACACATTAGGTGTAATTGTTGAATAGTCCTGTTTTGAGGTGATAAGAGAATACTCTTCCCATCCAGTAAGTCCCCATATCAAATCACCCTTCTTGTAATTCGGATTAACCGATTCCACAACTTTCGACACTCCGTAACCCGTCATAGTATGCAAGTATTCAACAATAATTCCGATTATACAAGTAAGAATGTATTACATACTAAAAAATGTACGGCTCGGACATACGATTTCTCATGTACGGGTCACAAGACAAGTAAAGATTCTTAAGAAGAATGCTACTTTCATTTGAATCTTTAGGAAGTTTGAGGCTAATTTTCGAGTTCCGAAATTCCATATCGGACTCTTTCGGAAACCCGACTACGTACTTCTTTAACACTACTTGTTTGTTACTAACTTGTTCAGTTGATGCCATTATTACTGGTTTTCTTTGTATGAATGCTGGTTGATTAAAATGTAGTGCCATTGTTAAGATTATTGTTTGTGGTTTTTTTTGAATTAATGTGTTTGTTTGATGGTATTATTAGGTTGAATAATGCTTGATTTATAGATAGAGTGTGTGATGATGATGATGATTAGGACTACTATCTATTAGATTCGATAATCTTGAATTTGTTGAAATTATTGTAGATGCCGTATGGCTTAATGTCAATGAAATTATCTACTTCGAAGAAGTAGGCGGTTTCAACAAGAAAGGGTTGATACTCGGTATGGGAAATGCAGCCCCAGTCATTTACGAGCGTCGTCGCCACTCAAGTGCTGGGACCCAGTCACAATACACCCCAGGTTTGTATTTTATAGTTTATTAAAAATTAAGACTAACCAATTATTTAACCGTTTACTAAATGAATATAATATCATGTTTGACTATTCATTGCAGGTATCCTCGGCAAAGTTCTTCGAGAGAATGCTCAGCTAAGACAACACGATCTCGAGACATCCCAAAGGCTGAAGGCAATTGAAGAATACTTAAGTCAACAGGGGGCGGAGTTCACTACTCAGAGCTGCAACCCGGGAGGCTTTTCTCAGCCGAGACGCGACTTTGACGATGATGGCGGCGACAATGCTAGGGCGGCCAGTCATTTCGCCACCCCACAGCCCACCGACACGACCGTTAGATAGATTTCATTAGGTTGTTTAGTTGATGTACCGCGGACTATGTTTAGTTTTTAGTTGGATTATCATTTGTAAAACTTTCTTATTAGTTATGAAAAGAGATATTAAAAACCCTTGTCTCCGACAAGTTTTTGTTGCTGGGTTGTTTTTCTGAAATTGCAGGTTTACAGATCATGCAAAAGGGAAAAAATGAATCATTTCAATGGAAATGGGGAGCTGGAAAAACGGCTGAAACCGGAAAATCACACAGGAATTTGCGACGGAAATGTCTCAATTTGCGACGGAATTCCGTCGCAAACCTTGACTAGAAGTCAAAGTCAGTCCAGATTTGCGACGGATATTCCGTCGCAAATAGTCCCTTTGCGACGGATTTTCCGTCGCAAATCTGGACTGACTTTGACCAGAGTCAAGGTCAAACAAGATTTGCGACGGAAAATCCGTCGCAAAGAGGACCATTTGCGACGGAAATTCCGTCGCAAATCTTGACTGACCTTGACTTCTGGTCAAGGTCAGTCCGTCGCAAAATGAGGTCAATCCGTCGCAAATAAGTTGCGACGGAAAAATCCGTCGCAAATTAACTTTTTGCGACAAAAATATGGGACAGACGCAGTCCGTCGCAAATCCGTCGCAAAAACATCATTTGCGACGGATTTCACCCTTTTTGCGACGGAAAATTCCGTCGCAAAGACAGCATTGTTTTGTAGTGAACCCAACTCTCAGACTACTCAACTCATGCGATACATCTACTAGACTCGCATCACAGTCCACAATAACCATACTCAAATCAACGCGTTTCTGGACTTACATCTCTCAACAAGTCATTCATTCCCAACTGATGATGTATCCTAAATTTTCCTTTAAGTCTTTCATTAGATAACTGCTAAGATCCATTAAGTAACTTAGGATTAACTACTCCGTCTATTCCACAAGTTCTTGTAAATGTTCTCACACCGTTACTAACAACTCTCGTTCTTCTAATTCAAACAACATTAGCTTACCTCATTCACCTTTTTAGACGACATCAGTACCTTAAGCATATTCCTCGAAATCCATCTTTACTTCAAGTTCCTCTAGATCCTCAAACGGATACTCGAAATTTAAATTACCATGACTTAGCACGATTCTCATTCCTAAGTTCCATTAGAAATCGTGTATAACACTCTACCTAGCATAACTATCCCATCGTTCACTCACTCTTCAAATTAGTAACATGAACACTAAGATTCCAAAACATATCTCATATAGCTTCCTGAGTTTTCCTCGAGCAACAACACTCTCCAAACAACGGTCCACAGTTAACTTCAAGAAATCCCCAAGTCTGGCTAAGGTGAGTTACCGCACAAGGTGTTTCAGGATAAGCAAGCTACTAGACGAGGTCAAGAGGTCATGAAGATGACTTTCAAGAGAAGGTCAAGGCTCACAGAAGAGGAGATGGGATACGAATTCCAGGGATACACACAACGTAGGTCTCGAGAGAAACACACGGAAGACGGCTCGAGAAACAACAATATGACAAGGTAAGGAACTTTAGGCTATGGACTCCCATAAAATTGAGGCCATGATCAGAAGGAGAAGCAAATGAGAGGAAAGGAGAGAAGCGGTATGAAAGGGACGAGTAGAGATCTCCCAAGGTGCGGTTCCCTCACTATTCTCACAGGGCTCTCACTCCTTACTTTCCAAATCAACTCATTCAATTATCGGTCCTCATGAACAGTTCCTCCAATGATTCATATACCCCAATCTCCCAAACTTTAAACGATGTCGACCTTACAACTACCCATCTCCAAAAGTTTGAGATGTGACATCTCTGCTAGTTCCTCAATTGCCAACTCAATAACACTTTCGGGTCATCACCCCTATATGCGATATCTACTTTACTTACCTTACTGTCCACCAGATAACAATTCTTAAACCATCAGATTTCCTGAACTTCCATCTCCAATTAAACTACTCTATCCTATCCACATACCGGTGGTGCATCCTCAAGTTTCTCTTAAGTCTTTCATTAAATGATCGTTAAGATTCGATAAGCAGCCTAGCGTAAAGTAGTGATTCACTTCTTCTAAGCTTAAGTCAATAACTTTTCAAGTATTCAACCATTGTAGCCAAAGGTTCGCATTCCTCAACAACGGACCTTTCTCAACTCAATCACTCACCTAAGTCAACTGATACTCACTCACTTTACTCATCTAGCCCTTTTCCTTAGCATCTTAAGCCTATTCTTCTAGGTCGCCCTATATCCTCAATTATCTTGTCTAACTCTTAACAGTACTCTACAATCCACAAACTTCCACGATCTAAGCATGGTCCTCAAGGCTAGGTTCCACCGAACGCTAAGTATACAACTCAACCTTCAAGCAAGTATTCTATCACTCACTTTTACTCTCCCAATTGGATAGACAACTAGACCCTTGGATCACCAAAACATGTCTCTCGATACCTCTTAAGTTATTCCTCAAATAACAATATCTCTCATAACACAACTTACGGTTATCCTAAGACTAGTTCCTCCAAATCCAATAAAAGGGAAGGTTACCTAGAGGGCACCTTAAGAAAGCAAGCAACATGGTTAAGCTGAAAAGATATGAAGATCTGTTCAAGTGAGATAGACAAATATTCTAAAAGAAGGATGTGCATTCGGAGTTATCAAGGAAGGTGATGCACAAAGAAAGAGGAGTATCTTCAAGGTTCAGAAGCATTCTCCAACAGTAGCACGAATCTTCTATCTTCGGTAGAAACTCCGGTCTTCATCGCCAAATGGGTAAGTCCACGGTTCGTCGATTGAAAGGCATAAGAGAAAGATTAACAACAATCAACAAACACGTTAGAACCTAATAAAGCAGTCACAAAACAGGCTACAATATAAGTCCTTAAATCTACCCCATCTCTCATTCATTATTTGTTTATTTTGGTCAAGTTAAGGTTGGGGGTCACATGAGTGCGTCGGGAGCAACAATGCTCTGATACCAACTGTAAAACCCCTCGCGAAAGCGGAAATATAAAACACACAAAGTACTAAAAATGCAGCGGAGTTAAAACTTTTTAACATAACTAACATGCGAGGTGAATTAAAACTGAAACTGAAAGTAAAATATAAATATACAATCAGCCTGGGATGGCACATCCTTACAGGCACTCAAAACTGAAATATAAACTAAGTCTAGCTAACGTAAACGTGTAAGTCAACCGATGAATAGGATCATCGCTCGCTAGCTCCATGCAACCCTCTGCCAACCACCTGTCATGTACCTACATACATGTAAACATGTACGCCACAATCAGTGGGGAGTGACTAGAGTTCTCCTAGCCACCTTTTGTAACGACACGTAACAAGTAAAGCAATACAACATACTCCAACATGTATAAACATGTGAAGCATAAACATCTCATCAACTGATATCCAACTCTCATGCGTTTACATATGCACGGCTCTCAACTAACTTCATAAACCGTTAGGAAGGAGAGCCGGTTTCCCTACTGGTTACCCAGTCGGGGGGTCTTTCAATCCAACTATTTATGAAACCGAACTAAGAGTCACCCAATGCCTTGGATGATCAAACCACAACTCAAAGGAACAATCATTAACTCATCATTATCAACATCTATCCGACACGTACCAACCCAAGGCAAGCAGATAAATTCAGTAAGTATAAGGTTCAGCGGTCAACTTAAGACATAACCTATACCATAATCATTCAGCAAGTGTAAAGGTTCAGCGGTCAACTTAAGACGTAACCTAAACACCAAAACAATCATTCAGCAAGTGTAAAGGTTCAGCGGTCAACTTAAGACATAACCTAAACACCAAGACAATCATTCAGCAAGTGTAAAGGTTCAGCGGTCAACTTAAGACATAACCTAAACACCAAAACAATCATTCAGCAAGTGTAAAGGTTCAGCGGTCAACTTAAGACATAACCCTAACACCAAATCAATCATTCAGCAAGCAAGGACTCAGAGGCCAACTTAAGGCATAGACCCGCCAATCAGCAAGATACTAGACTCAGCGGCCAACTTAAGGCATAGACTAGCATCCAAAAGCAAAGGACTCAGAGGCCAACTTAAGGCATGTCCCTTCACCACATCACAAGGTACTAGACTCAGAGGCCAACTTAAGGCATGTCCTAGCACCAAACAACCGCACTCTGGGCAAGGTGCCAATACCTTAGCTACCCCGTTGTGCAGTTGCTCTACTCGTCAGACTCAGAGGCCAACTTAAGGCATGTTCCAACGCGATCACAATCAATCATGTCTGGGCTCAGAGGCCAACTTAAGGCATATCCCAGACACGACAAACATACACATATAGGGCTCAGAGGCCAGCTTAAGGCATATCCCCATATATGGCAAACAACTCACGTATTAAGTTCAGAGGCCAGCTTAAGGCATAACTTAATACGCATCAATACAATATCAATCAAAATCCATGAACTAATCTATAGTTCTACTTTCCTTATCCTCTAATCAACACTTAATTGATCCCGGGAACTAAGTTGAGGGAGAGCCGGTCTCCCTTCCGGTTGCCCGGCCGGGGGGTCTCTGTCCTCACTCCATTCCCGAACCCAATATAGTGTTGCCCATCCTCCGGGGACCTCAAACACACATAAACATAAGAGAAATGCCAATTCCGATTAAGTTAAACCTAACCAACTACTATATATTAAACTATCTTAGTCCGATAAGAAATATATATGGACACTTAAGAATTAACTAATTTTAGACAAGTAACTAATTACTTGCTAAATCTTACTTAGCTCAAATATATATCACTAAGTATTTAATTACGTTCTAATTAACCGGTTTAATAACCGTTAAAGGAAAATAAACACGATTTAAATTAAACTTCATATTATATTACTTATATTTTATACGGGAAAATCGACTAACTAATTAAATTATTTCGACATGCTTCTAATAAGACCGTAACCCATTACTAATTCGTAACGATTTCTAACGTATTATATTTAAACGTAAACAAGCTAGCAAGCACGTACGTAGATTAATTAAATCAAGCGGGCTAGCAAGCACGTACGTAAAATAATAATATAATAATAAAATAATAAGAAAAATATAAAAGAATGTCAGGGCATTACGTGTGGAATGAAAATGTAGAAGTAGTTTAGTTGTAGCAATGAAAAGCGCTGAACCCAAATAGCATCAGCAGTTTACATTAAGGTGATAGCAGTACACGGCATTAGACCAGCAGAAGCGGCGTGATTAACGACAACAACAACACAAATAACGAACATCGATAGCAATGCATTTCAGTAGCAATTGTAACAGACTAAAAGAGTAGCAGTAGCAGAAATATGCAGACGCGCAGACACGACGGCAATAGACCAGCAGACACGCAGCAGTACAGATTTGCAGGAAAGACACAGGGCAGAAACTGTACAGCAACAGCGCGCATTGTAGATAACGAGAGCAGTGGGTATGGGTACAGCAGTCACAACGTAGAGTAAAAGGGGAGAGGGGTCTGGGCAGTAGGTAGTAGAAGAATACACAGCAAGGATAGACTAGCAGGGTGCATATGGCTTATGGGTGTAAGCAGTAGCAAGCTCATGACAAGCATTAATGGAGCAATACAGCAAATGCATAAATGTGCAGTAACTGGTAGGTATGGACAGTAGTAAGAGCAGTAGTAACACGAATGGGCAGAATCATAGTACGGATGCAAGTATGCCGGAACAGAAGCAGTTACGCACGTAGTATCAGATTAGTAAATTGCAGTGGTACTGAATGGGTGTTAGCAGCTAACTACGCTGGGAGAAAGCAGAGAAGGACATAACAGTAGAATTATGCAGTACCTCAGAATTTCAGACTTAACAACATTAGAAAGGCAATAACCTTAAGCAACCACAATAGCTCTCAACAACGTGATTTTACTAACCCGTCCATACTAAGAACAAACCCATAACAATCCTCAATATGATTACATGTATCCGTCGCAAACATGAAATTTCTGAAAATGAAAGATCAAGTAAATGAAACATCATCCAAGCATGAATTCAACAAGTAAGAACATTCCTAACATGTTACTAAGTCCATTAATCATCAACCTCAAACAAAAATCTGAAACAATAACAAAACTTGCTATTTTAACAAAAAGGCCGAGTTACTCATTATCGTCACCTCTCAAGCGATTCCGGCTAAAGATCCTCCTCTACCAAGTAGCTATCAACCTCCGGATCGTCTAGTCCCACACCTACAAACATAAAAACCGAGTTTTAGGACAGAAAACGGATTTCTACCAAATGGACAGATTTTTCGGAGTGAAGGAAATGAAAAATTAAAGTGATAGATGGCTTAGAAATTCGATGAGGATTCCGAAAATGTTATCATTACCTCGAATCGGTCGACGGATGATGGAGAGAAGCTCAAAAGAAGGAGAAATAAAAATGGAGGTTTGAGAGAGTTGTGTTTACAGTGAAATGAGTTTCTTGGAGGAAGAAGAATGTCGACATAAGGTTTAAGTAGAGTATATGAGTCGTCCTTTCCGTCTCAATTAAAACGGGTTAGGATATTTGAACGGATATTTAAGTTGGGAACTTAACCTTGCCAAGTTTGCATTCGCCTTAAGGACTTAAGGTTCTTAAGACGGATCCTATGATTTACTTTAAAATAAATTAACATTAAAAATTAAAATATTATTTTATCCCGTAAAAATAATTAAAACCATTAAAATATAAATTTACGAAAAAGCGGGCTGTTACAATCACCCAATCTTCAAAAAGTTTCGTCCTCGAAACTCGAAGGTAAAAGAAGGTACGAAAACAACTCTAACGTTCAAAATATACCAAGCGGGTTATGACAACCCAAAACTTTATCTTTCGAAAAGGTTTTAAGAAGAAAAGGTCTCAAGGCACAAGTCTTATCAATGGATATTGGGATTCTCGTTACGTATTCAAGAGTCCGACATTCCAAATCTGAGACAAGTCCCGAAATTAAATCGGTCAAAATTCAAAATTTAGGTCGATTCGGTGTTGATAAACACAGCACGGGTTATCAGACGTCTCCAATAACACGTTCTAGTGGCAATCAACGCTGAAGTCGGTCAAAATTGTAAAACGTTACGCTCTTTAAACCAAGTTTCCCTTCAAATAAACACTACTCCCAAATCCTTGAAAACAGTGATATTGACACAATGACTAAAAGTCGCTTCCAACGGAAGGGAAAGCAGTTTCAAATTCACAAAACAATTAAGCTTTTTCCAAAAACAGTGGATTTAAAGTTAACGAATGGGAAAACAAGTTTCAAAACCGACGTTTGAGAACGCGGGAACCAACGCAGAGCTTATTTTCAACATGAAGGATTGGAGGTTTCAAGCCTTGCGGCTGTCAGAACACAAAAAGGAGTGTTGAGGGAGCGGAACAAGCGGGTTGGGGGTTAAAGAAGACGGTAACCTTTGCCAAACATGGGTTCACTAACCTCTCGATCCATAATCAACACATCGTTACAACGATTCCAGCATATCCCAAAAGGCGATTTCAGTAACCTCAATGCTTACAATGGTTTCACGGTCCTTCTCACCCCTACCTCATCCACAAAACCAGGTATTCCTCAATAAGAAGGTTTTCAAGACTCTCACTCAGTTCACAATAAAGGTCTATTCGATTAAGGTTAGGGATCTTTCACTCAAGGTAGAAGCCTAATATACGTGCCTCAAACCAAGGTTCACGCACTTCCAAATTCATAATCTGAATTCTATCGCCATAATTCTTCCCAATCAGTCAGGCCGTAGCCGAAATCAACTATATCCTTGGGTCTTACGTAGTTCAATACCATCAAATTTATTCTATGGGAGCATCTGAAATCCTAAGTCTTCCTCAAAACGATTCAGATCTCAAGGTTCCACAAGTCTGAAGCAGTATCATCCTTCCAGTTACATATTCCCGAAATTTAGATAACTCATCTCAGGTAGTTCCCAAATGACGATTCAACCACTACAAAAAAATGTTGCCCTTGCGACGGAATTTTTGCGACGGACACAAAATCCGTCGCAAAATTAGTTTTGTGACGGATTTTGCGACGGATATTTTTTTTGCGACATAATTTGCGACGGACCTGAATTTCCCAGACCCGCGAAGCTAAAGTCAAATGGCGGGAAAGTTTGCGACGGAAATTCCGTCGCAAATATTGACTTTTGCGACGGAACTTCCGTCGCAAACATATTGACCAGGCTTGACCAAAAGTTGGTTAAGGTCAAATGTTGACCAGATTTGCGACGGAAATTCCGTCGCAGGAGTCAATATTTGCGACGGAATTTCCGTCGCAAATCTCGTCAACCTTTGACCTTGACCATATTTGCGACGGAAATTCCGTCGCAAATTTCCGTCGCAAAGTTACATTATACAGACCCCGCGGGTCATATTTTTCCCCAAATCAATTACAATTTTTTTGCTTAAACCCTAAAGGCGATTTCTTCGACGAGCGACCACCACCACCACCCTAAGGCAACCACCACACCGCCGACCCCACCGCCGACCACCCCACCCCACCGCGCCGCCACCACCGACCACCACAACATCCTTCCTTCCTCCTTCTCTTTCCTTTCTCCTCCTTACTCTCCTTCTCCTTTGTCACCGCCGCCACCACCTCACCGCCGGAAAATCCTTGCCGCCGCCACTTCCTTCTTCATTCTCCATTTCTCTTTATGTATGTATACTAACTTTCGTTGTTAATATACCGTCTTAAGTTTTTATGTTTAATCCGTCGCAAAATTCCGTCGCAAATTCCGTATTATTGTTTTTTTTATTGTTATTAGGAATAGTTAGTTTAGTTTAATTGTTATTTGATTAGTTTAGTTAGTATTGTTAGGTGGTTAGTGATATTAGGTTAGTAGCTAATTCCGTCCCAAATCCGTCGCATATTGTTGTTAAGTTTGCATTGTTGTTGATTGTTAGTGTTGTTGATTTTTTTAGAATATTCTTGAATAGTACCCGTTCAATAATTACACATTAGGTGTAATTGTTGAATAGTCCTGTTTTGAGGTGATAAGAGAATACTCTTCCCATCCAGTAAGTCCCCATATCAAATCACCCTTCTTGTAATTCGGATTAACCGATTCCACAACTTTCGACACTCCGTAACCCGTCATAGTATGCAAGTATTCAACAATAATTCCGATTATACAAGTAAGAATGTATTACATACTAAAAAATGTACGGCTCGGACATACGATTTCTCATGTACGGGTCACAAGACAAGTAAAGATTCTTAAGAAGAATGCTACTTTCATTTGAATCTTTAGGAAGTTTGAGGCTAATTTTCGAGTTCCGAAATTCCATATCGGACTCTTTCGGAAACCCGACTACGTACTTCTTTAACACTACTTGTTTGTTACTAACTTGTTCAGTTGATGCCATTATTACTGGTTTTCTTTGTATGAATGCTGGTTGATTAAAATGTAGTGCCATTGTTAAGATTATTGTTTGTGGTTTTTTTTGAATTAATGTGTTTGTTTGATGGTATTATTAGGTTGAATAATGCTTGATTTATAGATAGAGTGTGTGATGATGATGATGATTAGGACTACTATCTATTAGATTCGATAATCTTGAATTTGTTGAAATTATTGTAGATGCCGTATGGCTTAATGTCAATGAAATTATCTACTTCGAAGAAGTAGGCGGTTTCAACAAGAAAGGGTTGATACTCGGTATGGGAAATGCAGCCCCAGTCATTTACGAGCGTCGTCGCCACTCAAGTGCTGGGACCC